>OY804576.1:21127034-23588532 GCA_963680875.1 Bathymodiolus brooksi | reverse complement strand
CAGAGGAAATGTCTGACCAGTAGAGTTATAGATGATCATTGATGTTGACTTGTCTCTACAGAGGAAATGTCTGACCAGTAGAGTTATAGATGATCATTGATGTTGACTTGTCTCTACAGAGGAAATGTTTGACCAGTAGAGTTATAGATGATCATTGATGTTGACTTGTCTCTACTGAGGAAATGTCTTACCAGTAGAGTTATAGATGATCATTGATGTTGACTTGTCTCTACTGAGGAAATGTCTGACCAGTAGAGTTATAGATGATCATTGATGTTGACTTGTCTCTACTGAGGAAATGTCTGACCAGTAGAGTTATAGATGATCATTGATGTTGACTTGTCTCTACTGAGGAAATGTCTGACCAGTAGAGTTATAGATGATCATTGATGTTGACTTGTCTCTACAGAGGAAATGTCTGACCAGTAGAGTTATAGATGATCATTGATGTTGACTTGTCTCTACTGAGGAAATGTCTGACCAGTAGAGTTATAGATGATCATTGATGTTGACTTGTCTCTACTTAGGAAATGTCTGACCAGTAGAGTTATAGATGATCATTGATGTTGACTTGTCTCTACAGAGGAAATGTCTGACCAGTAGAGTTATAGATAATCATTGATGTTGACTTGTCTCTACTGAGGAAATGTCTGACCAGTAGAGTTATAGATGATCATTGATGTTGACTTGTCTCTACAGAGGAAATGTCTGACCAGTAGAGTTATAGATGATCATTGATGTTGACTTGTCTCTACAGAGGAAATGTCTGACCAGTAGAGTTATAGATGATCATTGATGTTGACTTGTCTCTACTGAGGAAATGTCTGACCAGTAGAGTTATAGATGATCATTGATGTTGACTTGTCTCTACTGAGGAAATGTCTGACCAGTAGAGTTATAGATGATCATTGATGTTGACTTGTCTCTACTGAGGAAATGTCTGACCAGTAGAGTTATAGATGATCATTGATGTTGACTTGTCTCTACTGAGGAAATGTCTGACCAGTAGAGTTATAGATGATCATTGATGTTGACTTGTCTCTACTGAGGAAATGTCTGACCAGTAGAGTTATAGATGATCATTGATGTTGACTTGTCTCTACTGAGGAAATGTCTGACCAGTAGAGTTATAGATGATCATTGATGTTGACTTGTCTCCTACTTAGGAAATGTCTGACCAGTAGAGTTATAGATGATCATTGATGTTGACTTGTCTCTACTGAGGAAATGTCTGACCAGTAGAGTTATAGATGATCATTGATGTTGACTTGTCTCTACTTGAGGAAATGTCTGACCAGTAGAGTTATAGATGATCATTGATGTTGACTTGTCTCTACAGAGGAAATGTCTGACCAGTAGAGTTATAGATGATCATTGATGTTGACTTGTCTCTACTGAGGAAATGTCTGACCAGTAGAGTTATAGATGATCATTGATGTTGACTTGTCTCTACTTAGGAAATGTCTGACCAGTAGAGTTATAGATGATCATTGATGTTGACTTGTCTCTACAGAGGAAATGTCTGACCAGTAGAGTTATAGATGATCATTGATGTTGACTTGTCTCTACTGAGGAAATGTCTGACCAGTAGAGTTATAGATGATCATTGATGTTGACTTGTCTCTACAGAGGAAATGTCTGACCAGTAGAGTTATAGATGATCATTGATGTTGACTTGTCTCTACTGAGGAAATGTCTGACCAGTAGAGTTATAGATGATCATTGATATTGACTTGTCTCTACAGAGGAAATGTCTGACCAGTAGAGTTATAGATGATCATTGATGTTGACTTGTCTCTACAGAGGAAATGTCTGACCAGTAGAGTTATAGATGATCATTGATGTTGACTTGTCTCTACAGAGGAAATGTCTGACCAGTAGAGTTATAGATGATCATTGATGTTGACTTGTCTCTACAGAGGAAATGTCTGACCAGTAGAGTTATAGATGATCATTGATGTTGACTTGTCTCTACAGAGGAAATGTCTGACCAGTAGAGTTATAGATGATCATTGATGTTGACTTGTCTCTACAGAGGAAATGTTTGACCAGTAGAGTTATAGATGATCATTGATGTTGACTTGTCTCTACTGAGGAAATGTCTGACCAGTAGAGTTATAGATGATCATTGATGTTGACTTGTCTCTACTGAGGAAATGTCTGACCAGTAGAGTTATAGATGATCATTGATGTTGACTTGTCTCTACTGAGGAAATGTCTGACCAGTAGAGTTATAGATGATCATTGATGTTGACTTGTCTCTACTGAGGAAATGTCTGACCAGTAGAGTTATAGATGATCATTGATGTTGACTTGTCTCTACAGAGGAAATGTCTGACCAGTAGAGTTATAGATGATCATTGATGTTGACTTGTCTCTACAGAGGAAATGTCTGACCAGTAGAGTTATAGATGATCATTGATGTTGACTTGTCTCTACAGAGGAAATGTCTGACCAGTAGAGTTATAGATGATCATTGATGTTGACTTGTCTCTACTGAGGAAATGTCTGACCAGTAGAGTTATAGATGATCATTGATGTTGACTTGTCTCTACTTAGGAAATGTCTGACCAGTAGAGTTATAGATGATCATTGATGTTGACTTGTCTCTACAGAGGAAATGTCTGACCAGTAGAGTTATAGATGATCATTGATGTTGACTTTTCTCTACTGAGGAAATGTCTGACCAGTAGAGTTATAGATGATCATTGATGTTGACATGTCTCTACAGAGGAAATGTCTGACCAGTAGAGTTATAGATGATCATTGATGTTGACTTGTCTCTTCAGAGGAAATGTCTGACCAGTAGAGTTATAGATGATCATTGATGTTGACTTGTCTCTACAGAGGAAATGTCTGACCAGTAGAGTTATAGATGATCATTGATGTTGACTTGTCTCTACTTAGGAAATGTCTGACCAGTAGAGTTATAGATGATCATTGATGTTGACTTGTCTCTACAGAGGAAATGTCTGACCAGTAGAGTTATAGATGATCATTGATGTTGACTTGTCTCTACAGAGGAAATGTCTGACCAGTAGAGTTATAGATGATCATTGATGTTGACTTGTCTCTACAGAGGAAATGTCTGACCAGTAGAGTTATAGATGATCATTGATGTTGACATGTCTCTACAGAGGAAATGTCTGACCAGTAGAGTTATAGATGATCATTGATGTTGACTTGTCTCTACAGAGGAAATGTCTGACCAGTAGAGGTATAGATGATTATTGATGTTGACTTGTCTCTACTGAGGAAATGTCTGACCAGTAGAGTTATAGATGATCATTGATGTTGACTTGTCTCTACAGAGGAAATGTCTGACCAGTAGAGTTATAGATGATCATTGATGTTGACTTGTCTCTACTTAGGAAATGTCTGACCAGTAGAGTTATAGATGATCATTGATGTTGACTTGTCTCTACTTAGGAAATGTCTGACCAGTAGAGTTATAGATGATCATTGATGTTGACTTGTCTCTACTTAGGAAATGTCTGACCAGTAGAGTTATAGATGATCATTGATGTTGACTTGTCTCTACTTAGGAAATGTTTGACCAGTAGAGTTATAGATGATCATTGATGTTGACTTGTCTCTACTGAGGAAATGTTTGACCAGTAGAGTTATAGATGATCATTGATGTTGACTTGTCTCTACTGAGGAAATGTCTGACCAGTAGAGTTATAGATGATCATTGATGTTGACTTGTCTCTACAGAGGAAATGTCTGACCAGTAGAGTTATAGATGATCATTGATGTTGACTTGTCTCTACTTAGGAAATGTTTGACCAGTAGAGTTATAGATGATCATTGATGTTGACTTGTCTCTACTGAGGAAATGTCTGACCAGTAGAGTTATAGATGATCATTGATGTTGACTTGTCTCTACAGAGGAAATGTCTGACCAGTAGAGTTATAGATGATCATTGATGTTGACTTGTCTCTACTTAGGAAATGTTTGACCAGTAGAGTTATAGATGATCATTGATGTTGACTTGTCTCTACAGAGGAAATGTCTGACCAGTAGAGTTATAGATGATCATTGATGTTGACTTGTCTCTACAGAGGAAATGTCTGACCAGTAGAGTTATAGATAATCATTGATGTTGACTTGTCTCTACTGAGGAAATGTCTGACCAGTAGAGTTATAGATGATCATTGATGTTGACTTGTCTCTACAGAGGAAATGTCTGACCAGTAGAGTTATAGATGATCATTGATGTTGACTTGTCTCTACAGAGGAAATGTCTGACCAGTAGAGTTATAGATGATCATTGATGTTGACTTGTCTCTACTGAGGAAATGTCTGACCAGTAGAGTTATAGATGATCATTGATGTTGACTTGTCTCTACAGAGGAAATGTCTGACCAGTAGAGTTATAGATGATCATTGATGTTGACTTGTCTCTACTGAGGAAATGTCTGACCAGTAGAGTTATAGATGATCATTGATGTTGACTTGTCTCTACTTAGGAAATGTCTGACCAGTAGAGTTATAGATGATCATTGATGTTGACTTGTCTCTACTGAGGAAATGTCTGACCAGTAGAGTTATAGATGATCATTGATGTTGACTTGTCTCTACTGAGGAAATGTCTGACCAGTAGAGTTATAGATGATCATTGATGTTGACTTGTCTTTACTTAGGAAATGTCTGACCAGTAGAGTTATAGATGATCATTGATGTTGACTTGTCTCTACTGAGGAAATGTCTGACCAGTAGAGTTATAGATGATCATTGATGTTGACTTGTCTCTACTTAGGAAATGTCTGACCAGTAGAGTTATAGATGATCATTGATGTTGACTTGTCTCTACAGAGGAAATGTCTGACCAGTAGAGTTATAGATGATCATTGATGTTGACTTGTCTCTACTGAGGAAATGTCTGACCAGTAGAGTTATAGATGATCATTGATGTTGACTTGTCTCTACTTAGGAAATGTCTGACCAGTAGAGTTATAGATGATCATTGATGTTGACTTGTCTCTACAGAGGAAATGTTTGACCAGTAGAGTTATAGATGATCATTGATGTTGACTTGTCTCTACTGAGGAAATGTCTGACCAGTAGAGTTATAGATGATCATTGATGTTGACTTGTCTCTACAGAGGAAATGTCTGACCAGTAGAGTTATAGATGATCATTGATGTTGACTTGTCTCTACTGAGGAAATGTCTGACCAGTAGAGTTATAGATGATCATTGATATTGACTTGTCTCTACAGAGGAAATGTCTGACCAGTAGAGTTGTAGATGATCATTGATGTTGACTTGTCTCTACAGAGGAAATGTCTGACCAGTAGAGTTATAGATGATCATTGATGTTGACTTGTCTCTACAGAGGAAATGTCTGACCAGTAGAGTTATAGATGATCATTGATGTTGACATGTCTCTACAGAGGAAATGTCTGACCAGTAGAGTTATAGATGATCATTGATGTTGACTTGTCTCTACAGAGGAAATGTCTGACCAGTAGAGTTATAGATGATCATTGATGTTGACTTGTCTCTACAGAGGAAATGTTTGACCAGTAGAGTTATAGATGATCATTGATGTTGACTTGTCTCTACTGAGGAAATGTCTGACCAGTAGAGTTATAGATGATCATTGATGTTGACTTGTCTCTACTGAGGAAATGTCTGACCAGTAGAGTTATAGATGATCATTGATGTTGACTTGTCTCTACTGAGGAAATGTCTGACCAGTAGAGTTATAGATGATCATTGATGTTGACTTGTCTCTACTGAGGAAATGTCTGACCAGTAGAGTTATAGATGATCATTGATGTTGACTTGTCTCTACTGAGGAAATGTCTGACCAGTAGAGTTATAGATGATCATTGATGTTGACTTGTCTCTACAGAGGAAATGTCTGACCAGTAGAGTTATAGATGATCATTGATGTTGACTTGTCTCTACAGAGGAAATGTCTGACCAGTAGAGTTATAGATGATCATTGATGTTGACTTGTCTCTACAGAGGAAATGTCTGACCAGTAGAGTTATAGATGATCATTGATGTTGACTTGTCTCTACTGAGGAAATGTCTGACCAGTAGAGTTATAGATGATCATTGATGTTGACTTGTCTCTACTTAGGAAATGTCTGACCAGTAGAGTTATAGATGATCATTGATGTTGACTTGTCTCTACAGAGGAAATGTCTGACCAGTAGAGTTATAGATGATCATTGATGTTGACTTTTCTCTACTGAGGAAATGTCTGACCAGTAGAGTTATAGATGATCATTGATGTTGACATGTCTCTACAGAGGAAATGTCTGACCAGTAGAGTTATAGATGATCATTGATGTTGACTTGTCTCTTCAGAGGAAATGTCTGACCAGTAGAGTTATAGATGATCATTGATGTTGACTTGTCTCTACAGAGGAAATGTCTGACCAGTAGAGTTATAGATGATCATTGATGTTGACTTGTCTCTACTTAGGAAATGTCTGACCAGTAGAGTTATAGATGATCATTGATGTTGACTTGTCTCTACAGAGGAAATGTCTGACCAGTAGAGTTATAGATGATCATTGATGTTGACTTGTCTCTACAGAGGAAATGTCTGACCAGTAGAGTTATAGATGATCATTGATGTTGACTTGTCTCTACAGAGGTAATGTCTGACCAGTAGAGTTATAGATGATCATTGATGTTGACATGTCTCTACAGAGGAAATGTCTGACCAGTAGAGTTATAGATGATCATTGATGTTGACTTGTCTCTACAGAGGAAATGTCTGACCAGTAGAGTTATAGATGATCATTGATGTTGACATGTCTCTACAGAGGAAATGTCTGACCAGTAGAGTTATAGATGATCATTGATGTTGACTTGTCTCTACAGAGGAAATGTCTGACCAGTAGAGTTATAGATGATCATTGATGTTGACTTGTCTCTACTTAGGAAATGTCTGACCAGTAGAGTTATAGATGATCATTGATGTTGACTTGTCTCTACAGAGGAAATGTCTGACCAGTAGAGTTATAGATGATCATTGATGTTGACTTGTCTCTACTTAGGAAATGTCTGACCAGTAGAGTTATAGATGATCATTGATGTTGACTTGTCTCTACAGAGGAAATGTCTGACCAGTAGAGTTATAGATGATCAATGATGTTGACTTGTCTCTACAGAGGAAATGTCTGACCAGTAGAGTTATAGATGATCATTGATGTTGACTTGTCTCTACTTAGGAAATGTCTGACCAGTAGAGTTATAGATGATCATTGATGTTGACTTGTCTCTACTGAGGAAATGTCTGACCAGTAGAGTTATAGATGATCATTGATGTTGACTTGTCTCTACTTAGGAAATGTCTGACCAGTAGAGTTATAGATGATCATTGATGTTGACTTGTCTCTACTTAGGAAATGTCTGACCAGTAGAGTTATAGATGATCATTGATGTTGACTTGTCTCTACAGAGGAAATGTCTGACCAGTAGAGTTATAGATGATCATTGATGTTGACTTGTCTCTACAGAGGAAATGTCTGACCAGTAGAGTTATAGATGATCATTGATGTTGACTTGTCTCTACAGAGGAAATGTCTGACCAGTAGAGTTATAGATGATCATTGATGTTGACTTGTCTCTACAGAGGAAATGTCTGACCAGTAGAGTTATAGATGATCATTGATGTTGACTTGTCTCTACTGAGGAAATGTCTGACCAGTAGAGTTATAGATGATCATTGATGTTGACTTGTCTCTACAGAGGAAATGTCTGACCAGTAGAGTTATAGATGATCATTGATGTTGACTTGTCTCTACAGAGGAAATGTCTGACCAGTAGAGTTATAGATGATCATTGATGTTGACTTGTCTCTACAGAGGAAATGTCTGACCAGTAGAGTTATAGATGATCATTGATGTTGACTTGTCTCTACAGAGGAAATGTCTGACCAGTAGAGTTATAGATGATCATTGATGTTGACTTGTCTCTACAGAGGAAATGTCTGACCAGTAGAGTTATAGATGATCATTGATGTTGACTTGTCTCTACAGAGGAAATGTCTGACCAGTAGAGTTATAGATGATCATTGATGTTGACTTGTCTCTACAGAGGAAATGTCTGACCAGTAGAGTTATAGATGATTATTGATGTTGACTTGTCTCTACTGAGGAAATGTCTGACCAGTAGAGTTATAGATGATCATTGATGTTGACTTGTCTCTACAGAGGAAATGTCTGACCAGTAGAGTTATAGATGATCATTGATGTTGACTTGTCTCTACTTAGGAAATGTCTGACCAGTAGAGTTATAGATGATCATTGATGTTGACTTGTCTCTACTTAGGAAATGTCTGACCAGTAGAGTTATAGATGATCATTGATGTTGACTTGTCTCTACTTAGGAAATGTCTGACCAGTAGAGTTATAGATGATCATTGATGTTGACTTGTCTCTACTTAGGAAATGTTTGACCAGTAGAGTTATAGATGATCATTGATGTTGACTTGTCTCTACTGAGGAAATGTTTGACCAGTAGAGTTATAGATGATCATTGATGTTGACTTGTCTCTACAGAGGAAATGTCTGACCAGTAGAGTTATAGATGATCATTGATGTTGACTTGTCTCTACAGAGGAAATGTCTGACCAGTAGAGTTATAGATGATCATTGATGTTGACTTGTCTCTACTGAGGAAATGTCTGACCAGTAGAGTTATAGATGATCATTGATGTTGACTTGTCTCTACAGAGGAAATGTCTGACCAGTAGAGTTATAGATGATCATTGATGTTGACTTGTCTCTACTTAGGAAATGTTTGACCAGTAGAGTTATAGATGATCATTGATGTTGACTTGTCTCTACAGAGGAAATGTCTGACCAGTAGAGTTATAGATGATCATTGATGTTGACTTGTCTCTACAGAGGAAATGTCTGACCAGTAGAGTTATAGATAATCATTGATGTTGACTTGTCTCTACTGAGGAAATGTCTGACCAGTAGAGTTATAGATGATCATTGATGTTGACTTGTCTCTACAGAGGAAATGTCTGACCAGTAGAGTTATAGATGATCATTGATGTTGACTTGTCTCTACAGAGGAAATGTCTGACCAGTAGAGTTATAGATGATCATTGATGTTGACTTGTCTCTACTGAGGAAATGTCTGACCAGTAGAGTTATAGATGATCATTGATGTTGACTTGTCTCTACAGAGGAAATGTCTGACCAGTAGAGTTATAGATGATCATTGATGTTGACTTGTCTCTACTTAGGAAATGTCTGACCAGTAGAGTTATAGATGATCATTGATGTTGACTTGTCTCTACTTAGGAAATGTCTGACCAGTAGAGTTATAGATGATCATTGACTTGTCTCTACTGAGGAAATGTCTGACCAGTAGAGTTATAGATGATCATTGATGTTGACTTGTCTCTACTGAGGAAATGTCTGACCAGTAGAGTTATAGATGATCATTGATGTTGACTTGTCTTTACTTAGGAAATGTCTGACCAGTAGAGTTATAGATGATCATTGATGTTGACTTGTCTCTACTGAGGAAATGTCTGACCAGTAGAGTTATAGATGATCATTGATGTTGACTTGTCTCTACTTAGGAAATGTCTGACCAGTAGAGTTATAGATGATCATTGATGTTGACTTGTCTCTACAGAGGAAATGTCTGACCAGTAGAGTTATAGATGATCATTGATGTTGACTTGTCTCTACTGAGGAAATGTCTGACCAGTAGAGTTATAGATGATCATTGATGTTGACTTGTCTCTACAGAGGAAATGTCTGACCAGTAGAGTTATAGATGATCATTGATGTTGACTTGTCCCTACAGAGGAAATGTTTGACCAGTAGAGTTATAGATGATCATTGATGTTGACTTGTCTCTACTGAGGAAATGTCTGACCAGTAGAGTTATAGATGATCATTGATGTTGACTTGTCTCTACAGAGGAAATGTCTGACCAGTAGAGTTATAGATGATCATTGATGTTGACTTGTCTCTACTGAGGAAATGTCTGACCAGTAGAGTTATAGATGATCATTGATATTGACTTGTCTCTACAGAGGAAATGTCTGACCAGTAGAGTTGTAGATGATCATTGATGTTGACTTGTCTCTACAGAGGAAATGTCTGACCAGTAGAGTTATAGATGATCATTGATGTTGACTTGTCTCTACAGAGGAAATGTCTGACCAGTAGAGTTATAGATGATCATTGATGTTGACATGTCTCCACAGAGGAAATGTCTGACCAGTAGAGTTATAGATGATCATTGATGTTGACTTGTCTCTACAGAGGAAATGTCTGACCAGTAGAGTTATAGATGATCATTGATGTTGACTTGTCTCTACAGAGGAAATGTTTGACCAGTAGAGTTATAGATGATCATTGATGTTGACTTGTCTCTACTGAGGAAATGTCTGACCAGTAGAGTTATAGATGATCATTGATGTTGACTTGTCTCTACTGAGGAAATGTCTGACCAGTAGAGTTATAGATGATCATTGATGTTGACTTGTCTCTACTGAGGAAATGTCTGACCAGTAGAGTTATAGATGATCATTGATGTTGACTTGTCTCTACTGAGGAAATGTCTGACCAGTAGAGTTATAGATGATCATTGATGTTGACTTGTCTCTACAGAGGAAATGTCTGACCAGTAGAGTTATAGATGATCATTGATGTTGACTTGTCTCTACAGAGGAAATGTCTGACCAGTAGAGTTATAGATGATCATTGATGTTGACTTGTCTCTACAGAGGAAATGTCTGACCAGTAGAGTTATAGATGATCATTGATGTTGACTTGTCTCTACTGAGGAAATGTCTGACCAGTAGAGTTATAGATGATCATTGATGTTGACTTGTCTCTACTTAGGAAATGTCTGACCAGTAGAGTTATAGATGATCATTGATGTTGACTTGTCTCTACAGAGGAAATGTCTGACCAGTAGAGTTATAGATGATCATTGATGTTGACTTGTCTCTACTGAGGAAATGTCTGACCAGTAGAGTTATAGATGATCATTGATGTTGACATGTCTCTACAGAGGAAATGTCTGACCAGTAGAGTTATAGATGATCATTGATGTTGACTTGTCTCTTCAGAGGAAATGTCTGACCAGTAGAGTTATAGATGATCATTGATGTTGACTTGTCTCTACAGAGGAAATGTCTGACCAGTAGAGTTATAGATGATCATTGATGTTGACTTGTCTCTACTTAGGAAATGTCTGACCAGTAGAGTTATAGATGATCATTGATGTTGACTTGTCTCTACAGAGGAAATGTCTGACCAGTAGAGTTATAGATGATCATTGATGTTGACTTGTCTCTACAGAGGAAATGTCTGACCAGTAGAGTTATAGATGATCATTGATGTTGACTTGTCTCTACAGAGGTAATGTCTGACCAGTAGAGTTATAGATGATCATTGATGTTGACATGTCTCTACAGAGGAAATGTCTGACCAGTAGAGTTATAGATGATCATTGATGTTGACTTGTCTCTACAGAGGAAATGTCTGACCAGTAGAGTTATAGATGATCATTGATGTTGACATGTCTCTACAGAGGAAATGTCTGACCAGTAGAGTTATAGATGATCATTGATGTTGACTTGTCTCTACAGAGGAAATGTCTGACCAGTAGAGTTATAGATGATCATTGATGTTGACTTGTCTCTACTTAGGAAATGTCTGACCAGTAGAGTTATAGATGATCATTGATGTTGACTTGTCTCTACAGAGGAAATGTCTGACCAGTAGAGTTATAGATGATCATTGATGTTGACTTGTCTCTACTTAGGAAATGTCTGACCAGTAGAGTTATAGATGATCATTGATGTTGACTTGTCTCTACTGAGGAAATGTCTGACCAGTAGAGTTATAGATGATCAATGATGTTGACTTGTCTCTACAGAGGAAATGTCTGACCAAGTAGAGTTATAGATGATCATTGATGTTGACTTGTCTCTACTTAGGAAATGTCTGACCAGTAGAGTTATAGATGATCATTGATGTTGACTTGTCTCTACTGAGGAAATGTCTGACCAGTAGAGTTATAGATGATCATTGATGTTGACTTGTCTCTACTTAGGAAATGTCTGACCAGTAGAGTTATAGATGATCATTGATGTTGACTTGTCTCTACTGAGGAAATGTCTGACCAGTAGAGTTATAGATGATCATTGATGTTGACTTGTCTCTACAGAGGAAATGTCTGACCAGTAGAGTTATAGATGATCATTGATGTTGACTTGTCTCTACTGAGGAAATGTCTGACCAGTAGAGTTATAGATGATCATTGATGTTGACATGTCTCTACTGAGGAAATGTCTGACCAGTAGAGTTATAGATGATCATTGATGTTGACTTGTCTCTACTGAGGAAATGTCTGACCAGTAGAGTTATAGATGATCATTGATGTTGACATGTCTCTACAGAGGAAATGTCTGACCAGTAGAGTTATAGATGATCATTGATGTTGACTTGTCTCTACTTAGGAAATGTCTGACCAGTAGAGTTATAGATAATCATTGATGTTGACTTGTCTCTACTGTAGTCTCTGATAGATATGTTTTAATGTCCTGGCATAATCTTACATTCCAACTTTTCTCAGTCAAATCAAGGCTGAATACAACTTAATTTAATCGTCTGGTGTTCAACTGATACACGTTTAAGTGACGGAGTTCATGTGGTATATTGGTCACAAATCTAATTTTGTAATTATTTTGTGTCCGTGCATCCATGAACTCGTAATTACCCATCTCTTAACGCTATTAATAGTTGATTCACAGAAGAGACTTAATTTGAGGCGAAAAATAAAAACGAATTAAATATTTCTGCTGTGACGAGTTCTACTGCTTTTATACAGTGACAATAGCTGGTATTTTAGGTAAATTGATGTGTAAAATAGTTAATCTGTAAAAATATATATGATAAAAGGTCATGGTAATTGTCCATTATAAAAGCTAACATTGTGAAGTGTTATCCATATGATTAAGATCTAGATAGAATTTTAACCACTGATCAATATCACCCATAAATAAAAAATTACATAGCCAAATTGAGACTACAATAGTTGATACATTTGATGTGTATTAGATATTATATCATGCTGGAAACTTCTCATTCTCTGTCATATTGACATCCTTTATGGAATAAATTTCTCTTTCTTAATTGGAAATGACAAAGGAAAACAAGGCAGATGAGAGATATCTATTACTTATGAATTTCCATGTTGATTTTCTTTTGTAAGCATGGACAGGGTACATTAGAAATATATAGGATACACTGTATATGGCATTAAACTATTATTATACTCCAACTCTATGAAAAGGGGGCTATAGTTATCATGTGTACTTTTATCAATAGTCATTTTAAAGAAGGAATTTTCATAGGCATCTATTATTTTGCATTAAAGAGTGAGTTGTTAACTTAACCGTCAGCCCTCTTGAAGGAATTTATTGTTTCTACTCCACCATTCCAGAGTTATTTAGAAAAGTGGTGAAAGTTTGATTTAAGCATGTTTTTGATTTCTCTGCACCCACATGTACACATGTACAGTTAGTTGAGATCTGAAATATGTAATATCCAAGCTTACTTATAGATAAAATTGGATTCTATTTGTTTTTAGCTCACCTGGCCATAGGTCATGTGAGCTTTTGTCATGGGTAAGCGTCAGTCGTCCGTCCATTAGCTTTTCACCTTTAAATCTTCTTCTCTGAAACCGCTGAACAGATTTTTGGTGCTGATTTAAAATCCAACATGGCTGCCAGGGTCCATAATGTGTTCTCATTGGCTGAAATTTTAAAAATCTTCTTGTCAGAAACCACCAAGCCAATTGAATTGTGACTTTGCAGGAATGATCATTGGGTGGTCCTGTACTAAACTTGTGAATCGTTTGCCGATCGGAAATTCAAGATGGCCACCATGACTCGACTTAGTTTAACATTGGACCCTATGGGAATTTCACATTTTCATCTTTTTTTCTGAAACCTCAAAATAGATTTGAACCAAACTTGGCAGAAATGTTCATTGGATGGTCATATACAAGATTTATGTTTTTGGCGCTGATCGGAAATCCAACATGGCTGCCAGGGCCCATAATGTGTTCTGATTGGTCAAAATTTTAAAAATCTTCTTGTTAGAAACCACTAAGCCAATTGAATTGTGACTTTGCAGGAATGATCATTGGGTGGTCCTGTACTAAACTTGTGAATCGTTTGCCGATCGGAAATTCAAGATGGCCACCATGACTCGACTTAGTTTAACATTGGACCCTATGGGAATTTCACATTTTCATCTTTTTTTCTGAAACCACAAAACAGATTTGAACCAAACTTGGCAGAAATGTTCATTGGATGGTCATATACAAGATTATTTTTTTGACGCTGATCGGAAATCCAACATGGCTGCCAGGGCCCATAATGTGTTCTGATTGGTCAAAATTTAAAAAATCTTCTTGTTAGAAACCACTAAGCCAATTGAATTGTGACTTTGCAGGAATGATCATTGGGTGGTCCTGTACTAAACCTGTGAATCGTTTGCTGATCGGAAATTCAAGATGGCCACCATGACTCGACTTAATTTTAACATAGGAACCTATGGAAAAAATGTTTAAAAATCTTCTCCTCTGAAACCAGTAAGTCAATTTAAAGCAAACATGGCATGAATGGTCCTAAGATGGTCAACTTTCAAAATTATTACCTGTGACCCCGACCTCCATCCAAGATGGCCACCATCAGCGGACATAGTTTTAACATACAGCACGCACAGCGCGATTTAGCAAGAAATCACTCGGGTCCGACGTCTGTGAAATCAAGAAAATGTCGGAGAAATTAAAAAAAAAGTCGGTGTTGACACCGCGAAATGTCCGAGAAAAATCGAACATGGTGATTTACTATAAAACACCGACATTGACGATTAAACGCCGCGAAATAAAGAAATGGGATATTAACCTTTATTTGTACATTTGTATGTTCTTGAGACTGTCATTTTTGATAGTATGAATGATTCATAGCAAATACTTATTTTCTTTTTCAGGTGTGCAAGCTATGTGATCATTTTTCGTTCTTTAATTCTGATATTTGCTTTTGTTTTAATCTATTATGTTTAGAAAACTATGCCGGTACAAACGTTTAGTATTGTGTGATCATTACCATTTATAAGCTTGTGTTGTATTATTTTGTTAATTAAAATAAACTTGATCTTTTGAATGCAAGCTTGGTATCCTGAGTTAATTTGCTTTCGGGAGGTCAATTAATGTCGAATTGGCACGTGACTTAAGTTCACCTGTTACAAAAGTTTCTAGATCCCCAAAAGCGCGCTTTGATCAATAGCATGTGGAAACCTTTCTAGATTCTCGTTCACGTGAAAAATATGTGTACAAATCAGAAATGGAACTTTTATTAAAGGTAAAATAACACGTGGCTTGCAAGGGGATTAACGACATACAAATACGAAAAAGCACGTTTGCTTTAGATAAAAAATTACATCGATTTTTTTTTTTCAATCATTCTCGGTGTGTTTTTAAATCAATCCCGCAGTCTCAGGTAACTGTGTATTTGACCTTTTAGTGACCGAGTTCAATGTGTGCACTACATAAAAATAGACACATCCGTACATTGATAAAACACAGGTGATTAAAAAAAATAACACCGATATAAACCAATCGAAATGTTGGGATTAGACAAGGATTTATATAGTAGGACTACTATATATATCCCTGGATTAGATAATATACGCAAAACAAGATGCGTGCTCAACCTCATAAATCCTATAAATAAAATGTATGCCATGCTGGCATCCCTGAAAAAAAACCGGTATCAAATTGAAATATAAAGTACGAAATAGTAAAAAAAACAAAACTAAGCAACAAAAAACAAAAGAACACATGAAGTACAGTTACATGTACGTGTATACACGTATGATTTTCGCCGCGGTGTTGTCACCGGCAATTAAAATATTTCACCGACATTTAGGTCCTAATTTGTTAATTTTCGCGGTGAAAGTTTCACTGTGATTTCACCGACATTTTACGGTGATTTTATGACATATCACCGACATTTCACCGCGAAAAAACACCGACCAAGGGGATTTCTTGCTAAAACGCGCTGTGCGTGCTGTAGGACCCTATGGGAAAAATGTTTAAAAAAATTTCCTCTGAAACCAGTAAGCCAATTTAAAGCAAACATGGCATGAATGGTCCTTAAATGGTCAACTTTCAAAATTATATCCAGTGACCCAAACCTCCATCCAAGATGGCCACCATCAGCGGACATAGTTTTAACATCGGACCCTATGGGAAATATGTTTAAAAATCTTCTCCTCTGAAACCAGTAAGCCAAATTAAAGCAAACAATGCATGGATGGTCCTTAAGCGGTCAATTTTCAAAATTGTATCCAGTGACCCTGACCTCCATCCAAGATGGCCGCCTTCAGCGGACATACTGTAGTTTTAACATAAGACCCTATGGGAAAAAATGTTTTAGAATCTTCTCCCCTGAAACCAGTAAGCCAATATAGCAAACATATCATCGATGGTTCTTAGGTGGTCAACTTCCAAAATTATGTTCAGTGATCCCGATCTCGGTTCAAAATGGCCACTGTCAGCGGATATAGTTTTAACATAGGACCCTATGGGAAAATTGTTTAAAAGTCTTCTCTTCTGAAACCAGTCAGCCAATTTAAAGCAAACATGGCATGGATGGTCCTTGGGTAGTATACTTTCAAATGTGTGTCCTGTGACCACGACCTCCATCCAAGATGGCTGCCATGAACAGACATAGTTTTAACATAGAACCCTATGGCAGTATGGGATTTGAATAGTAACTTAGATGTATTCAGCATGCAGACATTCTTAAGAGGACTTTGTATGTCAGGTGAGCAATACAGGCTCACCTGAGCCTCTAGTTGAATTATAGCCCTTAAATTTAAGGGTTGTAAGCATTTGTAAATATCTCCCCTCTTAGCCATAAGGAGAACTATTGGGTAAGGATGATCCTTGGACTGAAGAGATTCAGACACGAGTACATTAAGTTGATCTTCCACAGGGAAGACCAGTATGTGGTCTTTTGGATTTGGTCACTAGGGATCCAAATTAAGTAAAACAGACTCAAGTATAATAACAGAAATGTTCCTCGTAGGGTCCTATTTAAAATTTATGTTTTTTGTATTGTTTGACATCTAAGATGTTCACAACACTGATTTGGACAGTTTTAGTGGTTAGATGCAATATACGTACATTGCAGGAAAATATATAATTTATTTATACAAGCTTTTGTCTTGCTTCGCAGCGAGTGCAAATGAATTTGATATTTTCCGGCAATGAACATATTATATTTATCCTCCAATGTCAAAACCCCAAAACCTTGTCCAATTGTCTAAAAACAGCATAAACAAGCTTCATTGTATTTGTTTTTTGATGGTTTCCTCTGGTAGATTTGCACTTATGCTGTTACCATATCTTACCGTCGGTTTACAAGTGGAACAAGTGCAGGATAAAATATTTTATATATACACATAGAAAAAAGTTAAGCACCACCTGATATATTAAAACATAATAAGTTACACTAAGTTTAGATTCTAATATTTATATTGATTATAGCAAGAACAATGTTCCATTAAAAAGATGTGCTCACATAGGTGTGACCATTATGTCTAATATCGACTAGTCATGCACATGAACCATGCCTCTCACGCATTACTCAAAATTCAGTATGTTCACGCTTTGAATTTGGGTATTTAAGTCTGGTGTTTTAAAATAAATTTATTCATTCTCAGTAAGCATGGTACGAAAGCGAATATCAGAAGCACAAAGATGACAAATAATCGGCATGCATACAACAGGGAGGGGCCCGGGTGGCTCAATGTGTTAGGTCGTTGGATCTAACAACTCATACAAGCCTATCACCAATACGACGTGGGTTCACCGCGACCCGGCTTTGTAAATTACAAAAAAGGGTGCCCTCGACTCGCAGTCGCAAGTGATAAAGTTTACCATCTGCTTGCCCATGGTCGGTGGTTCTCTCCGGGTATTCCGGCTTCCTCCACCATTTAAAACTGGTCGCCATGATATAGCTGAAATATTGTTGAAAGTGGCATTAAAACACCAAAAATCATAATCAAATCAAGTCATACAACAGGGATGTCTTTCAAAGCTATTGGACGTCAGATGGGCTACCACTATACTGTAGTCAGCCGACTGGTGAGAAAACACACACAGACCAACAATGTGAAAGGCTTGCCAAGATCCGGCAGACCACGGGTAACATCTGATCGTGACGACAGGGCATTGCAGCTTTTGGTTAGACGGATGCCATTCGCAATCAGTTCTGTACTCAAACAACACTGGTTGCCCAATAGATGTCTGTCAACAAGAACAGTTAGAAACGATCTGAAATCAGCGGGACTTAAGTCAATGAGAGTCATTAAACGTCCACTGTTGGTAGACCGACATCGACGAACACATTTGGCATGGTGTTTAGCACGACGTGGTTGGAATTTAAGGACATGGCGCAAGTTCCATTGGTCAGACGAGAGCCGGTTTCTGCTTCATGTAACCGACGGCCGGATGAGGGTTTGAGACACAAAAATACAGCCTATACCCCAAGGAACATCCAGCCAACTGTCCCTTATGGTAGAGGCTCAGTAATGGTTTGGGGGTGTACATGTATCTCTCATGACTGCAAGCTGGATTTAGTCACCATTCAAGGCAACCTAGCCGGTGATTAGTACATCAGAGACGTCTTGCAACCAGTTGTTGTCCCCCATTTCGACAACCACCCACTAGCTACAAGCCCTGTGTATATGGATGACAACGCCAGGCCTCATCGTTCAAGAGCAGTAACTGCCTACCTCCAAAGCGAAGCCGTGACTTCTGTTCCTTGGCCAGCCATGAGCCCGGATTTGATTCCCATAGAGCATATTTGGGACATGTTAGGCCGTCGTATACAGGCTCGGGAACCTCCTGTTCAAAACATTCGTCAGTTGGAAGCTGCATTGCATCGGGAATGGCAGCAGCTATCACAACAGGACATCCAACGTCTAACTGGAGGGATGAGATGCAGGGTTGAGGCCGTCATCCAAGCCCATGGGGGTTACACTCGATGCTGAACTTTGAACAATAGATGTTGTCAAGTGATTCATAAGTGACTTTAGAAAGTGAATTGACAATCTTATCGTGCTTTTTGAACTGTGAAGGTCAATACTTAAAATGGACATGTTTTACTGCAAAAACTGGCTTTGTGATATTGTGATTAAATATTCATTAAATTAACATTTTTCTTGGATTTTTTTGTGTTTTTTTACAGCCAATGTAATGTCCTAACAGGTGACCATAGCGTTCTTGAGATTATCTGGTCAATAATCTCGTGATACTTGTCGTATCATTTGTCATTTCAAAAAAACATGGGGGTGCTTAACTTTTTTCTTTGTGTATATATCTTGTAAAAGATAAGCCACGATATAACTCTAACTATAACCCTGTTACTGTGAAATGTAGAATGGCAATAAATAAAAGTGCTATTCCTTTACTTTAATTTGTGTCTAAGTGTAAAATAATGGATATCCTCTCATGTTCATTTACATTTTGTACATTTAACATCCATATCCTTTCTTACTTATTGGGTAAAAGCTTAGGGGCTGTACATAGTATTAATAAGAAATATCAGACTAACCTCTATGGGTTGTACAGTAGATATATACAGTGTACACCAGCAGGCTATAGGAAATTATAAACAAGCCACTTTATTTACATTTTGTGGACATGTATAAAACCATAATAAAAAAAAATATCAATCTAGCAATTTTATATCCAAATATTTATATCTATATAAACAGTTATTTTCAATTTATAGATATCTATCTAGTTGTGTTTATGTGGCTTGAAGTGACTGGAATATTGTTCACTTTGCAGATTTCATAATTTAATAGACAAAAATTATCAGGAAGATATATATGGATGATTTTGTTTTAAATGTTTGAATGCTGTGGCACTTAATTATTGCTCCCTTAGCTTGTATATATCCTGTGTCTATCTCAAATAAAAGGTTTAATTTAGTAACTTCTGTCATGGTAATTTTCTGGTTTCAATTGATTTTTCACTTGTGAGATGTTTATTTAACCAATCAAGACTGTTTGTTTGGTCTGAGTGTGACTGACAGATAATGTCTCTGATTGTTACTTAGCCTAGTGATAAGTGAGACCAACGTCAAATGTCATTTACGTTAATTAAAACAGATATTAGATATGACATCTTGGATTTCAAAGTTCATGTAGTCATATATAAAAAAAAATTATTCTTGCATATAGTCCGTTTGACCAGCCTAAAACAGGACTAAAAAATTAATTAAAAATCAACAGTTCAACTTATTGATTTTTTTTCTTCACACATTTACTCATATATCATCTACCTACTCTGACAAATAATTTCAGAAATTTGACACTATTTTCCAAAAAGTTGCCCATTAGGTCTTTATGTTAAATATTTGTACCAAATGTGGATATGTGCAGAGGGAGTTAGTATGCTTGTTGTTACCAACTTCCAGTGTAAACAATAACAACAACACATGTGATTTTATTTACATTTCACTGTCATGTGATTACCTAATTTGAATATGTCACCAGAACCCAAGCATGCATGAGATGTTCATTTCACTTTCACCAAGTGACAATTTTGATTCGGCTTCAAAATAATCAAACACTTTTAGTATTAAATCCTGTTTTTCATCTGAAGTTTTGAGAGGCATGACTATCCTTTCTATATAAGTATTGGTAGAGTTCTAAATAAGGGCAGATCATTTTTAATTTGTAAATATTAATTTATGAAAAGACAAAAAAAAATGTTGTTTTTTTCTACCTTTATTTTATATTTTTTCTATTATATTAAAAAAAAAATATATTAATTACTTGTTTTTTTTTATTATGCTTAAATAACATACATAAAACTTGTTTTCATTTTCTAAAAGTATACACAAAGCATGCAAAGCATGGGCTATTTACATGGTATATCTGGTCAATACATATAGGCTTACTTTATAACCATATTCTTTGAGTTCAAATACTGGGCTTTAGAAAACACCAAAACAAAAGTGATTTTATTTAGAATTTAAAGAAAAAGATTTAAAATTCAAAGGCTTGCATTTATACTTTTTACTTTTAAATTTCTAAAATAATTTCCAATAAAATGTAAAAAGTTAAACTTTGGGTGAAATGAACATCTCATGCATGCTTGGGTTCTGGTGACATTCAAATTAGGTAATCACATGACAGTGAAATGTAAATAAAATCACATGTGTTGTTGTTATTGTTTACACTGGAAGTTGGTAACAACAAGCATACTAACTCCCTCTGCACATATCCACATTTGGTACAAATATTTAACATAGAGACCTAATGGGCAACTTTTTGGAAAATAGTGTCAAAATTCTGAAATTATTTGTCAGAGTAGGTAGATGATATACGAGTAAATGTGTGAAGAAAAAAAATCAATAAGTTGAACTGTTGATTTTTAATTAATTTTTTAGTCCTGTTTTAGGTTGGTCAAACGGACTTTACTAACTGTTTTAATTTATTTTTTGAAAATGATTCGTTGGAAATCTGTATACCTTTTAAGAAGTTGCCTTTGATAAAATATCTTTTGCGTTGAATATTTTTTGTACACTGGCTGACTGGGTGTGGGTTGTACAATGTACATCTCAATATATATTGAGTCCATCCCCGGTTTTTAGTGGCATTCACGTTGCTCAATCTTTAGTTTTCTGTGTAATGTTTTGTAGATCGTTGTTTATCCTTTTCAGGCTTTTGCCCTTTTCTTTTGGCCATTGTATTGTCTGTCTTTCTTAGATTTACTGATTCTTTGGTATCTTCAAACTTTTCATTAAGTGTCCATTTTTTCATACTTTCCTAAGAATGCTTTTGAATCATAGACAAATAGGTTTTTAAATGAATAAACTGGAATTTAGAAAATCGTTTATTGTTTATGACATTATGTTATACATGGACAACACAAACTCACTTAAAATCTGGGAGGGAACTCGTATGCTTCTCAGTTGGCAAGTAAGCTGGGTTTCCTTAGAAAATATTTTTCTTTCCATTTTTATCATGTCATTTCTTAATTATACCCCCGCTTAAACCCCCGCTCCCCGAAGGGGGAGGGGGGTATACTGTTTTACCTCTGTCCGTCTGTCCGTCCTTCCGTCAGTCCAAGATATTTTTCGTCACATTTTTCTCAGTAACTGTTGATGGCAGAAATCTGATATTTGGTCACAAGCATCATATAGGTATACCATATTGTGGGTAGCGTTTTTGGACCCGTCAGATTCCTACTTCCTGTTTGCCGACTTAGTTGGTTTTTATACACATTGAACATATATGCACATTTTTCTCAGCAACTATTGACGGCAGAAATCTGATATTTGGTCACAAGCTTTATATAGGTACCCCATATCGTGGGAAGCGTTTTTGGACCCATCAGATTCCTACTTCCTGTTTGTCGACTTTGTTGATTTTTATACACATTGAACATATATGCTCATTTTTGGTCGCTTTTTCTCAGCAACTATTGATGGCAGAAATCTGATATTTGGTCACAAGCTTCATATAGGTACCCCATATCGTGGGAAGCGTTTTTGGACCCATCAGATTCCTACTTCCTGTTTGCCGATTTTGTTGATTTTTATACACATTTAACATACATTTGTATATGCACATGTTTCGTCACATTTTTCTAAACAACTATAGATGACAGGAATCTGATATTTGGTCACAAGCTTCATATAGGTATGCCATATTGTGGGAAGCGTTTTTGGACCTGTCAGATTCCTACTTCCTGTTTGCCGACTTAGTTGGTTTTTATACACATTGAACATATATGCACATTTTTCGTCACATTTTTCTCAGCAACTATTGATGGCAGAGATCTGATATTTGGTCACAAGCTTCATATAGGTACCCCATATCGTGGGAAGCGTTTTTTGACCCGTCAGATTCCTAATTCCTGTTTGCCGAAGAGCGGGGGTATCATAAGTGAGCATTAGCTCACAGTTCATCTTGTTATTACTGAAATCAAAAAATAAAATGGATATCATAGACATAGTACATTAAGGGTATTATATATTGCCTGATGACACTCTTTTGGTCTTCGACCTGACATTGTAAGTAGGGGCCAAAAGTCAAAAGTTTAATTGGAAAAAACTTGAAATTTGAACATGTCAAGTGTTTTATATTAGAAAAATAAATGAAATAGGTTAAAAATATATCACCAGATACCAGTAGCATATAAGTTAAAATGAATCACTTTTTTCTTGGTGGGATTTCAGATTCTCTGATGTCTATCTATCCACTAAATCGGCTGATGTAGAAATTCTATCTTTTTATCATATTCCAGTTTAAATTTTATGGAAAGTTGTTGAAAAATAAGTTGTAGGGCATCATTTTCCCGTTCTTTTTCCCCACTGGGTAATGAGTATTGCATATATCTGGCCATTTGTCTAATATTATCTTGCATTTTCTGGATTTTAGATTTGGGTATATCTTGTAAGATGTCAGAGATCTGGTGATCATGTTGAGCTATACGATCCATTTCAATAGATATAGTAAATGTGTTGTAATCAATTAGGTCTTGAAATGCATAAGGATTATGCCTATCACCGTCTGTTAAAATAACGGGGATACACCCACTCATGACGGAATCGTAAAAAGATTTTCTGGATGGTGAATCTCCTGGTGGTTGTAAACAGAAAACGGAATGTTGCATCCACGGAATTAACAATTTAGCCAGGTCTGGATTGCACTCGTTAGTATAAAAAAGTACCATTCTGGTCTGACTTTTATGATGACATATTTTGAATCTGCTATACCCAAGTTTTGTTCTCATTTCAAATTGATCCATCAACTTTGACCTTTGTGGATTTGTGCGTCTTTCACTGACAGCAAGTAAAATATAAACATCTCTGTCGTTGTATGGAACAGTGGATAGATCCATATTTGTGGATTGTTTAAAATGTCCGTAAGATGGATAAGGAGCAACTAACACTGAATTTTTAAACATGGCTGAATAAGGCCAAATAGATTTCACAGAATTAGAAAGTTTTTGTTTTTCAATTGATATAAAAGTGACTTTGTTTGTAAAAGTTTGAGATAAATACGGACATACATCACTACACATTTCTTTCTGAATTTTGGAAACTGTAGAAAAATGTGGTTTTCCACTAGAAAAATAGTAACTGTTAGTTAGGAGATTCTTCAATTTGTTAATAGTTTCAGGTGCTCTATGTTGATTACCTGTGCACAACAAACCAATGTATGCTGGTATATAAAATATATCGGCTTTTTCTGGATTTCTCGTTCTTAAGACATTTTTCTTGAGTTTTTCATGAATGATTACTTCTAGACTAAATTGATGTGTATCATAAACATAGAAAGATCCATCTTCTTGACCTGTTTTAAAGATCTCTGATCCCATGCCATAATGTGAAAAGTTGAAACATGTTTTTAAATGTGATTTGTGATAGGAATCCACTATATCATAATTCAGACTGCTTGGTAGATCATAAATGTAGAATCTAAATGGAAGGCTGGTAGTATTAGTTGAAGAAGTAGATTCATACGACGTGTATTTATCATCATCCATATTAAGAACATTTCGCTTTGTGAATTTCTGAATAAGTCTATGATTTATAGATCTAGAGTATTCACGGCCATCATATTCATCTTCAAATGAAAACCTGCCAAAATTTTTTATTGAAAAATGACTTTTTATGATACAGTCATATATAAAAGTACTGTTGTGTACATTTCTATTGTCAAAAGAAGAGATTAAAAAAAATATATAGTTATTAGAATGACACTATAAAATGATAGCTTTTGTAGCATAATATAGTCCACCTCTTATAAGGCTCAGGATAGATTTTAGATGAATTAAAATGATGAAACACTACTAAATTGTCACCCTCAAATGTCAAAATGAGGCCAATTTCTACAAACAGACCATGAGAGCTGTTATCATCATGTCCATCATTTGACATCAGTGTCTACAAATTTTACTCTGAAGCCACTTAATAAAGTGCATTAGTGTATTTTCTCTGCCAGTTAGTCAGAGGTAAATCTGAAACCCTAAACCCAGAATAAAATTAGCATGCCTTAAAGCAATCATCTAGCCAGAACTATCATATTTATCTCCTAAATGTGCTAAAATTAAAACAAAATGAATATACATGTATTACAGCATGTATGAGTTGTTGAATGAACATAATATACATGTATTATGAGTTGTTGAATGAACTAGCAGTATTAATGAGAGAATTTGTGTTGGACGATTTTTGCCAAATAGTTATAGTTACACATAAAACATCATAAAGTCATATCTTCACAAACCAATTTATTCTGTAAATTTATGCTTGAGTCTGATCATTTTATTTTGTGTGTGATTGTTTAGTTAATATCAAATTTACCTCAGTGGCCATCATGGTCGTTGGATTTACAACTACCTGTGCAATCAGTGCCTATCACCACCAAAGTGAGGTGTAATTGTTGCAACATTATCATATTTGATAAAGTTTGTTAGTGACTTGCGACAGGTTGGTGGTTTTCTCTGAGCACTCTTCCTCAAATAAAACTGACCACCATGATATTACTGAGATAATGTTGAAAGTGGCGTTAAACACCATAAACCCGTAAACCCATCAAATTTACCTCATTATTGCTGCAATGTTGATTATAACGATCACAGTAACAACTGGTATCAAAAATTTAGCAAGTCTTCTGTCTCTTCTGGACCACATCTCTATAATTAGAAGTAGAAATCTTTGATAAAATCGAAAACAAACAATACTGCACTGTCTAAGCAATTCTAAAATTAAATCAAATAGAAAAAAGTTGTAGAAACAGACAAAAACAATATCCCTAACACACATGAACGCTCAACAATACCCCTGACACACATGAACGCTCCATGGCTTGATACAGACACTTAAAAGTGGTGGGGTTAAGCTAGTTTTATGGGCCCAAACCTGTGAAAAATTTGGTACGAGCATGTAGGCATGTAGCTATTTTTATTATTGTAAACCTTTTAAAAAATAAAAGGGTATGACTTTAAACCCGGACAAACTGCAGGATGAAAGAAAGTTAATTAAGCCTACCACTTGTGCCATTTATTAATTATAATTACACACATATGTATCAAATCATCAAGTTTTACTACAAAAATATTGGCCCATTGTTTAATTATTTTTAGTAATTTTCTTTTTAACATTCCCTGCCTGTATCATATTTGACAAAGCTAGTTCTTATAGTTTCCAAGATTAAAGGGGGCTGAAAGGGACTAACACTTAAAATAGAAATTCCCAAAATACAGTGGGTCCAGCACATTATTGTGTGATATACTTGTTGTCAACTTTCCCTTGTCGACATGATCTGCTCGTATCATGCTGCACTTGGCGTAGTCCTTTTTTAGCTCACCTTACCAAAGGCAATGTGAGCTTTTGTCATCACTTGGCGTCCGGCGTCCGTTAAATTCGCATTTTAATTTTCTCCTCTGAAACCTCTCAGCCAAATGAACTGAAACTTGGTAGGAAGTATCTATGGAAGGTCCTCTCTAAAGATTGCTGATTTTGTCCCGATCTAATAACAAACATGGCCACCACAGGCAATTCTTGTTTCTGATTGGCCGATTTTTAAAAATGTTCTCCTCCGAAACCACTTGGCCAAATGAACTGAAACTTGGTAGGAAGCATCTATGGAAGGTCCTCTATAAAGATGGCTCATTTCATCCCGATCCGCTAACAAACATGGCCACCACAGGCAATTCTTGTTTCTGATTGGCCGATTTAAAAAAATCTTCTCCTCCGAAACCGCTTGGCCAAATGAACCGAAACTTGGTAGGAAGCATCTATGGAAGGTCCTCTATAAAGAATGCTCATTTCATCCTGATCCGTTAACAAACATTGCCACCACAGGCAATTCTTGTTTCTGATTGGTTCATTCCTAAAAATTCTTCTCCATTGTAGTAAAAGGGAGATAACTCTTGCATTAAACTGTTAAAAGAAAGATACCTTGCCATTATCTCCCTTAGAAATTAACTAATGCTGATATAGTGTAGCATGTTTATACTATACATTACATGTAGGTATTCACATTTTAATATTCTTTTAAGCTCACCGTGCCAAAGGCAATGTGGGCTTTTGGCATCCGTTGTTTGTTGTCTGTCATCTGTTAACTTTTCACATTTTAATATTCTCCTCTGAAACCCATCAGCCAAATGAACTGAAACTTAGTAGGAAGCATCTATGGAAGGTCCTCTCTAAAGAGTGCACATTTTGTTATGATCCATTACCAAACATGCCCCTCCACAGGCAATTCTTGTTTTTGATTGGCCAATTATAAAAAATCTCCTCCTCTGAAACCGCTTGGCCAAATTAACCGAACATGGCAGGAAGCATCTATGGAATGTCCTGTATGAAGTCTCGATTGGTTAACAAACATGGCCACCACAGGCAATTCTTGTTTCTGATTGGTCGATATCTAAAAAATCTTCTCCTCTGAAACTGCCTAGCCAAATGAACCGAAACTTGGTAGGAAGCATCTACATGTATGGAAGGTTGTGTATTAAGTTTCCTCAAAGCAGAATGAAGGGTGAGTGGCACAGGCTCAGTAGGCCTCTAGTTTACTCACTTCATAATATAAGTTAGGGTTGTGGTTGAATATGTGTACTTGTTACAGCTTTCTGTGATAAAATTCTGCAGTGATTTACTAAAGATTTGTTATGTTATCTGGGTAATAGGCAGGTTCCAGCCATGAAATATTGTTGATAATGGCATTAAGCACCCATTACTTCTATATAATCACACAAAAAAGCAGCAATAAAGCACTGTTGTTTTATTTTTGATTTATTTTATCCATGTGTTGTATACTATAACACTTATGTTTATTTCCCTCCATCATCCATATTCAGTTTTGTGTATAATCAGTGTGTCAGTGTTACTGCCAGTAGTAATTATAACCTTGTAATAATTCACACAACTTGACTATAAAAATGCTACTGATTATTTCCTTGACATTGATGCTATTAATTCCCTCTTTTCATGTAAATGGTCGTTAATTTCATAAGTTAAAGATAATATGAAAACATTACAGATATACATGTACATAAGAGGATGGCAAATTACAAATATATATACATGTACATAGAGGATACCAGACAATTTTATTACATAGAAGATTTATTCTCTTTTTATTGACTAAGTATGGTAAAGTCTAAAATCCTATAAATTTATGTTGATGTTATGGTTTGAAGTAAAATTTCCCCGTTAGCAAAACAACATTTTTTCCTATAGTAAAAAAAACTATCCTAATACATGTAATAGACTTATAATATGAAAAAAAAAATATGTGGCAAATTTCTTTATGATATCTACTGAGGTTTATAAAAGTGTTAGAATAATTCTAACAGTTAGATCACGAAAGTTACTTGTTAAGTTCCTTCTTTGTATAATATAAATATAGAATATTGTATTGTCAAGTGAATGGGTCATAATAAAATGAGTTATTGTTTTATTTCATTACAGATAAAAGCTTTAGGAAATGCATTATGGGAAGCAGTAGTATGCCATTTACAGCTTGTGGAGTCTGATTACTTTGATTTACAGTATGATGATACTCGTGGCCTTAGGGTAGGTCAATCTATTATTTACATGCTGCAAGATGGCAGCAGATTTTATGAAAGTGAAAATAAAAAAAAAAAAAACTATATGATCAAATATTATTCAGTTGATGAATATTATATATTTTCAGATGTACCCCTCGAAAGATGACTGTTGATTGGTCAACAGCTGACCTTTAACCTTGGCTTTCAGTCAAAGAATTGCATGTTTCTTTACATGTATATCACACGCTTCATTTACATCCGATCCTTCCATAAAATTCATAACAATCATCAGTCTCAACAAAAACAGCAGACACCGTTTCCCTTTATCACCTAATTACAGAAGCCCAAAATAGCAGACATTTTACACAAAATCAAAATTACTGTAAAGCATGCTACATGTATGTACTTACAAAATGTAGGTCATTCATACATGTCAAGGTCAGTTTAACTGTATGATATAATCAATATTTGAATTTCCTTCCTGTGTCATGTGCATAATTTAATAAATGATTTTCTGTTTAAAAAATGTGCATCGGTAGTGTAATGGTTAGTGTGCTGGGTTTTAGTGTTGTAAACTTTTAGTCTTGTAAATTGTAGTTTTGAGCGCTGGTCGGGTGAAACACAAAGACTAGAAGCATTGATCAAATTGGGATTTGCTGGTTCTGCACTGAGCATGCAGTTTTAAGGAGTAAGAGCAATGACTTGTTGGCTCAGAATCATGAATTGTTTCAGTATTGTTCTAGTAAAAAGTGGTCATCATCATCTCATTGAAAGGCAACTTGTGCTCTTTATGATATAGTTTATAAATTGTTCACTGGCCGTTAAGTGACCATCAATCACTCACTCACTGTTTATACAATGTTTGTTCATATTTGTATTGCTGTTTGTGATACAATTATCACAATAGGGAGGGTTAGAATCCCATTAATTGGTTTAACCTAGCCATATTTTTATGCCTGTCCCAAACCCAAGACCTGGATTTCCAACACCATATGTCGTGGTCTGTCTTATTCAATGATTTAAGTGAGAGGTTTGTTTTGTTAATATTGTTGGAATAATTTACCATGATTGTTTAAACTTTCTTTTTGTTTATGTTAAATGTACATGTATATCTAGAAGGTTGATATTGTACATGATAGTAAAGATTTCCTCATTGTCCTTCACTTGTCCTATAATACTGTTGTCTGTTTTATAGCCGACACAATTATAGATTGAAATGAAGTCTTGTCACTAACGTTCATCTACATACAGTAGACTGAGATTGTTTCCTTTGCCTCAGATGACACACATATTAATAGTTTAAAGTAAGAAGGCAATATCCATCATTAATTTGATTGTTTAATAGATATTGATTTAGACTGTCTCAGTTTTAACATCAGTCGTATTGTCAGACTAGAAATACTTCTCAGCCGTATTGGAAAGTAATATTCATCGTCTTTTGTGGTTTAACTAATCCAGGAAATTAAAAGTTTCAGTAAGACATGTAACTACAATAAAAACAGGATGAAATCACAGAGACATGCAATTTTAAGTTTCAGTAACACATACAGCTACAATATAAACAGGGAATAAAGTCACAGAGACATGAAATGTTAAGAAGATTCTTGCCGATGTATTAACTAAATAAGCTTGATTGATCTTCTCAAATTAAGATAAAGATCTAAGATTATTACAGAAAAGCATTAGATCAAAACAGAAAGTAATCATTTCAAATTAAGAAAAAGATCTTTGACAAAGCACCATAGGCTACACCGACAGTGACAAAACACCATAGGCTACACAGACAGTTACAAAGGGAGTCAGCGATTTAGAAGTTTAATACATTCAGTTCAGTTAATGTAGTGCATTCTGTATATGTAAATTAATCATGATTAAAAAAAAAATTAATCTTTAAAAATAAAGGGCCTGATACAATAGACCAGACAATTAGGACCATATAAATTTAATGATATAGTGTAGGTTCTGATAACTCTTTCTTGATTAAAATTTCTAACCGGTAAGTCAAGAAAAAAAATGGATTCTTGATATTAAATATGTTTAATTATATAGGATCCTTGACAAGGTACTAAAGAAGCTTTCATTTAAATGTAGAAAACCTTACACAATACAATGCAAGCTATCATTACAATTATTACACAATACAATGCAAGCTATCATTACAATTATTACACAATACAATGCAAGCTATCATTACAATTATTTAGAAGAAACAAATACTTGTAGATTTATCTCTATTGTATTTGTTAGTCATTTCTTGACCCTTGTAAGCCCTGTAAACCTTACAAAATACTTGTAGATTTATCTCTATTGTATTTGTTAGTCATTTCTTGACCCTTGTAAGCCCTGTAAACCTTACAAAATACTTGTAGATTTATCTCTATTGTATTTGTTAGTAATTTCTTGACCCTTGTTAGCCCTGTAAACCTTACAAAATACTTGTAGATTTATCTCTATTGTATTTGTTAGTAATTTCTTGACCCTTGTAAGCCCTGTAAACCTTACAAAATACTTGTAGATTTATCTGTATTGTATTTGTTAGTAATTTCTTGACCCTTGTAAGCCCTGTAAACTTTACAAAATACTTACAGTTATTCAATACAACAATCCAAGCTATCATTATGATTATTCAGAAGAAAAGATCATTTCCATTAATTGTATTTATTGCTAATTTCTTCACCCCTGTATGAACAGATAAACCATCAAAATGTTTTGTTTTGTCAGAATTTTTCTTTTTTATATCCCCCCCACCAAAAAAAAAATCAGTAAAAAGATAGGAGAAATAAATTTTTGTGCAGTTTTTTGTATCTTTTCTACTTGTAAGGATATCTTTTTGAAAATGTTTAATATCAAGTTAAAGGAATATTCAAATAGGGGTCGTCATGGTAAAATGTCTAATATCAAGTTAAAGATATATTCAAATAGGGGCTGTCATGGTAAAATGTCTAATATCAAGTTAAAGATATATTCAAATAGGGGCCTTCGTGGTATAATGTCTAATATCAAGTTAAAGATATATTCAAATAGGGGCTGTCATGGTAAAATGTCTAATATCAAGTTAAAGATATATTCAAATAGGGGCCGTCATGGTAAAATGTCTAATATCAAGTTAAAGATATATTCAAATAGGGGCCGTGACGTCGTGGTATAATGTCTAATATCAATTTAAAGGTTTATTCAAATAGGGGCTGTCGTGGTCGTGATCGTATGGTAGTTGGATTTACAACTACCTATGCAATCAGTGCCTATCACCATTGGAGGCGAGGTGTACTCGATGCAAAATTATGTGATAAAGTTTGTCAGTGACTTGCGACAGGTAGGTAGTTTTCTCCTGGTACTCCGTTTTCCTCCACCAATAAAACTGACGGCCACGGTATAACTGAAATATTGTTGAAAGTGGCATTAAACACCTTAACCCTAACCCTATATTCAAATATTGATGAAATCCTTAAAACTGACTGTGACACTTGTAAAAATGGAAAATTGTTTTTGACCACAATGGGTCAGTTTAGAATGATATTTTCCAGAACAATTGATATGATAAACTACCTGTTATATTTTACATGTATTGAGTTGATGACTTTTAATTGTTTGCCTTACAGTGTTGGTTAGATCATGAGAAAGGGTTGTTAAAACAGTTACCATCACCTGACAGTCCTTTAGACTTCTGTGTTAAGTTCTATACTCCAGACCCTGGACTGCTTGATGAATTTACAAGGTTTGTATATACAGTAAAACCTGTCTAAGCCAAACCTCTTTGGGACTGAATAATTTGTTCAGTTTTAGACAGGTGTTTGGTTTACACAGGTTCAAATTACATAGACATTTAGGTGATGGTTTAGGCAGGTTTTCGATTTATTCAGAAATTTATCAGGCAGCTTGTCCCTTCACCCAAGATGGCTGTAGTTACTAAAAATAGAAATTTCCATTGAGCGTCCAAAGCATTTAAACTGGAAAGAACTGAAATTGTAACTATAGTTAAACGATAATGATGCTAAACGATAATGAATTGTTAAACATATATCTTGTGAAATTTATTATTTTAACAATTATGTAAATTGGGCATATTTTTCTAAAATAAAAAACTGGAAAGAACTGAAATTGTAACCATAGCTAAACGATAATGAATTGTTAAACATATATCTTGTGAAATGTATTATTTTGACAATTATGTAAATTGGGCATATTTTTCTAAAATAAAAAACTGGAAAGAACTGAAATTGTAACTATAGCTAAGTGATAATGAATTGTTAAACATATAATGATATATCTTGTGAAATTTATTATTTTGACAATTATGTAAATGGCCATATTTTTCTAAAATAAAAAAATAAAATTATTACATGTATCTGAAACTGTTTAACCAATTTAAACGAAACTAGTTCAAATACATAAAATGTAGTTCTTAGAAACTCCCTGTAAAAATGATGTCAGACAGATCCAATTCAAAATGGCTGCAGTTTCAAAATAATTTCTTCAAATGTCATGCTTGAGTAGGCTGAATTTGGAGGTGTCGTTTTATAATTAAAATAAAACTAAAAAATGGTGTGTCAGTTTTAGCTTAACTATCCAAAGACCAAGATTGTAATGAGTTTTTTGTATCACTTGGGTGCCCATCGCCCATTCATCTGTCGGTCGTGTGTCCATTGTATGTCCGTTTGTCGTCGGCCATGTGTCCATTTGTCCATCATAGCCTATCAGTAATTACTAACTTTTTCATGTTTTAATCTTCTGCAATACTGCTCAACCAGATGAAGCCAAACTGGATATTGGAGGGTTGATATAAGATTTAGATTGATACAGCTTAAATTGACCTGCCATGGGGAGGGACTAATTGAAATTAAATAGATCATTAAATAATTATTATATGACTGCAAAATTGTTGAAATATTTGAAAGATGCAAATGTATGCAGCAGATTTTCTCTATCGGTTATGGTTTTTGAATTAACTTGCTTGCAATAAGACTAGTGCAGGAGGAAAGCCTCGTCAACTTGCCACCGTGGTATCATTTTGCCCCTGGCGTAGCTCTATATTTTTCTGTGTAGAAATTCTTAAATATTGGGATTTGTAGATTTAGAATGTATATTATAGTTTACAGAGATCATAGTGATTTTTTCTTCTTCAGATTTACTTACATCAAGCGTGTCTTTTGTGACAAAAAACTTTTCCGTAAATAACTGGCTTATTACTATAATATACATAATAACAATGCAAGCAGTTATTGAAGATGAAACACAAATTCTCAAACCAGATCTTTACAATAAAATGACAGCCTACCTGTTCTATAGATTTAAGCACATAGTTTGTAGAGGGTTGGAGACATCTCATTTTTATCTTAGAAACATGTTATTTCACTTAACATAATGATCTTAATACTAATTTTGCAGAGCAGCTGTTGCCCAATTTATTATTCAGTTTTCTAAGAGAACGGCATTATCCGTTTTTTGTTATATATTTTTTATGCATTATGTGATGCATATTTATGTTTATATTGCAACTTTATGTGTGTCATTTCCCAGTTAATAGAAATATGCTGTTGCTGCTTATATATAGTGGTCTTGAGTAACTGACAGACGTACAATGCATATCAATGAACTTGAAGGCAAATGACTAGAGGCTCTTGTGAGGCAAATGACTAGAGACTCTTGTTAGCTAAAATATTTAATTGATCACCTGGCTTTCTAAAGGTGTTATAGTTTTGTGTTATCTTACCTAGTCAACAACTATATCACCAGCCTCTCTGATCAACACTTGTCTAATATGACAGGTCATAAATTGATGTTCCTTGTCAGATACTGACCAAGTGTTATCATTATAAAAAGAAAAGTTTAAACATTTCACCAGTATCAACAAAACATACAATCACCTCACATCTTAACTGGACTCACTGTACAAAAAATAAGACCACGACATAGGACATTGGAAATCCATGTCCTGGCTTGGGACAGAAATGTGACAGGGTTAAACAAGTGTTGTTGCTTTAGTAGTCATTGATCATGGCTGACTAAATATTGATATCAGTTGTCCGATATGTCCACCAGAGCATCTGATTGGCTGATACATTTAAAACTTTTGTCCAAAATTACGGCTTGTCATATCTTGATGAAACTTAGCATAAATGATGCTTATGTTGTATGTTGGTAATGATAGTATGGTCAAACCTGTATATAGAGGGCAGTCAAACCTGTATATAAAGGGCACTCGACGAAACCTGAAAATGTGTCCATTATCAGCAGTGGGCCTTTTTATACAGTTTAAAATTATATGCACTATTTGTTTAATAGAAAAAATGAGGCTGCCCTTGATTTGTTATATAGAGGTACTCTTTAAAATGAGGCTGCCCTTGATTTGTTATATAGAGGTACTCTTTAAGATGAGGCTGCCCTTGATTTGTTATATAGGTGTACTCTTTAAGATGAGGCTGCCCTTGATTTGTTATATAGAGGTACTCTTTAAGATGAGGCTGCCCTTGATTTGTTATATAGAGGTACTCTTTAAAATGAGGCTGCCCTTGATTTGTTATATAGAGGTACTCTAAGATGAGGCTGCCCTTGATTTGTTATATAGGTGTACTCTTTAAGATGAGGCTGCCCTTGATTTGTTATATAGAGGTACTCTTTAAGATGAGGCTGCCCTTGATTTGTTATATAGAGGTACTCTTTAAGATGAGGCTGCCCTTGATTTGTTATATAGAGGTACTCTTTAAGATGAGACTGCCCTTGATTTGTTATATAGAGGTACTCTTTAAGATGAGGCTGCCCTTGATTTGTTATATAGAGGTACTCTTTAAGATGAGGCTGCTCTTGATTTGTTATATAGAGGTACTCTTTAAGATGAGGCTGCCCTTGATTTGTTATATAGAGATACTCTTTAAGATGAGGCTGCCCTTGATTTGTTATATAGAGGTACTCTTTAAGATGATGCTGCCCTTGATTTGTTATATAAGGGTAGTCTCTTTAAGTCAGGTTTGACTGTACAATAAACAGACCATTACTGTCCCTGATTGGTGGAGACAAATTTAATGAATTATATTTATAGTAAAGAAGGGAAAGAAATCAAGAGATTTTACAGCATTTAGTTTAAAAACTGAATCTGAAAAAAAATCCTTTTGATCAATATAAATATTAGTAACCCCCCCCCCTCCAAAAAAAATATAAATGTAGATACCCTTCATGCATGTTGCATTTTTATTTTTTCAATGTCAAACTTTGTTAATTCATATCTTAACAACTATAAGCCTATACATGTATGTTTCAGCATCATCTGTTTTGAAAGAGACTTCTTAGAAAGTGATTAAACATATAATACATAAGGTTAAATAATAACAATAGAAATCTGCATGTTAACCTAATCTCTTTTAGTCCTTACTCAATAACTCAAGTTTATATTGATAAAACATAGCATTACATTCATAATACTAGAAGTTTTTTGTCAGATGTTGGAATAAATGAATAAAAATACAAACAAATTCCCTTAATCTGTGATAAAGTACATTTGGCAGACTTTCTGTTAAGATTTCCTTACTTATATCATCAAGTGCCATTGAACTTGATATGTAAATGTTAATATTAAGCAAATTGAGTTCCCAAAATTTGTGGTCTATTCTGTACAATACTATATAATCAATGGTGAGGATGATTTACATTTATTTGTCAGTTTCATTACTACTGCATAGCTTCAGATGGGCAACACTGTCTTGATGAGTGCTGGAATACAATTTAATTATCCCATCCCCCTTCTGTAAATTACCCTTGAGCTGATATATTTGACACTGATAAACCAATTTTTGTATGACTGCAGCTTTAACTGTTTTGGTAGAATATGTTGACCATTATATCAAATCTTAAGCAAGTATGCAATATTTTTTGTTTCAGTTCAAATAGACATTTTTAAAAATTAATGAACTGATTCATGCATCAATCATCATTTCATGTAAATAACATATTCTGTTTGAGTTTTAGCATATTTTGTCACTAGTTCACTAACCATTATTCGCATAAAACAGGTGTTTTTTTTGTCTCCCTGCGATGAAAGTCAATGAAGTGGATACATAGGCATTCCCTTTCAGGTGTCACCTTGACCTTGAGGTGTCCAATTAAAATATGATTTTAACATAATTAGGGAATAACCGTATTGTATTTGAAGTGTTACCGCCGTAAATTGTTGGTTTTACTGGTGCATATTGAGTTTACTTGGCGATGCGTAGCGGAGCCAGATGGATATTTGCGACAGTAAAACTGACGATTTATGGCAGCAACACTTCAAATACAATACGGTTATTTCCATTCTAATGAAATTCTTCCAACAATAACATTTGTTTACAATTATCAGCTGTTATTAATCAATTTCATTGGGCCTTTTAACATATCTGCCAAAATAGTTCCGTAGTTACAAACCTTTCGATCAGAAATCAAACGCTTTATAAAATATTCAATGATTTATTATGTAATCATAACCAAAAATATCAACTTTAAAATTTTATTTAGCTTAAATAACAAGTTTAATAACAAATTAAATGTGTGTCACTTCAAATCAATATTCTGACACAGTTTCTAACATGGTAAAATGTAAAATTTACTCTGACCTGTAAATGCAATTGACCAATGAAATTGCTTGTTACATAACCAATTGCATTAGAATTTTAGTTATTCTTTGTAATCCTAAATAAATTAATGTAAAATTCTTGATTCTGTACATTGAAGATTGTCCCTTTCTCTTTTTGTCTAATGGTGTGATATAGTTAATGTAGAAATGAGGTTGTCAAAATCCATGTGAGCTTTTAGTTACACTTGGCCTCCATTGTCAGTTCATCCTCCGTTTTCATTTACTTGTCACATTTTAATCTTCTGCTGCAAAACTGCTCACAAATAAATGGAACCAAACATTGCAGAGATATCCTTGGGGGAGAGGAGATTCAGATTTGTACAAATGACATTGATTCTTCCCAGGGAGGGACTGTTCGAAAATTTGCTGTTGAGCCTTATTTGGATATGTAGATTTGATTGGCTGTAAAACAGTGGGATGGGACTAATCAAAATGACTCATGAATAATTCATGACTAGGAGGATTTCTCTGTAAGTTGACCCTTGGGTGATCGGTGGAGTATATCGGAGCATGCCATAGGCAATGGTTTAATAAATGTTAGTTGCCAGGTGAGCTATACAGCCCTATGCTAGCATCTATTTACAATAATAGTTTTATTACTATGAATACAGATAAGTCATCACCATACCACTTATTAACCTCTTTAGTGTAATCTTATATTATGTTCTATATTTAGGTATTTTTATGCCTTACAGTAATGTTATATTATGTTCTATTTTTAGGTATTTTTATGCCTTACAGTAATGTTATATTATGTTCTATTTTTAGGTATTTTTATGCCTTACAGTAATGTTATATTATGTTCTATTTTTATGCCTTACAGTAATGTTATATTATGTTCTATTTTTAGGTATTTTTATGCCTTACAGTAATGTTATATTATGTTCTATTTTTAGGTATTTTTATGCCTTACAGTAATGTTATATTATGTTCTATTTTTAGGTATTTTTATGCCTTACAGTAATGTTATATTATGTTCTATTTTTAGGTATTTTTTATGCCTTACAGTAATGTTATATTATGTTCTATTTTTAGGTATTTGTATGCCTTACAGATTAAGAAAGATTTAAGTATAGGACAGATGGTTTGTAGTGAGAACACTGCAGCACTGCTAGCATCGTATATTGTACAAGGTAAAGAATATATGTGTTTACAGGGTTAAAATCTTGTTACTTAAACCAGTACTGTATTAAGAAAATATATTTCAAATATACTTCTCCAACCCTCCCAACATTTCCAGAAAAAAGAAAAAAAAGAAATGAAATTAAAAAAAAAAAAATGAAAACATATTTGCAGAATTCTTGACAAAAAATATGGTACAAAATATATGGTGAAATTCAAATTTATCAAATTCATATGTAAAAAGCACTTATTGTACAAGGCTGTTAATATATATAGACTTTAAATTTCTAGTACAGAAAATATATTTTGATTCATTTGAAGATCTTTTGCTCCATCTAAATTAAAGTAGATTTAATTAGTTAATTAGAAATACATGTGTTGTAATGGGTCATTTCAACATCTGAGTCTGTAATTCTCCTCTCAGACACAAAGACATTCCTGGTATAAATCTGGGCACTCTGTCAATAGGAAAATGTATAATATTGCATGTGGTCCTTTGAAGATCAATTAAAAAAAGACAAAATCAAAATAAGATTTAATTAAATGGGAGGCTCTAAAAGGATTTTTATGACTTGTGACTTCTTATGTTTATGACAATTGACCTTTTGTGACTTGTAACTTCTTATGTTTATGTCAATTGACCTTTTGTGACTTGTGACTTCTTATGTTTATGATAATTGACCTTTTGTGACTTGTAACTTCTTATGTTTATGACAGTTGACCTTTTTATAACTTGTGACGTTATGTTTATGACACTTGACCTTTTGCATAACGTTTCACTTTTCTAAGAAATAATATTAAATTGACTGTCACCAGTCTGTTTCGTTTCTATAATTTACCTGTTATCATGGTAACCAACATAAAACGTGTAAATCTGGTGACAGCAAACCAATGTATTTTTAAGAATATCATTGTTTTCTTAGGAGTTCTTACTTTTCTGGGGTCAATTTCTGACTTGGAACAATATAAAAACATTTTCGAGACAGTAAAAAACAAAATGACATGTTTAAGGAGAAATCTACCATTATAGGAATAATAAACTGCCACTTGTGATTATCTGTTTGATATCTAACCAATGTTTTCTACTATTATTAATGGATGACCTTGATCTGACAATAATAGCAGAACTTAAGAAACGATGTAATGCTTATCATTGGTAAAGATCAAAATTGTAGGGATCAATTTAATATAGAAATGTCTTGACATTAATTACTCCAGCTTTCAACAAAAAGTATACAACTCCTATGCCTACCAGTTGATATGTTACTAGTACTTCACAAAACAACACTTAAATTTACTTTTTAATTAAAAAAAATCATTGAATTTGGCATAACCACAGACCAGGAAGTAAGTTATAGCAGGATACCTAAATACAAATATTGTAGGAATATTCTAGATTTTGTAAAATTGATGCTTATATTTAGCACATGTCAATTTGGAGGGGGAACCAAGATTGACATAATAGTGAGTTGTAATAATATGTCTAGGTAGATAACATGTATCCTTCAGTATATCATCTTCATTATGCTGATTTTATACCATCAGGTCTAAAAGATTGGTATCTGAAAACATTTCTTGTCACCATGGTGATAGAATGCATTTAATTATGTTCTCTGTTTGGAGAGATGTAACTTGTTCTCACCATAATATAGCTGAAAAACTGCTGACTTGTAAGAATCACTCTATTCAGTAAGATTTGTTTTAGTATGCAATGTTAATGATTGTATTGAAGACTGAACCTGTAAATTATTTCTCTTTTCAGCTGAATTTGGAGACTTTATTGTAGAAGAATATTTAGATCACTCTTATCTGATGAACATGCCACTGTTTATACCAAAACAGTCAGAAAGTTTATTGAAGAAAGTTATGGAATATCATAAACAACATATGTAAGTGGCATAAGTAAAACATAAACATGTGTAAGTGGCACAAGTAAAACATAAACATTTGTAAGTGGCACAAGTAAAACATAAACATGTGTAAGTGGCACAACAAAACATAAACATTTGTAAGTGGCATAAGTAAAAATAAACATTTGTAAGTGGCATAAGTAAAAATAAACATTTGTAAGTGGCATAAGTAAAAATAAACATTTGTAAGTGGCATAAGTAAAAATAAACATGTGTAAGTGGCATAAGTAAAATACATTTTTAAGTGGCACAAGTAAAAAATAAATGTAAGCGGCTTAAGTAAAAAATACATATGTAAGTGGCATAAATAAATAAAAAAACAAGTGACCAAAATCAAAATGTGAGGACACAGGCCAAAATATTCAAAATATTTGGGAGTAAACAGGCCAAAATATTCAAAATATTTGGGAGGACACAGGCCAAGATTTTCAAAACATTTGAGAGAAAGATTATATGAACAAAATATTTGTGTTGACAAAAAACAAAATGTTCAAAATATTTGGGAGGACAAAATCTAAAACAAGCAAAAGATTTTATGCCACATTATGTAAATGAGAGTCTCTGCAACTCATTAAACTAGACAACCATCAAGTAACATAGTAAATACAAACATTATACCAATATAACTATTTATCGCTATTTTGTTTATTTTCCCCTTGAAGTTTAAAACCAATATATTTCATATCACGTAAGCGCATGAGATGATTCCAATTATCGCTAATCGCTAAGCGTTGTCAAGGACGCACGTAGTATTATCTTGTTTTTTAATATGACGTTATAATGACGTCACATTACCAAATTCTTGATAATTAAGTGATTAACGATATAAAATATTAATTGTGCTTAAAAAAATGTCAGTATCTCAACAAAAATTATTTAATTATGAATACAAAATAGCGATAAAATAATTAAAGATGTTTTTTAAAACTCGAGGACGTTTCTCAGTCATGTCGTTTTAAAAAACATCGTTAATCACTTAATATCAAACACTGAGTTTTTGTAAGATGTGTGATACTTTGTCATTTCTAGTAAACTTTTGAAATTTGAATACATCATATATGTGTTATCCATGAGAAAATATGTACTTTAGTTTATTATTTCATATAAACTTCAAATGATATAAGTTTTATTGTACTTGTAATATGCCCCTTGAATTGCTGACAAATACCAATTTCTCAGATATCAATTCAATAACTTAAAAGTTGCCCTTAAGCAAATCATTTGAAGATCAGGGACCATAAAAGACAGACAAAGTTCGACTTTGTATTTTTCCACTTAATCATTTCTTATGCCCTCATTCCATACCTGTCATCGAGCTAACATTTTTAAGAACAAACAGAATTCTTATAAATTTATCAAAATCAGCAAAGATAAGGGGGAGGCATTAAAGTTTAAAAAATCATTCAAATGTAGCATAATGTAATTTTGTTGTAATATATATTATAGTGGTGAAACCCCTGCAGAGGCTGAGGCTAGTTTAGTAGATGTTGCCAGGAAAGTGGAGACATATGGTATTAGATTAAATGCTGCCAAGGTAAGTTGTTTCAGAGGCTGAGGCTAGTTTAGTAGATGTTGCCAGGAAAGTGGAAACATATGGTATTAGATTAAATGCTGCCAAGGTAAGTTGTTTCAGAGGCTGCGGCTAGTTTAGTAGATGTTGCCAGGAAAGTGGAGACATATGGTATTAGATTAAATGCTGCCAAGGTAAGTTGTTTCAGAGGCTGTGGCTAGTTTAGTAGATGTTGCCAGGAAAGTGGAGACATATGGTATTAGATTAGATGCTGCCAAGGTAAGTTGTTTCAGAGGCTGAGACTAGTTTAGTAGATGTTGCCAGGAAAGTGGAGATATATGGTATTAGATTAAATGTTGCCAATGTAAGTTCCGACAAAACAGATGATTTCAATTTTCCCATTGTGAACTTTCCACTTATATGTAGCAACATTCAGCAGCACCTGCATATGGATTATATATCTCTCAGTTGATCTGATATTCCAGAGCTTCTGGTTCCTATCATAATTTTCTTGATAGAGGGTTGTAGATAACAAGGAGGCCCCTGAACCAAGGGTTCCTAGTGGTTAAATTGAAGTCATCACTACAAAAGTTTTACAGTCGCTGCCATGATTATACCCCCGCTCCCCAAAGGGGGAGGGGGGTATACTGTTTTACCTCTGTCCGTCTGTCCGTCTTTCGGTCCTTCCGTCCGTCCAAGATATTTTTCGTCGCATTTTTCTCAGTAACTGTTGATGGCAGAAATCTGATATTTGGTCACAAGCATCATATAGGTATGCCATATTGTGGGTAGCGTTTTTGGACCCATCAGATTCCTACTTCCTGTTTGCCGACATAGTTGGTTTTTATACACATTGAACATATATGCACATTTTTCGTCACATTTTTCTCAGCAACTATTGATGGCAGAAATCTGATATTTGGTCACAAGCTTCATATAGGTACCCCATATTGTGGGAAGCATTTTTGAACCCATCGGATTCCTACTTCCTGTTTGCCGACTTTGTTGAATTTTATACACATTGAACATATATGCTCATTTTTCGTCGCATTTTTCTCAACAACTATTGATGGCAGAAATCTGATATTTGGTCACAAGCTTCATATAGGTACCCCATATCGTGGGAAGCGTTTTTGGATCCATCAGATTCCTACTTCCTGTTTGCCGATTTTGTTGATTTTTATACACATTTAACATACATTTGTATATGCACATTTTTCGTCGCATTTTTCTCAGCAACTATTGATGACAGGAATCTGATATTTGGTCACAAGCTTCATATAGGTATGCCATATTGTGGGAAGCGATTTTGGACCCGTCAGATTCCTACTTCCTGTTTGCCGACTTAGTTGGTTTCTATACACATTGAACATATATGCACATTTTTTGTCACATTTTTCTCAGCAACTATTGATGGCAGAGATCTGATATTTGGTCACAAGCTTCATATAGGTACCCCATATCGTGGGAAGCGTTTTTGGACCCGTCAGATTCCTACTTCCTGTTTGCCAAGGAGCGGGGTTATCATAGATGAGCTAATATAGGTGAGCATTAGCTCACAGTTCATCTTGTTTAAACTGTTTCAGAATATCAGTGTCACAAATGACCACCGATTGTTCTGTTTTTCTCGTAATCACAATTCGGTCCTTTCCGCATTTATGACTTATCACTGTGATTGTAACAAGAGTAACACAATGGGTTTCACGAGTGGAGCAGGAAATGCTACTCGTACCTGAGTTCATTTGTGAAAATAAGATGCAATTGTTTTTAATGATTATTATTTAGAGTGGAATTTTCAATGTTCTGATGTAATATAAAACACTGTATACGGTTCATGTGTTGCAGGCGTTATACTTTTTAAGCTACAATTTTTGTATTCATACTTGACTGGTTACAATGCTTTATTTAGTATGAAATCTGTAGATTTATAAAAATGACTGGTTACAATGCTTTATTTAGTATGAAATCTGTAGATTTCATTTGCTATATTGTTGAGAAAATTTTTATTGACAAAGTTTGATTGTTCTACTTTTGTGTTGTTAATTTTAAATCCATCGTTCTGATTGGATGATCTAGGAGTTAAAGAAGAAAAGTTGAACCCTGAACTGCACGAGAACATTCCAGAACTATACAAGAAAAATAGCACTTGTCTATTATGGATTGTCATTAGTTTAGGAGAGATCTACAATGGAGTATATTTCTAGAACAATGCTAAAATCTAAATTATCTTGAATAAATTAATGTCTCTTTCTTTTTCAGGACCATGAGAGTGTTGCACTAAATCTTGCTGTAGCTCATATGGGGATCTTGGTGTTCCAGAATAATACTAAAATCAACACTTTCTCATGGGCAAAGATACGAAAATTAAGTTTTAAAAGGAAGAAATTCCTGATTAAGCTCCATCCAGAAACCTATGTAAGTTTCCATTCACATTCAATGAGTACTGAACAATATTTTTTGGTTGATGTGTTTCACATTGAAAAGTAGCTTTCACTTCCAGTTTTATCTGTTGCATTATGTTTTAAGTAATTCTTGTTATTTTGTCACATTCAGCTATTTATACAGATTTTTACATGTACTTGTGTGTACACTGGACCAGATCACAGTTCAGCATGGACGTGTGTTGTTCAATGAATTTTATTTGTGTTGACATCAGACTTCATAAACAATGACTTTCTGCATTTTATCATGGTTGCTGGAATCTTATGCAAGTCTGACTTGTTTGTACCGAATGAGAATTTGACTCCATGTGTTGTATGGACAACTTGTTTGTTTATATGTTGAAATAAAGTGAAGTAGTTAAAAGTAAAGTGTTTGTGGTCACCTCTGGTCAAGATTGGCAAGAAAAAGAAGAAAATAAACCGTACTTGGTCCATCACAGTAACATATATTTTTAATGAAAGATAATTAAAATGGTACTTGAACATATTTGTAATGTTGTGCTATATCTTGGGTCATTTTGGCCTTAAGAGAATAGAGAATAAAATCATCAATTTCATGTAGTCATTTTGTGCACATTTTAGTTCTCCCTTCTATGACCACATGACTTCCTTAGCTGCTGATTTACACATCAATGTCTGACAGAGGTCATCCATACAGTTTGAAAGCAAAGCCTGTTTTGATATACTTTGTACTGTTAAACTTAAATGTTTACATGTGTGTGGTTGGCAGGTCTTGTCATATGTTAATGGTTCCCAGAGATAGAGTATTCTTTCTGGAAAACAAGGGGGGAGGTAACAAAGCATTTACCATGCAAAATCTAGAGGGAAAATTGATTTGTATAATAAAATGTGGACAAGTTGTTAAACAATTTTTTGTTTTCAGCCAGGAAATTCAAAGGTGAGATGAACCAAAATTTGCTTGGCTTTTTATTTTGTTTAAACCTCTCTATTTTATTATAACTTGTACCTTGGGTTTAGGGTTATAGTTCACTTTATAGCCAAGCAATGAGATAAATCTAGAAATATGAAAAGTTGTTTGAATTGGTTGCAAAATTTTGTTGTCACCTTTTGTAATAATTATAGTGTGTGAGTCTAAAAATAGATCTTAAATAAGAAACAAATGACAAAGACAATTAATTTACATATCAGATGGTGATTTCTGTCCGTTATTTCATAAATTTTTTGTTTTCAGCCAGGAAAGTCTAAGGTGAGAGTGATCAAGTTAACAATAGCTTGGCTTTGTTTGTTCAGCCCGTCTTTTGATGTTATATTGTAAATTTATGGTCCAGAGGTTTTAAATCTTTTTATATATGGCCACGACAAACATGATTTTATACATAACAATTGTAAGGTGGCAATATGCCATGCCACATGTATTTATGTGTAGAAGTTAATGATTACTTCTTAAGTAAGCCATATTTAAAATCTTTAATATTGTGTGTTGTCATATTTTTGAAGAAGTATAATATTTTAATGTAAAAAGTATGTAAGTACGTCCATTCAATAACTTAAATTTTCGAATTTACAATTCATTTGAAATTTATGTACAAGTTCAAGGACCATAAAAGGCAGGCCATGTTTGATTTTGGACATTAACACTTTTTTTAGTTCTGGAGTTAAGCCTTTGTTCCTTTTTTCATATGGGCAGCAATGCCCTATGGACTATGGATACATTCTTTGATTTTTTTTTCACAATTTGAATTTCTGGCAGTGAGATTTCACAAGATTTTGAGAAGTTGATCATCTCAGTTGTAAGTCTCTGCTTTTACCACGAGTGTCATACAAAGCAGTTCAGACTTTTACTGGATTTATTTATATTTGAGATTATACCAATTATTCAGCATCTGTTTGTCTCAACATAAAAAACTGGTCCATTCATAAATACCAAATCTGTGAAGGGTGTTCGTTCATCATAAGGATAGAGAACATTATATCCCTGGCTTGGTTTTACAGTGTAGTATATGTTTTATTTCTAAATACCATAATTTATAAATATATGTCTTGTCTCAAAAAATTAATTAAAAATGCATGATTTGTTTTCTTTAATTATTGTATATTTAATTTGTTGTTGTTGATATGATAAATCAATTGTAAACCACGGCATGAATTGTGATTCCACGTAAATATTGTTGAGTTAGCTTATGCATTTTGCTTTCACTGTGTAGTAATTGTCAACTGTAGATGTGTGTGTATTAGAAACAACAAGCCTATTGTATGATATTTTTGTGTCTTTCCAGTTGATAATCATCTCAGCTGTAATTATGACTTCTTTGTATTTTTATTAGTAAATACAATCTTTACTTTTTTTCGGTAAAAAACTTCTGTATTTAATGAGGAGAACACTTTTTAATTGGTTTTTTTTTTACAATTAAATAATTGTTATCAGGTAAATATTTATGTTCAGCATTCATTTTATCTTGTCATCAAGACAATTATCTTATTTTCTCTAGATAGTTCAAACATTTTGTGTAAAGTTTCTGTTCAAATTGTATAAGTTGTTGGTTTAATTTCTCCAGGTAAGGGGCCGTCATGGTCGTGATCGTGATGGTATGATAGTTGGATTAACAACTAGCTGTACAATCAGTGCCTATCACCACTAAAGTTGTGAGTTCAAATCCTGCTCATGGCGAGGTGTACTCAATACAGCATTATGTGATAAAGTTTGTCAGTGACTTGCGGCTTTTCAGTGGTTTTCTCCAGGTACTCCTTTTTCTTCCACCAATAAAACTGACCGCCACGATATTACTGAAATATTGTTGAAAGTGGCATTATTCACCATAACCCTAATCCTTTCTCCAAGTATATCAAACGATCTTATAATTGTTAGTAACATCATTGGTTCCTTCAAATTGACACATGTTTACTGTACATGCATTGCATGTGTTTTAGAAAGATATTTTTTCTAAAAACATATAAGACAATCTTAAATCGGCAACTATTACAAGACATGTGAAAATGAGGCTTGACCACTCTTTCTCTTCTAGCCTTCAAGATGTGTTAATATTTCTTGGCAGTAGTCATTTAGTAAGAAAGGATATAGGTATAAATGAACACGAGAGACTATCAAGCATTACACTTAGACACTAATTAAAGTTTTATTGCTGTTCTATATGTTACAGTCACCGTAAAGTCTTCAACAATGAGCATAACACATACCACAGTCACCATAATGTCTTCAACAATGAGCATAACACATACCACCGTCATCGTAATGTCTTCAACAATGAGCATAACACATACCAGTCACCGTAATGTCTTCAACAATGAGCATAACACATACCACAGTCACCGTAATGTCTTCAACAATGAGAATAACACATACCACAGTCATCGTAATGTCTTCAACAATGAGCATAACACATACCACAGTCACCGTAATGTCTTCAACAATGAGCGTAACATACCACAGTCATCGTAATGTCTTCAACAATGAGCATAACACATACCACAGTCACCGTAATGTCTTCAACAATGAGCATAACACATACCACAGTCACCGTAATGTCTTCAACAATGAGCATACCACATACCACAGTCATCGTAATGTCTTCAACAATGAGCATAGCACATACCAGTCACCATAATGTCTTCAACAATGAGCATAACACATACCACAGTCACCATAATGTCTTCAACAATGAGCATAACACATACCACAGTCACCGTAATGTCTTTAACAATGAGCATAGCACATACCACAGTCACTGTAATGTCTTCAACAATGAGCATAACACATACCACAGTCACCGTAATGTCTTCAACAATGAGCATAACACATACCACAGTCACCGTAATGTCTTCAACAATGAGCATAGCACATACCACAGTCACTGTAATGTCTTCAACAATGAGCATAACACATACCAGTCACCATAATGTCTTCAACAATGAGCATAACACATACCACAGTCACCGTAATGTCTTCAACAATGAGCATAACACATACCACAGTCACCGTAATGTCTTCAACAATGAGTATAACACATACCACAAACTGAGTGTAATTGGTCCATAGCTTGCAGTTGAATACCATGCTTTATTTCACCCTACAACTGTTCAAAATCATGAAAACTCCATGAATGTTTTATATTCCTATCTACAGAAAGATATAATGTGGATATCAAAAATGGCTTTAAAATGATTTATGCACAGAAAATTTGACAAAACAATATTTGTCCTTCCAGCAATACATCAGGTTCATGTAAATATATGAATCTATGTTTGATTTATTTTTTATTTTTGTTGATGTTGGGATGATATTTCTTCACAGTAAGTTCCCTTTACAGATTGTTTATGTTGACTTGAGTCAATCAACATCAAATGATATCAATGATCTTTATAAAAATCACATCATTATTTGTTCCTACAATGTTTTGTTTGATTTAGCATTATAAACTCTACATGTAGTACCATGCTAATAGGCAGTTTGTCTATAGTACCATGCTAATAGGCAGTTTGTCTATAGTACCAGGCTAATAGACAGTTTGTCTATAGTACCATGCTAATAGGCAGTTTGTCTATAGTACCATGCTAATAGGCAGTTTGTCTATAGTACCATGCTAATAGACAGTTTGTCTATAGTACCATGCTAATAGGCAGTTTGTCTATAGTACCATGCTAATAGACAGTTTGTCTATAGTACCATGCTAATAGACAGTTTGTCTATAGTACCATGCTAATAGGTAGTTTGTCTATAGTACCATGCTAATAGACAGTTTGTCTATAGTACCATGCTAATAGGCAGTTTGTCTATAGTACCATGCTAATAGACAGTTTGTCTATAGTACCATGCTAATAGGCAGTTTGTCTATAGTACCATGCTAATAGGCAGTTTGTCTATAGTACCATGCTAATAGGCAGTTTGTCTATAGTACCATGCTAATAGACAGTTTGTCTATAGTACCATGCTAATAGACAGTTTGTCTATAGTACCATGCTAATAGGCAGTTTGTCTATAGTACCATGCTAATAGGCAGTTTTTCTATAGTACCATGCTAATAGACAGTTTGTCTATAGTACCATGCTAATAGACAGTTTGTCTATAGTACCATGCTAATAGGCAGTTTGTCTATAGTACTATGCTAATAGACAGTTTGTCTATAGTACCATGCTAATAGGCAGTTTGTCTATAGTACCATGCTAATAGGCAGTTTGTCTATAGTACCATGCTAATAAGCAGTTTGTCTATAGTACCATGCTAATAGGCAGTTTGTCTATAGTACCATGCTAATAGGCAGTTTGTCTATAGTACCATGCTAATAGACAGTTTGTCTATAGTACCATGCTAATAGGCAGTTTGTCTATAGTACCATGCTAATAGGCAGTTTGTCTATAGTACCATGCTAATAGGCAGTTTGTCTATAGTACCATGCTAATAAGCAGTTTTTCTATAGTACCATGCTAATAGACAGTTTGTCTATAGTACCATGCTAATAGACAGTTTGTCTATAGTACCATGCTAATAGGCAGTTTGTCTATAGTACTATGCTAATAGACAGTTTGTCTATAGTACCATGCTAATAGGCAGTTTGTCTATAGTACCATGCTAATAGGCAGTTTGTCTATAGTACCATGCTAATAAGCAGTTTGTCTATAGTACCATGCTAATAGGCAGTTTGTCTATAGTACCATGCTAATAGGCAGTTTGTCTATAGTACCATGCTAATAGGCAGTTTGTCTATAGTACCATGCTAATAGGCAGTTTGTCTATAGTACCATGCTAATAGGCAGTTTGTCTATAGTACCATGCTAATAGGCAGTTTGTCTATAGTACCATGCTAATAGACAGTTTGTCTATAGTACCATGCTAATTAGTCCGAGATTCCTCTGTCGTCCGACGACATTATATATTATTGCTAGAGCCGTCGAACGTCAGAGCGCAATATATACGGAAAACAGCGGATTTGCTTCTCCAACTCTGGGTCAGCACATTTCCATGTTTCGTGGCTATCGGATTTTATTTTCTATCAGAAACCCTTATATAAATCGCTTCACCAATCATTTTTCTATTCATTCATAACCATCTTACCCTCAGAAAGTGGTGTTACACTCCATTACAGCACGATTTTGCCTTAGATCCTATGATTTCGACATTTGTCTTCCATTTTTCAAACATTTGTCACGTGACTACGAGAAAACTACGATTACCGCAATGTATCATGGAAGATGATTTGCATATAAACAAACAAACAAATAGTTTTATTGCCAATCAAAGGCGCCTGTTAAGGCAGAACAATTAACATAAAATTTAATACAGTTGATTATATTGATTGGTAATGATTTTAACAGCAAATTTAGTGAATTACAGATAACCATAAGAAAAAAAAATGTAGTATCTTGTCCAAAAACAAAAAGGGGGGACGTAACACATGCTCTTTCCGAAGCCCGTTGGTAACACTCTGCCATTGAATCTTTTCTTTCCAACACATTCTGTATTATTTCCTTCTGCTCTGCTTTGATCTGTAGATGGACTGTTTGTCCTGCAGAATACGTTTAAATGTATCGTCTTCCATGTGATTTGAATGTTGTTTACGTATGCAAATAATGCTCCAAATAATTTGGCACGCTGCATTAATTAGCTCCCATCATGCAATGCGTTGCTGTCATCATTCAGTTAGTATCGCGAGATCACGTGTGTAGATTCGAAAATGGAAGTCAAATGGCGGAATAATAGGATCTAAGGCAAAATCGTGCTGTAATGGAGTGTAACACCACTTTCTGAGGGTAAGATGGTTATGAATGAATAGAAAAATGATTGGTGAAGCGATTTATATAAGGGTTTCTGATAGTTAATAAAATCTGATAGCCACGAAACGTGGAAATGTGCTGACCCAGAGCTGGTGAGGCAAATCAGCTGTTTTCCGTATATATTGCACTCTGACGTTCGACGGATCTAGCAATAATATATAATGTCGTCGGACGACAGAGGAATCTCGGACTACATGCTAATAGACAGTTTGTCTATAGTATCATGCTAATAGGCAGTTTGTCTATAGTACCATGCTAATAGGCAGTTTGTCTATAGTACCATGCTAATAGACAGTTTGTCTATAGTACCATGCTAATAGGCAGTTTGTCTATAGTACCATGCTAATAGACAGTTTGTCTATAGTACCATGCTAATAGGCAGTTTGTCTATAGTACCATGCTAATAGACAGTTTGTCTATAGTACCATGCTAATAGGCAGTTTGTCTATAGTACCATGCTAATAGACAGTTTGTCTATAGTACCATGCTAATAGGCAGTTTGTCTATAGTACCATGCTAATAGGCAGTTTGTCTATAGTACCATGCTAATAGGCAGTTTGTCTATAGTACCATGCTAATAGGCAGTTTTTCTATAGTACCATGCTAATAGACAGTTTTTCTATAGTACCATGCTAATAGGCAGTTTGTCTATAGTACCATGCTAATAGACAGTTTGTCTATAGTACCATGCTAATAGACAGTTTGTCTATAGTACCATGCTAATAGGCAGTTTGTCTATAGTACCATGCTAATAGGCAGTTTGTCTATAGTACCATGCTAATAGGCAGTTTGTCTATAGTACCATGCTAATAGGCAGTTTGTCTATAGTACCATGCTAATAGGCAGTTTGTCTATAGTACCATGCTAATAGGCAGTTTGTCTATAGTACCATGCTAATAGGCAGTTTGTCTATAGTACCATGCTAATAGGCAGTTTTTCTATAGTACCATGCTAATAGGCAGTTTGTCTATAGTACCATGCTAATAGACAGTTTGTCTATAGTACCATGCTAATAGGCAGTTTGTCTATAGTACCATGCTAATAGGCAGTTTGTCTATAGTACCATGCTAATAGACAGTTTGTCTATAGTACCATGCTAATAGACAGTTTGTCTATAGTACCATGCTAATAGACAGTTTGTCTATAGTACCATGCTAATAGACAGTTTGTCTATAGTACCATGCTAATAGACAGTTTGTCTATAGTACCATGCTAATAGGCAGTTTGTCTATAGTACCATGCTAATAGACAGTTTGTCTATAGTACCATGCTAATAGGCAGTTTGTCTATAGTACCATGCTAATAGGCAGTTTGTCTATAGTACCATGCTAATAGGCAGTTTGTCTATAGTACCATGCTAATAGGCAGTTTGTCTATAGTACCATGCTAATAGGCAGTTTGTCTATAGTACCATGCTAATAGGCAGTTTGTCTATAGTACCATGCTAATAGGCAGTTTTTCTATAGTACCATGCTAATAGGCAGTTTGTCTATAGTACCATGCTAATAGACAGTTTGTCTATAGTACCATGCTAATAGGCAGTTTGTCTATAGTACCAGGCTAATAGGCAGTTTGTCTATAGTACCATGCTAATAGACAGTTTGTCTATAGTACCATGCTAATAGACAGTTTGTCTATAGTACCATGCTAATAGACAGTTTGTCTATAGTACCATGCTAATAGGCAGTTTGTCTATAGTACCATGCTAATAGACAGTTTGTCTATAGTACCATGCTAATAGGCAGTTTGTCTATAGTACCATGCTAATAGACAGTTTGTCTATAGTACCATGCTAATAGACAGTTTTTCTATAGTACCATGCTAATAGGCAGTTTGTCTATAGTACCATGCTAATAGGCAGTTTGTCTATAGTACCATGCTAATAGACAGTTTGTCTATAGTACCATGCTAATAGACAGTTTGTCTATAGTACCATGCTAATAGGCAGTTTGTCTATAGTACCATGCTAATAGACAGTTTGTCTATAGTACCATGCTAATAGGCAGTTTGTCTATAGTACCATGCTAATAGACAGTTTGTCTATAGTACCATGCTAATAGACAGTTTGTCTATAGTACCATGCTAATAGGCAGTTTGTCCATTCTATTAATATACAGTACTGCGTGGGTTCGTGCCCGGCTTTGTAAATTACAAAAAAGGGTGCACTCGACTCGCAGCCACAAGTGATAAAGTTTACCAGTTGCTTGCCCATGGTCGGTGGTTCTCTCCGGGTGGCTTCCTCCACCACTAAAACTAGTCGCCATGATATAGCTGAAATATTGCTGAAAGTGGCATTAAACATAATAATAAATTAAATTAATATACAGTACTGTGACTATACATCTTGTACTCCAAAACAAAAGACACAAAAGATGAAGCTTGAGTAATAAACCTCTCAAGTAGATATATGTTTGGTGGACTGAACTATAACACTATTATTACGGGATATTTTATTTACAGTATTTTTAACCAATGACTGTTTGGTTTGTAGAGGTTCCAGTACAAACTTATTTCTAAAATGATGAACAACGCTGTGCACTGACACGTGGATGACTCTTGCATGACTGCATCATTTCACCAAGAGGGGAGGTTTGGGCACATAAAGCTAGTTTATCCCCTCCACTTATTATTTAAATGCCTGTGCCAAGCCAGGACAGTGTACAGTCATACATATGTGTGTTAGGGGGTATTGATGTATTAGTTTGTAGAACTGTTCTGACAGTGTGGTATTTTTTTTGTTTTTTGTTTTATTTCATATATACATTGTACTTGTTGAAAAATTTGAATCTCTTTTACCTTCTTCTATTGGTAGAGAATATTTGCTGACATTGCAACTTTTTGTCAGAAGTGCAGAAGTGTCACATTGCAAATAACAAATATAGTTTTTTTTGACAGTTAATTCATACATGACTTTTTATGTTTGCAGGGTTATTACAAAGACACGGTAGAATTCTTTTTTGAAAGTCGAGATGAAAGTAAGAATTTCTGGAAACAATGTATAGAACATCACGCCTTTTTCCGATGTCACATGATCAAGAAAATACCTAGAAATAAAACCAAGCTAGTCAGTAGAGGATCTTCATTTAGGTAAACTGGGTTAGACATTGTAGTATTAGTTAATGTCTTTATATGTTAGTGTTCTTGAATAATGTGCAAGGATTACAATCTATTGTTTGTGTTACAGACCTTACCGTCATGGGGCCATCGTGGCCATGATCGTATGGTAGTTGGATTTACAACTACCTATACAATCAGTGCCTATCACCACTAATGTTGCGAGTTCGAATTCCGATCAGGGTGAGGTGTACAACATTATGTGATAAAGTTTGTGAGTGACTTGCGACAGGTCTGTGGTTTTCTCCGGGTCCTCCGGTTTCCTCCACCAATAAAACTGACCGCCACGATATAACTGAAATATTGTTGCAAGTGGCGTTTAACACCATCTGTTCGATTATACCATTATAAAAATTTTATCTTCACTTAAAGTCTCAAATACTTTATGTTGGTCATCTGATGGGTTGGTGGAGGGCAATTGAGGGCTAATTACTTGAAGCTTTTTACAATATCTAAGATGAATTTGCCAAGAAGAAAACATATCTTCAGTTTGATATCTAGAGCAAAAGTCAATTTTTTTGTAATATTGACATTCAATCAAATTGGTCTAATTTTTAAAATAAGATAATTTTTGTAGACATGATGAGAACAATTGATCTTTGTAACATTTACATGTTTCTGTTGTATTATAACTTTTATATAAAACCCTGACCCCCCCAGGGACATCTTATTACAACATTTATATAAAAACCTGACCCCCAGGGACATCTTACCAATTATAACATGTAGATAAAGTTAATGTCAGAAGATGTATAGCTATTAGCAGGTATAGATTATGTTACAGTAACAGTTGATATTTAATTGTTAACTTTATGGCCCTGTCATGTTGATATTTTATTCAGTTTGTTGATTAGATCAATAATTAGGTGAATAAGATTATAGAAAAAGTCATAAAATATAGATAGTAACATAGTACTTATAGTAATAAATAATTCATTTTATATCAATATTCTAATATCTATTTTTATATGTTCTTATATAATTATATCCCTATGTACAGTCACACCTGTATAAACTGAATCTACTTGGAGACAACTTTTGTGTTCGGAATAGACAGGTGTTTGGTTTATACAGGTTAAATTAACTAAGATTTCCGTATATTAGGATTTTATTTAAAGTTCGGTTTATATAGAATGTTAAGAAAAAAAAACAAAAACACATTGTTTACTGAAATTAAATGTATTGAGTGTATTAATTAATAAGAATATATTATTTGTTGCTAAGCAAATTAATTTGTGTATTTTTGATTGTGATCAAGATCTATAAAGGGTTTTGACTTTTAACAAATAATTGCTGATAATGACACCTATAAGGTGACTAATCAACACAAATTCAATGTCCAGAAAGTGTTGGGGGAACATTTATCATATAATATTTGTTAAGCAATTTTCTGGTCAAAACAAAATTGCCATAAACAATCTTATGACCAATCAAATTGCATATTGAAATTGGTTAGAAGGTCAGTGAACTTTATCTTCAAGCTAGATTATCACTTCATTTTGATATATTAGTAAGAAATTAATAATTATATGATTGTAAATGGTTAAAATGCTTTTTGTTTCATAAGAACTGCCAAGAATTCAAATAAAAAATTTCTTGTAATCTTCATCTTTATGCATGTTAAAAAATATAGAGGCTACAAGATGTTTCTAAAAGAAAGGGATATATCACCTGATTTGTATACTTAACTTCCTATTATTTATCTACTGAAATATTTATGTACTAGTAATGATCCTTGTACAATGTGAACATGAATAAAAATAGTGTGATTCCTCTCCTTTGGCCATTTATTATACAATTTAATGACTGCTCATTTGACAGGCTTTATTGCAGCCACATGGAGATTTAAATATTTAAATTGATTGGGAGTTAAAATTGACAGTAAATATACATTAAATTGTTTAAAAAAAAAATAATGGTAAAATTATCATGAAATGTATTACTACTATAGAAAAAATGCTGATAAACTGAAAAGTTCAACTATTAACAGATATTCTACATAAATATATTGATATAGATTTATTTAGATATATTTAGAGTCTCTATGTCAATAATATAAATGAAAACTTTACATTTTGTTCCAGACATATCAACTGAACACAGACTGTCTCAGGGGAAAAAATCATTTCAATAAAGTTTTCCACAGATACAGGCTGTGTTCAGCTGAAACATCCAGTTTATTTTCTAACTACATGTACAACTATCCACTGATACAGGCTGTGTTCAGCTGAAACATCCAGTTTATTTTCTAACTACATGTACAACTATCCACTGATACAGGCTGTGTTCAGCTGAAATATCCAGTTTATTTTCTAACTACATGTACAACTATCCACTGATACAGGCTGTGTTCAGCTGAAACATCCAGTTTATTTTCTAACTACATGTACAACTATCCACTGATACAGGCTGTGTTCAGCTGAAACATCCAGTTTATTTTCTAACTACATGTACAACTATCCACTGATACAGGCTGTGTTCAGCTGAAATATCCAGTTTATTTTCTAACTACATGTACAACTATCCACTGATACAGGATGTGTTCAGCTGAAACATCCAGTTTATTTTCTAACTACATGTACAACTATCCACTGAAACATCCAGTTTATTTTCTAACTACATGTACAACTATCCACTGATACAGGCTGTGTTCAGCTGAAACATCCAGTTTATTTTCTAACTACATGTACAACTATCCACTGAAACATCCAGTTTATTTTCTAACTACATGTACAACTATCCACTGAAACATCCAGTTTATTTTCTAACTACATGTACAACTATCCACTGATACAGGCTGTGTTCAGCTGAAACATCCAGTTTATTTTCTAACTACATGTACAACTATCCACTGATACAGGCTGTGTTCAGCTGAAACAACCAGTTTATTTTCTAACTACATGTACAACTATCCACTGATATAGGCTGTGTTCAGCTGAAACAACCAGTTTATTTTCTAACTACATGTACAACTATCCACTGATACAGGCTGTGTTCAGCTGAAACAACCAGTTTATTTTCTAACTACATGTACAACTATCCACTGATACAGGCTGTGTTCAGCTGAAACAACCAGTTTATTTTCTAACTACATGTACAACTATCCACTGATACAGGCTGTGTTCAGCTGAAACAACCAGTTTATTTTCTAACTACATGTACAACTATCTACTGATACAGGCTGTGTTCAGCTGAAACATCCAGTTTATTTTCTAACTACATGTACAACTATCCACTGATACAGGCTGTGTTCAGCTGAAACATCCAGTTTATTTTCTAACTACATGTACAACTATCCACTGATACAGGCTGTGTTCAGCTGAAGCATCCAGTTTATTTTCTAACTACATGTATAACTATCCACTGATACAGGATGTGTTCAGCTGAAGCATCCAGTTTATTTTCTAACTACATGTACAACTATCCACTGATACAGGGTGTGTTCGGCTGAAATATCCAGTTTATTTTCTAGCTACATGTACAACTATCCACTGATACAGGGTGTGTTCAGCTGAAGCATCCAGTTTATTTTCTGACTACATGTACAACTATCCACTGATACAACCAGTTTATTTTCTAACTACATGTACAACTATCCACTGAAACATCCAGTTTATTTTCTAACTACATGTACAACTATCCACTGAAACATCCAGTTTATTTTCTAACTACATGTACAACTATCCACTGATACAGGCTGTGTTCAGCTGAAACAACCAGTTTATTTTCTAACTACATGTACAACTATCCACTGATACAGGCTGTGTTCAGCTGAAACAACCAGTTTATTTTCTAACTACATGTACAACTATCCACTGATACAGGCTGTGTTCAGCTGAAACATCCAGTTTATTTTCTAACTACATGTACAACTATCCACTGATACAGGCTGTGTTCAGCTGAAACATCCAGTTTATTTTCTAACTACATGTACAACTATCCACTGAAACAACCAGTTTATTTTCTAACTACATGTACAACTATCCACTGAAACATCCAGTTTATTTTCTAACTACATGTACAACTATCCACTGAAACATCCAGTTTATTTTCTAACTACATGTACAACTATCCACTGAAACATCCAGTTTATTTTCTAACTACATGTACAACTATCCACTGATACAGGCTGTGTTCAGCTGAAACAACCAGTTTATTTTCTAACTACATGTACAACTTTCCACTGATACAGGCTGTGTTCAGCTGAAACAACCAGTTTATTTTCTAACTACATGTACAACTATCCACTGATACAGGCTGTGTTCAGCTGAAACAACCAGTTTATTTTCTAACTACATGTACAACTATCCACTGATACAGGCTGTGTTCAGCTGAAACATCCAGTTTATTTTCTAACTACATGTACAACTATCCACTGATACAGGATGTGTTCAGCTGAAACATCCAGTTTATTTTCTAACTACATGTACAACTATCCACTGAAACATCCAGTTTATTTTCTAACTACATGTACAACTATCCACTGAAACATCCAGTTTATTTTCTAACTACATGTACAACTATCCACTGAAACATCCAGTTTATTTTCTAACTACATGTACAACTATCCACTGATACAGGCTGTGTTCAGCTGAAACATCCAGTTTATTTTCTAACTACATGTACAACTATCCACTGAAACATCCAGTTTATTTTCTAACTACATGTACAACTATCCACTGATACAGGCTGTGTTCAGCTGAAACATCCAGTTTATTTTCTAACTACATGTACAACTATCCACTGAAACATCCAGTTTATTTTCTAACTACATGTACAACTATCCACTGAAACATCCAGTTTATTTTCTAACTACATGTACAACTATCCACTGATACAGGCTGTGTTCAGCTGAATCATCCAGTTTATTTTCTAACTACATGTACAACTATCCACTGAAACAACCAGTTTATTTTCTAACTACATGTACAACTATCCACTGATACAGGCTGTGTTCAGCTGAAACAACCAGTTTATTTTCTAACTACATGTACAACTATCCACTGATACAGGCTGTGTTCAGCTGAAACATCCAGTTTATTTTCTAACTACATGTACAACTATCCACTGATACAGGCTGTGTTCAGCTGAAACATCCAGTTTATTTTCTAACTACATGTACAACTATCCACTGCTACAGGCTGTGTTCAGCTGAAGCATCCAGTTTATTTTCTAACTACATGTATAACTATCCACTGATACAGGCTGTGTTCAGCTGAAACATCCAGTTTATTTTCTAACTACATGTACAACTATCCACTGAAACATCCAGTTTATTTTCTAACTACATGTACAACTATCCACTGATACAGGCTGTGTTCAGCTGAAACATCCAGTTTATTTTCTAACTACATGTACAACTATCCACTGAAACATCCAGTTTATTTTCTAACTACATGTACAACTATCCACTGATAGAGGCTGTGTTCAGCTGAAACATCCAGTTTATTTTCTAACTACATGTACAACTATCCACTGAAACATCCAGTTTATTTTCTAACTACATGTACAACTATCCACTGAAACATCCAGTTTATTTTCTAACTACATGTACAACTATCCACTGATACAGGCTGTGTTCAGCTGAATCATCCAGTTTATTTTCTAACTACATGTACAACTATCCACTGAAACAACCAGTTTATTTTCTAACTACATGTACAACTATCCACTGATATAGGCTGTGTTCAGCTGAAACAACCAGTTTATTTTCTAACTACATGTACAACTATCCACTGATACAGGCTGTGTTCAGCTGAAACAACCAGTTTATTTTCTAACTACATGTACAACTATCCACTGATACAGGCTGTGTTCAGCTGAAACAACCAGTTTATTTTCTAACTACATGTACAACTATCCACTGATACAGGCTGTGTTCAGCTGAAACATCCAGTTTATTTTCTAACTACATGTACAACTATCCACTGATACAGGCTGTGTTCAGCTGAAACATCCAGTTTATTTTCTAACTACATGTACAACTATCCACTGATACAGGCTGTGTTCAGCTGAAACATCCAGTTTATTTTCTAACTACATGTACAACTATCCACTGATACAGGCTGTGTTCAGCTGAAGCATCCAGTTTATTTTCTAACTACATGTATAACTATCCACTGATACAGGCTGTGTTCAGCTGAAGCATCCAGTTTATTTTCTAACTACATGTACAACTATCCACTGATACAGGCTGTGTTCGGCTGAAGCATCCAGTTTATTTTCTAACTACATGTACAACTATCCACTGATACAGGGTGTGTTCGGCTGAAACATCCAGTTTATTTTCTAACTACATGTACAACTATCCACTGAAACAACCAGTTTATTTTCTAACTACATGTACAACTATCCACTGATACAGGCTGTGTTCAGCTGAAACAACCAGTTTATTTTCTAACTACATGTACAACTATCCACTGATACAGGCTGTGTTCAGCTGAAACATCCAGTTTATTTTCTAACTACATGTACAACTATCCACTGAAACAACCAGTTTATTTTCTAACTACATGTACAACTATCCACTGAAACAACCAGTTTATTTTCTAACTACATGTACAACTATCCACTGATACAGGCTGTGTTCAGCTGAAACAACCAGTTTATTTTCTAACTACATGTACAACTATCCACTGATACAGGCTGTGTTCAGCTGAAACATCCAGTTTATTTTCTAACTACATGTACAACTATCCACTGATACAGGCTGTGTTCAGCTGAAACATCCAGTTTATTTTCTAACTACATGTACAACTATCCACTGATACAGGCTGTGTTCAGCTGAAACATCCAGTTTATTTTCTAACTACATGTACAACTATCCACTGATACAGGCTGTGTTCAGCTGAAGCATCCAGTTTATTTTCTAACTACATGTATAACTATCCACTGATACAGGCTGTGTTCAGCTGAAGCATCCAGTTTATTTTCTAACTACATGTACAACTATCCACTGATACAGGCTGTGTTCGGCTGAAGCATCCAGTTTATTTTCTAACTACATGTACAACTATCCACTGATACAGGGTGTGTTCGGCTGAAACATCCAGTTTATTTTCTAACTACATGTACAACTATCCACTGAAACAACCAGTTTATTTTCTAACTACATGTACAACTATCCACTGATACAGGCTGTGTTCAGCTGAAACAACCAGTTTATTTTCTAACTACATGTACAACTATCCACTGATACAGGCTGTGTTCAGCTGAAGCATCCAGTTTATTTTCTGACTACATGTACAACTATCCACTGATACAGGCTGTGTTCACCTGAAACATCCAGTTTATTTTCTAACTACATGTACAACTATCCACTGAAACAACCAGTTTATTTTCTAACTACATGTACAACTATCCACTGATACAGGCTGTGTTCAGCAGAAACATCCAGTTTATTTTCTTACTACATGTACAACTATCCACTGATACAGGCTGTGTTCAGCTGAAACATCCAGTTTATTTTCTAACTACATGTACAACTATCCACTGAAACATCCAGTTTATTTTCTAACTACATGTACAACTATCCACTGATACAGGCTGTGTTCAGCTGAAACATCCAGTTTATTTTCTAACTACATGTACAACTATCCACTGAAACAACCAGTTTATTTTCTAACTACATGTACAACTATCCACTGAAACATCCAGTTTATTTTCTAACTACATGTACAACTATCCACTGAAACATCCAGTTTATTTTCTAACTACATGTACAACTATCCACTGATACAGGCTGTGTTCAGCTGAAGCATCCAGTTTATTTTCTAACTACATGTACAACTATCCACTGATACAGGCTGTGTTCAGCTGAAACATCCAGTTTATTTTCTAACTACATGTACAACTATCCACTGATACAGGCTGTGTTCAGCTGAAACAACCAGTTTATTTTCTAACTACATGTACAACTATCCATTGATACAGGCTGTGTTCAGCTGAAACAACCAGTTTATTTTCTAACTACATGTACAACTATCCACTGATACAGGCTGTGTTCAGCTGAAACATCCAGTTTATTTTCTAACTACATGTACAACTATCCACTGATACAGGCTGTGTTCAGCTTAAACATCCAGTTTATTTTCTAACTACATGTACAACTATCCACTGAAACATCCAGTTTATTTTCTAACTACATGTACAACTATCCACTGATACAGGCTGTGTTCAGCTGAAACATCCAGTTTATTTTCTAACTACATGTACAACTATCCACTGAAACATCCAGTTTATTTTCTAACTACATGTACAACTATCCACTGATACAGGCTGTGTTCAGCTGAAACATCCAGTTTATTTTCTAACTACATGTACAACTATCCACTGAAACAACCAGTTTATTTTCTAACTACATGTACAACTATCCACTGAAACATCCAGTTTATTTTCTAACTACATGTACAACTATCCACTGAAACATCCAGTTTATTTTCTAACTACATGTACAACTATCCACTGAAACATCCAGTTTATTTTCTAACTACATGTACAACTATCCACTGATACAGGCTGTGTTCAGCTGAAGCATCCAGTTTATTTTCTAACTACATGTACAACTATCCACTGATACAGGCTGTGTTCAGCTGAAACATCCAGTTTATTTTCTAACTACATGTACAACTATCCACTGATACAGGCTGTGTTCAGCTGAAACATCCAGTTTATTTTCTAACTACATGTACAACTATCCACTGAAACATCCAGTTTATTTTCTAACTACATGTACAACTATCCACTGATACAGGCTGTGTTCAGCTGAAACATCCAGTTTATTTTCTAACTACATGTACAACTATCCACTGAAACAACCAGTTTATTTTCTAACTACATGTACAACTATCCACTGAAACATCCAGTTTATTTTCTAACTACATGTACAACTATCCACTGAAACATCCAGTTTATTTTCTAACTACATGTACAACTATCCACTGATACAGGCTGTGTTCAGCTGAAACATCCAGTTTATTTTCTAACTACATGTACAACTATCCACTGATACAGGCTGTGTTCAGCTGAAGCATCCAGTTTATTTTCTAACTACATGTACAACTATCCACTGATACAGGCTGTGTTCAGCTGAAACATCCAGTTTATTTTCTAACTACATGTACAACTATCCACTGATACAGGCTGTGTTCAGCTGAAACAACCAGTTTATTTTCTAACTACATGTACAACTATCCATTGATACAGGCTGTGTTCAGCTGAAACAACCAGTTTATTTTCTAACTACATGTACAACTATCCACTGATACAGGCTGTGTTCAGCTGAAACATCCAGTTTATTTTCTAACTACATGTACAACTAATGTATGAAAGCTATTGTAAATTGATTCCAGTCTACATTCTCTGTACTTTCTATATATTAGTTATTAATCTTAGTGTAAATGTCACTGATATTTGATACTGAATCAATATTTATGTTTTGCTTGTAGATATAGTGGTAGAACACATGATATTTGATACTGATTCAATATTTACATTTTACTTGTAGATATAGTGGTAGAACACATGATATTTGATACTGATTCAATATTTACGTTTTATTTGTAGATATAGTGGTAGAACACATGATATTTGATACTGACCTAAGTCAATATTTACGTTTTACTTGTAGATATAGTGGTAGAACACATGATATTTGATGCTGACATAACTCTATATTTACGTTTTACTTGTAGATATAGTGGTAGAACACATGATATTTGATGCTGACATAACTCTATATTTATGTTTTACTTGTAGATATAGTGGTAGAACACATGATATTTGATACTGACCTAAGTCAATATTTACGTTTTACTTGTAGATATAGTGGTAGAACACATGATATTTGATGCTGACATAACTCTATATTTACGTTTTACTTGTAGATATAGTGGTAGAACACATGATATTTGATGCTGACATAACTCTATATTTACGTTTTACTTGTAGATATAGTGGTAGAACACATGATATTTGATGCTGACTCTATATTTACATTTTACTTGTAGATATAGTGGTAGAACACATGATATTTGATGCTGACATAACTCTATATTTACGTTTTACTTGTAGATATAGTGGTAGAACACATGATATTTGATACTGCTTCAATATTTACGTTTTACTTGTAGATATAGTGGTAGAACACATGATATTTGATGCTGACCTAACTCTATATTTATGTTTTACTTCTAGGTATAGTGGTAGAACACATGATATTTGATACTGCTTCAATATTTACATTTTACTTCTAGGTATAGTGGTAGAACACATGATATTTGATACTGACCTAAGTCAATATTTACGTTTTACTTGTAGATATAGTGGTAGAACACATGATATTTGATGCTGACATAACTCTATATTTACGTTTTACTTGTAGATATAGTGGTAGAAAACATGATATTTGATACTGCTTCAATATTTACGTTTTACTTGTAGATATAGTGGTAGAACACATGATATTTGATGCTGACCTAACTCTATATTTATGTTTTACTTCTAGGTATAGTGGTAGAACACATGATATTTGATGCTGACCTAACTCTATATTTATGTTTTACTTCTAGGTATAGTGGTAGAACACATGATATTTGATACTGACTCTAAATTTACATTTTACTTGTAGATATAGTGGTAGAACACATGATATTTGATGCTGACATAACTCTATATTTACATTTTACTTGTAGATATAGTGGTAGAACACATGATATTTGATACTGACTCTATATTTACATTTTACTTCTAGGTATAGTGGTAGAACACAGAAACAGTTGATGACTTACGTCAGAGAAACTTGTGTTAAAAGTCCATCTTTTCAAAGGTTTGTATTCAATAACTCCTGAATAAACGACAGTGGATTTATTGGTCAATGAACTTTGAACTGTAATGATATAAATACATATATTAGCATGTTTATTATCGTCCTTGTAATCAATTCACATTTCTTATATGCATGCGTTTCTTACTCTGAAAGTTTTCTGAAGATATTCTTTTGGTAAAATTTAAATCATTTTGATTTAAAAAAGGTTCATAAATGTTGAAAGTTTGTAGCTCACCAGACTAATGTTAGCTTTGAATAGATTCTCAACACAATTTGCTAACTGTTCCAATCTAACATACATATGAACTGATCTATATGGAGGGCTTAATACAACTCTTTATAAACCAACATTTTAATTGGACCCACATGACATAATAGATTATAAATAGCTGAGATACAAAAACAAATATTTTTATCAGAAACTACATGGCCATTTGAACCAACCTTCACAGAAATTATCTATATAGGAATAAATATATACTTAAGGACTTTTGTATTCAGTTAAGTTGCAGCAATGTGTTTTAGCTCTCCTGATTTATAGGGCTGTATGAGCTTTTGTTATTACTAGGCATCCATCATCTGAGTTGTAAACTTAAAAAAATCTTCTCTGAAACCACTGGACTAATTAGAACCAAAGTTGGGCTGAATCATCCTTAGGTTGTCAACTTACCACCAAACATCCAACATGGCTGCTGTTACTATAAATAAATCCTAGAGGTAAAACACATGTACAGAACCAATAAAACTACATTTTACCAACATGAAGCTCTAACAGTATTTAGAAAATAAAATACATTATTTAGCTCAAAGATGAACGTGGCTTAAAACATCCAATTTATGAGGCTTTCTCGTTTGTTAAACAATCCCACCTCCAGATCTTGTCTGCATGACATTACAAAACATTTGCAGAAATAAATTTATTATATACTATAAAATACTGATCATATTGAATGTGACTGTGAAATGTAGAACAGTAATAGATATAAGCTGTTTCTTTACTTTAATGTGTGTCTAAGTGTTGGATAGTCTCTCATGTTCATTTACATCCATATCCTTTCTTACTATATAAGGTGAAGGGTTTTCCTCATGTTCATTTACATCCATATCCTTTCTTACTATATAAGGTGAAGGGTTTTCCTCATGTTCATTTACATCCATATCCTTTCTTACTATATAAGGTGAAGGGTTTTCCTCATGTGTACTCTGTTCATTGTTATCTTTGTATCCATGCATGATATAAATGAATGCATTATCTTTTTCTCTTTTATAATTTTTGCTTATATTAGGATTAACAAAAAGTAAGTTTTTGGCTGTGAGTTGATGATTGTCAGTGAAAATTTTAAACAAATTCAATTTAATTGTTATCCGCATGGAATTGTAAAATTAATAAAATTTGTGAAATTTAGTCATTCAATAATTGCATGCTGCATGTTGATAGAAACAATATAGTGTTGTTTGTTTGCTATTACTCAAATAGTTATACCTATCTTGTTAGTTCACCTGGACCAAAGGTCCAGGTGAACTATTGCCATCACTTGGCGTCCGTAGTCCGTCGTCTGTAAACTTTTCACATTTCAAGCTTCTTCTCCGAAACCACTGGGCCAATTGGAACCAAACTTAGCAGGAATGTTCCTTGGATGATCCTCTACAAAGTATCTGTTTTTCGTTCCAGTTGGATATTCAACATGGCTGCCAGGGCCAATAATATGCTCTGATTGGCTGAAATTTCAAAGATCTTCTTCTCTGAAACTAATGAACTGACAGAACCCAAACTGGAAATGAATGATCATTGGAATGTCCGTTACCAAGTTTCTGTTTTTTATGCCGATCGGAAATCCAAGATGGCCACCACCGCAGGACATAGATTAACATTGGACCCTATGGGGAAATGTTCAAATGCCTTCTTTTCAGAAACTACAAATATTATTAAAGCCAAACTGTTCATGAATGTTCATTGGATGGTCCTCTACAAACTTTGGGTTTTTTGTTCCGATATGAAATTCAAAATGGCAGCTACGGCAGGACTTAGTTTAACATTGGACCCTATGGGAAAACTGTTTTAAAACGCTTCTTCTCTGAAACCACTTGGACAATTGAAACCAAACTGCCCAGGAATGATCATTGGAAGGTCCTCTACAAAGTTCTTGTTTTTTTATGCCGATCGGAAATCCAAGATGGCCACCACCGCAGGACATAGATTAACATTGGACCCTATAGGGAAATGTTCAAATGCCTTCTTCTCAGAAACTACAAATCAGACAGAATCCAACTAGACAGGAATGTTCATTGGATGGTCCTCTACAAAGTAAGTTTTTTGTTCCGATATAAAATGGAAGATGGCGGCTACAGCAGGACTTAGTTTAACATTGGAACCTATGGGAAAAGTGTCTCAAAACGCTTCCTCTCTGAAACCACTTGGACAATTTAACCAAACTGCCCAGGAATGATCATTGGAAGGTCCTCTACAAAATTTTGTTTTTTATGCCGATTGGAAATCCAAGATGGCTGCCACGGCAAGAAATAGATTAACATTGGACCCTATGGGAAAATGTTCAAATGCCTTCTTCTCAGAAACTACAAATATGATTAAAGCCAAACTGTACATGAATGTTCATTGGATGATCCTCTACAAACTATAGGTTTTTTGTTCCGATATGAAATTCAAAATGGCGGCTACGGCAGGACTTAGTTTAACATTGAACCCTATGGGAAAAATGTTTCAAAACGCTTCTTTTCTTAAACCACTTGAACAATTGAAACCAAAATGCCCAGGAATAATCATTTGAAGATCCTCTAAAAAGTTAGGGTTTTTTATGCCGATCCGAAATCCAAGATGGCTACCACCACAGGTCATAGTATTAACGCAGGACCCTATGGGAAAATACAGAAATATATTCTTCTCTGAAGCTATTGCACTGATTGAACCTAAACTGTGCATCAATCATTGGAAGGTTCTTTACAAACTTCGTGGTTTTTATGTTGATCGGAATTCCAAGATGACTACCACTGCAGGACATAGTTTTTACATAGGACCAATTGGTTCTTTTTATAACCAGGTGAACGATACAGGCTCTTGAGAGACTCTGGTACTGTAGAAGCTCTTCATGGATCTTTCCTTACTCAAAGATATGAATTACTTTGTCTCATACATAGAGTATTTGAAACAAAAATTATAATTGACAGGAGTTTATCATGAAATCCTATGGGAAAAGATTATCATGGAACCCTATGGGAAACGTTTGCCCAAAATCTTCTCTGAAACCACTGTAGAATGTTCTTTGTATAGTCCTTTACAAAGTTTATGTTTTTTCTGTTGATGAGAAATGAAAGATTGCATACCACTGAAAGGACTTCTTGAAAAAATGTTAATATATCTTCTCAGAAAACACAAACCCAATATAACCTTTTATTTAGATGAATTATCACTGAATAAGAAACTGGATATATATATCCAGATGAGCCACAAAGGCTTAGGCCAAAAAAAAATAATATGTGTGTGTTTCCGATTGCATGGTCTTCAAAATTAGGGTCAGTAGGTCGGGATTTTTTAATTTTTTTAATTTTTTATTTTTTTAAACCTACAAGTATGCTCCTTCCTCTAAAATCACACAAACTTGTTTGTTTCTTTCTTACTACAGCTTATTAATTATTTGACATGCAGTACAATGTTTTTGGTTCCAAATATCGATCAAATGTACAAGGAAATGAAGAAAATTGTTGTTGAAGTCGGAAACAACCACGGAAACGGAGACGAATTTCCAGATTTTGCCGATCTATTTTTTTTTTTTTGGCATAAAAAATGTTAGGGTCGGTCGGTCGATCGGAAACACACATATTTTTTTTTTGCCTTATAAGTGGATATAGGTTCTATACTTGGTCCACTTTCTGTAATGAGAATCTAGATCCATTAGGTCCATTTCACAATAACTATATATAATAGATATGGTAAGCCATGTTCATTGCAGAGTGTACTTGCCAAATGTTCATATTATCCACCTTTGACCTCATTTTTATGGTTCAATGACTTTGTTGTTTGTTTGTTTATTAGTTTACACCTTTGACCTCATTTTAATGGTTCAATGACTTTGTTGTTTGTTTGTTTATTAGTTTACACCTTTGACCTCATTTTCATGGTCCAATGGCTTTGTTGTTTGTTTTTTATTAGTTTACACCTTTGACCTCATTTTAATGGTTCAATGACTTTGTTGTTTGTTTGTTTATTAGTTTACACCTTTGACCTCATTTTAATGGTTCAATGACTTTGTTGTTTGTTTGTTTATTAGTTTACACCTTTGACCTCATTTTCATGGTTCAATGACTGTTGTTTGTTTGTTTATTAGTTTACACCTTTGATCTCATTTTCATGGTCCAATGACTTTGTTGTTTGTTTGTTTATTAGTTTACACAGTATTGTTACACTGTACTTTTAGTTGTACATGTCAAATGACCAGAACTTAATTTATACCGTATTGACTTCTTTATGGTAGCATCATGATCAGTGGTGTAATTGTTAGGGGGCTCGTCGTGCTTGATTTCAGCATGAAAGTGTGTTGTATTTCTTGAAACACGTTAATTTTATATTAATGATCAATGTAGGTTGCTTATAAAGTACACTACATGCTTTTCTTGTTAATTTCTGACAAATTTATTATGGTTAAAATTTATTCAGATATTTTATAAATATGAATAATATGAATTTGCATCCTGTATTTGTGTTTTTTAATTAATGTTAATATTTTTTCCTTCTTATCACTGGAATTCTTAGATTTTTCTTGCATGTAGCTTGAATTTGATAAAAAAAAACACTTTTATGTATAGTTGCTGACCAGAGCATTTAATCTCCCTAGATTATAAAATTGGTATTTGTTTATTCTACACTATAAAGAACACAGCATGAAGGGGTAAGAAAAAAGACAGGTCAGCTTAGTGTCAAGATAATGTGTCTATCTGTGGACTGCTGTGTCAGTGAGCTTGACTTAATGTCAAGATAATGTGTCTCTCTGTGGACTGCTGTGTCAGTGAGCTTGACTTAGTGTCAAGATAATGTATCTATCTGTGGACTGCTGTGTCAGTGAGCTTGACTTAATGTCAAGATAATGTGTCTATCTGTGGACAGCTGTTTCAGTGAGCTTGACTTAGTGTCAAGATAATGTATCTATCTGTGGACTGCTGTGTCAGTGAGCTTGACTTAGTGTCAAGATAATGTATCTATCTGTGGACTGCTGTGTCAGTGAGCTTGACTTAGTGTCAAGATAATGTATCTATCTGTGGACTGCTGTGTCAGTGAGCTTGACTTAGTGTCAAGATAATGTGTCTATCTGTGGACTGCTGTGTCAGTAAGCTTGACTTAGTGTCAAGATAATGTGTCTATCTGTGGACAGCTGTGTCAGTGAGCTTGACTTAGTGTCAAGATAATGTATCTATCTGTGGACTGCTGTGTCAGTGAGCTTGACTTAGTGTCAAGATAATGTGTCTATCTGTGGACTGCTGTGTTGGTGAGCTTGACTTAGTGTCAAGATAATGTGTCTATCTGTGGACAGCTGTGTCAGTGAGCTTGACTTAGTGTCAAGATAATGTGTCTATCTGTGGACAGCTGTGTCAGTGAGCTTGACTTAGTGTCAAGATAATGTGTCTATCTGTGGACAGCTGTTTCAGTGAGCTTGACTTAGTGTCAAGATAATGTATCTATCTGTGGACTCCTGTTTCAGTGAGCTTGACTTAGTGTCAAGATAATGTGTCTAAGTGACATGTCTATCATGTTGATAGTTACACCTAGGTATTTGCTGGCTTCCACATTATCCAGAGTATGTTCATGTAATTTGTAGCTTGTTTGCCTCACCTGTTTGTTTTTCAGTGCTATTCTGATGACAATGCATTATTTGCATTGAAACTCATCTGCCATTTGTTTTCCCAGTCTTCTAGAGTTGTAAGGTCCCTCTGCAATAGGTCACTGTCAGTCTTGTTGTTAATGGTACGATACAGAAGGCTGTCATCTGCAAATAATTTGATCTCTTATGAAGTTGCTGTTCTCTAAGAAGGAACGAATCCATCTGTTGGTTTTGGGGTTGACACCATAGTATTCAAACTTGTGTAGAAGGTGGTGATGTGGAACTTTGTCGAATGCCTTTGCAGAGTCTAAAAGGATGATATCGACTTGCGAGTCTTTTTCCAATTTTGATGCTATATCATGGATGGTTACGATGAGTTGGGATTCGCATGATCGCTTTTTGCGCAATCCATGTTGAGCATTATTAGTTAGAATTTTATTTCTGTCAAAGTGGCCCATTACGCTACTATGCACTATATGTTCCATGACCTTGCATGTTATGGATGTAAGTGATAAGGTCTGTAATTAGAAGCTAAGTGTCTTTCGTCTTTCTTGAAAAGTGGCACTACATCTCTCCAATCTTGTGATTAAGATGAAAAGAAAATGTTGATCATTTTTAAAATTATTGGCATTACTTATGTGGATAGTTACAGCTCTAATCAGTTATATGTTATACAAATCTAGGGTGGGGGGGAATGAATTTAATGTTCAGAAGCATTATTATGAACAAGACAAGTAAACTGACTTAATGTTATCATATGGTCTGTGGTCGGATAATGTTATCATATGGTCTGTGGTGGGATAATGTTATCATATGGTCTGTGGTGGGATAATGTTATCATATGGTCTGTGGTGGGATAATGTTATCATATGGTCTGTGGTCAGATTATGTTATCATATGGTCTGTGGTCGGATAATGTTATCATATTGTCTGTGGTGGGATAATGTTATCATATGGTCTGTGGTGGGATAATGTTATCATATGGTCTGTGGTCAGATAATGTTATCATATGGTCTTGTGGTCGGATAATGTTATCATATGGTCTGTGGTCGGATAATGTTATCATATGGTCTGTGGTGGGATAATGTTATCATATGGTCTGTGGTAGGATAATGTTATATGGTTTGTGGTCAGATTATGTTATATGGTCTGTGGTCGGATTATGTTATCATATGGTCTGTGGTGGGATAATGTTATCATATGGTCTGTGGTCAGATTATGTTATCATATGGTCTGTGGTGGGATAATGTTATCATATGGTCTGTGGTCAGATAATGTTATCATATGGTCTGTGGTCGGATAATGTTATCATATGGTCTGTGGTCGGATAATGTTATCATATGGTCTGTGGTCGGATTATGTTATCATATGGTCTGTGGTCGGATAATGTTATCATATGGTCTGTGGTCAGATAATGTTATCATATGGTCTGTGGTCGGATAATGTTATCATATGGTCTGTGGTGGGATAATGTGTGGTCAGATAATGTTATCATATGGTCTGTGGTCGGATAATGTTATCATATGGTCTGTGGTCGGATAATGTTATCATATGGTCTGTGGTCAGATAATGTTATCATATGGTCTGTGGTGGGATTATGTTATCATATGGTCTGTGGTCGGATAATGTTATCATATGGTCTGTGGTCGGATAATGTTATCATATGGTCTGTGGTCGGATAATGTTATCATATGGTCTGTGGTGGGATAATGTTATCATATGGTCTGTGGTCAGATAATGTTATCATATGGTCTGTTGTCGGATAATGTTATCATATGGTCTGTGGTGGGATAATGTTATCATATGGTCTGTGGTCAGATAATGTTATCATATGGTCTGTGGTCGGATAATGTTATCATATGGTCTGTGGTCGGATAATGTTATCATATGGTCTGTGGTGGGATAATGTTATCATATGGTCTGTGGTCAGATAATGTTATCATATGGTCTGTGGTCGGATAATGTTATCATATGGTCTGTGGTCGGATAATGTTATCATATGGTCTGTGGTCAGATAATGTTATCATATGGTCTGTGGTGGGATTATGTTATCATATGGTCTGTGGTGGGATAATGTTATCATATGGTCTGTGGTCGGATAATGTTATCATATGGTCTGTGGTCGGATAATGTTATCATATGGTCTGTGGGGGGATAATGTTATCATATGGTCTGTGGTCGGATAATGTTATCATATGGTCTGTGGTCAATTCATTGTATATCCATCGTTTCTTGTAAGCTTTTCACATTTAAATATCTTCGGAAACCATTGAACCTAATGAAATCAAACATGGCTGAGATGGTCCTTGTGAGGTCTTGTTTCAAAATCGTGTCTCACAGCCCCACCCTCCATTCAAGATGGCTACCATTACTAGAAATAAAAAAAAATTAATGGACCATTACTACTTTATTGTATGTCAAAATGTGACCTCAAATTTAAACTGCAGTTACCTGACAATGATTAGTTATGATATTACATGTGTTCTTCATATAAATACAAATATCACTACATATAAATAAAACAATGGTCAGTGTTGTACAGTATTACAATTTATGTTCATTAAAACAAAACTTAATTATTATTTTTGTTTTCAGGTCAGTAAGTGGACGCATTTCTTCAGCTAGTCGTAGTACAAGTGTTACACCAAAAATTCCTGCCAAAAAGACTTTGAACAATTCTACCGATACTCACAACAGTACTGCATCCAGTGGCTCACATATCCTCAGTACGGGGGCAGACACACCCCATGACAGGACTGAAGTGGTAGATGTTCATAGTGCTGGAAGTTCTTTGTCTGGTAGCCGGTCCCTGGGATCACCAAAACCTGAACACAGCTCAACACCAGATGGAACTCTCGATACCAAAGCTTATCTGGTGGGAGGAGGTGAGGAAGCAATGCCATCTTATGAAAGAGGTGCTCATTCTAACTTAGTTATTACTAACGCTATAGTTATTCATAATCAAAACTTGTCATCCAATCAAAATCCAACTGACATTGACCAATCAGATCTTTCATTAACTGGTGGTGGTAGACATTTTTCTTCTGATAAAGATATGTATTCAATTAACCATGTAGAAAATAGAATAGATAAAATTAACTCTGAACTATCTAGGCAAAATATAGAAAATGTACCTGATAGTTACAGAGAAAAATTATGCGCTTCACTTGGTAAAGAGTCTAAAAAGGTTGTATTTGCTGCAGAAGTCGGCAAAGCAAGCGAATCGTCAAATGAAAGTAACGGTGAAGTACGACAAGAAGAACAAAATCAAGGTAAAGATTCAAGGTTAGTAGAACCAGAACATGACCTTCAAGCTGAAACTCAGCGAGAAATCGAGGATCTGATTGCTTCCGTTCAGGAAGAAAAAAGAAAACTTGCAGAAGGTGATAGGTCAGAGGTTAATAATGAACAAAGTTTTATTATTCAGTTAAAAGATGAGATACCGGCTGGGTCATGTATAACTGTCAGTGTTGGTGTATCGTCCCGTCAAGGTTCACCTGACAAACAATTTGCGCCTGATATTACATCACAATTATCACAAGACTCTGTAGACTTTGATCATACAGGTCACACTAGTACAGAGTGTGACAGTTATAGCTTCTCCTCACTAGCAAACAGTGAAGATTTATTTGACACTATACCCTACACTCTTCATCGAAGACATTTTTCTGAAGATGCCGATGAAGAAAATGATTTAGTAAGTCCTGTCGAACCAAGTATTCAGTTTAATTCTCTCCGTAGAAGCCGTAGTTTAAAGAAAAAACGTCCCACAAATATTCAGGTTGAGCAGGTCAAAGTTTATGCAGGGTCAGAAGATGGTTCACCTTCACCACAGCAACATCAACGATCATTTTCATTGGGAACAAAGCGATCACCACAAAGTCGATCTCCATCAGAAAAAGGAATTCGAATTCTACAAAGTAGGTCACCATCAGGGAAGAGAACTCCTAGCACTCCTTCTTCCCTCGAACAATCTCCAGCCGGTGTTAGGAGACGAAATTATTTTACTCTTCCTCCTAGGGACTCATTTTCAAGCATTGACGATACTGCTAGCCCGGTCTTTGAAAAAGATATTATAAAATACATTAAAGATCATCATTTAGAAGAGCTTTGTGACATTGTAAGTGGCAGTGAAATGAAAATGGCACATATTGATTATGAGGCGAAAACTGACTCTAATATCAATCCTGAGGCGAAAACTGACTCTAACATCAATCCTAAGGCGAAAACTGACTCTAACATCAATCCTGAGGAAAAAACTGACTCTAACATCAATCCTGAGGAAAAAACTGACTCTAACATCAATCCTGTAGTTGATAGTCATGAATTTAAAGGTGAGGAAAGAGAAACATTAAAGGGTTCAGAAAATAAATGTGAAGCAGACAGTAGTGCTTGTTTAGAAAAACACTCTAGCAATGATAAAAATGGTAGTGGAGTTAGAAATAAATCTGATAAAAAGTCAAAAAATGGCAAAAAAATGAACGGTAAATCAAAACCAGGTACAAAAGATGTTGATGAACAGAATAGTTTACAAAAACAAACAAAAACAGAAAATATTAATGGAGATCGGCAACACATTAAAACTAAATGTAAGAAGAAGGTGAAAAATGAGAATAGCGGTAGTGCAAATCTAGAAACAGTTGATCTTATAAATAGTTGTCCAATATCGAGTGATGATGGAAGTTTGGATTTCCCATCTCCGGCAGCGGTATTTCTGTTAACTGAAGGTGAGTATCATAGTAAAAGTAAACGAAATAGTAGTGGAATTACATTTACGACCTTTAAACCGGCTGACCTTTCTACACCTAGTACTCCAGGCTCACGTCCTACAAGTTTCTTTGAACCAGACAAGGGAGATGACTCTCTATCTCTTTTGTCTTCTGCAACTGACACATTAAGTAGGACGTGTAAAATACCGGAAGAAAATGTTTTTCGACCAACTAGTCCAAAACCTAAGTTAAGTCAGCGCCAGAATTCAAAAGATGCGTCTAATGTTCGTACCCGACGAAAAGTCAGCTTTCCTCGTGAAAGGGGGTACAAATATAGTTTTGAAAGTGTCCATGATCCTCCCTGTCTTTCGCTTGCCCCATCGGAGGATTTAAGTTTTAATGATCTTACAAAACAGACTGATTCCTTTATTGGATATATGTCTCGAGACACGGTAGACAATAGTGAAATGATAGAATCTGATACGACTGAATCGTCTAACGGTGAAAGTGATCAGGAAGTGGAAAGCAGTGATGATGACAGACACCATGAATTCTTCAAATTTGCTAAAAGTCTGGCAGATTCAGGAAAGGAAATCACTATTGACTCAGGTGTTGGTGCTGAAATGGAATGCTCTGATGGGATTATGACAATGAAGGAGTTATCTCCCTTAGACATATTAGATAAACTTGACCAAATAAAAGATGATTCTTTTGATGAAAATATTCAGAAAAATGGATGTAATATTAAAATAGACTTTGATGATAGCTCATCTGACAGTGAACCTGAAATTATAAGTAGGACTAAAAGAAGTAGTGAAGATCCCTTAGCAGAATTAGAAAATTTAGGTATAGCTGAAATAGCATCAAGTAGTAGCAGTTCTTCAGAAGAAAGCAGAAAGAAAAAAGGAAGAAAGTCTTCCAGGCGAGGACAACTTGTTATACCAATGCTGACAATTAGTAACCCCTCTAGTCCTGAAGAAAATAATAAGAAATACAACGAAATTAGCTCTCATTCTGTCTGTTGATAACCATTGTAGGTTCTTTTATTGAAGGGAAATAACTCAAATAGGAATATTTATCTTTTTTTATATATGCATTTTGTATAGAGTATTTTTTTTCCATTTATGTAAAAAAAAAAAAAATTATGGATACTTAGAAAAAATAGATTTGTGTTCTAAAATTAATTTGAGTACCAATACCATAAAAATGTAATTAATATTTTTCTTGTATGCTGAAACTAATCTGCAGTTTTCACACATTTTTGTAGTCTTTGAACAAAAATCTGGTAAAAAAATAAATGTTGTGTTGAGATCTTTTTTAGACCTATTTATTTTCTTTCAAACTGTCTGTGCACATGTGTACTCATTAATACTGTCTTAAGTAGTTTTAATCAAAAATAATAATTTGACCAAGAAACAGTTTTCAATTGAATTGAAATTTTACATGATTAACATGAAAAAAAATGTTAGACCACTTCCTTTGAACAGTCAATCCATAATAAAGATGTGAATTAAAAAACACATTTAAGCAATCATGTATGTCTCACTTGCTACTTTTGTCACGTAAGACAAGACATAGGTGTTACTATTCTGACAAGACATAGGTGTTACTATTCTGACAGGACATAGGTGTTACTATTCTGACAGGACATAGGTGTTACTATTCTGACAGGACATAGGTGTTACTATTCTGACAGGACATAGGTGTTACTATTCTGACTAGACATAGGTGTTACTATTCTGACAAGACATAGGTGTTACTATTCTGACTAGACATAGGTGTTACTATTCTGACAAGACATAGGTGTTACTATTCTGACAAGACATAGGTGTTACTATTCTGACTAGACATAGGTGTTACTATTCTGACAGGACATATGTGTTACTATTCTGACAAGACATAGGTGTTACTATTCTGACAGGACATAGGTGTTACTATTCTGACAGGACATATGTGTTACTATTCTGACTAGACATAGGTGTTACTATTCTGACAAGACATAGGTGTTACTATTCTGACAAGACATAGGTGTTACTATTCTGACAAGACATAGGTGTTACTATTCTGACAAGACATAGGTGTTACTATTCTGACAGTACAAGTGTTACTATTCTGACTAGACATAGGTGTTACTATTCTGACAAGACATAGGTGTTACTATTTTGACAAGACATAGGTGTTACTATTCTGACAGGACATAGGTGTTACTATTCTGACAGGACATAGGTGTTATTATTCTGACAGGACATAGGTGTTATTATTCTGACAAGACATAGGTGTTACTATTCTGACAAGACATAGGTGTTATTATTCTGACAGGACATAGGTGTTACTATTCTGACTAGACATAGGTGTTACTATTCTGACAGGACATAGGTGTTACTATTCTGACTAGACATAGGTGTTACTATTCTGACAGGACATAGGTGTTACTATTCTAACTAGACATAGGTGTTACTATTCTGACTAGACATAGGTGTTATTATTCTGACAGGACATAGGTGTTACTATTCTGACAAGACATAGGTGTTATTATTCTGACAGGACATAGGTGTTACTATTCTGACTAGACATAGGTGTTACTATTCTGACAGGACATAGGTGTTACTATTCTGACTAGACATAGGTGTTACTATTCTGACAGGACATAGGTGTTACTATTCTAACTAGACATAGGTGTTACTATTCTGACTAGACATAGGTGTTATTATTCTGACAGGACATAGGTGTTATTATTCTGACAGGACATAGGTGTTATTATTCTGACTAGACATAGGTGTTACTATTCTGACAGGACATAGGTGTTACTATTCTGACAGGACATAGGTGTTACTATTCTGACTAGACATAGGTGTTACTATTCTGACTAGACATAGGTGTTACTATTCTGACTAGACATAGGTGTTACTATTCTGACTAGACATAGGTGTTACTATTCTGACAGGACATAGGTGTTACTATTCTGACAGGACATAGGTGTTACTATTCTGACTAGACATAGGTGTTACTATTCTGACAGGACATAGGTGTTACTATTCTGACTAGACATAGGTGTTACTATTCTGACAGGACATAGGTGTTACTATTCTGACTAGACATAGGTGTTACTATTCTGACTAGACATAGGTGTTATTATTCTGACAGGACATAGGTGTTATTATTCTGACAGGACATAGGTGTTACTATTCTGACAGGACATAGGTGTTACTATTCTGACAGGACATAGGTGTTACTATTCTGACAGGACATAGGTGTTACTATTCTGACTAGACATAGGTGTTACTATTCTGACTAGACATAGGTGTTACTATTCTGACAGGACATAGGTGTTACTATTCTGACAGGACATAGGTGTTACTATTCTGACAGGACATAGGTGTTACTATTCTGACTAGACATAGGTGTTATTATTCTGACTAGACATAGGTGTTACTATTCTGACAGGACATAGGTGTTACTATTCTGACTAGACATAGGTGTTACTATTCTGACAGGACATAGGTGTTACTATTCTGACTAGACATAGGTGTTACTATTCTGACTAGACATAGGTGTTATTATTCTGACAGGACATAGGTGTTACTATTCTGACAGGAATGATAGCTATGGTTGTAAATGTTTTTTTGTGATTTATATTTGTCTTAGTTCATTAAATGTAAAGTTTTTTTTAATTACCTCTGTTTCTCAGTAAACTATGATGAGTCAGTCATATGTGTGGTCAACACATGACAACAGCTCTGCAGTATATGTCACCCAGACATACGTACCTGACTTTGACCTAAATTACATGCTCCACTGACTTGTCAATATTGCCTTGATTTAATGTCAAGATATTGTGATTAATATAAGTTTTTTATGAGAAGGTCAGTTGCTCCAAATCAATATTTTAGAGGTTGTCAATATGTGATGGCTACTTCTACATCTTGTAATGTCATCATGCTCAGACAGACAAGACATCTTGTAATGTCATCATGCTCAGACAGACAAGACATCTTGTGTCCAAATTGTTTATTAACTTATTTTTTGGGATCGACCATTTTGTTGTTGTAGTTTTCATTTAAACTAACCTAGAACCCATTCAACATTTGTACACATATTCAATTTTTGTGATTGTTTTTAACCTAGAATACCTAGAAATTAAAAATTTTGGGAGAAACAAACAAAGGTTTATTTATTAAGCATCACTGGTCTAGAAAAGATCTTAAAAAGTTTCCTTTATATTTAATTTTATAAACATGTTTTCAAAAAGGTTTTTCCCCAGCACCCATTTCTCTTTTAATGGATCAATAAAAACAACATAATAACATTAGTAAGGCCACACCACAATAATTTCTTGTAATAACATTAGTAAGGCCACACCACAATAATTTCTTGTAATAACATTAGTAAGGACACACCACAGCAATTTCTTGTAATAACATTAGTAAGGCCACACCACAGTAATTTCTTGTAGTTATAGAAATACTTTTTTCTAGGAATTTTCTGCTCTTCTCTACTTGAACATATACAGATCTATATAAAATCAAATTCTGCTTACATTACGTGCTCATATAAAAACTTTAAACAAAAATAACAAGTTTTAATCTGCTTCAGACTTGTAATTATTATTGATTAGATACAAATCTGGAAAATACCAGTCTACCACGACTGTTACATTGATTTGGTTTTGATTTTGAAATTACTTGAAGAAGCATGCTTCTTAAAATGGATTTACAATTATTTTAATTAGTCTTGCCCATTAAGTAGAAATCTGAGTCACTTCTTTTGTAACATTAAATATAATGAAATCTGTCAAGAGTACATTAGACTCGTACGAGTATTTTAGAATTATCTTTAAGCAAAAATGAAATTCTGTATTTAAGAAAAAAAATCAATGCTACTTTAATCAGTTTCGTATGAGAGTTTTAATTTGGATTATTACAAAAAAGTAATATTTACCAACATTTAAAACATGATAGTTTTAATCTACAAATGTTAAAGCAGGATTATTTTTATATTTGCATGCGTTGGTGACTTGTCTTAGATAAAAAGTTGTAATATCATTAGACTTGAAATAACTCTTCAGTAGATACAGTAAAACATGTATAAAACAAACCTTGAATAAACCTCAATCCTGTTTAGCTTGAAATAAAGTCCTAATGTAGGAAATATTTGTTAATGTACCTGTATAAACCAAACACCTGTCTATTATGAAGACAAAAGTGGGTTCCAGTGAGGTTCATTTAACCTGTATAAACCAAACACCTGTCTATTATGAAGACAAAAGTGGGTTCCAGTGAAGTTCGGTTTAGACCGGTTTCACTGTATTTTTTGTTCAAAGTTTTTTTTTATCATTTTTATTTTTCAAATTGTCAAATCTGTGTATGATTTATCTTGGTCTTATCCTTACGCTAAATTACAAATTTATAACCTTAGCCTCATTACTACATCCTGGTACTTAATACTCATAACTATTCTGGCCATCAGTTGGAAAATTGGTTTTCTGTCGGTATTCTGTTTTTATTTCCTATTAAGTATCAAAATTAATTATACATAAAGTTAATATTCAGACAAACATGACTTAAATATTTCCTTCATTGAAGAAGCAGTGACTTTCTGTCTGACAAGTTCTAAATATAATAAAATGTATAAGACATATATTATACAATAAAATAAATATCCATATACAATTCCTTTTTAACTATCATATTTTTTTGCCTTATTCAAAAGTGGTTTATATTCAAAAAGACATTAATTTTACATATTGTTTAATTATTTCTTGTCTTTCTAATAAATTTAAGTTTACAAGTTTGTAACCTGAATCTCCATGACAGCGGTACTTCTATTTATTTTTTGTTCTGATAAATAGCAAATTTTACATTGAGAGCTGAGGGTTTAATATAATATTCTGTCTGATTTAATCTTGTAGTCCATAATGAAATTTGTTGACCTATTATGAGATTCACGATTAATTTTCCTAGAAAATATGTGTTACTGTGTCCCAGAAAATTGAAAAATTACAACATTTTGACAAATTATTTTGATGTAGCCTTAAAAGTTAATGGTAGTCTTTGTTGCTTGTAAGTCTTTATATAGCTCAATTTAAAACATAGAATTGATATAAAAGGTCTTTCTCATTATGCTAATCTTTTTCAAATTGACACTTTAGGGCATATTTAGAATTAAAAATCCTCTGAAAATTATCCTAACAGAAAGGATTTTTGTTATAAAAATAAAATAATCCTCGATGAAAGTTACCCTTATAAATTATAAAACTGGTCTTGATTATTGACTTTTTGTTGAAAATTAATTAAATCATGACAGATTGGTTAGATGATTACAATGTATATGGCTACAATAATCACTTAAAATAAAAATAATGGAGAGAAGCTAATGAACATATGGTTTAGAAAGTAAGGTGATTTATATTTTGATCCCAACCTGCCTTAATGCCATCCAAACATGTCTGTCTTTGTTTTTGTCCACCTTATTTTTGTCTGCAATCTATATCTTTGAATTTGTAACTATTTAAATTTCCTGTTTAAAATTAATTATGAGACAAAAGTCTATTAACGTATACTAAAATGATATAATAGTTTCATTGGCCAAATAAAATTGTTCTGCTTGCCTTATTGTAATTGGTAATCCATGATATATTTTCTACTTGGCATTAAGCAACCAACAATCAATCAATCATATTAAAGTCTCATGTTTTTTTAATACTATAAAATCTTAGAAGACATCATGACATTGACATTCTATATTTCACATGGTTCTAATATTTTTTTTTACACCAGTTCAGTATTTTGTATACTCACTAGTCGTGTCATATCTTTTTTTTACAAGTTTGTTTTATTTTTTTTAACTTTTTAAAAAAAAATATTATTGATATTAATTTCTTATTTAATTTTGTTTTATTTTAATTGATAGATTTTTTAATTGTATTTTAAGAGATGGTTGTACTGTTATTAACATTTTTTAAAATTATTAATATTTTTTCTTCTGTTTTTTTTTCAAACACACCTGTCCAGAATGGTATTGTGAGCTATTGTTTATCATTTTTTATTGTCTGTAAAATTTTAGCTATTTTTATCTCCTCTGATACGTGTATCATGATACAAAGCTTGGTTAGAATTTCCATGTGATGGTCTTCTTTTGGTGTAGAAATTCTAGGATCATTCTAAGAAACCATATACCAGTAATTAATAAATATGTAGAAATTTCTCCTTGATGATGACATTGCTTCTCAACAATGTTTTAATAATATTGGTGCTGATTTTAACTCTAATGTTAAAATCTCAGTAGTTTGATCTACTCAGAAGACAACTGCCTTTGTCTTTGTTGCCTATCAGAAATTCAAGATAGGCTCCACTGTGAATATGAGATCCTATTGGAAAAGTATTTAGAATATTCTTCTCTGAAATCACGAGTCTGTTAGAACCTAAAACTAGACATGAATGATCATACAGATTTTGAATGCAAGATGGATGCCACCATGGGGAGCATAGTTTAACATTGCAGCCAATAGGAAATATTTTGAATATATTATCTTAATAATCTTTAAGAATTCAAAGAACTATCAGGGCCTATCATGTCCAGAAGTATATCTCATCAGTTGGACTGTAATTCTTCCATTCTTTCCGTTTTAATTTCTTATGTTTGTTTGGTTCTTCCCATTTCAAATGAGATCTGGTGATTAGTCTGATCCTCATGGTAGTCACAGTTAGGCTGTAGTTTGTAAGAACCTGATATTAAAATCCTGGTCACTTTGATGTTTATAGAAGTGTAGATATTGATAAAACAGCAGGGTTGTATTGAGCCAATGAGTCACAGTCTACTATTTCTTCCTTGTGATCAAAGACCTTCAATTCAATACTCTTGATACAAGTTCTTTATGGTAACTAATTATAATTGTGATATTGTTATTCACAGACATGTTCTGTCTAAACTAAGATATTGTATTCTAATTATTAACTGACGTCTTTTAATTAATCAGCGTTTTCAAGTTTTCATTGTAAAATTTATATTCATCATATAAATAGAATTACTGATATGTCCTAAATAATCGATAACTAGGTTAAAATAGGATTTTTTTTCTTTCTCTTTTTTAGATTTTATTTAGTAAGAATTTACAATTTCTATGATTTAATGGTAACCAAACCTGTCATTAAATTCACAAAATATTGTTTTTAAAGTTTCATTTTATTGTTTATATTTTGCTAGTAAATATTTACAGCATGTATACATGTACACTGAAGGCTATCTAAACCAAAAAGAACATTGAATTCTGTTCTATTATTAAGAATCTTTGTAGAAATTTTAACTTTTGTAATCGGTTAACCTCTCTGTGCAATTTCTCTTGGTCATTATACTGACTTGATTGGTTTAGACTTAGGAACTTTTGTCCTGTCCAACATAGCAAAGACATTCATACCAAGTTAAGTCGTAAACAAATTATTGTGACCACCCTTTTTTTGATAATCCACCATGATTACTACAGTACATAATCATATGGTAGGAGGATTTATAACTACATGTACCTATGCAATCGGTGCCTATCACCACTACTGTTGTGAGTTCGAATCCTGCTCATGGCGAGGTGTACTCGATTCAACATTATGTGATAAAATTTGTCAGTGACTTGCAGCAGGTCTGTGGTTTTCTCTGGGTACTCCTGTTTCCTCCACCAATAAAACTGACCATCACGATATAACTGAAACATTGTTGAAAGTGGCATTAAACACCAAAAAACACTGTAACCCTAACCCCATGTTCTGTAAGCCTTTACAGTTTACCTTCACAATATTCATTTGTTATCTGTACTTTTTTGGGGGGTAAAAATGTTCATCGCATTGTTATTTATCAGGTAACATGACAACTTACTATCAGAATTCAGTGTCAAAACAGTTGTATTTTGAGTTAAACAGTTGTTCAAGTTATAAGAGGAAGGCAGATCTTCCTAAGTGAATTTAATATTAGTATGTGGAAACAAGCAATATCTGTAATACACATTTAAAATAATTTTGGTTCCTAAAATGAATTATAGAAGTCCAACAATTGAGTTAATTATACACCATATTGGTTGTTATGTAATAATGTTGTGATGTATATTAAGAAACTGTTTAATTTGTAGAACATGGCTTGTTATGCAATGGTAGAGTAAATTCTGATCAATTTAATACTTGTTTAACATAAGTTAGGTTTTTAGTAGATTTTAACAAATTTAGTGTGATTTTGACAGAATTTGTGTGGTGAACTAATTAGATTGTAATATGTCTTGGGGATAATAAAAATTTGTACGATTAATCTTGTATCTTTTTCCAACCAGTATTGTTATTTTTCTAAGCTTTGCCTCTTTCTACGTCTATTGGATGTTAGAACTGTTCCGTTAGTGTGGTATTTTTTGTTGTTACTTTTATTGCAAACAGTTTCCAGTCAAATTTTTCATTCCATATGATATTTGATAGCAAGATTCTTTTGCGGCATATAAAAGTCCAAGTTTTCATTTGATCATAAACAAGAATCAGTCACAGAGGTCAACCTAATTTGGAACAAAGTTCAGTCTAAGTGTCTAGTAGTATATGTTCTATGAACATGTATGTGGTTGTTAGGTTAATTTATGTATCTGTTTAAAGTCTAAAGTGTTTGTGATTGTAGGTTTGTCAGTTCTACAGTATCTGTATTAACTTTATACTTGTCAGATACATTCAGTCCATGTCAGGTTCTAGATATTAGCCAGAAGGTTATTAACTACCCTGAGTGAATGGAAGGTTATAATATTAACTACCCTGAGTGAATGGAAGGTTATAATATTAACTACCCTGAGTGAATGGAATTCAAATGTGTATTTACAGTCAAACCTGCTCATTTGACCACTTATTTTTAACCAATAACCTTCAATAAAAGGTCACTTTAGATCCCAGTGATCAATAATAAGTGCAAAGCAACCATGTTTAAACAGCTAAATGTCTTATGTGGTCAATTTTTGATGATCGAACTGCTTAATATAGTTTTTGACTAATCCTTTAAAATATTTGGCAGATATGTTTAGAAATGAAATAAACTTTGTTTTCTTGATGATATTTTCCATTGACATTTCATTTTTTATTTTCATGACAGGAATATATAATCTAAAATTCAATAGTGCTCTAATAGGAAGTTATACTAAAAAATGTGCAAAACAGATGGACAGGTTGATACTCATAGAAGAGCTCCCATTTTTCTATAAAAATACACAAATTTTATCATTTTTTGAATAAAAGTTTTAATTCTCCTTTAGATTTCAACTCTCACCTCAGATTATTCCTTAACTGCCTCAGTAGAGTTTTCTGTTATTCAAGAAACAATGATAAAAAAGTATGATTATCAGAAATTTGTTTGTAACATAGACAAATGGCTTTGCCAATTATAACAGGAATACATTTTTTGCCTGCAAGTTTGTTGAGGTGTAAAGTACAAAACACATTACTCCACTCTACTATATCACAGAAGCTTCTAAATGTAGCAAATGACAAAAATATCCCATTCAGGATGTGATAATTGACCTTTGAAGACTCTGGGTCTCCCTGCTTTAATGAGGTAAATTATAAGTATCACTTTAACAATATTACCAGTTGATTTAGTGATTAGACAGTATGGTCCTACAGAGAGAATTCTTGTCATCTATAATTTAAGTGTAGTTTTGTACATGTTATTAAGTATTCACAGTTTTGTGTTCCTCTATCGGATAGTATAATGAAGCTCATAGACAAGAAGTCACTGATCTAGATATTGATTTTTGTCCTTCACGTCAGGATTGTGTTGTGAATATGCCGTAAAATTATCTTATTCTCTCAGATATTTCTTCTTCATTATTAAAATAAAAACTAGAATATTAATTTTGAGGTAACATATTGTGTTATTGTTTTTTACGTTGAGTCTATGATCTATCAATCTATCTGAGGTGAAGGCAGAAGATTATTGAAGTTTATTTTATCTTATTTCTTGTTGGTTTATTTTCTTGTGTTGAAGATGCTGCTAAGAAAATAAGTTGGTTATGAAAAGAGAAAGAGTTGAATTAGTATTAAGGATAAATGGCTGATCAAATTTAATTCCCAATGCATACAGTAAATATCTGCTACAGACAAATATGACACTGACACACACACACAAAATACTAATCACATTATACATACAAACATAATAAATATATATAGCATACTTTTAATTTATAAACAAGAGGGGATGAATTTTCACCATTTTTCTGAATTTCCCAGAATGCATCACAGGTCATTTGATTGGTTTAGAAATTGTAAGATTTGTTTACAAGAAGATTTTGATTGGATGACTAGTAAATAATACAATAGAAGTTCATTAATATGCTTTTTTTTCAAAGTCCAATAATAGCAAAGTCTGACTTAGAACATCTCTGTGATTGTCTAAGCTCATATCAATAGATTGTTTTACAACTTCTTCAGAGGGTCCACAAGGTTGATTAGCTAATATTGATTTACGTTATAGAAAATTTGTGCTTTGACAACGATGCTACCATATATAGAGAATCTGGAGATAAAAATAAAGCTGCTGGTAGCATCTTGTAATTGACTTGTCAGAAAGTTACAGAATCAGTTTTTCTCATAATATTGATTATTTTCAAATGCTGAAAGGAATTGTCCTTAATCTCTTTTTGAATAATTTAATCTAATGAAATCGTTGAATTGAGACATATTACTATTGAGAAATGATTGTGTAATTTTGATGTAATAATTATTGTTGTAAATTATTTTAGTTTGAAGATGATGTGACGTAATTTAATTTAACAATAGAATGTGATGTTTAAAATATTTCACATTAATCATTTATGATTTACAATCTGTTTTAAAGAACAAAGACACTGGTATCTCAATGCATTTTAAAGATATCTAACGCTATGATTTACTATATAGGGTTTTAAAGATATCTAACGCTATGATTTACTATATAGAGTTTTAAAGATATCTAATGCTATGATTTACTATAGAGTTTTAAAGATATCTAATGCTATGATTTACTATAGAGTTTTAAAGAAATCTAATGCTATGATTTACTATATAGAGTTTTAAAGAAATCTAATGCTATGATTTACTATATAGAGTTTTAAAGATATCTAATGCTATGATTTGCTATATAGAGTTTTAAAGATATCTAACGCTATGATTTACTATATAGAGTTTTAAAGATATCTAATGCTATGATTTGCTATATAGAGTTTTAAAGATATCTAATGCTATGATTTACTATATAGTTTTAAAAATATCTAATGCTAGATTTACTATAGAGTTTTAAAGATATCTAATGCTATGATTTACTATAGAGTTTTAAAGATATCTAACGCTATGATTTACTATAGAGTTTTAAAGATATCTAACGCTATGATTTACTATAGAGTTTTAAAGATATCTAACGCTATGATTTGCTATAGAGTTTTAAAGATATCTAACCTATGATTTACTATAGAGAGCTGTTTTTTACAGATAGATTTCAGATAATATGTTCAGTAAGACTCTGATTTCATAAAAAAAATCTCAGATTTAGTTCAGTCTTTTCTGAACAAACCAGCATATTTTGTGTTGCTTTCAGCAGATTTTCTTTACAGGGGACGCTGGAATACTCGATACAAGTCAAACACACCTAATTCTGTCTTGAAATCCTTTAGTCCACTACACCTCTGTGTCATCTTAATTTGTATGTGTGTGTGTTAAATTTCTGTCACATGTATTTTGATTGATTTCTTTCATGTAAGCCTACACTTCTTATGTGGATTATCAGTGTTTTAATGCCACTTTTTGTACCAAAGAAAACAACCTGCCACAAAAAAAATGAACTAACACACTTATGAAAGTTGTATCAAGTACACCTTGCCACGTCATAGTTACTGATTTGGATCGTTAGGTGAAATCCTTGTCCATATGATCATGGTCATAGTGATCCCTCATGTTTCAGTCTTATAGAATTATAAAGGTGTAATTAGGCCATGTTGACCTTATTTTAATTTTGACAAAACTAGGTCAGTATGACCTATATTTGATACTTTGCTGACATTTAGATTATAAGTAATTTTTGAAAATTACTTCTGTTAGTAAGAATACAGTCATCTGTACCCATGGAAACATTTTTACAAATTGTATTTTTGTATTTGTGACAATTCACTCCTGTAGAGCCTCTTTGTATTAGATGTAAAAAGTTTAAATGATGTGACGTAGTAACAAGTACATTATTTCACAGATGAATATTATCAGAAGAACTAATTATTCCACATGTCCTCCCCACTGTGTTTAAAACATTTGTATTAATGATTTAATATCAGACCTCCCTATCAACTCAGATAAACAGATAAAGATGACACATATTGTTTAACATATCAGATTAAGATCAAACACAACACATCTTATTTTTTTATCAGATTAATATTTTTTATATTTATGATTATATAGATAACAAAAATAAATAATTGATTACCCTGATGTACATCTCTAATACAATTTTTGTTAAACATGTAATACAAAAATTTTGTGTTTATTACTTTTCATGTAAGAAAAATGTAAATTTCTAAAGGAAATCAATAATATGATTACTTTAATAGTTATATTTAAAATCATTCATCAAATATTTGAAATTTCTTAAAATTCTACATATGATGTATTTTTAATGGATACAGAAAGTTACATTTACAGTGAGTGGGTGAGTGATTGGTGTTTAACACCAACTCAGCAAGAGGAGACTGCATGGCACAGTGGTTAAGGTCTTTGACTTCTGGGTACAACTGACATAGACTCAAGCCTAATTACCTACCTCAACTGTTAGGGTCTCCCATCTACCTCAGAGAGGAGACTGCATGGCACAGTGGTTAAGGTCTTTGACTTCTGGGTACAACTGACATAGACTCAAGCCTAATTACCTACCTCAACTGTTAGGGTCTCCCATCTACCTCAGAGAGGAGACTGCATGGCACAGTGGGTAAGGTCTTTGACTTCTGGGTACAACTGACATAGACTCAAGCCTAATTACCTACCTCAACTGTTAGGGTCTCCCATCTACCTCAGAGAGGAGACTGCATGGCACAGTGGGTAAGGTCTTTGACTTCTGGGTACAACTGACATAGACTCAAGCCTCACTACCCACCTCAATTGTTAGGGTCTCCCATCTACCTCAGAGAGGAGACTGCATGGCACAGTGGTTAAGGTCTTTGACTTCTGGGTACAACTGACATAGACTCAAGCCTAATTACCTACCTCAACTGTTAGGGTCTCCCATCTACCTCACAGAGGAGACTGCATGGCACAGTGGGTAAGGTCTTTGCCTTCTGGGTACAACTAACATAGACTCAAGCCTAATTACCTACCTCAACTGTTAGGGTCTCCCATCTACCTCACAGAGGAGACTGCATGGCACAGTGGTTAAGGTCTTTGACTTCTGGGTACAACTGACATAGACTCAAGCCTAATTACCTACCTCAACTGTTAGGGTCTCCCATCTACCTCACAGAGGAGACTGCATGGCACAGTGGTTAATGTCTTTAACTCCTGGGTACAACTGACATAGACTCAAGCCTAATTACCTACCTCAACTGTTAGGGTCTCCCATCTACCTCAGAGAGGAGACTGCATGGCACAGTGGTTAAGGTCTTTGACTTCTGGGTACAACTGACATAGACTCAAGCCTAATTACCTACCTCAACTGTTAGGGTCTCCCATCTACCTCAGAGAGGAGACTGCATGGCACAGTGGTTAATGTCTTTGACTTCTGGGTACAACTGACATAGACTCAAGCCTAATTACCTACCTCAACTGTTAGGGTCTCCCATCTACCTCAGAGAGGAGACTGCATGGCACAGTGGTTAAGGTCTTTGACTTCTGGGTACAACTGACATAGACTCAAGCCTAATTACCTACCTCAACTGTTAGGGTCTCCCATCTACCTCAGAGAGGAGACTGCATGGCACAGTGGGTAAGGTCTTTGCCTTCTGGGTACAACTGACATAGACTCAAGCCTAATTACCTACCACAACTGTTAGGGTCTCCCATCTACCTCAGAGAGGAGACTGCATGGCACAGTGGTTAAGGTCTTTGACTTCTGGGTACAACTGACATAGACTCAAACCTAATTGCCTACCTCAACTGTTAGGGTCTCCCATCTACCTCACAGAGGAGACTGCATGGCACAGTGGTTAATGTCTTTAACTCCTGGGTACAACTGACATAGACTCAAGACTAATTACCTACCTCAACTGTTAGGGTCTCCCATCTACCTCAGAGAGGAGACTGCATGGCACAGTGGTTAAGGTCTTTGACTTCTGGGTACAACTGACATAGACTCAAGCCTAATTACCTACCTCAACTGTTAGGGTCTCCCATCTACCTCAGAGAGGAGACTGCATGTCACAGTGGTTAAGGTCTTTGACTTCTGGGTACAACTGACATAGACTCAAGCCTCACTACCCACCTCAACTGTTAGGGTCTCCCATCTACCTCAGAGAGGAGACTGCATGGCACAGTGGTTAATGTCTTTGACTTCTGGGTACAACTGACATAGACTCAAGCCTAATTACCTACCTCAACTGTTAGGGTCTCCCATCTACCTCAGAGAGGAGACTGCATGGCACAGTGGGTAAGGTCTTTGACTTCTGGGTACAACTGACATAGACTCAAGCCTAATTACCTACCTCAACTGTTAGGGTCTCCCATCTACCTCAGAGAGGAGACTGCATGGCACAGTGGGTAAGGTCTTTGACTTCTGGGTACAACTGACATAGACTCAAGCCTAATTACCTACCTCAACTGTTAGGGTCTCCCATCTACCTCAGAGAGGAGACTGCATGGCACAGTGGTTAAGGTCTTTGACTTCTGGGTACAACTGACATAGACTCAAGCCTAATTACCTACCTCAACTGTTAGGGTCTCCCATCTACCTCAGAGAGGAGACTGCATGGCACAGTGGGTAAGGTCTTTGACTTCTGGGTACAACTGACATAGACTCAAGCCTAATTACCTACCTCAACTGTTAGGGTCTCCCATCTACCTCAGAGAGGAGACTGCATGGCACAGTGGGTAAGGTCTTTGACTTCTGGGTACAACTGACATAGACTCAAGCCTAATTACCTACCTCAACTGTTAGGGTCTCCCATCTACCTCAGAGAGGAGACTGCATGGCACAGTGGTTAAGGTCTTTGACTTCTGGGTACAACTGACATAGACTCAAGCCTAATTACCTACCTCAACTGTTAGGGTCTCCCATCTACCTCAGAGAGGAGACTGCATGGCACAGTGGTTAAGGTCTTTGACTTCTGGGTACAACTGACATAGACTCAAGCCTAATTACCTACCTCAACTGTTAGGGTCTCCCATCTACCTCAGAGAGGAGACTGCATGGCACAGTGGGTAAGGTCTTTGCCTTCTGGGTACAACTGACATAGACTCAAGCCTAATTACCTACCACAACTGTTAGGGTCTCCCATCTACCTCAGAGAGGAGACTGCATGTCACAGTGGTTAAGGTCTTTGACTTCTGGGTACAACTGACATAGACTCAAGCCTCACTACCCACCTCAATTGTTAGGGTCTCCCATCTACCTCAGAGAGGAGACTGCATGTCACAGTGGTTAAGGTCTTTGACTTCTGGGTACAACTGACATAGACTCAAACCTAATTGCCTACCTCAACTGTTAGGGTCTCCCATCTACCTCACAGAGGAGACTGCATGGCACAGTGGTTAATGTCTTTAACTCCTGGGTACAACTGACATAGACTCAAGCCTAATTACCTACCTCAACTGTTAGGGTCTCCCATCTACCTCAGAGAGGAGACTGCATGGCACAGTGGTTAAGGTCTTTGACTTCTGGGTACAACTAACATAGACTCAAGCCTAATTACCTACCTCAACTGTTAAGAGTGTCCCATCTACCTCAGAAAGGAGACTGCATGGCACAGTGGTTAAGGTCTTTGACTTCTGGGTACAACTGACATAGACTCAAGCCTAATTACCTACCTCAACTGTTAGGGTCTCCCATCTACCTCAGAGAGGAGACTGCATGGCACAGTGGGTAAGGTCTTTGCCTTCTGGGTACAACTGACATAGACTCAAGCCTAATTACCTACCTCAACTGTTAGGGTCTCCCATCTACCTCAGAGAGGAGACTGTATGACACAGTGGTTAAGGTCTTTGACTTCTGGGTACAACTGACATAGACTCAAGCCTAATTACCTACCTCAACTGTTAGGGTCTCCCATCTACCTCAGAGAGGAGACTGCATGGCACAGTGGTTAAGGTCTTTGACTTCTGGGTACAACTGACATAGACTCAAGCCTCACTACCCACCTCAACTGTTAGGGTCTCCCATCTACCTCAGAGAGGAGACTGCATGGCACAGTGGTTAATGTCTTTGACTTCTGGGTACAACTGACATAGACTCAAGCCTAATTACCTACCTCAACTGCTAGGGTGTCCCACATATCTCAAAAGAGGGGACTACATGGTACAGTGGCCACTGATTACAAGCCTAATACAACTGACATAGTCTCAAGCCCCATTACCCACCTCAACTGTTAGGGTTTTCAGACTAGGGTTTTGACCTATCATGGTCAGTTTACTGTGATAACGTCAAGCTTTCTAGTCATATATTAAAACACTTAATTACAATACTTTACTGATTTAAGGTTCAATTATCTTTTCCTTTGACAAGGTTCTGATTGTATTTTTATTTTTTGTTCCTTTAAAGTATTTGAAAATTGGTATTAAAGAAACAAGTTTTAGTTGTCTATAGATGTGGAAATCCAATAAAGAGTGTCAACAGTTCAATATATTTTGTCTCCCTAGTGTTGATGGCTTGATGTCTACCAAGATATCTGATGAAATGGTCAAATTAGTTATTGTAGCTATTGATTTACTTGTTTGTATCCCTGATTCATAAATCTGTCGGACAAACAGGCAGATTGAGAAATATTTCATGATTCTAATTTAATTAGAATGGATTGGCCTAATTACTTAGTATTGTATAATCAGTCTGGTGGCTGGGCCGTCCTTGGATTTTTCTAATAATTCTCTTACTAAAGTAGAATTACAGGATGAAATACATCGATTCAGATGTCATGCAAATATAAATGGAAATGTGTAGGAATTTTCAAAATCATTAATTTATTCTGTTTTAATGGACATTGAATATATTTGTTTATGTTTTGACAAGTGGTTGTTAGAAATGCTGCATTCTGTTAGCACACTACCTGGTTGTTAGAAATGCTGCATTATGTGAGCACACTAGCTGGTTGTTAGAAATGCTGTATTCTGTTAGCACACTAGCTGGTTTTTAGAAAGGCTGCATTCTGTTAGCACACTAGCTGGTTGTTAGAAATGCTGCAGTCTGTTAGCACACTAGCTGGTTGTTAGAAATGCTGCATTCTGTTAGCACACTACCTTGTTGTTAGAAATGCTGCATTATGTGAGCACACTAGCTGGTTGTTAGAAATGCTGTATTCTGTTAGCACACTAGCTGGTTGTTAGAAATGCTGCTCTCTGTTACCACACTAGCTGGTTGTTTGAAATGCTGCATTCTGTTACCACAATAGCTGGTTGTTAGAAATGCTGCATTCTGTTACCACACTAGCTGGTTGTTAGAAATGCTGCATTCTGTTACCACACTAGCTGGTTGTTAGAAATGCTGCATTCTGTTACCACACTAGCTGGTTGTTAGAAATGCTGCATTCTGTTACCACACTAGCTGTTTGTTAGAAATGCTGCATTCTATTACCACACTAGCTGGTTGTTAGAAATGCTGCATTCTGTTACCACACTAGCTGGTTGTTAGAAATGCTGCATTCTGTTACCACACTAGCTGGTTGTTAGAAATGCTGCATTCTGTTACCACACTAGCTGGTTGTTAGAAATGCTGCATTCTGTTACCACACTAGCTGGTTGTTAGAAATGCTGCATTCCGTTACCACACTAGCTGGTTGTTAGAAATGCTGCATTCTGTTACCACACTAGCTGGTTGTTAGAAATACTGTATTATGTTACCACACTAGCTGGTTGTTTGAAATGCTGCATACTGTTACCACACTAGCTGGTTGTTAGAAATGCTGCATTCTGTTACCACACTAGCTGGTTGTTAGAAATGCTGCATTCTGTTACCACACTAGCTGGTTGTTAGAAATACTGTATTCTGTTGCCACACTAGCTGTTTGTTAGAAATGCTGCATTCTATTACCACACTAGCTGGTTGTTAGAAATGCTGCATTCTGTTACCACACTAGCTGGTTGTTAGAAATGCTGCATTCTGTTACCACACTAGCTGGTTGTTAGAAATGCTGCATTCTATTACCACACTAGCTGGTTGTTAGAAATGCTGCATTCTGTTACCACACTAGCTGGTTGTTAGAAATGCTGCATTCTGTTACCACACTAGCTGGTTGTTAGAAATGCTGCATTCTGATACCACACTAGCTGTTTGTTAGAAATGCTGCATTCTATTACCACACTAGCTGGTTGTTTGAAATGCTGCATTCTGTTACCACACTAGCTGGTTGTTAGAAATGCTGCATTCTGTTACCACACTAGCTGGTTGTTAGAAATGCTGCATTCTGTTACCACACTAGCTGGTTGTTAGAAATGCTGCATTCTGTTACCACATGAGCTGTTTTATACCTCTTTAGAATGTATTTGGTGTTTTCAAATATATGCAGTTTCTATGTAACACTTTCATAGCAGAACTTACAATATATGTTTCTCTATCCTATATAATTTCATGGTCAGTGATATATTGTGTCATCACTATCTTATATTGCCATGGTCTGTGACATATAGTGTCTTCACTGTCTTATATTGCCATGGTCTGTGACATATAGTGTCTTCACTATCTTATATTGCCATGGTCTGTGACATATAGTTTCTTCACTATCTTATATTGCCATGGTCTGTGACATATAGTGTCTTTACTATCTTATATTGCCATGGTCTGTGACATATAGTGTCTTCACTATCTTATATTGCCATGGTCTGTGACATATAGTGTCTTCACTATCTTATATTGCTATGGTCTGTGACATATAGTGTCTTCACTGTCTTATATTGCCATGCTCTGTGACATATAGTGTCTTCACTATCTTATATTGCCATGCTCTGTGACATATAGTGTCTTCACTATCTTATATTGCCATGGTCTGTGACATATAGTGTCTTCACTATCTTATATTGCCATGGTCTGTGACATATAGTGTCTTCACTATCTTATATAGTCATGATCTGTGACATATAGTGTCTTCACTATCTTATATTGCCATGGTCTGTGACATAGTGTCTTCACTATCTTATATAGTCATGATCTGTGACATATAGTGTCTTCACTATCTTATATTGCCATGGTCTGTGACATAGTGTCTTCACTATCTTATATTGCCATGGTCTGTGACATATAGTGTCTTCACTATCTTATATTGCCATGGTCTGTGACATATAGTGTCTTCACTATCTTATATTGCCATGGTCTGTGACATATAGTGTCTTCACTATCTTATATTACCATGGTCTGTGACATAGTGTCTTTACTATCTTATATTGCCATGGTCTGTGACATATACTTTACTATCTTATATTGCCATGGTCTGTGACATATAGTGTCTTCACTATCTTATATATTGCCATGGTCTGTGACATAGTGTCTTCACTATCTTATATTGCCATGATCTGTGACATATAGTGTCTTCACTATCTTATATTGTCATGGTCTGTGACATATAGTATATTCACTATCTTATATTGCCATGGTCTGTGACATATAGTGTCCTCACTATCTTATATTGCCATGGTCTGTGACACATAGTGTCTTCACTGTCTTATATTGCCATGGTCTGTGACATATAGTGTCTTCACTATCTTATATTGCCATGGTCTGTGACATATAGTGTCTTCACTATCTTATATTGCCATGGTCTGTGACATATAGTGTCTTCACTATCTTATATTGCCATGGTCTGTGACATATAGTGTCTTCACTATCTTATATTACCATAGTCTGTGACATAGTGTCTTCACTATCTTATATTACCATGGTCTTTGACATATAGTGTCTTCACTATCTTATATTGCCATGGTCTGTGACATATTGTCTTCACTATCTTATATTGCCATGGTCTGTGACATATAGTTTCTTCACTATCTTATATTGCCATGGTCTGTGACATATAATGTCTTCACTATCTTATATTGCCATTGTCTGTGACATATAGTGTCTGCACTATCTTATATTACCATGGTCTGTGACATATAGTGTCTTCACTATCTTATATTGCCATGGTCTGTGACATATAGTTTCTTCACTATCGTATATTGCCATGGTCTGTGACATATAATGTCTTCACTATCTTATATTGCCATTGTCTGTGACATATAGTGTCTGCACTATCTTATATTACCATGGTCTGTGACAAATAGTGTCTTCACTATCTTATATTGCCATGGTCTGTGACATATAGTGTCTTCACTATCTTATATTGCCATGGTCTGTGACATATAGTGTCTTCACTATCTTATATTGCCATGGTCTGTGACCTATACTTTACTATCTTATATTGCCATGGTCTGACATATAGTGTCTTCACTATCTTATATTACCATGGTCTGTGACATATAGTGTCTTCACTATCTTATATTGCCATGGTCTGTGACATATAGTGTCTTCACTATCTTATATTGCCATGGTCTGTGACATATAGTGTCTTCACTATCTTATATTGCCATGGTCTGTGACATAGTGTCTTCACTATCTTATATTGTCATGGTCTGTGACATATAGTGTCTTCACTATCTTATATTGCCATGGTCTGTGACATATAGTGTCTTCACTATCTTATATTGCTATGGTCTGTAACATAGTGTCTTCACTATCTTATATTGCCATGGTCTGTGACATATAGTGTCTTCACTATCTTATATTGCCATGGTCTGGGACATATAATGTCTTCACTATCTTATATTGCCATGGTCTGTGACATATAGTGTCTTCACTATCTTATATTGCCATGGTCTGTGACATATAGTGTCTTCACTATCTTATATTGCCATGGTCTGTGACATATAGTGTCTTCACTATCTTATATTGCCATGGTCTGTGACATATAGTGTCTTCACTGTCTTATATTGCCATGGTCTGTGACATATAGTGTCTTCACTATCTTATATTGCCATGGTCTGTGACATAGTGTCTTCACTATCTTATATTGCCATGGTCTGTGACATATTGTCTTCACTATCTTATATTGCCATGGTCTGTGACATATAGTTTCTTCACTATCTTATATTGCCATGGTCTGTGACATATAGTGTCTTCACTATCTTATATTGCCATTGTCTGTGACATATAGTGTCTTCACTATCTTATATTACCATGGTCTGTGACATAGTGTCTTCACTATCTTATATTGCCATGGTCTGTGACATATAGTGTCTTCACTTTCTTATATTGCCATGTTCTGTGACATATAGTGTCTTCACTATCTTATATTGCCATGGTCTGTGACATATAGTGTCTGCACTATCTTATATTACCATGGTCTGTGACATATAGTGTCTTCACTATCTTATATTGCCATGGTCTGTGACATATAGTGTCTTCACTATCTTATATTGCCATGGTCTGTGACATATAGTGTCTTCACTATCTTATATTGCCATGGTCTGTGACATATAGTGTCTTCACTATCTTATATTACCATAGTCTGTGACATAGTGTCTTCACTATCTTATATTACCATGGTCTTTGACATATAGTGTCTTCACTATCTTATATTGCCATGGTCTGTGACATATTGTCTTCACTATCTTATATTGCCATGGTCTGTGACATATAGTTTCTTCACTATCTTATATTGCCATGGTCTGTGACATATAATGTCTTCACTATCTTATATTGCCATTGTCTGTGACATATAGTGTCTTCACTATCTTATATTACCATGGTCTGTGACATAGTTTCTTCACTATCTTATATTGCCATGGTCTGTGACATATAGTGTCTGCACTATCTTATATTACCATGGTCTGTGACATATAGTGTCTTCACTATCTTATATTGCCATGGTCTGTGACATATTGTTTCTTCACTATCGTATATTGCCATGGTCTGTGACATATAATGTCTTCACTATCTTATATTGCCATTGTCTGTGACATATAGTGTCTTCACTATCTTATATTACCATGGTCTGTGACATAGTGTCTTCACTATCTTATATTGCCATGATCTGTGACATATAGTGTCTTCACTATCTTATATTGCCATGGTCTGTGACATATAGTGTCTTCACTATCTTATATTGCCATGTTCTGTGACATATAGTGTCTTCACTATCTTATATTGCCATGGTCTGTGACATATAGTGTCTGCACTATCTTATATTACCATGGTCTGTGACATATAGTGTCTTCACTATCTTATATTGCCATGGTCTGTGACATATAGTGTCTTCACTATCTTATATTGCCATGGTCTGTGACATATAGTGTCTTCACTATCTTATATTGCCATGGTCTGTGACCTATACTTTACTATCTTATATTGCCATGGTCTGACATATAGTGTCTTCACTATCTTATATTACCATGGTCTGTGACATATAGTGTCTTCACTTCCTATATTGCCATGGTCTGTGACATAGTGTCTTCACTATCTTATATTGTCATGGTCTGTGACATATAGTGTCTTCACTATCTTATATTGCCATGGTCTGTGACATATAGTGTCTTCACTATCTTATATTGCTATGGTCTGTAACATAGTGTCTTCACTATCTTATATTGCCATGGTCTGTGACATATAGTGTCTTCACTATCTTATATTGCCATGGTCTGGGACATATAATGTCTTCACTATCTTATATTGCCATGGTCTGTGACATATAGTGTCTTCACTATCTTATATTGCCATGGTCTGTGACATATAGTGTCTTCACTATCTTATATTGCCATGGTCTGTGACATATAGTGTCTTCACTATCTTATATTGCCATGGTCTGTGACATATAGTGTCTTCACTGTCTTATATTGCCATGGTCTGTGACATATAGTGTCTTCACTGTCTTATATTGCCATGGTCTGTGACATATAGTGTCTTCACTATCTTATATTGCCATGGTCTGTGACATATTGTCTTCACTATCTTATATTGCCATGGTCTGTGACATATAGTTTCTTCACTATCTTATATTGCCATGGTCTGTGACATATAGTGTCTTCACTATCTTATATTGCCATTGTCTGTGACATATAGTGTCTTCACTATCTTATATTACCATGGTCTGTGACATAGTGTCTTCACTATCTTATATTGCCATGGTCTGTGACATATAGTGTCTTCACTTTCTTATATTGCCATGTTCTGTGACATATAGTGTCTTCACTATCTTATATTGCCATGGTCTGTGACATATAGTGTCTGCACTATCTTATATTACCATGGTCTGTGACATATAGTGTCTTCACTATCTTATATTGCCATGGTCTGTGACATATAGTGTCTTCACTATCTTATATTGCCATGGTCTGTGACATATAGTGTCTTCACTATCTTATATTGCCATGGTCTGTGACCTATACTTTACTATCTTATATTGCCATGGTCTGTGACATATAGTGTCTTCACTATCTTATATTACCATGGTCTGTGACATATAGTGTCTTCACTATCTTATTTTGCCATGGTCTGTGACATATAGTGTCTTCACTATCTTATATTGCCATGGTTTGTGACATATAGTGTCTTCACTATCTTATATTGCCATGGTCTGTGACATATAGTGTCTTCACTATCTTATATAGTCATGATCTGTGACATATAGTGTATTCACTATCTTATATTGCCATGGTCTGTGACATAGTGTCTTCCATATCTTATATAGTCATGATCTGTGACATATAGTGTCTTCACTATCTAATATTGCCATGGTATGTGACATAGTGTCTTCACTATCTTATATTGCCATGGTCTGTGACATATAGTGTCTTCACTATCTTATATTGCCATGGTATGTGACATATAGTGTCTTCACTATCTTATATTGTCATGGTCTGTGACATATAGTGTCTTCACTATCTTATATTGCCATGGTCTGTGACATATAGTGTCTTCACTATCTTATATTGCCATGGTCTGTGACATATAGTGTCTTCACTATCTTATATTGCCATGGTCTGTGACATATAGTGTCTTCACTATCTTATATTGCCATGGTCTGTGACATATAGTGTCTTCACTATCTTATATTACCATGGTCTGTGACATAGTGTCTTTACTGTCTTATATTGCCATGGTCTGTGACATATACTTTACTATCTTATATTGCCATGGTCTGTGACATGTAGTTTCTTCACTATCTTATATTGCCATGGTCTGTGACATATAGTGTCTTCATTATCTTATATTGCCATGGTCTGTGACATAGTGTCTTCACTATCTTATATTGCCATGGTCTGACATATAGTGTCTTCACTATCTTATATTGCCATGGTCTGTGACATATAGTGTCTTCATTATCTTATATTGCCATGGTCTGTGACATATAGTGTCTTCATTATCTTATATTGCCATGGTTTGTGACATATAGTGTTTTCACTATCCAATATAGTGTTGGGTTTCCTCCACCAATAAAACTGACCACCACAATATAACTGAAGTAGCGTTAAGCACCATAACCCTAACACTAACCCCCCTATTCCATGAACAATAAGGTGTTGTAAACATGTCCAACACTAACCTCCACTTTGCTAGGATCAATATTATTCAGACTTCATTAAATTATTAGGAATGATTGTCTGAGGGTGTGTATACATTATGACAGTTAGGAATGATTGTCTTAGGGTCTGTATACATTATGACAGTTAGGAATGATTGTCTGAGGGTCTGTATACATTATGACAGTTAGGAATGATTGTCTTAGGGTCTGTATACATTATGACAGTTAGGAATGATTGTCTGAGAGTCTGTATACATTATGACAGGTTTCACTGTTGTTGCTGGAGAGTTGTGGGACTTTATACTGGTGTATCATGTATATATTGTTCAGCTATATATCAGTAGCCATTTTTTCTCTATTTTTCAAGAAATACAATTGGTATTAACCATTTGACCTTTGAATTCGTATTTTCATCAAAGTTATCCTCCATAGAGAATACTTAATTACTACTTTACCCATACAAAAACATATCAAATAAAAACTTTCACTAACCCTAGACACTCTGGGAGGAGAAATGGCATTTCCCACAGGCACCAACACTTGTTGCTGTACAAATAATAAATTGCTTGTTATTACCAACAAATTATGTGTTATTTTGCAATTCTGGTGATAAGAGGTCATATAACAAAGTAATTAGTTGTAGAAATGATAAGAGATTTTAATATGTTGCAAGTTAATAGCCCTGCTTCTATTGAATTAATAGTCCTTTTATACCTGACAATTATAAAATGATACATCTAAAATCAATATATTGTCTGGTAATAACTTCTAACATGCTAAGTATTATTGTCCTCAAAATCACTTATGCTGCATGTTTAGAACTGTTGACCGAGGCCAGTACAGGGGGAGATCACTGTTGGAGAATCACTTATGCTGCATGTTTAGACCTGTTGACTGAGGCCAGTAAAGGGGGACATTACTGTTGGAGAATCACTTATGCTGCATGTTTAAAACTGTTGACTGAGGCCAGTACAGCTGTACAGGGGGAGATCACTGTTGGAGAATCACTTATGCTGCATGTTTAGAACTGTTGACTGAGGCCAGTACATGGGGAGATCACTGTTGGAGAATCACTTATGCTGCATGTTTAGAACTGTTGACTGAGGCCAGTAAAGGGGGACATTACTGTTGGAGAATCAATTATGCTGCATGTTTAGAACTGTTGACTGAGGCCAGTACAGGGGGAGATCACTGTTGGAGAATCACTTATGCTGCATGTTTAAAACTGTTGACTGAGGCCAGTACAGAGGGAGATCACTGTTGGAGAATCACTTATGCTGCATGTTTAGAACTGTTGACTGAGACCAGTAAAGGGGGACATTACTGTTGGAGAATCACTTATGCTGCATGTTTAGAATTGTTGACTGAGGCCAGTACAGTGGGAGATCACTGTTGGAGAATCACTTATGCTGCATGTTTAGAATTGTTGACTTAGGCCAGTACAGGGGGAGATCACTGTTGGAGAATCACTTATGCTGCATGTTTAAAACTGTTGACTGAGGCCAGTACAGGGGGAGATCACTGTTGGAGAATCACTTATGCTGCATGCTTAAAACTGTTGACCGAGGCCAGTACAGGGGGACATTACTGTTGGAGAATCACTTATGTTGCATGTTTAAAACTGTTGACTGAGGCCAGTACAGGTGGAGATCACTGTTGGAGAATATTCCTGGTACCATTATTGTATGCCTCCTTGGAGTTTTACCCGTGTATCTGCTGCATTTGGTTTCTGTTCAATAACTGCATTAACCTTAAGCAAATGATTTGATATTTATGCACAAGGTGAAGGATCATAAAAGGCAGGATGAGTTTGATTTTTGACTCATTTTTTTAGCTCATCTGGCCAAAAGCCTAGTGAACTTCTGCCATCTCTTGGTGTCTCTTGTCTGTCGTATGTAGTTAACTTTCACATTTAAATCTTCTCCTCTGAAACCACTTAACCAAATTAAACCAAGCATGGCTGGGATGGTACTTGGGTGGATCCCTTTCAAAGTTGTATCCTACTGCCCTGCCCTCTATTCAAGATGGCTACTGTTTCTAAAATTAGAGATTTCTTTAATTGTCTTTTGCAGCTTATTATTATAAGTCAAAATTAAGTAAAATTTTAACTAGCTACATGCCAATCAGTAATTCAACGTATCTTCCAGGTTCTTCTGTAAAAATTTTCTTTCAGCCAAATTATACATATCATGTATATTTTCATATTATGCATATATTTTAAGAAGAAAACATAATATTAAAATCTTCTGCTCAGAAATTTGAGTTGAACTGATCTTTGATTGGCCCTGTTTCAAAATTATGCATCACATGGCAAATAAGAAGAATTAGCTGAAATTTTTCTTTAGAGTTTAAAGTCAAATTAAATACCAAATGAGCAAATGTTTTAAAAATTTTTCACATTGTTTTTGACCACAATACAGATAGGAATTTCAATTTTGGCTATTATGCCATCTACGATTCAATAATTTTGTCTCTGTTTATTTTCACTTGAAGTGCGTCATTTGTGTCCAATGAACATTGTCTTCTAGTTTTTTATGTAAAGCAAAGTAATTAAAAAAAATTGGAAAGAAGAAAACAAACAATTGTTTGACAACACATTCTGGTACTTGTGGAATAATTCATACTTGAATGCTTATCAATGTTTTTTCGACGGCTCTATGACATTGTGTCAAATATGAAGGATTATTAGAACCCAGACATCATGCCAAGTATTATATTCTGTAATATTCTAAGGAAATCTATAATCATGTTTTTTTTTTATAGTTTCTGATTCATGCCTCTACTATTTTATCTTCTGGAAGAAATTATGAATTTATTTGATCGAGAGAAAGTGATATGAAGTCACTTTTAGATACCTGCCAGCTGAAACATATGTTGTTTGTTAAATATCTTAACCTTGGGCTAGGAATTGTTTATTTAAACACCTTTCAATATTTCCCCTCCTGTTTTTAATGTACTAATTTCTCTTTGTAATGTTAATTGTAAACATAAGAAGTTCTAAAGACAACAAGCATTATATTTATACCATAAGACAAGACTGTTCTAATCTGAGAAGAAATTCTCTGTAACCAGCTTCACGATTTTCCATCAGTTGCAATCAGTTTTGAAATTTTCTTACTTTTATGTAGAAAGTTCACATTTAAGTAGAAATCTTGTATGAATTAAGTTGTACACAAACAATAAAAGAAACAACAATAGGTTATTTATTTGTCTCAATTGAGAGAAATAACATGTTTTTTTGACTTAACAATGTATTATATTTTTGTATGCTAAGCAAGAATTCCATTGTATTCTGATTGTCAAGTCTATGTCATGAAGATGTTTTTAATGCCTTATATTTTTGTAAGATAGGCAAGAATTCCATTGTATTCTGATTATCAAGTCTAGGTCATGAACATGTTTTTTTTAATTGTTTTTTTTTTTAAATTATTTTCGCAACAGATTTTTGTTTTGCATTCTGTCTTAACCTTGTTCTATAGTTATGTTGTTTCTATGACAACAGTGACATGAGTATTTTTATAAAAATATATACAGATTATATTTGATTAGTCATTTTAAATCACAGTTTTGTTTAATATAATCTTGGCAGGGAGACTTGTTTTGTACATCCTGTCTGTATTTTCTGAAATTTCTGTTTGACAAATTTGTTTATCTAGATCAATGTCAAGATCATGATGCAGACACATTGAAATTCATGAAAAAAAATACTGAAATAAAAAAAAGTTTTGACTTAAGGCACTAGCTGAGTTTGGTGGTATTACGAGGGTATTTTAATGAATTGAAATCGGGACACATGCATATAAGGGCGATAAAATGGGGCAATATGGTGAGGGAGCACTATATTAATTATTGACCTCTAGTAGTTGTACTTCTATTGACTGTTGTAACACAGGTAACAATTAATTATTGAGTCCTAAATTTAAATGCCATCTTTATATTTCAGACTTACCTCCACCTTATCCAGGAATTGTACACAAACCACCTCATGCTATTCGTGCGGAGGACAGGAAGTTCTCAGCTCCGGTGTTAGGTACGAAAGAGTATCAAAGTGCTAGAGATAGACAGATTGAAAACAGATTGTCACGATGCGACGAAATGGAAAATATCCCTACATCTGTACAGGAGGAACCAGAAATGGCAGAATTTCATTTATCAGTAAACAGGTAAGAATTGTTCAGAGCAAAACTGGAAGTTCTGAAAGAAATGAACTTAAGATGATCAAATGTTCAAAACAATAATTTTCACCTTTCCAGTAGATTTGATCAAACCCATTTTATTTGTTGATACATGGTTAGCAAATTTGATTAAATCACTTGCTTTGGTAAGGAGGGAATAGTATTTTTATGCCTTTCTTCTTTAACTAAATACCATACATTATTGATAAAATGAAAAACAAAGAATACCGTAGTCTAATAGAAAAATAGTGGAAACAGACTGAGATATGATACCTTTAACACACATACATGACTGCTAATTTACCTGACATGGTACAGACACCTCTAACACACATACATGACTGTTAATTTACCTGACGTGGTACAGATACCTCCAACGCACGTACATGACTGTTAACTTACCTGACATGGTACAGACACCTCTAACACACATACATGACTGTTAATTTACCTGACGTGGTACAGACACCTCTAACACACATACATGACTGTTAATTTACCTGACGTGGTACAGATACCTCTAACACACGTACATGACTGCTAATTTACCTGATGTGGTACAGACACCTCTAACACACATACATGACTGCTAATTTACCTGACATGGTACAGATACCTCTAACACACATACATGACTGCTAATTTACCTGATGTGGTACAGACACCTCTAACACACATACATGACTGCTAATTTACCTGAAGTGGTACAGATACCTCTAACACACATACATGACTGCTAATTTACCTGACGTGGTACAGACACCTCTAACACACATACATGACTGTTAATTTACCTGAAGTGGTACAGACACCTCTAACACACATACATGACTGCTAATTTACCTGACGTGGTACAGACACCTCTAACACACATACATGACTGTTAATTTACCTGAAGTGGTACAGACACCTCTAACACACACACATGACTGCTAATTTACCTGAAGTGGTACAGATACCTCTAACACACATACATGACTGCTAATTTACCTGAAGTGGTACAGACACCTCTAACACACATACATGACTGCTAACTTACCTGACGTGGTACAGATACCTCTAACACACATACATGACTGCTAATTTACCTGAAGTGGTACAGATACCTCTAACACACATGCATGACTGCTAATTTACCTGAAGTGGTACAGACACCTCTAACACACATACATGACTGCTAATTTACCTGACGTGGTACAGACACCTCTAACACACATACATGACTGCTAACTTACCTGACGTGCTACAGATACCTCTAACACACATACAATACACTCCAAGTGTATCAACGATCAAACTCTCAGGTCCGACATATTCCTCCCAAAATGTCCGACAAATTTGAGAGTCAACACTCTCTAAGTCCGACTATTTGGTCGGATGTGAGAGTGGATATTAAAAGATTTTTTTTTTACATTTCTCGAGGTGAATATGTCAAACATTTTGTGATCAATGCGTATTTGTAAGCGTACTTTCTTTCCGGTGTGTAGAATGTGCGGGTACGTAAATACCCTAGTGTATTTTTACCTTGCACCATATTCACGCTAGGAAAGGTAGCTCCAAGGTCAATATTTGTCACACTCGGGCACAACAGTTGTTCGATGCATATGAGCACCTCATAATCAAAGAATTGTACAATAATTTTGAGCTACACCGTTTGTGTTTCTTTAATCTGTTTAATTTTAATAGATCTTTCTAGTACATTTAAATTTTACGATTACAATCGGAATGCTAGAAATATCGTAACTTTTCCGAAATCTAAGCTTTAAAATTATATACGCCGAGTCCAGCCTTGGCTTGGATTTCTCGAAAAAAGTTTTCTTAACAAACCAAATTAAATTTGAGTAAAAACTCGACTTAAGTTTGCATTTTGACTTTGTTTGCGTTTTGACTTTGTTTGTTTTGAGAAATCACTGACGATTTAAAAAAAAAATAATCTGTTGTCACTTAAAACAGTCAATGAGGCCGGTACTGCTGTGTACATGAATGAATAAGAAATAATTCTTTCGGAGTGTGATATCCATATAAAGGTGAAATAACGGATGCAAAAATCACCGGCTAAAGTTACACAATATTCTGTTTACAAATATTTCAAGTCCCTATACTTGTTCATCTGTGATGGCAATATGTGTATTGGACTAGGTATTACAGCCAGCTTGATATGAATTAATTAGCTTAGGTTACAGGTATCAATAATGGAAGGAACATCTTGTCGACACAAATTTCCAGGTGCCAGGGGGAGAACAATTATAATTAATTCTATTTAATGTTGTTGTTTTTTATTACTATTTGTTTGTAGGTACATTTGCAATCATTGAAGTAAATTTAATTTGAGAGTCAACACTCTCTAAGTCCGACGTGAGAGTGGATATTTAAAGATTTTTTTTACATTTCTCGAGGTGAACATGTCAAACATTTTGTGATCGATGCATATTTGTAAGCATACTTTCTTTCCGGTATGTAGAATGTCCGGTTACGTAAATACCCTAGTGTATTTCTACCTTGCACCATATTCGTGCCAGGAAAGGTAACTCAAAGGTCAATACATAACTGAAATATTGTTGAAAAGTGACACTTAAACACCCATAGCCTCATATAAATTATTGCAATAAAATATCGATTAAGTAACGAAATTGATATAAATTATTTTCCAGTATATTTAGTATAAAAAGCTGGTTCTACACGTTCACTGTGAGATGTATTGCAACCGCCATTTTTAACTACAATCACGTGCGCATACTCGTGTTTGATGGAAAGCTATAGCTATATTTAGATATTTTGTGATAATAATTTTATATTGTAAATCGATCCACCCTGTGATTTTTTTCAACAATATACATTTTTTATAGTATATATTTTATTATAAAATACAATATTGAACTGATTTTCGATAACACTTCAATCATTGAATATTGATTTTTTCAAATGTTGAATATTTTATCCCCAGAATTGCACCCCCCTGTTAGTATACTTTTATTGCTTTATTTAAAAAAAAAATAACACCAAGAACATCGATGATACGAGTCTTCTTATTCAGAAATAAACCTACAGCAAAATAAAGGTATACATTTTTTGTACTGTGAACAAAATCGTCATTTTTATCTAGATTTATCGTCCGAAAAATACGGTACTCCTCTACTATACTAATTTGGATTAGGTGATTGGAATTAGGTGCCATCATCAAAATAAAATTAAAAAATGTATTTCATGATAATGATTGCTGATTAAAATTGTTTGTCATGCATTAGCTGTCAGTTGTAATATACAGGATGTAACCAATATACAGGAAGAGCCCCTACTGTGAAGCCATTCAATGAAAATAACAACCTGACCATATTGTTAAATAAGAATAAGAATTAGATAAGAAATTAAAATTTATAGAAGGCAAGGATTTATATAATTAACACATTAAGTCACATTTCATTTATTTAGCTTGGGTCAGTTATCAATTAAAAAGACAAAAATGGTTTTAAAAAAAATCTGTCTAACAAGTATTTACCTAAATAACGAAATCATGATGTATAATAATTTCTCACCGTAAATGTATTTATTTTATTAAGATATTTATACACATATATAAGAAAAAAGATATAAATTTATTTTTTAAGTACAAATGAATTGGAAGACGGCTTGAAAATCGAAAACGTAGAATAGTTATCTATGTTTATAAGTCTTAGTAAAAATAGTCTTGAGCAACGGTTTTTTTCACACCTGTGATAGATGTATTTGTATATCATGAATGCACGATGCGACAACATGCTGAGATGGGTGATGTTTTGACAGGTAAACTGTAAAAAAAAAAACACGTAGAATACACTAATAAAATATTATTTCACCTATATCAGGACTCCGCAGACTGCCAATTTTCAAGAAGAAAAAAACGGGATTTACGGATTTATGACCCATTCGCCATGAACAAAATAAAACTTAAATTTTACTAAATAATTTTAATCCAAATTTGCCTTTAAAGAAATAAATGTATAAATTAGAATTATTTACCTGGGTTCGTTCGCCCTACATTTGGCAAACGCACCCAATATCGTAAACCGGCAACTGTCTGCAACAAGTGAAAGGGCCTTGGCATCGATTGTCGCGAGTACATAGGGACATATTAATATTCACTTCTAGTGCACTTAAAACATGGGTACTGCATGTTAATACATTTTATTCATGGATATTATTGTATATATCGCCCGTGACAGCCGTTAACATATCTATACTTTCCGTACCACTGTATATCTATCACTCATTTACTTCAGCTTTACTATGATACGCATGTTTCTTTATGCACACATTTATTGGTTAGCAGAATTTGGGGACGTTTCCTGTTTACAGTTTAAGTATCTGAGAGTGGAGACTCACTCCGACCTGGGAGGATTTGGTCGGACATTTGTCGGACAATTTGGTCGGACAATTTGGTCGGACATTTGTCGGTGTGAAGTCCGACAAAACTCTCTGTCCGACCTGAGTGTTTGATCGTTGATACACTTGGAGGGATCTGTACATGACTGCTAATTTACCTGAAGTGGTACAGATACCTCTAACACACATACATGACTGCTAATTTACCTGAAGTGGTACAGATACCTCTAACACACATACATGACTGCTAATTTACCTGAAGTGGTACATATACCTCTAACACACAGACATGACTGCTAATTTACCTGACGTGGTACAGACACCTCTAACACACATACATGACTGCTAATTTACCAGACGTGGTACAGACACCTCTAACACACATACATGACTGCTAATTTACCTGACGTGGTACAGACACCTCTAACACACATACATGACTGCTAATTTACCTGACGTGGTACAGACACCTCTAACACACATACACGACTGCTAATTTACCTGAAGTGGTACAGACACCTCTAACACACATACATGACTGCTAACTTACCTGACGTGGTACAGACACCTCTAACACACATACATGACTGCTAATTTACCTGAAGTGGTACAGACACCTCTAACACACATACATGACTGCTAACTTACCTGACATGGTACAGACACCTCTAACACACATACATGACTGCTAATTTACCTGAAGTGGTACAGATACCTCTAACACACATACATGACTGCTAATTTACCTGAAGTGGTACAGATACCTCTAACACACATACATGACTGCTAATTTACCTGACGTGGTACAGACACCTCTAACACACATACATGACTGCTAATTTACCTGAAGTGGTACAGATACCTCTAACACACATACATGACTGCTAATTTACCTGAAGTGGTACAGACACCTCTAACACACATACATGACTGCTAATTTACCTGACGTGGTACAGACACCTCTAACACACATACATGACTGCTAATTTACCTGACGTGGTACAGACACCTCTAACACACATACATGACTGCTAGCTTACCTGACGTGGTACAGACACCTCTAACACACATACATGACTGCTAATTTACATGACGTGGTACAGACACCTCTAACACACATACATGACTGCTAATTTACCTGATGTGGTACAGACACCTCTAACACACAGACATGACTGCTAATTTACCTGAAGTGGTACAGACACCTCTAACACAGACATGACTGCTAATTTACCTGACGTGGTACAGACACCTCTAACACACAGACATGACTGCTAATTTACCTGAAGTGATACAGATACCTCTAACACACATACACAACTGCTAATTTACCAGAAGTGGTACAGATACCTCTAACACACATACATGACTGCTAATTTACCTGAAGTGATACAGATACCTCTAACACACATACATGTCTGCTAATTTACCAGAAGTGGTACAGATACCTCTAACACACATACATGACTGCTAATTTACCTGAAGTGATACAGATACCTCTAACACACATACACAACTGCTAATTTACCAGAAGTGGTACAGATACCTCTAACACACAGACATGACTGCTAATTTACCTGAAGTGATACAGATACCTCTAACACACATACACAACTGCTAATTTACCAGAAGTGATACAGATACCTCTAACACACATACACAACTGCTAATTTACCAGAAGTGGTACAGATACCTCTAACACACATACATGACTGCTAATTTACCTGACATGGTACAGACACCTCTAACACACATACATGACTGCTAATTTACCTGACGTGGTACAGACACCTATAACACACATACATGACTGCTAATTTATCTGACGTGGTACAGACACCTCTAACACACATACATGACTGCTAATTTACCTGATGTGGTACAGACACCTCTAACACACATACATGACTGCTAATTTACCTGAAGTGGTACAGACACCTCTAACACACATACATGACTGCTAACTTACCTGACGTGGTACAGACACCTCTAACACACATACATGACTGCTAATTTACCTGACGTGGTACAGACACCTCTAACACACATACATGACTGCTAGCTTACCTGACGTGGTACAGACACCTCTAACACACATAGATGACTGCTATTTTACCTGACGTGGTACAGACACCTCTAACACACATACATGACTGCTAATTTACCTGATGTGGTACAGACACCTCTAACACACAGACATGACTGCTAATTTACCTGACGTGGTACAGACACCTCTAACACACATACATGACTGCTAATTTACCAGACGTGGTACAGACACCTCTAACACACATACATGACTGTTAATTTACCTGACGTGGTACAGACACCTCTAACACACATACATGACTGCTAATTTACCTGACGTGGTACAGACACCTCTAACACACATACACGACTGCTAATTTACCTGAAGTGGTACAGACACCTCTAACACACATACATGACTGCTAACTTACCTGACGTGGTACAGACACCTCTAACACACATACATGACTGCTAATTTACCTGAAGTGGTACAGACACCTCTAACACACATACATGACTGCTAACTTACCTGACATGGTACAGATACCTCTAACACACATACATGACTGCTAATTTACCTGAAGTGGTACAGATACCTCTAACACACATACATGACTGCTAATTTACCTGAAGTGGTACAGATACCTCTAACACACATACATGACTGCTAATTTACCTGACGTGGTACAGACACCTCTAACACACATACATGACTGCTAATTTACCTGAAGTGGTACAGATACCTCTAACACACATACATGACTGCTAATTTACCTGAAGTGGTACAGACACCTCTAACACACATACATGACTGCTAACTTACCTGACGTGGTACAGACACCTCTAACACACATACATGACTGCTAATTTACCTGACGTGGTACAGACACCTCTAACACACATACATGACTGCTAGCTTACCTGACGTGGTACAGACACCTCTAACACACATACATGACTGCTAATTTACCTGACGTGGTACATACACCTCTAACACACATACATGACTGCTAATTTACCTGATGTGGTACAGACACCTCTAACACACATACATGACTGCTAATTTACCTGATGTGGTACAGACACCTCTAACACACAGACATGACTGCTAATTTACCTGAAGTGGTACAGACACCTCTAACACAGACATGACTGCTAATTTACCTGACGTGGTACAGACACCTCTAACACACAGACATGACTGCTAATTTACCTGAAGTGATACAGATACCTCTAACACACATACACAACTGCTAATTTACCAGAAGTGGTACAGATACCTCTAACACACATACATGACTGCTAATTTACCTGAAGTGGTACAGATACCTCTAACACACATACATGACTGCTAATTTACCTGAAGTGGTACAGATACCTCTAACACACATACATGACTGCTAATTTACCTGACGTGGTACAGACACCTCTAACACACATACATGACTGCTAATTTACCTGAAGTGGTACAGATACCTCTAACACACATACATGACTGCTAATTTACCTGAAGTGGTACAGACACCTCTAACACACATACATGACTGCTAATTTACCTGACGTGGTACAGACACCTCTAACACACATACATGACTGCTAATTTACCTGATGTGGTACAGACACCTCTAACACACAGACATGACTGCTAATTTACCTGAAGTGGTACAGACACCTCTAACACAGACATGACTGCTAATTTACCTGACGTGGTACAGACACCTCTAACACACATACATGACTGTTAATTTACCTGAAGTGGTACAGACACCTCTAACACACACACATGACTGCTAATTTACCTGAAGTGGTACAGATACCTCTAACACACATACATGACTGCTAATTTACCTGAAGTGGTACAGACACCTCTAACACACATACATGACTGCTAACTTACCTGACGTGGTACAGATACCTCTAACACACATACATGACTGCTAATTTACCTGAAGTGGTACAGATACCTCTAACACACATGCATGACTGCTAATTTACCTGAAGTGGTACAGACACCTCTAACACACATACATGACTGCTAATTTACCTGACGTGGTACAGACACCTCTAACACACATACATGACTGCTAACTTACCTGACGTGCTACAGATACCTCTAACACACATACAATACACTCCAAGTGTATCAACGATCAAACTCTCAGGTCCGACATATTCCTCCCAAAATGTCCGACAAATTTGAGAGTCAACACTCTCTAAGTCCGACTATTTGGTCGGATGTGAGAGTGGATATTAAAAGATTTTTTTTTTACATTTCTCGAGGTGAATATGTCAAACATTTTGTGATCAATGCGTATTTGTAAGCGTACTTTCTTTCCGGTGTGTAGAATGTGCGGGTACGTAAATACCCTAGTGTATTTTTACCTTGCACCATATTCACGCTAGGAAAGGTAGCTCCAAGGTCAATATTTGTCACACTCGGGCACAACAGTTGTTCGATGCATATGAGCACCTCATAATCAAAGAATTGTACAATAATTTTGAGCTACACCGTTTGTGTTTCTTTAATCTGTTTAATTTTAATAGATCTTTCTAGTACATTTAAATTTTACGATTACAATCGGAATGCTAGAAATATCGTAACTTTTCCGAAATCTAAGCTTTAAAATTATATACGCCGAGTCCAGCCTTGGCTTGGATTTCTCGAAAAAAGTTTTCTTAACAAACCAAATTAAATTTGAGTAAAAACTCGACTTAAGTTTGCATTTTGACTTTGTTTGCGTTTTGACTTTGTTTGTTTTGAGAAATCACTGACGATTTAAAAAAAAAATAATCTGTTGTCACTTAAAACAGTCAATGAGGCCGGTACTGCTGTGTACATGAATGAATAAGAAATAATTCTTTCGGAGTGTGATATCCATATAAAGGTGAAATAACGGATGCAAAAATCACCGGCTAAAGTTACACAATATTCTGTTTACAAATATTTCAAGTCCCTATACTTGTTCATCTGTGATGGCAATATGTGTATTGGACTAGGTATTACAGCCAGCTTGATATGAATTAATTAGCTTAGGTTACAGGTATCAATAATGGAAGGAACATCTTGTCGACACAAATTTCCAGGTGCCAGGGGGAGAACAATTATAATTAATTCTATTTAATGTTGTTGTTTTTTATTACTATTTGTTTGTAGGTACATTTGCAATCATTGAAGTAAATTTAATTTGAGAGTCAACACTCTCTAAGTCCGACGTGAGAGTGGATATTTAAAGATTTTTTTTACATTTCTCGAGGTGAACATGTCAAACATTTTGTGATCGATGCATATTTGTAAGCGTACTTTCTTTCCGGTATGTAGAATGTCCGGTTACGTAAATACCCTAGTGTATTTCTACCTTGCACCATATTCGTGCCAGGAAAGGTAACTCAAAGGTCAATACATAACTGAAATATTGTTGAAAAGTGACACTTAAACACCCATAGCCTCATATAAATTATTGCAATAAAATATCGATTAAGTAACGAAATTGATATAAATTATTTTCCAGTATATTTAGTATAAAAAGCTGGTTCTACACGTTCACTGTGAGATGTATTGCAACCGCCATTTTTAACTACAATCACGTGCGCATACTCGTGTTTGATGGAAAGCTATAGCTATATTTAGATATTTTGTGATAATAATTTTATATTGTAAATCGATCCACCCTGTGATTTTTTTCAACAATATACATTTTTTATAGTATATATTTTATTATAAAATACAATATTGAACTGATTTTCGATAACACTTCAATCATTGAATATTGATTTTTTCAAATGTTGAATATTTTATCCCCAGAATTGCACCCCCCTGTTAGTATACTTTTATTGCTTTATTTAAAAAAAAAATAACACCAAGAACATCGATGATACGAGTCTTCTTATTCAGAAATAAACCTACAGCAAAATAAAGGTATACATTTTTTGTACTGTGAACAAAATCGTCATTTTTATCTAGATTTATCGTCCGAAAAATACGGTACTCCTCTACTATACTAATTTGGATTAGGTGATTGGAATTAGGTGCCATCATCAAAATAAAATTAAAAAATGTATTTCATGATAATGATTGCTGATTAAAATTGTTTGTCATGCATTAGCTGTCAGTTGTAATATACAGGATGTAACCAATATACAGGAAGAGCCCCTACTGTGAAGCCATTCAATGAAAATAACAACCTGACCATATTGTTAAATAAGAATAAGAATTAGATAAGAAATTAAAATTTATAGAAGGCAAGGATTTATATAATTAACACATTAAGTCACATTTCATTTATTTAGCTTGGGTCAGTTATCAATTAAAAAGACAAAAATGGTTTTAAAAAAAATCTGTCTAACAAGTATTTACCTAAATAACGAAATCATGATGTATAATAATTTCTCACCGTAAATGTATTTATTTTATTAAGATATTTATACACATATATAAGAAAAAAGATATAAATTTATTTTTTAAGTACAAATGAATTGGAAGACGGCTTGAAAATCGAAAACGTAGAATAGTTATCTATGTTTATAAGTCTTAGTAAAAATAGTCTTGAGCAACGGTTTTTTTCACACCTGTGATAGATGTATTTGTATATCATGAATGCACGATGCGACAACATGCTGAGATGGGTGATGTTTTGACAGGTAAACTGTAAAAAAAAAAACACGTAGAATACACTAATAAAATATTATTTCACCTATATCAGGACTCCGCAGACTGCCAATTTTCAAGAAGAAAAAAACGGGATTTACGGATTTATGACCCATTCGCCATGAACAAAATAAAACTTAAATTTTACTAAATAATTTTAATCCAAATTTGCCTTTAAAGAAATAAATGTATAAATTAGAATTATTTACCTGGGTTCGTTCGCCCTACATTTGGCAAACGCACCCAATATCGTAAACCGGCAACTGTCTGCAACAAGTGAAAGGGCCTTGGCATCGATTGTCGCGAGTACATAGGGACATATTAATATTCACTTCTAGTGCACTTAAAACATGGGTACTGCATGTTAATACATTTTATTCATGGATATTATTGTATATATCGCCCGTGACAGCCGTTAACATATCTATACTTTCCGTACCACTGTATATCTATCACTCATTTACTTCAGCTTTACTATGATACGCATGTTTCTTTATGCACACATTTATTGGTTAGCAGAATTTGGGGACGTTTCCTGTTTACAGTTTAAGTATCTGAGAGTGGAGACTCACTCCGACCTGGGAGGATTTGGTCGGACATTTGTCGGACAATTTGGTCGGACAATTTGGTCGGACATTTGTCGGTGTGAAGTCCGACAAAACTCTCTGTCCGACCTGAGTGTTTGATCGTTGATACACTTGGAGGGATCTGTACATGACTGCTAATTTACCTGAAGTGGTACAGATACCTCTAACACACATACATGACTGCTAATTTACCTGAAGTGGTACAGATACCTCTAACACACATACATGACTGCTAATTTACCTGAAGTGGTACATATACCTCTAACACACAGACATGACTGCTAATTTACCTGACGTGGTACAGACACCTCTAACACACATACATGACTGCTAATTTACCAGACGTGGTACAGACACCTCTAACACACATACATGACTGCTAATTTACCTGACGTGGTACAGACACCTCTAACACACATACATGACTGCTAATTTACCTGACGTGGTACAGACACCTCTAACACACATACACGACTGCTAATTTACCTGAAGTGGTACAGACACCTCTAACACACATACATGACTGCTAACTTACCTGACGTGGTACAGACACCTCTAACACACATACATGACTGCTAATTTACCTGAAGTGGTACAGACACCTCTAACACACATACATGACTGCTAACTTACCTGACATGGTACAGACACCTCTAACACACATACATGACTGCTAATTTACCTGAAGTGGTACAGATACCTCTAACACACATACATGACTGCTAATTTACCTGAAGTGGTACAGATACCTCTAACACACATACATGACTGCTAATTTACCTGACGTGGTACAGACACCTCTAACACACATACATGACTGCTAATTTACCTGAAGTGGTACAGATACCTCTAACACACATACATGACTGCTAATTTACCTGAAGTGGTACAGACACCTCTAACACACATACATGACTGCTAATTTACCTGACGTGGTACAGACACCTCTAACACACATACATGACTGCTAATTTACCTGACGTGGTACAGACACCTCTAACACACATACATGACTGCTAGCTTACCTGACGTGGTACAGACACCTCTAACACACATACATGACTGCTAATTTACATGACGTGGTACAGACACCTCTAACACACATACATGACTGCTAATTTACCTGATGTGGTACAGACACCTCTAACACACAGACATGACTGCTAATTTACCTGAAGTGGTACAGACACCTCTAACACAGACATGACTGCTAATTTACCTGACGTGGTACAGACACCTCTAACACACAGACATGACTGCTAATTTACCTGAAGTGATACAGATACCTCTAACACACATACACAACTGCTAATTTACCAGAAGTGGTACAGATACCTCTAACACACATACATGACTGCTAATTTACCTGAAGTGATACAGATACCTCTAACACACATACATGTCTGCTAATTTACCAGAAGTGGTACAGATACCTCTAACACACATACATGACTGCTAATTTACCTGAAGTGATACAGATACCTCTAACACACATACACAACTGCTAATTTACCAGAAGTGGTACAGATACCTCTAACACACAGACATGACTGCTAATTTACCTGAAGTGATACAGATACCTCTAACACACATACACAACTGCTAATTTACCAGAAGTGATACAGATACCTCTAACACACATACACAACTGCTAATTTACCAGAAGTGGTACAGATACCTCTAACACACATACATGACTGCTAATTTACCTGACATGGTACAGACACCTCTAACACACATACATGACTGCTAATTTACCTGACGTGGTACAGACACCTATAACACACATACATGACTGCTAATTTATCTGACGTGGTACAGACACCTCTAACACACATACATGACTGCTAATTTACCTGATGTGGTACAGACACCTCTAACACACATACATGACTGCTAATTTACCTGAAGTGGTACAGACACCTCTAACACACATACATGACTGCTAACTTACCTGACGTGGTACAGACACCTCTAACACACATACATGACTGCTAATTTACCTGACGTGGTACAGACACCTCTAACACACATACATGACTGCTAGCTTACCTGACGTGGTACAGACACCTCTAACACACATAGATGACTGCTATTTTACCTGACGTGGTACAGACACCTCTAACACACATACATGACTGCTAATTTACCTGATGTGGTACAGACACCTCTAACACACAGACATGACTGCTAATTTACCTGACGTGGTACAGACACCTCTAACACACATACATGACTGCTAATTTACCAGACGTGGTACAGACACCTCTAACACACATACATGACTGTTAATTTACCTGACGTGGTACAGACACCTCTAACACACATACATGACTGCTAATTTACCTGACGTGGTACAGACACCTCTAACACACATACACGACTGCTAATTTACCTGAAGTGGTACAGACACCTCTAACACACATACATGACTGCTAACTTACCTGACGTGGTACAGACACCTCTAACACACATACATGACTGCTAATTTACCTGAAGTGGTACAGACACCTCTAACACACATACATGACTGCTAACTTACCTGACATGGTACAGATACCTCTAACACACATACATGACTGCTAATTTACCTGAAGTGGTACAGATACCTCTAACACACATACATGACTGCTAATTTACCTGAAGTGGTACAGATACCTCTAACACACATACATGACTGCTAATTTACCTGACGTGGTACAGACACCTCTAACACACATACATGACTGCTAATTTACCTGAAGTGGTACAGATACCTCTAACACACATACATGACTGCTAATTTACCTGAAGTGGTACAGACACCTCTAACACACATACATGACTGCTAACTTACCTGACGTGGTACAGACACCTCTAACACACATACATGACTGCTAATTTACCTGACGTGGTACAGACACCTCTAACACACATACATGACTGCTAGCTTACCTGACGTGGTACAGACACCTCTAACACACATACATGACTGCTAATTTACCTGACGTGGTACATACACCTCTAACACACATACATGACTGCTAATTTACCTGATGTGGTACAGACACCTCTAACACACATACATGACTGCTAATTTACCTGATGTGGTACAGACACCTCTAACACACAGACATGACTGCTAATTTACCTGAAGTGGTACAGACACCTCTAACACAGACATGACTGCTAATTTACCTGACGTGGTACAGACACCTCTAACACACAGACATGACTGCTAATTTACCTGAAGTGATACAGATACCTCTAACACACATACACAACTGCTAATTTACCAGAAGTGGTACAGATACCTCTAACACACATACATGACTGCTAATTTACCTGAAGTGGTACAGATACCTCTAACACACATACATGACTGCTAATTTACCTGAAGTGGTACAGATACCTCTAACACACATACATGACTGCTAATTTACCTGACGTGGTACAGACACCTCTAACACACATACATGACTGCTAATTTACCTGAAGTGGTACAGATACCTCTAACACACATACATGACTGCTAATTTACCTGAAGTGGTACAGACACCTCTAACACACATACATGACTGCTAATTTACCTGACGTGGTACAGACACCTCTAACACACATACATGACTGCTAATTTACCTGATGTGGTACAGACACCTCTAACACACAGACATGACTGCTAATTTACCTGAAGTGGTACAGACACCTCTAACACAGACATGACTGCTAATTTACCTGACGTGGTACAGACACCTCTAACACACAGACATGACTGCTAATTTACCTGAAGTGATACAGATACCTCTAACACACATACACAACTGCTAATTTACCAGAAGTGGTACAGATACCTCTAACACACATACATGACTGCTAATTTACCTGAAGTGATACAGATACCTCTAACACACATACATGTCTGCTAATTTACCAGAAGTGGTACAGATACCTCTAACACACATACATGACTGCTAATTTACCTGAAGTGATACAGATACCTCTAACACACATACACAACTGCTAATTTACCAGAAGTGGTACAGATACCTCTAACACACAGACATGACTGCTAATTTACCTGAAGTGATACAGATACCTCTAACACACATACACAACTGCTAATTTACCAGAAGTGATACAGATACCTCTAACACACATACACAACTGCTAATTTACCAGAAGTGGTACAGATACCTCTAACACACATACATGACTGCTAATTTACCTGACATGGTACAGACACCTCTAACACACATACATGACTGCTAATTTACCTGACGTGGTACAGACACCTATAACACACATACATGACTGCTAATTTATCTGACGTGGTACAGACACCTCTAACACACATACATGACTGCTAATTTACCTGATGTGGTACAGACACCTCTAACACACATACATGACTGCTAATTTACCTGAAGTGGTACAGACACCTCTAACACACATACATGACTGCTAACTTACCTGACGTGGTACAGACACCTCTAACACACATACATGACTGCTAATTTACCTGACGTGGTACAGACACCTCTAACACACATACATGACTGCTAGCTTACCTGACGTGGTACAGACACCTCTAACACACATACATGACTGCTAATTTACCTGACGTGGTACAGACACCTCTAACACACATACATGACTGCTAATTTACCTGATGTGGTACAGACACCTCTAACACACAGACATGACTGCTAATTTACCTGACGTGGTACAGACACCTCTAACACACATACATGACTGCTAATTTACCAGACGTGGTACAGACACCTCTAACACACATACATGACTGTTAATTTACCTGACGTGGTACAGACACCTCTAACACACATACATGACTGCTAATTTACCTGACGTGGTACAGACACCTCTAACACACATACACGACTGCTAATTTACCTGAAGTGGTACAGACACCTCTAACACACATACATGACTGCTAACTTACCTGACGTGGTACAGACACCTCTAACACACATACATGACTGCTAATTTACCTGAAGTGGTACAGACACCTCTAACACACATACATGACTGCTAACTTACCTGACATGGTACAGATACCTCTAACACACATACATGACTGCTAATTTACCTGAAGTGGTACAGATACCTCTAACACACATACATGACTGCTAATTTACCTGAAGTGGTACAGATACCTCTAACACACATACATGACTGCTAATTTACCTGACGTGGTACAGACACCTCTAACACACATACATGACTGCTAATTTACCTGAAGTGGTACAGATACCTCTAACACACATACATGACTGCTAATTTACCTGAAGTGGTACAGACACCTCTAACACACATACATGACTGCTAACTTACCTGACGTGGTACAGACACCTCTAACACACATACATGACTGCTAATTTACCTGATGTGGTACAGACACCTCTAACACACATACATGACTGCTAGCTTACCTGACGTGGTACAGACACCTCTAACACACATACATGACTGCTAATTTACCTGACGTGGTACAGACACCTCTAACACACATACATGACTGCTAATTTACCTGATGTGGTACAGACACCTCTAACACACATACATGACTGCTAATTTACCTGATGTGGTACAGACACCTCTAACACACAGACATGACTGCTAATTTACCTGAAGTGGTACAGACACCTCTAACACAGACATGACTGCTAATTTACCTGACGTGGTACAGACACCTCTAACACACAGACATGACTGCTAATTTACCTGAAGTGATACAGATACCTCTAACACACATACACAACTGCTAATTTACCAGAAGTGGTACAGATACCTCTAACACACATACATGACTGCTAATTTACCTGAAGTGATACAGATACCTCTAACACACATACATGTCTGCTAATTTACCAGAAGTGGTACAGATACCTCTAACACACATACATGACTGCTAATTTACCTGAAGTGATACAGATACCTCTAACACACATACACAACTGCTAATTTACCAGAAGTGGTACAGATACCTCTAACACACAGACATGACTGCTAATTTACCTGAAGTGATACAGATACCTCTAACACACATACACAACTGCTAATTTACCAGAAGTGATACAGATACCTCTAACACACATACACAACTGCTAATTTACCAGAAGTGGTACAGATACCTCTAACACACATACATGACTGCTAATTTACCTGACATGGTACAGACACCTCTAACACACATATATGACTGCTAATTTACCTGACGTGGTACAGACACCTATAACACACATACATGACTGCTAATTTATCTGACGTGGTACAGACACCTCTAACACACATACATGACTGCTAATTTACCTGATGTGGTACAGACACCTCTAACACACATACATGACTGCTAATTTACCTGAAGTGGTACAGACACCTCTAACACACATACATGACTGCTAACTTACCTGACGTGGTACAGACACCTCTAACACACATACATGACTGCTAATTTACCTGACGTGGTACAGACACCTCTAACACACATACATGACTGCTAGCTTACCTGACGTGGTACAGACACCTCTAACACACATACATGACTGCTAATTTACCTGACGTGGTACAGACACCTCTAACACACATACATGACTGCTAATTTACCTGATGTGGTACAGACACCTCTAACACACAGACATGACTGCTAATTTACCTGAAGTGGTACAGACACCTCTAACACAGACATGACTGCTAATTTACCTGACGTGGTACAGACACCTCTAACACACAGACATGACTGCTAATTTACCTGAAGTGATACAGATACCTCTAACACACATACACAACTGCTAATTTACCAGAAGTGGTACAGATACCTCTAACACACATACATGACTGCTAATTTACCTGAAGTGATACAGATACCTCTAACACACATACACAACTGCTAATTTACCAGAAGTGATACAGATACCTCTAACACACATACACAACTGCTAATTTACCAGAAGTGGTACAGACACCTCTAACACACATACATGACTGCTAACTTACCTGACGTGGTACAGACACCTCTAACACACATACATGACTGCTAATTTACCTGACGTGGTACAGACACCTCTAACACACATACATGACTGCTAATTTACCTGACGTGGTACAGACACCTCTAACACACATACATGACTGCTAATTTACCTGATGTGGTACAGACACCTCTAACACACAGACATGACTGCTAATTTACCTGAAGTGGTACAGACACCTCTAACACAGACATGACTGCTAATTTACCTGACGTGGTACAGACACCTCTAACACACAGACATGACTGCTAATTTACCTGAAGTGATACAGATACCTCTAACACACATACACAACTGCTAATTTACCAGAAGTGGTACAGATACCTCTAACACACATACATGACTGCTAATTTACCTGAAGTGATACAGATACCTCTAACACACATACACAACTGCTAATTTACCAGAAGTGATACAGATACCTCTAACACACATACACAACTGCTAATTTACCAGAAGTGGTACAGATACCTCTAACACACATACATGACTGCTAATTTACCTGACATGGTACAGACACCTCTAACACACATATATGACTGCTAATTTACCTGACGTGGTACAGACACCTATAACACACATACATGACTGCTAATTTATCTGACGTGGTACAGACACCTCTAACACACATACATGACTGCTAATTTACCTGATGTGGTACAGACACCTCTAACACACATACATGACTGCTAATTTACCTGAAGTGGTACAGACACCTCTAACACACATACATGACTGCTAACTTACCTGACGTGGTACAGACACCTCTAACACACATACATGACTGCTAATTTACTTGACGTGGTACAGACACCTCTAACACACATACATGACTGCTAGCTTACCTGACGTGGTACAGACACCTCTAACACACATACATGACTGCTAATTTACCTGACGTGGTACAGACACCTCTAACACACATACATGACTGCTAATTTACCTGATGTGGTACAGACACCTCTAACACACAGACATGACTGCTAATTTACCTGAAGTGGTACAGACACCTCTAACACAGACATGACTGCTAATTTACCTGACGTGGTACAGACACCTCTAACACACAGACATGACTGCTAATTTACCTGAAGTGATACAGATACCTCTAACACACATACACAACTGCTAATTTACCAGAAGTGGTACAGATACCTCTAACACACATACATGACTGCTAATTTACCTGAAGTGATACAGATACCTCTAACACACATACATGACTGCTAATTTACCAGAAGTGGTACAGATACCTCTAACACACATACATGACTGCTAATTTACCTGAAATGATACAGATACCTCTAACACACATACACAACTGCTAATTTACCAGAAGTGGTACAGATACCTCTAACACACAGACATGACTGCTAATTTACCTGAAGTGATACAGATACCTCTAACACACATACACAACTGCTAATTTACCAGAAGTGATACAGATACCTCTAACACACATATACAACTGCTAATTTACCAGAAGTGGTACAGATACCTCTAACACACATACATGACTGCTAATTTACCTGACATGGTACAGACACCTCTAACACACATACATGACTGCTAATTTACCTGACGTGGTACAGACACCTATAACACACATACATGACTGCTAATTTACCTGATGTGGTACAGACACCTCTAACACACATACATGACTGCTAATTTACCTGATGTGGTACAGACACCTCTAACACACAGACATGACTGCTAATTTACCTGAAGTGGTACAGACACCTCTAACACAGACATGACTGCTAATTTACCTGACGTGGTACAGACACCTCTAACACACAGACATGACTGCTAATTTACCTGAAGTGATACAGATACCTCTAACACACATACACAACTGCTAATTTACCAGAAGTGGTACAGATACCTCTAACACACATACATGACTGCTAATTTACCTGACATGGTACAGACACCTCTAACACACATACATAACTGCTAATTTACCTGACGTGGTACAGACACCTATAACACACATACATGACTGCTAATTTATCTGACGTGGTACAGACACCTCTAACACACATACATGACTGCTAAATTACCTGACGTGGTACAGACACCTCTAACACACATACATGACTGCTAATTTACCAGACGTGGTACAGACACCTCTAACACACATACATGACTGCTAATTTACCTGACATGGTACAGACACCTCTAACACACATACATGACTGCTAACTTACCTGACGTGGTACAGACACCTCTAACACACATACATGACTGCTAATTTACCTGACGTGGTACAGACACCTCTAACACACATACATGACTGCTAATTTACCTGACGTGGTACTGACACCTCTAACACACATACACGACTGCTAATTTACCTGAAGTGGTACAGATACCTCTAACACACATACATGACTGCTAATTTACCTGACATGGTACAGACACCTCTAACACACATACATGACTGCTAACTTACCTGAAGTGGTACAGACACCTCTAACACACAGGCATGACTGCTAATTTACCTGACGTGGTACAGACACCTCTAACACACATACATGACTGTTAACTTACCTGACGTGGTACAGACACCTCTAACACACATACATGACTGCTAGCTTACCTGAAGTGGTACAGACACCTCTAATACACATACATGACTGCTAATTTACCTGACGTGGTACAGACACCTCTAACACACATACATGACTGCTAATTTACCTGATGTGGTACAGACACCTCTAACACACAGACATGACTGCTAATTTACCTGAAGTGGTACAGACACCTCTAACACAGACATGACTGCTAATTTACCTGACGTGGTACAGACACCTCTAACACACAGACATGACTGCTAATTTACCTGAAGTGATACAGATACCTCTAACACACATACACGACTGCTAATTTACCTGAAGTGGTACAGATACCTCTAACACACATACATGACTGCTAATGTACCTGACGTGGTACAGACACCTCTAACACAGACATGACTGCTAATTTACCTGACGTGGTACAGACACCTCTAACACACATACATGACTGCTAATTTACCTGACGTGGTACAGACACCTATTACACACATACATGACTGCTAATTTACCTGACGTGGTACAGACACCTCTAGCACACGTACATGACTGCTAATTTACCTGAAGTGGTACAGACACCTCTAACACACATACATGACTGCTAATTTACCTGACGTGGTACAGACACCTATAACACACATACATGACTGTTAATTTACCTGACGTGGTACAGACACCTCTAACACACATACATGACTGTTAATTTACCTGACGTGGTACAGATACCTCTAACACACGTACATGACTGCTAATTTACCTGATGTGGTACAGACACCTCTAACACACATACATGACTGCTAATTTACCTGACGTGGTACAGATACCTCTAACACACATACATGACTGCTAATTTACCTGATGTGGTACAGACACCTCTAACACACATACATGACTGCTAATTTACCTGACGTGGTACAGACACCTCTAGCACACATACATGACTGCTAATTTACCTGAAGTGGTACAGACACCTCTAACACACATACATGACTGCTAATTTACCTGAAGTGGTACAGATACCTCTAACACACATACATGACTGCTAATTTACCTGACGTGGTACAGACACCTCTAACACACATACATGACTGTTAATTTACCTGAAGTGGTACAGACACCTCTAACACACATACATGACTGCTAATTTACCTGACGTGGTACAGACACCTCTAACACACATACATGACTGTTAATTTACCTGAAGTGGTACAGACACCTCTAACACACACACATGACTGCTAATTTACCTGAAGTGGTACAGATACCTCTAACACACATACATGACTGCTAATTTACCTGAAGTGGTACAGACACCTCTAACACACATACATGACTGCTAACTTACCTGACGTGGTACAGATACCTCTAACACACATACATGACTGCTAATTTACCTGAAGTGGTACAGATACCTCTAACACACATGCATGACTGCTAATTTACCTGAAGTGGTACAGACACCTCTAACACACATACATGACTGCTAATTTACCTGACGTGGTACAGACACCTCTAACACACATACATGACTGCTAACTTACCTGACGTGCTACAGATACCTCTAACACACATACAATACACTCCAAGTGTATCAACGATCAAACTCTCAGGTCCGACATATTCCTCCCAAAATGTCCGACAAATTTGAGAGTCAACACTCTCTAAGTCCGACTATTTGGTCGGATGTGAGAGTGGATATTAAAAGATTTTTTTTTTACATTTCTCGAGGTGAATATGTCAAACATTTTGTGATCAATGCGTATTTGTAAGCGTACTTTCTTTCCGGTGTGTAGAATGTGCGGGTACGTAAATACCCTAGTGTATTTTTACCTTGCACCATATTCACGCTAGGAAAGGTAGCTCCAAGGTCAATATTTGTCACACTCGGGCACAACAGTTGTTCGATGCATATGAGCACCTCATAATCAAAGAATTGTACAATAATTTTGAGCTACACCGTTTGTGTTTCTTTAATCTGTTTAATTTTAATAGATCTTTCTAGTACATTTAAATTTTACGATTACAATCGGAATGCTAGAAATATCGTAACTTTTCCGAAATCTAAGCTTTAAAATTATATACGCCGAGTCCAGCCTTGGCTTGGATTTCTCGAAAAAAGTTTTCTTAACAAACCAAATTAAATTTGAGTAAAAACTCGACTTAAGTTTGCATTTTGACTTTGTTTGCGTTTTGACTTTGTTTGTTTTGAGAAATCACTGACGATTTAAAAAAAAAATAATCTGTTGTCACTTAAAACAGTCAATGAGGCCGGTACTGCTGTGTACATGAATGAATAAGAAATAATTCTTTCGGAGTGTGATATCCATATAAAGGTGAAATAACGGATGCAAAAATCACCGGCTAAAGTTACACAATATTCTGTTTACAAATATTTCAAGTCCCTATACTTGTTCATCTGTGATGGCAATATGTGTATTGGACTAGGTATTACAGCCAGCTTGATATGAATTAATTAGCTTAGGTTACAGGTATCAATAATGGAAGGAACATCTTGTCGACACAAATTTCCAGGTGCCAGGGGGAGAACAATTATAATTAATTCTATTTAATGTTGTTGTTTTTTATTACTATTTGTTTGTAGGTACATTTGCAATCATTGAAGTAAATTTAATTTGAGAGTCAACACTCTCTAAGTCCGACGTGAGAGTGGATATTTAAAGATTTTTTTTACATTTCTCGAGGTGAACATGTCAAACATTTTGTGATCGATGCATATTTGTAAGCGTACTTTCTTTCCGGTATGTAGAATGTCCGGTTACGTAAATACCCTAGTGTATTTCTACCTTGCACCATATTCGTGCCAGGAAAGGTAACTCAAAGGTCAATACATAACTGAAATATTGTTGAAAAGTGACACTTAAACACCCATAGCCTCATATAAATTATTGCAATAAAATATCGATTAAGTAACGAAATTGATATAAATTATTTTCCAGTATATTTAGTATAAAAAGCTGGTTCTACACGTTCACTGTGAGATGTATTGCAACCGCCATTTTTAACTACAATCACGTGCGCATACTCGTGTTTGATGGAAAGCTATAGCTATATTTAGATATTTTGTGATAATAATTTTATATTGTAAATCGATCCACCCTGTGATTTTTTTCAACAATATACATTTTTTATAGTATATATTTTATTATAAAATACAATATTGAACTGATTTTCGATAACACTTCAATCATTGAATATTGATTTTTTCAAATGTTGAATATTTTATCCCCAGAATTGCACCCCCCTGTTAGTATACTTTTATTGCTTTATTTAAAAAAAAAATAACACCAAGAACATCGATGATACGAGTCTTCTTATTCAGAAATAAACCTACAGCAAAATAAAGGTATACATTTTTTGTACTGTGAACAAAATCGTCATTTTTATCTAGATTTATCGTCCGAAAAATACGGTACTCCTCTACTATACTAATTTGGATTAGGTGATTGGAATTAGGTGCCATCATCAAAATAAAATTAAAAAATGTATTTCATGATAATGATTGCTGATTAAAATTGTTTGTCATGCATTAGCTGTCAGTTGTAATATACAGGATGTAACCAATATACAGGAAGAGCCCCTACTGTGAAGCCATTCAATGAAAATAACAACCTGACCATATTGTTAAATAAGAATAAGAATTAGATAAGAAATTAAAATTTATAGAAGGCAAGGATTTATATAATTAACACATTAAGTCACATTTCATTTATTTAGCTTGGGTCAGTTATCAATTAAAAAGACAAAAATGGTTTTAAAAAAAATCTGTCTAACAAGTATTTACCTAAATAACGAAATCATGATGTATAATAATTTCTCACCGTAAATGTATTTATTTTATTAAGATATTTATACACATATATAAGAAAAAAGATATAAATTTATTTTTTAAGTACAAATGAATTGGAAGACGGCTTGAAAATCGAAAACGTAGAATAGTTATCTATGTTTATAAGTCTTAGTAAAAATAGTCTTGAGCAACGGTTTTTTTCACACCTGTGATAGATGTATTTGTATATCATGAATGCACGATGCGACAACATGCTGAGATGGGTGATGTTTTGACAGGTAAACTGTAAAAAAAACAACACGTAGAATACACTAATAAAATATTATTTCACCTATATCAGGACTCCGCAGACTGCCAATTTTCAAGAAGAAAAAAACGGGATTTACGGATTTATGACCCATTCGCCATGAACAAAATAAAACTTAAATTTTACTAAATAATTTTAATCCAAATTTGCCTTTAAAGAAATAAATGTATAAATTAGAATTATTTACCTGGGTTCGTTCGCCCTACATTTGGCAAACGCACCCAATATCGTAAACCGGCAACTGTCTGCAACAAGTGAAAGGGCCTTGGCATCGATTGTCGCGAGTACATAGGGACATATTAATATTCACTTCTAGTGCACTTAAAACATGGGTACTGCATGTTAATACATTTTATTCATGGATATTATTGTATATATCGCCCGTGACAGCCGTTAACATATCTATACTTTCCGTACCACTGTATATCTATCACTCATTTACTTCAGCTTTACTATGATACGCATGTTTCTTTATGCACACATTTATTGGTTAGCAGAATTTGGGGACGTTTCCTGTTTACAGTTTAAGTATCTGAGAGTGGAGACTCACTCCGACCTGGGAGGATTTGGTCGGACATTTGTCGGACAATTTGGTCGGACATTTGTCGGTGTGAAGTCCGACAAAACTCTCTGTCCGACCTGAGTGTTTGATCGTTGATACACTTGGAGGGATCTGTACATGACTGCTAATTTACCTGAAGTGGTACAGATACCTCTAACACACATACATGACTGCTAATTTACCTGAAGTGGTACAGATACCTCTAACACACATACATGACTGCTAATTTACCTGAAGTGGTACATATACCTCTAACACACAGACATGACTGCTAATTTACCTGACGTGGTACAGACACCTCTAACACACATACATGACTGCTAATTTACCAGACGTGGTACAGACACCTCTAACACACATACATGACTGCTAACTTACCTGACATGGTACAGATACCTCTAACACACATACATGACTGCTAATTTACCTGAAGTGGTACAGATACCTCTAACACACATACATGACTGCTAATTTACCTGAAGTGGTACAGATACCTCTAACACACATACATGACTGCTAATTTACCTGACGTGGTACAGACACCTCTAACACACATACATGACTGCTAATTTACCTGAAGTGGTACAGATACCTCTAACACACATACATGACTGCTAATTTACCTGAAGTGGTACAGACACCTCTAACACACATACATGACTGCTAACTTACCTGACGTGGTACAGACACCTCTAACACACATACATGACTGCTAATTTACCTGACGTGGTACAGACACCTCTAACACACATACATGACTGCTAGCTTACCTGACGTGGTACAGACACCTCTAACACACATACATGACTGCTAATTTACCTGACGTGGTACAGACACCTCTAACACACATACATGACTGCTAATTTACCTGATGTGGTACAGACACCTCTAACACACATACATGACTGCTAATTTACCTGATGTGGTACAGACACCTCTAACACACAGACATGACTGCTAATTTACCTGAAGTGGTACAGACACCTCTAACACAGACATGACTGCTAATTTACCTGACGTGGTACAGACACCTCTAACACACAGACATGACTGCTAATTTACCTGAAGTGATACAGATACCTCTAACACACATACACAACTGCTAATTTACCAGAAGTGGTACAGATACCTCTAACACACATACATGACTGCTAATTTACCTGAAGTGGTACAGATACCTCTAACACACATACATGACTGCTAATTTACCTGAAGTGGTACAGATACCTCTAACACACATACATGACTGCTAATTTACCTGACGTGGTACAGACACCTCTAACACACATACATGACTGCTAATTTACCTGAAGTGGTACAGATACCTCTAACACACATACATGACTGCTAATTTACCTGAAGTGGTACAGACACCTCTAACACACATACATGACTGCTAATTTACCTGACGTGGTACAGACACCTCTAACACACATACATGACTGCTAATTTACCTGACGTGGTACAGACACCTCTAACACACATACATGACTGCTAGCTTACCTGACGTGGTACAGACACCTCTAACACACATACATGACTGCTAATTTACCTGATGTGGTACAGACACCTCTAACACACATACATGACTGCTAATTTACCTGAAGTGGTACAGACACCTCTAACACACATACATGACTGCTAACTTACCTGACGTGGTACAGACACCTCTAACACACATACATGACTGCTAATTTACCTGACGTGGTACAGACACCTCTAACACACATACATGACTGCTAGCTTACCTGACGTGGTACAGACACCTCTAACACACATACATGACTGCTAATTTACCTGACGTGGTACAGACACCTCTAACACACATACATGACTGCTAATTTACCTGATGTGGTACAGACACCTCTAACACACAGACATGACTGCTAATTTACCTGAAGTGGTACAGACACCTCTAACACAGACATGACTGCTAATTTACCTGACGTGGTACAGACACCTCTAACACACAGACATGACTGCTAATTTACCTGAAGTGATACAGATACCTCTAACACACATACACAACTGCTAATTTACCAGAAGTGGTACAGATACCTCTAACACACATACATGACTGCTAATTTACCTGAAGTGATACAGATACCTCTAACACACATACATGACTGCTAATTTACCAGAAGTGGTACAGATACCTCTAACACACATACATGACTGCTAATTTACCTGAAATGATACAGATACCTCTAACACACATACACAACTGCTAATTTACCAGAAGTGGTACAGATACCTCTAACACACAGACATGACTGCTAATTTACCTGAAGTGATACAGATACCTCTAACACACATACACAACTGCTAATTTACCAGAAGTGATACAGATACCTCTAACACACATATACAACTGCTAATTTACCAGAAGTGGTACAGATACCTCTAACACACATACATGACTGCTAATTTACCTGACATGGTACAGACACCTCTAACACACATACATGACTGCTAATTTACCTGACGTGGTACAGACACCTATAACACACATACATGACTGCTAATTTACCTGATGTGGTACAGACACCTCTAACACACATACATGACTGCTAATTTACCTGATGTGGTACAGACACCTCTAACACACAGACATGACTGCTAATTTACCTGAAGTGGTACAGACACCTCTAACACAGACATGACTGCTAATTTACCTGACGTGGTACAGACACCTCTAACACACAGACATGACTGCTAATTTACCTGAAGTGATACAGATACCTCTAACACACATACACAACTGCTAATTTACCAGAAGTGGTACAGATACCTCTAACACACATACATGACTGCTAATTTACCTGACATGGTACAGACACCTCTAACACACATACATAACTGCTAATTTACCTGACGTGGTACAGACACCTATAACACACATACATGACTGCTAATTTATCTGACGTGGTACAGACACCTCTAACACACATACATGACTGCTAAATTACCTGACGTGGTACAGACACCTCTAACACACATACATGACTGCTAATTTACCAGACGTGGTACAGACACCTCTAACACACATACATGACTGCTAATTTACCTGACATGGTACAGACACCTCTAACACACATACATGACTGCTAACTTACCTGACGTGGTACAGACACCTCTAACACACATACATGACTGCTAATTTACCTGACGTGGTACAGACACCTCTAACACACATACATGACTGCTAATTTACCTGACGTGGTACTGACACCTCTAACACACATACACGACTGCTAATTTACCTGAAGTGGTACAGATACCTCTAACACACATACATGACTGCTAATTTACCTGACATGGTACAGACACCTCTAACACACATACATGACTGCTAACTTACCTGAAGTGGTACAGACACCTCTAACACACAGGCATGACTGCTAATTTACCTGACGTGGTACAGACACCTCTAACACACATACATGACTGTTAACTTACCTGACGTGGTACAGACACCTCTAACACACATACATGACTGCTAGCTTACCTGAAGTGGTACAGACACCTCTAATACACATACATGACTGCTAATTTACCTGACGTGGTACAGACACCTCTAACACACATACATGACTGCTAATTTACCTGATGTGGTACAGACACCTCTAACACACAGACATGACTGCTAATTTACCTGAAGTGGTACAGACACCTCTAACACAGACATGACTGCTAATTTACCTGACGTGGTACAGACACCTCTAACACACAGACATGACTGCTAATTTACCTGAAGTGATACAGATACCTCTAACACACATACACGACTGCTAATTTACCTGAAGTGGTACAGATACCTCTAACACACATACATGACTGCTAATGTACCTGACGTGGTACAGACACCTCTAACACAGACATGACTGCTAATTTACCTGACGTGGTACAGACACCTCTAACACACATACATGACTGCTAATTTACCTGACGTGGTACAGACACCTATTACACACATACATGACTGCTAATTTACCTGACGTGGTACAGACACCTCTAGCACACGTACATGACTGCTAATTTACCTGAAGTGGTACAGACACCTCTAACACACATACATGACTGCTAATTTACCTGACGTGGTACAGACACCTATAACACACATACATGACTGTTAATTTACCTGACGTGGTACAGACACCTCTAACACACATACATGACTGTTAATTTACCTGACGTGGTACAGATACCTCTAACACACGTACATGACTGCTAATTTACCTGATGTGGTACAGACACCTCTAACACACATACATGACTGCTAATTTACCTGACGTGGTACAGATACCTCTAACACACATACATGACTGCTAATTTACCTGATGTGGTACAGACACCTCTAACACACATACATGACTGCTAATTTACCTGACGTGGTACAGACACCTCTAGCACACATACATGACTGCTAATTTACCTGAAGTGGTACAGACACCTCTAACACACATACATGACTGCTAATTTACCTGAAGTGGTACAGATACCTCTAACACACATACATGACTGCTAATTTACCTGACGTGGTACAGACACCTCTAACACACATACATGACTGTTAATTTACCTGAAGTGGTACAGACACCTCTAACACACATACATGACTGCTAATTTACCTGACGTGGTACAGACACCTCTAACACACATACATGACTGTTAATTTACCTGAAGTGGTACAGACACCTCTAACACACACACATGACTGCTAATTTACCTGAAGTGGTACAGATACCTCTAACACACATACATGACTGCTAATTTACCTGAAGTGGTACAGACACCTCTAACACACATACATGACTGCTAACTTACCTGACGTGGTACAGATACCTCTAACACACATACATGACTGCTAATTTACCTGAAGTGGTACAGATACCTCTAACACACATGCATGACTGCTAATTTACCTGAAGTGGTACAGACACCTCTAACACACATACATGACTGCTAATTTACCTGACGTGGTACAGACACCTCTAACACACATACATGACTGCTAACTTACCTGACGTGCTACAGATACCTCTAACACACATACAATACACTCCAAGTGTATCAACGATCAAACTCTCAGGTCCGACATATTCCTCCCAAAATGTCCGACAAATTTGAGAGTCAACACTCTCTAAGTCCGACTATTTGGTCGGATGTGAGAGTGGATATTAAAAGATTTTTTTTTTACATTTCTCGAGGTGAATATGTCAAACATTTTGTGATCAATGCGTATTTGTAAGCGTACTTTCTTTCCGGTGTGTAGAATGTGCGGGTACGTAAATACCCTAGTGTATTTTTACCTTGCACCATATTCACGCTAGGAAAGGTAGCTCCAAGGTCAATATTTGTCACACTCGGGCACAACAGTTGTTCGATGCATATGAGCACCTCATAATCAAAGAATTGTACAATAATTTTGAGCTACACCGTTTGTGTTTCTTTAATCTGTTTAATTTTAATAGATCTTTCTAGTACATTTAAATTTTACGATTACAATCGGAATGCTAGAAATATCGTAACTTTTCCGAAATCTAAGCTTTAAAATTATATACGCCGAGTCCAGCCTTGGCTTGGATTTCTCGAAAAAAGTTTTCTTAACAAACCAAATTAAATTTGAGTAAAAACTCGACTTAAGTTTGCATTTTGACTTTGTTTGCGTTTTGACTTTGTTTGTTTTGAGAAATCACTGACGATTTAAAAAAAAAATAATCTGTTGTCACTTAAAACAGTCAATGAGGCCGGTACTGCTGTGTACATGAATGAATAAGAAATAATTCTTTCGGAGTGTGATATCCATATAAAGGTGAAATAACGGATGCAAAAATCACCGGCTAAAGTTACACAATATTCTGTTTACAAATATTTCAAGTCCCTATACTTGTTCATCTGTGATGGCAATATGTGTATTGGACTAGGTATTACAGCCAGCTTGATATGAATTAATTAGCTTAGGTTACAGGTATCAATAATGGAAGGAACATCTTGTCGACACAAATTTCCAGGTGCCAGGGGGAGAACAATTATAATTAATTCTATTTAATGTTGTTGTTTTTTATTACTATTTGTTTGTAGGTACATTTGCAATCATTGAAGTAAATTTAATTTGAGAGTCAACACTCTCTAAGTCCGACGTGAGAGTGGATATTTAAAGATTTTTTTTACATTTCTCGAGGTGAACATGTCAAACATTTTGTGATCGATGCATATTTGTAAGCGTACTTTCTTTCCGGTATGTAGAATGTCCGGTTACGTAAATACCCTAGTGTATTTCTACCTTGCACCATATTCGTGCCAGGAAAGGTAACTCAAAGGTCAATACATAACTGAAATATTGTTGAAAAGTGACACTTAAACACCCATAGCCTCATATAAATTATTGCAATAAAATATCGATTAAGTAACGAAATTGATATAAATTATTTTCCAGTATATTTAGTATAAAAAGCTGGTTCTACACGTTCACTGTGAGATGTATTGCAACCGCCATTTTTAACTACAATCACGTGCGCATACTCGTGTTTGATGGAAAGCTATAGCTATATTTAGATATTTTGTGATAATAATTTTATATTGTAAATCGATCCACCCTGTGATTTTTTTCAACAATATACATTTTTTATAGTATATATTTTATTATAAAATACAATATTGAACTGATTTTCGATAACACTTCAATCATTGAATATTGATTTTTTCAAATGTTGAATATTTTATCCCCAGAATTGCACCCCCCTGTTAGTATACTTTTATTGCTTTATTTAAAAAAAAAATAACACCAAGAACATCGATGATACGAGTCTTCTTATTCAGAAATAAACCTACAGCAAAATAAAGGTATACATTTTTTGTACTGTGAACAAAATCGTCATTTTTATCTAGATTTATCGTCCGAAAAATACGGTACTCCTCTACTATACTAATTTGGATTAGGTGATTGGAATTAGGTGCCATCATCAAAATAAAATTAAAAAATGTATTTCATGATAATGATTGCTGATTAAAATTGTTTGTCATGCATTAGCTGTCAGTTGTAATATACAGGATGTAACCAATATACAGGAAGAGCCCCTACTGTGAAGCCATTCAATGAAAATAACAACCTGACCATATTGTTAAATAAGAATAAGAATTAGATAAGAAATTAAAATTTATAGAAGGCAAGGATTTATATAATTAACACATTAAGTCACATTTCATTTATTTAGCTTGGGTCAGTTATCAATTAAAAAGACAAAAATGGTTTTAAAAAAAATCTGTCTAACAAGTATTTACCTAAATAACGAAATCATGATGTATAATAATTTCTCACCGTAAATGTATTTATTTTATTAAGATATTTATACACATATATAAGAAAAAAGATATAAATTTATTTTTTAAGTACAAATGAATTGGAAGACGGCTTGAAAATCGAAAACGTAGAATAGTTATCTATGTTTATAAGTCTTAGTAAAAATAGTCTTGAGCAACGGTTTTTTTCACACCTGTGATAGATGTATTTGTATATCATGAATGCACGATGCGACAACATGCTGAGATGGGTGATGTTTTGACAGGTAAACTGTAAAAAAAACAACACGTAGAATACACTAATAAAATATTATTTCACCTATATCAGGACTCCGCAGACTGCCAATTTTCAAGAAGAAAAAAACGGGATTTACGGATTTATGACCCATTCGCCATGAACAAAATAAAACTTAAATTTTACTAAATAATTTTAATCCAAATTTGCCTTTAAAGAAATAAATGTATAAATTAGAATTATTTACCTGGGTTCGTTCGCCCTACATTTGGCAAACGCACCCAATATCGTAAACCGGCAACTGTCTGCAACAAGTGAAAGGGCCTTGGCATCGATTGTCGCGAGTACATAGGGACATATTAATATTCACTTCTAGTGCACTTAAAACATGGGTACTGCATGTTAATACATTTTATTCATGGATATTATTGTATATATCGCCCGTGACAGCCGTTAACATATCTATACTTTCCGTACCACTGTATATCTATCACTCATTTACTTCAGCTTTACTATGATACGCATGTTTCTTTATGCACACATTTATTGGTTAGCAGAATTTGGGGACGTTTCCTGTTTACAGTTTAAGTATCTGAGAGTGGAGACTCACTCCGACCTGGGAGGATTTGGTCGGACATTTGTCGGACAATTTGGTCGGACATTTGTCGGTGTGAAGTCCGACAAAACTCTCTGTCCGACCTGAGTGTTTGATCGTTGATACACTTGGAGGGATCTGTACATGACTGCTAATTTACCTGAAGTGGTACAGATACCTCTAACACACATACATGACTGCTAATTTACCTGAAGTGGTACAGATACCTCTAACACACATACATGACTGCTAATTTACCTGAAGTGGTACATATACCTCTAACACACAGACATGACTGCTAATTTACCTGACGTGGTACAGACACCTCTAACACACATACATGACTGCTAATTTACCAGACGTGGTACAGACACCTCTAACACACATACATGACTGCTAACTTACCTGACATGGTACAGATACCTCTAACACACATACATGACTGCTAATTTACCTGAAGTGGTACAGATACCTCTAACACACATACATGACTGCTAATTTACCTGAAGTGGTACAGATACCTCTAACACACATACATGACTGCTAATTTACCTGACGTGGTACAGACACCTCTAACACACATACATGACTGCTAATTTACCTGAAGTGGTACAGATACCTCTAACACACATACATGACTGCTAATTTACCTGAAGTGGTACAGACACCTCTAACACACATACATGACTGCTAACTTACCTGACGTGGTACAGACACCTCTAACACACATACATGACTGCTAATTTACCTGACGTGGTACAGACACCTCTAACACACATACATGACTGCTAGCTTACCTGACGTGGTACAGACACCTCTAACACACATACATGACTGCTAATTTACCTGACGTGGTACAGACACCTCTAACACACATACATGACTGCTAATTTACCTGATGTGGTACAGACACCTCTAACACACATACATGACTGCTAATTTACCTGATGTGGTACAGACACCTCTAACACACAGACATGACTGCTAATTTACCTGAAGTGGTACAGACACCTCTAACACAGACATGACTGCTAATTTACCTGACGTGGTACAGACACCTCTAACACACAGACATGACTGCTAATTTACCTGAAGTGATACAGATACCTCTAACACACATACACAACTGCTAATTTACCAGAAGTGGTACAGATACCTCTAACACACATACATGACTGCTAATTTACCTGAAGTGGTACAGATACCTCTAACACACATACATGACTGCTAATTTACCTGAAGTGGTACAGATACCTCTAACACACATACATGACTGCTAATTTACCTGACGTGGTACAGACACCTCTAACACACATACATGACTGCTAATTTACCTGAAGTGGTACAGATACCTCTAACACACATACATGACTGCTAATTTACCTGAAGTGGTACAGACACCTCTAACACACATACATGACTGCTAATTTACCTGACGTGGTACAGACACCTCTAACACACATACATGACTGCTAATTTACCTGACGTGGTACAGACACCTCTAACACACATACATGACTGCTAGCTTACCTGACGTGGTACAGACACCTCTAACACACATACATGACTGCTAATTTACCTGACGTGGTACAGACACCTCTAACACACATACATGACTGCTAATTTACCTGATGTGGTACAGACACCTCTAACACACAGACATGACTGCTAATTTACCTGAAGTGGTACAGACACCTCTAACACAGACATGACTGCTAATTTACCTGACGTGGTACAGACACCTCTAACACACAGACATGACTGCTAATTTACCTGAAGTGATACAGATACCTCTAACACACATACACAACTGCTAATTTACCAGAAGTGGTACAGATACCTCTAACACACATACATGACTGCTAATTTACCTGAAGTGATACAGATACCTCTAACACACATACATGTCTGCTAATTTACCAGAAGTGGTACAGATACCTCTAACACACATACATGACTGCTAATTTACCTGAAGTGATACAGATACCTCTAACACACATACACAACTGCTAATTTACCAGAAGTGGTACAGATACCTCTAACACACAGACATGACTGCTAATTTACCTGAAGTGATACAGATACCTCTAACACACATACATGACTGCTAATTTACCTGACATGGTACAGACACCTCTAACACACATACATGACTGCTAATTTACCTGACGTGGTACAGACACCTATAACACACATACATGACTGCTAATTTATCTGACGTGGTACAGACACCTCTAACACACATACATGACTGCTAATTTACCTGATGTGGTACAGACACCTCTAACACACATACATGACTGCTAATTTACCTGAAGTGGTACAGACACCTCTAACACACATACATGACTGCTAACTTACCTGACGTGGTACAGACACCTCTAACACACATACATGACTGCTAATTTACCTGACGTGGTACAGACACCTCTAACACACATACATGACTGCTAGCTTACCTGACGTGGTACAGACACCTCTAACACACATACATGACTGCTAATTTACCTGACGTGGTACAGACACCTCTAACACACATACATGACTGCTAATTTACCTGATGTGGTACAGACACCTCTAACACACAGACATGACTGCTAATTTACCTGACGTGGTACAGACACCTCTAACACACATACATGACTGCTAATTTACCAGACGTGGTACAGACACCTCTAACACACATACATGACTGTTAATTTACCTGACGTGGTACAGACACCTCTAACACACATACATGACTGCTAATTTACCTGACGTGGTACAGACACCTCTAACACACATACACGACTGCTAATTTACCTGAAGTGGTACAGACACCTCTAACACACATACATGACTGCTAACTTACCTGACGTGGTACAGACACCTCTAACACACATACATGACTGCTAATTTACCTGAAGTGGTACAGACACCTCTAACACACATACATGACTGCTAACTTACCTGACATGGTACAGATACCTCTAACACACATACATGACTGCTAATTTACCTGAAGTGGTACAGATACCTCTAACACACATACATGACTGCTAATTTACCTGAAGTGGTACAGATACCTCTAACACACATACATGACTGCTAATTTACCTGACGTGGTACAGACACCTCTAACACACATACATGACTGCTAATTTACCTGAAGTGGTACAGATACCTCTAACACACATACATGACTGCTAATTTACCTGAAGTGGTACAGACACCTCTAACACACATACATGACTGCTAACTTACCTGACGTGGTACAGACACCTCTAACACACATACATGACTGCTAATTTACCTGACGTGGTACAGACACCTCTAACACACATACATGACTGCTAGCTTACCTGACGTGGTACAGACACCTCTAACACACATACATGACTGCTAATTTACCTGACGTGGTACAGACACCTCTAACACACATACATGACTGCTAATTTACCTGATGTGGTACAGACACCTCTAACACACATACATGACTGCTAATTTACCTGATGTGGTACAGACACCTCTAACACACAGACATGACTGCTAATTTACCTGAAGTGGTACAGACACCTCTAACACAGACATGACTGCTAATTTACCTGACGTGGTACAGACACCTCTAACACACAGACATGACTGCTAATTTACCTGAAGTGATACAGATACCTCTAACACACATACACAACTGCTAATTTACCAGAAGTGGTACAGATACCTCTAACACACATACATGACTGCTAATTTACCTGAAGTGATACAGATACCTCTAACACACATACATGTCTGCTAATTTACCAGAAGTGGTACAGATACCTCTAACACACATACATGACTGCTAATTTACCTGAAGTGATACAGATACCTCTAACACACATACACAACTGCTAATTTACCAGAAGTGGTACAGATACCTCTAACACACAGACATGACTGCTAATTTACCTGAAGTGATACAGATACCTCTAACACACATACACAACTGCTAATTTACCAGAAGTGATACAGATACCTCTAACACACATACACAACTGCTAATTTACCAGAAGTGGTACAGATACCTCTAACACACATACATGACTGCTAATTTACCTGACATGGTACAGACACCTCTAACACACATACATGACTGCTAATTTACCTGACGTGGTACAGACACCTATAACACACATACATGACTGCTAATTTATCTGACGTGGTACAGACACCTCTAACACACATACATGACTGCTAATTTACCTGACGTGGTACAGACACCTCTAACACACATACACGACTGCTAATTTACCTGAAGTGGTACAGACACCTCTAACACACATACATGACTGCTAACTTACCTGACGTGGTACAGACACCTCTAACACACATACATGACTGCTAATTTACCTGAAGTGGTACAGACACCTCTAACACACATACATGACTGCTAACTTACCTGACATGGTACAGATACCTCTAACACACATACATGACTGCTAATTTACCTGAAGTGGTACAGATACCTCTAACACACATACATGACTGCTAATTTACCTGAAGTGGTACAGATACCTCTAACACACATACATGACTGCTAATTTACCTGACGTGGTACAGACACCTCTAACACACATACATGACTGCTAATTTACCTGAAGTGGTACAGATACCTCTAACACACATACATGACTGCTAATTTACCTGAAGTGGTACAGACACCTCTAACACACATACATGACTGCTAACTTACCTGACGTGGTACAGACACCTCTAACACACATACATGACTGCTAATTTACCTGACGTGGTACAGACACCTCTAACACACATACATGACTGCTAGCTTACCTGACGTGGTACAGACACCTCTAACACACATACATGACTGCTAATTTACCTGACGTGGTACAGACACCTCTAACACACATACATGACTGCTAATTTACCTGATGTGGTACAGACACCTCTAACACACATACATGACTGCTAATTTACCTGATGTGGTACAGACACCTCTAACACACAGACATGACTGCTAATTTACCTGAAGTGGTACAGACACCTCTAACACAGACATGACTGCTAATTTACCTGACGTGGTACAGACACCTCTAACACACAGACATGACTGCTAATTTACCTGAAGTGATACAGATACCTCTAACACACATACACAACTGCTAATTTACCAGAAGTGGTACAGATACCTCTAACACACATACATGACTGCTAATTTACCTGAAGTGATACAGATACCTCTAACACACATACATGTCTGCTAATTTACCAGAAGTGGTACAGATACCTCTAACACACATACATGACTGCTAATTTACCTGAAGTGATACAGATACCTCTAACACACATACACAACTGCTAATTTACCAGAAGTGGTACAGATACCTCTAACACACAGACATGACTGCTAATTTACCTGAAGTGATACAGATACCTCTAACACACATACACAACTGCTAATTTACCAGAAGTGATACAGATACCTCTAACACACATACACAACTGCTAATTTACCAGAAGTGGTACAGATACCTCTAACACACATACATGACTGCTAATTTACCTGACATGGTACAGACACCTCTAACACACATACATGACTGCTAATTTACCTGACGTGGTACAGACACCTATAACACACATACATGACTGCTAATTTATCTGACGTGGTACAGACACCTCTAACACACATACATGACTGCTAATTTACCTGATGTGGTACAGACACCTCTAACACACATACATGACTGCTAATTTACCTGAAGTGGTACAGACACCTCTAACACACATACATGACTGCTAACTTACCTGACGTGGTACAGACACCTCTAACACACATACATGACTGCTAATTTACCTGACGTGGTACAGACACCTCTAACACACATACATGACTGCTAGCTTACCTGACGTGGTACAGACACCTCTAACACACATACATGACTGCTAATTTACCTGACGTGGTACAGACACCTCTAACACACATACATGACTGCTAATTTACCTGATGTGGTACAGACACCTCTAACACACAGACATGACTGCTAATTTACCTGAAGTGGTACAGACACCTCTAACACAGACATGACTGCTAATTTACCTGACGTGGTACAGACACCTCTAACACACAGACATGACTGCTAATTTACCTGAAGTGATACAGATACCTCTAACACACATACACAACTGCTAATTTACCAGAAGTGGTACAGATACCTCTAACACACATACATGACTGCTAATTTACCTGAAGTGATACAGATACCTCTAACACACATACATGACTGCTAATTTACCAGAAGTGGTACAGATACCTCTAACACACATACATGACTGCTAATTTACCTGAAATGATACAGATACCTCTAACACACATACACAACTGCTAATTTACCAGAAGTGGTACAGATACTTCTAACACACAGACATGACTGCTAATTTACCTGAAGTGATACAGATACCTCTAACACACATACACAACTGCTAATTTACCAGAAGTGATACAGATACCTCTAACACACATACACAACTGCTAATTTACCAGAAGTGGTACAGATACCTCTAACACACATACATGACTGCTAATTTACCTGACATGGTACAGACACCTCTAACACACATACATGACTGCTAATTTACCTGACGTGGTACAGACACCTATAACACACATACATGACTGCTAATTTATCTGACGTGGTACAGACACCTCTAACACACATACATGACTGCTAATTTACCTGATGTGGTACAGACACCTCTAACACACATACATGACTGCTAATTTACCTGATGTGGTACAGACACCTCTAACACACAGACATGACTGCTAATTTACCTGAAGTGGTACAGACACCTCTAACACAGACATGACTGCTAATTTACCTGACGTGGTACAGACACCTCTAACACACAGACATGACTGCTAATTTACCTGAAGTGATACAGATACCTCTAACACACATACACAACTGCTAATTTACCAGAAGTGGTACAGATACCTCTAACACACATACATGACTGCTAATTTACCTGACATGGTACAGACACCTCTAACACACATACATAACTGCTAATTTACCTGACGTGGTACAGACACCTATAACACACATACATGACTGCTAATTTATCTGACGTGGTACAGACACCTCTAACACACATACATGACTGCTAAATTACCTGACGTGGTACAGACACCTCTAACACACATACATGACTGCTAATTTACCAGACGTGGTACAGACACCTCTAACACACATACATGACTGCTAATTTACCTGACATGGTACAGACACCTCTAACACACATACATGACTGCTAACTTACCTGACGTGGTACAGACACCTCTAACACACATACATGACTGCTAATTTACCTGACGTGGTACAGACACCTCTAACACACATACATGACTGCTAATTTACCTGACGTGGTACTGACACCTCTAACACACATACACGACTGCTAATTTACCTGAAGTGGTACAGATACCTCTAACACACATACATGACTGCTAATTTACCTGACATGGTACAGACACCTCTAACACACATACATGACTGCTAACTTACCTGAAGTGGTACAGACACCTCTAACACACAGGCATGACTGCTAATTTACCTGACGTGGTACAGACACCTCTAACACACATACATGACTGTTAACTTACCTGACGTGGTACAGACACCTCTAACACACATACATGACTGCTAGCTTACCTGAAGTGGTACAGACACCTCTAATACACATACATGACTGCTAATTTACCTGACGTGGTACAGACACCTCTAACACACATACATGACTGCTAATTTACCTGATGTGGTACAGACACCTCTAACACACAGACATGACTGCTAATTTACCTGAAGTGGTACAGACACCTCTAACACAGACATGACTGCTAATTTACCTGACGTGGTACAGATACCTCTAACACACAGACATGACTGCTAATTTACCTGACGTGATACAGATACCTCTAACACACATACACGACTGCTAATTTACCTGAAGTGGTACAGATACCTCTAACACACATACATGACTGCTAATGTACCTGACGTGGTACAGACACCTCTAACACAGACATGACTGCTAATTTACCTGAAGTGGTACAGATACCTCTAACACACATACATGACTGCTAATTTACCTGACGTGGTACAGACACCTCTAACACACATACATGACTGCTAATTTACCTGAAGTGGTACAGATACCTCTAACACACATACATGACTGCTAATTTACCTGAAGTGGTACAGACACCTCTAACACACATACATGACTGCTAATTTACCTGACGTGGTACAGACACCTCTAACACACATACATGACTGCTAATTTACCTGACGTGGTACAGACACCTCTAACACACATACATGACTGCTAGCTTACCTGACGTGGTACAGACACCTCTAACACACATACATGACTGCTAATTTACCTGACGTGGTACAGACACCTCTAACACACATACATGACTGCTAATTTACCTGATGTGGTACAGACACCTCTAACACACAGACATGACTGCTAATTTACCTGAAGTGGTACAGACACCTCTAACACAGACATGACTGCTAATTTACCTGACGTGGTACAGACACCTCTAACACACAGACATGACTGCTAATTTACCTGAAGTGATACAGATACCTCTAACACACATACACAACTGCTAATTTACCAGAAGTGGTACAGATACCTCTAACACACATACATGACTGCTAATTTACCTGAAGTGATACAGATACCTCTAACACACATACATGTCTGCTAATTTACCAGAAGTGGTACAGATACCTCTAACACACATACATGACTGCTAATTTACCTGAAGTGATACAGATACCTCTAACACACATACACAACTGCTAATTTACCAGAAGTGGTACAGATACCTCTAACACACAGACATGACTGCTAATTTACCTGAAGTGATACAGATACCTCTAACACACATACATGACTGCTAATTTACCTGACATGGTACAGACACCTCTAACACACATACATGACTGCTAATTTACCTGACGTGGTACAGACACCTATAACACACATACATGACTGCTAATTTATCTGACGTGGTACAGACACCTCTAACACACATACATGACTGCTAATTTACCTGATGTGGTACAGACACCTCTAACACACATACATGACTGCTAATTTACCTGAAGTGGTACAGACACCTCTAACACACATACATGACTGCTAACTTACCTGACGTGGTACAGACACCTCTAACACACATACATGACTGCTAATTTACCTGACGTGGTACAGACACCTCTAACACACATACATGACTGCTAGCTTACCTGACGTGGTACAGACACCTCTAACACACATACATGACTGCTAATTTACCTGACGTGGTACAGACACCTCTAACACACATACATGACTGCTAATTTACCTGATGTGGTACAGACACCTCTAACACACAGACATGACTGCTAATTTACCTGACGTGGTACAGACACCTCTAACACACATACATGACTGCTAATTTACCAGACGTGGTACAGACACCTCTAACACACATACATGACTGTTAATTTACCTGACGTGGTACAGACACCTCTAACACACATACATGACTGCTAATTTACCTGACGTGGTACAGACACCTCTAACACACATACACGACTGCTAATTTACCTGAAGTGGTACAGACACCTCTAACACACATACATGACTGCTAACTTACCTGACGTGGTACAGACACCTCTAACACACATACATGACTGCTAATTTACCTGAAGTGGTACAGACACCTCTAACACACATACATGACTGCTAACTTACCTGACATGGTACAGATACCTCTAACACACATACATGACTGCTAATTTACCTGAAGTGGTACAGATACCTCTAACACACATACATGACTGCTAATTTACCTGAAGTGGTACAGATACCTCTAACACACATACATGACTGCTAATTTACCTGACGTGGTACAGACACCTCTAACACACATACATGACTGCTAATTTACCTGAAGTGGTACAGATACCTCTAACACACATACATGACTGCTAATTTACCTGAAGTGGTACAGACACCTCTAACACACATACATGACTGCTAACTTACCTGACGTGGTACAGACACCTCTAACACACATACATGACTGCTAATTTACCTGACGTGGTACAGACACCTCTAACACACATACATGACTGCTAGCTTACCTGACGTGGTACAGACACCTCTAACACACATACATGACTGCTAATTTACCTGACGTGGTACAGACACCTCTAACACACATACATGACTGCTAATTTACCTGATGTGGTACAGACACCTCTAACACACATACATGACTGCTAATTTACCTGATGTGGTACAGACACCTCTAACACACAGACATGACTGCTAATTTACCTGAAGTGGTACAGACACCTCTAACACAGACATGACTGCTAATTTACCTGACGTGGTACAGACACCTCTAACACACAGACATGACTGCTAATTTACCTGAAGTGATACAGATACCTCTAACACACATACACAACTGCTAATTTACCAGAAGTGGTACAGATACCTCTAACACACATACATGACTGCTAATTTACCTGAAGTGATACAGATACCTCTAACACACATACATGTCTGCTAATTTACCAGAAGTGGTACAGATACCTCTAACACACATACATGACTGCTAATTTACCTGAAGTGATACAGATACCTCTAACACACATACACAACTGCTAATTTACCAGAAGTGGTACAGATACCTCTAACACACAGACATGACTGCTAATTTACCTGAAGTGATACAGATACCTCTAACACACATACACAACTGCTAATTTACCAGAAGTGATACAGATACCTCTAACACACATACACAACTGCTAATTTACCAGAAGTGGTACAGATACCTCTAACACACATACATGACTGCTAATTTACCTGACATGGTACAGACACCTCTAACACACATACATGACTGCTAATTTACCTGACGTGGTACAGACACCTATAACACACATACATGACTGCTAATTTATCTGACGTGGTACAGACACCTCTAACACACATACATGACTGCTAATTTACCTGATGTGGTACAGACACCTCTAACACACATACATGACTGCTAATTTACCTGAAGTGGTACAGACACCTCTAACACACATACATGACTGCTAACTTACCTGACGTGGTACAGACACCTCTAACACACATACATGACTGCTAATTTACCTGACGTGGTACAGACACCTCTAACACACATACATGACTGCTAGCTTACCTGACGTGGTACAGACACCTCTAACACACATACATGACTGCTAATTTACCTGACGTGGTACAGACACCTCTAACACACATACATGACTGCTAATTTACCTGATGTGGTACAGACACCTCTAACACACAGACATGACTGCTAATTTACCTGAAGTGGTACAGACACCTCTAACACAGACATGACTGCTAATTTACCTGACGTGGTACAGACACCTCTAACACACAGACATGACTGCTAATTTACCTGAAGTGATACAGATACCTCTAACACACATACACAACTGCTAATTTACCAGAAGTGGTACAGATACCTCTAACACACATACATGACTGCTAATTTACCTGAAGTGATACAGATACCTCTAACACACATACATGACTGCTAATTTACCAGAAGTGGTACAGATACCTCTAACACACATACATGACTGCTAATTTACCTGAAATGATACAGATACCTCTAACACACATACACAACTGCTAATTTACCAGAAGTGGTACAGATACTTCTAACACACAGACATGACTGCTAATTTACCTGAAGTGATACAGATACCTCTAACACACATACACAACTGCTAATTTACCAGAAGTGATACAGATACCTCTAACACACATACACAACTGCTAATTTACCAGAAGTGGTACAGATACCTCTAACACACATACATGACTGCTAATTTACCTGACATGGTACAGACACCTCTAACACACATACATGACTGCTAATTTACCTGACGTGGTACAGACACCTATAACACACATACATGACTGCTAATTTATCTGACGTGGTACAGACACCTCTAACACACATACATGACTGCTAATTTACCTGATGTGGTACAGACACCTCTAACACACATACATGACTGCTAATTTACCTGATGTGGTACAGACACCTCTAACACACAGACATGACTGCTAATTTACCTGAAGTGGTACAGACACCTCTAACACAGACATGACTGCTAATTTACCTGACGTGGTACAGACACCTCTAACACACAGACATGACTGCTAATTTACCTGAAGTGATACAGATACCTCTAACACACATACACAACTGCTAATTTACCAGAAGTGGTACAGATACCTCTAACACACATACATGACTGCTAATTTACCTGACATGGTACAGACACCTCTAACACACATACATAACTGCTAATTTACCTGACGTGGTACAGACACCTATAACACACATACATGACTGCTAATTTATCTGACGTGGTACAGACACCTCTAACACACATACATGACTGCTAAATTACCTGACGTGGTACAGACACCTCTAACACACATACATGACTGCTAATTTACCAGAGGTGGTACAGACACCTCTAACACACATACATGACTGCTAATTTACCTGACATGGTACAGACACCTCTAACACACATACATGACTGCTAACTTACCTGACGTGGTACAGACACCTCTAACACACATACATGACTGCTAATTTACCTGACGTGGTACAGACACCTCTAACACACATACATGACTGCTAATTTACCTGACGTGGTACTGACACCTCTAACACACATACACGACTGCTAATTTACCTGAAGTGGTACAGATACCTCTAACACACATACATGACTGCTAATTTACCTGACATGGTACAGACACCTCTAACACACATACATGACTGCTAACTTACCTGAAGTGGTACAGACACCTCTAACACACAGGCATGACTGCTAATTTACCTGACGTGGTACAGACACCTCTAACACACATACATGACTGTTAACTTACCTGACGTGGTACAGACACCTCTAACACACATACATGACTGCTAGCTTACCTGAAGTGGTACAGACACCTCTAATACACATACATGACTGCTAATTTACCTGACGTGGTACAGACACCTCTAACACACATACATGACTGCTAATTTACCTGATGTGGTACAGACACCTCTAACACACAGACATGACTGCTAATTTACCTGAAGTGGTACAGACACCTCTAACACAGACATGACTGCTAATTTACCTGACGTGGTACAGATACCTCTAACACACAGACATGACTGCTAATTTACCTGACGTGATACAGATACCTCTAACACACATACACGACTGCTAATTTACCTGAAGTGGTACAGATACCTCTAACACACATACATGACTGCTAATGTACCTGACGTGGTACAGACACCTCTAACACAGACATGACTGCTAATTTACCTGAAGTGGTACAGACACCTCTAACACACATACATGACTGCTAATTTACCTGACGTGGTACAGACACCTATAACACACATACATGACTGCTAATTTACCTGACGTGGTACAGACACCTCTAGCACACGTACATGACTGCTAATTTACCTGAAGTGGTACAGACACCTCTAACACACATACATGACTGCTAATTTACCTGACGTGGTACAGACACCTATAACACACATACATGACTGCTAATTTACCTGACATGGTACAGACACCTCTAACACACATACATGACTGCTAATTTACCTGACGTGGTACAGACACCTATAACACACATACATGACTGCTAATTTACCTGAAGTGGTACAGACACCTCTAACACAGACATGACTGCTAATTTACCTGAAGTGGTACAGACACCTCTAACACACATACATGACTGCTAATTTACCTGACGTGGTACAGACACCTATAACACACATACATGACTGCTAATTTACCTGACGTGGTACAGACACCTCTAGCACACGTACATGACTGCTAATTTACCTGAAGTGGTATAGATACCTCTAACACACATACATGACTGCTAACTTACCTGAAGTGGTACAGACACCTCTAACACACATACATGACTGCTAATTTACCTGACGTGGTACAGACACCTATAACACACATACATGACTGCTAATTTACCTGAAGTGGTACAGACACCTCTAACACACATACATGACTGCTAACTTACCTGACGTGGTACAGACACCTCTAACACACATACATGACTGCTAATTTACCTGAAGTGGTACAGATACCTCTAACACACATACATGACTGCTAATATACCGGAAGTGGTACAGACACCTCTAACACACATACATGACTGCTAATTTACCTGAAGTGGTACAGATACCTCTAACACACATACATGACTGCTAATTTACCTGAAGTGGTAGAGATACCTCTAACACACATACATGACTGCTAATTTACCTGAAGTGGTACAGATACCTCTAACACACATACATGACTGCTAACTTTCCTAACATGGTACAGACTTTCAATAATAAGTATCAATTGATATAAACTAACTTCTGTAGTATCATGTTCTACAAATTTGATTTATTTTTATTTACAGAACTGTTAGTGAGAATGACAATTCACTGTTAGAAGATGGCGAGGATTCCCCTCCCCCTCCCCCACCACCTCCCCCTCTAGATGATGACATTCCATTCACTCCACCTAGTTATAGGTCACCTCCAAGAGACTTTGAACATGGTACATCCATTTTGTCAGAACATGAAGGGCCAAGAAGTAATGTTAGTGTGTTGTCTTCTTCAAGGACTGAAGACTCTGAAGATGATCACAGAAAGAAAGCTAAGGTATCTTTAACGAGAAGGGAGATAATCCTTAAGGAATTTAATTATGTTCTGCAATGTTTTAATTCAGACACATTTTGTTGATACATGGTTGACTACATGTAAATATTTTTATTATGCAATTCATTATATTCCTGGGACCATCGTGGTCTTGATCGTATAGTAGTTGGATATACAACTACCTGTGCAATCAGAGTCTATCACCAATAAAGTTGAGAGTTCGAACCCCGTTCATGGCGAGGTGTAATCTATACAACATTATGTGATAAAGTTTGTCAGTGACTTGCGACAGGTCGGTGGTTTTCTCCGGGTTTCCCCCACCAATAAAACTGACCGCCACGATATAACTGAAATATTGTTGAAACTCCATAAACAAACAAATAAACATTATATTGCAAGTTACTAATAAAAATGTAGACATCTAATTTAGTGTACAAGACACTTTTCTGTAATAACCTTCATCAGGTACGCTCAAATACAAAAGATAGAATAATCTTCATCAGGTACGCTCAAATACAAAAGATAGAATAACCTTCATCAGGTATGCTCAAATACAAAAGATAGAATAACCTTCATCAGGTACGCTCAAATACAAAAGATAGAATAACCTTCATCAGGTATGCTCAAATACAAAAGATAGAATAATCTTCATCAGGTACGCTCAAATACAAAAGATAGAATAACCTTCATCAGGTATGCTCAAATACAAAAGATAGAATAATCTTCATCAGGTACGCTCAAATACAAAAGATAGAATAACCTTCATCAGGTACACTCAAATACAAAAGATAGAATAACCTTCATCAGGTACGCTCAAATACAAAAGATAGAATGACCTTCATCAGGTACACTCAAATACAAAAGATAGAATGACCTTCATCAGGTACGCTCAAATACAAAAGATAGAATAACCTTCATCAGGTACGCTCAAATACAAAAGATAGAATAACCTTCATCAGGTACGCTCAAATACAAAAGATAGAATAACCTTCATCAGGTACGCTCAAATACAAAAGATAGAATAACCTTCATCATGTATGCTCAAATACAAAAGATTAGAATAACCTTCATCAGGTACGCTCAAAGTCAAAAGATTAGAATAACCTTCATCAGGTACTCTCAAAGTCAAAAGATTAGAATAACCTTCATCATGTACACTCAAAGTCAAAAGATTAGAATAACCTTCATCAGGTACGCTCAAAGTCAAAAGATTAGAATAACCTTCATCAGGTACGCTCAAAGTCAAAAGATTAGAATAACCTTCATCAGGTATGCTCAAAGTCAAAAGATAGAAAAACCTTCATCAGGTACGCTCAAATACAAAAGATTAGAATAATCTTCATCAGGTACGCTCAAAGTCAAAAGATTAGAATAACCTTCATCAGGTATGCTCAAAGTCAAAAGATAGAAAAACCTTCATCAGGTACGCTTAAAGTCAAAAGATAGAAAAACCAAATCATTTTAAAAGCGAGGATTCCAAAGTGCCAAGACAGGATAGCCAAAAGCAGCTATGGTCACATATGCCTGAAGGAGGAGAACCCTAATTTTGATAATAACTAACATTATTTAGGAATTACTATTCACTTGAACAATATATAGCCATAAAGAATAACAATTTAAAAGATTTTGAAAAATACTGGACCCCAGTGAAACATGTTTTTCCAGATTTTTAACTACGGATAGGTACCTGGGTATTCTACGTTATTTATGTTTATGTATTTTAGTTGTATTAATTAAGAGTAAGTTACTAAAGTCACAAAATAATAGAAGACAGACATTGTAAAGGAATGGGTGTTTGTTTATGAAAGGGAGAGAGAGAATATGAAAGACTGAATGTGTCTCAATTTATTTATTTGTTCATGTCATATTTTGCTTATTAATTAATTTTTTTTTAAATGCAATAGTCACATAATAATTATGTTGTGAATCCTTGTAGTTGTACATCCATGTCAGGTGGTAATGTATGGGCGTTTTTATACCCCTGCTCCCCGAAGGGGGAGGGGGGTATACTGTTTTACCTCTGTCCGTCCCTCCAAGATATTTTTCGTCGCATTTTTCTCAGTAACTGTTGATGGCAAAAATCTGATATTTGGTCACAAGCGTCATATAGGTATACCATATTGTGGGTAGCGTTTTTGGACCTGTCAGATTCCTACTTCCTGTTTGCCGACTTAGTTGTTTTTTATACACATTGAACATATATGCACATTTTTCGTCACATTTTTCTCAGCAACTATTGATGGCAGAAATCTGATATTTGGTCACAAGCTTCATATAGGTACCCCATATCGTGGGAAGTGTTTTTGGACCCGTCAGATTCCTACTTCCTGTTGCAGAAGAGCGGGGATATCATAAGTGAGCATTAGCTCACAGATCATCTAGTTATGAATGTAAATTCCTGACTATTGAAAAAAAAAAAAGGAAAAAAAGCCCAAACTATGAAATTTCAATAATAAATATGTGTGATAAAAATCTTATATATCATGATGTATAATGTGACCAATCACAGCCACTGGTTTTAGTTACTGTGAGTGATTTTTTTTTGCAGCGTCACATTGTAGATAAAGCGTATTATATTGCTAAAGAATTACTAATGACGGAGAGAACATATAAAAAAGACTTAGAAGTTATCACTGTCGTAAGTACATAAATATATTACATTACATTGTTTACAGTCAGTTCATTTTGTAGGGAAGAAACATAATTACTCTCAAACTTGTATTCAATGGGCACCTTTGGAACAAAGGAAAAACACAAGTGACTGTTTATTTAAGATTGGTGTTTATTTAAGATGGTAGATCTGGATTATCAGTTCTAGTCCATAATGATTCGAGTATTGCTATTGCGGGAAAGTAATACATTTTTTTTAAGTGGGGATCGCTGCAGTGTTTTTCCACATAGTTACTGTCAGATGATAAACGATAAAAGTCCTATATCTAAATTTTATGAATTTTACCAGAATTTCAGATTTATTTTTCCTGGTGTTTTTTTTTACATAAATATATTGAATTTAATATAAATCTAACATATTTTATTTATGACAGAACATAAAATAAAAGTATGATTCACGAGCAATTAAATTTGATTTTTTACAGTGGTTTAGAAAAGCAGCTTCTAATGAAGAGAATGTACCAGAATGTTTAGTGACGTTATTTTCCTGCCTGGTCCCTATCTATGAATTCCATTGTGAATTTCTGAAGGAATTGGACCAGAGATTATCTATGTGGTAGGTCAAATTACCTGTCTATGTCAAACACATTTCCTCTTCTATATGGAAAAAGATTGCTTATTTGCATGTATGCATTTGAGTTGTATTTTTATTACCAATCCCAAAGTCACAGGGCTGTATGTCTTAAGAATATCGCCTCTGTCATATCATGATTCTTCTATTGTGTCAATCCTACATCTGTTGAATCATGTATTAATGATAATATACAATTATAGCCTTTCAATGTTTTTATCAACCCTATGAAAGTAAATCAACAGAGGATGAAGTGCAAATGAAAGCTCAATTTTGATTGACAGAATTTGCAAACAAAAGTCCAATCAAAAACTAGCTATTGTATGCTGGATTTTGTACTCTATTTTTAATAATCAAAGATTTATAAATATGTATTTTTAGTAACCCAGTTTACGTGTTTATCATTAAATCATGTGACATGAATAAGACAAATTACAGCTTTTAATGTGATATGATAAGAAAAAACAATTGTAGTTTGTGACAACATATACAGTTATCTCAAATTGCATGTTGCCATTGAAAACATTTATAGTCATCCCTTATTAGTTCACCTGGACCAAAGGTCCAGGTGAACTATTGCCATCACTTGGCATCCGTCGTCTGTCGTCTGTAAACTTTTCACATTTCAAGCTTCTTCTCCGAAACCACAGGGCCGATTGGAACCAAACTTAGCAGGAATGTTCCTTGGATGGTCCTCTACAAAGTTACTGTTTTTCGTTCCAGTCGGATATTCAATATGGCTGCCAGGGCCAATAATATGCTCTGATTGGCTGAAATTTCAAAGATCTTCTTCTCTGAAACTAATGAACTGACTGAACCCAAACTGTAAAGGAATGATCATTGGAATGTCCTTTACCAAGTTTCTGTTTTTTATGCCGATCGGAAATCCAAGATGGCCGCCACCGCAATACATAGACTAACATTGGACCCTATGGGAAAATGTTCAAATGCCTTCTTCTCAGAAACTACAAATATTATTAAAGCCAAACTGTACAAGAATGTTCATTGGATGGTCCTCTACAAACTTTACGTTTTTTGTTCCAATATGAAATTCAAAATGGCGGCTACGGCAGGACTTAGTTTAACATTGGACCCTATGGGAAAAATGTTTCAAAACACTTCTTCTCTGAAACCACTTGGACAATTGAAACCAAACTACCCAGGAATGATCATTGGAAGGTCCTCTACAAAATTTATGTTTTTTTTATGCCGATCGAAAATTCAAGATGGCCGCCACCGCAGGACATAGATTAACATTGGACCCTATGGGAAAATATTCAAATGCCTTCGTCTCAGAAACTACAAATATTATTAAAGCCAAACTGTATATGAATGTTCATTGGATGGTCCTCTACAAACTTTACGTGTTTTGTTCCGATATGAAATTCAAAATGGCGGCTACGGCAGGACTTAGTTTAATATTGGACCCTATGGGGAAAATGTTTCAAAACGCTTCTTCTCTGAAACCACTTGGACAATTGAAACCAAACTGCCCAGGAATAGTCATTGGAAGGTCCTCTACAAAGTTTATGTTTTTTTTATGCCGATCGAAAATTCAAGATGGCCACCACCGCAATACATAGATTAACATTGGACCCTATGGGAAAATGTTCAAATGCCTTCTTCTCAGAAACTACAAATATTATTAAAGCCAAACTGTACATGAATGTTCATTAGATGGTCCTCTACAAATATTACGTTTTTTGTTCCGGTATGAAATTCAAAATGGCGGCTACGGCAGGACTTAGTTTAACATTGGACCCTATGGGAAAAATGTTTCAAAACACTTCTTCTCTGAAACCACTTGGACAATTGAAACCAAACTACCCAGGAATGATCATTGGAAGGTCCTCTACAAAATTTATGTTTTTTTTATGCCGATCGAAAATTCAAGATGGCCGCCACCGCAGGACATAGATTAACATTGGACCCTATGGGAAAATATTCAAATGCCTTCTTCTCAGAAACTACAAATATTATTAAAGCCAAACTGTATATGAATGTTCATTGGATGGTCCTCTACAAACTTTACGTGTTTTGTTCCGATATGAAATTCAAAATGGCGGCTACGGCAGAACTTAGTTTAATATTGGACCCTATGGGAAAAATGTTTCAAAACGCTTCTTCTCTGAAACCACTTGGACAATTGAAACCAAACTGCCCAGGAATAGTCATTGGAATGTCCTCTACAAAGTTTATGTTTTTTTTATGCCGATCGAAAATTCAAGATGGCCGCCACCGCAGGACATAGATTAACATTGGACCCTATGGGAAAATATTCAAATGCCTTCTTCTCAGAAACTACAAATATTATTAAAGCCAAACTGTACATGAATGTTCATTAGATGGTCCTCTACAAACTTTACGTTTTTTGTTCCGGTATGAAATTCAAAATGGCGGCTACGGCAGGACTTAGTTTAACATTGGACCCTATGGGAAAAATGTTTCAAAACGCTTCTTTTCTGAAACCACTTGGACAATTGAAACCAAACTACCCAGGAATGATCATTGGAAGGTCCTCTACAAATTTTTGTTTTTTATGCCGATCGGAAATCCAAGATGGCCGCCACCGCAGGACATAGATTAACATTGGACCCTATGGGAAAATATTCAAATGCCTTCTTCTCAGAAACTACAAATATTATTAAAGCCAAACTGTATATCAATGTTCATTGGATGGTCCTCTACAAACTTTACGTGTTTTGTTCCGATATGAAATTCAAAATGGCGGCTACGGCAGGACTTAGTTTAATATTGGACCCTATGGGAAAAATGTTTCAAAACGCTTCTTCTCTGAAACCACTTGGACAATTGAAACCAAACTGCCCAGGAATAGTCATTGGAATGTCCTCTACAAAGTTTATGTTTTTTTTATGCCGATCGAAAATTCAAGATGGCCACCACCGCAATACATAGATTAACATTGGACCCTATGGGAAAATGTTCAAATGCCTTCTTCTCAAAAACTACAAATATTATTAAAGCCAAACTGTACATGAATGTTCATTAGATGGTCCTCTACAAATATTACGTTTTTTGTTCCGGTATGAAATTCAAAATGGCGGCTACGGCAGGACTTAGTTTAACATTGGACCCTATGGGAAAAATGTTTCAAAACACTTCTTCTCTGAAACCACTTGGACAATTGAAACCAAACTACCCAGGAATGATCATTGGAAGGTCCTCTACAAAATTTATGTTTTTTATGCCGATCGGAAATCCAAGATGGCCACCACCGCAATACATAGATTAATATTGGACCCTATGGGAAAAATGTTTCAAAACGCTTCTTCTCTGAAACCACTTGGACAATTGAAACCAAACTGCCCAGGAATAGTCATTGGAAGGTCCTCTACAAAGTTTATGTTTTTTTTATGCCGATCGAAAATTCAAGATGGCCGCCACCGCAGGACATAGATTAACATTGGACCCTATGGGAAAATATTCAAATGCCTTCTTCTCAGAAACTACAAATATTATTTAAGCCAAACTGTACATGAATGTTCATTAGATGGTCCTCTACAAACTTTACGTTTTTTGTTCCGGTATGAAATTCAAAATGGCGGCTACGGCAGGACTTAGTTTAACATTGGACCCTATGGGAAAAATGTTTCAAAACGCTTCTTTTCTGAAACCACTTGGACAATTGAAACCAAACTACCCAGGAATGATCATTGGAAGGTCCTCTACAAAATTTTTGTTTTTTATGCCGATCGGAAATCCAATATGGCCGCCACCGCAGGACATAGATTAACATTGGACCCTATGGGAAAATATTCAAATGCCTTCTTCTCAGAAACTACAAATATGATTAAAGCCAAACTGTACATGAATGTTCATTAGATGGTCCTCTACAAACTTACGTTTTTTGTTCCGGTATGAAATTCAAAATGGCGGCTACGGCAGGACTTAGTTTAACATTGGACCCTATGGGAAAAATGTTTCAAAACGCTTCTTCTCTGAAACCACTTGGATAATTGAAACCAAACTGCCCAGGAATGATCATTGGAAGGTCCTCTACAAGGTGTGTTTTTTTTATGCCGAACGGATATCCAAGATGGCCACCACCGCAATACATAGATTAACATTGGACCCTATGGGAAAATGTTCAAATGCCTTCTTCTCAGAAACTACAAATATGATTAAAACCAAACTGTACATGAATGTTCATTGGATGGTCCTCTACAAACATTACGTTTTTTGTTCCGATATCAAATTCAAAATGGCGGCTACGGCAGGACTTGTTTAACATTGGACCCTTTAGGAAAAATGTTTCAAAACGCTTCTTCTCTGAAACCAAACTGCCCAGGAATGATCATTGGAAGGTCCTCTGTTTTTTATCCCGATCGGAAATCCAAGATGGCTGCCACCACAGGTCATAGTATTAACACAGGACCATATCGGGAAAATACAGAAATATCTTCTTCTCTGAAACTATTGCACTGATTGAACCTAAACTGTGCATCAATCATTGGAAGGTCCTTTACAAACTTTGTGTTTTTTATGTTGATCGTAATTCCAAGATGACTACCACTGCAGGACATAGTTTTTACATAGGACCAATTGTTTTTTTTTAATAACCAGGTGAACGATACAGGCTCTTGAGAGCCTCTGGTTAGAATCTAGAGAAGTAAGGGAAAAGTATGGTAGATAACTCTGTCTAGCAAGTTTAACAAATGAGGATGCAAACTTCTGTTGTCCACCATGTCTAACATTTCTACCATCATTATACCCCCCGCAACGAAGTTGTAGGGGGGTATACTGGTTTCACCATGTCCGTCCGTCCGTCTGTAGACAAATCCTATGTCGTACGATAACTTGAGTTGTGTTTCTTAGAATCTTATAAAATTTTATCAGCTGTTTACTGGTGAAGAGAGGAGGATCCCTTTCTTTTTTGACGATTTTCACTTTTGTCGTTCCAGAGTTATTGGACTTGATATGACGGAAAATAGGATTTTTACCCTATGTTGTATGATAACTTGAGTAGTGTTTTTCAGAATGTTTTGAAATTTTATCAGCAGCTTACCGGTGAAGAGAGGAGGATCCCTTTCATTTTTGAAGATTTTCACTTTTGCTGGTCCAGAGTTATTGGACTTGATATGATGGAAAATAGGATTTTTACCCTATGTCGTATGATAACTTGAGTAGTGTTTCTCAGAATGTTTTGAAATTTTATCAGCAGCTTACCGGTGAAGAGAGGAGGATCCCTTTCATTTTTGAAGATTTTCACTTTTGCTGGTCCAGAGTTATTGGACTTGATATGATGGAAAATAGGATTTTTACCCTATGTCGTATGATAACTTGAGTAGTGTTTCTCAGAATGTTTTGAAATTTTATCAGCAGCTTACCGGTGAAGAGAGGAGGATCCCTTTCATTTTTGACGATTTTCACTTTTGCTGTTCCAGAGTTATTGGACTTGATATGACGGAAAATAGGATTGTTAACCTATGTCGTATGATAACTTGAGTAGTGTTTCTCAGAATGTTTTGAAATTTTATCAGCAGCTTACCGGTGAAGAGAGGAGGGTCCCTTTCATTTTTGGTCGGAACAATCAATAATGTTTTGGTTATGGAAATAGGTTGGACAGATGTGGGGAGCAGGGGGTATATCTTAGTGAGCTGTGCTCATAGTAATACTAGTTTTGTATGTATTGTGTACATATTTTAGCATGTGCATCTTTTTCGCTAGTCAAGAAGTATGATTTACCTCCCCTTCTCTTCACCATTGGTAGCATTCGTCAGATTTTAGTGGACACACCTACAGTTTTAACAGAATGCAGCCAGCGATAATGGCAACAAACCAGAATGTGTGTTACAAAAACATATGTTTCTCTAGAAAAAAAAGTTACCATTAAATGGACACATGTAAGCTTTACTATGAGGAACTGGGAAAAAAGCACAAGAACAATATTTGGGGATGCATTTAAGGTTTTCTGTCAATTGTGTACATATTTTGACATGAGGTGAAGTAAATGCCTTGTGCTGATTGGCTGAAAATGATGTCGTTATAAGGGACATAACTGACAAAATCCAACATATGGCTGTACGTGGAAATTGCAAATTCTAACCAACACTGCCAAGGGATAAGAGGAGGGAAGCTGGATTGTGACCCTTATTGAAGATCAACATTATTTGATAAAAGTTGAAATATGTAGATTAATGGAATTTTTGAATTGGCATTGTTTTGTTTTTACAGGGAAGGAAAGACAAATGCTCACATGAATGGAGACTACAGAAGGATAGGAGATATCATGAACAATTTAAACTCTAAAGTACTTGATGTAAGTCTATATCACGAACAACAATTTAAACTCTAAAGTACTTGATGTAAGTCTATGTCATGAACAACAATTTAAACTCTAAAGTACTTGATGTAAGTCTACATCATGAACAACAATTTAAACTCTAAAGTACTAGATGTAAGTCTATATCATAAACAACAATTTAAACTCTAAAGTACTTGATGTAAGTGTATATCATGAACAACAATTTAAACTCTAAAGTACTGGATGTAAGTCTACATCATGAACAACAATTTAAGCTCTAAAGTACTGGATGTAAGTCTACATCATGAACAACAATTTAAGCTCTAAAGTACTTGATGTAAGTCTACATCATGAACAACAATTTAAATTCTAAAGTACTTGATGTAAGTCTACATCATGAACAACAATTTAAACTCTAAAGTACTTGATGTAAGTGTATATCATGAACAACAATTTAAACTCTAAAGTACTTGATGTAAGTCTATATCATGAACAACAATTTAAACTCTAAAGTACTTGATGTAAGTCTACATCATGAACAACAATTTAAACTCTAAAGTACTTGATGTAAGTGTATATCATGACAACAATTTAAACTCAGTACTAGATGTAAGTGTATGTCATGAACAACAATTTAAACTCAGTACTAGATGTAAGTCTACATCATGAACAACAATTTAAACTCTAAAGTACTTGATGTAAGTCTACATCATGAACAACAATTTAAACTCTAAAGTACTAGATGTAAGTCTATATCAAGAACAACAATTTAAGCTCTAAAGTACTGGATGTAAGTCTACATCATGAACAACAATTTAAACTCTAAAGTACTAGATGTAAGTCTATATCATGAACAACAATTTAAACTCTAAAGTACTTGATGTAAGTCTATATCATGAACAACAATTTAAACTCTAAAGTACTTGATGTAAGTCTACATCATGAACAACAATTTAAACTCTAAAGTACTTGATGTAAGTCTATATCATGAACAACAATTTAAGCTCTAAAGTACTTGATGTAAGTCTACATCATGAACAACAATTTAAACTCTAAAGTACTAGATGTAAGTCTACATCATGAACAACAATTTAAACTCTAATGTACTAGATGTAAGTCTATATCATGAACAACAATTTAAGCTCTAAAGTACTGGATGTAAGTCTATATCATGAACAACAATTTAAACTCTAAAGTACTTGATGTAAGTCTACATCATGAACAACAATTTAAACTCTAAAGTACTTGATGTAAGTCTATATCATGAACAACAACTTAAGCTCTAAAGTACTAGATGTAAGTCTACATCATGAACAACAATTTAAACTCTAAAGTACTAGATGTAAGTCTACATCATGAACAACAATTTAAACTCTAAAGTACTTGATGTAAGTCTACATCATGAACAACAATTTAAACTCTAAAGTACTTGATGTAAGTCTACATCATGAACAACAATTTAAACTCTAAAGTACTTGATGTAAGTCTATATCATGAACAACAATTTAAACTCAGTACTAGATGTAAGTGTATATCATGAACAACAATTTAAACTCTAAAGTACTAAATGTAAGTCTATATCATGAACAACAATTTAAACTCTAAAGTACTTGATGTAAGTCTATATCATGAACAACAATTTAAACTCTAAAGTACTAGATGTAAGTCTATATCATGAACAACAATTTAAGCTCTAAAGTACTTGATGTAAGTCTACATCATGAACAACAATTTAAACTCTAAAGTACTAGATATAAGTCAATATCATGAACAACAATTTAAACTCTAAAGTACTAGATGTAAGTCTACATCATGAACAACAATTTAAACTCTAAAGTACTAGATGTAAGTCTATATCATGAACAACAATTTAAGCTCTAAAGTACTAAATGTAAGTCTATATCATGAACAACAATTTAAACTCTAAAGTACTTGATGTAAGTCTATATCATGAACAACAATTTAAACTCTAAAGTACTAGATGTAAGTCTATATCATGAACAACAATTTAAGCTCTAAAGTACTAAATGTAAGTCTACATCATGAACAACAATTTAAACTCTAAAGTACTAGATATAAGTCAATATCATGAACAACAATTTAAACTCTAAAGTACTAGATGTAAGTCTACATCATGAACAACAATTTAAGCTCTAAAGTACTAGATGTAAGTCTATATCATGAACAACAATTTAAACTCTAAAGTACTTGATGTAAGTCTACATCATGAACAACAATTTAAACTCTAAAGTACTTGATGTAAGTCTATATCATGAACAACAACTTAAGCTCTAAAGTACTAGATGTAAGTCTACATCATGAACAACAATTTAAACTCTAAAGTACTAGATGTAAGTCTACATCATGAACAACAATTTAAACTCTAAAGTACTTGATGTAAGTCTACATCATGAACAACAATTTAAACTCTAAAGTACTTGATGTAAGTCTACATCATGAACAACAATTTAAACTCTAAAGTACTAGATGTAAGTCTATATCATGAACAACAATTTAAACTCAGTACTAGATGTAAGTGTATATCATGAACAACAATTTAAACTCTAAAGTACTAAATGTAAGTCTATATCATGAACAACAATTTAAACTCTAAAGTACTTGATGTAAGTCTATATCATGAACAACAATTTAAACTCTAAAGTACTTGATGTAAGTCTATATCATGAACAACAATTTAAGCTCTAAAGTACTAGATGTAAGTCTACATCATGAACAACAATTTAAACTCTAAAGTACTAGATATAACTCAATATCATGAACAACAATTTAAACTCTAAAGTACTAGATGTAAGTCTACATCATGAACAACAATTTAAACTCTAAAGTACTAGATGTAAGTCTACATCATGAACAACAATTTAAACTCTAAAGTACTAGATGTAAGTCTACATCATGAACAACAATTTAAACTCTAAAGTACTAGATGTAAGTCTACATCATGAACAACAATTTAAACTCTAAAGTACTAGATGTAAGTGTATATCATGAACAACAATTTAAACTCTAAAGTACTAAATGTAAGTCTATATCATGAACAACAATTTAAACTCTAAAGTACTTGATGTAAGTCTATATCATGAACAACAATTTAAATCTAAAGTACTAGATGTAAGTCTATATCATGAACAACAATTTAAGCTCTAAAGTACTTGATGTAAGTCTACAACATGAACAACAATTTAAACTCTAAAGTACTAGATGTAAGTCAATATCATGAACAACAATTTAAACTCTAAAGTACTAGATGTAAGTCTACATCATGAACAACAATTTAAACTCTAAAGTACTAGATGTAAGTCTACATCATGAACAACAATTCAAACTCTAAAGTACTTGATGTAAGTCTACATCATGAACAACTAAGTCTATATCATGAACAACAATTTAAACTCAGTACTAGATGTAAGTGTATATCATGAACAACAATTTAAACTCTAAAGTACTAAATGTAAGTCTATATCATGAACAACAATTTAAACTCTAAAGTACTAGATGTAAGTCTATATCATGAACAACAATTTAAGCTCTAAAGTACTAGATGTAAGTCTACATCATGAACAACAATTTAAACTCTAAAGTACTTGATATAAGTCTATATCATGAACAACAATTTAAGCTCTAAAGTACTAGATGTAAGTCTACATCATGAACAACAATTTAAACTCTAAAGTACTAGATATAAGTCTACATCATGAACAACAATTTAAACTCTAAAGTACTAGATGTAAGTCTATATCATGAACAACAATTTAAGCTCTAAAGTACTAGATGTAAGTCTATATCATGAACAACAATTTAAACTCTAATGTACTAGATGTAAGTCTATATCATGAACAACAATTTAAACTCTAAAGTACTAGATGTAAGTGTATATCATGAACAACAATTTAAACTCAGTACTAGATGTAAGTGTATATCATGAACAACAATTTAAACTCTAAAGTACTAAATGTAAGTCTATATCATGAACAACAATTTAAACTCTAAAGTACTTGATGTAAGTCTATATCATGAACAACAATTTAAACTCTAAAGTACTAGATGTAAGTCTATATCATGAACAACAATTTAAGCTCTAAAGTACTTGATGTAAGTCTACATCATGAACAACAATTTAAACTCTAAAGTACTAGATGTAAGTGTATATCATGAACAACAATTTAAACTCTAAAGTACTAGATGTAAGTCTACATCATGAACAACAATTTAAACTCTAAAAGTACTAGATGTAAGTCTATATCATGAACAACAATTTAAACTCTAAAGTACTAGATGTAAGTGTATATCATGAACAACAATTTAAACTCAGTACTAGATGTAAGTGTATATCATGAACAACAATTTAAACTCTAAAGTACTAAATGTAAGTCTATATCATGAACAACAATTTAAACTCTAAAGTACTTGATGTAAGTCTATATCATGAACAACAATTTAAACTCTAAAGTACTAGATGTAAGTCTATATCATGAACAACAATTTAAGCTCTAAAGTACTTGATGTAAGTCTACATCATGAACAACAATTTAAACTCTAAAGTACTAGATGTAAGTGTATATCATGAACAACAATTTAAACTCTAAAGTACTAGATGTAAGTCTACATCATGAACAACAATTTAAACTCTAAAAGTACTAGATGTAAGTCTACATCATGAACAACAATTTAAACTCTAAAGTACTTGATGTAAGTCTATATCATGAACAACAATTTAAGCGCTAAAGTACTAGATGTAAGTCTACATCATGAACAACAATTTAAACTCTAAAGTACTTGATGTAAGTCTATATCATGAACAACAATTTAAACTCTAAAGTACTAGATGTAAGTCTACATCATGAACAACAATTTAAACTCTAAAGTACTAGATGTAAGTCTATATCATGAACAACAATTTAAACTCTAAAGTACTAGATGTAAGTCTACATCATGAACAACAATTTAAACTCTAAAGTACTAGATGTAAGTCTATATCATGAACAACAATTTAAGCTCTAAAGTACTAGATGTAAGTCTACATCATGAACAACAATTTAAACTCTAAAGTACTAGATGTAAGTCTACATCATGAACAACAATTTAAACTCTAAAGTACTTGATGTAAGTCTATATCATGAACAACAATTTAAGCTCTAAAGTACTAAATGTAAGGCTATATCATGAACAACAATTTAAACTCTAAAGTACTAGATGTAAGTCTACATCATGAACAACAATTTAAACTCTAATGTACTAGATGTAAGTCTATATCATGAACAACAATTTAAGCTCTAAAGTACTAGATGTAAGTCTACATCATGAACAGCAATTTAAACTCTAATGTACTAGATGTAAGTCTATATCATGAACAACAATTTAAACTCTAAAGTACTAGATGTAAGTCTACATCATGAACAACAATTTAAACTCTAAAGTACTAGATGTAAGTCTACATCATGAACAACAATTTAAGTTCTAAAGTACTAGATGTAAGTGTACATCACAAACAACAATTTAAGCTCTAAAGTACTAGATGTAAGTCTACATCATGAACAACAATTTAAACTCTAAAGTACTAGATGTAAGTCTATATCATGAACAACAATTTAAACTCTAAAGTACTAGATGTAAGTCTATATCATGAACAACAATTTAAACTCTAAAGTACTAGATGTAAGTCTACATCATGAACAACAATTTAAACTCTAAAGTACTAGATGTAAGTCTACATCATGAACAACAATTTAAACTCTAAAGTACTAGATGTAAGTGTATATCATTAACAACAATTTAAACTCTAAAGTACTAGATGTAAGTCTACATCATGAAAAACAATTTAAACCCTAAAGTACTAGATGTAAGTGTATATCATGAACAACAATATAAGGCTGAGGGGGGTTAGGGTTATGATGTTTATCACCACTTTCAACAATATTTCAGTTATATCGTGGCAGTTAGTTTCATTAGTGGAGGAAACTGACCAAATTTATCACATAATGTTGTATTGAGTACTCCATGCCTGACTGGAAGTCGAACTCACAACGTTAGTGGTGATAGGCACTGATTGCATAGCAGAGATAACTTTGGGCCGCGCCATTGCGCCATAGTCGCATTAAAAACGGAAATGGCGCATGCAAATTCTCTTTCAGCACCGAAATGGCACAGAAAATTAACCTATAGCCCATGGAATTTGCGTATCGTGCGCCCGTGGTCAGGATCGTTGGTGCAAATTTAGCTACAATGTATTCTGTCCAGCGATCTCCATTCTGGAGATAAATAATGTACCGATATCCTGTCTCGGGTTTTTCTGACAATAGATTGGATATCGCCGAGTTTATCCGAAATACATAAACATGCCGCCGCCACGAAAAAAACTGAAGTCTCCAGTTGAAAACCAAAGGAAAATTACGTTTTACAAACGGATGAATCAAATCAGGATTCTACTGAAGATATTGCTACTACAGGCAACAGCGATAATACAAGTGATACGCTTGTCTAATTACGGAAATTTCAGGACCATTGGTGCTCTCTCTTCCCCTGGGTTACCTATGAGTCTAAGGAAAATAAAATGTTTTGCAATTACAATTTTCTCTAGTCAGCCATTATTTTTATTCTCATTGAGGTGATATTAGCAGTACTTATTGGAAAAAAAATGTTTTGATACATGGGATGGTCTACCACTATCTGTAACTATCTATGATAAAGTATTTTCATGTTAAAAGCTGATTTCAAAATGAGATGAAATGATACATTTCATATGCTTTTTAGGGGGTCATAGAGGGTCTTAAAACCTTCAAATCTATTTTCCTAGGCGGCCCACAAACCCATGGCCTAATGGCCCATTCCATTTACTCATGATGGGCCATAATGGCCCCTTCCATTTACTCATGATGGGCCATAATGGCCCATCATGAGTAAATTCCAGGGGGATCTCTGCATAGGTAGTTGTTGTAAATCCTCCCAACTACCATACGATCATGACCAGGATGGCCCCTGGACAAAGACAACAATTTAAACTAAGGTACTTGATAAAAGTCAATATCATGAACAACTTAAACTCTAATGTATGTGATGTAAGTATATATATACTACTTGATGTTAGTAGTTGTAAAGAAATTTTTTTCAATGACCAAGGAAAGAAAATCCTAAAATAATCTGAAAGATCACGTGTAACTGAAAGTTTAAGGTTGTCATTTCAAAAGCCAGCAATTCAAATTTGTAAAACCTCATTATTTTTTTCCTATGACATATTATTAAGAAAATTAGCAAACTGGGTACAAATTAATTAGTATTTTGCTTTGAATAACAACCAAATTCATCAATTGAAAGAAGAGTTTAAAGATACCAAAGGGTAATCAGAATCCATATATCAAAGAAGAACAGACAACACAATGGCCAAAAGATACCAAAGGGGCAATCAGAATCTATATATCAAAGAAGAACAGACAACACAATGGCCAAAAGATACCAAAGGTGTAATCAGAATCTATATATCAAAGAAGAACAGACAACACAATGGCCAAAAGATACCAAAGGTGTAATCAGAATCTATATATCAAAGAAGAACAGACAACACAATGGCCAAAAGATGCCAAAGGTGTAATCAGAATCTGTATATCAAAGAAGAACAGACAACACAATGGCCAAAAGATACCAAAGGGGCAATCAGAATCCATATATCAAAGAAGAACAGACAACACAATGGCCAAAAGATGCCAAAGGTGTAATCAGAATCTGTATATCAAAGAAGAACAGACAGCACAACGGCCAAAAGATACCAAAGGGGCAATCAGAATCCATATATCAAAGAAGAACAGACAACGCAATAGCCAAAAGATACCAAAGGTGTAATCAGAATCTGTATATCAAAGAAGAACAGACAACACAATGGCCAAAAGATACCAAAGGGGCAATCAGAATATATATATCAAAGAAGAACAGACAACACAATGGCCAAAAGATACCAAAGGGGCAATCAGAATATATATATCAAAGAAGAACAGACAACACAATGGCCAAAAGATACCAAAGGGGCAATCAGAATATATATATCAAAGAAGAACAGACAACGCAATGGCCAAAAGATACCAAAGGGGCAATCAGAATCTATATATCAAAGAAGAACAGACAACACAATGGCCAAAAGATACCAAAGGGTTAATCAGAATCTATATATCAAAGAAGGACAGACAACGCAATGGCCAAAAGATACCAAAGGGGCAATCAGAATCTATATATCAAAGAAGAACAGACAACACAATGGCCAAAAGATACCAAAGGGTTAATCAGAATCTATATATCAAAGAAGGACAGACAACATAATGGCCAAAAGATACCAAAGGGGCAATCAGAATCTATATATCAAAGAAGGACAGACAACATAATGGCCAAAAGATACCAAAGGGGCAATCAGAATCTATATATCAAAGAAGAACAGACAACACAATGGCCAAAAGATACCAAAGGGTTAATCAGAATCTGTATATCTAAGAAGGACAGACAACATAATGGCCAAAAGATACCAAAGGGGCAATCAGAATCTATATATCAAAGAAGAACAGACAACACAATGGCCAAACGATACCAAAGGGTTAATCAGAATCTATATATCAAAGAAGGACAGACAACATAATGGCCAAAAGATACCAAAGGGGCAATCAGAATCTATATATCAAAGAAGAACAGACAACACAATGGCCAAAAGATACCAAAGGGTTAATCAGAATCTATATATCAAAGAAGGACAGACAACATAATGGCCAAAAGATACCAAAGGGGCAATCAGAATCTATATATCAAAGAAGGACAGACAACATAATGGCCAAAAGATACCAAAGGGGCAATCAGAATCTATATATCAAAGAAGAACAGACAACACAATGGCCAAAAGATACCAAAGGGTTAATCAGAATCTGTATATCAAAGAAGGACAGACAACATAATGGCCAAAAGATACCAAAGGGTTAATCAGAATCTGTATATCAAAGAAGAACAGACAATATAATGACCAAAAGATACCAAAGGTGTAATCAGAATCTGTATATCAAAGAAGGACAGACAACATAATGGCCAAAAGATACCAAAGGGTTAATCAGAATCTATTTATCAAAGAAGGACAGACAACATAATGGCCAAAAGATACCAAAGGGGCAATCATAATCCATATATCAAAGAAGATCAGACAACGCAATGGCCAAAAGATACCAAAGGTGTAATCAGAATCTGTATATCAAAGAAGAACAGACAACACAATGGCCAAAAGATACCAAAGGGTTAATCAGAATCTATATATCAAAGAAGGACAGACAACATAATGGCCAAAAGATACCAAAGGGGCAATCAGAATCCATATATCAAAGAAGATCAGACAACATAATGGCCAAAAGATACCAAAGGTGTAATCAGAATCTGTATATCAAAGAAGAACAGACAACACAATGGCCAAAAGATACCAAAGGTGTAATCAGAATCTATATATCAAAGAAGAACAGACAACACAATGGCCAAAAGATACCAAAGGGGCAATCAGAATCTGTATATCAAAGAAGAACAGACAACACAATGGCCAAAAGATACCAAAGGGGCAATCAGAATCTATATATCAAAGAAGAACAGACAACACAATGGCCAAAAGATACCAAAGGGGCAATCAGAATCTGTATATCAAAGAAGAACAGACAACACAATGGCCAAAAGATGTCAAAGGGGCAATCAGAATCTATATATCAAAGAAGAACAGACAACACAATGGCCAAAAGATACCAAAGGGGCAATCAGAATCTGTATATCAAAGAAGAACAGACAACACAATGGCCAAAAGATGCCAAAGGGGCAATCAGAATCTATATATCAAAGAAGAACAGACAACGCAATGGCCAAAAGATGCCAAAGGGGCAATCAGAATCCATATATCAAAGAAGGACAGACAACATAATGGCCAAAAGATACCAAAGGGGCAATCAGAATCTATATATCAAAGAAGAACAGACAACGCAATGGCCAAAAGATACCAAAGGGGCAATCAGAATCTAAATATCAAAGAAGAACAGACAACACAATGGCCAAAAGATGCCAAAGGGGCAATCAGAATCCATATATCAAAAAAGAACAGACAACACAATGGCCAAAAGATACCAAAAGGGCAATCAGAATCTGTATATCAAAGAAGAACAGACAACACAATGGCCAAAAGATGCCAAAGGGGCAATCAGAATCTAAATATCAAAGAAGAACAGACAACGCAATGGCCAAAAGATACCAAAGGGGCAATCAGAATCTATATATCAAAAAAGAACAGACAACACAATGGCCAAAAGATACCAAAGGGGCAATCAGAATCTATATATCAAAGAAGAACAGACAACACAATGGCCAAAAGATACCAAAGGGGCAATCAGAATCTATATATCAAAGAAGGACAGACAACATAATGGCCAAAAGATACCAAAGGGGCAATCAGAATCTATATATCAAAGAAGAACAGACAACGCAATGGCCAAAAGATACCAAAGGGGCAATCAGAATCTATATATCAAAGAAGAACAGACAACACAATGGCCAAAAGATACCAAAGGGTTAATCAGAATCTATATATCAAAGAAGAACAGACAACATAATGGCCAAAAGATACCAAAGGGGCAATCAGAATCTATATATCAAAGAAGAACAGACAACACAATGGCCAAAAGATACCAAAGGGGCAATCAGAATCTATATATCAAAGAAGAACAGACAACGCAATGGCCAAAAGATACCAAAGGGTTAATCAGAATCTATATATCAAAGAAGAACAGACAACACAATGGCCAAAAGATACCAAAGGGTTAATCAGAATCTATATATCAAAGAAGAACAGACAACATAATGGCCAAAAGATACCAAAGGGGCAATCAGAATCTATATATCAAAGAAGAACAGACAACACAATGGCCAAAAGATACCAAAGGGGCAATCAGAATCTATATATCAAAGAAGAACAGACAACACAATGGCCAAAAGATACCAAAGGGTTAATCAGAATCTATATTTCAAAGAAGGACAGACAACATAATGGCCAAAAGATACCAAAGGGTAATCAGAATCTATATATCAAAGAAGAACAGACAACGCAATGGCCAAAAGATACCAAAGGGCAATCAGAATCTATATATCAAAGAAGAACAGACAACGCAATGGCCAAAAGATACCAAAGGGGCAATCAGAATCTATATATCAAAGAAGAACAGACAACACAATGGCTAAAAGATACCAAAGGGTTAATCAGAATCTATATATCAAAGAAGAACAGACAACATAATGGCCAAAAGATACCAAAGGGTTAATCAGAATCTATATATCAAAGAAGAACAGACAACACAATGGCCAAAAGATACCAAAGGGGCAATCAGAATCTATATATCAAAGAAGAACAGACAACACAATGGCCAAAAGATACCAAAGGGGCAATCAGAATCTATATATCAAAGAAGAACAGACAACGCAATGGCCAAAAGATACCAAAGGGTTAATCAGAATCTATATATCAAAGAAGAACAGACAACACAATGGCCAAAAGATACCAAAGGGTTAATCAGAATCTATATATCAAAGAAGAACAGACAACATAATGGCCAAAAGATACCAAAGGGGCAATCAGAATCTATATATCAAAGAAGAACAGACAACACAATGGCCAAAAGATACCAAAGGGGCAATCAGAATCTATATATCAAAGAAGAACAGACAACACAATGGCCAAAAGATACCAAAGGGGCAATCAGAATCTATATATCAAAGAAGAACAGACAACACAATGGCCAAAAGATACCAAAGGGGCAATCAGAATCTGTATATCAAAGAAGGACAGACAACACAATGGCCAAAAGATACCAAAGGGGCAATCAGAATCTATATATCAAAGAAGAACAGACAACGCAATGGCCAAAAGATACCAAAGGGGCAATCAGAATCTATATATCAAAGAAGAACAGACAACACAATGGCCAAAAGATACCAAAGGGTTAATCAGAATCTGTATATCTAAGAATGACAGACAACATAATGGCCAAAAGATACCAAAGGGGCAATCAGAATCTATATATCAAAGAAGAACAGACAACACAATGGCCAAAAGATACCAAAGGGGCAATCAGAATCTGTATATCAAAGAAGAACAGACAACATAATGGCCAAAAGATACCAAAGGGTTAATCAGAATCTGTATATCTAAGAAGGACAGACAACATAATGGCCAAAAGATACCAAAGGGGCAATCAGAATCTATATATCAAAGAAGAACAGACAACACAATGGCCAAAAGATACCAAAGGGTTAATCAGAATCTATATATCAAAGAAGGACAGACAACATAATGGCCAAAAGATACCAAAGGGGCAATCAGAATCTATATATCAAAGAAGAACAGACAACACAATGGCCAAAAGATACCAAAGGGTTAATCAGAATCTATATATCAAAGAAGGACAGACAACATAATGGCCAAAAGATACCAAAGGGGCAATCAGAATCTATATATCAAAGAAGAACAGACAATATAATGACCAAAAGATACCAAAGGTGTAATCAGAATCTGTATATCAAAGAAGGACAGACAACATAATGGCCAAAAGATACCAAAGGGTTAATTAGAATCTGTATATCAAAGAAGAACAGACAATATAATGACCAAAAGATACCAAAGGTGTAATCAGAATCTGTATATCAAAGAAGGACAGACAACATAATGGCCAAAAGATACCAAAGGGTTAATCAGAATCTGTATATCAAAGAAGAACAGACAATATAATGACCAAAAGATACCAAAGGTGTAATCAGAATCTGTATATCAAAGAAGGACAGACAACATAATGGCCAAAAGATACCAAAGGGTTAATCAGAATCTATTTATCAAAGAAGGACAGACAACATAATGGCCAAAAGATACCAAAGGGGCAATCATAATCCATATATCAAAGAAGATCAGACAACGCAATGGCCAAAAGATACCAAAGGTGTAATCAGAATCTGTATATCAAAGAAGAACAGACAACACAATGGCCAAAAGATACCAAAGGGTTAATCAGAATCTATATATCAAAGAAGGACAGACAACATAATGGCCAAAAGATACCAAAGGGGCAATCAGAATCCATATATCAAAGAAGATCAGACAACGCAATGGCCAAAAGATACCAAAGGTGTAATCAGAATCTGTATATCAAAGAAGAACAGACAACACAATGGCCAAAAGATACCAAAGGTGTAATCAGAATCTATATATCAAAGAAGAACAGACAACACAATGGCCAAAAGATACCAAAGGGGCAATCAGAATCTATATATCAAAGAAGAACAGACAACACAATGGCCAAAAGATACCAAAGGGGCAATAAGAATCTATATATCAAAGAAGAACAGACAACGCAATGGCCAAAAGATACCAAAGGGGCAATCAGAATCTATATATCAAAGAAGAACAGACAACGCAATGGCCAAAAGATACCAAAGGGGCAATCAGAATCTATATATCAAAGAAGAACAGACAACACAATGGCCAAAAGATACCAAAGGGTTAATCAGAATCTGTATATCTAAGAATGACAGACAACATAATGGCCAAAAGATACCAAAGGGGCAATCAGAATCTATATATCAAAGAAGAACAGACAACATAATGGCCAAAAGATACCAAAGGGGCAATCAGAATCTATATATCAAAGAAGAACAGACAACACAATGGCCAAAAGATACCAAAGGGTTAATCAGAATCTATATATCAAAGAAGGACAGACAACATAATGGCCAAAAGATACCAAAGGGGCAATCAGAATCTATATATCAAAGAAGAACAGACAATATAATGACCAAAAGATACCAAAGGTGTAATCAGAATCTGTATATCAAAGAAGGACAGACAACATAATGGCCAAAAGATACCAAAGGGTTAATCAGAATCTGTATATCAAAGAAGAACAGACAATATAATGACCAAAAGATACCAAAGGTGTAATCAGAATCTGTATATCAAAGAAGGACAGACAACATAATGGCCAAAAGATACCAAAGGGTTAATCAGAATCTGTATATCAAAGAAGAACAGACAATATAATGACCAAAAGATACCAAAGGTGTAATCAGAATCTGTATATCAAAGAAGGACAGACAACATAATGGCCAAAAGATACCAAAGGGTTAATCAGAATCTATTTATCAAAGAAGGACAGACAACATAATGGCCAAAAGATACCAAAGGGGCAATCATAATCCATATATCAAAGAAGATCAGACAACGCAATGGCCAAAAGATACCAAAGGTGTAATCAGAATCTGTATATCAAAGAAGAACAGACAACACAATGGCCAAAAGATACCAAAGGGTTAATCAGAATCTATATATCAAAGAAGGACAGACAACATAATGGCCAAAAGATACCAAAGGGGCAATCAGAATCCATATATCAAAGAAGATCAGACAACGCAATGGCCAAAAGATACCAAAGGTGTAATCAGAATCTGTATATCAAAGAAGAACAGACAACACAATGGCCAAAAGATACCAAAGGTGTAATCAGAATCTATATATCAAAGAAGAACAGACAACACAATGGCCAAAAGATACCAAAGGGGCAATCAGAATCTATATATCAAAGAAGAACAGACAACACAATGGCCAAAAGATACCAAAGGGGCAATAAGAATCTATATATCAAAGAAGAACAGACAACGCAATGGCCAAAAGATACCAAAGGGGCAATCAGAATCTATATATCAAAGAAGAACAGACAACGCAATGGCCAAAAGATACCAAAGGGGCAATCAGAATCTATATATCAAAGAAGAACAGACAACACAATGGCCAAAAGATACCAAAGGGGCAATCAGAATCTGTATATCAAAGAAGAACAGACAACACAATGGCCAAAAGATGCCAAAGGGGCAATCAGAATCTATATATCAAAGAAGAATAGACAACGCAATGGCCAAAAGATGCCAAAGGGGCAATCAGAATCCATATATCAAAGAAGAACAGACAACACAATGGCCAAAACATACCAAAGGGGCAATCAGAATCTATATATCAAAGAAGAACAGACAACACAATGGCCAAAAGATACCAAAGGGGCAATCAGAATCTATATATCAAAGAAGGACAGACAACATAATGGCCAAAAGATACCAAAGGGGCAATCAGAATCTATATATCAAAGAAGAACAGACAACGCAATGGCCAAAAGATACCAAAGGGGCAATCAGAATCTATATATCAAAGAAGAACAGACAACACAATGGCCAAAAGATGCCAAAGGGGCAATCAGAATCCATATATCAAAGAAGAACAGACAACACAATGGCCAAAAGATACCAAAGGGGCAATCAGAATCTGTATATCAAAGAAGAACAGACAACACAATGGCCAAAAGATGCCAAAGGGGCAATCAGAATCTATATATCAAAGAAGAACAGACAACGCAATGGCCAAAAGATACCAAAGGGTTAATCAGAATCTATATATCAAAGAAGAACAGACAACACAATGGCCAAAAGATACCAAAGGGGCAATCAGAATCTATATATCAAAGAAGAACAGACAACACAATGGCCAAAAGATACCAAAGGGGCAATCAGAATCTATATATCAAAGAAGAACAGACAACACAATGGCCAAAAGATACCAAAGGGGCAATCAGAATCTATATATCAAAGAAGAACAGACAACGCAATGGCCAAAAGATACCAAAGGGTTAATCAGAATCTATATATCAAAGAAGAACAGACAACACAATGGCCAAAAGATACCAAAGGGTTAATCAGAATCTATATATCAAAGAAGAACAGACAACATAATGGCCAAAAGATACCAAAGGGGCAATCAGAATCTATATATCAAAGAAGAACAGACAACACAATGGCCAAAAGATACCAAAGGGGCAATCAGAATCTATATATCAAAGAAGAACAGACAACACAATGGCCAAAAGATACCAAAGGGTTAATCAGAATCTATATATCAAAGAAGGACAGACAACATAATGGCCAAAAGATACCAAAGGGTAATCAGAATCTATATATCAAAGAAGAACAGACAACGCAATGGCCAAAAGATACCAAAGGGGCAATCAGAATCTATATATCAAAGAAGAACAGACAACGCAATGGCCAAAAGATACCAAAGGGGCAATCAGAATCTATATATCAAAGAAGAACAGACAACACAATGGCTAAAAGATACCAAAGGGTTAATCAGAATCTATATATCAAAGAAGAACAGACAACATAATGGCCAAAAGATACCAAAGGGGCAATCAGAATCTATATATCAAAGAAGAACAGACAACACAATGGCCAAAAGATACCAAAGGGGCAATCAGAATCTATATATCAAAGAAGAACAGACAACGCAATGGCCAAAAGATACCAAAGGGTTAATCAGAATCTATATATCAAAGAAGAACAGACAACACAATGGCCAAAAGATACCAAAGGGTTAATCAGAATCTATATATCGAAGAAGAACAGACAACATAATGGCCAAAAGATACCAAAGGGGCAATCAGAATCTATATATCAAAGAAGAACAGACAACACAATGGCCAAAAGATACCAAAGGGGCAATCAGAATCTATATATCAAAGAAGAACAGACAACACAATGGCCAAAAGATACCAAAGGGTTAATCAGAATCTATATATCAAAGACGGACAGACAACATAATGGCCAAAAGATACCAAAGGGTAATCAGAATCTATATATCAAAGAAGAACAGACAACGCAATGGCCAAAAGATACCAAAGGGGCAATCAGAATCTATATATCAAAGAAGAACAGACAACGCAATGGCCAAAAGATGCCAAAGGGGCAATCAGAATCTATATATCAAAGAAGAACAGACAACGCAATGGCCAAAAGATGCCAAAGGGGTAATCAGAATCTATATATCAAAGAAGAACAGACAACGCAATGGCCAAAAGATACCAAAGGGGCAATCAGAATCTATATATCAAAGAAGAACCGACAACACAATGGCCAAAAGATACCAAAGGGTTAATCAGAATCTATATATCAAAGAAGGACAGACAACATAATGGCCAAAAGATACCAAAGGGGCAATCAGAATCTATATATCAAAGAAGAACAGACAACGCAATGGCCAAAAGATACCAAAGGGGCAATCAGAATCTATATATCAAAGAAGAACAGACAACACAATGGCCAAAAGATACCAAAGGGTTAATCAGAATCTATATATCAAAGAAGAACAGACAACACAATGGCCAAAAGATACCAAAGGGTTAATCAGAATCTATATATCAAAGAAGGACAGACAACATAATGGCCAAAAGATACCAAAGGGTAATCAGAATCTATATATCAAAGAAGGACAGACAACATAATGGCCAAAAGATACCAAAGGGTAATCAGAATCTATATATCAAAGAAGAACAGACAACACAATGGCCAAAAGATACCAAAGGGGCAATCAGAATCCATATATCAAAGAAGGACAGACAACATAATGGCCAAAAGATACCAAAGGGGCAATCAGAATCTATATATCAAAGAAGAACAGACAACGCAATGGCCAAAAGATACCAAAGGGGCAATCAGAATCTATATATCAAAGAAGAACAGACAACACAATGGCCAAAAGATACCAAAGGGTTAATCAGAATCTATATATCAAAGAAGGACAGACAACATAATGGCCAAAAGATACCAAAGGGTAATCAGAATCTATATATCAAAGAAGGACAGACAACATAATGGCCAAAAGATACCAAAGGGTAATCAGAATCTATATATCAAAGAAGGACAGACAACATAATGTCCAAAAGATACCAAAGGGGCAATCAGAATCTATATATCAAAGAAGAACAGACAACATAATGGCCAAAAGATACCAAAGGGTTAATCAGAATCTATATATCAAAGAAGGACAGACAATACAATGGCCAAAAGATACCAAGGGGGCAATCAGAATCTATATATCAAAGAAGGACAGACAACATAATGGCCAAAAGAAGGACAGACAACATAATGGCCAAAAGAAGGACAGACAACACAATGGCCAAAAGAAGGACAGACAACACAATGGCCAAAAGAAGGACAGACAACACAATGGCCAAAAGAAGAACAGACAACATATATATCAAAGAAGGACAGACAACATATATATCAAAGAAGAACAGACAACATATATATCAAAGAAGAACAGACAACATATATATCAAAGAAGAACAGACAACATATATATCAAAGAAGAACAGACAACATATATATCAAAGAAGAACAGACAACATATATATCAAAGAAGAACAGACAACATATATATCAAAGAAGAACAGACAACATATATATCAAAGAAGAACAGACAACATATATATCAAAGAAGAACAGACAACATATATATCAAAGAAGAACAGACAACATATATATCAAAGAAGAACAGACAACATATATATCAAAGAAGAACAGACAACATATATATCAAAGAAGAACAGACAACATATATATCAAAGAAGAACAGACAACATATATATCAAAGAAGAACAGACAACACATATATCAAAGAAGAACAGACAACACATATATCAAAGAAGAACAGACAACATATATATCAAAGAAGAACAGACAACACATATATCAAAGAAGAACAGACAACACATATATCAAAGAAGAACAGACAACATATATATCAAAGAAGAACAGACAACATATATATCAAAGAAGAACAGACAACATATATATCAAAGAAGAACAGACAACATATATATCAAAGAAGAACAGACAACACATATATCAAAGAAGAACAGACAACATATATATCAAAGAAGAACAGACAACATATATATCAAAGAAGAACAGACAACACATATATCAAAGAAGAACAGACAACATATATATCAAAGAAGAACAGACAACATATATATCAAAGAAGAACAGACAACATATATATCAAAGAAGAACAGACAACACAATGGCCAAAAGAAAAAGGACAAAAAGACAAACAACGATCAACAAAACACACATATAAAGCGATCGAGTAACACAAACCCCACTAAAAACTGGGGGTGAATTCAGTGAAACGTCTGCAAGCCCAATACCAGAAAGAGGTAATCTGGTGTTCCTTATACATTCTCAGATAGCAAATATAGTTATTTATGGGGTCCGTTTAAGGTTCCCAGATCTCGACCCACAGAGCTGCCCAGGTGATTTCATAGGGGGTGCCCTCTATTTTCCATGGTCAGGCTTTCTGTATTATAAATTGATAGCTCTCTAGTGCACCACCTATGCACCACCTGTGGACAATCTGGTCAGCTTTGTGGGTCAAACTCTGGCACCTATGCACCACCTGTGGACAATCTGGTCAGCTTTGTGGGTCAAACTCTGGCACCTATGCACCACCTGAGGACAATCTGGTCAGCTTTGTGGGTCAAACTCTGGGAACCTTCAACAGAACCCTGATAGTGGGTAACATATTTGAAGAGTACCACGTTCCCATTCATGTTACAGACCTCTCATTTGTATTCCGAAAAAACATTAGGCACAGTGTAACCACTGCAAGAGACATAATTACTTCCCCTACATTATTCCAGTAGCAGCCACTGTTGTCCCCTTTCTTCCTTATTTCTGTATAACTTTATGATATTGTTTTATTTGTTCTCTTCTAAATATGCATGACATATTAGCTGATGTATGTTAGACAACAAACAATCAATCAATCAATCAATATTTACTATTATTATTTTGTAGATGTATAGAAATTACATAAACCATGTAGAAGATCTACTGACTCAGATACAAGATACGATGAAAAAAGATAAAATGTTTGATCACATTTATAAAGAATTTGAATCTCAGAAAGTCTGTTACCTGCCCCTGAATACATTTTTCTTGAAACCAGGTCAAAGGTTACTTCACTATAGGCTTATACTGGAGAGTAAGTGATAATCTCTATGTTTCTACACATTAATTGTTAACATGAATGTTGTGTTGTTCAGTTTAAAAGTGTTAATAGGTTTCATGGGAATTTATAATACACTTTGTATATCGAGTGCAGTAGATCGTGGGTGAGAGCCCCAGTCTGGTCAAACCAAAGATTATAAAATTGGTATTTGTTGCTTCTCCTCTAAGCACGCAGCAAAGACTTGGTTGGCTCGGAATCAGAATAATGTGTCCGAGTGGAGCGACATGTCTACCCCCCCTGTTTCAGTAAGCTAGCACTATAAAAATCCAACTCAGCGTGTTGGTCTAGTACAAAGCGGACCTCATCATCATCTCAAACAATCACTCACTCACTCACTTTGTATAAGGAAAACAGTCTCTACACCTATACAAGGAGTCATTCACTTATAGTTAATCATAGAAAATTCCTCTATTCTGCTCTTAATTTATGTTTTCAATTTATTCTTCACCTTGACCAACTGGTTTGTTATTAATTGAGCAGCTGTACAAAATAGATATTAAGAATCTTCTAGAACTGTATACTATAATGTGAAACCTGTCTAAAACCAAACCTCCTTGGCACCAACTTTTGTGTTGGGAATACACAGGTGGTGGGTTTATTCAGGTTAAATTAACAAACATTTCCTTCATTTGGACTTTGATTCAGGGTTTGGTTTAGATAGGTTTCTCCCAATGTTTTGTGGTTTCATGATCCTAATCATGTTTCCATTACATAATCATTTAGCTTTTTATTGTTTTGATTTTAACACAGTAGGTATAAAGGTCAGATTAATTAGATATTCTTGATTTTTTTTATAATATGAAAGAAAATAGTTGCCTTAAATCCTAGATTTATGTATTAAAGAAAGAAATTTGAGTTTAAGTAAATTCTCATTTGAGCAAAGCATAAGTTTTAGGATTCACTTATATAATGTTATAAAATCAAGTAAAGATATATCAGACTCTTTACAGGAAGTGAATACAGACCTATGTGTGGTATGTTTACTATTATAAATGGAATCTTATTCATTTACCTACAGAAATATCACTGAGACTTTTATTAACATGTTCTCAACTGATATAACTATAGTCCTCAAACTGTCAACATCGTAATTATAAAGAATTAAATTTTTTCAGGAATTACTAAACATTATTCCATGGATCATCATGATTTCCCAGACTGTGATGGTATGTTATGTCTAATCTACTTGTTAATGTATGAGAGACTGATTTTGAGACAAGGAATTGATTGGGTGGTTATGGGTTACTGATGTTTTTAAAGTCACATTAGACAACATTTATTTAGACAAACTAGCAGTTAACTAATTATCTAGTCAGAATCAATACTATTATGTCTGGTACTATTTAATATGCAATGTTTCAAACTTAACCATGTGATCACAATCTTAAATATCTTGTGACTTGAATACAATGCATTTTCAGTAAATATGTTTATACTTTTTCATCTGCTTAGAGATACAATATTTAAACAAATGAAACAAAAAAGTTAATTTGATGAATGACATTTGTTTGAAAAAAAAGTTTGATTTTAATTTTTTTCAGCTTCTCTGAAGAAACTATCTGAAGTTGTGTCAGAGTGTAAAGATAAGATGAGAATGGAGGTAAAATTATAGTGTTATAAGATAAGATGAGAATGGAGGTAAAATTATAGTGTTATAAGATAAGATGAGAATGGAGGTAAAATTATAGTGTTATAAGATAAAATGAGAATGGAGGTAAAATTATAGTGTTATAAACTCTTTCTTTACCATACATTTGTCTACATTTTATTGTGATATAGAAATATTCATGTACTAACACTTTCAGTGTATTAGATTGTTTGAACAGTATAAACGAGGATGTGGTAGAATACATCTTTAAAAATTGCTGGAAGAATGAAGCTTGTTTCTGATCTTTTCAGAAAATTTGGAGTTTGTTTTGGCCTTTTCGACATTACTGGATTTGCACATTTGCATATACAGTCAACCTGTATTAAGAGGTCACCTTTGGGACAAAGAAAAAGTGACCTTATAAGACAGGTGACCTCTTAAAAGAGGTTAAATTCATATGAAATGTTATATGACAGGACAAGCAAAAGGTGACGTTTTAATGCATGTGGCTGCTTAATAGAGGTGACTGCATTGGCAGATTTGACTGTCTATATCAAGATTCAAAATCTTTTAACATTTACTCAAAAATAAAAATTATATTCCATTTTTTTTTTTTTTTTTTTTTGCCGATTTTAAATAAATCATGGCAATTGGTAATTTCTTTTGTACAAAGATTTGAAGTGTAGTTGTAAGTGGAAGGAATAATGTAATTGCTGTTTGATTATTTTCAGGAAAATCTTCAAAAATTGATAGAACTTCAGAGAGATATGATAGGAATTGATACTGTAGTACATCCAGATAGGGTATGTTATAGTCTAAGGCCTAATTACTGTTTTCTCCAGAGTCTTGTTCAGTGAAACCGGTCTTGAGAGACCACACTATTGTGAAGCCACTAAGTGACATTTAAATGTTGTGTGTTCTGCTGAGACAGGATTCTTTATAGTGGTAAACTGGTATTATGAATATTTTATACACTAATGGTCAGATATATAATAGTATAATAGTTATATCACGGTGGCCAGTTTTTGTTGATGGTCTGTATAATAGTTATATAACGATGATCAGATTTTATTGATGGAGGAAACTGAATCCCATCACAAGATGTTTAATAAAGGGGTCTATGGAAATACAAATAATAGGTTATTTTCCCCCCAGAGACTACTAATTTTAATAAATCCAAGGTGTGCACAAATAGACAGGTGAGCCACTAGTTGTTCCAAATAGACAGGTGATCCACTAGTTGTTCCAAATAGACAGGTGGTTTGATTAGAAATATTAAAGTTTTCAAACAGGTCAAAAGTCTTTTCCACATTAAAATAGATATTTTTCATATATAAACAGGATTTTTTAAAGATATTACTGACTAGTCATGGCTTACTCAATTCTCTTGAAATTTCCAGAATTAAAAGCAAAAAGCAATATATTTTTTTTAGATAATATTATTTCTAATTTTTCTTAGAAATGATTTAAAAAGTTTAACTTTTGTTCACTGAATATTTAATATATTGTGACTTTGAGAGTACACATTTGTGTTTAAATCATAAAATCTTACACTTAAATGTTTGTAAAATAATATTGAAATGTTATACTAATCTAATTAATTCTAATTCTAAAGGTGGAAAATTCAAGAAAATCGGATAAAAAATGACAATTCAATATTTTATTAGTGTCTCACCTTATGCATACATACATAAATTAACAAAAAAGAAAATTAAACATGTTTTATATATATATCCACACACAAGCCAATCAATACAGATTTATGAGAGACGATAAGACATCATATGTCAACAAGTACATACGGGTAATACAAATATTCATCTATATATTGACATGAGGAGAATGTTTTGAAAATAAGTGGTTTTATATGAAATATATAGGGAAATATTTTAGTATTGAAAGACTTTTGACCTGTGAAGATATGACTAATTTTATTGTTGTTGAAATAATAATATAATTTTTGTTAACTTTACAGAACTTTGTCAGAGAAGGATGTCTACAGAAATTTTCCAGGAAAGGTTACCAACAAAGAATGTTTTTCTTGGTAGGTCACTCGAACTTAATTATGAACAGATATATCATGTTTGGGAGGAGTATTTGCGAAAAATACCAGTCGTGAGACAAAAGATTTAGTCTCAAGACTGGTATTTTTTGCAAATACCCCTCCCAATATGATATATCTGTTTAATTACACCAAATATTATTAGGAATAAATAATACCTTTTGTTTGTCGTTTTCAGGATATTCTGTTTTTATTGTTTGTTTCAGGAACGTTTTAACTTGTTATAAAACTTTTTGAGGAATTTTGATGTTTGTTATTTTTTTACGTTTACATCGGAGCACTTCCGTGTTTCAAGGTGTAATTATACAAAGAATGTTTTTCTTGGTAGGTGACTCAAACTTAATTATACATCTAAGAACATATATACTCTCTTTAATAGTATCAGGGATTATAAAATTCATGATTTGAATAAATGCTGTTTTAGAAACTATTACAAGTCGTATGGTTTTGAAAGGACAATGTTTGTATAAAAATGAAATCAAGGCTTTACAATTGAGCTGTGAAGGACTTGAACACTCAATTTTTTTTAAATAATGGGTAATCTACTTTATTATTGTAAATTCAGAAGAAGAATTGTGGTTAGTTGTCTGTTTAGGGACTTGATACTACAATATAACATATGTTTTTTTCTTATTTTCAGTTTTCAGATATATTGTTGTATTCTAGTCGAACAGCTTCTTCATTACTACAGTTCAAAGTTCATGGACAGCTTCCTCTCCAAAGAATGGTTGTAAGTATATCACAAAAACACATTGGTTTCCATAGAATACATGTTTGACAAGTTCTGATACATAATAAAACTGACCGCCAGGATATAACTGAAACATTGTTGAAAGTGGAGTTAAACACCATCAAACAAACAAAACATAATTCTCATAAAATTTTCTAGGAAAGCTCTGTGCCATTTCTACAACATGGAAATAGCAAAAAATATAACTGCCATCATACATTTCCAGGTAGACAATATATTATAGTGTCATTACTATACTAGTAATTAGTTTTTAATAGTGCACATTCGTTTCATACGGACCACTTATTTACTTCAGTAACTAATTATAATAAAAGTATGAAAACTTACTGAATTCTTGAGTAAAACACTACACAGAAAACTAAATATTGAGCAACACGACTGCCACTTATAAACGTGGGTAATCTTAGTTCATATTGAGCAACACGACTGCCACTTATAAACGTGGGTAAACTTAGTTCATATTGAGCAACACGACTGCCACTTATAAACGTGAGTAAACTTAGTTCATATTGAGCAACTCGACTGCCACTTATAAACGTGAGTAAACTTAGTTCATATTGAGCAACTCGACTGCCACTTATAAACGTGGGTAAACTTAGTTCATCTTTTTACTTAGGCTATTGTACTCAAAAAGTTTCCTTTTAAGCATTTCAAATCTTTTGTGTTTATTTGTTTTAAAATTTGCATAATTTACTTATAGCAAATTGTTTCAAAGATGAAAACTTGTCATTAGATCAAACATAAAAATATAGCAGATTTGAATTGATTTAATCACATGGTTTAATCACATGGTTTTTTACTCCCCAAATTTTAAATCATAATATAATGATGTATAAAATGGCATAATTTGATGTTTTAGGTAGAAGAATCTGACCATGCTAAAATGGCTGTAGCCAATAGCTTTGCTATTTATGGTGGACATAAGTGTATTCTTGTAGCTGCTAGGTAAGTCATTGTATATTTTAAACAATTAGAATTTATGTTATTTATTTTATTTAGCTTGTTTGTCATCTTGATCAATGACATTAATACACCAGAAAAACAGTTAATAGTAACTTAGTGAATACAACATTTAATATGAGATGTTATTAAGAAGGCGTTTACAACATTTAATATGAGATGTTATCAAGAAGGCAAGCGTTTACAACATTTAATATGAGATGTTATCAAGAAGGCAAGCGTTTACAACATTTAATATGAGATGTTATCAAGAAGGCAAGCGTTTACAACATTTAATATGAGATGTTATCAAGAAGGCAAGCGTTTACAACATTTAATATGAGATGTTATCAAGAAGGCAAGCGTTTACAACATTTAATATGAGATGTTATCAAGAAGGCGTTTACAACATTTAATATGAGATGTTATCAAGAAGGTGTTTACAACATTTAATATGAGATGTTATCAAGAAGGCAAGTGTTTACAACATTTAATATGAGATGTTATCAAGAAGGCAAGCATTTACAACATTTAATATGAGATGTTATCAAGAAGGCAAGCGTTTACAACATTTGATATGAGATGTTATCAAGAAGGCAAGCGTTTACAACATTTAATATGAGATGTTATCAAGAAGGCGTTTACAACATTTAATATGAGATGTTATCAAGAAGGCAAGTGTTTACAACATTTAATATGAGATGTTATCAAGAAGGCGTTTACAACATTTAATATGAGATGTTATCAAGAAGGCAAGCGTTTACAACAGTGATATTAGTATTTACAGTTAAACTTATATACAATAAGGTGACCATCATGGTCGTAATCGTATGGTACTTCAGTTGGATTTGTGCTCTCAACACTAAAGTTGTGAGTTCGAATTAAGCCCATGGCGAGGTGTACTCGATACAACATTATGTGATAAAGTTCGACATGTCAGTGGTTTTCTCCGGGTACTCGGGTTTCATCCACCAACAAAACTGACCGCCACGATATTACTAAAATATTGTTGAAAGTGGCGTTAAACACCATAACCCTAACACTAACCCGGTATACAATGGTTACTGTTGGAATAAAAAAAATGACTGCATAAAACAAATGATTCCATTTTCTTGGTTGGTATGATCCGTAGGATTTGTACTACTGATACATATTGTCAATTTATATTTCTAGTTCACAAGAGGAAAAAGATAAATGGATTGAAGATTTAAATGAAGCCATCAACGCAGCTAAAAATAGAATTGACGATAAACTTAAATATGCTAGTCTTAAGTCATCCACAAGTAAGTTTATAGCTAATGACAAGCTAAATTCGTTGTGTACTTATGTTTTTACCGCCAATGATATACAATCATATATCTGAAATATTATAGACAGTGGCATTCAACACATAACTCATAATCTGTATGCTAAACCAATATTAATTTTTTTATATAAAATAGTTTACCAAAATATTGTATGTTATCAATTTTCATAATTGCATACCTGTTAACCTCTGGGAACTGCTAGGGGGGAGATCTCCCCCCTACCAACTCTTCTAAAAGGGAGATTTTGCACGTCGCCTTTAAACGCACAAAATTGTACCTTGTAGTTGAATGATAATAAAGCAATGATGTAAAATGGTATATAAAGACACATTCATTGTATGCAAATTTATTGTTGACCCTTCTATTAATAGCTGGACAGTCTAGTTACATGAACTTGTGTTACTCTGGTATGTTAGAACAGCTTTCTTTGCTGCACTGTCACTTGGATTGAATTCAAAGCAAGCTTTGTCTTGGTTTTGTTTTGCACATATTAAACAGCAAATAGTGTCATTGTTCAGATTTGACCTCATATCAGAGTGTATTTTTTTTAACATTGAAAAAATTCTCTCTGGGTCAGCATTGCTGACAGGGATTACACAACAAGCTTTTGGATAAAACTCTAAAGCTATTTTGTTGGCATAAACTGGCGCAATTGGGGGGTTTTGTTAGTAGCAGTGACTGCTTTCTTGTGTAAACTGTGTATTGAATATCCTTCATGTTGTATATAATATTTTGAAAACTACAATAGGCTAAATTTGATTGTCCCTACCCAACTTTCCGTACTTTTCCAAGACTATCTTCATATACAGATTCTGATTACCCCTTTGGTATTTTCAAACTCTTCTTTACCCCTTTATCATTTCTATGTAGCTTTTAGATATTGTTGAAATTGTCTTCATTCTGAATATGTATGAGATAGTAGAATGTATATACTAGATAGTAGAATGTATATACTAGATAGTAGAATGTATATACTAGATAGTAGAATGTATATACTAGATAGTAGAATGTATATACTAGATAGTAGAATGTATATACTAGACAGTAGAATGTATATACTAGACAGTAGAATGTATATACTAGACAGTAGAATGTATATACTAGATAGTAGAATGTATATACTAGATAGTAGAATGTATATACTAGATAGTAGAATGTATATACTAGACAGTAGAATGTATATACTAGACAGTAGAATGTATATACTAGACAGTAGAATGTATATACTAGATAGTAGAATGTATATACTAGATAGTAGAATGTATATACTAGACAGTAGAATGTATATACTAGATAGTAGAATGTATATACTAGATAGTAGAATGTATATACTAGACAGTAGAATGTATATACTAGACAGTAGAATGTATATACTAGACAGTAGAATGTATATACTAGACAGTAGAATGTATATACTAGATAGTAGAATGTATATACTAGATAGTAGAATGTATATACTAGATAGTAGAATGTATATACTAGATAGTAGAATGTATATACTAGACAGTAGAATGTATATACTAGACAGTAGAATGTATATACTAGATAGTAGAATGTATATACTAGACAGTAGAATGTATATACTAGATAGTAGAATGTATATACTAGACAGTAGAATGTATATACTAGATAGTAGAATGTATATACTAGACAGTAGAATGTATATACTAGATAGTAGAATGTATATACTAGACAGTAGAATGTATATACTAGACAGTAGAATGTATATACTAGATAGTAGAATGTATATACTAGACAGTAGAATGTATATACTAGATAGTAGAATGTATATACTAGATAGTAGAATGTATATACTAGACAGTAGAATGTATATACTAGACAGTAGAATGTATATACTAGACAGTAGAATGTATATACTAGATAGTAGAATGTATATACTAGACAGTAGAATGTATATACTAGATAGTAGAATGTATATACTAGATAGTAGAATGTATATACTAGATAGTAGAATGTATATACTAGATAGTAGAATGTATATACTAGATAGTAGAATGTATATACTAGACAGTAGAATGTATATACTAGACAGTAGAATGTATATACTAGATAGTAGAATGTACATACTAGATAGTAGAATGTATATACTAGACAGTAGAATGTATATACTAGACAGTAGAATGTATATACTAGATAGTAGAATGTATATACTAGATAGTAGAATGTATATACTAGACAGTAGAATGTATATACTAGACAGTAGAATGTATATACTAGATAGTAGAATGTATATACTAGATAGTAGAATGTATATACTAGACAGTAGAATGTATATACTAGATAGTAGAATGTATATACTAGATAGTATAATGTATATACTAGATAGTAGAATGTATATACTAGACAGTAGAATGTATATACTAGATAGTAGAATGTATATACTAGACAGTAGAATGTATATACTAGATAGTATAATGTATATACTAGATAGTAGAATGTATATACTAGATAGTAGAATGTATATACTAGATAGTAGAATGTATATACTAGATAGTAGAATGTATATACTAGATAGTAGAATGTATATACTAGATAGTAGAATGTATATACTAGACAGTAGAATGTATATACTAGACAGTAGAATGTATATACTAGACAGTAGAATGTATATACTAGATAGTAGAATGTATATACAAGATAGTAGAATGTATATACTAGATAGTAGAATGTATATACTAGATAGTAGAATGTATATACTAGATAGTAGAATGTATATACTAGATAGTAGAATGTATATACTAGACAGTAGAATGTATATACTAGATAGTAGAATGTATATACTAGATAGTAGAATGTATATACTAGACAGTAGAATGTATATACTAGACAGTAGAATGTATATACTAGATAGTAGAATGTATATACTAGATAGTAGAATGTATATACTAGATAGTAGAATGTATATACTAGATAGTAGAATGTATATACTAGATAGTAGAATGTATATACTAGACAGTAGAATGTATATACTAGACAGTAGAATGTATATACTAGACAGTAGAATGTATATACTAGATAGTAGAATGTATATACTAGATAGTAGAATGTATATACTAGACAGTAGAATGTATATACTAGATAGTAGAATGTATATACTAGACAGTAGAATGTATATACTAGATAGTAGAATGTATATACTAGACAGTAGAATGTATATACTAGACAGTAGAATGTATATACTAGACAGTAGAATGTATATACTAGATAGTAGAATGTATATACTAGATAGTAGAATGTATATACTAGACAGTAGAATGTATATACTAGACAGTAGAATGTATATACTAGACAGTAGAATGTATATACTAGACAGTAGAATGAATATACTAGATAGTAGAATGTATATACTAGATAGTAGAATGTATATACTAGATAGTAGAATGTATATACTAGATAGTAGAATGTATATACTAGACAGTAGAATGTATATACTAGACAGTAGAATGTATATACTAGATAGTAGAATGTATATACTAGACAGTAGAATGTATATACTAGATAGTAGAATGTATATACTAGATAGTAGAATGTATATACTAGATAGTAGAATGTATATACTAGATAGTAGAATGTATATACTAGATAGTAGAATGTATATACTAGATAGTAGAATGTATATACTAGATAGTAGAATGTATATACTAGACAGTAGAATGTATATACTAGATAGTAGAATGTATAGTAGAATGTATATACTAGACAGTAGAATGTATATACTAGATAGTAGAATGTATATACTAGACAGTAGAATGTATATACTAGACAGTAGAATGTATATACTAGATAGTAGAATGTATATACTAGACAGTAGAATGTATATACTAGATAGTAGAATGTATATACTAGATAGTAGAATGTATATACTAGACAGTAGAATGTATATACTAGATAGTAGAATGTATATACTAGACAGTAGAATGTATATACTAGACAGTAGAATGTATATACTAGACAGTAGAATGTATATACTAGATAGTAGAATGTATATACTAGACAGTAGAATGTATATACTAGATAGTAGAATGTATATACTAGATAGTAGAATGTATATACTAGATAGTAGAATGTATATACTAGACAGTAGAATGTATATACTAGACAGTAGAATGTATATACTAGACAGTAGAATGTATATACTAGACAGTAGAATGTATATACTAGATAGTAGAATGTATATACTAGATAGTAGAATGTATATACTAGATAGTAGAATGTATATACTAGATAGTAGAATGTATATACTAGACAGTAGAATGTATATACTAGATAGTAGAATGTATATACTAGATAGTAGAATGTATATACTAGATAGTAGAATGTATATACTAGATGGTAGAATGTATATACTAGACAGTAGAATGTATAGAATGTATATACTAGATAGTAGAATGTATATACTAGACAGTAGAATGTATATACTAGACAGTAGAATTTATATACTAGACAGTAGAATGTATATACTAGACAGTAGAATGTATATACTAGACAGTAGAATGTATATACTAGATAGTAGAATGTATATACTAGATAGTAGAATGTATATACTAGATAGTAGAATGTATATACTAGATAGTAGAATGTATATACTAGATAGTAGAATGTATATACTAGATAGTAGAATGTATATACTAGACAGTAGAATGTATATACTAGACAGTAGAATGTATATACTAGACAGTAGAATGTATATACTAGATAGTAGAATGTATATACTAGATAGTAGAATGTATATACTAGACAGTAGAATGTATATACTAGATAGTAGAATGTATATACTAGACAGTAGAATGTATATACTAGATAGTAGAATGTATATACTAGACAGTAGAATGTATATACTAGACAGTAGAATGTATATACTAGACAGTAGAATGTATATACTAGATAGTAGAATGTATATACTAGATAGTAGAATGTATATACTAGACAGTAGAATGTATATACTAGACAGTAGAATGTATATACTAGACAGTAGAATGTATATACTAGACAGTAGAATGAATATACTAGATAGTAGAATGTATATACTAGATAGTAGAATGTATATACTAGATAGTAGAATGTATATACTAGATAGTAGAATGTATATACTAGACAGTAGAATGTATATACTAGACAGTAGAATGTATATACTAGATAGTAGAATGTATATACTAGACAGTAGAATGTATATACTAGATAGTAGAATGTATATACTAGATAGTAGAATGTATATACTAGATAGTAGAATGTATATACTAGATAGTAGAATGTATATACTAGATAGTAGAATGTATATACTAGATAGTAGAATGTATATACTAGATAGTAGAATGTATATACTAGACAGTAGAATGTATATACTAGATAGTAGAATGTATAGTAGAATGTATATACTAGACAGTAGAATGTATATACTAGATAGTAGAATGTATATACTAGACAGTAGAATGTATATACTAGACAGTAGAATGTATATACTAGATAGTAGAATGTATATACTAGACAGTAGAATGTATATACTAGATAGTAGAATGTATATACTAGATAGTAGAATGTATATACTAGACAGTAGAATGTATATACTAGATAGTAGAATGTATATACTAGACAGTAGAATGTATATACTAGACAGTAGAATGTATATACTAGACAGTAGAATGTATATACTAGATAGTAGAATGTATATACTAGACAGTAGAATGTATATACTAGATAGTAGAATGTATATACTAGATAGTAGAATGTATATACTAGATAGTAGAATGTATATACTAGACAGTAGAATGTATATACTAGACAGTAGAATGTATATACTAGACAGTAGAATGTATATACTAGATAGTAGAATGTATATACTAGATAGTAGAATGTATATACTAGATAGTAGAATGTATATACTAGATAGTAGAATGTATATACTAGACAGTAGAATGTATATACTAGATAGTAGAATGTATATACTAGATAGTAGAATGTATATACTAGATAGTAGAATGTATATACTAGATGGTAGAATGTATATACTAGACAGTAGAATGTATAGAATGTATATACTAGATAGTAGAATGTATATACTAGACAGTAGAATGTATATACTAGACAGTAGAATTTATATACTAGACAGTAGAATGTATATACTAGACAGTAGAATGTATATACTAGACAGTAGAATGTATATACTAGATAGTAGAATGTATATACTAGACAGTAGAATGTATATACTAGACAGTAGAATGTATATACTAGATAGTAGAATGTATATACTAGATAGTAGAATGTATATACTAGATAGTAGAATGTATATACTAGATAGTAGAATGTATATACTAGATAGTAGAATGTATATACTAGACAGTAGAATGTATATACTAGATAGTAGAATGTATATACTAGATAGTAGAATGTATATACTAGATAGTAGAATGTATATACTAGACAGTAGAATGTATATACTAGACAGTAGAATGTATATACTAGATAGTAGAATGTATATACTAGATAGTAGAATGTATATACTAGACAGGACAATGTATATACTAGATAGTAGAATGTATATACTAGACAGTAGAATGTATATACTAGATAGTAGAATGTATATACTAGATAGTAGAATGTATATACTAGATAGTAGAATGTATATACTAGATAGTAGAATGTATATACTAGATAGTAGAATGTATATACTAGATAGTAGAATGTATATACTAGACAGTAGAATGTATATACTAGATAGTAGAATGTATATACTAGATAGTAGAATGTATATACTAGATAGTAGAGTGTATATACTAGATAGTAGAATGTATATACTAGATAGTAGAATGTATATACTAGACAGTAGAATGTATATACTAGATAGTAGAATGTATATACTAGATAGTAGAATGTATATACTAGACAGTAGAATGTATATACTAGATAGTAGAATGTATATACTAGACAGTAGAATGTATATACTAGATAGTAGAATGTATATACTAGACAGTAGAATGTATATACTAGATAGTAGAATGTATATACTAGACAGTAGAATGTATATACTAGACAGTAGAATGTACATACTAGATAGTAGAATGTATATACTAGACAGTAGAATGTATATACTAGATAGTAGAATGTATATACTAGATAGTAGAATGTATATACTAGACAGTAGAATGTATATACTAGACAGTAGAATGTATATACTAGACAGTAGAATGTATATACTAGATAGTAGAATGTATATACTAGATAGTAGAATGTATATACTAGATAGTAGAATGTATATACTAGATAGTAGAATGTATATACTAGATAGTAGAATGTATATACTAGACAGTAGAATGTATATGCTAGATAGTAGAATGTATATACTAGATAGTAGAATGTATATACTAGACAGTAGAATGTATATACTAGACAGTAGAATGTATATACTAGATAGTAGAATGTATATACTAGACAGTAGAATGTATATACTAGACAGTAGAATGTATATACTAGACAGTAGAATGTATATACTAGACAGTAGAATGTATATACTAGATAGTAGAATGTATATACTAGATAGTAGAATGTATATACTAGATAGTAGAATGTATATACTAGATAGTAGAATGTATATACTAGATAGTAGAATGTATATACTAGACAGTAGAATGTATATGCTAGATAGTAGAATGTATATACTAGACAGTAGAATGTATATACTAGACAGTAGAATGTATATACTAGATAGTAGAATGTATATACTAGATAGTAGAATGTATATACTAGATAGTAGAATGTATATACTAGATAGTAGAATGTATATACTAGATAGTAGAATGTATATACTAGATAGTAGAATGTATATACTAGACAGTAGAATGTATATACTAGATAGTAGAATGTATATACTAGATAGTAGAATGTATATACTAGATAGTAGAATGTATATACTAGATAGTAGAATGTATATACTAGACAGTAGAATGTATATACTAGATAGTAGAATGTATATACTAGATAGTAGAATGTATATACTAGATAGTAGAATGTATATACTAGACAGTAGAATGTATATACTAGACAGTAGAATGTATATACTAGATAGTAGAATGTATATACTAGATAGTAGAATGTATATACTAGACAGGACAATGTATATACTAGATAGTAGAATGTATATACTAGACAGTAGAATGTATATACTAGATAGTAGAATGTATATACTAGATAGTAGAATGTATATACTAGATAGTAGAATGTATATACTAGATAGTAGAATGTATATACTAGATAGTAGAATGTATATACTAGATAGTAGAATGTATATACTAGACAGTAGAATGTATATACTAGATAGTAGAATGTATATACTAGATAGTAGAGTGTATATACTAGATAGTAGAATGTATATACTAGATAGTAGAATGTATATACTAGACAGTAGAATGTATATACTAGATAGTAGAATGTATATACTAGATAGTAGAATGTATATACTAGACAGTAGAATGTATATACTAGATAGTAGAATGTATATACTAGACAGTAGAATGTATATACTAGATAGTAGAATGTATATACTAGACAGTAGAATGTATATACTAGATAGTAGAATGTATATACTAGACAGTAGAATGTATATACTAGACAGTAGAATGTACATACTAGATAGTAGAATGTATATACTAGACAGTAGAATGTATATACTAGACAGTAGAATGTATATACTAGATAGTAGAATGTATATACTAGATAGTAGAATGTATATACTAGATAGTAGAATGTATATACTAGATAGTAGAATGTATATACTAGACAGTAGAATGTATATGCTAGATAGTAGAATGTATATACTAGATAGTAGAATGTATATACTAGACAGTAGAATGTATATACTAGACAGTAGAATGTATATACTAGATAGTAGAATGTATACTAGATAGTAGAATGTATATACTAGACAGTAGAATGTATATACTAGACAGTAGAATGTATATACTAGACAGTAGAATGTATATACTAGATAGTAGAATGTATATACTAGATAGTAGAATGTATATACTAGATAGTAGAATGTATATACTAGATAGTAGAATGTATATACTAGATAGTAGAATGTATATACTAGATAGTAGAATGTATATACTAGACAGTAGAATGTATATGCTAGATAGTAGAATGTATATACTAGACAGTAGAATGTATATACTAGACAGTAGAATGTATATACTAGATAGTAGAATGTATATACTAGATAGTAGAATGTATATACTAGATAGTAGAATGTATATACTAGATAGTAGAATGTATATACTAGATAGTAGAATGTATATACTAGATAGTAGAATGTATATACTAGACAGTAGAATGTATATGCTAGATAGTAGAATGTATATACTAGATAGTAGAATGTATATACTAGACAGTAGAATGTATATACTAGACAGTAGAATGTATATACTAGATAGTAGAATGTATACTAGATAGTAGAATGTATATACTAGTACTCTTGAGTTTTGTTTGTTGACGTATTTAGTTATTGTTTAGGTTCATCAGAAAATGTTGACAATGGTGAAACTGCTGAAATAAATGGTCATATACCTGAGAAACAAATTCAACACAGAGCTAATACAACGATGCATGTGTGTTGGCATAGAAACACTAGTGTTAGTCTTAGAGATCATGACAAGTCAGTCAGGGTAAGTCAGTAAAAACATGGTGACTTGCCTTTTTTCTAGGTTGACTTAAGGGTGAAGTGAGTGAAAATATGGAAGACTTCCAAAAAGCAAGCAAAATTTAATGTTTCTTTTCCCTGCTACCACATGTCCTTTTACCTATCACAAAACAAAAGTGCTGTACAACAATTTAAAGAAAGATGCAATCAACAAGTTTGGAATAAAATATTGAACATCAAATCCTGTAGGGATCAAATTTCAGGACCATAAGTGCTCCTTTAATATGAAGATTGAAGAAAAAGTATAATTTTTGGTGAAAAAATACAGACTTACCAAGACTGACAGGGCGACTAAAACTTAAGTGGGAATAGGGTAATTTCAAAGAAACCAGGGGCGAAAAAGTTGCCCACGTCATGTGGTTTGGTGAGCCCTGTATAATTTTCAACACATTGTTACATCTAATCAAAAATTATATATATATAACAATCAAGGTTTGTTATCTTTTTATATACACAAAGAAAAAAGTTAAGCACCCCCATGTTTTTTTGAAATCACAAATGATACAAGTATCACGAGATTACTGACCAGATAATCTCAAGAACGCAATGGTCACCTGTTAGGACATTACATTGGCTGTAAGAAACCACAAAAAAAATCAAGAAAAATGTTCAATTTAATGAATATTTAATCACAATATCACAAGACCAGTTTTTGCAGTAAAACATGTCCATTTTAAGTATTGACCTTCACAGTTCAAAAAGTACGATAAGATTGTCATTTCACTTTTAAAATGTCACTTATGAAACACTTGACGACATCATATTGTTCAAAGTTCAGTACCGGGTGTAACCCCCACGTGCTTGGATGACGGCCTCAACCCTGTGTCTCGTCCCTCCAGTTAGACGCTGGATGTCCTGTTGTGATAGCTGCTGCCATTCCCGATGCAATGCTACTTCCAACTGACAAATGTTTTGCACAGGAGATTCCCCAGCCTGTATACGACGGCCTTAACATGTCCCAAATATGCTCTATGGGATTCAAATCCGGGCTCATGGCTGGCCAAGGAACATAAATCACAGCTTCGTTTTGGAGGTAGGTGGTTACTGCTCTTGAACGATGAGGCCTGGCATTGTCATCCATATACACAGGCCTTGTAGCTAGTGGGTGGTTGTCGAAATGGGGGACAACAACTGGTTGCAAGACGTCTCTGATGTACTGATCACCAGTTAGGTTGCCTTGAATGGTGACTAAATCCAGCTTGCAGTCATGAGAGATACACCCCCAAACCATTACTGAGCCTCCACTGTAAGGGACAGTTGGCTGGATGTTTCTTGGGGTATAGGCTGTATTTTTGTGTCTCCAAACCCTCATCCGGCCTTCGGTTACATGAAGCAGAAACCGGCTCTTGTCTGACCAATGGATCTTGCGCCATGTCCTTAAATTCCAACCATGTCGTGCTAAACACCATTCCAAAACGTGTTCGTCGATGTCGGTCTGCCAACAGTGGACGTTTAATGACTCTCCTTGACTTGAGTCCCGCTGATTTCAGACAGTTTCTAACTGTTCTTGTTGACAGACGTCTATTGGGCACCCAGTGTTGTTTGAGTACAGAACTGGTTGCGAATGGCATCCGTCGAACCAAACGCTGCAATGCCCTGTCGTCACGATCAGATATTACCCATGGTCTGCCAGATCTTGGCAAGTCTTTCACATTGTTGGTTTGTGTGTGTTTTCTCACCAGTCGGCTGACTACAGAATAGTGGTAGCCCATCTGACGTCCAATAGCTTTGAAGGACATCCCTGTTGTATGCATGCCGATTATTTGCCATCTTTGTGCTTCTGATATTCACCTTCGTACCATGCTTACTGAGAATTAATAAAAAAAAAATTAAAACACCGGACTTAAATACTCAAATTCGAAGCGTGAACATACTGAATTTTGAGTAATGCACGAGAGGCATGGTTCACGTCATGACTAGTCGATATTAGACATAATGGTCACACCTGTGTGAGCACAACTTTTTAATGGAACATTGTTCTTGCTATAATTAATATAAATATTAGAATCTAAACTTAGTGTAACTTATTATGTTTTAATATATCAGGGGGTACTTAACTTTTTTCTTTGTGTATAGAATCAAATGAGTGGCTATCTATTAAGGAAGTTTAAGAACGGTAATGGTTGGCAGAAAGTGTGGGTTATATTCACTAACTTCTGTTTATTTTTATAGAACCAAATGAGTGGCTATCTATTAAGGAAGTTTAAGAACAGTAATGGCTGGCAGAAACTGTGGGTTGTATTCACTAACTTCTGTTTATTTTTCTACAAAACATATCAGGTAAGATTTATAGAGGAATGAATAATCTACAAAATCTAAATTATTATAAAATGTTGCAATATCTTATATCAATGCAAAAAATATGAAGCCATGTTAGGATTTAAAATGAAAGTTACTATTTGTGCTTGCCTCTCAAAAGTTCTGGATGCTATGAAGCAAACCATAGTAATGTGAATGAGTCTCATTTATAGCTCACCTAGACCAAAGGGTCACGTGAGGTATGGTCATCACTTTCATCGTCAGTGTTGTTGTATATATAAACCTTAAACATTTCTATCTATTTCTCACAAACTACTGGCAAAATTGAAATCAAGCTTGGTATACTAGATGTAACTTGGGTATTCCTAAACATTTTACATGATTTTTATTTCTTTCGTAAATTCAACATAGCTGATGGGACCAATTATGCTTTCTTATTTGCATGAATTTCTGAAACCTTCTTCTCTGAAGCTGCATATATGAGGAAATTTTTCCATGATAGGGATAAAAAAGTTTTTGTTTTTTTTTGTCAATCGGAAATCCAAGATGGCCACCACCAGAAGACAAATTAAACATAGGATCACATGGGGAAAATGTTTTGAATTTACTCTTATCTAAAATCTCAAAACTATTTGACAGCAAACAAGACTGGAATATTCCTTGGATTGGTCATTTACAAAATGTGTGCTTATTTTGTTTATCTGAAATCCAAAATGGGTCCATCACAGCAGGATATAGTTTTAACAGAGGGTCATATGGGAAAATGGAAAGTAATTTTTCTCAGATACTATAAAGAGACTGAATCGAAACAATGCATAAATAATCAATGGATTGTCGTTTCAATATTTTGTTTAGTCAGAAATCCAAGTTAGCTGGCTTCACATGACATTGTTTAACTATGGGAATATGAATGAAAAAAGTTTTTTTTTCAACATCAAACTTGCCTCAACACAAATGTGCATGAAAAAGCAGGTAGGCGATACAGGCTCAGGTGAGCCTCTAGTTTTAATGATTTTTGTCTTGATTTTGTCAAACTATATTACTTTGAGACAAACTAATATTTTACTATGAATAAATGTCAAGATGTTTAAAGAAAGCAATATCTTGGCAAGCATCAATTAATTATTATTAATGAATATAACAGGATGATTTCCCCTTGGCGAGCCTCCCATTACTGGGTTATGCAGTAAACACACCCGATGATGAAGATGGCATACACAAGGATCATGTGTTTAAATTACAGTTTAAAAACCATGTATACTTCTTTAGGGCAGAAAGTGAATATACTTTTGAAAGGTAAACAAAACATATATATGTCTTTTGAAGTCATCACAATTTGATCAATATATTTTAATTGATCACTGCATCGGTTGTTTAATAGTTTAGGGTACCTACGTCAAGCTTGGTGGATTGTAGGTTTGAGTCGGGTCGGGTCAAACCAAAGACTATAAACTGCATCGGTGGCGTAATAGTTAGCGTGCTTGCCTTGAGTGCTGTAGATCGTAGGTTCGAACCCTGTTCGGGTCAAACCAAAGACTATAAAATTGGTATTTATTGCTTCTCTGTTAAGCACGCAGCATTAAGGAGAAAGGGCAAAGACTGGTTGGCTTTGAATCAGAATAATGTGTCCGAGTGGAGCGATATGTCTACCCGCGGCCAGTTGTTCAGCACTATAAATATCCAACTAAGCATGTTGATCCAGTACAAAGTGAACCATCATCATTTAATTGACTAGTAACTTGTTCTCACTATAATATAGCTGAAACATTTATCACATGACAGTAAACAGCATTCACTCACTCACTCTTAATTTATCAATTGTTTGTGTTATAAGATTTTCATCAATATTTCAATGATATAATAACTATGAATTATTATGATGAAGGAATGAAGAATTCACCATTCATCAGTACAGTGTATTAGGTTTAGAAAAATTGTCATCCTGGATTCTAAACCTCAAAATAAGTCAATAAAACTAGAAACTAAAACACAACTGAAATATTGTTGAACATTAGTGTTTAATACTGTTATTTACCTGCATCAAAAATATGTCAATGTTTTGGCTCTTAATAAACAGTGTATTAGACAGATAATGCTAAACTGCTTAATAAACAGTGTATTAGACAGATAATGTTAAACTGCTTGACCTTTAACCCAAACAAGACTGTAGGACTTTAGTAATTAATGGTGTGTTTACAGACAAGTTCTGTTGAGACAAAGTAGAAAATTAATTATTAAACTATTTGTTCTTGTTATAGATGGATGGAGGTTATCAATAGTGCAACAAACAGTGCTAGAAGAATCAGATTATTTAGTAGACTGGACAGTCAACAAGCTTCATAGGAGTTGCTCAACTTTAACCTTTAACCTTTTATCATTGTCCATAGAATGGTTGTATTTCTACAAAACATGGATTGTTTAATGAAAATCACAATATTGGACCTGATTTTTCTTCTTTTTAAATTACACATAATAAATATGATATCCAATGATAGTAATTAGACTGAGATTTATTTTAATGTCTTTAATTATTTTAATCTAGATACATGTACATGTATGTGTCAGGACATGTAATTCTCTTTATACAAGCTACAACTTTACAACACAAATGCTTTGATAGTTGGAAATACTTAAATTTGTTAGGTTACTGGAAAACAGACTTTACATACATTTTACCAATTTTTATTCTTATGAATGTGTCCTATTTAAAAAAAAATGTTCATCTTTTCATTGGACGTTAAAACGGGGGTCTAAAGGAGTGGTCCATGTTATTGTGATTATTCAGATTGTTGGTCCTCACTCCAACTTTCTTGTAGTGAAAATTGTATTGAAACCTGTCGTGAAAGATCAATCCTTCTACGAACAAATTTGGTGTTTCAAGACAGGTTTTGTTATATAAAAAACAGAATTTCTTACATTTTAAAGTGGTCTCTATAGACAGGTTTTACTGTAATGTTAAGATACTAAGATTTTGATATTCATCAATCATAATTTGTTGATTTATCTACCAGCTCAACTTTAAAGAAAACGATGGCTGAATCACTATTCCAACATGTTAGTTACATATTTCATTATCCCAGCCAGTTATGTAATAAGTGCCTTACAAACAAAAGTATTTTGTATTATTAATGATTAATTTGTTTTTCATTACTTTTGTTGCAGCTTAAGCTTATTAATTTTGGCAGCTTTAATATTTTTCGATCTTCTGTTTGAAGTTTAGTGTGATTTTTTCGTGAAGGATATGAGACGGCCGCTTTATTAAAGTAGAAAGAACATTTTAAACAAGACATTTTTTTAGTATTAATAAAAAAAATTGTCATTAAACAGAACATTATTTTTCTGCAATATAGAATTATTTGTTTGAATGGCTGATTTTTTTTTATACTTGATAAAATGAACCTAGTCATTTTGTTAATACCCAAGTGCATTTTTTTTAATGTTTTCCCTATTTTTGATGACTTATTATTTCAGGAGAGAAAGAAAAAAGAAAAGAATTAGAATAGGGTTTGGTACTTATTATAGTTTACTTAAAGGATGAGAAGGAATAATTTCAAAATACATCAAAAATAGGAAAGTGTAACAAAATTTGAAAATACATTTTGACTTCTTGACTATAAATTGTGTTGTACATGTATTAATTTTATATATGTTTGATTGTAAATAATCTTGGCAATAAAAATGTTAAATCTATGATAGCACTGCTTAGCAGAAAACTTGCCCTATAATATGACTGTATTTCTGTGTTGTTATTTATATATCATGTGTTCCCATTATACAGAAGACTACATGTACTGAGCAGATTATAAACTGAAGGTGTTTGTGTTGTCTGTGTCATCTCTGTCACACTCTTATTAAAGTCTAATCTCTGTGTCATCTCTGTCACACTCTTATTAAAGTCTAATCTCTGTGTCATCTCTGTCACACTCTTATTAAAGTCTAATCTCTGTGTCATCTCTGTCACACTCTTATTAAAGTCTAAACTCTGTGTCATCTCTGTCACACTTATTAAAGTCTAATCTCTGTGTCATCTCTGTCACACTCTTATTAAATTCTAATCTCTGTGTCATCTCTGTCACACTCTTATTAAAGTCTAAACTCTGTGTCATCTCTGTCACACTCTTATTAAAGTCTAATCTCTGTGTCATCTCTGTCACACTCTTATTAAAGTCTAATCTCTGTGTCATCTCTGTCACACTTATTAAAGTCTAATCTCTGTGTCATCTCTGTCACACTCTTATTAAAGTTTAATCTCTGTGTCATCTCTGTCACACACTTATTAAAGTCTAATCTCTGTGTCATCTCTGTCACACTCTTATTAAAGTCTAAACTCTGTGTCATCTCTGTAACACTCTTATTAAAGTCTAATCTCTGTGTCATCTCTGTCACACTCTTATTAAAGTCTAATCTCTGTCATCTCTGTCACACTCTTATTAAAGTCTAATCTCTGTGTCATCTCTGTCACACTCTTATTAAAGTCTAAACTCTGTGTCATCTCTGTCACACTCTTATTAAAGTCTAAACTCTGTGTCATCTCTGTCACACTCTTATTAAAGTCTAATCTCTGTGTCATCTCTGTCACACTCTTATTAAAGTCTAAATTCTTTACATCGTAATAGAATTTAACCAGATTTTACCACTTTCCTTCTGATATGATTATCCTATGTTATTTTTTAGGATTTTACATATCCATCTAACTATTTTCAACGTAAATGGAAGAAAGGGTGACACACTTCCTCCATGGAAGACCCATCATTGTTTAAGATTTGGTTTTCATTCTGTAAATCTCTTCAAAGCTACACCATTACTGAAACCAGAATAATTAAACAGAATACAATTGGTTACCCAGAAATAATGAATGTATTTGTTTTTTTAACATATTACACATTACTACAATATTTTACTTCCTGAAATTTACAGTCAGTCCAGACTGGGTTTTAATTTATGTATTCTAATATCTTTTAAGCATGGCAAAACAGAGACTATGCATTCAGATCTTTTGACATAATTTATTTACATGAGAGTTATTGGCATTTTACATTATATGTAGACATCTTTTATATTCATATACAGAAATTAAAACTCAATCTAGATGAGTTGTATTTTATAAACATACATAGAAATTTAAAACTCAATCTAGAGGAGTTGTATTTTATAAACATACAAAGAAATTTAAAACTCAATCTAGAGGAGTTGTATTTTATAAACATACATAGAAATTTAAAACTCAATCTAGAGGAGTTGTATTTTATAAACATACATAGAAATTTAAAACTCAATCTAGAGGAGTTGTATTTTATAAACATACATAGAAATTTAAAACTCAATCTAGAGGAGTTGTATTTTATAAACATACATAGAAATTTAAAACTCAATCTAGAGGAGTTGTATTTTATAAACATGCATAGAAATTTAAAACTCAATCCAAAGGGGCTGTATTTATGTTTATATCCATTGTGTTTTCCTCAATGTAGAATTCCTAAAAACACACAATATTTTGTGTAGTTTTAACCAATGTATTCCACATATATATTTATGTACAGTATAAAGAAAGCAATGTTTATATACAAAGACAAATTGTTTTAATTTACACAATTATTTAATAATATATTTATTAATATTTAATTGATATAATACAGCTTTATAATTTGGAGATTTTTTATCTTTTACTTAGGCAATGCAAAAAAATGCCTAGGTTCTCAGGCCAATTTTGTAAAAAATGGATGAGGGAGGGAGGCTTTTTTTTTTCAGAAGTTTTCTTCCTTTTTTCAAAAAATTTCATCAAATCCACTACTGCTGAAACAGAGTATTTGTCATATTTTTCCTGGAAGGTCCATCCATCTGGAGCAGATTGTCCATTCTTTATGGAGTTATACAATTCTGTGAACGTACATGACGTTGAAAAGTCGAAGATAATGCTCCATGGCATCAAAACTTTACTCGAATGAGCAATTTGGCAAGAAATAAGTGCCATGCTTTTGCTGATCAACGTTAAATAACAGCCCGTTTGAAATACAATGTAAAAAATTCTGGATTTCGACCGTAATAAAAATCGATAACCCAGGGGTTTTGCTGGTGTTTTAGGGGACACGGCAGGGCCTGAGAACCTGGTTTAATTTTTTTTTATAGCCTTAGATTGTGATTTTTTTATTGGGAATATGGTTGCTTAGCAACATATTTGTCTCTATTTATTTCTCTTGTAAAAAAATATGTTCCAGTACACCAACTATTTATTTAAATTTCAAATTAGTATTGATGGGTGTACAATTTTATAGAACTGAAACTTAAATAAACACTGGAGTACAATTTTGAAATTTGTTGGAAAATTCAGAGTAAAAAGTGTGATATTGTTTTCCTCAAAGGGAGGTAATTAATTATAAGGTTATAAATCATGTGTACTTATTGATGGGCATAATTAAATCATGTAGAATTTTTAATAGAATTTTATAGGTGTACATATGTCAGAATAAGAATATAATGCATAATTAATAAATTTGTATCCATACCTGAATGTCCATTTTAAAATTATGTTTACTTTTTAAAGTGGAAGCATTTTTATCAGATTTAAGAATAAACTTTATCATCACTGATGGGTTTTTTTTAATAAAAAGAGGAAAAATATTCATAATAATCAGCAATTATTTTGATACTGATAGGAGAGGATTTTAACATATCAACATATTGATTTTATAGATTCATACCTAAAGTATTTTGGAATACCTCAGTTTTTATTGTTTGTTCAACAAATCACTTGTATATCTAGAGTCTTCACAGAATTTTATTTTTGTGTATGTTTTTATAATAAAATAAGTTATTTTAATTATTTTTCACTCTCAGTTAAATGTCATGTTTGACTCAGCATTAAATCTATCACAGTTTAGAAACTAGGTAATATTTGAAGATGAACTACATTTATTAACTTTAAAATCATTTTGATAAATTTAATGACAAAGCAATTCAAGCTACAATTTAAACTGTACTATAATATTTTTGTTTTATATTATATACACAATGTAATATTAATTTAACATAAAAAAAATAAACAAGATTCCAAATAAGAAATTACTTTGAGTGAAAAAATGAAACTTAAGATAAAAAAAATAAATATCAAGAAATTGTTATGATTTTTATATACAAAATTATTTTGGAAAATCTTGCATTAAAATAATTTGTGTTAAGATGTATTTTGTAATTCTAACAGGATGCTCGATTGTTTTGTTGTATTTTTTTTTCTTCCTTTTTTTGTGATTAAGGCTATACATGACTTTTGCATAAATACTTTAAATTGATAAAATATTTATTAAATGAAAGAGAATAATAATAAGTGTTATATGAGGAGATGATAACTCATTAAGCTGAACTCATCTTGTTTTCTTTACAAATACATTCAGTTTTTACATTTGTGCTGCGAGTGGTTATGCTACGAGTGTTTAGCTCAACTTTCAACAATATTTCGGTTATATCATGACGGTTATTGGTGAAGGAAATCAGAATATCCACAGAAAACCATTGACATTCCGCAAGTCACTGACAAACTTTTACAAAACTTATGTATATCTGACAGACAAGTAATTGATATGGTTATGAATATATCTAGATACCTTAGAAAACTAGCACTCTATTAAACATATGTAGAACCAAATGAGATCAACAAATTCAGTCTTCTTCAAGCAAATAAATGTCTTGTGTTATTTTAATACAAACTTTTATATGAAAAACGGTTCTTAAATTTTACTTCTCATTTCATACTTTAAAAATTATAATAAATTCCTATCTCATGCACTGCTATGAGAATATTTTAATTTTTATCACCATAATGATACCAGAGGTTAAAAATATTGGTAAATTAAGTACAATAGACCAATGATACGACATCAGTTTTAATACTAATGTACTGGGTGTGCATTGATATGAAAACATACTACCCACAAATCTTCTTTATTCAGAAGCAGCATATTAAAGACTTGGATTCTCTGTAGACAATATAAAACTGATGTGAAATAATTTGACAGTATTAGATATACTACTGTTACAGGAGAAGACATAGATATTTGGTGCTTATAAAATGTATATAAGAGTCATAACATTGTACATTTATCATAAATAAAGAAAAGCACATTGTCAAATCTTATTGTGTGTTGGGGTTGTTACTTCACATTTATTATCTTAAATAGGAATGGACTTGGTGGTGTAATGTTTAGAGTGATCACCATGAGGGCCTTGGTGGTGTAATGTTTAGAGTGATCATCAGCAGAGTCTTGGTGGTGTAATGTTTAGAGGGATCATCAGCAGGGCCTTGGTGGTGTAATGTTTAGAGTGATCACCAGGAGGGCCTTGGTGGTGTAATGTTTAGAGTGATCATCAGCAGGGCCTTGGTGGTGTCATGTTTAGAGTGATCATCAGGAGGGCCTTGGTGGTGTAATGTTTAGAGTGATCATCAGCAGGGCCTTGGTGGTGTAATGTTTAGCGTGATCACCAGGAGGGCCTTGGTGGTGTAATGTTTAGAGTGATCATCAGGAGGGCCTTGGTGGTGTAATGTTTAGCGTGATCATCAGCAGGGACTTGGTGGTGTAATGTTTAGAGTGATCATCAGGAGGGCCTTGGTGGTGTAATGTTTAGAGTGATCATCAGGAGGGCCTTGATGGTGTAATGTTTAGAGTGATCATCAGCAGGGCCTTGGTGGTGTAATGTTTAGAGTGATCATCATAAGGAGGGCCTTGGTGGTGTAATGTTTAGAGTGATTACCAGGAGGGCCTTGGTGGTGTAATGTTTAGAGTGATCATCATAAGGAGGGCCTTGGTGGTGTAATGTTTAGTGATCATCAGCAGGGCCTTGATGGTGTAATGTTTAGAGTGATCACCAGGAGGGCCTTGTTTGTGTAATGTTTAGAGTGATCATCAGCAGGGCCTTGTTGGTGTAATGTTTAGAGTGATCATCAGCAGGGCCTTGGTGGTGTAATGTTTAGAGTGATCATCAGCAGGGCCTTGGTGGTGTACTGTTTAGAGTGATCACCAGGAGGGCCTTGGTGGTGTAATGTTTAGAGTGATCACCAGGAGGGCCTTGGTGGTGTAATGTTTAGAGTGATCACCAGGAAGGCCTTGGTGATGTAATGTTTAGAGTGATCACCAGGAAGGCCTTGGTGGTGTAATGTTTAGAGTGATCACCAGGAGGGCCTTGGTGGTCTAATGTTTAGAGTGATCACCAGGAAGGTCTTGGTGATGTAATATTTAGAGTAATCATCAGGAGGGCCTTGGTGGTGTCATGTTTAGAGTGATCATCAAGAGGGCCTTGGTGGTGTCATGTTTAGAGTGATCATCAGGAGGGCCTTGGTGGTGTAATGTTTAGAGTGATCACCAGGAGAGCCTTGGTGGTGTAATGTTTAGAGTGATCATCAGCAGGGCCTTGGTGGTGTAATGTTTAGCGTGATCACCAGGAGGGCCTTGGTGGTGTAATGTTTAGAGTGATCATCAGCAGGGACTTGGTGGTGTAATGTTTAGAGTGATCATCAGCAGGGCCTTGGTGGTGTAATGTTTAGAGTGATCATCATCAGGAGGGCCTTGGTGGTGTAATGTTTAGAGTGATTACCAGGAGGGCCTTGGTGGTGTAATGTTTAGAGTGATCATCAGCAGGGCCTTGGTGGTGTAATGTTTAGAGTGATCATCATCAGGAGGGCCTTGGTGTTGTAATGTTTAGAGTGATCATCAGCAGGGTATTGGAGGTGTAATGTTCAGAGTGATCATCAGGAGGGCCTCGGTGGTGTAATGTCTAGAGTGATCATCAGGAGGGCCTTGGTGGTGTAATGTTTAGAGTGATCATCAGCAGGGCCTTGATGGTGTAATGTTTAGAGTGATCACCAGGAGGGCCTTGTTGGTGTAATGTTTAGAGTGATCATCAGCAGCGCCTTGATGGTGTAATGTTTAGAGTTATCACCGGGAGGGCCTTGGTGGTGTAATGTTTAGAGTGATCATCATAAGGAGGGCCTTGGTGGTGTAATGTTTAGAGTGATTACCAGGAGGGCCTTGGTGGTGTAATGTTTAGAGTGATCATCATAAGGAGGGCCTTGGTGTTGTAATGTTTAGAGTGATCATCAGCAGGGTATTGGAGGTGTAATGTTCAGAGTGATCATCAGGAGGGCCTCGGTGGTGTAATGTCTAGAGTGATCATCAGGAGGGCCTTGGTGGTGTAATGTTTAGAGTGATCATCAGCAGGGCCTTGATGGCGTAATGTTTAGAGTGATCACCAGGAGGGCCTTGTTGGTGTAATGTTTAGAGTGATCATCAGCAGCGCCTTGGTGGTGTAATGTTTAGAGTTATCACCGGGAGGGCCTTGGTGGTGTAATGTTTAGAGTGATCATCATAAGGAGGGCCTTGGTGGTGTAATGTTTAGAGTGATCATCAGCAGGGCCTTGATGGTGTAATGTTTAGAGTGATCACCAGGAGGGCCTTGTTTGTGTAATGTTTAGAGTGATCATCAGCAGGGCCTTGTTGGTGTAATGTTTAGAGTGATCATCAGCAGGGCCTTGGTGGTGTAATGTTTAGAGTGATCATCAACAGGGCCTTGGTGGTGTACTGTTTAGAGTGATCACCAGGAGGGCCTTGGTGGTGTAATGTTTAGAGTGATCACCAGGAGGGCCTTGGTGGTGTAATGTTTAGAGTGATCACCAGGAAGGCCTTGGTGATGTAATGTTTAGAGTGATCACCAGGAAGGCCTTGGTGGTGTAATGTTTAGAGTGATCACCAGGAGGGCCTTGGTGGTCTAATGTTTAGAGTGATCACCAGGAAGGTCTTGGTGATGTAATATTTAGAGTAATCATCAGGAGGGCCTTGGTGGTGTCATGTTTAGAGTGATCATCAAGAGGGCCTTGGTGGTGTCATGTTTAGAGTGATCATCAGGAGGGCCTTGGTGGTGTAATGTTTAGAGTGATCATCAGCAGGGCCTTGGTGGTGTAATGTTTAGCGTGATCACCAGGAGGGCCTTGGTGGTGTAATGTTTAGAGTGATCATCAGCAGGGACTTGGTGGTGTAATGTTTAGAGTGATCATCAGCAGGGCCTTGGTGGTGTAATGTTTAGAGTGATCATCATCAGGAGGGCCTTGGTGGTGTAATGTTTAGAGTGATTACCAGGAGGGCCTTGGTGGTGTAATGTTTAGAGTGATCATCATCAGGAGGGCCTTGGTGTTGTAATGTTTAGAGTGATCATCAGCAGGGTATTGGAGGTGTAATGTTCAGAGTGATCATCAGGAGGGCCTCGGTGGTGTAATGTCTAGAGTGATCATCAGGAGGGCCTTGGTGGTGTAATGTTTAGAGTGATCATCAGCAGGGCCTTGATGGTGTAATGTTTAGAGTGATCACCAGGAGGGCCTTGTTGGTGTAATGTTTAGAGTGATAATCAGCAGGGCCTTGGTGGTGTAATGTTTAGAGTTATCACCGGGAGGGCCTTGGTGGTGTAATGTTTAGAGTGATCATCAGCAAGGCCTTGGTGGTGTAATGTTTAGAGTGATCACCAGGAGGGCCTTGGTGGTGTAATGTTTAGAGTGATCACCAGGAGGGCCTTGGTGGTCTAATGTTTAGAGTGATCACCAGGAAGGTCTTGGTGATGTAATATTTCGAGTAATCATCAGGAGGGCCTTGGTGGTGTCATGTTTAGAGTGATCATCAAGAGGGCCTTGGTGGTGTCATGTTTAGAGTGATCATCAGGAGGGCCTTGGTGGTGTAATGTTTAGAGTGATCACCAGGAGGGCCTTGGTGGTGTAATGTTTAGAGTGATCATCAGCAGGGCCTTGGTGGTGTAATGTTTAGAGTGATCACCAGGAAGGACTTGGTGGTTTAATGTATAGTGATCATCAGCAGGGCCTTGATGGTGTAATGTTTAGTGATCATCAGGAGGGCCTTGGTGGTGTAATGTTTAGAGTGATCACCAGGAGGGCCTTGGTGGTGTATTGGTTAGAGTGATCATCAGCAGGGCCTTGATGGTGTAATGTTTAGAGTGATCAACAGGAGGACCTTGTTGCTGTAATGTTTAGAGTGATCATCAGCAGGGTCTTGGTGGTGTAATGTTTAGAATGATCACCAGGAGGGCCTTGGTTGTGTAATGTTTAGAGTGATCACCAGGAGGGCCTTGGTGGTGTAATGATTAGAGTGATCATCAACAGGGCCTTGGTGGTGTAATGTTTAGAGTGATCATCAGGAGGGCCTTGGTGGTGTAATGTTTAGAGTGATCATCAGCAGGGCCTTGGTGGTGTAATGTTTAGAGTGATCATCATCAGGAGGGCCTTGGTGGTGTAATGTTTAGAGTGATTACCAGGAGGGCCTTGGTGGTGTAATGTTTAGAGTGATCATCAGCAGGGCCTTGGTGGTGTAATGTTTAGAGTGATCATCATCAGGAGGTCCTTGGTGGTGTAATGTTTAGAGTGATCATCAGCAGGGTATTGGAGGTGTAATGTTCAGAGTGATCATCAGGAGGGCCTCGGTGGTGTAATGTCTAGAGTGATCATCAGGAGGGCCTTGGTGGTGTCATGTTCAGAGTGATCATCAAGAGGGCCTTGGTGGTGTCATGTTTAGAGTGATCACCAGGAAGGCCTTGGTGATGTAATGTTTAGAGTGATCACCAGGAAGGCCTTGGTGGTGTAATGTTTAAGAGTGATCACCAGGAGGGCCTTGGTGGTCTAATGTTTAGAGTGATCACCAGGAAGGGCTAGGTGATGTAATATTTAGAGTAATCATCAGGAGGGCCTTGGTGGTGTCATGTTCAGAGTGATCATCAAGAGGGCCTTGGTGGTGTCATGTTTAGAGTGATCATCAGGAGGGCCTTGGTGGTGTAATGTTTAGAGTGATCATCAGCAGGGCCTTGGTGGTGTAATGTTTAGCGTGATCACCAGGAGGGCCTTGGTGGTGTAATGTTTAGAGTGATCACCAGGAGGGCCTTGGTGGTGTAATGTTTAGCGTGATCATCAGCAGGGACTTGGTGGTGTAATGTTTAGAGTGATCATCAGGGGGGCCTTGGTGGTGTAATGTTTAGAGTGATCATCAGGAGGGCCTTGGTGGTGTAATGTTTAGAGTGATCATCAGCAGGGCCTTGGTGGTGTAATGTTTAGAGTGATCATCATCAGGAGGGCCTTGGTGGTGTAATGTTTAGAGTGATTACCAGGAGGGCCTTGGTGGTGTAATGTTTAGAGTGATCATCAGCAGGGCCTTGGTAGTGTAATGTTTAGAGTGATCATCATTAGGAGGGCCTTGGTGGTGTAATGTTTAGAATGATCATCAGCAGGGTATTGGAGGTGTAATGTTCAGAGTGATCATCAGGAGGGCCTCGGTGGTGTAATGTCTAGAGTGATCATCAGGAGGGCCTTGGTGGTGTCATGTTCAGAGTGATCATCAAGAGGGCCTTGGTGGTGTCATGTTTAAGAGTGATCACCAGGAGGGCCTTGGTGATGTAATGTTTAGAGTGATCACCAGGAAGGCCTTGGTGGTGTAATGTTTAAGAGTGATCACCAGGAGGGCCTTGGTGGTCTAATGTTTAGAGTGAGCACCAGGAAGGGCTAGGTGATGTAATATTTAGAGTAATCATCAGGAGGGCCTTGGTGGTGTCATGTTCAGAGTGATCATCAAGAGGGCCTTGGTGGTGTCATGTTTAGAGTGATCATCAGGAGGGCCTTGGTGGTGTAATGTTTAGAGTGATCATCAGCAGGGCCTTGGTGGTGTAATGTTTAGCGTGATCACCAGGAGGGCCTTGGTGGTGTAATGTTTAGAGTGATCACCAGGAGGGCCTTGGTGGTGTAATGTTTAGCTTGATCATCAGCAGGGACTTGGTGGTATAATGTTTAGAGTGATCATCAGGGGGGCCTTGGTGGTGTAATGTTTAGAGTGATCATCAGGAGGGCCTTGGTGGTGTCATGTTTAGAGTGATCATCAGGAGGGCCTTGGTGGTGTAATGTTTAGAGTGATCACCAGGAGGACCTAGGTGGTGTAATGTTTAGAGTGATCTTCAGGAGGGCCTTGGTGGTGTAATATTTAGAGTGATCATCAGGAGGGCCTTGGTGGTGTAATGTTTGGATCGATCATCAGCAGGGCCTTGGTGGTGTCATGTTTAGAGTGATCATCAAGAGGGCCTTGGTGGTGTAATGTTTAGAGTGATCATCATCAGGAAGGCCTTGGTGGTGTAATGTTTAGTGATCATCAGGAGGGTTTTGGTGGTGTAATGTTTATAGTGACCATCAGCAGGGCCTTGGTGGTGTAATGTTTAGAATGATCTTCATCATTAGGGCATTGGTGGTGTAATGTTTAGAGTGATCACCAGGAAGGCCTTGGTGGTGTAATGTATAGAGTGATCATCAGCAGGGCCTTGATGGTGTAATGTTTAGAGTGATCACCAGGAAGGCCTTGGTGGTGTAATGTATAGAGTGATCATCAGCAGGGCCTTGATGGTGTAATGTTTAGTGATCAACAGGAGGGACTTGGTGGTGTAATGTATAGAGTGATCACCAGGAGGGCCTTGGTGGTGTAATGTTTAGAGTGATCATAAGGAGGGCCTTGGTGGTGTAATGTTTAGTGATAACCAGGAGGGCCTTGGTGGTGTAATGTTTAGAGTGATCACGAGGAGGGCCTTGTTGGTGTAATGTTTAGAGTGATCACCAGGAGGGCCTTGGTGGTCTCATGTTTAGAGTGATTACCAGGAAGGTCTTGGTGATGTAATATTTCGAGTAATCATCAGGAGGGCCTTGGTGGTGTCATGTTTAGAGTGATCATCAAGAGGGCCTTGGTGGTGTCATGTTTAGAGTGATCATCAGGAGGGCCTTGGTGGTGTAATGTTTAGAGTGAACACCAGGAGGGCCTTGGTGGTGTAATGTTTAGAGTGATCATCAGCAGGGCCTTGGTGGTGTAATGTTTAGAGTGATCACCAGGAAGGACTTGGTGGTGTAATGTATAGAGTGATGATCAGCAGGGCCTTGATGGTGTAATGTTTAGTGATCATCAGGAGGGCCTTGGTGGTGTAATGTTTAGAGTGATCACCAGGAGGGCCTTGGTGGTGTATTGGTTAGAGTGATCATCAGCAGGGCCTTGATGGTGTAATGTTTAGAGTGATCACCAGGAGGACCTTGTTGCTGTAATGTTTAGAGTGATCATCAACAGGGCCTTGGTGGTGTAATGTTTAGAGTGATCATCAGGAGGGCCTTGGTTGTGTAATGTTTAGAGTGATCACCAGGAGGGCCTTGGTGGTGTAATGATTAGAGTGATCATCAACAGGGCCTTGGTGGTGTAATGTTTAGAGTGATCATCAGGAGGGCCTTGGTGGTGTAATGTTTAGAGTGATCATCAGCAGGGCCTTGGTGGTGTAATGTTTAGAGTGATCATCATCAGGAGGGCCTTGGTGGTGTAATGTTTAGAGTGATCATCATCAGGAGGGCCTTGGTGGTGTAATGTTTAGAGTGATCATCAGCAGGGCCTTGGTGGTGTAATGTTTAGAGTGATCATCATCAGGAGGGCCTTGGTGGTGTAATGTTTAGAGTGATCATCATCAGGAGGGCATTGGTGGTGTAATGATTAGAGTGATCATCAACAGGGCCTTGGTGGTGTAATGTTTAGAGTGATCATCAGGAGGGCCTTGGTGGTGTAATGTTTAGAGTGATCATCAGCAGGGCCTTGGTGGTGTAATGTTTAGAGTGATCATCAGGAGGGCCTTGGTGGTGTAATGTTTAGAGTGATCACCAGGAGGGCCTAGGTGGTGTAATGTTTAGAGTGATCTTCAGGAGGGCCTTGGTGGTGTAATATTTAGAGTGATCATCAGGAGGGCCTTGGTGGTGTAATGTTTGGATCGATCATCAGCAGGGCCTTGGTGGTGTCATGTTTAGAGTGATCATAAAGAAGGCCTTGGTGGTGTAATGTTTAGAGTGATCATCATCAGGAAGGCCTTGGTGGTGTAATGTTTAGTGATCATCAGGAGGGTTTTGGTGGTGTAATGTTTATTGTGACCATCAGCAGGGCCTTGGTGGTGTAATGTTTAGAATGATCTTCATCATTAGGGCATTGGTGGTGTAATGTTTAGAGTGATCACCAGGAAGGCCTTGGTGGTGTAATGTATAGAGTGATCATCAGCAGGGCCTTGATGGTGTAATGTTTAGAGTGATCACCAGGAAGGCCTTGGTGGTGTAATGTATAGAGTGATCATCAGCAGGGCCTTGATGGTGTAATGTTTAGTGATCAACAGGAGGGACTTGGTGGTGTAATGTATAGAGTGATCACCAGGAGGGCCTTGGTGGTGTAATGTTTAGAGTGATCATAAGGAGGGCCTTGGTGGTGTAATGTTTAGTGATAACCAGGAGGGCCTTGGTGGTGTAATGTTTAGAGTGATCACGAGGAGGGCCTTGTTGGTGTAATGTTTAGAGTGATCACCAGGAGGGCCTTGGTGGTCTCATGTTTAGAGTGATTACCAGGAAGGTCTTGGTGATGTAATATTTCGAGTAATCATCAGGAGGGCCTTGGTGGTGTCATGTTTAGAGTGATCATCAAGAGGGCCTTGGTGGTGTCATGTTTAGAGTGATCATCAGGAGGGCCTTGGTGGTGTAATGTTTAGAGTGAACACCAGGAGGGCCTTGGTGGTGTAATGTTTAGAGTGATCATCAGCAGGGCCTTGGTGGTGTAATGTTTAGAGTGATCACCAGGAAGGACTTGGTGGTGTAATGTATAGAGTGATGATCAGCAGGGCCTTGATGGTGTAATGTTTAGTGATCATCAGGAGGGCCTTGGTGGTGTAATGTTTAGAGTGATCACCAGGAGGGCCTTGGTGGTGTATTGGTTAGAGTGATCATCAGCAGGGCCTTGATGGTGTAATGTTTAGAGTGATCACCAGGAGGACCTTGTTGCTGTAATGTTTAGAGTGATCATCAACAGGGCCTTGGTGGTGTAATGTTTAGAGTGATCATCAGGAGGGCCTTGGTTGTGTAATGTTTAGAGTGATCACCAGGAGGGCCTTGGTGGTGTAATGATTAGAGTGATCATCAACAGGGCCTTGGTGGTGTAATGTTTAGAGTGATCATCAGGAGGGCCTGGGTGGTGTAATGTTTAGAGTGATCATCAGCAGGGCCTTGGTGGTGTAATGTTTAGAGTGATCATCATCAGGAGGGCCTTGGTGGTGTAATGTTTAGAGTGATCATCATCAGGAGGGCCTTGGTGGTGTAATGTTTAGAGTGATCATCAGCAGGGCCTTGGTGGTGTAATGTTTAGAGTGATCATCATCAGGAGGGCCTTGGTGGTGTAATGTTTAGAGTGATCATCATCAGGAGGGCCTTGGTGGTGTAATGATTAGAATGATCATCAACAGGGCCTTGGTGGTGTAATGTTTAGAGTGATCATCAGGAGGGCCTTGGTGGTGTAATGTTTAGAGTGATCATCAGCAGGGCCTTGGTGGTGTAATGTTTAGAGTGATCATCAGGAGGGCCTTGGTGGTGTAATGTTTAGAGTGATCACCAGGAGGGCCTAGGTGGTGTAATGTTTAGAGTGATCTTCAGGAGGGCCTTGGTGGTGTAATATTTAGAGTGATCATCAGGAGGGCCTTGGTGGTGTAATGTTTGGATCGATCATCAGCATGGCCTTGGTGGTGTCATGTTTAGAGTGATCATCAAGAGGGCCTTGGTGGTGTAATGTTTAGAGTGATCATCATCAGGAAGGCCTTGGTGGTGTAATGTTTAGTGATCATCAGGAGGGTTTTGGTGGTGTAATGTTTATAGTGACCATCAGCAGGGCCTTGGTGGTGTAATGTTTAGAATGATCTTCATCATTAGGGCATTGGTGGTGTAATGTTTAGAGTGATCACCAGGAAGGCCTTGGTGGTGTAATGTATAGAGTGATCATCAGCAGGGCCTTGATGGTGTAATGTTTAGAGTGATCACCAGGAAGGCCTTGGTGGTGTAATGTATAGAGTGATCATCAGCAGGGCCTTGATGGTGTAATGTTTAGTAATCAACAGGAGGGACTTGGTGGTGTAATGTATAGAGTGATCACCAGGAGGGCCTTGGTGGTGTAATGCTTAGAGTGATCATAAGGAGGGCCTTGGTGGTGTAATGTTTAGTGATAAGCAGGAGGGCCTTGGTGGTGTAATGTTTAGAGTGATCACGAGGAGGGCCTTGTTGGTGTAATGTTTAGAGTGATCACCAGGAGGGCCTTGGTGGTCTCATGTTTAGAGTGATTACCAGGAAGGTCTTGGTGATGTAATATTTCGAGTAATCATCAGGAGGGCCTTGGTGGTGTCATGTTTAGAGTGATCATCAAGAGGGCCTTGGTGGTGTCATGTTTAGAGTGATCATCAGGAGGGCCTTGGTGGTGTAATGTTTAGAGTGAACACCAGGAGGGCCTTGGTGGTGTAATGTTTAGAGTGATCATCAGCAGGGCCTTGGTGGTGTAATGTTTAGAGTGATCACCAGGAAGGACTTGGTGGTGTAATGTATAGAGTGATGATCAGCAGGGCCTTGATGGTGTAATGTTTAGTGATCATCAGGAGGGCCTTGGTGGTGTAATGTTTAGAGTGATCACCAGGAGGGCCTTGGTGGTGTATTGGTTAGAGTAATCATCAGCAGGGCCTTGATGGTGTAATGTTTAGAGTGATCACCAGGAGGACCTTGTTGCTGTAATGTTTAGAGTGATCATCAACAGGGCCTTGGTGGTGTAATGTTTAGAGTGATCATCAGGAGGGCCTTGGTTGTGTAATGTTTAGAGTGATCACCAGGAGGGCCTTGGTGGTGTAATGATTAGAGTGATCATCAACAGGGCCTTGGTGGTGTAATGTTTAGAGTGATCATCAGGAGGGCCTTGGTGGTGTAATGTTTAGAGTGATCATCAGCAGGGCCTTGGTGGTGTAATGTTTAGAGTGATCATCATCAGGAGGGCCTTGGTGGTGTAATGTTTAGAGTGATCATCATCAGGAGGGCCTTGGTGGTGTAATGTTTAGAGTGATCATCAGCAGGGCCTTGGTGGTGTAATGTTTAGAGTGATCATCATCAGGAGGGCCTTGGTGGTGTAATATTTAGAGTGATCATCATCAGGAGGGCCTTGGTGGTGTAATGATTAGAGTGATCATCAACAGGGCCTTGGTGGTGTAATGTTTAGAGTGATCATCAGGAGGGCCTTGGTGGTGTAATGTTTAGAGTGATCATCAGCAGGGCCTTGGTGGTGTAATGTTTAGAGTGATCATCATCAGGAGGGCCTTGGTGGTGTAATGTTTAGAGTGATCATCATCAGGAGGGCCTTGGTGGTGTAATGTTTAGAGTGATCATCAGGAGGGCCTTGGTGGTGTAATGTTTGGATCGATCATCAGCAGGGCCTTGGTGGTGTCATGTTTAGAGTGATCATCAAGAGGGCCTTGGTGGTGTAATGTTTAGAGTGATCATCAGCAGGGCCTTGATGGTGTAATGTTTAGAGTGATCATCAGCAGGGTATTGGAGGTGTAATGTTCAGAGTGATCATCAGGAGGGCCTCGGTGGTGTAATGTCTAGAGTGATAATCAGGAGGGCCTTGGTGGTGTCATGTTCAGAGTGATCATCAAGAGGGCCTTGGTGGTGTCATGTTTAGAGTGATCACCAGGAAGACCTTGGTGATGTAATGTTTAGAGTGATCACCAGGAAGGCCTTGGTGGTGTAATGTTTAGAGTGATCACCAGGAGGGCCTTGGTGGTCTAATGTTTAGAGTGATCACCAGGAAGGTCTTGGTGATGTAATATTTAGAGTAATCATCAGGAGGGCCTTGGTGGTGTCATGTTCAGAGTGATCATCAAGAGGGCCTTGGTGGTGTCATGTTTAGAGTGATCATCAGGAGTGCCTTGGTGGTGTAATGTTTAGAGTGATCATCAGCAGGGCCTTGGTGGTGTAATGTTTAGCGTGATCACCAGGAGGGCCTTGGTGGTGTAATGTTTAAAGTGATCACCAGGAGGGCCTTGGTGGTGTAATGTTTAGCGTGATCATCAGCAGGGACTTGGTGGTGTAATGTTTAGAGTGATCATCAGAAGGGCCTTGGTGGTGTAATGTTTAGAGTGATCATCAGGAGGGCCTTGGTGGTGTAATGTTTAGAGTGATCATCAGCAGGGCCTTGGTGGTGTAATGTTTAGAGTGATCATCATCAGGAGGGCCTTGGTGGTGTAATGTTTAGAGTGATTACCAGGAGGGCCTTGGTGGTGTAATGTTTAGAGTGATCATCATAAGGAGGGCCTTGGTGGTGTAATGTTTAGAGTGATCATCAGCAGGGCCTTGATGGTGTAATGTTTAAAGTGATCACCAGGAGGGCCTTGTTTGTGTAATGTTTAGAGTGATCATCAGCAGGGCCTTGTTGGTGTAATGTTTAGAGTGATCATCAGCAGGGCCTTGGTGGTGTAATGTTTAGAGTGATCATCAGCAGGGCCTTGGTGGTGTAATGTTTAGAGTGATCACCAGGAGGGCCTTGGTGGTGTAATGATTAGAATGATCATCAACAGGGCCTTGGTGGTGTAATGTTTAGAGTGATCATCAGGAGGGCCTTGGTGGTGTAATGTTTAGAGTGATCATCAGCAGGGCCTTGGTGGTGTAATGTTTATAGTGACCATCAGCAGGGCCTTGGTGGTGTAATGTTTAGAGTGATCATCATCAGCAGGGCCTTGGTGGTGTAATGTATAGAGTGATCATCAGCAGAGCCTTGATGGTGTAATGTTTAGTGATCAACAGGAGGGCCTTGGTGGTGTAATGTTTAGAGTGATCACCAGGAGGACCTTGGTGGTGTAATGTTTAGAGTGATCACCAGGAGGGCCTTGGTGGTGTAATGTTTAGAGTGATCATCAGGAGGGCCTAGGTTGTGTAATGTTTAGAGTGATCATCAGCAGGGCCTTGGTGGTGTAATGTTTAGAGTGATCATCATCAGTAGGGCCTTGGTGGTGTAATGTTTTGAGTGATCACCTGGAGGGCCTTGGTGGTGTAATGTTTAGCGTGATCATCAGCCCGGACTTGGTGGTGTAATGTTTAGAGTGATCATCAGCAGGGCCTTGGTGATGTAATGTTTAGAGTGATCACCAGGAGGGCCTTGGTGGTGTAATGTTTAGAGTGGTCACCAAGAGGGCCTTGGAGATGTAATGTTTAGAGTGATCATCAGGAGGGCCTAGGTGGTGTAATGTTTAGAGTGATCATCAGCAGGGCCTTGGTGGTGTAATGTTTAGAGTGATCATCATCAGTAGGCCTTGGTGGTGTAATGTTTTGAGTGATCACCAGGAGGGCCTAGGTGGTGTAATGTTTAGAGTGATCATCAGCAGGGCCTTGGTGGTGTAATGTTTAGAATGATCATCATCAGGAGGGCCTTGGTGGTGTAATGTTTAGAGTGATCATCAAGAGGGCATTGGTGGTGTCATGTTTAGAGTGATCATGAAGAGGGCATTGGTGGTGTAATGTTTAGAGTGATCATCAGGAGGGCCTTGGTGGTGTAATGTTTAGCGTGATCACCAGGATGGCCTTGGTGGTGTAATGTTTAGAGTGATCACCAGGAGGGCCTTGGTGGTTTAATGTATAGAGTGATCATCAGCAGGGCCTTGATGGTGTAATGTTTAGTGATCATCAGGAAGGCCTAGGTGGTGTAATGTATAGAGTGATCATCAGCAGGGCCTTGGTGGTGTAATGTATAGAGTGATCATCAGCAGGGCCTTGATGGTGTAATGTTTAGTGTTCAACAGGAGGGCCTTGGTGGTGTAATGTTTAGAGTGATCACCAAGAGGGCCTTGTTGGTGTAATGTTTAGAGTGATCATCGGGAGGGCCTTGGTGGTGTAATGTTTAGTGTTCAACAGGAGGGCCTTGGTGGTGTAATGTTTAGCGTGATCACCAGCAGGGCCTTGGTGGTGTAATGTTTAGAGTGATCATCAGGAGGGCCTTGGTGGTGTAATGTTTAGAGTGATCACCAGGAGGGCCTTGGTGGTGTAATGTTTAGAGTGATCATCAGCAGGGCCTTGGTGGTGTAATGTTTAGAGTGAACATCAGCAGGGCCTTGGTGGTGTAATGTTTAGAGTGATCATCATCGGGAGGGCCTTGGTGGTGTAATGTTTAGAGTGATCATCAGCAGGGCCTTGGTGGTTTAATGTTTAGAGTGATCAGCAGCAGGGCCTTGGTGGTGTAATGTTTAGAGTGATCATCAAGAGGGCCTTGGTGGTATCATGTTTAGAGTGATCATCAGGAGGGCCTTGGTGGTGTAATGTTTAGAGTGATCATCAAGAGGGCCTTGGTGGTGTAATGTTTAGAGTGATCATCAGCAGGTCCTTGGTGCTGTAATGTTTAGAGTGATCATCAGCAGGGCCTTGGTGGTGTAATGTTTAGAGTGATCATCATCAGTAGGGCCTTGGTGGTGTAATGTTTTGAGTGATCACCAGGAGGGCCTAGGTGGTGTAATGTTTAGAGTGATCATCAGCAGGGCCTTGGTGGTATAATGTTTAGAATGATCATCATCAGGAGGGCCTTGGTGGTGTAATGTTTCGAGTGATCATCAAGAGGGCATTGGTGGTGTCATGTTTAGAGTGATCATCAGCAGGGCCTTGGTGGTGTAATGTTTAGAGTGATCATCATCAGGAGGGCCTTGGTGGTGTAATGTTTAGAGTGATCATCATCAGGAGGGCCTTGGTGGTGTAATGATTAGAGTGATCATCAACAGGGCCTTGGTGGTGTAATGTTTAGAGTGATCATCAGGAGGGCCTTGGTGGTGTAATGTTTAGAGTGATCATCAGCAGGGCCTTGGTGGTGTAATGTTTAGAGTGATCATCATCAGGAGGGCCTTGGTGGTGTAATGTTTAGAGTGATCATCATCAGGAGGGCCTTGGTGGTGTAATGTTTAGAGTGATCATCAGGAGGGCCTTGGTGGTGTAATGTTTGGATCGATCATCAGCAGGGCCTTGGTGGTGTCATGTTTAGAGTGATCATCAAGAGGGCCTTGGTGGTGTAATGTTTAGAGTGATCATAAGCAGGGCCTTGATGGTGTAATGTTTAGAGTGATCATCAGCAGGGTATTGGAGGTGTAATGTTCAGAGTGATCATCAGGAGGGCCTCGGTGGTGTAATGTCTAGAGTGATAATCAGGAGGGCCTTGGTGGTGTCATGTTCAGAGTGATCATCAAGAGGGCCTTGGTGGTGTCATGTTTAGAGTGATCACCAGGAAGACCTTGGTGATGTAATGTTTAGAGTGATCACCAGGAAGGCCTTGGTGGTGTAATGTTTAGAGTGATCACCAGGAGGGCCTTGGTGGTCTAATGTTTAGAGTGATCACCAGGAAGGTCTTGGTGATGTAATATTTAGAGTAATCATCAGGAGGGCCTTGGTGGTGTCATGTTCAGAGTGATCATCAAGAGGGCCTTGGTGGTGTCATGTTTAGAGTGATCATCAGGAGGGCCTTGGTGGTGTAATGTTTAGAGTGATCATCAGCAGGGCCTTGGTGGTGTAATGTTTAGCGTGATCACCAGGAGGGCCTTGGTGCTGTAATGTTTAAAGTGATCACCAGGAGGGCCTTGGTGGTGTAATGTTTAGCGTGATCATCAGCAGGGACTTGGTGGTGTAATGTTTAGAGTGATCATCAGAAGGGCCTTGGTGGTGTAATGTTTAGAGTGATCATCAGGAGGGCCTTGGTGGTGTAATGTTTAGAGTGATCATCAGCAGGGCCTTGGTGGTGTAATGTTTATAGTGACCATCAGCAGGGCCTTGGTGGTGTAATGTTTAGAGTGATCATCATCAGCAGGGCCTTGGTGGTGTAATGTATAGAGTGATCATCAGCAGGGCCTTGATGGTGTAATGTTTAGTGATCAACAGGAGGGCCTTGGTGGTGTAATGTTTAGAGTGATCACCAGGAGGACCTTGGTGGTGTAATGTTTAGAGTGATCACCAGGAGGGTCTTGGTGGTGTAATGTTTAGAGTGATCATCAGGAGGGCCTAGGTTGTGTAATGTTTAGAGTGATCATCAGCAGGGCCTTGGTGGTGTAATGTTTAGAGTGATCATCATCAGTAGGGCCTTGGTGGTGTAATGTTTTGAGTGATCACCTGGAGGGCCTTGGTGGTGTAATGTTTAGCGTGATCATCAGCCCGGACTTTGTGGTGTAATGTTTAGAGTGATCATCAGCAGGGCCTTGGTGATGTAATGTTTAGAGTGATCACCAGGAGGGCCTTGGTGGTGTAATGTTTAGAGTGGTCACCAAGAGGGCCTTGGAGATGTAATGTTTAGAGTGATCATCAGGAGGGCCTAGGTGGTGTAATGTTTAGAGTGATCATCAGCAGGGCCTTGGTGATGTAATGTTTAGAGTGATCATCATCAGTAGGCCTTGGTGGTGTAATGTTTTGAGTGATCACCAGGAGGGCCTAGGTGGTGTAATGTTTAGAGTGATCATCAGCAGGGCCTTGGTGGTGTAATGTTTAGAATGATCATCATCAGGAGGGCCTTGGTGGTGTAATGTTTAGAGTGATCATCAAGAGGGCATTGGTGGTGTCATGTTTAGAGTGATCATGAAGAGGGCATTGGTGGTGTAATGTTTAGAGTGATCATCAGGAGGGCCTTGGTGGTGTAATGTTTAGCGTGATCACCAGGATGGCCTTGGTGGTGTAATGTTTAGAGTGATCACCAGGAGGGCCTTGGTGGTTTAATGTATAGAGTGATCATCAGCAGGGCCTTGATGGTGTAATGTTTAGTGATCATCAGGAAGGCCTTGGTGGTGTAATGTATAGAGTGATCATCAGCAGGGCCTTGGTGGTGTAATGTATAGAGTGATCATCAGCAGGGCCTTGATGGTGTAATGTTTAGTGTTCAACAGGAGGGCCTTGGTGGTGTAATGTTTAGAGTGATCACCAAGAGGGCCTTGTTGGTGTAATGTTTAGAGTGATCATCGGGAGGGCCTTGGTGGTGTAATGTTTAGTGTTCAACAGGAGGGCCTTGGTGGTGTAATGTTTAGCGTGATCACCAGCAGGGCCTTGGTGGTGTAATGTTTAGAGTGATCATCAGGAGGGCCTTGGTGGTGTAATGTTTAGAGTGATCACCAGGAGGGCCTTGGTGGTGTAATGTTTAGAGTGATCATCAGGAGGGCCTTGGTGGTGTAATGTTTAGAGTGAACATCAGCAGGGCCTTGGTGGTGTAATGTTTAGAGTGATCATCATCGGGAGGGCCTTGGTGGTGTAATGTTTAGAGTGATCATCAGCAGGGCCTTGGTGGTTTAATGTTTAGAGTGATCAGCAGCAGGGCCTTGGTGGTGTAATGTTTAGAGTGATCATCAAGAGGGCCTTGGTGGTATCATGTTTAGAGTGATCATCAGGAGGGCCTTGGTGGTGTAATGTATAGAGTGATCATCAGCAGGGCCTTGATGGTGTAATGTTTAGAGTGATCACCAGGAAGGCCTTGGTGGTGTAATGTATAGAGTGATCATCAGCAGGGCCTTGATGGTGTAATGTTTAGTGATCAACAGGAGGGACTTGGTGGTGTAATGTATAGAGTGATCACCAGGAGGGCCTTGGTGGTGTAATGTTTAGAGTGATCATAAGGAGGGCCTTGGTGGTGTAATGTTTAGTGATAACCAGGAGGGCCTTGGTGGTGTAATGTTTAGAGTGATCACGAGGAGGGCCTTGTTGGTGTAATGTTTAGAGTGATCACCAGGAGGGCCTTGGTGGTCTCATGTTTAGAGTGATTACCAGGAAGGTCTTGGTGATGTAATATTTCGAGTAATCATCAGGAGGGCCTTGGTGGTGTCATGTTTAGAGTGATCATCAAGAGGGCCTTGGTGGTGTCATGTTTAGAGTGATCATCAGGAGGGCCTTGGTGGTGTAATGTTTAGAGTGAACACCAGGAGGGCCTTGGTGGTGTAATGTTTAGAGTGATCATCAGCAGGGCCTTGGTGGTGTAATGTTTAGAGTGATCACCAGGAAGGACTTGGTGGTGTAATGTATAGAGTGATGATCAGCAGGGCCTTGATGGTGTAATGTTTAGTGATCATCAGGAGGGCCTTGGTGGTGTAATGTTTAGAGTGATCACCAGGAGGGCCTTGGTGGTGTATTGGTTAGAGTGATCATCAGCAGGGCCTTGATGGTGTAATGTTTAGAGTGATCACCAGGAGGACCTTGTTGCTGTAATGTTTAGAGTGATCATCAACAGGGCCTTGGTGGTGTAATGTTTAGAGTGATCATCAGGAGGGCCTTGGTTGTGTAATGTTTAGAGTGATCACCAGGAGGGCCTTGGTGGTGTAATGATTAGAGTGATCATCAACAGGGCCTTGGTGGTGTAATGTTTAGAGTGATCATCAGGAGGGCCTGGGTGGTGTAATGTTTAGAGTGATCATCAGCAGGGCCTTGGTGGTGTAATGTTTAGAGTGATCATCATCAGGAGGGCCTTGGTGGTGTAATGTTTAGAGTGATCATCATCAGGAGGGCCTTGGTGGTGTAATGTTTAGAGTGATCATCAGCAGGGCCTTGGTGGTGTAATGTTTAGAGTGATCATCATCAGGAGGGCCTTGGTGGTGTAATGTTTAGAGTGATCATCATCAGGAGGGCCTTGGTGGTGTAATGATTAGAATGATCATCAACAGGGCCTTGGTGGTGTAATGTTTAGAGTGATCATCAGGAGGGCCTTGGTGGTGTAATGTTTAGAGTGATCATCAGCAGGGCCTTGGTGGTGTAATGTTTAGAGTGATCATCAGGAGGGCCTTGGTGGTGTAATGTTTAGAGTGATCACCAGGAGGGCCTAGGTGGTGTAATGTTTAGAGTGATCTTCAGGAGGGCCTTGGTGGTGTAATATTTAGAGTGATCATCAGGAGGGCCTTGGTGGTGTAATGTTTGGATCGATCATCAGCATGGCCTTGGTGGTGTCATGTTTAGAGTGATCATCAAGAGGGCCTTGGTGGTGTAATGTTTAGAGTGATCATCATCAGGAAGGCCTTGGTGGTGTAATGTTTAGTGATCATCAGGAGGGTTTTGGTGGTGTAATGTTTATAGTGACCATCAGCAGGGCCTTGGTGGTGTAATGTTTAGAATGATCTTCATCATTAGGGCATTGGTGGTGTAATGTTTAGAGTGATCACCAGGAAGGCCTTGGTGGTGTAATGTATAGAGTGATCATCAGCAGGGCCTTGATGGTGTAATGTTTAGAGTGATCACCAGGAAGGCCTTGGTGGTGTAATGTATAGAGTGATCATCAGCAGGGCCTTGATGGTGTAATGTTTAGTAATCAACAGGAGGGACTTGGTGGTGTAATGTATAGAGTGATCACCAGGAGGGCCTTGGTGGTGTAATGCTTAGAGTGATCATAAGGAGGGCCTTGGTGGTGTAATGTTTAGTGATAAGCAGGAGGGCCTTGGTGGTGTAATGTTTAGAGTGATCACGAGGAGGGCCTTGTTGGTGTAATGTTTAGAGTGATCACCAGGAGGGCCTTGGTGGTCTCATGTTTAGAGTGATTACCAGGAAGGTCTTGGTGATGTAATATTTCGAGTAATCATCAGGAGGGCCTTGGTGGTGTCATGTTTAGAGTGATCATCAAGAGGGCCTTGGTGGTGTCATGTTTAGAGTGATCATCAGGAGGGCCTTGGTGGTGTAATGTTTAGAGTGAACACCAGGAGGGCCTTGGTGGTGTAATGTTTAGAGTGATCATCAGCAGGGCCTTGGTGGTGTAATGTTTAGAGTGATCACCAGGAAGGACTTGGTGGTGTAATGTATAGAGTGATGATCAGCAGGGCCTTGATGGTGTAATGTTTAGTGATCATCAGGAGGGCCTTGGTGGTGTAATGTTTAGAGTGATCACCAGGAGGGCCTTGGTGGTGTATTGGTTAGAGTAATCATCAGCAGGGCCTTGATGGTGTAATGTTTAGAGTGATCACCAGGAGGACCTTGTTGCTGTAATGTTTAGAGTGATCATCAACAGGGCCTTGGTGGTGTAATGTTTAGAGTGATCATCAGGAGGGCCTTGGTTGTGTAATGTTTAGAGTGATCACCAGGAGGGCCTTGGTGGTGTAATGATTAGAGTGATCATCAACAGGGCCTTGGTGGTGTAATGTTTAGAGTGATCATCAGGAGGGCCTTGGTGGTGTAATGTTTAGAGTGATCATCAGCAGGGCCTTGGTGGTGTAATGTTTAGAGTGATCATCATCAGGAGGGCCTTGGTGGTGTAATGTTTAGAGTGATCATCATCAGGAGGGCCTTGGTGGTGTAATGTTTAGAGTGATCATCAGCAGGGCCTTGGTGGTGTAATGTTTAGAGTGATCATCATCAGGAGGGCCTTGGTGGTGTAATATTTAGAGTGATCATCATCAGGAGGGCCTTGGTGGTGTAATGATTAGAGTGATCATCAACAGGGCCTTGGTGGTGTAATGTTTAGAGTGATCATCAGGAGGGCCTTGGTGGTGTAATGTTTAGAGTGATCATCAGCAGGGCCTTGGTGGTGTAATGTTTAGAGTGATCATCATCAGGAGGGCCTTGGTGGTGTAATGTTTAGAGTGATCATCATCAGGAGGGCCTTGGTGGTGTAATGTTTAGAGTGATCATCAGGAGGGCCTTGGTGGTGTAATGTTTGGATCGATCATCAGCAGGGCCTTGGTGGTGTCATGTTTAGAGTGATCATCAAGAGGGCCTTGGTGGTGTAATGTTTAGAGTGATCATCAGCAGGGCCTTGATGGTGTAATGTTTAGAGTGATCATCAGCAGGGTATTGGAGGTGTAATGTTCAGAGTGATCATCAGGAGGGCCTCGGTGGTGTAATGTCTAGAGTGATAATCAGGAGGGCCTTGGTGGTGTCATGTTCAGAGTGATCATCAAGAGGGCCTTGGTGGTGTCATGTTTAGAGTGATCACCAGGAAGACCTTGGTGATGTAATGTTTAGAGTGATCACCAGGAAGGCCTTGGTGGTGTAATGTTTAGAGTGATCACCAGGAGGGCCTTGGTGGTCTAATGTTTAGAGTGATCACCAGGAAGGTCTTGGTGATGTAATATTTAGAGTAATCATCAGGAGGGCCTTGGTGGTGTCATGTTCAGAGTGATCATCAAGAGGGCCTTGGTGGTGTCATGTTTAGAGTGATCATCAGGAGTGCCTTGGTGGTGTAATGTTTAGAGTGATCATCAGCAGGGCCTTGGTGGTGTAATGTTTAGCGTGATCACCAGGAGGGCCTTGGTGGTGTAATGTTTAAAGTGATCACCAGGAGGGCCTTGGTGGTGTAATGTTTAGCGTGATCATCAGCAGGGACTTGGTGGTGTAATGTTTAGAGTGATCATCAGAAGGGCCTTGGTGGTGTAATGTTTAGAGTGATCATCAGGAGGGCCTTGGTGGTGTAATGTTTAGAGTGATCATCAGCAGGGCCTTGGTGGTGTAATGTTTAGAGTGATCATCATCAGGAGGGCCTTGGTGGTGTAATGTTTAGAGTGATTACCAGGAGGGCCTTGGTGGTGTAATGTTTAGAGTGATCATCATAAGGAGGGCCTTGGTGGTGTAATGTTTAGAGTGATCATCAGCAGGGCCTTGATGGTGTAATGTTTAAAGTGATCACCAGGAGGGCCTTGTTTGTGTAATGTTTAGAGTGATCATCAGCAGGGCCTTGTTGGTGTAATGTTTAGAGTGATCATCAGCAGGGCCTTGGTGGTGTAATGTTTAGAGTGATCATCAGCAGGGCCTTGGTGGTGTAATGTTTAGAGTGATCACCAGGAGGGCCTTGGTGGTGTAATGATTAGAATGATCATCAACAGGGCCTTGGTGGTGTAATGTTTAGAGTGATCATCAGGAGGGCCTTGGTGGTGTAATGTTTAGAGTGATCATCAGCAGGGCCTTGGTGGTGTAATGTTTATAGTGACCATCAGCAGGGCCTTGGTGGTGTAATGTTTAGAGTGATCATCATCAGCAGGGCCTTGGTGGTGTAATGTATAGAGTGATCATCAGCAGGGCCTTGATGGTGTAATGTTTAGTGATCAACAGGAGGGCCTTGGTGGTGTAATGTTTAGAGTGATCACCAGGAGGACCTTGGTGGTGTAATGTTTAGAGTGATCACCAGGAGGGCCTTGGTGGTGTAATGTTTAGAGTGATCATCAGGAGGGCCTAGGTTGTGTAATGTTTAGAGTGATCATCAGCAGGGCCTTGGTGGTGTAATGTTTAGAGTGATCATCATCAGTAGGGCCTTGGTGGTGTAATGTTTTGAGTGATCACCTGGAGGGCCTTGGTGGTGTAATGTTTAGCGTGATCATCAGCCCGGACTTGGTGGTGTAATGTTTAGAGTGATCATCAGCAGGGCCTTGGTGATGTAATGTTTAGAGTGATCACCAGGAGGGCCTTGGTGGTGTAATGTTTAGAGTGGTCACCAAGAGGGCCTTGGAGATGTAATGTTTAGAGTGATCATCAGGAGGGCCTAGGTGGTGTAATGTTTAGAGTGATCATCAGCAGGGCCTTGGTGGTGTAATGTTTAGAGTGATCATCATCAGTAGGCCTTGGTGGTGTAATGTTTTGAGTGATCACCAGGAGGGCCTAGGTGGTGTAATGTTTAGAGTGATCATCAGCAGGGCCTTGGTGGTGTAATGTTTAGAATGATCATCATCAGGAGGGCCTTGGTGGTGTAATGTTTAGAGTGATCATCAAGAGGGCATTGGTGGTGTCATGTTTAGAGTGATCATGAAGAGGGCATTGGTGGTGTAATGTTTAGAGTGATCATCAGGAGGGCCTTGGTGGTGTAATGTTTAGCGTGATCACCAGGATGGCCTTGGTGGTGTAATGTTTAGAGTGATCACCAGGAGGGCCTTGGTGGTTTAATGTATAGAGTGATCATCAGCAGGGCCTTGATGGTGTAATGTTTAGTGATCATCAGGAAGGCCTAGGTGGTGTAATGTATAGAGTGATCATCAGCAGGGCCTTGGTGGTGTAATGTATAGAGTGATCATCAGCAGGGCCTTGATGGTGTAATGTTTAGTGTTCAACAGGAGGGCCTTGGTGGTGTAATGTTTAGAGTGATCACCAAGAGGGCCTTGTTGGTGTAATGTTTAGAGTGATCATCGGGAGGGCCTTGGTGGTGTAATGTTTAGTGTTCAACAGGAGGGCCTTGGTGGTGTAATGTTTAGCGTGATCACCAGCAGGGCCTTGGTGGTGTAATGTTTAGAGTGATCATCAGGAGGGCCTTGGTGGTGTAATGTTTAGAGTGATCACCAGGAGGGCCTTGGTGGTGTAATGTTTAGAGTGATCATCAGCAGGGCCTTGGTGGTGTAATGTTTAGAGTGAACATCAGCAGGGCCTTGGTGGTGTAATGTTTAGAGTGATCATCATCGGGAGGGCCTTGGTGGTGTAATGTTTAGAGTGATCATCAGCAGGGCCTTGGTGGTTTAATGTTTAGAGTGATCAGCAGCAGGGCCTTGGTGGTGTAATGTTTAGAGTGATCATCAAGAGGGCCTTGGTGGTATCATGTTTAGAGTGATCATCAGGAGGGCCTTGGTGGTGTAATGTTTAGAGTGATCATCAAGAGGGCCTTGGTGGTGTAATGTTTAGAGTGATCATCAGCAGGTCCTTGGTGCTGTAATGTTTAGAGTGATCATCAGCAGGGCCTTGGTGGTGTAATGTTTAGAGTGATCATCATCAGTAGGGCCTTGGTGGTGTAATGTTTTGAGTGATCACCAGGAGGGCCTAGGTGGTGTAATGTTTAGAGTGATCATCAGCAGGGCCTTGGTGGTATAATGTTTAGAATGATCATCATCAGGAGGGCCTTGGTGGTGTAATGTTTCGAGTGATCATCAAGAGGGCATTGGTGGTGTCATGTTTAGAGTGATCATCAGCAGGGCCTTGGTGGTGTAATGTTTAGAGTGATCATCATCAGGAGGGCCTTGGTGGTGTAATGTTTAGAGTGATCATCATCAGGAGGGCCTTGGTGGTGTAATGATTAGAGTGATCATCAACAGGGCCTTGGTGGTGTAATGTTTAGAGTGATCATCAGGAGGGCCTTGGTGGTGTAATGTTTAGAGTGATCATCAGCAGGGCCTTGGTGGTGTAATGTTTAGAGTGATCATCATCAGGAGGGCCTTGGTGGTGTAATGTTTAGAGTGATCATCATCAGGAGGGCCTTGGTGGTGTAATGTTTAGAGTGATCATCAGGAGGGCCTTGGTGGTGTAATGTTTGGATCGATCATCAGCAGGGCCTTGGTGGTGTCATGTTTAGAGTGATCATCAAGAGGGCCTTGGTGGTGTAATGTTTAGAGTGATCATAAGCAGGGCCTTGATGGTGTAATGTTTAGAGTGATCATCAGCAGGGTATTGGAGGTGTAATGTTCAGAGTGATCATCAGGAGGGCCTCGGTGGTGTAATGTCTAGAGTGATAATCAGGAGGGCCTTGGTGGTGTCATGTTCAGAGTGATCATCAAGAGGGCCTTGGTGGTGTCATGTTTAGAGTGATCACCAGGAAGACCTTGGTGATGTAATGTTTAGAGTGATCACCAGGAAGGCCTTGGTGGTGTAATGTTTAGAGTGATCACCAGGAGGGCCTTGGTGGTCTAATGTTTAGAGTGATCACCAGGAAGGTCTTGGTGATGTAATATTTAGAGTAATCATCAGGAGGGCCTTGGTGGTGTCATGTTCAGAGTGATCATCAAGAGGGCCTTGGTGGTGTCATGTTTAGAGTGATCATCAGGAGGGCCTTGGTGGTGTAATGTTTAGAGTGATCATCAGCAGGGCCTTGGTGGTGTAATGTTTAGCGTGATCACCAGGAGGGCCTTGGTGGTGTAATGTTTAAAGTGATCACCAGGAGGGCCTTGGTGGTGTAATGTTTAGCGTGATCATCAGCAGGGACTTGGTGGTGTAATGTTTAGAGTGATCATCAGAAGGGCCTTGGTGGTGTAATGTTTAGAGTGATCATCAGGAGGGCCTTGGTGGTGTAATGTTTAGAGTGATCATCAGCAGGGCCTTGGTGGTGTAATGTTTATAGTGACCATCAGCAGGGCCTTGGTGGTGTAATGTTTAGAGTGATCATCATCAGCAGGGCCTTGGTGGTGTAATGTATAGAGTGATCATCAGCAGGGCCTTGATGGTGTAATGTTTAGTGATCAACAGGAGGGCCTTGGTGGTGTAATGTTTAGAGTGATCACCAGGAGGACCTTGGTGTGTAATGTTTAGAGTGATCACCAGGAGGGTCTTGGTGGTGTAATGTTTAGAGTGATCATCAGGAGGGCCTAGGTTGTGTAATGTTTAGAGTGATCATCAGCAGGGCCTTGGTGGTGTAATGTTTAGAGTGATCATCATCAGTAGGGCCTTGGTGGTGTAATGTTTTGAGTGATCACCTGGAGGGCCTTGGTGGTGTAATGTTTAGCGTGATCATCAGCCCGGACTTTGTGGTGTAATGTTTAGAGTGATCATCAGCAGGGCCTTGGTGATGTAATGTTTAGAGTGATCACCAGGAGGGCCTTGGTGGTGTAATGTTTAGAGTGGTCACCAAGAGGGCCTTGGAGATGTAATGTTTAGAGTGATCATCAGGAGGGCCTAGGTGGTGTAATGTTTAGAGTGATCATCAGCAGGGCCTTGGTGATGTAATGTTTAGAGTGATCATCATCAGTAGGCCTTGGTGGTGTAATGTTTTGAGTGATCACCAGGAGGGCCTAGGTGGTGTAATGTTTAGAGTGATCATCAGCAGGGCCTTGGTGGTGTAATGTTTAGAATGATCATCATCAGGAGGGCCTTGGTGGTGTAATGTTTAGAGTGATCATCAAGAGGGCATTGGTGGTGTCATGTTTAGAGTGATCATGAAGAGGGCATTGGTGGTGTAATGTTTAGAGTGATCATCAGGAGGGCCTTGGTGGTGTAATGTTTAGCGTGATCACCAGGATGGCCTTGGTGGTGTAATGTTTAGAGTGATCACCAGGAGGGCCTTGGTGGTTTAATGTATAGAGTGATCATCAGCAGGGCCTTGATGGTGTAATGTTTAGTGATCATCAGGAAGGCCTTGGTGGTGTAATGTATAGAGTGATCATCAGCAGGGCCTTGGTGGTGTAATGTATAGAGTGATCATCAGCAGGGCCTTGATGGTGTAATGTTTAGTGTTCAACAGGAGGGCCTTGGTGGTGTAATGTTTAGAGTGATCACCAAGAGGGCCTTGTTGGTGTAATGTTTAGAGTGATCATCGGGAGGGCCTTGGTGGTGTAATGTTTAGTGTTCAACAGGAGGGCCTTGGTGGTGTAATGTTTAGCGTGATCACCAGCAGGGCCTTGGTGGTGTAATGTTTAGAGTGATCATCAGGAGGGCCTTGGTGGTGTAATGTTTAGAGTGATCACCAGGAGGGCCTTGGTGGTGTAATGTTTAGAGTGATCATCAGGAGGGCCTTGGTGGTGTAATGTTTAGAGTGAACATCAGCAGGGCCTTGGTGGTGTAATGTTTAGAGTGATCATCATCGGGAGGGCCTTGGTGGTGTAATGTTTAGAGTGATCATCAGCAGGGCCTTGGTGGTTTAATGTTTAGAGTGATCAGCAGCAGGGCCTTGGTGGTGTAATGTTTAGAGTGATCATCAAGAGGGCCTTGGTGGTATCATGTTTAGAGTGATCATCAGGAGGGCCTTGGTGGTGTAATGTTTAGAGTGATCATCAAGAGGGCCTTGGTGGTGTAATGTTTAGAGTGATCATCAGCAGGTCCTTGGTGCTGTAATGTTTAGAGTGATCATCAGCAGGGCCTTGGTGGTGTAATGTTTAGAGTGATCATCATCAGTAGGGCCTTGGTGGTGTAATGTTTTGAGTGATCACCAGGAGGGCCTAGGTGGTGTAATGTTTAGAGTGATCATCAGCAGGGCCTTGGTGGTATAATGTTTAGAATGATCATCATCAGGAGGGCCTTGGTGGTGTAATGTTTCGAGTGATCATCAAGAGGGCATTGGTGGTGTCATGTTTAGAGTGATCATCAGCAGGGCCTTGGTGGTGTAATGTTTAGAGTGATCATCATCAGGAGGGCCTTGGTGGTGTAATGTTTAGAGTGATCATCATCAGGAGGGCCTTGGTGGTGTAATGATTAGAGTGATCATCAACAGGGCCTTGGTGGTGTAATGTTTAGAGTGATCATCAGGAGGGCCTTGGTGGTGTAATGTTTAGAGTGATCATCAGCAGGGCCTTGGTGGTGTAATGTTTAGAGTGATCATCATCAGGAGGGCCTTGGTGGTGTAATGTTTAGAATGATCATCATCAGGAGGGCCTTGGTGGTGTAATGTTTAGAGTGATCATCAGGAGGGCCTTGGTGGTGTAATGTTTGGATCGATCATCAGCAGGGCCTTGGTGGTGTCATGTTTAGAGTGATCATCAAGAGGGCCTTGGTGGTGTAATGTTTAGAGTGATCATAAGCAGGGCCTTGATGGTGTAATGTTTAGAGTGATCATCAGCAGGGTATTGGAGGTGTAATGTTCAGAGTGATCATCAGGAGGGCCTCGGTGGTGTAATGTCTAGAGTGATAATCAGGAGGGCCTTGGTGGTGTCATGTTCAGAGTGATCATCAAGAGGGCCTTGGTGGTGTCATGTTTAGAGTGATCACCAGGAAGACCTTGGTGATGTAATGTTTAGAGTGATCACCAGGAAGGCCTTGGTGGTGTAATGTTTAGAGTGATCACCAGGAGGGCCTTGGTGGTCTAATGTTTAGAGTGATCACCAGGAAGGTCTTGGTGATGTAATATTTAGAGTAATCATCAGGAGGGCCTTGGTGGTGTCATGTTCAGAGTGATCATCAAGAGGGCCTTGGTGGTGTCATGTTTAGAGTGATCACCAGGAGGGCCTTGGTGGTCTAATGTTTAGAGTGATCACCAGGAAGGTCTTGGTGATGTAATATTTAGAGTAATCATCAGGAGGGCCTTGGTGGTGTCATGTTCAGAGTGATCATCAAGAGGGCCTTGGTGGTGTCATGTTTAGAGTGATCATCAGGAGGGCCTTGGTGGTGTAATGTTTAGAGTGATCATCAGCAGGGCCTTGGTGGTGTAATGTTTAGCGTGATCACCAGGAGGGCCTTGGTGGTGTAATGTTTAAAGTGATCACCAGGAGGGCCTTGGTGGTGTAATGTTTAGCGTGATCATCAGCAGGGACTTGGTGGTGTAATGTTTAGAGTGATCATCAGAAGGGCCTTGGTGGTGTAATGTTTAGAGTGATCATCAGGAGGGCCTTGGTGGTGTAATGTTTAGAGTGATCATCAGCAGGGCCTTGGTGGTGTAATGTTTATAGTGACCATCAGCAGGGCCTTGGTGGTGTAATGTTTAGAGTGATCATCATCAGCAGGGCCTTGGTGGTGTAATGTATAGAGTGATCATCAGCAGGGCCTTGATGGTGTAATGTTTAGTGATCAACAGGAGGGCCTTGGTGGTGTAATGTTTAGAGTGATCACCAGGAGGACCTTGGTGGTGTAATGTTTAGAGTGATCACCAGGAGGGCCTTGGTGGTGTAATGTTTAGAGTGATCATCAGGAGGGCCTAGGTTGTGTAATGTTTAGAGTGATCATCAGCAGGGCCTTGGTGGTGTAATGTTTAGAGTGATCATCATCAGTAGGGCCTTGGTGGTGTAATGTTTTGAGTGATCACCTGGAGGGCCTTGGTGGTGTAATGTTTAGCGTGATCATCAGCCGGGACTTGGTGGTGTAATGTTTAGAGTGATCATCAGCAGGGCCTTGGTGATGTAATGTTTAGAGTGATCACCAGGAGGGCCTTGGTTGTGTAATGTTTAGAGTGGTCACCAAGAGGGCCTTGGAGATGTAATGTTTAGAGTGATCATCAGGAGGGCCTAGGTGGTGTAATGTTTAGAGTGATCATCAGCAGGGCCTTGGTGGTGTAATGTTTAGAGTGATCATCATCAGTAGGGCCTTGGTGGTGTAATGTTTTGAGTGATCACCAGGAGGGCCTAGGTGGTGTAATGTTTAGAGTGATCATCAGGAGGGCCTTGGTGGTGTAATGTTTAGAGTGATCATCAGGAGGGCCTTGGTGGTGTAATGTTTAGAGTGATCATCAGCAGGGCCTTGGTGGTGTAATGTTTATAGTGACCATCAGCAGGGCCTTGGTGGTGTAATGTTTAGAGTGATCATCATCAGCAGGGCCTTGGTGGTGTAATGTATAGAGTGATCATCAGCAGGGCCTTGATGGTGTAATGTTTAGTGATCAACAGGAGGGCCTTGGTGGTGTAATGTTTAGAGTGATCACCAGGAAGACCTTGGTGGTGTAATGTTTAGAGTGATCATCAGGAGGGCCATGGTGGTGTAATGTTTAGTGATCACCTGGAGGGACTTGGTGGTGTAATGTTTAGAGTGATCACCAAGAGGGCCTTGGTGGTGTAATGTTTAGAATGATCACGAAAAGGGCCTTGTTGGTGTAATGTTTAGAGTGATCATCAGCAGGGCCTTGGTGGTGTAATGTTTAGAGTGATCACGAGGAGGGCCTTGTTGGTGTATTGTTTAGAGTGATCATCAGCAGGGCCTTGGTGGTGTAATGTTTAGAGTGATCACCAGGAGGGCCTTGGTGGTGTAATGTTTAGAGTGATCATCAGGAGGGCCTTGGTGGTTTAATGTTAGAATGAACATCAGCAGGGCCTTGGTCGTGTAATGTTTAGAGTGATCATGAAGAGGGCATTGGTGGTGTCATGTTTAGAGTGATCATCAGGAGGGCCTTGGTGGTGTAATGTTTAGCGTGATCACCAGGAGGGCCTTGGTGGTGTAATGTTTAGAGTCATCACCAGGAGGGCCTTGGTGGTTTAATGTATAGAGTGTTCATCAGCAGGGCCTTGATGGTGTAATGTTTAGTGATCATCAGGAAGGCCTTGGTGGTGTAATGTATAGAGTGATCATCAGCAGGGCCTTGGTGGTGTAATGTATAGAGTGATCATCAGCAGGGCCTTGATGGTGTAATGTTTAGTGTTCAACAGGAGGGCCTTGGTGGTGTAATGTTTAGAGTGATCACCAAGAGGGCCTTGGTGGTGTAATGTTTAGAGTGATCATCAGGAGGGCCTTGGTGATGTAATGTTTAGCGTGATCACCAGCAGGGCCTTGGTGGTGTAATGTTTAGAGTGATCATCAGGAGGGACTTGGTGGTGTAATGTTTAGAGTGATCACCAGGTGGGCCTTGGTGGTGTAATGTTTAGAGTGATCATCAGGAGGGCCTTGGTGGTGTAATGTTTAGAGTGATCATCATCGGGAGGGCCTTGGTGGTGTAATGTTTAGAGTGATCATCAGCAGGGCCTTGGTGGTTTAATGTTTAGAGTGATCAGCAGCAGGGCCTTGGTGGTGTAATGTTTAGAGTGATCATCAAGAGGGCCTTGGTGGTGTCATGTTTAGAGTGATCATCAGGAGGGCCTTGGTGGTGTAATGTTTAGAGTGATCACCAGGAGGGCCTAGGTGGTGTAATGTTTAGAGTGATCATCATCAGGAGGGCCTTGGTGGTGTAATGTTTAGAGTGATGACCAGGAGGGCCTTGGTGGTGTAATGTTTAGAGTGATCATCATAAGGAGGGCCTTGGTGGTGTAATGTTTAGAGTGATCACCAGGAGGGCCTTGTTTGTGTAATGTTTAGAGTGATCATCAGCAGGGCCTTGTTGGTGTAATGTTTAGAGTGATCATCAGCAGGGCCTTGGTGGTGTAATGTTTAGAGTGATCATCAGCAGGGCTTTGGTGGTGTAATGTTTAGAGTGATCACCAGGAGGGCCTTGGTGGTGTAATGATTAGAGTGATCATCAACAGGGCCTTGGTGGTGTAATGTTTAGAGTGATCATCAGCAGGGTCTTGGTGGTGTAATGTTTATAGTGACCATCAGCAGGGCCTTGGTGGTGTAATGTTTAGAGTGATCATCATCAGCAGGGACTAGGTGGTGTAATGTATAGAGTGATCATCAGAAGGGCCTTGATGGTGTAATGTTTAGTGATCAACAGGAGGGCCTTGGTGGTGTAATGTTTAGAGTGATTACCAGGAGGACCTTGGTGGTGTAATGTTTAGAGTGATCATCAGGAGGGCCATGGTGGTGTAATGTTTAGTGATCACCTGGAGGGACTTGGTGGTGTAATGTTTAGAGTGATCACCAGGAGGGCCTTGGTGGTGTAATGTTTAGAGTGATCACGAAAAGGGCCTTGTTGGTGTAATGTTTAGAGTGATCATCAGCAGGGCCTTGGTGGTGTAATGTTTAGAGTGATCTCGAGGAGGGCCTTGTTGGTGTAATGTTTAAAGTGATCATCAGCAGGGCCTTGGTGGTGTAATGTTTAGAGTGATCACCAGGAGGGCCTTGGTGGTGTAATGTTTAAAGTGATCATCAGGAGGGCCTTGGTGGTGTAATGTTTAGAGTGAACATCAGCAGGGCCTTGGTGGTGTAATGTTTAGAGTGATCATGAAGAGGGCATTGGTGGTGTCATGTTTAGAGTGATCATCAGGAGGGCCTTGGTGGTGTAATGTTTAGCGTGATCACCAGGAGGGCCTTGGTGGTGTAATGTTTAGAGTGATCACCAGGAGGGCCTTGGTGGTTTAATGTATTGAGTGTTCATCAGCAGGGCCTTGATGGTGTAATGTTTAGTGATCATCAGGAAGGCCTTGGTGGTGTAATGTATAGAGTGATCATCAGCAGGGCCTTGGTGGTGTAATGTATAGAGTGATCATCAGCAGGGCCTTGGTGGTGTAATGTATAGAGTGATCATCAGCAGGGCCTTGATGGTGTAATGTTTAGTGTTCAACAGGAGGGCCTTGGTGGTGTAATGTTTAGAGTGATCACCAAGAGGGCCTTGGTGGTGTAATGTTTAGAGTGATCATCAGGAGGGCCTTGGTGGTGTAATGTTTAGTGTTCAACAGGAAGGCCTTGGTGGTGTAATGTTTAGAGTGATCACCAAGAGGGCCTTGGTGGTGTAATGTTTAGAGTGATCATCAGGAGGGCCTTGGTGGTGTAATGTTTAGCGTGATCACCAGCAGGGCCTTGGTGGTGTAATGTTTAGAGTGATCATCAGGAGGGCCTTGGTGGTGTAATGTTTAGAGTGATCACCAGGAGGGCCTTGGTGGTGTAATGTTTAGAGTGATCATTAGGAGGGCCTTGGTGGTGTAATGTTTAGAGTGAACATCAGCAGGGCCTTGGTGGTGTAATGTTTAGAGTGATCATCATCGGGAGGGCCTTGGTGGTGTAATGTTTAGAGTGATCATCAGCAGGGCCTTGGTGGTTTAATGTTTAGAGTGATCAGCAGCAGGGCCTTGGTGGTGTAATGTTTAGAGTGATCATCAAGAGGGCCTTGGTGGTGTAATGTTTAGAGTGATCACCAGGAGGGCCTAGGTGGTGTAATGTTTAGAGTGATCTGCAGGAGGGCCTTGGTGATGTAATGTTTAGCGTGATCATCAGCAGGGCCTTGGTGGTGTAATGTTTGGATCGATCATCAGCAGGGCCTTGGTGGTGTCATGTTTAGAGTGATCATCAAGAGGGCCTTGGTGGTGTAATGTTTAGAGTGATCATCAGCAGGGCCTTGGTGGTATAATGTTTAGAATGATCATCATCAGGAGGGCCTTGGTGGTGTAATGTTTAGAGTGATCATCAAGAGGGCATTGGTGGTGTCATGTTTAGAGTGATCATGAAGAGGGCCTTGGTGGTGTAATGTTTAGAGTGATCATCAGGAGGGCCTTGGTGGTGTAATGTTTAGAGTGATCATCAGGAGGGCCTTGGTGGTGTAATGTTTAGAGTGATCATCATCAGGAGGGCCTTGGTGGTGTAATGTTTAGAGTGATTACCAGGAGGGCCTTGGTGGTGTAATGTTTAGAGTGATCATCATAAGGAGGGCCTTGGTGGTGTAATGGTTAGAGTGATCATCAGCAGGGCCTTGATGGTGTAATGTTTAAAGTGATCACCAGGAGGGCCTTGTTTGTGTAATGTTTAGAGTGATCATCAGCAGGGCCTTGTTGGTGTAATGGTTAGAGTGATCATCAACAGGGCCTTTGGTGGTGTAATGTTTAGAGTGATCATCAGCAGGGCTTTGGTGGTGTAATGTTTAGAGTGATCACCAGGAGGGCCTTGGTGGTGTAATGATTAGAGTGATCATCAACAGGGCCTTGGTGGTGTAATGTTTAGAGTCATCATCAGGAGGGCCTTGGTGGTGTAATGTTTAGAGTGATCATCAGCAGGGCCTTGGTGGTGTAATGTTTATAGTGACCATCAGCAGGGCCTTGGTGGTGTAATGTTTAGAGTGATCATCATCAGCAGGGCCTTGGTGGTGTAATGTATAGAGTGATCATCAGCAGGGCCTTGATGGTGTAATGTATAGTGATCAACAGGAGGGCCTTGGTGGTGTAATGTTTAGAGTGATCACCAGGAGGACCTTGGTGGTGTAATGTTTAGAGTGATCATCAGCAGGGCCTTGGTGGTGTAATGTTTATAGTGACCATCAGCAGGGCCTTGGTGGTGTAATGTTTAGAATGATCATCATCAGCAGGGCCTTGGTGGTGTAATGTATAGAGTGATCATCAGCAGGGCCTTGATGGTGTAATGTTTAGTGATCAACAGGAGGGCCTTGGTGGTGTAATGTTTAGAGTGATCACCAGGAGGACCTTGGTGGTGTAATGTTTAGAGTGATCATCAGGAGGGCCATGGTGGTGTAATGTTTAGTGATCACCTGGAGGGACTTGGTGGTGTAATGTTTAGAGTGATCACGAAAAGGGCCTTGTTGGTGTAATGTTTAGAGTGATCATCAGGAGGGCCTTGGTGATGTAATGTTTAGCGTGATCACCAGCAGGGCCTTGGTGGTGTAATGTTTAGAGTGATCATCAGGAGGGACCTGGTGGTGTAATGTTTAGAGTGATCACCAGGAGGGCCTTGGTGGTGTAATGTTTAGAGTGATCATCAGGAGGGCCTTGGTGGTGTAATGTTTAGAGTGAACATCAGCAGGGCCTTGGTGGTGTAATGTTTAGAGTGATCATCATCGGGAGGGCATTGGTGGTGTAATGTTTAGAGTGATCATCAGCAGGGCCTTGGTGGTTTAATGTTTAGAGTGATCAGCAGCAGGGCCTTGGTGGTGTAATGTTTAGAGTGATCATCAAGAGGGCCTTGGTGGTGTCATGTTTAGAGTGATCATCAGGAGGGCCTTGGTGGTGTAATGTTTAGAGTGATCACCAGGAGGGCCTAGGTGGTGTAATGTTTAGAGTGATCATCATCAGGAGGGCCTTGGTGGTGTAATGTTTAGAGTGATTACTAGGAGGGCCTTGGTGGTGTAATGTTTAGAGTGATCATCATAAGGAGGGCCTTGGTGGTGTAATGTTTAGAGTGATCATCAGCAGGGCCTTGATGGTGTAATGTTTAAAGTGATCATCAGCAGAGTATTGGAGGTGTAATGTTCAGAGTGATCATCAGGAGGGCCTCGGTGGTGTAATGTCTAGAGTGATAATCAGGAGGGCCTTGGTGGTGTCATGTTCAGAGTGATCATCAAGAGGGCCTTGGTGGTGTCATGTTTAGAGTGATCACCAGGAAGACCTTGGTGATGTAATGTTTAGAGTGATCACCAGGAAGGCCTTGGTGGTGTAATGTTTAGAGTGATCACCAGGAGGGCCTTGGTGGTCTAATGTTTAGAGTGATCACCAGGAAGGTCTTGGTGATGTAATATTTAGAGTAATCATCAGGAGGGCCTTGGTGGTGTCATGTTCAGAGTGATCATCAAGAGGGCCTTGGTGGTGTCATGTTTAGAGTGATCATCAGGAGGGCCTTGGTGGTGTAATGTTTAGAGTGTTCATCAGCAGGGCCTTGGTGGTGTAATGTTTAGCGTGATCACCAGGAGGGCCTTGGTGGTGTAATGTTTAAAGTGATCACCAGGAGGGCCTTGGTGGTGTAATGTTTAGCGTGATCATCAGCAGGGACTTGGTGGTGTAATGTTTAGAGTGATCATCAGAAGGGCCTTGGTGGTGTAATGTTTAGAGTGATCATCAGGAGGGCCTTGGTGGTGTAATGTTTAGAGTGATCATCAGCAGGGCCTTGGTGGTGTAATGTTTAGAGTGATCATCATCAGGAGGGCCTTGGTGGTGTAATGTTTAGAGTGATTACCAGGAGGGCCTTGGTGGTGTAATGTTTAGAGTGATCATCATAAGGAGGGCCTTGGTGGTGTAATGTTTAGAGTGATCATCAGCAGGGCCTTGATGGTGTAATGTTTAAAGTGATCACCAGGAGGGCCTTGTTTGTGTAATGTTTAGAATGATCATCAGCAGGGCCTTGTTGGTGTAATGTTTAGAGTGATCATCAGCAGGGCCTTGGTGGTGTAATGTTTAGAGTGATCATCAGCAGGGCCTTGGTGGTGTAATGTTTAGAGTGATCACCAGGAGGGCCTTGGTGGTGTAATGATTAGAATGATCATCAACAGGGCCTTGGTGGTGTAATGTTTAGAGTGATCATCAGGAGGGCCTTGGTGGTGTAATGTTTAGAGTGATCATCAGCAGGGCCTTGGTGGTGTAATGTTTATAGTGACAATCAGCAGGGCCTTGGTGGTGTAATGTTTAGAGTGATCATCATCAGCAGGGCCTTGGTGGTGTAATGTATAGAGTGATCATCAGCAGGGCCTTGATGGTGTAATGTTTAGTGATCAACAGGAGGGCCTTGGTGGTGTAATGTTTAGAGTGATCACCAGGAGGACCTTGGTGGTGTAATGTTTAGAGTGATCACCAGGAGGGCCTTGGTGGTGTAATGTTTAGAGTGATCATCAGGAGGGCCTAGGTTGTGTAATGTTTAGAGTGATCATTAACAGGGCCTTGGTGGTGTAATGTTTAGAGTGATCATCATCAGTAGGGCCTTGGTGGTGTAATGTTTTGAGTGATCACCTGGAGGGCCTTGGTGGTGTAATGTTTAGCGTGATCATCAGCCGGGACTTGGTGGTGTAATGTTTAGAGTGATCATCAGCAGGGCCTTGGTGATGTAATGTTTAGAGTGATCACCAGGAGGGCCTTGGTGGTGTAATGTTTAGAGTGGTCACCAAGAGGGCCTTGGAGATGTAATGTTTGGAGTGATCATCAGGAGGGCCTAGGTGGTGTAATGTTTAGAGTGATCATCAGCAGGGCCTTGGTGGTGTAATGTTTAGAGTGATCATCATCAGTAGGGCCTTGGTGGTGTAATGTTTTGAGTGATCACCAGGAGGGCCTAGGTGGTGTAATGTTTAGAGTGATCATCAGCAGGGCCTTGGTGGTGTAATGTTTAGAATGATCATCATCAGGAGGGCCTTGGTGGTGTCATGTTTAGAGTGATCATCAAGAAGGCATTGGTGGTGTCATGTTTAGAGTGATCATGAAGAGGGCATTGGTGGTGTAATGTTTAGAGTGATCATCAGGAGGGCCTTGGTGGTGTAATGTTTAGCGTGATCACCAGGAGGGCCTTGGTGGTGTAATGTTTAGAGTGATCACCAGGAGGACCTTGGTGGTTTAATGTATAGAGTGATCATCAGCAGGGCCTTGATGGTGTAATGTTTAGTGATCATCAGGAAGGCCTTGGTGGTGTAATGTATAGAGTGATCATCAGCAGGGCCTTGGTGGTGTAATGTATAGAGTGATCATCAGCAGGGCCTTGATGGTGTAATGTTTAGTGTTCAACAGGAGGGCCTTGGTGGTGTAATGTTTAGAGTGATCACCAAGAGGGCCTTGTTGGTGTAATGTTTAGAGTGATCATCGGGAGGGCCTTGGTGGTGTAATGTTTAGTGTTCAACAGGAGGGCCTTGGTGGTGTAATGTTTAGCGTGATCACCAGCAGGGCCTTGGTGGTGTAATGTTTAGAGTGATCATCAGGAGGGCCTTGGTGGTGTAATGTTTAGAGTGATCACCAGGAGGGCGTTGGTGGTTTAATGTTTAGAGTGATCATCAGGAGGGCCTTGGTGGTGTAATGTTTAGAGTGAACATCAGCAGGGCCTTGGTGGTGTAATGTTTAGAGTGATCATCATCGGGAGGGCCTTGGTGGTGTAATGTTTAGAGTGATCATCAGCAGGGCCTTGGTGGTTTAATGTTTAGAGTGATCAGCAGCAGGGCCTTGGTGGTGTAATGTTTAGAGTGATCATCAAGAGGGCCTTGGTGGTATCATGTTTAGAGTGATCATCAGGAGGGCCTTGGTGGTGTAATGTTTAGAGTGATCATCAAGAGGGCCTTGGTGGTGTAATGTTTAGAGTGATCATCAGCAGGTCCTTGGTGCTGTAATGTTTAGAGTGATCATCAGCAGGGCCTTGGTGGTGTAATGTTTAGAGTGATCATCATCAGTAGGGCCTTGGTGGTGTAATGTTTTGAGTGATCACCAGGAGGGCCTAGGTGGTGTAATGTTTAGAGTGATCATCAGCAGGGCCTTGGTGGTATAATGTTTAGAATGATCATCATCAGGAGGGCCTTGGTGGTGTAATGTTTCGAGTGATCATCAAGAGGGCATTGGTGGTGTCATGTTTAGAGTGATCATGAAGAGGGCCTTGGTGGTGTAATGTTTAGAGTGATCATCAGGAGGGCCTTGGTGGTGTAATGTTTAGAGTGATCATCAGCAGGGCCTTGATGGTGTAATGTTTAGAGTGATCATCATCAGGAGGGCCTTGGTGGTGTAATGTTTAGAGTGATTACCAGGAGGGCCTTGGTGGTGTAATGTTTAGAGTGATCATCATAAGGAGGGCCTTGGTGGTGTAATGTTTAGAGTGATCATCAGCAGGGCCTTGATGGTGTAATGTTTAAAGTGATCACCAGGAGGGCCTTGTTTGTGTGATGTTTAGAGTGATCATCAGCAGGGCCTTGTTGGTGTAATGTTTAGAGTGATCATCAGCAGGGCCTTGGTGGTGTAATGTTTAGAGTGATCATCAGCAGGGCTTTGGTGGTGTAATGTTTAGAGTGATCACCAGGAGGGCCTTGGTGGTGTAATGATTAGAGTGATCATCAACAGGGCCTTGGTGGTGTAATGTTTAGAGTGATCATCAGGAGGGCCTTGGTGGTGTAATGTTTAGAGTGATCATCAGCAGGGCCTTGGTGGTGTAATGTTTATAGTGACCATCAGCAGGGCCTTGGTGGTGTAATGTTTAGAGTGATCATCATGAGCAGGGCCTTGGTGGTGTAATGTATAGAGTGATCATCAGCAGGGCCTTGATGGTGTAATGTTTAGTGATCAACAGGAGGGCCTTGGTGGTGTAATGTTTAGAGTGATCACCAGGAAGACCTTGGTGGTGTAATGTTTAGAGTGATCATCAGGAGGGCCATGGTGGTGTAATGTTTAGTGATCACCTGGAGGGACTTGGTGGTGTAATGTTTAGAGTGATCACCAAGAGGGCCTTGGTGGTGTAATGTTTAGAGTGATCACGAAAAGGGCCTTGTTGGTGTAATGTTTAGAGTGATCATCAGCAGGGCCTTGGTGGTGTAATGTTTAGAGTGATCACGAGGAGGGCCTTGTTGGTGTATTGTTTAGAGTGATCATCAGCAGGGCCTTGGTGGTGTAATGTTTAGAGTGATCACCAGGAGGGCCTTGGTGGTGTAATGTTTAGAGTGATCATCAGGAGGGCCTTGGTGGTGTAATGTTTAGAGTGATCATCAAGAGGGCCTTGGTGGTGTAATGTTTAGAGTGATCATCAGGAGGTCCTTGGTGCTGTAATGTTTAGAGTGATCATCAGCAGGGCCTTGGTGGTGTAATGTTTAGAGTGATCATCATCAGTAGGGCCTTGGTGGTGTAATGTTTTGAGTGATCACCAGGAGGGCCTAGGTGGTGTAATGTTTAGAGTGATCATCAGCAGGGCCTTGGTGGTATAATGTTTAGAATGATCATCATCAGGAGGGCCTTGGTGGTGTAATGTTTCGAGTGATCATCAAGAGGGCATTGGTGGTGTCATGTTTAGAGTGATCATGAAGAGGGCCTTGGTGGTGTAATGTTTAGAGTGATCATCAGGAGGGCCTTGGTGGTGTAATGTTTAGAGTGATCATCAGCAGGGCCTTGATGGTGTAATGTTTAGAGTGATCATCATCAGGAGGGCCTTGGTGGTGTAATGTTTAGAGTGATTACCAGGAGGGCCTTGGTGGTGTAATGTTTAGAGTGATCATCATAAGGAGGGCCTTGGTGGTGTAATGTTTAGAGTGATCATCAGCAGGGCCTTGATGGTGTAATGTTTAAAGTGATCACCAGGAGGGCCTTATTTGTGTGATGTTTAGAGTGATCATCAGCAGGGCCTTGTTGGTGTAATGTTTAGAGTGATCATCAGCAGGGCCTTGGTGGTGTAATGTTTAGAGTGATCATCAGCAGGGCTTTGGTGGTGTAATGTTTAGAGTGATCACCAGGAGGGCCTTGGTGGTGTAATGATTAGAGTGATCATCAACAGGGCCTTGGTGGTGTAATGTTTAGAGTGATCATCAGGAGGGCCTTGGTGGTGTAATGTTTAGAGTGATTATCAGCAGGGCCTTGGTGGTGTAATGTTTATAGTGACCATCAGCAGGGCCTTGGTGGTGTAATGTTTAGAGTGATCATCATGAGCAGGGCCTTGGTGGTGTAATGTATAGAGTGATCATCAGCAGGGCCTTGATGGTGTAATGTTTAGTGATCAACAGGAGGGCCTTGGTGGTGTAATGTTTAGAGTGATCACCAGGAAGACCTTGGTGGTGTAATGTTTAGAGTGATCATCAGGAGGGCCATGGTGGTGTAATGTTTAGTGATCACCTGGAGGGACTTGGTGGTGTAATGTTTAGAGTGATCACCAAGAGGGCCTTGGTGGTGTAATGTTTAGAGTGATCACGAAAAGGGCCTTGTTGGTGTAATGTTTAGAGTGATCATCAGCAGGGCCTTGGTGGTGTAATGTTTAGAGTGATCACGAGGAGGGCCTTGTTGGTGTATTGTTTAGAGTGATCATCAGCAGGGCCTTGGTGGTGTAATGTTTAGAGTGATCACCAGGAGGGCCTTGGTGGTGTAATGTTTAGAGTGATCATCAGGAGGGCCTTGGTGGTGTAATGTTAGAGTGAACATCAGCAGGGCCTTGGTCGTGTAATGTTTAGAGTGATCATGAAGAGGGCATTGGTGGTGTCATGTTTAGAGTGATCATCAGGAGGGCCTTGGTGGTGTAATGTTTAGCGTGATCACCAGGAGGGCCTTGGTGGTGTAATGTTTAGAGTGATCACCAGGAGGGCCTTGGTGGTTTAATGTATAGAGTGTTCATCAGCAGGGCCTTGATGGTGTAATGTTTAGTGATCATCAGGAAGGCCTTGGTGGTGTAATGTATAGAGTGATCATCAGCAGGGCCTTGGTGGTGTAATGTATAGAGTGATCATCAGCAGGGCCTTGATGGTGTAATGTTTAGTGTTCAACAGGAGGGCCTTGGTGGTGTAATATTTAGAGTGATCACCAAGAGGGCCTTGGTGGTGTAATGTTTAGAGTGATCATCAGGAGGGCCTTGGTGGTGTAATGTTTAGTGTTCAACAGGAGGGCCTTGGTGGTGTAATGTATAGAGTGATCACCAAGAGGGCCTTGGTGGTGTAATGTTTAGAGTGATCATCAGGAGGGCCTTGGTGATGTAATGTTTAGCGTGATCACCAGCAGGGCCTTGGTGGTGTAATGTTTAGAGTGATCATCAGGAGGGACTTGGTGGTGTAATGTTTAGAGTGATCACCAGGAGGGCCTTGGTGGTGTCATGTTTAGAGTGATCATCAGGAGGGCCTTGGTGGTGTAATGTTTAGAGTGAACATCAGCAGGGCCTTGGTGGTGTAATGTTTAGAGTGATCATCATCGGGAGGGCCTTGGTGGTGTAATGTTTAGAGTGATCATCAGCAGGGCCTTGGTGGTTTAATGTTTAGAGTGATCAGCAGCAGGTCCTTGGTGGTGTAATGTTTAGAGTGATCATCAAGAGGGCCTTGGTGGTGTCATGTTTAGAGTGATCATCAGGAGGGCCTTGGTGGTGTAATGTTTAGAGTGATCACCAGGAGGGCCTAGGTGGTGTAATGTTTAGAGTGATCATCATCAGGAGGGCCTTGGTGGTGTAATGTTTAGAGTGATTACCAGGAGGGCCTTGGTGGTGTAATGTTTAGAGTGATCATCATAAGGAGGGCCTTGGTGGTGTAATGTTTAGAGTGATCACCAGGAGGGCCTTGTTTGTGTAATGTTTAGAGTGATCATCAGCAGGGCCTTGTTGGTGTAATGTTTAGAGTGATCATCAGCAGGGCCTTGGTGGTGTAATGTTTAGAGTGATCATCAGCAGGGCTTTGGTGGTGTAATGTTTAGAGTGATCACCAGGAGGGCCTTGGTGGTGTAATGATTAGAGTGATCATCAACAGGGCCTTGGTGGTGTAATGTTTAGAGTGATCATCAGGAGGGCCTTGGTGGTGTAATGTTTAGAGTGATCATCAGCAGGGTCTTGGTGGTGTAATGTTTATAGTGACCATCAGCAGGGCCTTGGTGGTGTAATGTTTAGAGTGATCATCATCAGCAGGGCCTAGGTGGTGTAATGTATAGAGTGATCATCAGAAGGGCCTTGATGGTGTAATGTTTAGTGATCAACAGGAGGGCCTTGGTGGTGTAAAGTTTAGAGTGATTACCAGGAGGACCTTGGTGGTGTAATGTTTAGAGTGATCATCAGGAGGGCCATGGTGGTGTAATGTTTAGTGATCACCTGGAGGGACTTGGTGGTGTAATGTTTAGAGTGATCACCAGGAGGGCCTTGGTGGTGTAATGTTTAGAGTGATCACGAAAAGGGCCTTGTTGGTGTAATGTTTAGAGTGATCATCAGCAGGGCCTTGGTGGTGTAATGTTTAGAGTGATCACGAGGAGGGCCTTGTTGGTGTAATGTTTAGAGTGATCATCAGCAGGGCCTTGGTGGTGTAATGTTTAGAGTGATCACCAGGAGGGCCTTGGTGGTGTAATGTTTAGAGTGATCATCAGGAGGGCCTTGGTGGTGTAATGTTTAGAGTGAACATCAGCAGGGCCTTGGTGGTGTAATGTTTAGAGTGATCATGAAGAGGGCATTGGTGGTGTCATGTTTAGAGTGATCATCAGGAGGGCCTTGGTGGTGTAATGTTTAGCGTGATCACCAGGAGGGCCTTGGTGGTGTAATGTTTAGAGTGATCACCAGGAGGGCCTTGGTGGTTTAATGTATTGAGTGTTCATCAGCAGGGCCTTGATGGTGTAATGTTTAGTGATCATCAGGAAGGCCTTGGTGGTGTAATGTATAGAGTGATCATCAGCAGGGCCTTGGTGGTGTAATGTATAGAGTGATCATCAGCAGGGCCTTGGTGGTGTAATGTATAGAGTGATCATCAGCAGGGCCTTGATGGTGTAATGTTTAGTGTTCAACAGGAGGGCCTTGGTGGTATAATGTTTAGAGTGATCACCAAGAGGGCCTTGGTGGTGTAATGTTTAGAGTGATCATCAGGAGGGCCTTGGTGGTGTAATGTTTAGTGTTCAACAGGAGGGCCTTGGTGGTGTAATGTTTAGAGTGATCACCAAGAGGGCCTTGGTGGTGTAATGTTTAGAGTGATCATCAGGAGGGCCTTGGTGGTGTAATGTTTAGCGTGATCACCAGCAGGGCCTTGGTGGTGTAATGTTTAGAGTGATCATCAGGAGGGCCTTGGTGGTGTAATGTTTAGAGTGATCACCAGGAGGGCCTTGGTGGTGTAATGTTTAGAGTGATCATTAGGAGGGCCTTGGTGGTGTAATGTTTAGAGTGAACATCAGCAGGGCCTTGGTGGTGTAATGTTTTGAGTGATCATCATCGGGAGGGCCTTGGTGGTGTAATGTTTAGAGTGATCATCAGCAGGGCCTTGGTGGTTTAATGTTTAGAGTGATCAGCAGCAGGGCCTTGGTGGTGTAATGTTTAGAGTGATCATCAAGAGGGCCTTGGTGGTGTAATGTTTAGAGTGATCACCAGGAGGGCCTAGGTGGTGTAATGTTTAGAGTGATCTGCAGGAGGGCCTTGGTGATGTAATGTTTAGCGTGATCATCAGCAGGGCCTTGGTGGTGTAATGTTTGGATCGATCATCAGCAGGGCCTTGGTGGTGTCATGTTTAGAGTGATCATCAAGAGGGCCTTGGTGGTGTAATGTTTAGAGTGATCATCAGCAGGGCCTTGGTGGTGTAATGTTTAGAGTGATCATCAGCAGGGCCTTGGTGGTGTAATGTTTAGAGTGATCATCATCAGTAGGGCCTTGGTGGTGTAATGTTTTGAGTGATCACCAGGAGGGCCTAGGTGGTGTAATGTTTAGAGTGATCATCAGCAGGGCCTTGGTGGTATAATGTTTAGAATGATCATCATCAGGAGGGCCTTGGTGGTGTAATGTTTAGAGTGATCATCAAGAGGGCATTGGTGGTGTCATGTTTAGAGTGATCATGAAGAGGGCCTTGGTGGTGTAATGTTTAGAGTGATCATCAGGAGGGCCTTGGTGGTGTAATGTTTAGAGTGATCATCAGGAGGGCCTTGGTGGTGTAATGTTTAGAGTGATCATCATCAGGAGGGCCTTGGTGGTGTAATGTTTAGAGTGATTACCAGGAGGGCCTTGGTGGTGTAATGTTTAGAGTGATCATCATAAGGAGGGCCTTGGTGGTGTAATGGTTAGAGTGATCATCAGCAGGGCCTTGATGGTGTAATGTTTAAAGTGATCACCAGGAGGGCCTTGTTTGTGTAATGTTTAGAGTGATCATCAGCAGGGCCTTGTTGGTGTAATGGTTAGAGTGATCATCAACAGGGCCTTTGGTGGTGTAATGTTTAGAGTGATCATCAGCAGGGCTTTGGTGGTGTAATGTTTAGAGTGATCACCAGGAGGGCCTTGGTGGTGTAATGATTAGAGTGATCATCAACAGGGCCTTGGTGGTGTAATGTTTAGAGTCATCATCAGGAGGGCCTTGGTGGTGTAATGTTTAGAGTGATCATCAGCAGGGCCTTGGTGGTGTAATGTTTATAGTGACCATCAGCAGGGCCTTGGTGGTGTAATGTTTAGAGTGATCATCATCAGCAGGGCCTTGGTGGTGTAATGTATAGAGTGATCATCAGCAGGGCCTTGATGGTGTAATGTATAGTGATCAACAGGAGGGCCTTGGTGGTGTAATGTTTAGAGTGATCACCAGGAGGACCTTGGTGGTGTAATGTTTAGAGTGATCATCAGCAGGGCCTTGGTGGTGTAATGTTTATAGTGACCATCAGCAGGGCCTTGGTGGTGTAATGTTTAGAGTGATCATCATCAGCAGGGCCTTGGTGGTGTAATGTATAGAGTGATCATCAGCAGGGCCTTGATGGTGTAATGTTTAGTGATCAACAGGAGGGCCTTGGTGGTGTAATGTTTAGAGTGATCACCAGGAGGACCTTGGTGGTGTAATGTTTAGAGTGATCATCAGGAGGGCCATGGTGGTGTAATGTTTAGTGATCACCTGGAGGGACTTGGTGGTGTAATGTTTAGAGTGATCACGAAAAGGGCCTTGTTGGTGTAATGTTTAGAGTGATCATCAGGAGGGCCTTGGTGATGTAATGTTTAGCGTGATCACCAGCAGGGCCTTGGTGGTGTAATGTTTAGAGTGATCATCAGGAGGGACTTGGTGGTGTAATGTTTAGAGTGATCACCAGGAGGGCCTTGGTGGTGTAATGTTTAGAGTGATCATCAGGAGGGCCTTGGTGGTGTAATGTTTAGAGTGAATATCAGCAGGGCCTTGGTGGTGTAATGTTTAGAGTGATCATCATCGGGAGGGCCTTGGTGGTGTAATGTTTAGAGTGATCATCAGCAGGGCCTTGGTGGTTTAATGTTTAGAGTGATCAGCAGCAGGGCCTTGGTGGTGTAATGTTTAGAGTGATCATCAAGAGGGCCTTGGTGGTGTCATGTTTAGAGTGATCATCAGGAGGGCCTTGGTGGTGTAATGTTTAGAGTGATCACCAGGAGGGTCTAGGTGGTGTAATGTTTAGAGTGATCATCATCAGGAGGGCCTTGGTGGTGTAATGTTTAGAGTGATTACCAGGAGGGCCTTGGTGGTGTAATGTTTAGAGTGATCATCAGCAGGGCCTTGGTGGTGTAATGTTTAGAGTGATCACCAGGAGGGCCTTGGTGGTGTAATGTTTAGAGTGATCATCAGGAGGGCCTTGGTGGTGTAATGTTCAGAGTGAACATCAGCAGGGCCTTGGTGGTGTAATGTTTAGAGTGATCATGAAGAGGGCATTGGTGGTGTCATATTTAGAGTGATCATCAGGAGGGCCTTGGTGGTGTAATGTTTAGCGTGATCACCAGGAGGGCCTTGGTGGTGTAATGTTTAGAGTGATCACCAGGAGGGCCTTGGTGGTTTAATGTATAGAGTGTTCATCAGCAGGGCCTTGATGGTGTAATGTTTAGTGATCATCAGGAAGGCCTTGGTGGTGTAATGTATAGAGTGATCATCAGCAGGGCCTTGGTGGTGTAATGTATAGAGTGATCATCAGCAGGGCCTTGGTGGTGTAATGTTTAGTGTTCAACAGGAGGGCCTTGGTGGTGTAATGTTTAGAGTGATCACCAAGAGGGCCTTGGTGGTGTAATGTTTAGAGTGATCATCAGGAGGGCCTTGGTGGTGTAATGTTTAGTGTTCAACAGGAGGGCCTTGGTGGTGTAATGTTTAGAGTGATCACCAAGAGGGCCTTGGTGGTGTAATGTTTAGAGTGATCATCAGGAGGGCCTTGGTGGTGTAATGTTTAGTGTTCAACAGGAGGGCCTTGGTGGTGTAATGTTTAGAGTGATCACCAAGAGGGCCTTGGTGGTGTAATGTTTAGAGTGATCATCAGGAGGGCCTTGGTGGTGTAATGTTTAGCGTGATCACCAGCAGGGCCTTGGTGGTGTAATGTTTAGAGTGATCATCAGGAGGGCCTTGGTGGTGTAATGTTTAGAGTGATCACCAGGAGGGCCTTGGTGGTGTAATGTTTAGAGTGATCATTAGGAGGGCCTTGGTGGTGTAATGTTTAGAGTGAACATCAGCAGGGCCTTGGTGGTGTAATGTTTAGAGTGATCATCATCGGGAGGGCCTTGGTGGTGTAATGTTTAGAGTGATCATCAGCAGGGCCTTGGTGGTTTAATGTTTAGAGTGATCAGCAGCAGGGCCTAGGTGGTGTAATGTTTAGAGTGATCATCAAGAGGGCCTTGGTGGTGTCATGTTTAGAGTGATCATCAAGAGGGCCTTGGTGGTGTAATGTTTAGAGTGATCACCAGGAGGGCCTAGGTGGTGTAATGTTTAGAGTGATCATCAGCAGGGCCTTGGTGATGTAATGTTTAGCGTGATCATCAGCAGGGCCTTGGTGGTGTAATGTTTGGATCGATCATCAGCAGGGCCTTGGTGGTGTCATGTTTAGAGTGATCATCAAGAGGGCCTTGGTGGTGTAATGTTTAGCGTGATCATCAGCAGGGCCTTGGTGGTGTAATGTTTAGAGTGATCATCAGCAGGGCCTTGGTGGTGTAATGTTTAGAGTGATCATCATCAGTAGGGCCTTGGTGGTGTAATGTTTTGAGTGATCACCAGGAGGGCCTAGGTGGTGTAATGTTTAGAGTGATAGTCTGCAGGGCCTTGGTGGTATAATGTTTAGAATGATCATCATGAGGAGGGCCTTGGTGGTGTAATGTTTAGAGTGATCATCAAGAGGGCATTGGTGGTGTCATGTTTAGAGTGATCATGAAGAGGGCCTTGGTGGTGTAATGTTTAGAGTGATCATCAGGAGGGCCTTGGTGGTGTAATGTTTAGAGTGATCATCAGCAGGGCCTTGGTGGTGTAATGTTTAGAGTGATCATCATCAGGAGGGCCTTGGTGGTGTAATGTTTAGAGTGATTACCAGGAGGGCCTTGGTGGTGTAATGTTTAGAGTGATCATCATAAGGAGGGCCTTGGTGGTGTAATGTTTAGAGTGATCATCAGGAGGGCCTTGGTGGTGTAATGTTTAGAGTGATCATCATAAGGAGGGCCTTGGTGGTGTAATGTTTAGAGTGATCATCATCAGGGCCTTGATGGTGTAATGTTTAAAGTGATCACCAGGAGGGCCTTGTTTGTGTAATGTTTAGAGTGATCATCAGCAGGGCCTTGTTGGTGTAATGTTTAGAGTGATCATCAGCAGGGCCTTGGTGGTGTAATGTTTAGAAGGATCATCAGCAGGGCTTTGGTGGTGTAATGTTTAGAGTGATCACCAGGAGGGCCTTGGTGGTGTAATGATTAGAGTGATCATCAACAGGGCCTTGGTGGTGTAATGTTTAGAGTGATCATCAGGAGGGCCTTGGTGGTGTAATGTTTAGAGTGATCATCAGCAGGGCCTTGGTGGTGTAATGTTTATAGTGACCATCAGCAGGGCCTTGGTGGTGTAATGTTTAGAGTGATCATCAACAGCAGGGCCGTGGTGGTGTAATGTATAGAGTGATCATCAGCAGGGCCTTGATGGTGTAATGTTTAGTGATCAACAGGAGGGCCTTGGTGGTGTAATGTTTAGAGTGATCATCAGGAGGGCCATGGTGGTGTAATGTTTAGTGATCACCTGGAGGGACTTGGTGTTGTAATGTTTAGAGTGATCACCAGGAGGGCCTTGGTGGTGTAATGTTTAGAGTGATCACGAAAAGGGCCTTGTTGGTGTAATGTTTAGAGTGATCATCAGCAGGGCCTTGGTGGTGTAATGTTTGGATCGATCATCAGCAGGGCCTTGGTGGTGTCATGTTTAGAGTGATCATCAAGAGGGCCTTGGTGGTGTAATGTTTAGAGTGATCATCAGCAGGGCCTTGGTGGTGTAATGTTTAGAGTGATCATCAGCAGGGCCTTGGTGGTGTAATGTTTAGAGTGATCACCAGGAGGGCCTAGGTGGTGTAATGTTTAGAGTGATCATCAGCAGGGATTTGGTGGTATAATGTTTAGAATGATCATCATCAGGAGGGCCTTGGTGGTGTAATGTTTAGAGTGATCATCAAGAGGGCATTGGTGGTGTCATGTTTAGAGTGATCATGAAGAGGGCCTTGGTGGTGTAATGTTTAGAGTGATCATCAGGAGGGCCTTGGTGGTGTAATGTTTAGAGTGATCATCAGCAGGGCCTTGGTGGTGTAATGTTTAGAGTGATCATCATCAGGAGGGCCTTGGTGGTGTAATGTTTAGAGTGATTACCAGGAGGGCCTTGGTGGTGTAATGTTTAGAGTGATCATCATAAGGAGGGCCATGGTGGTGTAATGTTTAGAGTGATCATCAGGAGGGCCTTGGTGGTGTAATGATTAGAGTGATCATCATAAGGAGGGCCTTGGTGGTGTAATGTTTAGAGTGATCATCAGCAGGGCCTTGATGGTGTAATGTTTAAAGTGATCACCAGGAGGGCCTTGTTTGTGTAATGTTTAGAGTGATCATCAGCAGGGCCTTGTTGGTGTAATGTTTAGAGTGATCATCAGCAGGGCCTTGGTGGTGTAATGTTTAGAGTGATCATCAGCAGGGCTTTGGTGGTGTAATGTTTAGAGTGATCACCAGGAGGGCCTTGGTGGTGTAATGATTAGAGTGATCATCAACAGGGCCTTGGTGGTGTAATGTTTAGAGTGATCATCAGGAGGGCCTTGGTGGTGTAATGTTTAGAGTGATCATCAGCAGGGCCTTGGTGGTGTAATGTTTATAGTGACCATCAGCAGGGCCTTGGTGGTGTAATGTTTAGAGTGATCATCAACAGCAGGGCCTTGGTGGTGTAATGTATAGAGTGATCATCAGCAGGGCCTTGATGGTGTAATGTTTAGTGATCAACAGGAGGGCCTTGGTGGTGTAATGTTTAGAGTGATCACCAGGAGAACCTTGGTGGTGTAATGTTTAGAGTGATCATCAGGAGGGCCATGGTGGTGTAATGTTTAGTGATCACCTGGAGGGACTTGGTGTTGTAATGTTTAGAGTGATCACCAGGAGGGCCTTGGTGGTGTAATGTTTAGAGTGATCACGAAAAGGGCCTTGTTGGTGTAATGTTTAGAGTGATCATCAGCAGGGCCTTGGTGGTGTAATGTTTAGAGTGATCACGAGGAGGGCCTTGTTGGTGTAATGTTTAGAGTGATCATCAGCAGGGCCTTGGTGGTGTAATGTTTAGAGTGATCACCAGGAGGGCCTTGGTGGTGTAATGTTTAGAGTGATCATCAGGAGGGCCTTGGTGGTGTAATGTTTAGAGTGATCACCAGGAAGGCCTTGGTGATGTATTGTTTAGAGTGATCACCAGAAAGGCCTTGGTGGTGTAATGTTTAGAGTAATCACCAGGAGGGCCTTGGTGGTGTAATGTTTAGAGTGATCATCAGGAGGGCCTTGGTGGTGTAATGTTTAGAGTGATCACCTGGAGGGCCTTGGTGGTGTAATGTTTAGAGTGATCATCAGGAGGGCCTTGGTGGTGTAATGTTTAGCGTGATCATCAGCCGGGACTTGGTGGTGTAATGTTTAGAGTCATCATCAGCAGGGCCTTGGTGATGTAATGTTTAGAGTGATCACCAGGAGGGCCTTGGTGGTGTAATGTTTAGAGTGGTCACCAAGAGGGCCTTGGAGATGTAATGTTTAGAGTGATCACCAGGAGGGCCTAGGTGTTGTAATGTTTAGAGTGATCATCAGCAGGGCCTTGGTGGTGTAATGTTTAGAGTGATGATCATCAGTAGGGCCTTGGTGGTGTAATGTTTTGAGTGATCACCAGGAGGGCCTAGGTGGTGTAATGTTTAGAGTGATCATCAGCAGGGCCTTGGTGGTGTAATGTTTAGAATGATCATCATCAGGAGGGCCTTGGTGGTGTAATGTTTAGAGTGATCATGAAGAGGGCATTGGTGGTGTCATGTTTAGAGTGATCATGAAGAGGGCATTGGTGGTGTCATGTTTAGAGTGATCATCAGGAGGGCCTTGGTGGTGTAATGTTTAGCGTGATCACCAGGAGGGCCTTGGTGGTGTAATGTTTAGAGTGATCACCAGGAGGGCCTTGGTGGTTTAATGTATAGAGTGTTCATCAGCAGGGCCTTGATGGTGTAATGTTTAGTGATCATCAGGAAGGCCTTGGTGGTGTAATGTATAGAGTGATCATCAGCAGGGCTTTGATGGTGTAATGTTTAGTGTTCAACAGGAGGGCCTTGGTGGTGTAATGTTTAGAGTGATCACCAAGAGGGCCTTGGTGGTGTAATGTTTAGAGTAATCATCAGGAGGGCCTTGGTGGTGTAATGTTTAGTGTTCAACAGGAGGGACTTGGTGGTGTAATGTTTAGAGTGATCACCAAGAGGGCCTTGGTGGTGTAATGTTTAGAGTGATCATCAGGAGGGCCTTGGTGGTGTAATGTTTAGAGTGATCACCAGCAGGGCCTTGGTGGTGTAATGTTTAGAGTGATCATCAGGAGGGCCTTGGTGGTGTAATGTTTAGAGTGATCACCAGGAGGGCCTTGGTGGTGTAATGTTTAGAGTGATCATCAGGAGGGCCTTTGTGGTGTAATGTTTAGAGTGAACATTAGCAGGGCCTTGGTGGTGTAATGTTTAGAGTGATCATCATCGGGAGGGCCTTGGTGGTGTAATGTTTAGAATGATCATCAGCAGGGCCTTGGTGGTTTAATGTTTAGAGTGATCAGCAGCAGGGCCTTGGTGGTGTAATGTTTAGAGTGATCATCAAGAGGGCCTTGGTGGTGTCATGTTTAGAGTGATCATCAGGAGGGCCTTGGTGGTGTAATGTTTAGAGTGATCACCAGGAGGGCCTAGGTGGTGTAATGTTTAGAGTGATCTGCAGGAGGGCCTTGGTGATGTAATGTTTAGCGTGATCATCAGCAGGGCCTTGGTGGTGTAATGTTTGGATCGATCATCAGCAGGGCCTTGGTGGTGTAATGTTTAGAGTGATCATCAAGAGGGCCTTGGTGGTGTAATGTTTAGAGTGATCATCAGCAGGGCCTTGGTGGTGTAATGTTTAGAGTGATCATCATCAGGAAGGCCTTGGTGGTGTAATGTTTAGTGATCATCAGGAGGACTTTGGTGGTGTAATGTTTATAGTGACCATCAGCAGGGACTTGGTGGTGTAATGTTTAGAATGATCTTCATCATTAGGGAATTGGTGGTGTAATGTTTAGAGTGATCACCAGGAAGGCCTTGGTGGTGTAATGTATAGAGTGATCATCAGCAGGGCCTTGATGGTGTAATGTTTAGAGTGATCACCAGGAAGGCCTTGGTGGCGTAATGTATAGAGTAATCATCAGCAGGGCCTTGATGGTGTAATGTTTAGTGATCAACAGGAGGGACTTGGTGGTGTAATGTATAGAGTGATCACCAGGAGGGCCTTGGTGGTGTAATGTTTAGAGTGATCATAAGGAGGGCCTTGGTGCTGTAATGTTTAGTGATCACCAGGAGGGCCTTGGTGGTGTAATGTTTAGAGTGATCACGAGGAGGGCCTTGTTGGTGTAATGTTTAGAGTGATCATCAGCAGGGCCTTGGTGGTGTAATGTTTAGAGTGATCACGAGGAGGGCCTTGGTGGTGTAATGTTTAGAGTCATCATCAGCAGGGCCTTGGTGATGTAATGTTTAGAGTGATCACCAGGAGGGCCTTGGTGGTGTAATGTTTAGAGTGGTCACCAAGAGGGCCTTGGAGATGTAATGTTTAGAGTGATCACCAGGAGGGCCTAGGTGGTGTAATGTTTAGAGTGATCATCAGCAGGGCCTTGGTGGTGTAATGTATAGAGTGATCATCATCAGTAGGGCCTTGGTGGTGTAATGTTTTGAGTGATCACCAGGAGGGCCTAGGTGGTGTAATGTTTAGAGTGATCATCAGCAGGGCCTTGGTGGTGTAATGTTTAGAATGATCATCATCAGGAGGGCCTTGGTGGTGTAATGTTTAGAGTGATCATCAAGAGGGCATTGGTGGTGTCATGTTTAGAGTGATCATGAAGAGGGCATTGGTGGTGTCATGTTTAGAGTGATCATCAGGAGGGCCTTGGTGGTGTAATGTTTAGCGTGATCACCAGGAGGGCCTTGGTGGTGTAATGTTTAGAGTGATCACCAGGAGGGCCTTGGTGGTTTAATGTATAGAGTGTTCATCAGCAGGGCCTTGATGGTGTAATGTTTAGTGATCATCAGGAAGGCCTTGGTGGTGTAATGTATAGAGTGATCATCAGCAGGGCCTTGGTGGTGTAATGTATAGAGTGATCATCAGCAGGGCCTTGATGGTGTAATGTTTAGTGTTCAACAGGAGGGCCTTGGTGGTGTAATGTTTAGAGTGAACACCAAGAGGGCCTTGGTGGTGTAATGTTTAGAGTGATCATCAGGAGGGCCTTGGTGGTGTAATGTTTAGTGTTCAACAGGAGGGACTTGGTGGTGTAATGTTTAGAGTGATCACCAGGAGGGCCTTGGTGGTGTAATGCTTAGAGTGATCATATGGAGGGCCTTGGTGCTGTAATGTTTAGTGATCACCAGGAGGGCCTTGGTGGTGTAAAGTTTAGAGTGATCACGAAGAGGGCCTTGTTGGTGTAATGTTTAGAGTGATCATCAGCAGGGCCTTGGTGGTGTAATGTTTAGAGTGATCACGACGAGGGCCTTGTTGGTGTAATGTTTAGAGTGATCATCAGCAGGGCCTTGGTGGTGTAATGTTTAGAGTGATCCCCAGGAGGGCCTTGGTGATGTAATGTTTTGTGTGATCATCAGCAGGGCCTTGGTGGTGTAATGTTTGGATCGATCATCAGCAGGGCCTTGGTGGTGTAATGTTTAGAGTGATCATCAAGAGGGCCTTGGTGGTGTAATGTTTAGAGTGATCATCAGCAGGGCCTTGGTGGTGTAATGTTTAGAGTGATCATCATCAGGAAGGCCTTGGTGGTGTAATGTTTAGTGATCATCAGGAGGGCTTTGGTGGTGTAATGTTTATAGTGACCATCAGCAGGGACTTGGTGGTGTAATGTTTAGAATGATCTTCATCATTAGGGAATTGGTGGTGTAATGTTTAGAATGATCACCAGGAAGGCCTTGGTGGTGTAATGTATAGAGTGATCATCAGCAGGGCCTTGATGGTGTAATGTTTAGAGTGATCACCAGGAAGGCCTTGGTGGCGTAATGTATAGAGTAATCATCAGCAGGGCCTTGATGGTGTAATGTTTAGTGATCAACAGGAGGGACTTGGTGGTGTAATGTATAGAGTGATCACCAGGAGGGCCTTGGTGGTGTAATGTTTAGAGTGATCATAGGGAGGGCCTTGGTGCTGTAATGTTTAGTGATCACCAGGAGGGCCTTGGTGGTGTAATGTTTAGAGTGATCACGAGGAGGGCCTTGTTGGTGTAATGTTTAGAGTGATCATCAGCAGGGCCTTGGTGGTGTAATGTTTAGAGTGATCACGAGGAGGGCCTTGTTGGTGTAATGTTTAGAGTGATCATCAGCAGGGCCTTGGTGGTGTAATGTTTAGAGTGATCCCCAGGAGGGCCTTGGTGGTGTAATGTTTAGAGTGATCATCAGGAGGACCTTGGTGGTGTAATGTTTAGAGTGATCACCAGGAAGGCCTTGGTGATATAATGTTTAGAGTGATCACCAGGAAGGCCTTGGTGGTGTAATGTTTAGAGTTATCACCAGGAGGGCCTTGGTGGTCTAATGTTTAGAGTGATCACCAGGAAGGTCTTGGTGATGTAATATTTAGAGTAATCATCAGGAGGGCCTTGGTGGTGTCATGTTTAGAGTGATCATCAAGAGGGCCTTGGTGGTGTCATGTTTAGAGTGATCATCAGGAGAGCCTTGGTGGTGTAATGTTTAGAGTGATCACCGGGAGGGCTTTGGTGGTGTAATGTTTAGAGTGATCATCAGGAGGGCCTTGGTGGTGTAATGTTTAGCGTGATCATCAGCAGGGACTTTGTGGTGTAATGTTTAGAGTGATCACCAGGAGGGCCTTGGTGGTGTAATGTTTAGAGTGGTCACCAAGAGGGCCTTGGAGATGTAATGTTTAGAGTGATCACCAGGAGGGCCTGGGTGGTGTAATGATTAGAGTGATCATCAGCAGGGCCTTGGTGGTGTAATGTTTAGAGTGATCATCATCAGGAGGGCCTTGGATGGTGTAATGTTTAGAGTGATCACCAGGAGGGCCTTGGTGTTGTAATGTTTAGAGTGATCATCAGCAGGGCCTTGGTGGTGTAATGTTTAGAGTGATCATCATCAGGAGGGCCTTGGTGGTGTAATGTTTAGAGTGATCATCAGCAGGGTCTTGTTGGTGGAATGTTTAGAGTGATCATCAGGAGGGCCTCGGTGGTGTAATGTCTAGAGTGATCATCAGGAGGGCCTTGGTGGTGTAATGTTTAGAGTGATCACCAGGAGGGCGGGCCTTGGTGATATAATGTTTAGAGTGATTCCCAGGAGGGCCTTGGTGGTGTAATGTTTAGAGTGATCACGAGGCGGGCCTTGTTGGTGTAATGTTTAGAGTGATCATCAGCAGGGCCTTGGTGGTGTAATTTTAGAGTGATCACCAGGAGGGCCTTGGTGGTGTAATGTTTAGAGTGATCACCAGGAGGGCCTTGGTGGTGTAATGATTAGAGTGATCATCAGGAGGGCCTTGGTGGTGTAATGTTTAGAGTGATCAGCAGGAAGGCCTTGGTGGTGTAATGTTTAGATTGATCACCAGGAGGGCCTTGGTGGTGTAATGTTTAGAGTGATCATCAGGATGGCCTTGGTGGTGTAATGTTTAGCGTGATCACCAGGAGGGCCTTGGTGGTGTAATGTTTAGAGTGATCATCAGGAAGGCCTTGGTGGTGTAATGTTTAGCGTGATCACCAGCAGGGCCTTGGTGGTGTTATGTTTAGAGTGATCATCAGCAGGGCCTTGGTGGTGTAAAGTTTTGAGTGATCACCAGGAGGGCTTTGGTGGTGTAATGTTTAGAGTGATCATCAGCAGTGCCTTGGTGGTGTAATGTTTAGAGTGATCATCATCAGGAGGGCCTTGGTGGTGTAATGTTTAGAGTGATCATCAGCAGGGCCTTGGTGGTGTAATGTTTAGAGTGATCAGCAGCAGGGCCTTGGTGGTGTAATGTTTGGATCGATCATCAGCAGGGCCTTGGTGGTGTAATGTTTAGAGTGATCATCAAGAGGGCCTTGGTGGTGTAATGTTTAGAGTGATCATCAGCAGGGCCTTGGTGGTGTAATGTTTAGAGTGATCATCATCAGGAAGGCCTTGGTGGTGTAATGTTTAGTGATCATCAGGAGGACTTTGGTGGTGTAATGTTTATAGTGACCATCAGCAGGGACTTGGTGGTGTAATGTTTAGAATGATCTTCATCATTAGGGAATTGGTGGTGTAATGTTTAGAGTGATCACCAGGAAGGCCTTGGTGGTGTAATGTATAGAGTGATCATCAGCAGGGCCTTGATGGTGTAATGTTTAGAGTGATCACCAGGAAGGCCTTGGTGGCGTAATGTATAGAGTAATCATCAGCAGGGCCTTGATGGTGTAATGTTTAGTGATCAACAGGAGGGACTTGGTGGTGTAATGTATAGAGTGATCACCAGGAGGGCCTTGGTGGTGTAATGTTTAGAGTGATCATAAGGAGGGCCTTGGTGCTGTAATGTTTAGTGATCACCAGGAGGGCCTTGGTGGTGTAATGTTTAGAGTGATCACGAGGAGGGCCTTGTTGGTGTAATGTTTAGAGTGATCATCAGCAGGGCCTTGGTGGTGTAATGTTTAGAGTGATCACGAGGAGGGCCTTGGTGGTGTAATGTTTAGAGTCATCATCAGCAGGGCCTTGGTGATGTAATGTTTAGAGTGATCACCAGGAGGGCCTTGGTGGTGTAATGTTTAGAGTGGTCACCAAGAGGGCCTTGGAGATGTAATGTTTAGAGTGATCACCAGGAGGGCCTAGGTGGTGTAATGTTTAGAGTGATCATCAGCAGGGCCTTGGTGGTGTAATGTATAGAGTGATCATCATCAGTAGGGCCTTGGTGGTGTAATGTTTTGAGTGATCACCAGGAGGGCCTAGGTGGTGTAATGTTTAGAGTGATCATCAGCAGGGCCTTGGTGGTGTAATGTTTAGAATGATCATCATCAGGAGGGCCTTGGTGGTGTAATGTTTAGAGTGATCATCAAGAGGGCATTGGTGGTGTCATGTTTAGAGTGATCATGAAGAGGGCATTGGTGGTGTCATGTTTAGAGTGATCATCAGGAGGGCCTTGGTGGTGTAATGTTTAGCGTGATCACCAGGAGGGCCTTGGTGGTGTAATGTTTAGAGTGATCACCAGGAGGGCCTTGGTGGTTTAATGTATAGAGTGTTCATCAGCAGGGCCTTGATGGTGTAATGTTTAGTGATCATCAGGAAGGCCTTGGTGGTGTAATGTATAGAGTGATCATCAGCAGGGCCTTGGTGGTGTAATGTATAGAGTGATCATCAGCAGGGCCTTGATGGTGTAATGTTTAGTGTTCAACAGGAGGGCCTTGGTGGTGTAATGTTTAGAGTGAACACCAAGAGGGCCTTGGTGGTGTAATGTTTAGAGTGATCATATGGAGGGCCTTGGTGCTGTAATGTTTAGTGATCACCAGGAGGGCCTTGGTGGTGTAAAGTTTAGAGTGATCACGAAGAGGGCCTTGTTGGTGTAATGTTTAGAGTGATCATCAGCAGGGCCTTGGTGGTGTAATGTTTAGAGTGATCACGAGGAGGGCCTTGTTGGTGTAATGTTTAGAGTGATCATCAGCAGGGCCTTGGTGGTGTAATGTTTAGAGTGATCCCCAGGAGGGCCTTGGTGATGTAATGTTTTGTGTGATCATCAGCAGGGCCTTGGTGGTGTAATGTTTGGATCGATCATCAGCAGGGCCTTGGTGGTGTAATGTTTAGAGTGATCATCAAGAGGGCCTTGGTGGTGTAATGTTTAGAGTGATCATCAGCAGGGCCTTGGTGGTGTAATGTTTAGAGTGATCATCATCAGGAAGGCCTTGGTGGTGTAATGTTTAGTGATCATCAGGAGGGCTTTGGTGGTGTAATGTTTATAGTGACCATCAGCAGGGACTTGGTGGTGTAATGTTTAGAATGATCTTCATCATTAGGGAATTGGTGGTGTAATGTTTAGAATGATCACCAGGAAGGCCTTGGTGGTGTAATGTATAGAGTGATCATCAGCAGGGCCTTGATGGTGTAATGTTTAGAGTGATCACCAGGAAGGCCTTGGTGGCGTAATGTATAGAGTAATCATCAGCAGGGCCTTGATGGTGTAATGTTTAGTGATCAACAGGAGGGACTTGGTGGTGTAATGTATAGAGTGATCACCAGGAGGGCCTTGGTGGTGTAATGTTTAGAGTGATCATAGGGAGGGCCTTGGTGCTGTAATGTTTAGTGATCACCAGGAGGGCCTTGGTGGTGTAATGTTTAGAGTGATCACGAGGAGGGCCTTGTTGGTGTAATGTTTAGAGTGATCATCAGCAGGGCCTTGGTGGTGTAATGTTTAGAGTGATCACGAGGAGGGCCTTGTTGGTGTAATGTTTAGAGTGATCATCAGCAGGGCCTTGGTGGTGTAATGTTTAGAGTGATCCCCAGGAGGGCCTTGGTGGTGTAATGTTTAGAGTGATCATCAGGAGGACCTTGGTGGTGTAATGTTTAGAGTGATCACCAGGAAGGCCTTGGTGATATAATGTTTAGAGTGATCACCAGGAAGGCCTTGGTGGTGTAATGTTTAGAGTTATCACCAGGAGGGCCTTGGTGGTCTAATGTTTAGAGTGATCACCAGGAAGGTCTTGGTGATGTAATATTTAGAGTAATCATCAGGAGGGCCTTGGTGGTGTCATGTTTAGAGTGATCATCAAGAGGGCCTTGGTGGTGTCATGTTTAGAGTGATCATCAGGAGAGCCTTGGTGGTGTAATGTTTAGAGTGATCACCGGGAGGGCTTTGGTGGTGTAATGTTTAGAGTGATCATCAGGAGGGCCTTGGTGGTGTAATGTTTAGCGTGATCATCAGCAGGGACTTTGTGGTGTAATGTTTAGAGTGATCACCAGGAGGGCCTTGGTGGTGTAATGTTTAGAGTGGTCACCAAGAGGGCCTTGGAGATGTAATGTTTAGAGTGATCACCAGGAGGGCCTGGGTGGTGTAATGATTAGAGTGATCATCAGCAGGGCCTTGGTGGTGTAATGTTTAGAGTGATCATCATCAGGAGGGCCTTGGATGGTGTAATGTTTAGAGTGATCACCAGGAGGGCCTTGGTGTTGTAATGTTTAGAGTGATCATCAGCAGGGCCTTGGTGGTGTAATGTTTAGAGTGATCATCATCAGGAGGGCCTTGGTGGTGTAATGTTTAGAGTGATCATCAGCAGGGTCTTGTTGGTGGAATGTTTAGAGTGATCATCAGGAGGGCCTCGGTGGTGTAATGTCTAGAGTGATCATCAGGAGGGCCTTGGTGGTGTAATGTTTAGAGTGATCACCAGGAGGGCGGGCCTTGGTGATGTAATGTTTAGAGTGATTCCCAGGAGGGCCTTGGTGGTGTAATGTTTAGAGTGATCACGAGGCGGGCCTTGTTGGTGTAATGTTTAGAGTGATCATCAGCAGGGCCTTGGTGGTGTAATTTTAGAGTGATCACCAGGAGGGCCTTGGTGGTGTAATGTTTAGAGTGATCACCAGGAGGGCCTTGGTGGTGTAATGATTAGAGTGATCATCAGGAGGGCCTTGGTGGTGTAATGTTTAGAGTGATCACCAGGAAGGCCTTGGTGGTGTAATGTTTAGATTGATCACCAGGAGGGCCTTGGTGGTGTAATGTTTAGAGTGATCATCAGGATGGCCTTGGTGGTGTAATGTTTAGCGTGATCACCAGGAGGGCCTTGGTGGTGTAATGTTTAGAGTGATCATCAGGAAGGCCTTGGTGGTGTAATGTTTAGCGTGATCACCAGCAGGGCCTTGGTGGTGTTATGTTTAGAGTGATCATCAGCAGGGCCTTGGTGGTGTAAAGTTTTGAGTGATCACCAGGAGGGCTTTGGTGGTGTAATGTTTAGAGTGATCATCAGCAGTGCCTTGGTGGTGTAATGTTTAGAGTGATCATCATCAGGAGGGCCTTGGTGGTGTAATGTTTAGAGTGATCATCAGCAGGGCCTTGGTGGTGTAATGTTTAGAGTGATCAGCAGCAGGGCCTTGGTGGTGTAATGTTTAGAGTGATCATCAAGAGGGCCTTGGTGGTGTCATGTTTAGAGTGATCATCAGGAGGGCCTTGGTGGTGTAATGTTTAGAGTGATCACCAGGAGGTCCTAGGTGGTGTAATGTTTAGAGTGATCACCAGGAGGGCCTGGGTGGTGTAATGATTAGAGTGATCATCAGCAGGGCCTTGGTGGTGTAATGTTTAGAGTGATCATCATCAGGAGGGCCTTGGATGGTGTAATGTTTAGAGTGATCACCAGGAGGGCCTTGGTGTTGTAATGTTTAGAGTGATCATCAGCAGGGCCTTGGTGGTGTAATGTTTAGAGTGATCATCATCAGGAGGGCCTTGGTGGTGTAATGTTTAGAGTGATCATCAGCAGGGTCTTGTTGGTGGAATGTTTAGAGTGATCATCAGGAGGGCCTCGGTGGTGTAATGTCTAGAGTGATCATCAGGAGGGCCTTGGTGGTGTAATGTTTAGAGTGATCACCAGGAGGGCGGGCCTTGGTGATGTAATGTTTAGAGTGATTCCCAGGAGGGCCTTGGTGGTGTAATGTTTAGAGTGATCACGAGGCGGGCCTTGTTGGTGTAATGTTTAGAGTGATCATCAGCAGGGCCTTGGTGGTGTAATTTTAGAGTGATCACCAGGAGGGCCTTGGTGGTGTAATGTTTAGAGTGATCACCAGGAGGGCCTTGGTGGTGTAATGATTAGAGTGATCATCAGGAGGGCCTTGGTGGTGTAATGTTTAGAGTGATCACCAGGAAGGCCTTGGTGGTGTAATGTTTAGATTGATCACCAGGAGGGCCTTGGTGGTGTAATGTTTAGAGTGATCATCAGGATGGCCTTGGTGGTGTAATGTTTAGCGTGATCACCAGGAGGGCCTTGGTGGTGTAATGTTTAGAGTGATCATCAGGAAGGCCTTGGTGGTGTAATGTTTAGCGTGATCACCAGCAGGGCCTTGGTGGTGTTATGTTTAGAGTGATCATCAGCAGGGCCTTGGTGGTGTAAAGTTTTGAGTGATCACCAGGAGGGCTTTGGTGGTGTAATGTTTAGAGTGATCATCAGCAGTGCCTTGGTGGTGTAATGTTTAGAGTGATCATCATCAGGAGGGCCTTGGTGGTGTAATGTTTAGAGTGATCATCAGCAGGGCCTTGGTGGTGTAATGTTTAGAGTGATCAGCAGCAGGGCCTTGGTGGTGTAATGTTTAGAGTGATCATCAAGAGGGCCTTGGTGGTGTCATGTTTAGAGTGATCATCAGGAGGGCCTTGGTGGTGTAATGTTTAGAGTGATCACCAGGAGGTCCTAGGTGGTGTAATGTTTAGAGTGATCTTCAGGAGGGCCTTGGTGGTGTAATGTTTAGCGTGATCATCAGCAGGGCCTTGGTGGTGTATTGTTTGGATCGATCATCAGCAGGGCCTTGGTGGTGTCATGTTTAGAGTGATCATCAAGAGGGCCTTGGTAGTGTAATGTTTAGAGTGATCATCAGCAGGGCCTTGGTGGTGTAATGTTTAGAGTGATCATCATCAGGAAGGCCTTGGTGGTGTAATGTTTAGTGATCATCAGGAGGGCTTTGGTGGTGAAATGTTTATAGTGACCATCAGCAGGGCCTTGGTGGTGTAATGTTTAGAATGATCTTCATCATTAGGGCATTGGTGGTGTAATGTTTAGTGAGATCACCAGGAAGGCCTTGGTGGTGTAATGTATAGAGTGATCATCAGCAGGGCCTTGATGGTGTAATGTTTAGAGTGATCACCAGGAAGGCCTTGGTGGTATAATGTATAGAGTGATCATCAGCAGGGCCTTGATGGTGTAATGTTTAGTGATCAACAGGAGGGCCTTGGTGGTGTAATGTTTAGAGTGATCACCAGGAGGACCTTGGTGGTGTAATGTTTAGAGTGATCATCAGGAGGGCCGTGGTGGTGTAATGTTTAGTGATCACCAGGAGTGACTTGGTGGTGTAATGTTTAGAGTGATCACCAGGAGGGCCTTGGTGGTGTAATGTTTAGAGTGATCACGAGGAGGGCCTTGTTGGTGTAATGTTTAGAGTGATCATCAGCAGGGCCTTGGTGGTGTAATGTTTAGAGTGATCACGAGGAGGGCCTTGTTGGTGTAATGTTTAGAGTGATCATCAGCAGGGCCTTGGTGGTGTAATGTTTAGAGTGATCACCAGGAGGGCCTTGGTGGTGTAATGTTTAGAGTAATCATCAGGAGGGCCTTGGTGGTGTCATGTTTAGAGTGATCACCAGGAAGGCCTTGATTATGTATTGTTTAGAGTGATCACCAGAAAGGCCTTGGTGGTGTAATGTTTAGAGTGATCACCAGGAGGGCCTTGGTGGTGTAATGTTTAGAGTGATCATCAGGATGGCCTTGGTGGTGTAATGTTTAGAGTGATCATCAGGAGGGCCTTGGTGGTGTAATGTTTAGCGTGATCACCTGGAGGGCCTTGGTGGTGTAATGTTTAGAGTGATCATCATTAGGGCCTTGGTGGTGTAATGTTTAGAGTGATCATCAGCAGGGCCTTAGTGATGTAATGTTTAGAGTGATCACCAGGAGGGCCCTGGTGGTGTAATGTTTAGAGTGGTCACCAAGAGGGCCTTGGAGATGTAATGTTTAGAGTGATGATCAGGAGGGCCTAGGTGGTGTAATGTTTAGAGTGATCATCAGCAGGGCCTTGGTGGTGTAATGTTTAGAGTGATCATCATCAGTAGAGCCTTGGTGGTGTAATGTTTTGAGTGATCACCAGGAGCGCCTAGGTGGTGTAATGTTTAGAGTGATCATCAGCAGGGCCTTGATGGTGTAATGTTTAGAATGATCATCATCAGGAGGGCCTTGGTGGTGTATTGTTTAGAGTGATCATCAAGAGGGCCTTCGTGGTGTCATGTTTAGAGTGATCATGAAGAGGGCATTGGTGGTGTCATGTTTAGAGTGATCATTAGGAGGGCCTTGGTGGTGTAATGTTTAGCGTGATCACCAAGAGGGCCTTGGTGGTGTAATGTTTAGAGTGATCACCAGGAGGGCGTTGATGGTTTAATGTATAGTGTGATCATCAGCAGCGCCTTGATGGTGTAATGTTTAGTGATCACCAGGAGGGCCTTGGTGGTGTAATGTTTAGAGTGGTCACCAAGAGGGCCTTGGAGATGTAATTTTAGAGTGATGATCAGGAGGGCCTAGGTGGTGTAATGTTTAGAGTGATCATCAGCAGGGCCTTGGTGGTGTAATGTTTAGAGTGATCATCATCAGTAGAGCCTTGGTGGTGTAATGTTTTGAGTGATCACCAGGAGGGCCTAGGTGGTGTAATGTTTAGAGTGATCATCAGCAGGGCCTTGGTGGTGTAATGTTTAGAGTGATCACGAGGAGGGCCTTGTTGGTGTAATGTTTAGAGTGATCATCAGCAGGGCCTTGGTGGTGTAATGTTTAGAGTGATCACCAGGAGGGCCTTGGTGGTGTAATTTTTAGAGTGATCATCAGGAGGGCCTTGGTGGTGTCATGTTTAGAGTGATCACCAGGAAGGCCTTGGTGATGTATTGTTTAGAGTGATCACCAGAAAGGCCTTGGTGGTGTAATGTTTAGAGTGATCACCAGGAGGGCCTTGGTGGTGTAATGTTTAGAGTGATCATCAGGAGGGCCTTGGTGGTGTAATGTTTAGAGTGATCATCAGGAGGGCCTTGGTGGTGTAATGTTTAGCGTGATCACCTGGAGGGCCTTGGTGGTGTAATGTTTAGAGTGATCATCAGGAGGGCCTTGGTGGTGTAATGTTTAGCGTGATCATCAGCCGGGACTTGGTGGTGTAATGTTTAGAGTGATCATCAGCAGGGCCTTGGTGATGTAATGTTTAGAGTGATCACCAGGAGGGCCTTGGTGGTGTAATGTTTAGAGTGGTCACCAAGAGGGCCTTGGAGATGTAATGTTTAGAGTGATGATCAGGAGGGCCTAGGTGGTGTAATGTTTAGAGTGATCATCAGCAGGGCCTTGGTGGTATAATGTTTAGAGTGATCATCATCAGTAGAGCCTTGGTGGTGTAATGTTTAGAGTGATCATCAGGAGGGCCTTGGTGGTGTAATGTTTAGAGTGATCATCAGGAGGGCCTTGGTGGTGTAATGTTTAGCGTGATCACCTGGAGGGCCTTGGTGGTGTAATGTTTAGAGTGATCATCATTAGGGCCTTGGTGGTGTAATGTTTAGAGTGATCATCAGCAGGGCCTTAGTGATGTAATGTTTAGAGTGATCACCAGGAGGGCCTTGGTGGTGTAATGTTTACAGTGGTCACCAAGAGGGCCTTGGAGATGTAATGTTTAGAGTGATGATCAGGAGGGCCTAGGTGGTGTAATGTTTAGAGTGATCATCAGCAGGGCCTTGGTGGTGTAATGTTTAGAGTGATCATCATCAGTAGAGCCTTGGTGGTGTAATGTTTTGAGTGATCACCAGGAGCGCCTAGGTGGTGTAATGTTTAGAGTGATCATCAGCAGGGCCTTGATGGTGTAATGTTTAGAATGATCATCATCAGGAGGGCTTTGGTGGTGTAATGTTTAGAGTGATCATCAAGAGGGCATTGGTGGTGTCATGTTTAGAGTGATCATGAAGAGGGCATTGGTGGTGTCATGTTTAGAGTGATCACTAGGAGGGCCTTGGTGGTGTAATGTTTAGCGTGATCACCAGGAGGGCCTTGGTGGTGTAATGTTTAGAGTGATCACCAGGAGGGCGTTGGTGGTTTAATGTATAGTGTGATCATCAGCAGCGCCTTGATGGTGTAATGTTTAGTGATCATCAGGAAGGCCTTGGTGGTGTAATGTATAGAGTGATCATCAGCAGGGCCTTGGTGGTGTAATGTATAGAGTGATCATCAGCAGGGCCTTCGTGGTGTCATGTTTAGAGTGATCATGAAGAGGGCATTGGTGGTGTCATGTTTAGAGTGATCATTAGGAGGGCCTTGGTGGTGTAATGTTTAGCGTGATCACCAGGAGGGCCTTGGTGGTGTAATGTTTAGAGTGATCACCAGGAGGGCGTTGATGGTTTAATGTATAGTGTGATCATCAGCAGCGCCTTGATGGTGTAATGTTTAGTGATCACCAGGAGGGCCTTGGTGGTGTAATGTTTAGAGTGGTCACCAAGAGGGCCTTGGAGATGTAATTTTAGAGTGATGATCAGGAGGGCCTAGGTGGTGTAATGTTTAGAGTGATCATCAGCAGGGCCTTGGTGGTGTAATGTTTAGAGTGATCATCATCAGTAGAGCCTTGGTGGTGTAATGTTTTGAGTGATCACCAGGAGGGCCTAGGTGGTGTAATGTTTAGAGTGATCATCAGCAGGGCCTTGATGGTGTAGTGTTTAGAATGATCATCATCAGGAGGGCCTTGGTGGTGTAATGTTTAGAGTGATCATCAAGAGGGCATTGGTGGTGTCATGTTTAGAGTGATCATGAAGAGGGCATTGGTGGTGTCATGTTTAGAGTGATCATCAGCAGGGCCTTGGTGGTGTAATGTTAGAGTGATCACCAGGAGGGCCTTGGTGGTGTAATGTTTAGAGTGATCACCAGGAGGGCCTTGGTGGTGTAATGATTAGAGTGATCATCAGGAGGGCCTTGGTGGTGTAATGTTTATAGTGATCACCAGGAAGGCCTTGGTGATGTAATGTTTAGAGTGATCACCAGGAAGGCCTTGGTGGTGTAATGTTTAGAGTGATCACCAGGAGGGCCTTGGTGGTGTAATATTTAGAGTGATCACCAGGATGGCCTTGGTGGTGTAATGTTTAGCGTGATCACCAGGAGGGCCTTGGTGGTGTAATGTTTAGAGTGATCATCAGGAGGGCCTTGGTGGTGTAATGTTTAGCGTGATCACCAGCAGGGCCTTGGTGGTGTAATGTTTAGAGTGATCATCAGGAGGGCCTTGGTGGTGTAATGTTTAGAGTGATCACCAGGAGGGCCTTGGTGGTGTAATGTTTAGAGTGATCATCAGGAGGGCCTTGGTGGTGTAATGTTTAGTGATCAACAGGAAGGCCTTGGTGGTGTAATGTTTAGAGTGATCACCAAGAGGACCTTGGTGGTGTAATGTTTAGAGTGATCATCAGGAGGGCCGTGGTGGTGTAATGTTTAGTGATCAACAGGAGGGACTTGGTGGTGTAATGTTTAGAGTGATCACCAGGAGGGCCTTGGTGGTGTAATGTTTAGAGTGATCACGAGGAGGGCCTTGTTGGTGTAATGTTTAGAGTGATCATCAGCAGGGCCTTGGTGGTGTAATGTTTAGAGTGATCACGAGGAGGGCCTTGTTGGTGTAATGTTTAGAGTGATCATCAGCAGGGCCTTGGTGGTGTAATGTTTAGAGTGATCACCAGGAGGGCCTTGGTGGTGTAATTTTTAGAGTGATCATCAGGAGGGCCTTGGTGGTGTCATGTTTAGAGTGATCACCAGGAAGGCCTTGGTGATGTATTGTTTAGAGTGATCACCAGAAAGGCCTTGGTGGTGTAATGTTTAGAGTGATCACCAGGAGGGCCTTGGTGGTGTAATGTTTAGAGTGATCATCAGGAGGGCCTTGGTGGTGTAATGTTTAGAGTGATCATCAGGAGGGCCTTGGTGGTGTAATGTTTAGCGTGATCACCTGGAGGGCCTTGGTGGTGTAATGTTTAGAGTGATCATCAGGAGGGCCTTGGTGGTGTAATGTTTAGCGTGATCATCAGCCGGGACTTGGTGGTGTAATGTTTAGAGTGATCATCAGCAGGGCCTTGGTGATGTAATGTTTAGAGTGATCACCAGGAGGGCCTTGGTGGTGTAATGTTTAGAGTGGTCACCAAGAGGGCCTTGGAGATGTAATGTTTAGAGTGATGATCAGGAGGGCCTAGGTGGTGTAATGTTTAGAGTGATCATCAGCAGGGCCTTGGTGGTATAATGTTTAGAGTGATCATCATCAGTAGAGCCTTGGTGGTGTAATGTTTAGAGTGATCATCAGGAGGGCCTTGGTGGTGTAATGTTTAGAGTGATCATCAGGAGGGCCTTGGTGGTGTAATGTTTAGCGTGATCACCTGGAGGGCCTTGGTGGTGTAATGTTTAGAGTGATCATCATTAGGGCCTTGGTGGTGTAATGTTTAGAGTGATCATCAGCAGGGCCTTAGTGATGTAATGTTTAGAGTGATCACCAGGAGGGCCTTGGTGGTGTAATGTTTACAGTGGTCACCAAGAGGGCCTTGGAGATGTAATGTTTAGAGTGATGATCAGGAGGGCCTAGGTGGTGTAATGTTTAGAGTGATCATCAGCAGGGCCTTGGTGGTGTAATGTTTAGAGTGATCATCATCAGTAGAGCCTTGGTGGTGTAATGTTTTGAGTGATCACCAGGAGCGCCTAGGTGGTGTAATGTTTAGAGTGATCATCAGCAGGGCCTTGATGGTGTAATGTTTAGAATGATCATCATCAGGAGGGCTTTGGTGGTGTAATGTTTAGAGTGATCATCAAGAGGGCATTGGTGGTGTCATGTTTAGAGTGATCATGAAGAGGGCATTGGTGGTGTCATGTTTAGAGTGATCACTAGGAGGGCCTTGGTGGTGTAATGTTTAGCGTGATCACCAGGAGGGCCTTGGTGGTGTAATGTTTAGAGTGATCACCAGGAGGGCGTTGGTGGTTTAATGTATAGTGTGATCATCAGCAGCGCCTTGATGGTGTAATGTTTAGTGATCATCAGGAAGGCCTTGGTGGTGTAATGTATAGAGTGATCATCAGCAGGGCCTTGGTGGTGTAATGTATAGAGTGATCATCAGCAGGGCCTTCGTGGTGTCATGTTTAGAGTGATCATGAAGAGGGCATTGGTGGTGTCATGTTTAGAGTGATCATTAGGAGGGCCTTGGTGGTGTAATGTTTAGCGTGATCACCAGGAGGGCCTTGGTGGTGTAATGTTTAGAGTGATCACCAGGAGGGCGTTGATGGTTTAATGTATAGTGTGATCATCAGCAGCGCCTTGATGGTGTAATGTTTAGTGATCACCAGGAGGGCCTTGGTGGTGTAATGTTTAGAGTGGTCACCAAGAGGGCCTTGGAGATGTAATTTTAGAGTGATGATCAGGAGGGCCTAGGTGGTGTAATGTTTAGAGTGATCATCAGCAGGGCCTTGGTGGTGTAATGTTTAGAGTGATCATCATCAGTAGAGCCTTGGTGGTGTAATGTTTTGAGTGATCACCAGGAGGGCCTAGGTGGTGTAATGTTTAGAGTGATCATCAGCAGGGCCTTGATGGTGTAGTGTTTAGAATGATCATCATCAGGAGGGCCTTGGTGGTGTAATGTTTAGAGTGATCATCAAGAGGGCATTGGTGGTGTCATGTTTAGAGTGATCATGAAGAGGGCATTGGTGGTGTCATGTTTAGAGTGATCATCAGCAGGGCCTTGGTGGTGTAATGTTAGAGTGATCACCAGGAGGGCCTTGGTGGTGTAATGTTTAGAGTGATCACCAGGAGGGCCTTGGTGGTGTAATGATTAGAGTGATCATCAGGAGGGCCTTGGTGGTGTAATGTTTATAGTGATCACCAGGAAGGCCTTGGTGATGTAATGTTTAGAGTGATCACCAGGAAGGCCTTGGTGGTGTAATGTTTAGAGTGATCACCAGGAGGGCCTTGGTGGTGTAATATTTAGAGTGATCACCAGGATGGCCTTGGTGGTGTAATGTTTAGCGTGATCACCAGGAGGGCCTTGGTGGTGTAATGTTTAGAGTGATCATCAGGAGGGCCTTGGTGGTGTAATGTTTAGCGTGATCACCAGCAGGGCCTTGGTGGTGTAATGTTTAGAGTGATCATCAGGAGGGCCTTGGTGGTGTAATGTTTAGAGTGATCACCAGGAGGGCCTTGGTGGTGTAATGTTTAGAGTGATCACCAGGAGGACCTTGGTGGTGTAATGTTTAGAGTGATCATCAGGAGGGCCGTGGTGGTGTAATGTTTAGTGATCACCAGGAGTGACTTGGTGGTGTAATGTTTAGAGTGATCACCAGGAGGGCCTTGGTGGTGTAATGTTTAGAGTGATCACGAGGAGGGCCTTGTTGGTGTAATGTTTAGAGTGATCATCAGCAGGGCCTTGGTGGTGTAATGTTTAGAGTGATCACGAGGAGGGCCTTGTTGGTGTAATGTTTTGAGTGATCATCAGCAGGGCCTTGGTGGTGTAATGTTTAGAGTGATCACCAGGAGGGCCTTGGTGGTGTAATGTTTAGAGTAATCATCAGGAGGGCCTTGGTGGTGTCATGTTTAGAGTGATCACCAGGAAGGCCTTGATTATGTATTGTTTAGAGTGATCACCAGAAAGGCCTTGGTGGTGTAATGTTTAGAGTGATCACCAGGAGGGCCTTGGTGGTGTAATGTTTAGAGTGATCATCAGGATGGCCTTGGTGGTGTAATGTTTAGAGTGATCATCAGGAGGGCCTTGGTGGTGTAATGTTTAGCGTGATCACCTGGAGGGCCTTGGTGGTGTAATGTTTAGAGTGATCATCATTAGGGCCTTGGTGGTGTAATGTTTAGAGTGATCATCAGCAGGGCCTTAGTGATGTAATGTTTAGAGTGATCACCAGGAGGGCCCTGGTGGTGTAATGTTTAGAGTGGTCACCAAGAGGGCCTTGGAGATGTAATGTTTAGAGTGATGATCAGGAGGGCCTAGGTGGTGTAATGTTTAGAGTGATCATCAGCAGGGCCTTGGTGGTGTAATGTTTAGAGTGATCATCATCAGTAGAGCCTTGGTGGTGTAATGTTTTGAGTGATCACCAGGAGCGCCTAGGTGGTGTAATGTTTAGAGTGATCATCAGCAGGGCCTTGATGGTGTAATGTTTAGAATGATCATCATCAGGAGGGCCTTGGTGGTGTATTGTTTAGAGTGATCATCAAGAGGGCCTTCGTGGTGTCATGTTTAGAGTGATCATGAAGAGGGCATTGGTGGTGTCATGTTTAGAGTGATCATTAGGAGGGCCTTGGTGGTGTAATGTTTAGCGTGATCACCAGGAGGGCCTTGGTGGTGTAATGTTTAGAGTGATCACCAGGAGGGCGTTGATGGTTTAATGTATAGTGTGATCATCAGCAGCGCCTTGATGGTGTAATGTTTAGTGATCACCAGGAGGGCCTTGGTGGTGTAATGTTTAGAGTGGTCACCAAGAGGGCCTTGGAGATGTAATTTTAGAGTGATGATCAGGAGGGCCTAGGTGGTGTAATGTTTAGAGTGATCATCAGCAGGGCCTTGGTGGTGTAATGTTTAGAGTGATCATCATCAGTAGAGCCTTGGTGGTGTAATGTTTTGAGTGATCACCAGGAGGGCCTAGGTGGTGTAATGTTTAGAGTGATCATCAGCAGGGCCTTGATGGTGTAGTGTTTAGAATGATCATCATCAGGAGGGCCTTGGTGGTGTAATGTTTAGAGTGATCATCAAGAGGGCATTGGTGGTGTCATGTTTAGAGTGATCATGAAGAGGGCATTGGTGGTGTCATGTTTAGAGTGATCATCAGCAGGGCCTTGGTGGTGTAATGTTAGAGTGATCACCAGGAGGGCCTTGGTGGTGTAATGTTTAGAGTGATCACCAGGAGGGCCTTGGTGGTGTAATGATTAGAGTGATCATCAGGAGGGCCTTGGTGGTGTAATGTTTATAGTGATCACCAGGAAGGCCTTGGTGATGTAATGTTTAGAGTGATCACCAGGAAGGCCTTGGTGGTGTAATGTTTAGAGTGATCACCAGGAGGGCCTTGGTGGTGTAATATTTAGAGTGATCACCAGGATGGCCTTGGTGGTGTAATGTTTAGCGTGATCACCAGGAGGGCCTTGGTGGTGTAATGTTTAGAGTGATCATCAGGAGGGCCTTGGTGGTGTAATGTTTAGCGTGATCACCAGCAGGGCCTTGGTGGTGTAATGTTTAGAGTGATCATCAGGAGGGCCTTGGTGGTGTAATGTTTAGAGTGATCACCAGGAGGGCCTTGGTGGTGTAATGTTTAGAGTGATCATCAGGAGGGCCTTGGTGGTGTAATGTTTAGTGATCAACAGGAAGGCCTTGGTGGTGTAATGTTTAGAGTGATCACCAAGAGGACCTTGGTGGTGTAATGTTTAGAGTGATCATCAGGAGGGCCGTGGTGGTGTAATGTTTAGTGATCAACAGGAGGGACTTGGTGGTGTAATGTTTAGAGTGATCACCAGGAGGGCCTTGGTGGTGTAATGTTTAGAGTGATCACGAGGAGGGCCTTGTTGGTGTAATGTTTAGAGTGATCATCAGCAGGGCCTTGGTGGTGTAATGTTTAGAGTGATCACGAGGAGGGCCTTGTTGGTGTAATGTTTAGAGTGATCATCAGCAGGGCCTTGGTGGTGTAATGTTTAGAGTGATCACCAGGAGGGCCTTGGTGGTGTAATTTTTAGAGTGATCATCAGGAGGGCCTTGGTGGTGTCATGTTTAGAGTGATCACCAGGAAGGCCTTGGTGATGTATTGTTTAGAGTGATCACCAGAAAGGCCTTGGTGGTGTAATGTTTAGAGTGATCACCAGGAGGGCCTTGGTGGTGTAATGTTTAGAGTGATCATCAGGAGGGCCTTGGTGGTGTAATGTTTAGAGTGATCACGAGGAGGGCCTTGTTGGTGTAATGTTTAGAGTGATCATCAGCAGGGCCTTGGTGGTGTAATGTTTAGAGTGATCACCAGGAGGGCCTTGGTGGTGTAATTTTTAGAGTGATCATCAGGAGGGCCTTGGTGGTGTCATGTTTCGAGTGATCACCAGGAAGGCCTTGGTGATGTATTGTTTAGAGTGATCACCAGAAAGGCCTTGGTGGTGTAATGTTTAGAGTGATCACCAGGAGGGCCTTGGTGGTGTAATGTTTAGAGTGATCATCAGGAGGGCCTTGGTGGTGTAATGTTTAGAGTGATCATCAGGAGGGCCTTGGTGGTGTAATGTTTAGCGTGATCACCTGGAGGGCCTTGGTGGTGTAATGTTTAGAGTGATCATCAGGAGGGCCTTGGTGGTGTAATGTTTAGCGTGATCATCAGCCGGGACTTGGTGGTGTAATGTTTAGAGTGATCATCAGCAGGGCCTTGGTGATGTAATGTTTAGAGTGATCACCAGGAGGGCCTTGGTGGTGTAATGTTTAGAGTGGTCACCAAGAGGGCCTTGGAGATGTAATGTTTAGAGTGATGATCAGGAGGGCCTAGGTGGTGTAATGTTTAGAGTGATCATCAGCAGGGCCTTGGTGGTATAATGTTTAGAGTGATCATCATCAGTAGAGCCTTGGTGGTGTAATGTTTAGAGTGATCATCAGGAGGGCCTTGGTGGTGTAATGTTTAGAGTGATCATCAGGAGGGCCTTGGTGGTGTAATGTTTAGCGTGATCACCTGGAGGGCCTTGGTGGTGTAATGTTTAGAGTGATCATCATTAGGGCCTTGGTGGTGTAATGTTTAGAGTGATCATCAGCAGGGCCTTAGTGATGTAATGTTTAGAGTGATCACCAGGAGGGCCTTGGTGGTGTAATGTTTACAGTGGTCACCAAGAGGGCCTTGGAGATGTAATGTTTAGAGTGATGATCAGGAGGGCCTAGGTGGTGTAATGTTTAGAGTCATCATCAGCAGGGCCTTGGTGGTGTAATGTTTAGAGTGATCATCATCAGTAGAGCCTTGGTGGTGTAATGTTTTGAGTGATCACCAGGAGCGCCTAGGTGGTGTAATGTTTAGAGTGATCATCAGCAGGGCCTTGATGGTGTAATGTTTAGAATGATCATCATCAGGAGGGCTTTGGTGGTGTAATGTTTAGAGTGATCATCAAGAGGGCATTGGTGGTGTCATGTTTAGAGTGATCATGAAGAGGGCATTGGTGGTGTCATGTTTAGAGTGATCACTAGGAGGGCCTTGGTGGTGTAATGTTTAGCGTGATCACCAGGAGGGCCTTGGTGGTGTAATGTTTAGAGTGATCACCAGGAGGGCGTTGGTGGTTTAATGTATAGTGTGATCATCAGCAGCGCCTTGATGGTGTAATGTTTAGTGATCATCAGGAAGGCCTTGGTGGTGTAATGTATAGAGTGATCATCAGCAGGGCCTTGGTGGTGTAATGTATAGAGTGATCATCAGCAGGGCCTTCGTGGTGTCATGTTTAGAGTGATCATGAAGAGGGCATTGGTGGTGTCATGTTTAGAGTGATCATTAGGAGGGCCTTGGTGGTGTAATGTTTAGCGTGATCACCAGGAGGGCCTTGGTGGTGTAATGTTTAGAGTGATCACCAGGAGGGCGTTGATGGTTTAATGTATAGTGTGATCATCAGCAGCGCCTTGATGGTGTAATGTTTAGTGATCACCAGGAGGGCCTTGGTGGTGTAATGTTTAGAGTGGTCACCAAGAGGGCCTTGGAGATGTAATTTTAGAGTGATGATCAGGAGGGCCTAGGTGGTGTAATGTTTAGAGTGATCATCAGCAGGGCCTTGGTGGTGTAATGTTTAGAGTGATCATCATCAGTAGAGCCTTGGTGGTGTAATGTTTTGAGTGATCACCAGGAGGGCCTAGGTGGTGTAATGTTTAGAGTGATCATCAGCAGGGCCTTGATGGTGTAGTGTTTAGAATGATCATCATCAGGAGGGCCTTGGTGGTGTAATGTTTAGAGTGATCATCAAGAGGGCATTGGTGGTGTCATGTTTAGAGTGATCATGAAGAGGGCATTGGTGGTGTCATGTTTAGAGTGATCATCAGCAGGGCCTTGGTGGTGTAATGTTAGAGTGATCACCAGGAGGGCCTTGGTGGTGTAATGTTTAGAGTGATCACCAGGAGGGCCTTGGTGGTGTAATGATTAGAGTGATCATCAGGAGGGCCTTGGTGGTGTAATGTTTATAGTGATCACCAGGAAGGCCTTGGTGATGTAATGTTTAGAGTGATCACCAGGAAGGCCTTGGTGGTGTAATGTTTAGAGTGATCACCAGGAGGGCCTTGGTGGTGTAATATTTAGAGTGATCACCAGGATGGCCTTGGTGGTGTAATGTTTAGCGTGATCACCAGGAGGGCCTTGGTGGTGTAATGTTTAGAGTGATCATCAGGAGGGCCTTGGTGGTGTAATGTTTAGCGTGATCACCAGCAGGGCCTTGGTGGTGTAATGTTTAGAGTGATCATCAGGAGGGCCTTGGTGGTGTAATGTTTAGAGTGATCACCAGGAGGGCCTTGGTGGTGTAATGTTTAGAGTGATCATCAGGAGGGCCTTGGTGGTGTAATGTTTAGTGATCAACAGGAAGGCCTTGGTGGTGTAATGTTTAGAGTGATCACCAAGAGGACCTTGGTGGTGTAATGTTTAGAGTGATCATCAGGAGGGCCGTGGTGGTGTAATGTTTAGTGATCAACAGGAGGGACTTGGTGGTGTAATGTTTAGAGTGATCACCAGGAGGGCCTTGGTGGTGTAATGTTTAGAGTGATCACGAGGAGGGCCTTGTTGGTGTAATGTTTAGAGTGATCATCAGCAGGGCCTTGGTGGTGTAATGTTTAGAGTGATCACGAGGAGGGCCTTGTTGGTGTAATGTTTAGAGTGATCATCAGCAGGGCCTTGGTGGTGTAATGTTTAGAGTGATCACCAGGAGGGCCTTGGTGGTGTAATTTTTAGAGTGATCATCAGGAGGGCCTTGGTGGTGTCATGTTTAGAGTGATCACCAGGAAGGCCTTGGTGATGTATTGTTTAGAGTGATCACCAGAAAGGCCTTGGTGGTGTAATGTTTAGAGTGATCACCAGGAGGGCCTTGGTGGTGTAATGTTTAGAGTGATCATCAGGAGGGCCTTGGTGGTGTAATGTTTAGAGTGATCATCAGGAGGGCCTTGGTGGTGTAATGTTTAGCGTGATCACCTGGAGGGCCTTGGTGGTGTAATGTTTAGAGTGATCATCAGGAGGGCCTTGGTGGTGTAATGTTTAGCGTGATCATCAGCCGGGACTTGGTGGTGTAATGTTTAGAGTGATCATCAGCAGGGCCTTGGTGATGTAATGTTTAGAGTGATCACCAGGAGGGCCTTGGTGGTGTAATGTTTAGAGTGGTCACCAAGAGGGCCTTGGAGATGTAATGTTTAGAGTGATGATCAGGAGGGCCTAGGTGGTGTAATGTTTAGAGTGATCATCAGCAGGGCCTTGGTGGTATAATGTTTAGAGTGATCATCATCAGTAGAGCCTTGGTGGTGTAATGTTTAGAGTGATCATCAGGAGGGCCTTGGTGGTGTAATGTTTAGAGTGATCATCAGGAGGGCCTTGGTGGTGTAATGTTTAGCGTGATCACCTGGAGGGCCTTGGTGGTGTAATGTTTAGAGTGATCATCATTAGGGCCTTGGTGGTGTAATGTTTAGAGTGATCATCAGCAGGGCCTTAGTGATGTAATGTTTAGAGTGATCACCAGGAGGGCCTTGGTGGTGTAATGTTTTGAGTGATCACCAGGAGCGCCTAGGTGGTGTAATGTTTAGAGTGATCATCAGCAGGGCCTTGATGGTGTAATGTTTAGAATGATCATCATCAGGAGGGCTTTGGTGGTGTAATGTTTAGAGTGATCATCAAGAGGGCATTGGTGGTGTCATGTTTAGAGTGATCATGAAGAGGGCATTGGTGGTGTCATGTTTAGAGTGATCACTAGGAGGGCCTTGGTGGTGTAATGTTTAGCGTGATCACCAGGAGGGCCTTGGTGGTGTAATGTTTAGAGTGATCACCAGGAGGGCGTTGGTGGTTTAATGTATAGTGTGATCATCAGCAGCGCCTTGATGGTGTAATGTTTAGTGATCATCAGGAAGGCCTTGGTGGTGTAATGTATAGAGTGATCATCAGCAGGGCCTTGGTGGTGTAATGTATAGAGTGATCATCAGCAGGGCCTTGATGGTGTAATGATTAGTGTTCAACAGGAGGGCCTTGGTGGTGTAATGTTTAGAGTGATCACCAAGAGGGCCTTGGTGGTGTAATGTTTAGAGTGATCATCAGGAGGGCCTTGGTGGTGTAATGTTTAGTGATCACCAGGAGGGCCTTGGTGGTGTAATGTTTAGAGTGATCATCAAGAGGGCCTTGGTGGTGTAATGTTTAGAGTGATCACGAGAAGGGCCTTGTTGGTGTAATGTTTAGAGTGATCATCAGGAGGGCCTTGGTGGTGTAATGTTTAGAGTGATCACGAGGCGGGCCTTGTTGGTGTAATGTTTAGAGTGATCATCAGCAGGGCCTTGGTGGTGTAATTTTAGAGTGATAACCAGGAGGGCCTTGGTGGTGTAATGTTTAGAGTGATCACCAGGAGGGCCTTGGTGGTGTAATGATTAGAGTGATCATCAGGAGGGCCTTGGTGGTATAATGTTTATAGTGATCACCAGGAAGGCCTTGGTGATGTAATGTTTAGAGTGATCACCAGGAAGGCCTTGGTGGTGTAATGTTTAGAGTGATCATCAGCAGGGCCTTGGTGGTGTAATGTTTAGAGTGATCATCATCAGTAGAGCCTTGGTGGTGTAATGTTTTGAGTGATCACCAGGAGCGCCTAGGTGGTGTAATGTTTAGAGTGATCATCAGTAGGGCCTTGATGGTGTAATGTTTAGAATGATCATCATCAGGAGGGCTTTGGTGGTGTAATGTTTAGAGTGATCATCAAGAGGGCATTGGTGGTGTCATGTTTAGAGTGATCATGAAGAGGGCATTGGTGGTGTCATGTTTAGAGTGATCATTAGGAGGGCCTTGGTGGTGTAATGTTTAGCGTGATCACCAGGAGGGCCTTGGTGGTGTAATGTTTAGAGTGATCACCAGGAGGGCGTTGGTGGTTTAATGTATAGTGTGATCATCAGCAGCGCCTTGATGGTGTAATGTTTAGTGATCATCAGGAAGGCCTTGGTGGTGTAATGTATAGAGTGATCATCAGCAGGGCCTTGGTGGTGTAATGTATAGAGTGATCATCAGCAGGGCCTTGATGGTGTAATGATTAGTGTTCAACAGGAGGGCCTTGGTGGTGTAATGTTTAGAGTGATCACCAAGAGGGCCTTGGTGGTGTAATGTTTAGAGTGATCATCAGGAGGGCCTTGGTGGTGTAATGTTTAGTGATCACCAGGAGGGCCTTGGTGGTGTAATGTTTAGAGTGATCATCAAGAGGGCCTTGGTGGTGTAATGTTTAGAGTGATCACGAGAAGGGCCTTGTTGGTGTAATGTTTAGAGTGATCATCAGGAGGGCCTTGGTGGTGTAATGTTTAGAGTGATCACGAGGCGGGCCTTGTTGGTGTAATGTTTAGAGTGATCATCAGCAGGGCCTTGGTGGTGTAATTTTAGAGTGATAACCAGGAGGGCCTTGGTGGTGTAATGTTTAGAGTGATCACCAGGAGGGCCTTGGTGGTGTAATGATTAGAGTGATCATCAGGAGGGCCTTGGTGGTATAATGTTTATAGTGATCACCAGGAAGGCCTTGGTGATGTAATGTTTAGAGTGATCACCAGGAAGGCCTTGGTGGTGTAATGTTTAGAGTGATCACCAGGAGGGCCTTGGTGGTGTAATGTTTAGAGTGATCACCAGGATGGCCTTGGTGGTGTAATGTTTAGCGTGATCACCAGGGGGCCTTGGTGGTGTAATGTTTAGAGTGATCATCAGGAGGGCCTTGGTGGTGTAATGTTTAGAGTGATCACCAGGAGGGCCTTGGTGGTGTAATGTTTAGAGTGATCATCAGGAGGGCCTTGGTGGTGTAATGTTTAGTGATCAACAGGAGGGCCTTGGTGGTGTAATGTTTAGAGTGATCACCAGGAGGACCTTGGTGGTGTAATGTTTAGAGTGATCATCAGGAGGGCCGTGGTGGTGTAATGTTTAGTGATCACCAGGAGGGACTTGGTGGTGTAATGTTTAGAGTGATCACCAGGAGGGCCTTGGTGGTGTAATGTTTAGAGTGATCACGAGGAGGGCCTTGTTGGTGTAATGTTTAGAGTGATCATCAGCAGGGCCTTGGTGGTGTAATGTTTAGAGTGATCACGAGGAGGGCCTTGTTGGTGTAATGTTTAGAGTGATCATCAGCAGGGCCTTGGTGGTGTAATGTTTAGAGTGATCACCAGGAGGGCCTTGGTGGTGTAATGTTTAGAGTGATCATCAGGAGGGCCTTGGTGGTGTCATGTTTAGAGTGATCACCAGGAAGGCCTTGGTGATGTATTGTTTAGAGTGATCACCAGAAAGGCCTTGGTGGTGTAATGTTTAGAGTGATCACCAGGAGGGCCTTGGTGGTGTAATGTTTAGAGTGATCACCAGGAAGGCCTTGGTGATGTAATGTTTAGAGTGATCACCAGGAAGGCCTTGGTGGTGTAATGTTTAGAGTGATCACCAGGAGGGCCTTGGTGGTGTAATGTTTAGAGTGATCACCAGGATGGCCTTGGTGGTGTAATGTTTAGAGTGATCACCAGGAGGGCCTTGGTGGTGTAATGTTTAGAGTGGTCACCAAGAGGGCCTTGGAGATGTAATGTTTAGAGTGATCACCAGGAGGGCCTAGGTGGTGTAATGTTTAGAGTGATCATCAGCAGGGCCTTGGTGGTGTAATATTTAGAGTGATCATCATCAGTAGGGCCTTGGTGGTGTAATGTTTTGAGTGATCACCAGGAGGGCCTAGGTGGTGTAATGTTTAGAGTGATCATCAGCAGGGCCTTGGTGGTGTAATGTTTAGAATGATCATCATCAGGAGGGCCTTGGTGGTGTAATGTTTAGAGTGATCATCAAGAGGGCATTGGTGGTGTCATGTTTAGAGTGATCATGAAGAGGGCATTGGTGGTGTCATGTTTAGAGTGATCATCACGAGGGCCTTGGTGGTGTAATGTTTAGCGTGATCACCAGGAGGGCCTTGGTGGTGTAATGTTTAGAGTGATCACCAGGAGGGCCTTGGTGGTTTAATGTATAGAGTGTTCATCAGCAGGGCCTTGATGGTGTAATGTTTAGTGATCATCAGGAAGGCCTTGGTGGTGTAATGTATAGAGTGATCATCAGCAGGGCCTTGGTGGTGTAATGTATAGAGTGATCATCAGCAGGGCCTTGATGGTGTAATGTTTAGTGTTCAACAGGAGGGCCTTGGTGGTGTAATGTTTAGAGTGAACACCAAGAGGGCCTTGGTGGTGTAATGTTTAGAGTGATCATCAGGAGGGCCTTGGTGGTGTAATGTTTAGTGTTCAACAGGAGGGACTTGGTGGTGTAATGTTTAGAGTGATCACCAGGAGGGCCTTGGTGGTGTAATGTTTAGAGTGATCATAAGGAGGGCCTTGGTGCTGTAATGTTTAGTGATCACCAGGAGGGCCTTGGTGGTGTAATGTTTAGAGTGATCATTAGGAGGGCCTTGTTGGTGTAATGTTTAGAGTGATCATCAGCAGGGCCTTGGTGGTGTAATGTTTAGAGTGATCACGAGGAGGGCCTTGTTGGTGTAATGTTTAGAGTGATCATCAGCAGGGCCTTGGTGGTGTAATGTTTAGAGTGATCCCCAGGAGGGCCTTGGTGATGTAATGTTTTGCGTGATCATCAGCAGGGCCTTGGTGGTGTAATGTTTGGATCGATCATCAGCAGGGCCTTGGTGGTGTAATGTTTAGAGTGATCATCAAGAGGGCCTTGGTGGTGTAATGTTTAGAGTGATCATCAGCAGGGCCTTGGTGGTGTAATGTTTAGAGTGATCATCATCAGGAAGGCCTTGGTGGTGTAATGTTTAGTGATCATCAGGAGGGCTTTGGTGGTGTAATGTTTATAGTGACCATCAGCAGGGACTTGGTGGTGTAATGTTTAGAATGATCTTCATCATTAGGGAATTGGTGGTGTAATGTTTAGAATGATCACCAGGAAGGCCTTGGTGGTGTAATGTATAGAGTGATCATCAGCAGGGCCTTGATGGTGTAATGTTTAGAGTGATCATCAGGAAGGCCTTGGTGGCGTAATGTATAGAGTAATCATCAGCAGGGCCTTGATGGTGTAATGTTTAGTGATCAACAGGAGGGACTTGGTGGTGTAATGTATAGAGTGATCACCAGGAGGGCCTTGGTGGTGTAATGTTTAGAGTGATCATAAGGAGGGCCTTGGTGCTGTAATGTTTAGTGATCACCAGGAGGGCCTTGGTGGTGTAATGTTTAGAGTGATCACGAGGAGGGCCTTGTTGGTGTAATGTTTAGAGTGATCATCAGCAGGGCCTTGGTGGTGTAATGTTTAGAGTGATCACGAGGAGGGCCTTGTTGGTGTAATGTTTAGAGTGATCATCAGCAGGGCCTTGGTGGTGTAATGTTTAGAGTGATCCCCAGGAGGGCCTTGGTGGTGTAATGTTTAGAGTGATCATCAGGAGGACCTTGGTGGTGTAATGTTTAGAGTGATCACCAGGAAGGCCTTGGTGATATAATGTTTAGAGTGATCACCAGGAAGGCCTTGGTGGTGTAATGTTTAGAGTTATCACCAGGAGGGCCTTGGTGGTCTAATGTTTAGAGTGATCACCAGGAAGGTCTTGGTGATGTAATATTTAGAGTAATCATCAGGAGGGCCTTGGTGGTGTCATGTTTAGAGTGATCATCAAGAGGGCCTTGGTGGTGTCATGTTTAGAGTGATCATCAGGAGAGCCTTGGTGGTGTAATGTTTAGAGTGATCACCAGGAGGGCTTTGGTGGTGTAATGTTTAGAGTGATCATCAGGAGGGCCTTGGTGGTGTAATGTTTAGCGTGATCATCAGCAGGGACTTTGTGGTGTAATGTTTAGAGTGATCACCAGGAGGGCCTTGGTGGTGTAATGTTTAGAGTGGTCACCAAGAGGGCCTTGGAGATGTAATGTTTAGAGTGATCACCAGGAGGGCCTGGGTGGTGTAATGATTAGAGTGATCATCAGCAGGGCCTTGGTGGTGTAATGTTTAGAGTGATCATCATCAGGAGGGCCTTGGATGGTGTAATGTTTAGAGTGATCACCAGGAGGGCCTTGGTGTTGTAATGTTTAGAGTGATCATCAGCAGGGCCTTGGTGGTGTAATGTTTAGAGTGATCATCATCAGGAGGGCCTTGGTGGTGTAATGTTTAGAGTGATCATCAGCAGGGTCTTGTTGGTGGAATGTTTAGAGTGATCATCAGGAGGGCCTCGGTGGTGTAATGTCTAGAGTGATCATCAGGAGGGCCTTGGTGGTGTAATGTTTAGAGTGATCACCAGGAGGGCGGGTCTTGGTGATGTAATGTTTAGAGTGATTCCCAGGAGGGCCTTGGTGGTGTAATGTTTAGAGTGATCACGAGGCGGGCCTTGTTGGTGTAATGTTTAGAGTGATCATCAGCAGGGCCTTGGTGGTGTAATTTTAGAGTGATCACCAGGAGGGCCTTGGTGGTGTAATGTTTAGAGTGATCACCAGGAGGGCCTTGGTGGTGTAATGATTAGAGTGATCATCAGGAGGGCCTTGGTGGTGTAATGTTTAGAGTGATCACCAGGAAGGCCTTGGTGGTGTAATGTTTAGATTGATCACCAGGAGGGCCTTGGTGGTGTAATGTTTAGAGTGATCACCAGGATGGCCTTGGTGGTGTAATGTTTAGCGTGATCACCAGGAGGGCCTTGGTGGTGTAATGTTTAGAGTGATCATCAGGAAGGCCTTGGTGGTGTAATGTTTAGCGTGATCACCAGCAGGGCCTTGGTGGTGTTATGTTTAGAGTGATCATCAGCAGGGCCTTGGTGGTGTAATGTTTTGAGTGATCACCAGGAGGGCTTTGGTGGTGTAATGTTTAGAGTGATCATCAGCAGTGCCTTGGTGGTGTAATGTTTAGAGTGATCATCATCAGGAGGGCCTTGGTGGTGTAATGTTTAGAGTGATCATCAGCAGGGCCTTGGTGGTGTAATGTTTAGAGTGATCAGCAGCAGGGCCTTGGTGGTGTAATGTTTAGAGTGATCATCAAGAGGGCCTTGGTGGCGTCATGTTTAGAGTGATCATCAGGAGGGCCTTGGTGGTGTAATGTTTAGAGTGATCACCAGGAGGTCCTAGGTGGTGTAATGTTTAGAGTGATCTTCAGGAGGGCCTTGGTGGTGTAATGTTTAGCGTGATCATCAGCAGGGCCTTGGTGGTGTATTGTTTGGATCGATCATCAGCAGGGCCTTGGTGGTGTCATGTTTAGAGTGATCATCAAGAGGGCCTTGGTAGTGTAATGTTTAGAGTGATCATCAGCAGGGCCTTGGTGGTGTAATGTTTAGAGTGATCATCATCAGGAAGGCCTTGGTGGTGTAATGTTTAGTGATCATCAGGAGGGCTTTGGTGGTGAAATGTTTATAGTGACCATCAGCAGGGCCTTGGTGGTGTAATGTTTAGAATGATCTTCATCATTAGGGCATTGGTGGTGTAATGTTTAGTGAGATCACCAGGAAGGCCTTGGTGGTGTAATGTATAGAGTGATCATCAGCAGGGTCTTGATGGTGTAATGTTTAGAGTGATCACCAGGAAGGCCTTGGTGGTATAATGTATAGAGTGATCATCAGCAGGGCCTTGATGGTGTAATGTTTAGTGATCAACAGGAGGGCCTTGGTGGTGTAATGTTTAGAGTGATCACCAGGAGGACCTTGGTGGTGTAATGTTTAGAGTGATCATCAGGAGGGCCGTGGTGGTGTAATGTTTAGTGATCACCAGGAGTGACTTGGTGGTGTAATGTTTAGAGTGATCACCAGGAGGGCCTTGGTGGTGTATTGTTTAGAGTGATCACGAGGAGGGCCTTGTTGGTGTAATGTTTAGAGTGATCATCAGCAGGGCCTTGGTGGTGTAATGTTTAGAGTGATCACGAGGAGGGCCTTGTTGGTGTAATGTTTAGAGTGATCATCAGCAGGGCCTTGGTGGTGTAATGTTTAGAGTGATCACCAGGAGGGCCTTGGTGGTGTAATGTTTAGAGTGATCATCAGGAGGGCCTTGGTGGTGTCATGTTTAGAGTGATCACCAGGAAGGCCTTGATTATGTATTGTTTAGAGTGATCACCAGAAAGGCCTTGGTGGTGTAATGTTTAGAGTGATCACCAGGAGGGCCTTGGTGGTGTAATGTTTAGAGTGATCATCAGGATGGCCTTGGTGGTGTAATGTTTAGAGTGATCATCAGGAGGGCCTTGGTGGTGTAATGTTTAGCGTGATCACCTGGAGGGCCTTGGTGGTGTAATGTTTAGAGTGATCATCATTAGGGCCTTGGTGGTGTAATGTTTAGAGTGATCATCAGCAGGGCCTTAGTGATGTAATGTTTAGAGTGATCACCAGGAGGGCCCTGGTGGTGTAATGTTTAGAGTGGTCACCAAGAGGGCCTTGGAGATGTAATGTTTAGAGTGATGATCAGGAGGGCCTAGGTGGTGTAATGTTTAGAGTGATCATCAGCAGGGCCTTGGTGGTGTAATGTTTAGAGTGATCATCATCAGTAGAGCCTTGGTGGTGTAATGTTTTGAGTGATCACCAGGAGCGCCTAGGTGGTGTAATGTTTAGAGTGATCATCAGCAGGGCCTTGATGGTGTAATGTTTAGAATGATCATCATCAGGAGGGCCTTGGTGGTGTATTGTTTAGAGTGATCATCAAGAGGGCCTTCGTGGTGTCATGTTTAGAGTGATCATGAAGAGGGCATTGGTGGTGTCATGTTTAGAGTGATCATTAGGAGGGCCTTGGTGGTGTAATGTTTAGCGTGATCACCAGGAGGGCCTTGGTGGTGTAATGTTTAGAGTGATCACCAGGAGGGCGTTGATGGTTTAATGTATAGTGTGATCATCAGCAGCGCCTTGATGGTGTAATGTTTAGTGATCACCAGGAGGGCCTTGGTGGTGTAATGTTTAGAGTGGTCACCAAGAGGGCCTTGGAGATGTAATTTTAGAGTGATGATCAGGAGGGCCTAGGTGGTGTAATGTTTAGAGTGATCATCAGCAGGGCCTTGGTGGTGTAATGTTTAGAGTGATCATCATCAGTAGAGCCTTGGTGGTGTAATGTTTTGAGTGATCACCAGGAGGGCCTAGGTGGTGTAATGTTTAGAGTGATCATCAGCAGGGCCTTGATGGTGTAATGTTTAGAATGATCATCATCAGGAGGGCCTTGGTGGTGTAATGTTTAGAGTGATCATCAAGAGGGCATTGGTGGTGTCATGTTTAGAGTGATCATGAAGAGGGCATTGGTGGTGTCATGTTTAGAGTGATCATCAGCAGGGCCTTGGTGGTGTAATGTTAGAGTGATCACCAGGAGGGCCTTGGTGGTGTAATGTTTAGAGTGATCACCAGGAGGGCCTTGGTGGTGTAATGATTAGAGTGATCATCAGGAGGGCCTTGGTGGTGTAATGTTTATAGTGATCACCAGGAAGGCCTTGGTGATGTAATGTTTAGAGTGATCACCAGGAAGGCCTTGGTGGTGTAATGTTTAGAGTGATCACCAGGAGGGCCTTGGTGGTGTAATATTTAGAGTGATCACCAGGATGGCCTTGGTGGTGTAATGTTTAGCGTGATCACCAGGAGGGCCTTGGTGGTGTAATGTTTAGAGTGATCATCAGGAGGGCCTTGGTGGTGTAATGTTTAGCGTGATCACCAGCAGGGCCTTGGTGGTGTAATGTTTAGAGTGATCATCAGGAGGGCCTTGGTGGTGTAATGTTTAGAGTGATCACCAGGAGGGCCTTGGTGGTGTAATGTTTAGAGTGATCATCAGGAGGGCCTTGGTGGTGTAATGTTTAGTGATCAACAGGAAGGCCTTGGTGGTGTAATGTTTAGAGTGATCACCAAGAGGACCTTGGTGGTGTAATGTTTAGAGTGATCATCAGGAGGGCCGTGGTGGTGTAATGTTTAGTGATCAACAGGAGGGACTTGGTGGTGTAATGTTTAGAGTGATAACCAGTAGGGCCTTGGTGGTGTAATGTTTAGAGTGATCACGAGGAGGGCCTTGTTGGTGTAATGTTTAGAGTGATCATCAGCAGGGCCTTGGTGGTGTAATGTTTAGAGTGATCACGAGGAGGGCCTTGTTGGTGTAATGTTTAGAGTGATCATCAGCAGGGCCTTGGTGGTGTAATGTTTAGAGTGATCACCAGGAGGGCCTTGGTGGTGTAATTTTTAGAGTGATCATCAGGAGGGCCTTGGTGGTGTCATGTTTAGAGTGATCACCAGGAAGGCCTTGGTGATGTATTGTTTAGAGTGATCACCAGAAAGGCCTTGGTGGTGTAATGTTTAGAGTGATCACCAGGAGGGCCTTGGTGGTGTAATGTTTAGAGTGATCATCAGGAGGGCCTTGGTGGTGTAATGTTTAGAGTGATCATCAGGAGGGCCTTGGTGGTGTAATGTTTAGCGTGATCACCTGGAGGGCCTTGGTGGTGTAATGTTTAGAGTGATCATCAGGAGGGCCTTGGTGGTGTAATGTTTAGCGTGATCATCAGCCGGGACTTGGTGGTGTAATGTTTAGAGTGATCATCAGCAGGGCCTTGGTGATGTAATGTTTAGAGTGATCACCAGGAGGGCCTTGGTGGTGTAATGTTTAGAGTGGTCACCAAGAGGGCCTTGGAGATGTAATGTTTAGAGTGATGATCAGGAGGGCCTAGGTGGTGTAATGTTTAGAGTGATCATCAGCAGGGCCTTGGTGGTGTAATGTTTAGAGTGATCATCATCAGTAGAGCCTTGGTGGTGTAATGTTTAGAGTGATCATCAGGAGGGCCTTGGTGGTGTAATGTTTAGAGTGATCATCAGGAGGGCCTTGGTGGTGTAATGTTTAGCGTGATCACCTGGAGGGCCTTGGTGGTGTAATGTTTAGAGTGATCATCATTAGGGCCTTGGTGGTGTAATGTTTAGAGTGATCATCAGCAGGGCCTTAGTGATGTAATGTTTAGAGTGATCACCAGGAGGGCCTTGGTGGTGTAATGTTTAGAGTGGTCACCAAGAGGGCCTTGGAGATGTAATGTTTAGAGTGATGATCAGGAGGGCCTAGGTGGTGTAATGTTTAGAGTGATCATCATCAGTAGAGCCTTGGTGGTGTAATGTTTTGAGTGATCACCAGGAGCGCCTAGGTGGTGTAATGTTTAGAGTGATCATCAGCAGGGCCTTGATGGTGTAATGTTTAGAATGATCATCATCAGGAGGGCTTTGGTGGTGTAATGTTTAGAGTGATCATCAGGAGGGCATTGGTGGTGTCATGTTTAGAGTGATCATGAAGAGGGCATTGGTGGTGTCATGTTTAGAGTGATCATTAGGAGGGCCTTGGTGGTGTAATGTTTAGCGTGATCACCAGGAGGGCCTTGGTGGTGTAATGTTTAGAGTGATCACCAGGAGGGCGTTGGTGGTTTAATGTATAGTGTGATCATCAGCAGCGCCTTGATGGTGTAATGTTTAGTGATCATCAGGAAGGCCTTGGTGGTGTAATGTATAGAGTGATCATCAGCAGGGCCTTGGTGGTGTAATGTATAGAGTGATCATCAGCAGGGCCTTGATGGTGTAATGATTAGTGTTCAACAGGAGGGCCTTGGTGGTGTAATGTTTAGAGTGATCACCAAGAGGGCCTTGGTGGTGTAATGTTTAGAGTGATCATCAGGAGGGCCTTGGTGGTGTAATGTTTAGTGATCACCAGGAGGGCCTTGGTGGTGTAATGTTTAGAGTGATCATCAAGAGGGCCTTGGTGGTGTAATGTTTAGAGTGATCACGAGAAGGGCCTTGTTGGTGTAATGTTTAGAGTGATCATCAGGAGGGCCTTGGTGGTGTAATGTTTAGAGTGATCACGAGGCGGGCCTTGTTGGTGTAATGTTTAGAGTGATCATCAGCAGGGCCTTGGTGGTGTAATTTTAGAGTGATAACCAGGAGGGCCTTGGTGGTGTAATGTTTAGAGTGATCACCAGGAGGGCCTTGGTGGTGTAATGATTAGAGTGATCATCAGGAGGGCCTTGGTGGTATAATGTTTATAGTGATCACCAGGAAGGCCTTGGTGATGTAATGTTTAGAGTGATCACCAGGAAGGCCTTGGTGGTGTAATGTTTAGAGTGATCATCAGCAGGGCCTTGGTGGTGTAATGTTTAGAGTGATCATCATCAGTAGAGCCTTGGTGGTGTAATGTTTTGAGTGATCACCAGGAGCGCCTAGGTGGTGTAATGTTTAGAGTGATCATCAGTAGGGCCTTGATGGTGTAATGTTTAGAATGATCATCATCAGGAGGGCTTTGGTGGTGTAATGTTTAGAGTGATCATCAAGAGGGCATTGGTGGTGTCATGTTTAGAGTGATCATGAAGAGGGCATTGGTGGTGTCATGTTTAGAGTGATCATTAGGAGGGCCTTGGTGGTGTAATGTTTAGCGTGATCACCAGGAGGGCCTTGGTGGTGTAATGTTTAGAGTGATCACCAGGAGGGCGTTGGTGGTTTAATGTATAGTGTGATCATCAGCAGCGCCTTGATGGTGTAATGTTTAGTGATCATCAGGAAGGCCTTGATGGTGTAATGTATAGAGTGATCATCAGCAGGGCCTTGGTGGTGTAATGTATAGAGTGATCATCAGCAGGGCCTTGATGGTGTAATGATTAGTGTTCAACAGGAGGGCCTTGGTGGTGTAATGTTTAGAGTGATCACCAAGAGGGCCTTGGTGGTGTAATGTTTAGAGTGATCATCAGGAGGGCCTTGGTGGTGTAATGTTTAGTGATCACCAGGAGGGCCTTGGTGGTGTAATGTTTAGAGTGATCATCAAGAGGGCCTTGGTGGTGTAATGTTTAGAGTGATCACGAGAAGGGCCTTGTTGGTGTAATGTTTAGAGTGATCATCAGGAGGGCCTTGGTGGTGTAATGTTTAGAGTGATCACGAGGCGGGCCTTGTTGGTGTAATGTTTAGAGTGATCATCAGCAGGGCCTTGGTGGTGTAATTTTAGAGTGATAACCAGGAGGGCCTTGGTGGTGTAATGTTTAGAGTGATCACCAGGAGGGCCTTGGTGGTGTAATGATTAGAGTGATCATCAGGAGGGCCTTGGTGGTATAATGTTTATAGTGATCACCAGGAAGGCCTTGGTGATGTAATGTTTAGAGTGATCACCAGGAAGGCCTTGGTGGTGTAATGTTTAGAGTGATCACCAGGAGGGCCTTGGTGGTGTAATGTTTAGAGTGATCACCAGGATGGCCTTGGTGGTGTAATGTTTAGCGTGATCACCAGGGGGCCTTGGTGGTGTAATGTTTAGAGTGATCATCAGGAGGGCCTTGGTGGTGTAATGTTTAGAGTGATCACCAGGAGGGCCTTGGTGGTGTAATGTTTAGAGTGATCATCAGGAGGGCCTTGGTGGTGTAATGTTTAGTGATCAACAGGAGGGCCTTGGTGGTGTAATGTTTAGAGTGATCACCAGGAGGACCTTGGTGGTGTAATGTTTAGAGTGATCATCAGGAGGGCCGTGGTGGTGTAATGTTTAGTGATCACCAGGAGGGACTTGGTGGTGTAATGTTTAGAGTGATCACCAGGAGGGCCTTGGTGGTGTAATGTTTAGAGTGATCACGAGGAGGGCCTTGTTGGTGTAATGTTTAGAGTGATCATCAGCAGGGCCTTGGTGGTGTAATGTTTAGAGTGATCACGAGGAGGGCCTTGTTGGTGTAATGTTTAGAGTGATCATCAGCAGGGCCTTGGTGGTGTAATGTTTAGAGTGATCACCAGGAGGGCCTTGGTGGTGTAATGTTTAGAGTGATCATCAGGAGGGCCTTGGTGGTGTCATGTTTAGAGTGATCACCAGGAAGGCCTTGGTGATGTATTGTTTAGAGTGATCACCAGAAAGGCCTTGGTGGTGTAATGTTTAGAGTGATCACCAGGAGGGCCTTGGTGGTGTAATGTTTAGAGTGATCACCAGGAAGGCCTTGGTGATGTAATGTTTAGAGTGATCACCAGGAAGGCCTTGGTGGTGTAATGTTTAGAGTGATCACCAGGAGGGCCTTGGTGGTGTAATGTTTAGAGTGATCACCAGGATGGCCTTGGTGGTGTAATGTTTAGCGTGATCACCAGGAGGGCCTTGGTGGTGTAATGTTTAGCGTGATCATCAGGAGGGCCTTGGTGGTGTAATGTTTAGCGTGATCACCAGCAGGGCCTTGGTGGTGTAATGTTTAGAGTGATCATCAGGAGGGCCTTGGTGGTGTAATGTTTAGAGTGATCACCAGGAGGGCCTTGGTGGTGTAATGTTTAGTGATCAACAGGAAGGCCTTGGTGGTGTAATGTTTAGAGTGATCACCAAGAGGACCTTGGTGGTGTAATGTTTAGAGTGATCATCAGGAGGGCCGTGGTGGTGTAATGTTTAGTGATCACCAGGAGGGACTTGGTGGTGTAATGTTTAGAGTGATCACCAGGAGGGCCTTGGTGGTGTAATGTTTAGAGTGATCACGAGGAGGGCCTTGTTGGTGTAATGTTTAGAGTGATCATCAGCAGGGCCTTGGTGGTGTAATGTTTAGAGTGATCACGAGGAGGGCCTTGTTGGTGTAATGTTTAGAGTGATCATCAGCAGGGCCTTGGTGGTGTAATGTTTAGAGTGATCACCAGGAGGGCCTTGGTGGTGTAATGTTTAGAGTGATCATCAGGAGGGCCTTGGTGGTGTCATGTTTAGAGTGATCACCAGGAAGGCCTTGGTGATGTATTGTTTAGAGTGATCACCAGAAAGGCCTTGGTGGTGTAATGTTTAGAGTGATCACCAGGAGGGCCTTGGTGGTGTAATGTTTAGAGTGATCATCAGGAGGGCCTTGGTGGTGTAATGTTTAGAGTGATCATCAGGAGGGCCTTGGTGGTGTAATGTTTAGCGTGATCACCTGGAGGGCCTTGGTGGTGTAATGTTTAGAGTGATCATCAGGAGGGCCTTGGTGGTGTAATGTTTAGCGTGATCATCAGCCGGGACTTGGTGGTGTAATGTTTAGAGTGATCATCAGCAGGGCCTTGGTGATGTAATGTTTAGAGTGATCACCAGGAGGGCCTTGGTGGTGTAATGTTTAGAGTGGTCACCAAGAGGGCCTTGGAGATGTAATGTTTAGAGTGATGATCAGGAGGGCCTAGGTGGTGTAATGTTTAGAGTGATCATCAGCAGGGCCTTGGTGGTGTAATGTTTAGAGTGATCATCATCAGTAGAGCCTTGGTGGTGTAATGTTTTGAGTGATCACCAGGAGGGCCTAGGTGGTGTAATGTTTAGATTGATCATCAGCAGGGCCTTGATGGTGTAATGTTTAGAATGATCATCATCAGGAGGGCCTTGGTGGTGTAATGTTTAGAGTGATCATCAAGAGGGCATTGGTGGTGTCATGTTTAGAGTGATCATTAGGAGGGCCTTGGTGGTGTAATGTTTAGCGTGATCACCAGGAGGGCCTTGATGGTGTAATGTTTAGAGTGATCACCAGGAGGGCCTTGGTGGTTTAATGTATAGTGTGATCATCAGCAGCGCCTTGATGGTGTAATGTTTAGTGATCATCAGGAAGGCCTTGGTGGTGTAATGTATAGAGTGATCATCAGGAGGGCCTTGGTGGTGTAATGTATAGAGTGATCATCAGCAGGGCCTTGATGGTGTAATGATTAGTGTTCAACAGGAGGGCCTTGGTGGTGTAATGTTTAGAGTGATCACCAAGAGGGCACCAGGAGGGCCTTGGTGGTGTAATGTTTAGAGTGATCACCAGGAGGGCCTTGATGGTGTAATGTTTAGTGATCATCAGCAGGGCCTTGGTGGTGTAATGTTTAGAGTGATCACCAGGAGGGCCTTGGTGGTGTAATGTTTAGAGTGATCATCAGGAGGGCCTTGGTGGTGTAATGTTTAGAGTGATCATCAGGAGGGCCTTGGTGGTGTAATGTTTAGAGTGATCATCAGGAGGGTCTTGGTGGTGTAATGTTTAGAGTGATCACCAGGAGGGCCTTGGTGGTGTAATGTTTAGTGGTCACCAGGAGGGCCTTGGTGGTGTAATGTTTAAAGTGATCATCAGGAGGGCCTTGGTGGTGTAATGTTTAGTGATCATCAGGAGGGCCTTGATGGTGTAATGTTTAGAGTGATCATCAGCAGGGCCTTGGTGGTGTAATGTTTAGAGTGGTCACCAGGAGGGCCTTGGTGGTGTAATGTCTAGAGTGATCATCAGGAGGGCCTTGGTGGTGTAATGTTTAGAGTGATCACCAGGACGGCCTTGGTGGTGTAATGTTTAGAGTAATCATCAGGAGGGCCTTGGTGGTGTCATGTTTAAAGTGATCATCAAGAGGGCCTTGGTGGTGTCATGTTTAGTGATGATCAGGAGGGCCTTGGTGGTGTAATGTTTAGAATGATCACCAGGAGGGCCTTGGTGGTGTAATGTTTAGAGTGTTCATCAGCAGGGCCTTGGTGGTGTAATGTTTAGAGTGATCACCAGGAGGGCCTTGGTGGTGTAATGTTTAGAGTGATCATCAGCAGGGCCTTGGTGGTGTAATGTTTATAGTGATCATCAACAGGGCCTTGATGGTGTAATGTTTAGTGATCATCAGGAGGGCCTTGGTGGTGTAATGTTTAGAGTGATCATCAGGAGGGCCTTGGTGGTGTCATGTTTAGAGTGATCATCAGGAGGGCCTTGGTAGTGTAATGTTTAGAGTGATCACCAGGAGGGCCTTGGTGGTGTAATGTTTAGAGTGATCACTAGGAGGGCCTCGGCGATGCAATGTTTAGAGTGATCACCAGGAGGGCCTTGGTGATGTAATGTTTAGAGTGATCACCAGGAGGGCCTCGGTGGTGTAATGTATAGAGTGATCACCAGGAGGGCCTCGGTGGTGTAATGTTTAGAGTGATCATCAGCAGGGACTTGGTGGTGTAATGTTTAGTGATCACCAGGAGGGCCTTGGTGGTGTAATGTTTAGAATGATCACCAGCAGGGCCTTGGTGGTGTAATGTTTAGAGTGATCACCAGAAAGGCCTCTGTGATGTAATGTTTAGTGATAACCAGGAGGGCCTTGGTGGTGTAATGTTTAGAGTGATCATCAGGAGGGCCTTGGTGGTGTAATGTTTAGAGTGATCATCAGGAGGGCCTTGGTGGTGTAATGTTTAGAGTGATCACCAGGAGGGCCTCGGTGATGTAATGTTTAGAGTGATCACCAGGAGGGCCTCGGTGATGTAATGTTTAGAGTGATCACCAGGAGGGCCTTGGTGATGTAATGTTTAGAGTGATCACCAGGAGGGCCTCGGTGGTGTAATCTATAGAGTGATCACCAGGAGGGCCTCGGTGGTGTAATGTTTAGTGATCATCAGCAGGGACTTGGTGGTGTAATGTTTAGTGATCATCAGGAGGGCCTTGGTGGTGTAATGTTTAGAGTGATCACGAGGAGGGCCTTGTTGGTGTAATGTTTAGAGTGATCATCAGCAGGGCCTTGGTGGTGTAATGTTTAGAGTGATCACGAGGAGGGCCTTGTTGGTGTAATGTTTAGAGTGATCATCAGCAGGGCCTTGGTGGTGTAATGTTTAGAGTGATCACCAGGAGGGCCTTGGTGGTGTAATGTTTAGAGTGATCATCAGGAGGGCCTTGGTGGTGTCATGTTTAGAGTGATCACCAGGAAGGCCTTGGTGATGTATTGTTTAGAGTGATCACCAGAAAGGCCTTGGTGGTGTAATGTTTAGAGTGATCACCAGGAGGGCCTTGGTGGTGTAATGTTTAGAGTGATCATCAGGAGGGCCTTGGTGGTGTAATGTTTAGAGTGATCATCAGGAGGGCCTTGGTGGTGTAATGTTTAGCGTGATCACCTGGAGGGCCTTGGTGGTGTAATGTTTAGAGTGATCATCAGGAGGGCCTTGGTGGTGTAATGTTTAGCGTGATCATCAGCCGGGACTTGGTGGTGTAATGTTTAGAGTGATCATCAGCAGGGCCTTGGTGATGTAATGTTTAGAGTGATCACCAGGAGGGCCTTGGTGGTGTAATGTTTAGAGTGGTCACCAAGAGGGCCTTGGAGATGTAATGTTTAGAGTGATGATCAGGAGGGCCTAGGTGGTGTAATGTTTAGAGTGATCATCAGCAGGGCCTTGGTGGTGTAATGTTTAGAGTGATCATCATCAGTAGAGCCTTGGTGGTGTAATGTTTTGAGTGATCACCAGGAGGGCCTAGGTGGTGTAATGTTTAGATTGATCATCAGCAGGGCCTTGATGGTGTAATGTTTAGAATGATCATCATCAGGAGGGCCTTGGTGGTGTAATGTTTAGAGTGATCATCAAGAGGGCATTGGTGGTGTCATGTTTAGAGTGATCATTAGGAGGGCCTTGGTGGTGTAATGTTTAGCGTGATCACCAGGAGGGCCTTGATGGTGTAATGTTTAGAGTGATCACCAGGAGGGCCTTGGTGGTTTAATGTATAGTGTGATCATCAGCAGCGCCTTGATGGTGTAATGTTTAGTGATCATCAGGAAGGCCTTGGTGGTGTAATGTATAGAGTGATCATCAGGAGGGCCTTGGTGGTGTAATGTATAGAGTGATCATCAGCAGGGCCTTGATGGTGTAATGATTAGTGTTCAACAGGAGGGCCTTGGTGGTGTAATGTTTAGAGTGATCACCAAGAGGGCACCAGGAGGGCCTTGGTGGTGTAATGTTTAGAGTGATCACCAGGAGGGCCTTGATGGTGTAATGTTTAGTGATCATCAGCAGGGCCTTGGTGGTGTAATGTTTAGAGTGATCACCAGGAGGGCCTTGGTGGTGTAATGTTTAGAGTGATCATCAGGAGGGCCTTGGTGGTGTAATGTTTAGAGTGATCATCAGGAGGGCCTTGGTGGTGTAATGTTTAGAGTGATCATCAGGAGGGTCTTGGTGGTGTAATGTTTAGAGTGATCACCAGGAGGGCCTTGGTGGTGTAATGTTTAGTGGTCACCAGGAGGGCCTTGGTGGTGTAATGTTTAAAGTGATCATCAGGAGGGCCTTGGTGGTGTAATGTTTAGTGATCATCAGGAGGGCCTTGATGGTGTAATGTTTAGAGTGATCATCAGCAGGGCCTTGGTGGTGTAATGTTTAGAGTGGTCACCAGGAGGGCCTTGGTGGTGTAATGTCTAGAGTGATCATCAGGAGGGCCTTGGTGGTGTAATGTTTAGAGTGATCACCAGGACGGCCTTGGTGGTGTAATGTTTAGAGTAATCATCAGGAGGGCCTTGGTGGTGTCATGTTTAAAGTGATCATCAAGAGGGCCTTGGTGGTGTCATGTTTAGTGATGATCAGGAGGGCCTTGGTGGTGTAATGTTTAGAATGATCACCAGGAGGGCCTTGGTGGTGTAATGTTTAGAGTGTTCATCAGCAGGGCCTTGGTGGTGTAATGTTTAGAGTGATCACCAGGAGGGCCTTGGTGGTGTAATGTTTAGAGTGATCATCAGCAGGGCCTTGGTGGTGTAATGTTTATAGTGATCATCAACAGGGCCTTGATGGTGTAATGTTTAGTGATCATCAGGAGGGCCTTGGTGGTGTAATGTTTAGAGTGATCATCAGGAGGGCCTTGGTGGTGTCATGTTTAGAGTGATCATCAGGAGGGCCTTGGTAGTGTAATGTTTAGAGTGATCACCAGGAGGGCCTTGGTGGTGTAATGTTTAGAGTGATCACTAGGAGGGCCTCGGCGATGCAATGTTTAGAGTGATCACCAGGAGGGCCTTGGTGATGTAATGTTTAGAGTGATCACCAGGAGGGCCTCGGTGGTGTAATGTATAGAGTGATCACCAGGAGGGCCTCGGTGGTGTAATGTTTAGAGTGATCATCAGCAGGGACTTGGTGGTGTAATGTTTAGTGATCACCAGGAGGGCCTTGGTGGTGTAATGTTTAGAATGATCACCAGCAGGGCCTTGGTGGTGTAATGTTTAGAGTGATCACCAGAAAGGCCTCTGTGATGTAATGTTTAGTGATAACCAGGAGGGCCTTGGTGGTGTAATGTTTAGAGTGATCATCAGGAGGGCCTTGGTGGTGTAATGTTTAGAGTGATCATCAGGAGGGCCTTGGTGGTGTAATGTTTAGAGTGATCACCAGGAGGGCCTCGGTGATGTAATGTTTAGAGTGATCACCAGGAGGGCCTCGGTGATGTAATGTTTAGAGTGATCACCAGGAGGGCCTTGGTGATGTAATGTTTAGAGTGATCACCAGGAGGGCCTCGGTGGTGTAATCTATAGAGTGATCACCAGGAGGGCCTCGGTGGTGTAATGTTTAGTGATCATCAGCAGGGACTTGGTGGTGTAATGTTTAGTGATCATCAGGAGGGCCTTGGTGGTGTAATGTTTATAGTGATCACCAGCAGGGCCTTGGTGGTGTAATGTTTAGAGTGATTACGAGAAGGGCTTTGGTGATGTAATGTTTAGAGTGATCACCAAGAGGGCCTTGGTGGTGTAATGTTTAGAGTGATCATCAGGAGGGCCTTGGTGGTGTAATGTTTAGAGTGATCATCAGGAGGGCCTTGGTGGTGTAATGTTTAGCGTGATCACCTGGAGGGCCTTGGTGGTGTAATGTTTAGAGTGATCATCAGGAGGGCCTTGGTGGTGTAATGTTTAGCGTGATCATCAGCCGGGACTTGGTGGTGTAATGTTTAGAGTGATCATCAGCAGGGCCTTGGTGATGTAATGTTTAGAGTGATCACCAGGAGGGCCTTGGTGGTGTAATGTTTAGAGTGATCACCAGGAGGGCCTTGGTGGTGTAATGTTTAGAGTGATCACCAGGATGGCCTTGGTGGTGTAATGTTTAGCGTGATCACCAGGAGGGCCTTGGTGGTGTAATGTTTAGAGTGATCATCAGGAGGGCCTTGGTGGTGTAATGTTTAGCGTGATCACCAGCAGGGCCTTGGTGGTGTAATGTTTAGAGTGATCATCAGGAGGGCCTTGGTGGTGTAATGTTTAGAGTGATCACCAGGAGGGCCTTGGTGGTGTAATGTTTAGTGATCAACAGGAAGGCCTTGGTGGTGTAATGTTTAGAGTGATCACCAAGAGGACCTTGGTGGTGTAATGTTTAGAGTGATCATCAGGAGGGCCGTGGTGGTGTAATGTTTAGTGATCACCAGGAGGGACTTGGTGGTGTAATGTTTAGAGTGATCACCAGGAGGGCCTTGGTGGTGTAATGTTTAGAGTGATCACGAGGAGGGCCTTGTTGGTGTAATGTTTAGAGTGATCATCAGCAGGGCCTTGGTGGTGTAATGTTTAGAGTGATCACGAGGAGGGCCTTGTTGGTGTAATGTTTAGAGTGATCATCAGCAGGGCCTTGGTGGTGTAATGTTTAGAGTGATCACCAGGAGGGCCTTGGTGGTGTAATGTTTAGAGTGATCATCAGGAGGGCCTTGGTGGTGTCATGTTTAGAGTGATCACCAGGAAGGCCTTGGTGATGTATTGTTTAGAGTGATCACCAGAAAGGCCTTGGTGGTGTAATGTTTAGAGTGATCACCAGGAGGGCCTTGGTGGTGTAATGTTTAGAGTGATCATCAGGAGGGCCTTGGTGGTGTAATGTTTAGAGTGATCATCAGGAGGGCCTTGGTGGTGTAATGTTTAGCGTGATCACCTGGAGGGCCTTGGTGGTGTAATGTTTAGAGTGATCATCAGGAGGGCCTTGGTGGTGTAATGTTTAGCGTGATCATCAGCCGGGACTTGGTGGTGTAATGTTTAGAGTGATCATCAGCAGGGCCTTGGTGATGTAATGTTTAGAGTGATCACCAGGAGGGCCTTGGTGGTGTAATGTTTAGAGTGGTCACCAAGAGGGCCTTGGAGATGTAATGTTTAGAGTGATGATCAGGAGGGCCTAGGTGGTGTAATGTTTAGAGTGATCATCAGCAGGGCCTTGGTGGTGTAATGTTTAGAGTGATCATCATCAGTAGAGCCTTGGTGGTGTAATGTTTTGAGTGATCACCAGGAGGGCCTAGGTGGTGTAATGTTTAGATTGATCATCAGCAGGGCCTTGATGGTGTAATGTTTAGAATGATCATCATCAGGAGGGCCTTGGTGGTGTAATGTTTAGAGTGATCATCAAGAGGGCATTGGTGGTGTCATGTTTAGAGTGATCATTAGGAGGGCCTTGGTGGTGTAATGTTTAGCGTGATCACCAGGAGGGCCTTGATGGTGTAATGTTTAGAGTGATCACCAGGAGGGCCTTGGTGGTTTAATGTATAGTGTGATCACCAGCAGCGCCTTGATGGTGTAATGTTTAGTGATCATCAGGAAGGCCTTGGTGGTGTAATGTATAGAGTGATCATCAGGAGGGCCTTGGTGGTGTAATGTATAGAGTGATCATCAGCAGGGCCTTGATGGTGTAATGATTAGTGTTCAACAGGAGGGCCTTGGTGGTGTAATGTTTAGAGTGATCACCAAGAGGGCACCAGGAGGGCCTTGGTGGTGTAATGTTTAGAGTGATCACCAGGAGGGCCTTGATGGTGTAATGTTTAGTGATCATCAGCAGGGCCTTGGTGGTGTAATGTTTAGAGTGATCACCAGGAGGGCCTTGGTGGTGTAATGTTTAGAGTGATCATCAGGAGGGCCTTGGTGGTGTAATGTTTAGAGTGATCATCAGGAGGGCCTTGGTGGTGTAATGTTTAGAGTGATCATCAGGAGGGTCTTGGTGGTGTAATGTTTAGAGTGATCACCAGGAGGGCCTTGGTGGTGTAATGTTTAGTGGTCACCAGGAGGGCCTTGGTGGTGTAATGTTTAAAGTGATCATCAGGAGGGCCTTGGTGGTGTAATGTTTAGTGATCATCAGGAGGGCCTTGATGGTGTAATGTTTAGAGTGATCATCAGCAGGGCCTTGGTGGTGTAATGTTTAGAGTGGTCACCAGGAGGGCCTTGGTGGTGTAATGTCTAGAGTGATCATCAGGAGGGCCTTGGTGGTGTAATGTTTAGAGTGATCACCAGGACGGCCTTGGTGGTGTAATGTTTAGAGTAATCATCAGGAGGGCCTTGGTGGTGTCATGTTTAAAGTGATCATCAAGAGGGCCTTGGTGGTGTCATGTTTAGTGATGATCAGGAGGGCCTTGGTGGTGTAATGTTTAGAATGATCACCAGGAGGGCCTTGGTGGTGTAATGTTTAGAGTGTTCATCAGCAGGGCCTTGGTGGTGTAATGTTTAGAGTGATCACCAGGAGGGCCTTGGTGGTGTAATGTTTAGAGTGATCATCAGCAGGGCCTTGGTGGTGTAATGTTTATAGTGATCATCAACAGGGCCTTGATGGTGTAATGTTTAGTGATCATCAGGAGGGCCTTGGTGGTGTAATGTTTAGAGTGATCATCAGGAGGGCCTTGGTGGTGTCATGTTTAGAGTGATCATCAGGAGGGCCTTGGTAGTGTAATGTTTAGAGTGATCACCAGGAGGGCCTTGGTGGTGTAATGTTTAGAGTGATCACTAGGAGGGCCTCGGCGATGCAATGTTTAGAGTGATCACCAGGAGGGCCTTGGTGATGTAATGTTTAGAGTGATCACCAGGAGGGCCTCGGTGGTGTAATGTATAGAGTGATCACCAGGAGGGCCTCGGTGGTGTAATGTTTAGAGTGATCATCAGCAGGGACTTGGTGGTGTAATGTTTAGTGATCACCAGGAGGGCCTTGGTGGTGTAATGTTTAGAATGATCACCAGCAGGGCCTTGGTGGTGTAATGTTTAGAGTGATCACCAGAAAGGCCTCTGTGATGTAATGTTTAGTGATAACCAGGAGGGCCTTGGTGGTGTAATGTTTAGAGTGATCATCAGGAGGGCCTTGGTGGTGTAATGTTTAGAGTGATCATCAGGAGGGCCTTGGTGGTGTAATGTTTAGAGTGATCACCAGGAGGGCCTCGGTGATGTAATGTTTAGAGTGATCACCAGGAGGGCCTCGGTGATGTAATGTTTAGAGTGATCACCAGGAGGGCCTTGGTGATGTAATGTTTAGAGTGATCACCAGGAGGGCCTCGGTGGTGTAATCTATAGAGTGATCACCAGGAGGGCCTCGGTGGTGTAATGTTTAGTGATCATCAGCAGGGACTTGGTGGTGTAATGTTTAGTGATCATCAGGAGGGCCTTGGTGGTGTAATGTTTATAGTGATCACCAGCAGGGCCTTGGTGGTGTAATGTTTAGAGTGATTACGAGAAGGGCTTTGGTGATGTAATGTTTAGAGTGATCACCAAGAGGGCCTTGGTGGTGTAATGTTTAGAGTGATCATCAGGAGGGCCTTGGTGGTGTAATGTTTAGAGTGATCATCAGGAGGGCCTTGGTGGTGTAATGTTTAGCGTGATCACCTGGAGGGCCTTGGTGGTGTAATGTTTAGAGTGATCATCAGGAGGGCCTTGGTGGTGTAATGTTTAGCGTGATCATCAGCCGGGACTTGGTGGTGTAATGTTTAGAGTGATCATCAGCAGGGCCTTGGTGATGTAATGTTTAGAGTGATCACCAGGAGGGCCTTGGTGGTGTAATGTTTAGAGTGATCACCAGGAGGGCCTTGGTGGTGTAATGTTTAGAGTGATCACCAGGATGGCCTTGGTGGTGTAATGTTTAGCGTGATCACCAGGAGGGCCTTGGTGGTGTAATGTTTAGAGTGATCATCAGGAGGGCCTTGGTGGTGTAATGTTTAGCGTGATCACCAGCAGGGCCTTGGTGGTGTAATGTTTAGAGTGATCATCAGGAGGGCCTTGGTGGTGTAATGTTTAGAGTGATCACCAGGAGCGCCTTGGTGGTGTAATGTTTAGTGATCAACAGGAAGGCCTTGGTGGTGTAATGTTTAGAGTGATCACCAAGAGGACCTTGGTGGTGTAATGTTTAGAGTGATCATCAGGAGGGCCGTGGTGGTGTAATGTTTAGTGATCACCAGGAGGGACTTGGTGGTGTAATGTTTAGAGTGATCACCAGGAGGGCCTTGGTGGTGTAATGTTTAGAGTGATCACGAGGAGGGCCTTGTTGGTGTAATGTTTAGAGTGATCATCAGCAGGGCCTTGGTGGTGTAATGTTTAGAGTGATCACGAGGAGGGCCTTGTTGGTGTAATGTTTAGAGTGATCATCAGCAGGGCCTTGGTGGTGTAATGTTTAGAGTGATCACCAGGAGGGCCTTGGTGGTGTAATGTTTAGAGTGATCATCAGGAGGGCCTTGGTGGTGTCATGTTTAGAGTGATCACCAGGAAGGCCTTGGTGATGTATTGTTTAGAGTGATCACCAGAAAGGCCTTGGTGGTGTAATGTTTAGAGTGATCACCAGGAGGGCCTTGGTGGTGTAATGTTTAGAGTGATCATCAGGAGGGCCTTGGTGGTGTAATGTTTAGAGTGATCATCAGGAGGGCCTTGGTGGTGTAATGTTTAGCGTGATCACCTGGAGGGCCTTGGTGGTGTAATGTTTAGAGTGATCATCAGGAGGGCCTTGGTGGTGTACTGTTTAGCGTGATCATCAGCCGGGACTTGGTGGTGTAATGTTTAGAGTGATCATCAGCAGGGCCTTGGTGATGTAATGTTTAGAGTGATCACCAGGAGGGCCTTGGTGGTGTAATGTTTAGAGTGGTCACCAAGAGGGCCTTGGAGATGTAATGTTTAGAGTGATGATCAGGAGGGCCTAGGTGGTGTAATGTTTAGAGTGATCATCAGCAGGGCCTTGGTGGTGTAATGTTTAGAGTGATCATCATCAGTAGAGCCTTGGTGGTGTAATGTTTTGAGTGATCACCAGGAGGGCCTAGGTGGTGTAATGTTTAGATTGATCATCAGCAGGGCCTTGATGGTGTAATGTTTAGAATGATCATCATCAGGAGGGCCTTGGTGGTGTAATGTTTAGAGTGATCATCAAGAGGGCATTGGTGGTGTCATGTTTAGAGTGATCATTAGGAGGGCCTTGGTGGTGTAATGTTTAGCGTGATCACCAGGAGGGCCTTGGTGGTTTAATGTATAGTGTGATCATCAGCAGCGCCTTGATGGTGTAATGTTTAGTGATCATCAGGAAGGCCTTGGTGGTGTAATGTATAGAGTGATCATCAGGAGGGCCTTGGTGGTGTAATGTATAGAGTGATCATCAGCAGGGCCTTGATGGTATAATGATTAGTGTTCAACAGGAGGGCCTTGGTGGTGTAATGTTTAGAGTGATCACCAAGAGGGCACCAGGAGGGCCTTGGTGGTGTAATGTTTAGAGTGATCACCAGGAGGGCCTTGATGGTGTAATGTTTAGTGATCATCAGCAGGGCCTTGGTGGTGTAATGTTTAGAGTGATCACCAGGAGGGCCTTGGTGGTGTAATGTTTAGAGTGATCATCAGGAGGGCCTTGGTGGTGTAATGTTTAGAGTGATCATCAGGAGGGCCTTGGTGGTGTAATGTTTAGAGTGATCATCAGGAGGGTCTTGGTGGTGTAATGTTTAGAGTGATCACCAGGAGGGCCTTGGTGGTGTAATGTTTAGTGGTCACCAGGAGGGCCTTGGTGGTGTAATGTTTAAAGTGATCATCAGGAGGGCCTTGGTGGTGTAATGTTTAGTGATCATCAGGAGGGCCTTGATGGTGTAATGTTTAGAGTGATCATCAGCAGGGCCTTGGTGGTGTAATGTTTAGAGTGGTCACCAGGAGGGCCTTGGTGGTGTAATGTCTAGAGTGATCATCAGGAGGGCCTTGGTGGTGTAATGTTTAGAGTGATCACCAGGACGGCCTTGGTGGTGTAATGTTTAGAGTAATCATCAGGAGGGCCTTGGTGGTGTCATGTTTAAAGTGATCATCAAGAGGGCCTTGGTGGTGTCATGTTTAGTGATGATCAGGAGGGCCTTGGTGGTGTAATGTTTAGAATGATCACCAGGAGGGCCTTGGTGGTGTAATGTTTAGAGTGTTCATCAGCAGGGCCTTGGTGGTGTAATGTTTAGAGTGATCACCAGGAGGGCCTTGGTGGTGTAATGTTTAGAGTGATCATCAGCAGGGCCTTGGTGGTGTAATGTTTATAGTGATCATCAACAGGGCCTTGATGGTGTAATGTTTAGTGATCATCAGGAGGGCCTTGGTGGTGTAATGTTTAGAGTGATCATCAGGAGGGCCTTGGTGGTGTCATGTTTAGAGTGATCATCAGGAGGGCCTTGGTAGTGTAATGTTTAGAGTGATCACCAGGAGGGCCTTGGTGGTGTAATGTTTAGAGTGATCACTAGGAGGGCCTCGGCGATGCAATGTTTAGAGTGATCACCAGGAGGGCCTTGGTGATGTAATGTTTAGAGTGATCACCAGGAGGGCCTCGGTGGTGTAATGTATAGAGTGATCACCAGGAGGGCCTCGGTGGTGTAATGTTTAGAGTGATCATCAGCAGGGACTTGGTGGTGTAATGTTTATTGATCACCAGGAGGGCCTTGGTGGTGTAATGTTTAGAATGATCACCAGCAGGGCCTTGGTGGTGTAATGTTTAGAGTGATCACCAGAAAGGCCTCTGTGATGTAATGTTTAGTGATAACCAGGAGGGCCTTGGTGGTGTAATGTTTAGAGTGATCATCAGGAGGGCCTTGGTGGTGTAATGTTTAGAGTGATCATCAGGAGGGCCTTGGTGGTGTAATGTTTAGAGTGATCACCAGGAGGGCCTCGGTGATGTAATGTTTAGAGTGATCACCAGGAGGGCCTCGGTGATGTAATGTTTAGAGTGATCACCAGGAGGGCCTTGGTGATGTAATGTTTAGAGTGATCACCAGGAGGGCCTCGGTGGTGTAATCTATAGAGTGATCACCAGGAGGGCCTCGGTGGTGTAATGTTTAGTGATCATCAGCATGGACTTGGTGGTGTAATGTTTAGTGATCATCAGGAGGGCCTTGGTGGTGTAATGTTTATAGTGATCACCAGCAGGGCCTTGGTGGTGTAATGTTTAGAGTGATTACGAGAAGGGCTTTGGTGATGTAATGTTTAGAGTGATCACCAAGAGGGCCTTGGTGGTGTAATGTTTAGAGTGATCATCAGGAGGGCCTTGGTGGTGTAATGTTTAGAGTGATCATCAGGAGGGCCTTGGTGGTGTAATGTTTAGCGTGATCACCTGGAGGGCCTTGGTGGTGTAATGTTTAGAGTGATCATCAGGAGGGCCTTGGTGGTGTAATGTTTAGCGTGATCATCAGCCGGGACTTGGTGGTGTAATGTTTAGAGTGATCATCAGCAGGGCCTTGGTGATGTAATGTTTAGAGTGATCACCAGGAGGGCCTTGGTGGTGTAATGTTTAGAGTGGTCACCAAGAGGGCCTTGGAGATGTAATGTTTAGAGTGATGATCAGGAGGGCCTAGGTGGTGTAATGTTTAGAGTGATCATCAGCAGGGCCTTGGTGGTGTAATGTTTAGAGTGATCATCATCAGTAGAGCCTTGGTGGTGTAATGTTTTGAGTGATCACCAGGAGGGCCTAGGTGGTGTAATGTTTAGATTGATCATCAGCAGGGCCTTGATGGTGTAATGTTTAGAATGATCATCATCAGGAGGGCCTTGGTGGTGTAATGTTTAGAGTGATCATCAAGAGGGCATTGGTGGTGTCATGTTTAGAGTGATCATTAGGAGGGCCTTGGTGGTGTAATGTTTAGCGTGATCACCAGGAGGGCCTTGATGGTGTAATGTTTAGAGTGATCACCAGGAGGGCCTTGGTGGTTTAATGTATAGTGTGATCATCAGCAGCGCCTTGATGGTGTAATGTTTAGTGATCATCAGGAAGGCCTTGGTGGTGTAATGTATAGAGTGATCATCAGGAGGGCCTTGGTGGTGTAATGTATAGAGTGATCATCAGCAGGGCCTTGATGGTGTAATGATTAGTGTTCAACAGGAGGGCCTTGGTGGTGTAATGTTTAGAGTGATCACCAAGAGGGCACCAGGAGGGCCTTGGTGGTGTAATGTTTAGAGTGATCACCAGGAGGGCCTTGATGGTGTAATGTTTAGTGATCATCAGCAGGGCCTTGGTGGTGTAATGTTTAGAGTGATCACCAGGAGGGCCTTGGTGGTGTAATGTTTAGAGTGATCATCAGGAGGGCCTTGGTGGTGTAATGTTTAGAGTGATCATCAGGAGGGCCTTGGTGGTGTAATGTTTAGAGTGATCATCAGGAGGGTCTTGGTGGTGTAATGTTTAGAGTGATCACCAGGAGGGCCTTGGTGGTGTAATGTTTAGTGGTCACCAGGAGGGCCTTGGTGGTGTAATGTTTAAAGTGATCATCAGGAGGGCCTTGGTGGTGTAATGTTTAGTGATCATCAGGAGGGCCTTGATGGTGTAATGTTTAGAGTGATCATCAGCAGGGCCTTGGTGGTGTAATGTTTAGAGTGGTCACCAGGAGGGCCTTGGTGGTGTAATGTCTAGAGTGATCATCAGGAGGGCCTTGGTGGTGTAATGTTTAGAGTGATCACCAGGACGGCCTTGGTGGTGTAATGTTTAGAGTAATCATCAGGAGGGCCTTGGTGGTGTCATGTTTAAAGTGATCATCAAGAGGGCCTTGGTGGTGTCATGTTTAGTGATGATCAGGAGGGCCTTGGTGGTGTAATGTTTAGAATGATCACCAGGAGGGCCTTGGTGGTGTAATGTTTAGAGTGTTCATCAGCAGGGCCTTGGTGGTGTAATGTTTAGAGTGATCACCAGGAGGGCCTTGGTGGTGTAATGTTTAGAGTGATCATCAGCAGGGCCTTGGTGGTGTAATGTTTATAGTGATCATCAACAGGGCCTTGATGGTGTAATGTTTAGTGATCATCAGGAGGGCCTTGGTGGTGTAATGTTTAGAGTGATCATCAGGAGGGCCTTGGTGGTGTCATGTTTAGAGTGATCATCAGGAGGGCCTTGGTAGTGTAATGTTTAGAGTGATCACCAGGAGGGCCTTGGTGGTGTAATGTTTAGAGTGATCACTAGGAGGGCCTCGGCGATGCAATGTTTAGAGTGATCACCAGGAGGGCCTTGGTGATGTAATGTTTAGAGTGATCACCAGGAGGGCCTCGGTGGTGTAATGTATAGAGTGATCACCAGGAGGGCCTCGGTGGTGTAATGTTTAGAGTGATCATCAGCAGGGACTTGGTGGTGTAATGTTTATTGATCACCAGGAGGGCCTTGGTGGTGTAATGTTTAGAATGATCACCAGCAGGGCCTTGGTGGTGTAATGTTTAGAGTGATCACCAGAAAGGCCTCTGTGATGTAATGTTTAGTGATAACCAGGAGGGCCTTGGTGGTGTAATGTTTAGAGTGATCATCAGGAGGGCCTTGGTGGTGTAATGTTTAGAGTGATCATCAGGAGGGCCTTGGTGGTGTAATGTTTAGAGTGATCACCAGGAGGGCCTCGGTGATGTAATGTTTAGAGTGATCACCAGGAGGGCCTCGGTGATGTAATGTTTAGAGTGATCACCAGGAGGGCCTTGGTGATGTAATGTTTAGAGTGATCACCAGGAGGGCCTCGGTGGTGTAATCTATAGAGTGATCACCAGGAGGGCCTCGGTGGTGTAATGTTTAGTGATCATCAGCAGGGACTTGGTGGTGTAATGTTTAGTGATCATCAGGAGGGCCTTGGTGGTGTAATGTTTATAGTGATCACCAGCAGGGCCTTGGTGGTGTAATGTTTAGAGTGATTACGAGAAGGGCTTTGGTGATGTAATGTTTAGAGTGATCACCAAGAGGGCCTTGGTGGTGTAATGTTTAGAGTGATCATCAGGAGGGCCTTGGTGGTGTAATGTTTAGAGTGATCATCAGGAGGGCCTTGGTGGTGTAATGTTTAGCGTGATCACCTGGAGGGCCTTGGTGGTGTAATGTTTAGAGTGATCATCAGGAGGGCCTTGGTGGTGTAATGTTTAGCGTGATCATCAGCCGGGACTTGGTGGTGTAATGTTTAGAGTGATCATCAGCAGGGCCTTGGTGATGTAATGTTTAGAGTGATCACCAGGAGGGCCTTGGTGGTGTAATGTTTAGAGTGGTCACCAAGAGGGCCTTGGAGATGTAATGTTTAGAGTGATGATCAGGAGGGCCTAGGTGGTGTAATGTTTAGAGTGATCATCAGCAGGGCCTTGGTGGTGTAATGTTTAGAGTGATCATCATCAGTAGAGCCTTGGTGGTGTAATGTTTTGAGTGATCACCAGGAGGGCCTAGGTGGTGTAATGTTTAGATTGATCATCAGCAGGGCCTTGATGGTGTAATGTTTAGAATGATCATCATCAGGAGGGCCTTGGTGGTGTAATGTTTAGAGTGATCATCAAGAGGGCATTGGTGGTGTCATGTTTAGAGTGATCATTAGGAGGGCCTTGGTGGTGTAATGTTTAGCGTGATCACCAGGAGGGCCTTGATGGTGTAATGTTTAGAGTGATCACCAGGAGGGCCTTGGTGGTTTAATGTATAGTGTGATCATCAGCAGCGCCTTGATGGTGTAATGTTTAGTGATCATCAGGAAGGCCTTGGTGGTGTAATGTATAGAGTGATCATCAGGAGGGCCTTGGTGGTGTAATGTATAGAGTGATCATCAGCAGGGCCTTGATGGTGTAATGATTAGTGTTCAACAGGAGGGCCTTGGTGGTGTAATGTTTAGAGTGATCACCAAGAGGGCACCAGGAGGGCCTTGGTGGTGTAATGTTTAGAGTGATCACCAGGAGGGCCTTGATGGTGTAATGTTTAGTGATCATCAGCAGGGCCTTGGTGGTGTAATGTTTAGAGTGATCACCAGGAGGGCCTTGGTGGTGTAATGTTTAGAGTGATCATCAGGAGGGCCTTGGTGGTGTAATGTTTAGAGTGATCATCAGGAGGGCCTTGGTGGTGTAATGTTTAGAGTGATCATCAGGAGGGTCTTGGTGGTGTAATGTTTAGAGTGATCACCAGGAGGGCCTTGGTGGTGTAATGTTTAGTGGTCACCAGGAGGGCCTTGGTGGTGTAATGTTTAAAGTGATCATCAGGAGGGCCTTGGTGGTGTAATGTTTAGTGATCATCAGGAGGGCCTTGGTGGTGTAATGTTTAGAGTGATCATCAGCAGGGCCTTGGTGGTGTAATGTTTAGAGTGGTCACCAGGAGGGCCTTGGTGGTGTAATGTCTAGAGTGATCATCAGGAGGGCCTTGGTGGTGTAATGTTTAGAGTGATCACCAGGACGGCCTTGGTGGTGTAATGTTTAGAGTAATCATCAGGAGGGCCTTGGTGGTGTCATGTTTAAAGTGATCATCAAGAGGGCCTTGGTGGTGTCATGTTTAGTGATGATCAGGAGGGCCTTGGTGGTGTAATGTTTAGAATGATCACCAGGAGGGCCTTGGTGGTGTAATGTTTAGAGTGTTCACCAGCAGGGCCTTGGTGGTGTAATGTTTAGAGTGATCACCAGGAGGGCCTTGGTGGTGTAATGTTTAGAGTGATCATCAGCAGGGCCTTGGTGGTGTAATGTTTATAGTGATCATCAACAGGGCCTTGATGGTGTAATGTTTAGTGATCATCAGGAGGGCCTTGGTGGTGTAATGTTTAGAGTGATCATCAGGAGGGCCTTGGTGGTGTCATGTTTAGAGTGATCATCAGGAGGGCCTTGGTAGTGTAATGTTTAGAGTGATCACCAGGAGGGCCTTGGTGGTGTAATGTTTAGAGTGATCACTAGGAGGGCCTCGGCGATGCAATGTTTAGAGTGATCACCAGGAGGGCCTTGGTGATGTAATGTTTAGAGTGATCACCAGGAGGGCCTCGGTGGTGTAATGTATAGAGTGATCACCAGGAGGGCCTCGGTGGTGTAATGTTTAGAGTGATCATCAGCAGGGACTTGGTGGTGTAATGTTTAGTGATCACCAGGAGGGCCTTGGTGGTGTAATGTTTAGAATGATCACCAGCAGGGCCTTGGTGGTGTAATGTTTAGAGTGATCACCAGAAAGGCCTCTGTGATGTAATGTTTAGTGATAACCAGGAGGGCCTTGGTGGTGTAATGTTTAGAGTGATCATCAGGAGGGTCTTGGTGGTGTAATGTTTAGAGTGATCATCAGGAGGGCCTTGGTGGTGTAATGTTTAGAGTGATCACCAGGAGGGCCTCGGTGATGTAATGTTTAGAGTGATCACCAGGAGGGCCTTGGTGATGTAATGTTTAGAGTGATCACCAGGAGGGCCTCGGTGGTGTAATCTATAGAGTGATCACCAGGAGGGCCTCGGTGGTGTAATGTTTAGTGATCATCAGCAGGGACTTGGTGGTGTAATGTTTAGTGATCATCAGGAGGGCCTTGGTGGTGTAATGTTTATAGTGATCACCAGCAGGGCCTTGGTGGTGTAATGTTTAGAGTGATTACGAGAAGGGCTTTGGTGATGTAATGCTTAGAGTGATCACCAGGAGGGCCTCGGTGATGTAATATTTAGAGTGATCACGAGGAGGGCTTTGGTGATGTAATGTTTAGAGTGATCACCAGGAGGGCCTTGGTGGTGTAATGTTTAGAGTGATCACCAGGAGGGCCTTGGTGGTGTAATGTTTAGAGTGATGATCAGGAGGGCCTTGGTGGTGTAATGTTTAGAGTGATCACCAGGAGGGCCTTGGTGGTGTAATGTTTAGTGGTCACCAGGAAGGCCTTGGTGGTGTAATGTTTAAAGTGATCATCAGGAGGGCCTTGGTGGTGTAATGTTTAGTGATCATCAGGAGGGCCTTGGTGGTGTAATGTTTAGAGTGATCATCAGCAGGGCCTTGGTGGTGTAATGTTTAGAGTGGTCACTAGGAGGGCCTTGGTGGTGTAATGTCTAGAGTGATCATCAGGAGGGCCTTGGTGGTGTAATGTTTAGAGTGATCACCAGGACGCCTTGGTGGTGTAATGTTTAGAGTGACCCTCAGCAGGGCCTTGGTGGTGTAATGTTTAGAGTGATCATCAGGAGGACCTTGGCGGTGTAATGATTAGAGTGATCATCAACAGGGCATTGGTGGTGTAATGTTTAGAGTGATCATCAGGAGGGCCTTGGTGGTGTAATGTTTAGTGATCACCAGGAGAGCCTTGGTGGTCTAATGTTTAGAGTGATCACCAGGAAGGCCTTGTTGGTGTAATGTTTAGAGTAATCATCAGGAGGGCCTTGGTGGTGTCATGTTTAAAGTGATCATCAAGAGGGCCTTGGTGGTGTCATGTTTAGTGATCACCAGGAGGGCCTTGGTGGTGTAATGTTAAGAGTGATCACCAGGAGGGCATTGGTGGTGTAATGTTTAGCGTGATCATCAGCAGAGCTTTGGTGGTGTAATGTTTGGAGTGATCATCAGCAGGGCCTTGGTGGTGTAATGTTCAGAGTGATCACCAGGAGGGCCTTGGTGGTGTAATGTTTAGAGTGATCACCAGGAGGGCCTTGATGGTGTCATGTTTAGTGATCATCAGTAGGGCCTTGGTGGTGTAATGTTTAGAGTGATCACCAGGAGGGCCTTGGTGGTGTAATGTTTAGAGTGATCATCAGGAGGGCCTTGGTGGTGTAATGTTTAGAGTGATCATCAGGAGGGCCTTGGTGGTGTAATGTTTAGAGTGATCATCAGGAGGGTCTTGGTGGTGTAATGTTTAGAGTGATCACCAGGAGGGCCTTGGTGGTGTAATGTTTAGTGGTCACCAGGAGGGCCTTGGTGGTGTAATGTTTAAAGTGATCATCAGGAGGGCCTTGGTGGTGTAATGTTTAGTGATCATCAGGAGGGCCTTGGTGGTGTAATGTTTAGAGTGATCATCAGCAGGGCCTTGGTGGTGTAATGTTTAGAGTGGTCACCAGGAGGGCCTTGGTGGTGTAATGTCTAGAGTGATCATCAGGAGGGCCTTGGTGGTGTAATGTTTAGAGTGATCACCAGGACGGCCTTGGTGGTGTGATGTTTAGAGTAATCATCAGGAGGGCCTTGGTGGTGTCATGTTTAAAGTGATCATCAAGAGGGCCTTGGTGGTGTCATGTTTAGTGATGATCAGGAGGGCCTTGGTGGTGTAATGTTTAGAATGATCACCAGGAGGGCCTTGGTGGTGTAATGTTTAGAGTGTTCATCAGCAGGGCCTTGGTGGTGTAATGTTTAGAGTGATCATCAACAGGGCCTTGATGGTGTAATGTTTAGTGATCATCAGGAGGGCCTTGGTGGTGTAATGTTTAGAGTGATCATCAGGAGGGCCTTGGTGGTGTATTGTTTATAGTGATCACCAGGAGGGCCTCGGTGATGTAATGTTTAGAGTGATCACCAGGAGGGCCTTGGTGATGTAATGTTTAGAGTGATCACCAGGAGGGCCTCGGTGGTGTAATGTATAGAGTGATCACCAGGAGGGCCTCGGTGGTGTAATGTTTAGAGTGATCATCAGCAGGGACTTGGTGGTGTAATGTTTAGTGATCACCAGGAGGGCCTTGGTGGTGTAATGTTTAGAGTGATCACCAGTAGGGCCTTGGTGGTGTAATGTTTAGAGTGATCACCAGGAGGGCCTTGGTGGTGTAATGTTTAGAGTGATCATCAGCAGGGCCTTGGTGGTGTAATGTTTAGAGTGATCATCAGCAGGGCCTTGATGGTTTAATGTTTAGTGATCATCAGGAGGGCCTTGGTGGTGTAATGTTTAGAGTCATCATCAGGAGGGCCTTGGTGGTGTAATGTTTAGAGTGATCATCAGCAGGGCCTTGGTGATGTAATGTTTAGAGTGATCACCAGGAGGGCCTTGGTGGTGTAATGTTTAGAGTGATCATCAGGAGGGCCTTGGTGGTGTAGTGTTTAGAGTGATCACCAGGAGGGTCTTGGTGGTGTAATGTTTAGAGTGATCACCAGGAGGGCCTCGGTGATGTAATGTTTAGAGTGATCACCAGGAGGGCCTTGGTGATGTAATGTTTAGTGATCACCAGGAGGGCCTCGGTGGTGTAATGTTTAGAGTGATCATCAGCAGGGACTTGGTGGTGTAATGTTTAGTGATCATCAGCAGGGCCTTGGTGGTGTAATGTTTAGAGTGATCACGAGGAGGGCTTTGGTGATGTAATGTTTAGAGTGATCACCAGGAGGGCCTTGGTGGTGTAATGTTTAGAGTGATCACCAGGAGGGCCTCGGTGATGTAATGTTTAGAGTGATCACGAGGAGGGCTTTGGTGAAGTAATGTTTAGAGTGATCACCAGGAGGGCCTTGGTGGTGTAATGTTTAGAGTGATCACCAGGAGGGCCTTGGTGGTGTAATGTTTAGAGTGATCATCAGGAGGGCCTTGGTGGTGTAATGTTTAGAGTGATCATCAGGAGGGCATTGGTGGTGTAATGTTTAGAGTGATCATCAGGAGGGTCTTGGTGGTGTAATGTTTAGAGTGATCACCAGGAGGGCCTTGGTGGTGTAATGTTTAGTGGTCACCAGGAGGGCCTTGGTGGTGTAATGTTTAAAGTGAACATCAGGAGGGCCTTGGTGGTGTAATGTTTAGTGATCATCAGGAGGGCCTTGGTGGTGTAATGTTTAGAGTGATCATCAGCAGGGCCTTGGTGGTGTAATGTTTAGAGTGGTCACCAGGAGGGCCTTGGTGGTGTAATGTCTAGAGTGATCATCAGGAGGGCCTTGGTGGTGTAATGTTTAGAGTGATCACCAGGACGGCCTTGGTGGTGTGATGTTTAGAGTAATCATCAGGAGGGCCTTGGTGGTGTCATGTTTAAAGTGATCATCAAGAGGGCCTTGGTGGTGTCATGTTTAGTGATGATCAGGAGGGCCTTGGTGGTGTAATGTTTAGAATGATCACCAGGAGGGCCTTGGTGGTGTAATGTTTAGAGTGTTCATCAGCAGGGCCTTGGTGGTGTAATGTTTAGAGTGATCATCAACAGGGCCTTGATGGTGTAATGTTTAGTGATCATCAGGAGGGCCTTGGTGGTGTAATGTTTAGAGTGATCATCAGGAGGGCCTTGGTGGTGTATTGTTTATAGTGATCACCAGGAGGGCCTCGGTGATGTAATGTTTAGAGTGATCACCAGGAGGGCCTTGGTGATGTAATGTTTAGAGTGATCACCAGGAGGGCCTCGGTGGTGTAATGTATAGAGTGATCACCAGGAGGGCCTCGGTGGTGTAATGTTTAGAGTGATCATCAGCAGGGACTTGGTGGTGTAATGTTTAGTGATCACCAGGAGGGCCTTGGTGGTGTAATGTTTAGAGTGATCACCAGTAGGGCCTTGGTGGTGTAATGTTTAGAGTGATCACCAGGAGGGCCTTGGTGGTGTAATGTTTAGAGTGATCATCAGCAGGGCCTTGGTGGTGTAATGTTTAGAGTGATCATCAGCAGGGCCTTGATGGTTTAATGTTTAGTGATCATCAGGAGGGCCTTGGTGGTGTAATGTTTAGAGTCATCATCAGGAGGGCCTTGGTGGTGTAATGTTTAGAGTGATCATCAGCAGGGCCTTGGTGATGTAATGTTTAGAGTGATCACCAGGAGGGCCTTGGTGGTGTAATGTTTAGAGTGATCATCAGGAGGGCCTTGGTGGTGTAGTGTTTAGAGTGATCACCAGGAGGGTCTTGGTGGTGTAATGTTTAGAGTGATCACCAGGAGGGCCTCGGTGATGTAATGTTTAGAGTGATCACCAGGAGGGCCTTGGTGATGTAATGTTTAGTGATCACCAGGAGGGCCTCGGTGGTGTAATGTTTAGAGTGATCATCAGCAGGGACTTGGTGGTGTAATGTTTAGTGATCATCAGCAGGGCCTTGGTGGTGTAATGTTTAGAGTGATCACGAGGAGGGCTTTGGTGATGTAATGTTTAGAGTGATCACCAGGAGGGCCTTGGTGGTGTAATGTTTAGAGTGATCACCAGGAGGGCCTCGGTGATGTAATGTTTAGAGTGATCACGAGGAGGGCTTTGGTGAAGTAATGTTTAGAGTGATCACCAGGAGGGCCTTGGTGGTGTAATGTTTAGAGTGATCACCAGGAGGGCCTTGGTGGTGTAATGTTTAGAGTGATCATCAGGAGGGCCTTGGTGGTGTAATGTTTAGAGTGATCATCAGGAGGGCATTGGTGGTGTAATGTTTAGAGTGATCATCAGGAGGGTCTTGGTGGTGTAATGTTTAGAGTGATCACCAGGAGGGCCTTGGTGGTGTAATGTTTAGAGTGATCACCAGGAGGGCCTTGGTGGTGTAATGTTTAAAGTGATCATCAGGAGGGCCTTGGTGGTGTAATGTTTAGTGATCATCAGGAGGGCCTTGGTGGTGTAATGTTTAGAGTGATCATCAGCAGGGCCTTGGTGGTGTAATGTTTAGAGTGGTCACCAGGAGGGCCTTGGTGGTGTAATGTCTAGAGTGATCATCAGGAGGGCCTTGGTGGTGTAATGTTTAGAGTGATCACCAGGAGGGCCTTGGTGGTGTAATGTTTAGAGTGATCATCAGGAGTGCCTTGGTGGTGTAATGTTTAGAGTGATCACCAGGAGGGCCTTGGTGGTGTAATGTTTAGAGTGATCATCAGGAAGGCCTTGGTGGTGTAATGTTTAGAGTGATCACCAGGATGTGTGGATCGTAAGTTTGATCCCTGATCAGACTAATGATTATAAGATTGGTATATACTGCTTCCAAGTGGAGCAACATGTTTACCTGTAGGCTGTCGATTCAGTGAGCTAGCAGTATAAAAAAAAAACAATAATCTCAAAAAAGGTTTTTCTCCCCATAATAATAGATTTCTCACTTGCTGTTAAATAAGAATGACCGACTCTTAATGAGGAAGTTAAGTGGAATAAGTTGTAGTAAATGTCACAAATCACAACAGAATAAAAACAAAATAAAGATTCCAACTTCTCCACACAAAAAACCTGAAAAAATTAAAGGCTAGCTATAGTATTGGATTGATTTATGAGTGTTTACAATATTTCAGTTATATCATGATGGCCAGTTCTATTGGTGAAGAAACTGGACAAAAAGGGACACAGATTCTGAAATTTCACATTAAATAATTTGGATGGTATACAGAATTCTTATTTTGCATCCAATTTTGATGTGTTTTTTCCCCCTTGAATTGTGTTGAGACCTTGCTGTCTAGTGTCAACAAATTTCCTCTATCTCCCATGGCTTCTGAGATAAATTCAACCAAAAGAGGCCAAAAGTGTGGTTTCTGAGATAAACTCAACCAAAAAGGGCCAAAAAGTGTCAAGTCCAAATATCAGTTGAGTTTATCTTGATGTCAGATTCAGCACTTTCAGTGGGTATTAGAAATGGCAAAATATTCTGTTTTACCAACTTGAAATGAATATTACTTGACTTGACTCTACCAATATATAGACATGGGATAACTTGATCACCTGCTTCAATAAGTTAGTTAATATCAAATGATAAAAGAAAACTACAAAAATATATCATTTATTAATTAATCAGTCTTTAAAAGTGCATCATTGTATTTAATTACTTAAGTATTCATAACTTTATTTAGTGTATCAAAAAAGAGAACTACATTATGTACTAACAAGCCATGTAAGAACCATACACCACCCTTAAATATCTACATCAATTTAAAAATAGGTATTGAAACTTAGTTCTTTATCTACAGCAAGCCTAAATCAAATTATGGAGAAAAAAGATAATTTCACAATAATAAAAACTTCAGTTTTGTGTTACTTGTCTTCTCTCACAAAGGAAGGCTACAAATCTTTATGAATTCTGATAAGTAACAGAAGATAAATATTTGGTCTAATTCAGCAGACATCAATCATAATGCATGATGGGTATAAGAACTTAACCATAACAAGAATATATCACATAAATTATCTACCATATTATACAATTAAATTATATTAAACAATAATTGTTCATCATTTCTTTGGTTTGTATGCTTTCAATTTCAGAAATGAAGAAAATCCAAACATGAAAGTTTGAACTGTCCATTTAATTGTTGCAACTGTATTCAATCTTCTTTCCCTGAAATAAATGCTTGTAGAATTTTATTCACCAAAACTTATTACTATCAGGTTTGAAATGCATTGATAATATACTAGTAGTAGTATACAATTTTTTTGACAATTTTAAATGTGCATAATCATAATCATAATTGTATATAATAAGAATACTTTATTACCAAAAGCAATACAGCTTATAGGCATATATACATACAATCAATACAATAATTTATCCTGCAATCAGTACATTTGCTGTACAAATATGGTATACGAATAAATTTTTGCTTTATTCGTACTAGACGAATAAACTGTTCGTACTATACGAATAAACTTTTCAGCCTACGAATAAACTTTCCTGGTACCCTGTAGCTATGTACAACGGAGGGCGCAGACAAGTATGAAACTGGTACTAATGTAACGCGGACCACGAAGAAGACACCCTGAAATATAAAATTCATTTGTACTCGCTGCGAAACAGGCCTGAAAAGCTCGCCGCGGGCTCGCTATTCTGCCTGTTTCTAAAGCTCGTACAAATAAATTTTATATTTACCGACAATGTACGTATATTGTATATATATTCATAGCGGAGCATGACAATTAAGTTAAGCAATTTCTAACCTTTTCAGCAGAATACAAAAATTTACCTAGATTATTTAGCTCTTTAATATTACAAACAGACAATAGTTGTACCAGTTTAAAAGCAGCTGGTTTCTTCCAGTAATAAGGTTTAATATACTTTTTATGCATGTCATCATATTTTTTACACTTCAATATAAAATGAAATTCGTCTTCTATACATTAATCATTACAAAAATCACATATTCTTTCTTGTCTATCAATGTTTAAATATCGTCCTGTTTCAATCTTTAAGCTATATGCATGTACATGTATACGATATTTACAAATCAAAGGTTTATACATATAATTCACAGGTCGGCTTAAATAAAACTGCAACTGATGAATATCATATATGTGTCTATAAAAATTACATTTAAGTGAAGGTCCCGGATGGCTCAATGAGTTAGGTAGTTGGATTACCTCACAACTCATACAAGCCTATCACCAATACGGCGTGGGTTCGCGCCTCGCTTTGTAATTTACAAAAAAGGTGCACTCGATTCGCAGCCGCAAGTGATAAAGTTTACCAGTTGCTTGCCCATGGTTGGTGGTTCTCTCCGAGTACTCCGGCTTCTTCCACCACTACAACTGGTTGCCTTGATATAGCTGAAATATTGCTGAAAGTGGCATTAAACACCAAAAATCAATCAATCAATCAATCATTTAAGTGAATCTTCAAAGAATGCTACAGCTTCACTTACAAAACAATCAATAACTCTTTGTTTCTATATATAACATATAAATGTAAACAGAAATATTATCACTCTCTAATAACTCTAAACGTTTTTTGTAAACTAATTATTTATGTTTCCTGGAGTATGTGTATTCACTTTTATTGTCTTTGTTTAGTAAATAATGCAGATGTGTATTCACTTTCACTGTGCTTAGTAAAAAATGCATAATTTCTTGGTGCAGCAAACTGAATTAATTAAATCACTTTAACATGTTTTACATGTGATTGTATAGTTGAGTGCTAACTTTGTACTGATGAGGCTTATTATTTATTCATAAATGAGCTACTAATGATATAAATACTCATACAAATACCTCCATTTAAATTCTGATGAATAGGAACCAAGTCAAAGATATAAATACTCATAAAAATAGCTCCATTTAAATTCTGATGAACAGGAACCAAGTCAAAGATATAAATAGTCATACAAATAGCTCCATTTAAATTCTGATGAACAGGAAACAAGTCAAAGATATAAATAGTCATACAAATAGCTCCATTTAAATTCTGATGAATAGGAACCAAGTCAAAGATATAAATAGTCATACAAATAGCTCCATTTAAATTCTGATGAATAGGAAACAAGTCAAAGATATAAATAGTCATACAAATAGCTCCATTTAAATTCTGATGAACAGGAAACAAGTCAAAGATATAAATAGTCAAACAAATAGCTCCATTTAAATTCTGATGAACAGGAACCAAGTCAAAGATATAAATACTCATACAAATAGCTCCATTTACAAGTATAAAGTGCTAAGCTGCTATGTGAGCTTTTGCCATCACTTTGCGTCTGCCGTTCGTTAACTTTTCATGTTAATCTTTTCCTCTGAAACCACTGGGTAAAATGGAAGGTCCTCTATAAAGATTGCTAATTTCGTTCTGATCCATTTAACAAACATGGTTGACATAGGCATCTGGTTGGTCAATTTAAAAAATCTTTTCCTCTGAAACAGCTTGGCCAAATGAACTGAAACTTGGTATGAAGCATCTGTGGAAGATCCTCTATAAATATTGCTCATTTCATCCCGATCATACAACTAATATGGCCACCATAGACAGTTCTTGCTTGTGATTGGCCAATTAAAAAAAATCTTGTCTAAACCCATTTGGCCAAATTATTAGAAATTTGGTAGAAAGTGCCTATGGAAGGTTCTGTATAAAGATTCCCCAAAACAAAATGACAGGTGAGCGACTCAGGCTGAGCCCACTGAGCCTCTAGTTTTTAAATATCCTGTATCCATGCATGTACATTGTTTATTTTAAATTAGATATATTTGTATAATAACTCTAATTTTAACTTTAATGTTAATTTACCTGGCTAGATGCACTGTGTACACAGATTCTGCTGCATGTATTAATACTGTAAATATAAATCTGGAAAAAAAAGTTCCTAAATGATACAATATATTAACACCAAGGTCAGTCTTGCTCCCCGACATAGTTAGCCATACCTGATTTCGGCTGTCATGTTTTGACTCTTTGATTTACTTGCTTAAAAGACTTTAACATTATTTTGCTTTCCAATATTTGACTATGAGTGTATACGTACCTGACAATGGTTATTACAGAAACAAGTTGTGCACAGTGACAATAAATTAAATATCTATCTTATTTCAATCTTAAGTTTATATAGTCATAATTCAATTTGATTTGAATACTGCAATCTGATTGGCTGATCCGCCTGGAGAAAATATTGGTTATACTTGATAACCCGGGTTGGTATTGTGACGTCATCAACATATTCACTCGCCAATGACAAATTCAAATAGTCACATGAAATAACTTGAAATTTTTGAACAGGTTATACTTGTATAACATGGTCTGGAACAGTTGACGCTTGTCATAAACGGCTTCACGGTTTATTAGCATAAACTGCCTCAAAACAGGTTATATCGTATAACCTGTTAAAAAATTACAAATATTCCTTAACTAACTATTAGTATCAACAATTGACAACATAATCCCATAGGCATAGGTTATAGTTCTTAATATTGACCTTATTTAATTGCCTCTAGACAGGCGGGTTACACATACTTTATAGATTCGACAGTTTACTATGTTTTACTGTAATATATCTATATTTCTACGATTCTTTTACAATCTTACAATGTAAAGGTTCCAGTTGGATAAGTTTCTCCTATGTATGTCCCAAACCTGGCTACTGGTCCTAAAAATGTTGGTATAGACTTTGGACTAAATGTTGAAGCCTGAAAAAAAAATTGATAGACTTTATAATATAAAAACTATACATGGTATCTGACTGCTTCAAAGAATTTTCATCATTTATGTCTCAACAAACAATAAATGAACAGAAATACCCATGTCCTATGTCATTTTTTGAAAATAGAGATAGGTTTATTAATAGACCATATGCACATTTCGTTCTTTTGATGTACCATCTTTTCTATGAGATAAGCATAAAAATATATAATCAACTTTGGACAACTTTGCAAAATCCAACACATAACTTCTGGATAAGCCTATGTTAAAGGGGTAAGAAACATAACTTGTGTGAGATTCCAAACAACAGAAATGTCATTGATGGTGTAATGTATAGCATCCTTGCCTTGGAGGGTTGGTTCATTGCCTGCAAGTTCTATGAAACATTTCTTAAAAGTTGAAAAGGAATAGGAATATAAAAAATATATTTATTATACTTCAAAGGGGTACCAATATTATGGTGAATCATGTCAAGACATCAATACAAAACTATTTTGAAAAAGTGTTGTATAAAAATTTGATGTTGGAGATTACTCCCTTGTGCAGTTGTGGGATCCAAAGCCAAAGGCAAAGTTTAGATACAATAACGTAACCCTCATTCCGCTTGTGCTCCAGTTAGGGTTATGAATCGGTCCCATTCAACATATGGAAGCAAATTTAAATTTTCGTTAAGTGAATATTTCAACTTTCTTTTTGCATATCTGGTGATAACTTATTATTCCCTACAATTTTTAAGTAATGGCGATACGAAATAAGTGTTACAATACCTGTTTCTACCTTCACGATCGATTTAGTATTCGAAAATTGTTTCCTGTCCGCCATGGCACCTTACGTATACTCTCGTGATGGGCGGAGCCTATCCATATATGGATCTGAATGCCAAATATAAAAACTTACTACGATGTTGAATACTACGATTGATCCAAATAAGGATATCTCCAAAACGAGGCAAGTGCACGTGAAATAGCAACTTGTAAACAAAATGTCGGACAGAAAGAAGATTTCATGCATTCAAATTTTCAGATGAATATAAGTCTACCATGGATTGATGCAGCGTTTACTTAACACCTCAAGATTTACCTAAATATATTTAACTTTCACCCCCGTTAATTTTTCCAACCACTTCCAACGGAATTAGGACAAAAAACCGCCCGGTGTGAATCACTCCGGGCGCTGCTCCCATACGTTGAATGGGACCAATTCGTAACCCTCGCTGGGAGCAAAAGCGGACTGAGGGTTAGCATCGTGTTATCGGTTTTTGTGCTATTTTCGATTTTCAGATATAGCGATTAACAGTGTTAACCCTTCATTCATATGACGATTGGAATTTTCAAAGAATGGCTAGTTAAATATTTCTATGTACATAAGATTGTTTTTAAAGCCATTCTTGTATTTTAATATACTCTCAATTATCTGGCAACTTTTGCTGTCAGTAAAATGGCATCATCTGTTTTCGTGTGAAGTAAAAACAAGGCCAATATACGGGATGGAAACGAATATATAATCCGGAAATGGCTGGATTTAAAATTTCATGGTTCTGGCCATCTACCAAATCATACTACATCTAAATAAAATAACAGAATGTTTGAAAATTACCACTTTCAAAATTGTGTTTACTTTAGATGTTTTGTTTAGTGCTGAAACCACAATACACTGCAAAGTGACATGTATTTTATATAAGAAACAGGCACATTTCAGTCAGCTCTTTTGTTTACAAGTACCGTCACGGTATGTGTTTTAGTGCGTCATCTGTTTTCGTTTTATCCATTTTAGTTTGATTTCCACAGTGCACGCATTATTTTTGACGTGTCTTCCGGTTTCTATTTATGGAACATAAACAAGACTACAGCGTGAAATCTCTAAAAAAAAATAATTAAAGTTTGCTTTTAAAGACGTAAGTACCAAAAACAGTGAACCTACCTACTGAACCATACTTTTTGTAATGCTAAAAATTTACTTCATTTATAAAGTAGCTGGAAAAAAATCCAGAAGGGTTATATAAAATTTAACTATGTCGTCTGCCTCTCAGACACCTGCTCTTCCTGTCATGTAACTGTCATGGGGTCACTGATCGTACTTGTAAACAAAAGAGCTGACTGAAATGTGCCTGTTTCTTATATAAAATACATGTCACTTTGCAGTGCATTGTGGTTTCAGCACTAAAAAAAACATTTAAAGTAAACACAATTTTGAAAGTGGTCATTTTCAAACATTCTGTTATTTTATTTAGATATAGTATGATTTGGTAGATGGCCAGAACCATGAAATTTTAAAACCAGCCATTTCCGGATTTTATATTCGTTTCCATCCCGTATATCGGCCCTGTTTTTACTTCAAACGAAAACAGATGATGCCATTTTACTGACAGCAAAAGTTGCCAGATAATCGAGAGTATATTAAAATACAAGAATGGCTTTAAAAACCATCTTATGTACAAAGAAATACTTAACTAGCCATTCTTTGAAAATTCCAATCGTCATATGGATGAAGGGTTAACACTGTTAATCGCTATATCTGAAAATTGATAATAGCACGAAAACCGATAACACGATGCTACGATCAGTGACCCCATGACAGTTACATGACAGGAAGAGCCGGTGTCTGAGAGGCAGACGACATAGTTAAATTTTATATAGCCCTTCTGGATTTTTTTCCAGCTACTTTATAAATGAAGTAAATTTTTAGCATTACAAAAAGTATGGTTCAGTAGGTAGGTTCACTGTTTTTGGTACTTACGTCTTTAAAAGCAAACTTTAATTATTTTTTTTTAGAGATTTCACGTTGTAGTCCTGTTTACGTTCCATAAAAAGAAACCGGAAGACACGTCAAAAATAATGCGAGCGCTGTGGAAATCAAAATAAAATGGATAAAACGAAAACAAATGACACACGAAAACACATACCGTGACGTTACGTTATCGTATCTAAGGCAAAGTTCAGCCGAGGGATAACAATAATGCGTAACAAGCAAGTAGACTGAGCAAAATATAGCCGTACTAGTACCGTTAGTAAGTAAAGTCCAAATCCAATAGTTGCAACCCAAAATGGTTTTGGATATCTGAAATAGTTGTCACTCATTCTGATGTTCAATGCTCGTCTGCCATTTATAGATCACATGTCATCTTAAAATCTGATTGAGCTAAACCCCACACTATCACTTTAAAACAATAACGTCCCACAAATTACCACATATCACGACGATATCTTTTTTTTTTATTTATATAAACAATAATTTTAAAACCACATATTGTAATGACTTGGGTCTGAAGCTGTCACATGAACTTGATTATTTACTTAGTGTTTTATTTAGTAAAATTATTGAGTGTTTGTGAGATTGAAAGAAGTACTAAGCACCTTTAATTTTTAATATGGAAATTAAATGCAAAGTTTTTCACATTTTGCCATTGGACTTTGGTTTGTAGTTTTGTAATTCTATGAGTTCCATCATTGTTCTCTCTGATGGCATTACGCCAAAAACATGCTATGATCGGAATGCTCAATTGTATGTTCCAACAGGCATTAGGAGAACACTAGACACTCAGACTCCCTTTTCTGCACGACACCCACCCTCTTTCAGAACGAAATCAACATACCTAAAATATATTTTATATAAAAATGCACGTTGTAAAGATGTTCAACAATTTTGCTCATTTGACATATTTAGGAGTGTGTCGCGGAATACAAAGTGGGCAAGTATATATTTCAATGCATCCCCAAATATGTCTATAAACTACGAAAAAATACTAATCAGGGGAAATACATCTATGACTGCTCCATGCCTTGACCCACACCTAGAAATTGACTGTAGGGTCGGTTAGGAACGACGGCAAAAGAGATTATTCTAATTTTCCCATTGTGACGCGAGTTTCCATTTATTAAGCATCATTCCAGCAACACTGTTTATTGTTTGAAATTGTATTTGCTGTATTTGATTTATTATTGTTTTTAGGGCCACAGGGAAGATTAGCTTATTGTTGCTAACTGTGTTACCCTCTTGAAATAAAGTCATTACTTACTTACTTACTTACTTACTTACTTACTTACTTACTTACTTACTTACTTACTTACTTACTTACTTACTTACTTACTTACTTACTTACTTACTTACTTACTTACTTGCTTGCTTGCTTGCTTGCTTACTTACTTACTTACTTACTTACTTACTTACTTACTTACTTACTTACTTACTTACTTACTTACTTACTTACTTACTTACTTACTTACTTACTTACTTACGTACTTACTTACTTACTTACTTACTTACTTACTTACTTACTTACTTACTTACTTACTTACTTAACACCTCCATAAGAATAAGAACTAAGAATAAGAATATTTATTATTCCAATCAATCATGGGCCCACAATAGGGGCAAACAAATTGCATACATTGATTATTGTCATTGGAGGCAATTATACATATATATATAAAAAATATATATAAATACAATGTTTCTTGTCGGGTTCAGAGCCTTAAAAAAAAAATTAATAAAATAAACAGAATGAGAAAAAATATTTCAGTATTTAAATACTGTTACAGTGACAGCCGGAACCTTTGAACCGTAATGAGAGCGGGAGGTTTGGCGCCTTAAAATCTGATTCAACCCACCATTTCTTTAGAAATGCCTGTACCAAGTCAGGGTCATTACGGTTTTCACAGTTTTCCGGTTGTTGACTGATTTTGTCTGTTTATATAATTATGAGTTTTGACTTTCCCTTTATAAGATTGTTCGGAGTTCGGTAATTTTGTTATTACCTTTATTTATCATAAACCCTGTTTCAATTTTCTTGTCTCAAGGCACTCTATTATACAGTTTCCAAAAATATTGATTATTGAAAGATCTTCATTGGTAAATAAATAATAGAATTTAGAATTTTGATTTATTTGACATATTATTGAAATTAGAACATAATTCTGAAATTTTCTGATAACAAATCTTTCTACTATTATTATATATGGGGCAATCGATTAAAACATGATATTCATCCTCAATTTTTTGTGTTATGCACAGTTTACATAATCGTTCTTCGGTTTCCAAGTTTTTATATCTACCAATTTCAATCATAAGAGGATGTGCACTAATTCTGATTTTACAAATTGCCTGTCTTACTTTGAAATCATTAAGAAATGTATAGTTTTCTCTAATAAAATGTTCCTTGAATGTAAAATATGTACGGAGTTTTCCCTTTTTGTCTTCATTTATACATTTTTTTTAAATTATACCAATAACTAACAGGGGCGGATCCAGGATTTCAAGTTAGGGAGGGCGCACTAAAACAATTGCGCCGAGCGGAGGAAGGCTCGAAAGTTTTTGGGGTATTTCGTGTGAAAAATCACGATTTTACGTAAAAAAAAATCATATTTTTTCCAATTTTAGAGGGGGGGGGGGGGGGGGCGCACCGGGTGCGCGTCCCCCCCCCCCCCCCCCCTGGATCCGCCCCTGACTAAGAAAACTATCACATATTTATTTTTCACATTGTTACATAGAGTGCCTACATAGACATTAACATTTGATATATTCATCTTATTTAATATTAGTAATATACTAGAATTCCATGCATTTGTTTGACATGAATTCAATTCCTTATTACAAACAAAAGCATCATAAAGTAAACCTTCTGATAAATTATTAAGCCTGTGAAAATACTTCAACATTGACAGAATTACTGAGAAATAAATAGGGTATCGTTCCAATTCTGACATAAATGCAATGGTACTTGCTTTTCGATTAACACCAAGAATATATTTCATAAATCTACTGTGCAACTTTTCAGTTATTCCAGATGCATATACTATGAAACATATCTCTCTCAGTTGATACGTATATTGTATACCGGTATACAATATCTCCAAGCTTGTGATTCCTATCACGATTTCCTTGAGAGAGGGTTTGCTGTTAACTAGAGCTACTGAACCAAGGTTTCCTAGTGGTTGGGTTAAAGTCATCACATTGAAAGTTTTACGATCGCCATCATGAAATGGTTAACCGTTACGAAATATCTGTGCCGATCACAAATGACAACAGATACGATCCGTTTGTTTTAATCACAATCTGGTTCTTTCCTCATTCCGTATCATACCACCAGATTGTTAACAAAAGTATCACGACGGGTGCCACTTCTAGAGCACTACGGAACTGCTTACCCTTCCAACAGAGCACATGAATTTATCCCCGTTTTAGTGGGTTCGTGTTGCTCAATATTTAGTTTTCTATGCATTATTTTGTTGACCATTGTTTGTTCTTTTGTCCCATTTCATTTTTCCATTTTATTGTCTGTAGTTTTTCAAATTACGGCTTCTGATTGCCCCTTTTGGTATCATCAAATAAAGTTAGAAAAACAATTCAAATACAAAGGCAACGATGGGCATAAGACACAGAACAAAGACAAACAAAACAAAACTGAACAGAAAACTAAAATGATTAAACGAATAGAAAGGGACTATTTATAGATACATCATGTAGTTAAGTTGATGTCTACTGATTATGGCCATGAATACGCCGCAGCTGTTTGGTCGCCATAAAAGCAGCATGACATTGACAGCATAGAGAACGTACAGAGAAGAGCGACCAAACAAATACCATCCTTAAAAGATATGGAGTACCCAGATAGACTAAAGAAATTAAAAATGCCTACCTTGAATACAGACGCCTCAGAGGTGATATGATTGAAACTTTCAAAATTATCACGGGTATCTATGACAATGAAGTCACAGAAGGTATATTTGACCTCGACCCTAACACTCGAACTTGGGGCCATAGTAAGAAAATCAAGAAGAAATTCTGTAAAATAAATTTAAGGAAATTTTCTTTCACCAACAGAATCGTTGATTTATGGAATGCCACAATCAGTAATTGATGCAAAGGATGTAAGGGACCGACCATTTAACTTGCAGGGGGGAGGGGGGGGGGGGGGGAGGAGGCGTATGTTTTTTTGTTTCGGACAACACGAGAGTTAGAATATTTATTTTTTTGTCACGCAAAGCGCAATTTTTTTTTCCAGAATACAACATTAGGTTATATGACAAAAACTTTGAATCAGATTATTTTTTTTTCCTCCACCAAAATCAGAATATTTTTTTCAGCAACATTGGGAATCAGAATATTTTTTTAGAAAAAAAACCATAACCCCCCCCCCCCCCCCCCCCCCTTTCAAGTTAAATGGTCGTTCCCTAAGACAATTTGAAATAAGGCTCGATAAATACTGGGAACACCAAGATGTAAAATTTGAGTACAAAGCCAGCATCCAAAAATAAGTTGTATCAAGGAAGAAGTTGAGGTGGATATAGTGGCAGAGAGCCTGCGTCCACAGATGACCTAACCTATGACTCAGTTTACGTCTAGGAGTGTTGTCGAAAATGTTCATCACGTTCACATTTTCTAAATCCTGGACTAGATATAGATATGCTACCTATACTGTCAATGTTGTCATTGCGCCCATGGGTACGGTATTGAAGTAAACATGTCTTTTAATTACTAATCGCTCCATGTGTGGAGTTTGTTTTTCACAACTCATACCAATGGCGGATCTACTATGAAAGTTTCAGGGCCCCTAATCCCGGAAGCAACATTTTTTAATGAGTGAATTTTGCAACAAAATCGAAGGAATTGGTTTTTTTTATTGTTTGTTATTAAAACATAATCCAATAGGTTGAAGTACTTAATATTGACCTCAAAATATACCCTAATAACCATTTCGTATGGCCTCAAAATGTCCGTGTAATTGGTCAAATTTCAAAATTGTCTTATGGGTTTGCACTAGCGCCATAACACCGAGCTGTATGGCGTCGCTGCGCTCGCCAGAACCTATACATAGCCTACATTTTGACAGTTAGCTCCTCGAATCCTTCGTTGGTACACAGCTTAATAATTCTACAGCTCAATCCTTAAGCTAGAAGGATAAACAGCGATCTACAAAACATTACACAGAAACTAAAGATCGTGCAACACGAACCCCGCTAAAAACCGGGGGGTGCATATGTTACTAGGAAACAAAAACTGAAAAAAGAGTATTTTGTGAAATGTGTTTCATGTAGTATATATTCTCTTATGAGTATAAAAAAAAAACTTTATATTAACTGAGGTCTTTGCTATGTTTTATTTCATTAGTCTATGATGAATATACATGTTCATGAATAACGTTTCCTTAATTTATATCTCCAATAACTTCAGTTGATATCTGCTTCTGTATCTTGTATGTGGCCAAAAGTATTGCAACATGTAAAAAAATCCCTATATAATCAACCAAAACCATATTTTTTCAAAATATTATTGTGATGTCATTTCTGGATAGATTTTAACAAATTTTACATATGCCGTATGCTTTATGACTTTAATTAATTTTTTTAATTGAATTGAACTAAAAAACTAGAGAAAAAAAAATCACACTAGTAGCTTTGACATGTGAGATAACCCAGTACAGCAATTTTAATCAAAATTGTATTAAATGTGGTGATCTGTCATGGAACAACCTCATTGAAAAACATATCATCGGTTACGAAGACCTCGTTACAGGTGGGAATGGCTGACTGTATCACCCATCTTCAGGGACTCCACCAACCACCCCATTCTCCTCCATTTGTGGCCCGAGATCCTTGCAAGGTCCAAACTCTACCTTGTCTGGTTGTCCCAAAAATGTAGATCCGTCACTGACTCGTACGTTACAATCGAGCTTGCAATTTGCATCCAGACTTTCACAACGTCAACGTCTACTGAGGACTAAACCATTTTAGAATTGTCTCATTTATATTTCAAAAAGTTTTCCGAAAGATATCAACACTTTGTTGTAAAACATTCTGTCAGTTGCGTACAGATCACGAAACATGGTATTGACAATTAGATTTTGGTTCAAACTTCCCTATTAGATACGACGACTATTTAGACTAATATTATACATGAAAACTCATGTGTGACCTTACACAATATTGGCTATCCTGTCTAGGTCCTTTGTTTTTATTGTTCCCAAACACTTTTAAATTATTTGGCTTTCCAATCTTTCGATTTTGAGCGTACCCGGTGAAGGTTATTCCAGAAACGCGTCGTGCGTACTAAATTTGGTATACATATATTTTTTTTGTATAAAGTTCGAGATTAGAGCGTTCTTTATGACAACGCACATCATCCAGTGATATGTGCTATTTGGGGGTAATAGCGTATAACAATAGTTGAGCAATATCATGGTGGAGGAAACAGGAGTACCCGGAATATGTTATTATGTATGTATTGTTTGAAATTGTATTTGCTGTATTTGATTATTATTGTTTTGAGGGCCACAGGGAAGATTAGCTTATTGTTGCTAACTGTGCTACCTACCCTCTTGAAATAAAGTCATTACTTACTTACTTACACCGACCTGCCGCAAGTTACTGAAAAACTTCATCACATAATCACTAGTTCTAATAATAAAACCCTAAATGCTCGCTTACTCGCAAGGGTTATAACGGGATGCCATTACACGTAATGGAGCAGCCGCCGAGATTTTTTGCGCTCGCTTACAGAGTTTCTGACGCCTGCATTTATCAATAATAAGTCATAACATTCCTTTTGTCCATTATTATAACAAGTTTTTATCACCTACCAATATTTTAGAATGTAATTCCCACAAAATAAAAATCCATGTTTACTAAACTCTCTGAACATTTTGAATTTCGTCATTTCCAGCCTCACTATTTGGATGTCGATACCATATTTGGCGATTTGAGGCGTGAATGTTTACATCAGCGTGTAGTAAGAAATACCATATTTAGAAAAGCTCCGCCTTCCGTAGTTTCCGGTTATGGAAAAAGATCGATAAATTTGAACAAGGTTGTTGCTACTTCTACTTCTACTTGATTACTGCCTAGGGCTATCGCATCACAGGCAAGTGACATCAACAACATGGATAAAAGCACCAAAGTGCGTATATACAATTAAAAACAATAAAAACAGGAATCACTGTGTATGTCTAGGTTGTCAAACTCTGTAGACGAGAACCAAATTCGTCTACAGAGGTGACATGCACTAGGTGAGTTGGCAGAGCATTCCAGTCTTTGATAGTCCTAGGCAGGAAGCTGTTTTTGTACTGTTCGTAGTTGGCTCTGATTTCAATGAAAGCATTGGAGTGAGATCTTGTACCACTGTATGTTGACTGGGTGACATAGTCCGGGATTTCAACTGGCGAATTTTGGTTTACTGCCTTATGAAAGACGATGAGTCTCTTGTTCTTTCTTCTAATCTGAAGGGGCTGCCAGTTCAAGTCGTTGAGCATAGATGTTACGCTGTCTTGGTAAGAATATTTTCCTGTTACAAAGCGTGCCCCTTTTCGCTGGACTTTTTTCAAGAGCTTGAATGTCTTGTTTATGGTATGGGTCCCATACTGTTGAAGTGTACTCGAGATGTGGTAGTACTAATGAAGTAACTGCTCTCTTCTTAAAATCTGGGTTACAACCATAAAGGTGTCTTCGAAGCAGGTTGAGGATCTTCTGAGCTTTCCCAGTTATAAGTCCAATGTGGTGTTTCCATGTTAAGTCTGATGTCAATTCTACTCCTATGTACGGATGGTGTTGTACTCGTAGGAGGGTGTGATTGTCAATTTTATACTCTGTGTCTAAAAATTTGGTCTTCCGCGTAATCTTAAGGAGGTGGCATTTGGCTGCATTAAATGTCATCAGCCAGGTATGTGACCAATCTACCAGTGTGTTGAGATCTTTGTTGTAGTTGTTTATGGTCTTGTTTGGTGTCAATGGTCCTGTACAGTAGACAATCATCTGCAAAAAGGTTGATTCTGGTTTGTGGAGATATTTTATCTGCTATGTCATTTACGTAGAGCAGAAACATCAAAGGACCCAGTACCGTACCCTGGGGAACGCCTGATATGACTGAAGATTCTTCAGATGAATAGCCGTCTAGTACGACTTTCTGTTTTCACTGGCATAACCATGAACCAATCCATTTATTTGTCAGGCCTTCTACTCCATAATGTTTGGAAAAGCATATATTTCTCAGCCAAACCGATTTAACAAGGACTAGGATCATCAATAATAGTTATAATGAAATGTTTGAAGCGCAAATAGTGAGTTTTTATGTTTCAACTGCAACTTTTTTTTTGCTCCATTGTGACGAATGGGACCGCGTTGTAGCTCTGTCGAGACACAAGTTTGTCACAGGAGCTACATTATTGCAGCTACATAATCACATGTTGATAACACTTACATAACTGTATAATTTCACAAAAAAGGGGAGGTTTTGGTCCATTAAACTAGCTTAACTCCGCCGCTTTTTATTGAAGTGGCTGTAGCAAAGCAAGAAAGTAGGTGGTCATGAATTCATACGTTTATTGGTGTATCGATTTTGCCTATTTTCTAATGATTTTTCAGCTGTTCTCAACTTGTCGTATTTTTTATATTATTTATTTCTGAAATAGAATCGACTGTTGATTATATACACAGTTTCAAAGGGAACATGATCGAAATCATACATATCGTTGTGTCGTCTGCTACAGGAAAAACATTAGTCAAAGGGAGGTAATTAAATTTACCCGAATTCCAGACAGGCTAAAGTGTATGAATGCATTGCAATCTTTCTATATCCATAAATTACACGATTTCAGTCCCTAAAGGTGTTCAAAATCGATTATTTGGTGGCTAACATATTAATGACGAAATTGTTGTTGTTTTACTGACAAAAAAACCGAGGAATGAATGACCTTAGCACTGTAAAAATTCGGTCAAGTTGGTAGGTCAGACTAAAATTCTGACGTCACTTCCCATCATTCGTAGCTGTAATGTCCGCCGTCAAACCTGCACACCAATTTCTCATGTAAGCAGAGCTTGTTTTGTGTTGAATACAAGCCATAAAGACCCCTGTCAATTAATTTATGAATTAAACTCGATAACAAATAATGGGGGAGCAATATCTAGCATATTGTCTCTCACAGAGAAGCTTCAAAGGGGTGTTAAAAAGCAAAATTAACAGTTGTTGAAGCAATGAATATGGCAGCGAACTCTGACAAGATGGCAGTTACAGACAACCAATCTATAATTCCTGTTCATGGATCTGAGTCTAGAGAAGACAATGATGTAAAACATCAAGGTAAATCTATCAATGATGGCATTTTCAAAAAGAAAAGTACATTTAAGATAACCAGTGTGACTAAAAATCCAGACGCAGTAGACATTTCAAATGATGCTGATCATGATGTTGAACATGACTCTATGGATGATTTAGACGAGACAGTGGAAAGCCACACTGAGGATGCAAGTTCAGAAATTTTAGATATTTCAAAGCATACAGATGGAGGTGAACTTGCATCTCCAATGGAGGAAGAAACCCCTGATCATGTCGCCAATAATAGTAATGTAAAAGATTTAAGTAATATTAAAACGGAACAAGCAAGTAGTACTAATCCTAAAGAAAGTACTAATGTTAAAGAATTGACTTCGAAAGAAAAGGAAAAACCGGACCAACAAGGTCCGCAATCAACTAGATTCAAAGTTGTCAAGGTAGAGACCAGAGAACCTTTCAAGCGAGGGCGTTGGACATGCTTGGATACTTTAGATTATCCTGCCCCCGACAAAAGTGACACAAAATTAAACATTGCTGACTCAAACCCTGCAGCATTAAGTACCACAAATTCCACACATCATATGGGTGGCGTGATAGATGATCCTTCTAAAAATCCTGCCAAATCTACGAATGTGATACAAAATGAAAACAAAGAGAACTATCGTGCAGACAATTACCAGAATCCTTCAACAACACGCCAGTCTCAACCGAGTACTCAACCACAAATCCAACAGACAGTGAGTTCTAATGTACAGAGTAATGTTGCTCAACAACAAATACAAACTCATCCAACCGTTAGTAACTTTCATAATACATGTAGTACAATACATTCTCAACCTATTTCAAATGTAAACACTTCTGTTGCCCAAGGGCAAAATTCTATGCAAACGAGTGATAAACCCCAGACAACATATGTATATGGTGGTCCAGTAACCGGGCAGATGCCTAACGCCATACAAAACATGGCTGGTTCTAATGTTGATAAAAATGTACACTTTAATAAAGAACAATACGTTAGCAGTGACAATGTGATACCTAACGTGAACAATAAAGAACTGAATTCTGCTATGTACAGGACCATGGGTCCTAACATTGAAGTACAAGGAGCTATTCTAACACCACAGTCTGTTGCTGAAGTAGTTGGAATGATTCCAAGTCCACAAGAAGAAGACAGGTATGTTAAATATTAAAGTTACATTGTATATTGATCTACATTAATTGTACATTTCTACCAACCACAACAAACTTGATTCACTATAAACTCCCAAAACAAAATGAAGACAACAAAAACTGACATAAATGTTACACTGTGTCTTGGATGAAATGGCTACCATAAAATGATGGCAGTAATTAAACATTCCAAGCAATTGTTTTGATTTAGTAGGAATAACTGAATCTTTCTGTCTTTTCAGTTGATCATTTGTTGATGCTTTTTCTTTTGTCATCTGTAATGCTAAAACGGTATGGCTACAATAAGGTTCGGTTTCATTCAAGGATGAATAGACAATGGACATGTAAGACACAAACTCTAGAATTAACAACCCCACTGTAATACAACTGTAATACAGCAATTAAGTCATGCTGACAGTCAAAGTATTGCTGCAGAAAACCCTAAAAATAGGGAAAAATTACAGGGAAGGTCATATAATTATTACCAGTTTGAGATTTTGTCAAGACTGAAAATAAGAAAGATATTTTGGATTGGTTAACTGACGGAAATGGAATAAAATAGCTGTCAAATATTGATCAAAGCCACATTTGATTAAAATAAAACATAATGAAAATAAACACTGGAAAATTGTTTTCCCTACACTGTCTATAGACCTAATATAGAACAATAAGTTAATATTTGTTTATCTGTTTTGCTGCTGGAGATCATACTGGTGACTGGTGAAACGTATTGTTCATGTTCTTACATGCATCATTACAATGATCTATCCTTACATTTCAATCAGATTCTGTTGTCATTATTTTGGTTTGAGGTTAAAAAGAGAAGTGATTCATATTATGGTTGGTAATATTTTAGTTGGCCGTTAGTAACTATTGTTAAATGTACATATAACATATTTTAGTTGGCCATTAGTAACTAATGTTAAATGTACATATAACATATTTTAGTTGGCCATTAGTAACTATTGTTAAATGTACATATAACATGCAACTACATTTACTTGTACATTGGAAAATACAGTGCAATCAGAGACAAAGCATGATAATTATTCACTGATAGATATGTTACTCATCTTGGACGGTCGATTAAGAGACTGGACATCAATCTGAGTCTATCATGTGTATATAATAGAATAAAAGATATATCAGTATCACTAAGATGAGTGATACGTCTATCACAGTGATTTATCAAGCTATGTCCCTGACTATAGTTCAAGTTCCGAGTCATTATTTATGATTATGAATAAATGTTTTTAATCTTTATACTAATCTACATGAAAAATGCCATATTATAGAGAGTAAAACTCATTGCTACATGTATTCATATATACCTGTATGTCATATACATGTACCCACTAATAAGCTTTCTTACTGTAATGTAAGATAGGCTTTTTTAGCTCACCTGATCCAAATGAAATCCAAGATGGCCACCACAGCAGCAGGTCTCAACAATAAGTTAACGTTTGCCTGCTTGTCTGGTATCAGCTGAAAAATCAGTCAGAAAAGTATATATGATTTCTGTTGGTCACTTCAAGACTTGTCCTACGGGATAAAATGATAAATATTATTGTTTATGATTGAGATATAAGTGCTTTTTACTGTAGATTCTTTACAGATTGATATTTTACTCCTGATATACATTTGTAGGAAGATTTGTTTGTGTTTTGTCATATCTCAGTACATTTGTAGGAGGATTTGTTTGTGTTTTGTCATATCTCACTTCTCAGTACATTTGTAGGAGGATTTGTTTGTGTTTTGTCATACATTTGTAGGGGGATTTGTTTGTGTTTTGTCATACATTTGTATTGTAATATTTGTAGCCATGTGTGCATACTATTTCATAGCAGATGTTTTATAAAATCTTATATTGGCTCTGTACAGTACGATATTCTTAAACCAGTTAGTCTGAATCATTTAAGTGCTAAGTTTATGAAAGGGAAACTTGTTTCATTGAATTTTTTCAGAATAATTCTGACACATATATGATCAAAACATGAACAAGCATAGGCAGCATTAAAACTTTCTATAAGAGAGAAATATCTTTAGAAGCAGAATATTTTTATTGTTTATGAATTGTGCACATAACTTAAGCACTGGTCCAACGGCCCAAGACCAGTAAAACTTTGTTCGGACCATGGCCAGTTTTTTTTAGTTTTTATTTAGATATACATGTATATACATTGTATATAAATAAATTCAAGAATTTGATTCGGACCAGAAGATTTAAATTTTCATTTCGAGGACTGCTATCTAGTGAAAATAATGGAGAAAAAACAGTCTGCAGTCAGTTCTGATTTTATTGGTTGAAGTGCACATTATCAATTGGCAAGGAAGCTTAAGGTTTGAAAAATAAATACAAGAATATTCCGTTGTGTTGAATATTCAGTGGATTTATTATCCCCTCGCCAATGAAGTTGCGAAGGGATATATAAGTAATGCTACCTTCCGTCCGTCTGACCTTCCGTAACATCCTTGTGAACACTCTAGAATCAACATCCTTCAATGGATTTTGACCAAACTTGGTACATGTACATACTTAGTCCTGAAGAGAATCTGGAACTCTATTGATTTTCAAGGTCAAAGGTCAAGGTCACAGGGTCTTTTTTTTTACCATGTAACATCCTTGTGAACACTCTAGAATCAACATCCTTTAATGGATTTTGACCAAACTTGGTACATACTTAGTCCTTAGGAGAGTCTGGAACCCTATTGATTTTATAGGTCAAAGGTCAAGGTCACCTGGTCAAATTTTTGCCACGTAACATCCTTGTGAACACTAGAATCAACATCCTTCAATGGATTTTGACCAAACTTGGTACATGTACATACTTAGTCCTTAAGAAAATCTGGAACCCTATTGATTTTCAAGGTCAAAGTCACCGGGTCAAATTTTTAGGCAAGGGGATACGCCACGCTTTGCGTTGCCCTTGTTATAAGTCAAAATGAGCTCAAATTTTCACAGCAGCTACATGACAATGAGTAGTTTAACATATATTCCAGATTTTATGGTGAAATATTTCGTTCAGCTGATTTAAATCGATTATGCGAATTGGGCATATTTTGATAAAAGACCACATTTAAATCTCCTCTGAAACCATCAGTCATCAACATTAGCAGTGGTCCGGTGGCCCACGGCCAGTGAAAATTGATTTGGGCCAGTGACTTTTGCCAAATTTTTTCAATAGAATCTATATACATATTCGAATTTTGAAGTTTTCGGGCCAGTAAATTCGAAAGTCTGATTTCGAAGACTGCACCACTGAACCAAATTTGGCTTGGATGGTCCTAGGGTGATCCTCTTTTAATATTGTGTCTGACAGCCTTGCCATCCATTCAAGATGGCGGCTGTTACTAAAAATAAGAATTTCATTAATTGTCTATTTTTGCTTTATTGTAAGTCAAAATGAGCTCAAATTTTAACAGCAGCTACATGTCAATAAGTAGTTTAACATATATTCCGTGTGAAATTTTTCTTTCAACCAATTTATGCTGATCTTGCATATTTTGAAAAAATAAAATCTCCTTTAAATCTTATGCTCAGAAACTTGAGCTGAAATGATCTTTGATCCAAGATGGCTGCCATTTCTATTAGTATTAGCATAAATTTCAAATGTCAAAAAAAGAAAGAACCAACTGAAATTTTTCTATGAAATTTAGATATCAAATTGAAAACCAGGTGAGTGATTACATGCTCTTGGGAAACTCTAGTTTTACTCAGAAGTGCAAAAAACTTTAGAGAACCCTATTTTATATTAGGAAAACCTGTTTTGATCGAAACTTTGTTCTTTTATAGGATTTATATATAAAGAACAATGTTTTTCCTCATGATCTGTATCTTTTGTAACTCGTTATTGTTTTCTCTGTACCAATGAAATGCATTGACTATAAAGCTATGAGAAATAAAGATATAACATTAATTAACTTTCATACTGCAGAAAAAAAAATATTGAGAGATTAACTGAAGATAGTAAAGTTTTTTAATCAAATGCAAGATTTCCATGCTGTAACACGACATTACGGACACACAGCAAAGGTGTTTTTTTTCATTTCAATGTAATTAGAATATTTGTTTTTGTTTAAAATATCAAGAGATTTGTTATAAAACAAATGTATACTAAATATATAGCTATATTTCTGAAATGGATGGGTTATTCAGTCTATGATTTAGGACTTCAAAAGTTATTGGACTAATCTTAAAATTACAAATTTTGAGCACAATTGCAGTGAAAAATCAATTAAGCTTACTCATATATACTGGCCTGATCATATTTTTGGCCAGAGCAATATGACCAGTGCTAGATTGCTACATTTAAAGTAACAGGCTGGTCTTTGTAACCAGTATATGGTGAACGACCACAAGATGCCGTTTTCACGAAGTGTGTCGGTCTGTCTGTCAAAACCGATAAAATTTGAGTGGGACCGGTAAAATATTGCCCGTCCGAAAGTCCGACATTGTTTCAGACTTTAGCTGATATCAAAAATCGTAGCTCTGCACATGTGTGAAGATGTTATATATAATTTGTCAGAGTTGACTGATTGTACAAGGCATGTGCTATAAGACTAGAGTATTCATCTCCCAACACTGGCAACAGAATTGAAGTTATATACTAAGAAAACACCATTGAAGTGAAGAATGTACAAATGTTTTTATATACATACAGTGTGGGAAACCATTTTTTTCAAACACTCGTCAAAATGGCAAGTGGACTGAAACAAGTACTCGCCAAAATGAAATAGAGCTTGCCATGTTTGGCGAGTGACATTTTTTTTAAACTCGCCAACAAATACCAAATAAACAATACAGTAATGTTCAACAATTTATTTTGCAGATTTTGACAAGTCATTAACTTCGTTAAGAAGGATCAACACTCTCTTAAGAGCTGCGTTGATCTCTTCTTCCTCAATTTCGGTGTCTTCGTCTTTTAAGTTTTAATGTGTGGTATAAAACATGTATGTCAAACCCGGTTCTGACACATATTTAACTTTATGTTTTCGCGTAGGTTTTCGCTATGAATTCGTTTGAAATATTTCAAAACCAAATTATTTTATTTGCATTAATTTTAAAAGTCATCACATCTATTTGTAATGAAACAGTATTTCATTTAATCGTGAAATCGACATTGGCAAAATTATGCGGTGTCGGGATTGTATACTTAATTTTTCTGTTGACAGAAATGAAGTGTCATGACTTGTGGCGGAATGTTTTCTAATCGCAATCGTAACTACTCGGCCATTCTCGCTACCCTGCAAATAACCTCGTACGTACATAGTAGAAATTCTTCTTAAATTGTTTGCCGGAAGTTAAGTTAAGTTAAGCCACACAAAAATATAGTCCACGAAAATCCAATATGGAAGACATACTAATAAGTAAAATCTAATTATGCAAAACTAATTAAAACTTTAATTGAAATATAGAAAATTGCTTAAAATATAACATTATCAAACTTTCATGTAACTGACATGTGAAAAGTAGTGCGATTTATACGCCTAATGTATACAAGGTTATTTGCAGGGTAGCGAAAATGGCCGAGTAGTTACGATTGTTCTAATCGAGTACAATGATTAATAAAATGTTGGATAAATGACACGTACACTACAGTTAACAGAACATTTAACTGTTGGGGAGCTATGATATTTTAAAGCTGTAACCAGTTATCGTGGCAAGCGTTTTCATGTTCCTACTCGCCTTACAACTGTTACTCGCCAGACCAGCGAGTATAAAGTGGATCTTACTCGCCACCCGAAATTTCCACTCGCCTTTGGCGAGTTGGCGAGCGGTCATTTCCCACACTGTACATATATTCTTCACCTAAAAAATGTATATATACATTTTTTTTGTCAATACATGGACAAGGTGATAAGTGATATAATATATGATTGTAGATGAAGATGTCTAAGATATATGATATTCATGTTCCCTGTGTAGAATGGCCATCATATAGAGATCACTGCTTGTCGTGTTAATTGTCCTCCACAGTGTCACACAATGTACAATGTACCTGTACAAGTAGTTAATCCACAACTTCCTTCTTTTAATCATAACCAATCATAGTACATACATGTACATCTGCTAATGCTCCTAGCTACTAAGATATTATTTTTTTAGTTTTTTGCATGCCCGTACTACTTGTCAGTTGAGTTGTTATTAAAACTCATAATTTTTTTCAATGTTTATTAAATTCTAAGTAGTTTGTAGTGGTAAATGTATGATATTAATATAATTATTTACACAGATGACAGTCTATAACAGGACAACCTTCTAATTGATGGTACATACAAAAATGTACATGTGTTTTAACATTATCATTGTGTGAAAGTATGCAAATAAAAAAAAAGTCTTTGTCAAACGTTATGACCTTGTTTAACACTTATTTCATAATAATTATACCCCCGCTCCCCGAAGTGGGAGGGGGGTATACTGTTTTACCTCTGTCTGTCTGTCTGTCCTTCCGTCTGTCCAAGATACTTTTCGTCGCATTTTTCTCAGTAACTGTTGATGGCAGAAATCTGATATTTGGTCACAAACATCATATAGGTATACCATATTGTGGGTAGCGTTTTTGGACCTGTCAGATTCCTACTTCCTGTTTGCCGACTTAGTTGGTTTCTATACACATTGAACATATATGCACATTTTTCGTCACATTTTTCTCAGCAACTATATATTGATGGCAGAGATCTGATATTTGGTCACAAGCTTCATATAGGTACCCCATATCGTGGGAAGCATTTTTGGACCCATCAGATTCCTACTTCCTGTTTGCCGACTTTGTTGATTTTTATACACATTGAACATATATGCTTATTTTTCGTCGCATTTTGCTCAGCAACTATTGATGGCAGAAATCTGATATTTGGTCACAAGCATCATATAGGTATACCATATTGTGGGTAGCGTTTTTGGACCCGTCAGATTCCTACTTCCTGTTTGCCGACTTAGTTGGTTTCTATACACATTGAACATACATGTATACAGTGCTCCCTCGTTAAACCGCCACCTTCTGTGCAGTCGGTAGTTTGGCGGTATAACGAGTTTGGCGATAAACTGAGGGACATTGAAAACCGGAAGTTATGTGATCATATGAAAAAATAAACTTTCAACTCGACGGACATGCATTTTTGCACTTGTACAAATATATGTATATAAGTATAAATAAAACATGCTTAATAAATAAATAAATTAGAATAATTATATTCACATCGGAAATGTCCTGTACAGTTTGCAGATCTTTGTCAATGTTGACAAATTCTTGAACTGTCATTTGTAGCTCGGGACATCAATGTTATTATAAACACATGACAGCAACAGTTCATCTTCATTTGAGAGGTTATTGGAAGATCCCATTTAATTGTCAAATTATCGCCAATTTGTTGTTATGTTAATTTTGGATTTTCCTTTGCATAACTTATAATTGCACGTTTTTGTTAGCTCACCTGGCCTTTAGGCCATGTGAGCTATTGTCATCACTTTTCGTCCGTCGTCTGTCGTCCGTCGTCCGTCGTCTGTCGTCCGTCCGTCAACATTTCACATTTTAATCTTCTCCTCAGAAACCACTGGACCAATTGCAACCAAACTTTGGTGGAATGGTCCTTGGATGGCCCCCTTTAAAAATTGTGTCCGATGATCCCGACTTCCAACCAAGATGGCCACCAAGCTAAAAATAGAAAAAAGGGGGGATGAAATTTTAATTGTCCATTGCTGCTTTAATGTAAGTCAAAATGAGCTCAAATTATAACTGCAGCTACATGGCAAGGAGTAGTTTAACATATATTCCGGGTTTTTCTGTGAAATTTTTCTTTCAGCCGATATATACCGATTATGCAAATTAGGCATATTTTGATAAAAGATCACATTCAAATCTTCTTCTCTGAAACCGCTGAACCAAATTAAACCAAACCTGGCAGGGATGGTACCTGGGTGTGTCCCTTTCAAAATTGTGTCAGACAGCCCCGCCCTCCATTCAAGATGGCCGCTGTTACTAAAAATAGAAATTTCTTCAAATGGCCAAAACTGCTCTATTTTAAGCCAGAATATGCCCAAATTTGAACTGTTTAAGCATAATGATGAGCTTTTCAGCATGTATGACAGGATTTTTTATGAACTTTGAACTTTTCCCGATTTTGACCGATTATGCAAATTAGAAAAAAGGGGGGATGAAATTAAAAAAAAATCTTCTCCTCTGAAACTACTGAGCCAATCTCAACCAAACTTTGCTGAAATGATTCTTGGATGGCCCCCTTCCAAAATTGTGTCCGGTGATCCCGACTTCCAACCAAGATGGCCGCCAAGCTAAAAATAGAAAAAAGGGGGGATGAAATTTTAATTGTCCATTGCTGCTTTAGTGTAAGTCAAAATGAGCTGAAATTTTAACTGCAGCTACATGGCAAGAAGTAGTTTAGCAAATATTCCGGGTTTTTCTGTGAAATTTTTCTTTCAGCCGAGATATACCGATTATGCAAATTAGGCATATTTTTATAAAAGATCACATTTAAATCTTCTCCTCTGAAACCGCTGAAACAAATTAAACCAAACCTGGCAGGGATGGTCCCTGGGTGGGTCCCTTTCAAAATTGTGTCCGACAGCCCCGCCCTCCATTCAAGATGGCCGCTGTTACTAAAAATAGAAATTTCTTCAAATGGCCAAAACTGCTCTATTTTAAGCCAGAATATGCCCAAATTTGAACTGTTTAAGCATAATGATGAGCTTTTCAGCATGTATGACAGGATTTTTTATGAACTTTGAACTTTTCCCGATTTTGACCGATTATGCAAATTAGAAAAAAGGGGGGATGAAATTAAAAAAAAATCTTCTCCTCTGAAACTACTGAGCCAATCTCAACCAAACTTTGCTGAAATGATTCTTGGATGGCCCCCTTCCAAAATTGTGTCCGGTGATCCCGACTTCCAACCAAGATGGCCGCCAAGGTCAAAATAGAAAAAGGGGGGGATGAAATTTTAATTGTTCATTGCTGCTTTAGTGTAAGTCAAAATGAGCTGAAATTTTAACTGCAGCTACATGGCAAGAAGTAGTTTAGCAAATATTCCGGGTTTTTCTGTGAAATGTTTCTTTCAGCCGAGATATACCGATTATGCAAATTAGGCATATTTTTATAAAAGATCACATTTAAATCTTCTCCTCTGAAACCGCTGAACCAAATTAAACCAAACCTGGCAGGGATGGTCCCTGGGTGGGTCCCTTTCAAAATTGTGTCCGACAGCCCCGCCCTCCATTCAAGATGGCCGCTGTTACTAAAAATAGAAATTTCTTCAAATGGCCAAAACTGCTCTATTTTAAGCCAGAATATGCCCAAATTTGAACTGTTTAAGCATAATGATGAGCTTTTCAGCATGTATGACAGGATTTTTTATGAACTTTGAACTTTTCCCGATTTTGACCGATTATGCAAATTAGAAAAAAGGGGGGATGAAATTAAAAAAAAATCTTCTCCTCTGAAACTACTGAGCCAATCTCAACCAAACTTTGCTGAAATGATTCTTGGATGGCCCCCTTCCAAAATTGTGTCCGGTGATCCCGACTTCCAACCAAGATGGCCGCCAAGGTCAAAATAGAAAAAGGGGGGGGATGAAATTTTAATTGTTCATTGCTGCTTTAGTGTAAGTCAAAATGAGCTGAAATTTTAACTGCAGCTACATGGCAAGAAGTAGTTTAGCAAATATTCCGGGTTTTTCTGTGAAATGTTTCTTTCAGCCGAGATATACCGATTATGCAAATTAGGCATATTTTTATAAAAGATCACATTTAAATCTTCTCCTCTGAAACCGCTGAACCAAATTAAACCAAACCTGGCAGGGATGGTCCCTGGGTGGGTCCCTTTCAAAATTGTGTCCGACAGCCCCGCCCTCCATTCAAGATGGCCACTGTTACTAAAAATAGAAATTTCTTCAAATGGCCAAAACTGCTCTATTTTAAGCCAGAATATGCCCAAATTTGAACTGTTTAAGCATAATGATGAGCTTTTCAGCATGTATGACAGGATTTTTTATGAACTTTGAACTTTTCCCGATTTTGACCGATTATGCAAATTAGAAAAAAGGGGGGATGAAATTAAAAAAAAATCTTCTCCTCTGAAACTACTGAGCCAATCTCAACCAAACTTTGCTGAAATGATTCTTGGATGGCCCCCTTCCAAAATTGTGTCCGGTGATCCCGACTTCCAACCAAGATGGCCGCCAAGGTCAAAATAGAAAAAGGGGGGGATGAAATTTTAATTGTTCATTGCTGCTTTAGTGTAAGTCAAAATGAGCTGAAATTTTAACTGCAGCTACATGGCAAGAAGTAGTTTAGCAAATATTCCGGGTTTTTCTGTGAAATGTTTCTTTCAGCCGAGATATACCGATTATGCAAATTAGGCATATTTTTATAAAAGATCACATTTAAATCTTCTCCTCTGAAACCGCTGAACCAAATTAAACCAAACCTGGCAGGGATGGTCCCTGGGTGGGTCCCTTTCAAAATTGTGTCCGACAGCCCCGCCCTCCATTCAAGATGGCCGCTGTTACTAAAAATAGAAATTTCTTCAAATGGCCAAAACTGCTCTATTTTAAGCCAGAATGTGCCCAAATTTGAACTGTATAAGCATAATGATGAGCTTTTTAACATGTATGACAGGATTTTTTATGAACTTTGAACTTTTGCCGATTTTGACCGATTATGCAAATTAGAAAAAGGGGGGATGAAATTAAAAAAAAATCTTCTCCTCTGAAACTACTGAGCCAATCTCAACCAAACTTTGCTGAAATGATTCTTGGATGGCCCCCTTCCAAAATTGTGTCCGGTGATCCCGACTTCCAACCAAGATGGCCGCCAAGCTAAAAATAGAAAAAAGGGGGGATGAAATTTTAATTGTCCATTGCTGCTTTAGTGTAAGTCAAAATGAGCTGAAATTTTAACTGCAGCTACATGGCAAGAAGTAGTTTAGCAAATATTCCGGGTTTTTCTGTGAAATTTTTCTTTCAGCCGATATATACCGATTATGCAAATTAGGCATATTTTTATAAAAGATCGCATTTAAATCTTCTCCTCTGAAACCGCTGAACCAAATTAAACCAAACCTGGCAGGGATGGTCCCTGGGTGGTTCCCTTTCAAATTTGTGTCCGACAGCCCCGCCCTCCATTCAAGATGGCTGCTGTTACTAAAATAGAAATTTCTTCAATTGTCCATTGCTGCTTTAGTATAAGTCAAAATGAGCTCAAATTTGAACTGCAGCTACATGTCAAGGAGTAGTTTAGCATATGTTCGGGGTTTTTTTTTGAAATTTTTCTTTCAGCCGATTTATACCGATTATGCAAATTAGGCATATTTTGATAAAAGATTGCATTTAAATCTTCTCCTCTGAAACCGCTGAACCAAATTAAACCAAACCTGGCAGGGATGGTCCCTGGGTGGTTCCCTTTCAAATTTGTGTCCGACAGCCCCGCCCTCCATTCAAGATGGCTGCTGTTACTAAAATAGAAATTTCTTCAATTGTCCATTGCTGCTTTAGTATAAGTCAAAATGAGCTCAAATTTGAACTGCAGCTACATGTCAAGGAGTAGTTTAGCATATGTTCGTTTTTTTTTTTTGAAATTTTTCTTTCAGCCGATTTATACCGATTATGCAAATTAGGCATATTTTGATAAAAGATTGCATTTAAATCTTCTCCTCTGAAACCGCTGAACCAAATTAAACCAAACCTGGCAGGGATGGTCCCTGGGTGGTTCCCTTTCAAATTTGTGTCCGACAGCCCCGCCCTCCATTCAAGATGGCTGCTGTTACTAAAATAGAAATTTCTTCAATTGTCCATTGCTGCTTTAGTATAAGTCAAAATGAGCTCAAATTTGAACTGCAGCTACATGTTAAGGAGTAGTTTAGCATATGTTCGGTTTTTTTTTTTGAAATTTTTCTTTCAGCCGATTTATACCGATTATGCAAATTAGGCATATTTTGATAAAAGATCACATTTAAATCTTCTCCTCCGAAACCGCTGAACCAAATTTGTGTCTGGTGGTCCCGCCCTCTGACCAAGATGGCTGCACAGCTGTACTTAGTTTAACATAGGACCCTATGGGAAATTCACATAAAAACCATCTTGTCTGGAACCAGTAGCTCAATTAAAACCAAACTTAGATGGAATAGTCATTTGATGGTCCTCTTCCAAAATGGTGTCCGGCAGTTGCGCTCTCCCGCCAAGATGGCCACCACAGTGCAGTTGCGTTGTTATTGAAAGCAGCTTTGATCCAGGTGAGCGATTACAGGCTCCTGGGAGCCTCTGGTTTGTCGTCTAATTAATTAAGCTTTCTCTTCAAGCACGACATTTTTATGACAACTAATTAAATTACAAATTTTACTCAGGATTAAAAGTACAAATGTAATCACTAGAAAAGTAAATACAGGTAATTATTCTAATCAAAACAACTGATCACCTGTTCCGACCCTCAACTATGAGATCAATGACCGTGTCCGATGACCAGTTATGATATTCCATAATTACCGATCAATACACAGCTGTCAAAAGGTAGTTGTGGGCGATACTAACGGGGGAATTTAAATTGGTTTTACGACTTTTGTGTCTGAAAACCTGTGGCGGATGGCGGTAGCTGAGTTTGGCAGTATAACGGGGTATTTTTAACGGGGGAAATCGGGACAGACGAGAATTTTGGCGATATGCGAGGTTGGCGATAAAACGGGGGGCGATAGACCGAGGGAGCACTGTATGCACATTTTCGTCACATTTTTCTCAGCAACTATTGATGACAGAGATCTGATATTTGGTCACAAGCTTCATATAGGTACCCCATATCGTGGGAAGCGTTTTTGGACCCATCAGATTCCTACTTCCTGTTTGCCGACTTTGTTGATTTTTATACACATTGAACATACATGTGTATATGCTCATTTTTCGTCGCATTTTTCTCAGCAAATATTGATGGCAGAAATCTGATATTTGGTCACAAGCTTCATATAGGTACCCCATGTCGTGGGAAGCGTTTTTTGACCCGTCAGATTCCTACTTCCTGTTTGCCGAAGAGCGGGGGTATCATAGGTGAGCATTAGCTCACAGTTCATCTTGTTATTAATGGGTATGGCAGCGTAAAACTGTCCTAAATTTTAACACCTACTGCAAAGCACATTATTAAGTCTCCCAAACTAACAAAGTTTGGGAGACTTATTGTATTTGCTCCGTTTCTTATTATTATTTTTATTATTATTATTCTTCTCTTTCTCCTCTTTCTTCTCTTTCTTCTCCTTTCTTTCCGCGGACCATGAACTTGTCCATGGCAGATCTCAGGAACTACTGGACAGAATTTCATGAAACTTGGTGGAGTTATAGATATATGTTTCTAGTTGGTCCTAAAGTTTTCAGCTTTGTGGTAAAGGGGGTCAAAGTCATATTTTGAGGGGTTCAAAGGGGGCGGGGGTTACTATAGAATCCTATGGGAAAGTTGAAATTTTGTACATTAATATTGATAACTTCTAAATGTATTATGATAGAGACATAAAATTTGACATAGTGATAGGTCACCATTAGAGGAGCAATTCTGCGTTTTAAAATTTTTCGAGATGTCTGCCTTTTTCAAAATGTTTGCCAAAATGCGGTAAAAATTCAACATTGTCCGATATCATCAAAATTTTATATGTGGGTAGATAATGATGTCCCGAATTGATTCCCGACATTGAAAAATTTCTACCGGTCGCCATTTTCAAAATGGCCACCACAATACCGCAAAAAATTCAACATTGTCCGATATCATCAAAATTTGATATGTGGGTAGATAATGATGTCCCGAATTGATTCCCGACATTGAAAAAATTCTACCGGTGGCCATTTTGCCATTTTCAAATGGCCACCCACAATAACGCACAAATTCAACATTGTCCGATTTCAACGACATTTCATATGTGGGTAGATTATGATGTCCCGATATGATTCCTGACATCGAAAAATTTCTACCGCTCGCCATTTTCAAAATGGCCACCACAATAACACACAAATTCAACATTGTCCGATTTCAACGACATTTCATATATGGGTAGATTATGCTGTCCCGAAATGATTCCTGACATCGACAAATTTCTACTGGTCGCCATTTTCAAAATGGCCACCACAATACCGCACAAATTCAATATTGTTCGATTTCAACGTCCTGAATTGATTCCCGACATTGAAAAATGTCTACCTGTCTCCATTTTCAAAATGGCCGACACAATACCGCAAAAATTGAACATTGTTCGATTCCAAAGGTAGCTTTTAATTTATTTTTTAAACCGGTTGTCAGTGGCTGGTTTGGGAGACTTCATAATCGTTAGATTATAATCATATCTTTGTTCTGGACATAAGTGCACGTGATTGAAAATAATATACTGGCAGAGATCCTTGTAGGATAAAGTTTTTCCTAACCAAAATGTCACAGTCCTAAAAGTGCATTCTTTGTTATTTTTGTAAAAAATGGTGAGTCCCCAACAAAAATGATGAGTTCATGGCCAGGACTCACCTAGACAAGTTGTAAGTTCTTTTCTATACTTCTCTATACTTTGCAAATAGAATTCTAGACAAGTCAGAGATAGGGTTACAGTGTTTGACTTAATGTTTTTCACCTACTGTAGGGTACAGTCACTCGGAGGCTGCCCGAAAGCCTAATTTAGAAAAATATTCTGTTTATTCAAGCAATTCTTTCATGATTTTCACTTGTCAACATCTAGTTTTACTTGCTTCGGACAAGTGGGTTAGCACGAAGACTGGAGTCCAACACTGTGTCTATATTTTTGCTGTCTTATATAACAAAATGTATAGTGTACACATATTTTTTCACATAGAGACAATTTTTGGTGGTATTTTACTTCTTTAAGCAATTGTCGGAATTGATTACATTTTAATTTATACATGTACTACTGTTACAATCTATAGTACAACTACATGTACATATTATTTTGGTATAATGTGTACCTCTTAACCTTCAATGTCCTGACACACTTAAGGTCAAGTCATTCATGAATGTTAAAGGTACTACACCAGTGCACTGCCATTGCTGCATGTACATGTACATGTTATACAGGACATTTTTTCTGTTGTTTTTTGTAAAAATTTTGTGTTAGACAGTTGACTGATAAATATATCTAGTAGACAGTGATCCTGGTGGTAGAATGTTTCATAGGTGACTTCTGTTAACATATAAACATATCTAGTAGACAGTGATCCTGATGGTAGAATGTTTTATAGGTGACTTCTGTTAACATATAAACATATCTAGTAGACAGTGATCCAGGTGGTAGAATGTTTTATAGGTGACTTCTGTTAACATATAAACATATCTAGTAGACAGTGATCCAGGTGGTAGAATGTTTTATAGGTGACTTCTGTTAACATATAAACATATCTAGTAGACAGTGATCCTGATGGTAGAATGTTTTATAGGTGACTTCTGTTAACATATAAACATATCTAGTAGACAGTGATCCTGATGGTAGAATGTTTTATAGGTGACTTCTGTTAACATATAAACATATCTAGTAGACAGTGATCCTGGTGGTAGAATGTTTTATAGGTGACTTCTGTTAACATATAAACATATCTAGTAGACAGTGATCCTGATGGTAGAATGTTTTATAGGTGACTTCTGTTAACATATAAACATATCTAGTAGACAGTGATCCTGATGGTAGAATGTTTTATAGGTGACTTCTGTTAACATATAAACATATCTAGTAGACAGTGATCCTGAAGGTAAAATGTTTTATAGGTTACTTCTGTTAACATATAAACATATCTAGTAGACAGTGATCCTGATGGTAGAATGTTTTATAGGTGACTTCTGTTAACATATAAACATATCTAGTAGACAGTGATCCTGGTGGTAGAATGTTTTATAGGTGACTTCTGTTAGCATATAAACATATCTAGTAGACAGTGATCCTGGTGGTAGAATGTTTTATAGGTGACTTCTGTTAACATATAAACATATCTAGTAGACAGTGATCCTGGTGGTAGAATGTTTTATAGGTGACTTCTGTTAACATATAAACATATCTAGTAGACACTAAGACAGTGATCCTGGTGGTAGAATGTTTTATAGGTGACTTTTGTTAACATATAAACATATCTAGTAGACAGTGATCCTGGTGGTAGAATGTTTTAAAGGTGACTTCTGTTAACATATAAACATATCTAGTAGACAGTGATCCTGGTGGTAGAATGTTTTATAGGTGACTTCTGTTAACATATAAACATATCTAGTAGACAATGATCCTGGTGGTAGAATGTTTTATAGGTGACTTCTGTTATCATATAAACATATCTAGTAGACAGTGATCCTGGTGGTAGAATGTTTTATAGGTGACTTCTGTTAACATATAAACATATCTAGTAGACAGTGATCCTGGTGGTAGAATGTTTTATAGGTGACTTCTGTTAACATATAAACATATCTAGTAGACAGTGATTCTGGTGGTAGAATGTTTTATAGGTGACTTCTGTTAACATATAAACATATCTAGTAGACAGTGATCCTGGTGGTAGAATGTTTTATAGGTGACTTCTGTTAACATATAAACATATCTAGTAGACAGTGATCCTGGTGGTAGAATGTTTTATAGGTGACTTCTGTTAGCATATAAACATATCTAGTAGACAGTGATCCTGGTGGTAGAATGTTTTATAGGTGACTTCTGTTAACATATAAACATATCTAGTAGACAGTGATCCTGGTGGTAGAATGTTTTATAGGTGACTTCTGTTAACATATAAACATATCTAGTAGACAGTGATCCTGATGGTAGAATGTTTTATAGGTGACTTCTGTTAGCATATAAACATATCTAGTAGACAGTGATCCTGGTGGTAGAATGTTTTATAGGTGACTTCTGTTAACATATAAACATATCTAGTAGACAGTGATCCAGGTGGTAGAATGTTTTATAGGTGACTTCTGTTAACATATAAACATATCTAGTAGATTATGATCCTGGTGGTAGAATGTTTTATAGGTGACTTCTGTTATCATATAAACATATCTAGTAGACAGTGATCCTGGTGGTAGAATGTTTTATAGGTGACTTCTGTTAACATATAAACATATCTAGTAGACAGTGATCCAGGTGGTAGAATGTTTTATAGGTGACTTCTGTTAACATATAAACATATCTAGTAGACAGTGATCCAGGTGGTAGAATGTTTTATAGGTGACTTCTGTTAACATATAAACATATCTAGTAGACAGTGATCCAGGTGGTAGAATGTTTTATAGGTGACTTCTGTTAACATATAAACATATCTAGTAGACAGTGATCCTGATGGTAGAATGTTTTATAGGTGACTTCTGTTAACATATAAACATATCTAGTAGACAGTGATCCTGATGGTAGAATGTTTTATAGGTGACTTCTGTTAACATATAAACATATCTAGTAGACAGTGATCCTGGTGGTAGAATGTTTTATAGGTGACTTCTGTTAACATATAAACATATCTAGTAGACAGTGATCCTGATGGTAGAATGTTTTATAGGTGACTTCTGTTAACATATAAACATATCTAGTAGACAGTGATCCTGATGGTAGAATGTTTTATAGGTGACTTCTGTTAACATATAAACATATCTAGTAGACAGTGATCCTGAAGGTAAAATGTTTTATAGGTTACTTCTGTTAACATATAAACATATCTAGTAGACAGTGATCCTGATGGTAGAATGTTTTATAGGTGACTTCTGTTAACATATAAACATATCTAGTAGACAGTGATCCTGGTGGTAGAATGTTTTATAGGTGACTTCTGTTAGCATATAAACATATCTAGTAGACAGTGATCCTGGTGGTAGAATGTTTTATAGGTGACTTCTGTTAACATATAAACATATCTAGTAGACAGTGATCCTGGTGGTAGAATGTTTTATAGGTGACTTCTGTTAACATATAAACATATCTAGTAGACACTAAGACAGTGATCCTGGTGGTAGAATGTTTTATAGGTGACTTTTGTTAACATATAAACATATCTAGTAGACAGTGATCCTGGTGGTAGAATGTTTTAAAGGTGACTTCTGTTAACATATAAACATATCTAGTAGACAGTGATCCTGGTGGTAGAATGTTTTATAGGTGACTTCTGTTAACATATAAACATATCTAGTAGACAATGATCCTGGTGGTAGAATGTTTTATAGGTGACTTCTGTTATCATATAAACATATCTAGTAGACAGTGATCCTGGTGGTAGAATGTTTTATAGGTGACTTCTGTTAACATATAAACATATCTAGTAGACAGTGATCCTGGTGGTAGAATGTTTTATAGGTGACTTCTGTTAACATATAAACATATCTAGTAGACAGTGATTCTGGTGGTAGAATGTTTTATAGGTGACTTCTGTTAACATATAAACATATCTAGTAGACAGTGATCCTGGTGGTAGAATGTTTTATAGGTGACTTCTGTTAACATATAAGCATATCTAGTAGACAGTGATCCTGGTGGTAGAATGTTTTATAGGTGACTTCTGTTAACATATAAACATATCTAGTAGACAGTGATCCTGGTGGTAGAATGTTTTATAGGTGACTTCTGTTAGCATATAAACATATCTAGTAGACAGTGATCCTGGTGGTAGAATGTTTTATAGGTGACTTCTGTTAACATATAAACATATCTAGTAGACAGTGATCCTGGTGGTAGAATGTTTTATAGGTGACTTCTGTTAACATATAAACATATCTAGTAGACAGTGATCCTGATGGTAGAATGTTTTATAGGTGACTTCTGTTAGCATATAAACATATCTAGTAGACAGTGATCCTGGTGGTAGAATGTTTTATAGGTGACTTCTGTTAACATATAAACATATCTAGTAGACAGTGATCCAGGTGGTAGAATGTTTTATAGGTGACTTCTGTTAACATATAAACATATCTAGTAGACAATGATCCTGGTGGTAGAATGTTTTATAGGTGACTTCTGTTATCATATAAACATATCTAGTAGACAGTGATCCTGGTGGTAGAATGTTTTATAGGTGACTTCTGTTAACATATAAACATATCTAGTAGACAATGATCCTGGTGGTAGAATGTTTTATAGGTGACTTCTGTTAACATATAAACATATCTAGTAGACAGTGATTCTGGTGGTAGAATGTTTTATAGGTGACTTCTGTTAACATATAAACATATCTAGTAGACAGTGATCCTGGTGGTAGAATGTTTTATAGGTGACTTCTGTTAACATATAAACATATCTAGTAGACAGTGATCCTGGTGGTAGAATGTTTTATAGGTGACTTCTGTTAACATATAAACATATCTAGTAGACAGTGATCCTGGTGGTAGAATGTTTTATAGGTGACTTCTGTTAGCATATAAACATATCTAGTAGACAGTGATCCTGGTGGTAGACTGTTTTATAGGTGACTTCTGTTAACATATAAACATATCTAGTAGACAGTGATCCTGGTGGTAGAATGTTTTATAGGTGACTTCTGTTAACATATAAACATATCTAGTAGACAGTGATCCTGATGGTAGAATGTTTTAAAGGTGACTTCTGTTAACATATAAACATATCTAGTAGACAGTGATCCTGGTGGTAGAATGTTTTATAGGTGACTTCTGTTAACATATAAACATATCTAGTAGACAGTGATCCTGAAGGTAAAATGTTTTATAGGTTACTTCTGTTAACATATAAACATATCTAGTAGACAGTGATCCTGATGGTAGAATGTTTTATAGGTGACTTCTGTTAACATATAAACATATCTAGTAGACAGTGATCCTGATAGTAGAATGTTTTATAGGTGACTTCTGTTAACATATAAACATATCTAGTAGACAGTGATCCTGGTGGTAGAATGTTTTATAGGTGACTTCTGTTAACATATAAACATATCTAGTAGACAGTGATCCTGGTGGTAGAATGTTTCATAGGTGACTTCTGTTAACATATAAACATATCTAGTAGACACTAAGACAGTGATCCTGGTGGTAGAATGTTTTATAGGTGACTTCTGTTAACATATAAACATATCTAGTAGACAGTGATCCTGGTGGTAGAATGTTTTAAAGGTGACTTCTGTTAACATATAAACATATCTAGTAGACAGTGATCCAGGTGGTAGAATGTTTTATGGGTGACTTCTGTTAACATATAAACATATCTAGTAGACCGTGATCCTGGTGGTAGAATGTTTTATAGGTGACTTCTGTTAGCATATAAACATATCTAGTAGACAGTGATCCTGGTGGTAGAATGTTTTATAGGTGACTTCTGTTAACATATAAACATATCTAGTAGACAGTGATCCTGGTGGTAGAATGTTTTATAGGTGACTTCTGTTAACATATAAACATATCTAGTAGACAGTGATCCTGGTGGTAGAATGTTTTATAGGTGACTTCTGTTAACATATAAACATATCTAGTAGACAGTGATCCTGGTGGTAGAATGTTTTAAAGGTGACTTCTGTTAACATATAAACATATCTAGTAGACAGTGATCCAGGTGGTAGAATGTTTTATAGGTGACTTCTGTTAACATATAAACATATCTAGTAGACAATGATCCTGGTGGTAGAATGTTTTATAGGTGACTTCTGTTATCATATAAACATATCTAGTAGACAGTGATCCTGGTGGTAGAATGTTTTATAGGTGACTTCTGTTAACATATAAACATATCTAGTAAACAGTGATCCTGGTGGTAGAATGTTTTATAGGTGACTTCTGTTAACATATAAACATATCTAGTAGACAGTGATCCTGGTGGTAGAATGTTTTATAGGTGACTTCTGTTAACATATAAACATATCTAGTAGACAGTGATCCTGGTGGTAGAATGTTTTATAGGTGACTTCTGTTAACATATAAACATATCTAGTAGACAGTGATCCTGATAGTAGAATGTTTTATAGGTGACTTCTGTTAACATATAAACATATCTAGTAGACAGTGATCCTGGTGGTAGAATGTTTTATAGGTGACTTCTGTTAACATATAAACATATCTAGTAGACAGTGATCCTGGTGGTAGAATGTTTCATAGGTGACTTCTGTTAACATATAAACATATCTAGTAGACACTAAGACAGTGATCCTGGTGGTAGAATGTTTTATAGGTGACTTCTGTTAACATATAAACATATCTAGTAGACAGTGATCCTGGTGGTAGAATGTTTTAAAGGTGACTTCTGTTAACATATAAACATATCTAGTAGACAGTGATCCAGGTGGTAGAATGTTTTATGGGTGACTTCTGTTAACATATAAACATATCTAGTAGACCGTGATCCTGGTGGTAGAATGTTTTATAGGTGACTTCTGTTAGCATATAAACATATCTAGTAGACAGTGATCCTGGTGGTAGAATGTTTTATAGGTGACTTCTGTTAACATATAAACATATCTAGTAGACAGTGATCCTGGTGGTAGAATGTTTTATAGGTGACTTCTGTTAACATATAAACATATCTAGTAGACAGTGATCCTGGTGGTAGAATGTTTTATAGGTGACTTCTGTTAACATATAAACATATCTAGTAGACAGTGATCCTGGTGGTAGAATGTTTTAAAGGTGACTTCTGTTAACATATAAACATATCTAGTAGACAGTGATCCAGGTGGTAGAATGTTTTATAGGTGACTTCTGTTAACATATAAACATATCTAGTAGACAGTGATCCTGATGGTAGAATGTTTTATAGGTGACTTCTGTTAACATATAAACATATCTAGTAGACAGTGATCCTGATAGTAGAATGTTTTATAGGTGACTTCTGTTAACATATAAACATATCTAGTAGACAGTGATCCTGGTGGTAGAATGTTTTATAGGTGACTTCTGTTAACATATAAACATATCTAGTAGACAGTGATCCTGGTGGTAGAATGTTTCATAGGTGACTTCTGTTAACATATAAACATATCTAGTAGACAGTGATCCTGGTGGTAGAATGTTTTATAGGTGACTTCTGTTAACATATAAACATATCTAGTAGACAGTGATCCTGGTGGTAGAATGTTTTATAGGTGACTTCTGTTAACATATAAACATATCTAGTAGACAGTGATCCTGAAGGTAAAATGTTTTATAGGTTACTTCTGTTAACATATAAACATATCTAGTAGACAGTGATCCTGATGGTAGAATGTTTTATAGGTGACTTCTGTTAACATATAAACATATCTAGTAGACAGTGATCCTGATAGTAGAATGTTTTATAGGTGACTTCTGTTAACATATAAACATATCTAGTAGACAGTGATCCTGGTGGTAGAATGTTTTATAGGTGACTTCTGTTAACATATAAACATATCTAGTAGACAGTGATCCTGGTGGTAGAATGTTTCATAGGTGACTTCTGTTAACATATAAACATATCTAGTAGACACTAAGACAGTGATCCTGGTGGTAGAATGTTTTATAGGTGACTTCTGTTAACATATAAACATATCTAGTAGACAGTGATCCTGGTGGTAGAATGTTTTAAAGGTGACTTCTGTTAACATATAAACATATCTAGTAGACAGTGATCCAGGTGGTAGAATGTTTTATGGGTGACTTCTGTTAACATATAAACATATCTAGTAGACCGTGATCCTGGTGGTAGAATGTTTTATAGGTGACTTCTGTTAGCATATAAACATATCTAGTAGACAGTGATCCTGGTGGTAGAATGTTTTATAGGTGACTTCTGTTAACATATAAACATATCTAGTAGACAGTGATCCTGGTGGTAGAATGTTTTATAGGTGACTTCTGTTAACATATAAACATATCTAGTAGACAGTGATCCTGGTGGTAGAATGTTTTATAGGTGACTTCTGTTAACATATAAACATATCTAGTAGACAGTGATCCTGGTGGTAGAATGTTTTAAAGGTGACTTCTGTTAACATATAAACATATCTAGTAGACAGTGATCCAGGTGGTAGAATGTTTTATAGGTGACTTCTGTTAACATATAAACATATCTAGTAGACAATGATCCTGGTGGTAGAATGTTTTATAGGTGACTTCTGTTATCATATAAACATATCTAGTAGACAGTGATCCTGGTGGTAGAATGTTTTATAGGTGACTTCTGTTAACATATAAACATATCTAGTAAACAGTGATCCTGGTGGTAGAATGTTTTATAGGTGACTTCTGTTAACATATAAACATATCTAGTAGACAGTGATCCTGGTGGTAGAATGTTTTATAGGTGACTTCTGTTAACATATAAACATATCTAGTAGACAGTGATCCTGGTGGTAGAATGTTTTATACATGTAGGTGACTTCTGTTAACATATAAACATATCTAGTAGACAGTGATCCTGGTGGTAGAATGTTTTAAAGGTGACTTCTGTTAACATATAAACATATCTAGTAGACAGTGATCCAGGTGGTAGAATGTTTTATAGGTGACTTCTGTTAACATATAAACATATCTAGTAGACAATGATCCTGGTGGTAGAATGTTTTATAGGTGACTTCTGTTATCATATAAACATATCTAGTAGACAGTGATCCTGGTGGTAGAATGTTTTATAGGTGACTTCTGTTAACATATAAACATATCTAGTAGACAGTGATCCTGGTGGTAGAATGTTTTATAGGTGACCTCTATTAACATATAAACATATCTAGTAGACAGTGATTCTGGTGGTAGAATGTTTTATAGGTGACTTCCAGTAGGACAGCCAGCGTGACAGGAGAGCTCCAAAGTCAAGTCCGAGTCACATGAGTTTCGCTTCATTTTTGATGAAAAATGACGTTCAACCCTTCGCTTAAAATACGTCGGTTTACAATAAATATTTATGCTTGAAATCAATTAAAATATATGGAAGATGTCTATGGATAAATAGAAATTTATTGTATCACTTCAGTTTTTATTTATATTGTGCACAAACATCGAATTTTGCTACTTGAAGTGGACTCAATTTCAAAACAAATGTCAAGGTGGTTCTATTTAAAAGAGAAAATTTAATTAAAACAATATGATGGCTTTCTGTAACATACATTGCCTGAGGAAATCATCTAGGATCATTGTCATACAGACAACTAGTGTCAATGTCTTGTGGGATGCAATTGTTCCACTTAGCCTTACACCCACCTTGATCGGATCGACCATTTGCCAAACATCGAAATTCATTGTCTTTCGGAACACATCGGTGGTGTTCCTTAACATCAACAATAAACGACACCTAAGCGTACATCCGAAAGAGTATATTTCATTTGGGAAATGGGTGTCTATGTCTTTTTTTTTAATTTTCTTGTATTAATACCGTATTTTTCAGTTTAATGGAATTATTTGTATTGCAATATTGTTTTAGACATTGTGCATTTTGTAATTTAGACTGGGGAATTACTATTTATTATCACTTTAAATTTAAAAAAAAATCATCTATGACTATGATACTAGACTTGCACAGGGAATGTACAACAATTAATAATTTCAATTTAATTTAATTTCAATACAACAGGTACAAGATAAATAGAAAGAAATAAATGTGTGGAAAAAATAAAAGCATGTAAACAAAAATTAAGCGAATTGAAAAAATATGAAAATATTATAAAAAAAAACCATGTAAAAAAATTAATAATTTTTTTAATATCTAAAAAAAAAGGGAAACCTTGAGACACAAAGGGGCATAAAAAATTGTATTCAGATATCTTAGCCCTTCCTATTATATCAAGGCAAATTAAAAAAAAATCAGTGTAAGCAAATATTTTTCTTGAAATTAGGAAATTTTATTATCTGAATGAAAGCTACCAAGTTTCATGTTTATCTCACAATGTAAATATCAATGTATTTGGAATATTCATGTGTTTGACACAACTACAAACTAGCTTTTATAACATATATGAGTGGTCAAGTTGTAACAATTCTTTCCCCTTGACATTCACAAAATGACCAGCATTTACAAAATGAGTACTTAGGTTGCAATAATTCTTTCTCCAGGACATTCACAAAATGACCAGCATTTACAAATATGGGTACTTAGTTTGCAATAATTCTTTCTCCAGGACATTCACAAAATTACCAGCTTTTACAAATATGGATACTTAGATTGCAATAATTTTTCCACCATGACATTCACAAACAGTATGATTATAGCATTCACATAAAAGACAGACACAAAATGACTAGCATTCACATAAAAGACACATACAGAATAACTAGCATTCACATAAAAGAGCATATTGAATGACTACCATTCACATAATTTTAAGACACATACAGCATACTTGCATTCACATGAAAGGACAAACCAGAATTCCAAATTTCACTAAGTAAATAGAATGAATATGTTTTCTGTTGGCAAAATAACCAAGTATTGGTTAATATTGTTTAAAATTGAAGTTAAAAAAATTTATTTTATTTGTTCCAATGACTGGAAAAAAGTTAATAAATGGGCACATTTTGAAAAATTCTTTTCTGTAAAAGAAAATTTATAAATTTCGGCATTAATATTCATAGATAAAAGATAATTATATTTCTCATAAACAACAGGCAACATAAGTACCTTTTCATCTAAAAAAAAGCATGAATAACAAATTCAACAATATGTTGGGAGTGTATACAGGTCTAAATGTCTGTAGAAACTTGTTCAACAACTTGGTTCTGGTCAATATATCTATAAGAAATTGAAAAGTTTGAGATCTTGTTTCAGCTCCACTTTCTGACCTAGAAAATGTGTTACAACTGTTATAACAATATGTACCACAATATAATTTATCTTCGGAGCCAAATTCTTTACAGAAATTTAATTCATTCTTGAAATGTTTAAGATAAGTCCTGGTTTTCAATTGAAATTGAAATAAACCTTTTGACTTTCAGATGAAGTTTCACAAATTACACAAATTACACAATCAAAAAGTTCTTTTCTGAATGACTTTATTATAATTTATGACGCAAGGTGTCTTGAAAACTCATGGCATTTGTTTGATGATGTACTTTAAATATAATTGGAATGCTGGTCCATTTTTTTTACTTCATGGATATTTTAGAAGAAAAAAACCATATATATATATATATATATATTGATTTTCAAACCTGTATAAATATATATATAAGACTTATCATATATTCTTATTTTTATTTATTCAAATATTCAACCAATAAACATCACAGGAAACTTTGCATTTATACTCATAGAATCTGAAACTAACAGAAAATAAACATCCATTTTGTTTAATAGAATCTGTAACTTTGCCCCTTTGGTATCTTCAGACTCTTGTTAAAAAAAAAATAAACATCCCATGTCCAGTCTGTATATATATATATCTATCTACAATGATCTAAAACTAACTAAAACTGGAGGTTGTCAATACCATTGGCACTGAAAAGTAGCATGTACACACATCAATAAGTATTTCAGGAAAACAGACTGAAAATGAAAAAAAGGGGGGGGGGGGTTGTAAATGCTTGACATGAACTAAATATGTAGCCTTATGCTATGCCATGTTAATCTAGAGTGAATTTAACATAATCTTTCACCATTCTCTGCATGACAAGATCATACATTATAATGCAGTCCTTTTTATTTCTAAAATGTATTTATTAATTATGTCAATATTTTGACATGTCCATAAATGCCATGGAACGAGTCAACGAAAATGAAAGATTTGTTGTTAAAAATGGAATAAAATGACTTTATATATGTGTGACTATGATTGGTCAAGTGGTTCTTTCGTGTTTAAACAGAAACAGTCACATTTACATCCTAATAGATCGATCAATCTATGAAAAAACCCAGAAATATTTGGTTAGAATCTCGAAATATAGTGCTTCTTGTTTACATCCAAATATGGAATTCTAGTGACGAATGATGGGGAAATATGCAAATAATCCATACTCTAATACGTGTTTCTAGCTATTTTTACCAAATTTATTAATAAACAGCCAATGGGATGCAATTGTTCCACTTAGTTAAAGAGTCTATTTTTAGCGCCATTTTTTTTTACAACATTTCATCAGCAGCGGTATCCCGAGTTCCAACGTTGATTTCAAGCAAACGATATCATAAATACACGTATTCACGCGTCAGTCACCTTACAATTTTATTTAAAAAATGGATTCAATAAAAATGAATACTTCTTTCAGTTTTATTTATGAAGATATTCAGTAAAAACACATGGGGTGTCGACGTAAACAATGCATGGCCGCTCACTTGTAAAGCGTCATGTCTAAAAAAAATAGAGTTACGTCCCTTGATTTCGGGATTTGACTTTGCATTGTTGGAGGTACGGAATCTGTGCGTGGCTTCCCGACTGTTCTGTTAACATATAAACATATCTAGTAGACAGTGATCCTGGTGGTAGAATGTTTTATAGGTGACTTCTGTTAACATATAAACATATCTAGTAGACAGTGATCCTGGTGGTAGAATGTTTTATAGGTGACTTCTGTTAACATATAAACATATCTAGTAGACAGTGATCCTGGTGGTAGAATGTTTTATAGGTGACTTCTGTTAGTATATAAACATATCTAGTAGACAGTGATCCTGGTGGTAGAATGTTTTATAGGTGACTTCTGTTAACATATAAACATATCTAGTAGACAGTGATCCAGGTGGTAGAATGTTTTATAGGTGACTTCTGTTAACATATCTAGTAGACAATGATCCTGGTGGTAGAATGTTTTATAGGTGACTTCTGTTAACATATAAACATATCTAGTAGACAGTGATCCTGGTGGTAGAATGTTTTATAGGTGACTTCTGTTAGCATATAAACATATCTAGTAGACAGTGATCCTGGTGGTAGAATGTTTTATAGGCAACTTCTGTTAACATATAAACATATCTAGTAGACAGTGATCCAGGTGGTAGAATGTTTTATAGGTGACTTCTGTTAACATATAGACATATCTAGTAGACAGTGATCCTGGTGGTAGAATGTTTTATAGGTGACTTCTGTTAACATATAAACATATCTAGTAGACAATGATCCTGGTGGTAGAATGTTTTATAGGTGACTTCTGTTAACATTTAAGTCATGTACATGTATTAATCATACTACAGATAGTCAAGGTACATTCTACATGTATTAGAATTAGGTGTTCAAAAACATTCTTAAATCATTTGTTGTCTTTCCAATTTTTTGACTTTGAAACCTGTATTAAGAGGTCACCTCTGGGGCAAAGAAAATGTGGCCTTAAGACAGTTGACAATTTAAAAGAGGTTCAGTTCATATGAAATTTTCTATGACAGGACAAGAAAAGGTGACCTTTAAATACAGGTGATTGCTTAATAGAGGTGACTGCAGGGTCATGTTTAACTGTACTTATCAATATTATACTGTACTAAGATCTCATGTCTATTATTTGAAGGGGGTATTATATGTTATGTAAAAGTACTGCTTTGTTTCCATAAAGTATTGATTAAATGGATAAATTTCAGGTCTAGAAGGAGGTTGAGTGATATAAGTCCTCTGACACCAGGTGTACGGTATGTAGGAACTACTAACAAGAGTTTCTCACACCACTTCCTTCTATTACAGTACAGTAAGGCTTGATGTGTTGTTTTATAGCTCAGCATAGCATTAGTTGTATATAGTCATTTTTAAACTTATTATTTTAACTTTCCACTGTTAATTGTTTCATTACTTTAATTAATATCACTTTGTAACACGTTTTCTTACAATGGTACTATACTCTGTTGTGATGTTATTTGGAAGATAAGCATGTCACTATATGATGGTCATACACATGTATTCATAACGTGGAGAGTAACTTCTATTATTGCAACTCCACGATACAGCTGAAATATTGCTAAAGTTGACATTAAACACCAACCAATCAATCAATCAGTCAATCTATTATTGCATAGCATGTTAGTGATATATATTTCCTGTGACATATATACATTATTAAGTCAATCAACTCAATGCTCGCTAAAATTAGTTTTCAGAATATTCTCCACAAATAGACAGTGTGTTCAATGTTTATAGACTTTTCATTGTATTTGGAGTGGAGTTGATCAAAATTAACACAATTTAACATTGTATCACTTGTTTAATATATATAGCTGACCTGACTCAAAGGGTCATCAGTGACTCATATTTAGAATATCTTAAGATTGCCCTGGTCATATTTTAGTCAGGATCTAAAGACTAGTACATCATAACAAATTCTTAGTTTATATGTGAGCTACATTTTGTAATGCCAACACTTGGCATCAGTTGTTACCCTCTTGTAGGTTGTAAACTATTGAAAGAAATCTTCTCCTCTGATATCACTGGTCAGTTTCAACCAAGTTGATCTGAATTCATCTTTAAGATTTCTACTTTCATGTGGCAATCTTTCAACATGGCTGCTGTTAAAATAACTAGATCATAGGGGTGAGACACACATACAGAGATAATCAAATCAACATTTTTTTTTCACCAAATGAGCTGAAATTTGAAAAGTAGATCCATTTTAATGAAAGGTATATTGACATTAATTAAATTATGTTATGGGTTTTGCTGAAACATAATGAATCTTCAGGTTTTTGACGAAATTCAAAATGTTTGTAAATTTTGATGTAAATTAATTTATAAATCTCTTCCTCTAAAACTACTAAGCCAATACCCCAAACTAAGCTTTGATAGTCCTTCGGTGGTCTCTTCAAAATTACATGATCATGGCTGTTGTTACAAAAATTTCTTCAAATGACAAAAAAAATGCTTCATTTTAAACCAGGGGTGTGGAAATATCTGATCTGAGCACCTGTCCCCGGGCAAGTCAAAATGGCAATTTTACTTGTCCGAAAAAAAAATCACTTGCCCAGACTTTTTTGTTGAATTGGTACTATGCCTTACATATATGTTGATTTATTGAGTTGATTTGTTAATCATTTAACTTATTTCCAATTAAATACATTTTGTTGTATTTGTTCATTTTCAGATTTAATTTAGTTTGTCTTATTATCCCCTCGCCAACGAAGTTGCGAAGGGATATAGTAACGCTTCCGTTCTTCTGTAACATCCTTGTGAACACTCTAGAATCAACATCCTTCAATGGATTTTGACCAAACTCGGTACATACTTAGTCCTTAAGAGAATCTTGAACCCTAATGATTTTCAAGGTCATAGTCAAAGTTCAAGGTCACCGGGTCACATTTTTACCGCGTAACATCCTTGTGAACACTCTAGAATCAACATCCTTCAATGTATTATGACCAAACTTGGTACATGTACATACTTAGTCCTTAGGAGAATCTGGAACCCTATTGATTTTCAAGGTCAACGGTCAAGGTCACCGGGTCAAATATTTAGGCGAGGGGATATGCCACGCTTTGCGTTGCCCTTGTTTTATATTCAACTATGGTTTGTGGATTGGAAGCATTGCAGACTTACATGTTTATTCTTGAGGAGGACCATCAAAGAAAAATAAAACACTATGTTTCATAAGTCATAAAAGATTAAAATGTGATAGAAACATGTTTAATTAATATTGGCCAAAATCAAACAAATACATATATTTTCTTCAGACATGGTTGTGAAATGGTTGTGAAATTAAGCAGTTTGAAAATGTTCATGAGAGTCTCCACTAAAATATTATCAGTCTTCCTTGAGTCACATCAGTATGCACTGTTCAGATTGTTCATTTGCCATTTCTTTGAGTTTAGCTCTAGCTGCTTCCTCTCCTCCAAAAGACTTGATCAAATCCTGCAGCAGTGACCTTACATTAACAGTTTATGTGTCTCTTGTGCCAGAGGGACCAGCAACTGCTGCTGCAATAGGTGCTTTGACTGGTTGTTTGTGTACAATGTGCCTGTTGCCTGATTTAAGCCAGTATACCACAGAGGGCCTAGGGTGAAAGTCCTTAACACTTAGACCATCAATTACTATTTTCATTTGGTTTTGGTTTTGATTGAGTTTACTTCTCAAAGGACTTTTGGCAAGGTTCATTTGTGAAAAGACTCTTTCACATGCTGCTGAAGATGGGGATATGGTGAGCATTATCTCAATCAGAATCCTAATGTTCTTCAAATTATCATCTTGTCTTTTCAACAGATCACAATAAACAATCAGTGGGTGATTGCCTTTCTGGTATGAAGCCTGAACCTTTAGATATTGCCATTCTACAAGAGCATTTTTAGATTCTTCTTCAGACAGAACACCACTAAACATCTGGCACAGAGCCTTTACATCTGCTTTCCCATATGAACTCAGATCAGTCAGTTTATTAGGCCAAGACCAAATATCAAAGACTTTGAAATGGGATAGAGGAGGTACATCAAAATCAGAGAATCTGTTTAAATACTTAGTCACCCACTTTTTTCAACAGGGATGCCACATCTTTGTCATCTTTAAAAGGAACTAAAATTCCCTTCAGTTTGAGTCTGCCATCAAACATTTTGCTGTCTGGGTCATACTTATCATAGAATTTGGATAAATTTTCACCGGATTCCTCAGTCATAGCATGTACATCTTTGTGAACAATGTGTCCATAGCTTCCTTGACTTCAAAAATCATCAAATCTTTGACCTGAAACAATTTAGAAGTTACAGATATGGCTTCCAAAACATCAAGCATAAGATGGATGTACTTAACAAATTTTACTTGAGTCAGATCAGCAAGTATTGCCCTTAAGCCTGCCCAATTTCATCAGCTCACTTGGATTTGTTTAGAATTTCTTCCATGTGTGAAGCAGTAATGTGGAGGTCTTGACAGACAGCTGTTTTAAAAGCTCTACTCTTGGAATTGATCGAACTCCCCCATCTAACAGCTTTGATTTCTGTGTGCATCAAAAGATCTTCAAGAATATTGGGTAATTTCTTAAGTTCACCCCTTCGTTTTGGACTAAATGAATAAAATTTGCAAATTCGCTTCAATTCATCTTCAAATTTTTTCAAGTACCCAACATCCTTTACAGCATCCAAAATTCCAAGCTCCAGTTTATGGGCAACACAATGCATGACAATAACTTTATTATTAATACTGTCATTGATTTGCTTGACTACACCATTTTTGGCACCCATATTTACTGCTGCACCATCCATGTTAACACAAACAATTTTTGGCTGATTTTCAACAGGATTTACTAAATCGGTACCACATTTCAGAACACCAGACTTAATGGAAGCAAAAACATCATCTGCTGAAGAATTTTCTAAATTCTCAATACCTGCAAGAGCAGTAACAGGTTGATGGGTATGGGGGTGTACATATCTTAACAGTATTGCTTCTTGTTCTGTACCTGATGAATCTGCTCTCACAAGATTGAAATAAACCTAACTTGCTTCATTTGGTTTTTAATTTCTTCAGACAGTACTTCACTTATGGCCTTGATAAAATCAACACAAGCATCCCTACTTAGATGGTCATTTCCCAACTGCACTCCATTTTTTATCTGAACTTCACATAGAAAATTATATTCAGTGAAAGGTCTGTTGTGTTTTGCTACTGCATATGCTGTATTGAAAAGCTTTTCATATCATTCTACTTCAGCTTGATTAACCTTAGCAAGAGCCCTGTCCATATCCCCTGTGCCCTGTTTACATTTGGCAATGCCCCTCATTTGACAAGCCTGGTGTTTTGAGGACATTTGGTGGCTCAGTAAAGTATTCCTTCTGTCGACTACTTTACCTACAAAAAGGTTCGAGTCTGACCTTTGGTCCGCTAACTGTGGGTATTTTCTACAAAGAATGCAAAAGCTAATTTTATTGTCTCAAGTTTCCTTGTATCGCAACCACGGAAAATCGATTAACCATGTTTGTTGAAGTTCACGTTTTCGTTTCTTTTCGTATTGTTTATCCTTCTCCGCCAGCGACTTTCGTTTTAGCAGTTTATCATTATTTGGAGCAGTAGCAACGGATTCTTTTCTTGGTGTTTTTATGACAAACTTGTCCATCTTCTTCTTCTTTGGTTTGTATCATCCACCACTAGATTGGTGCACCTATATTTAGTTATAGTCACAGATACTGGAAAAACTAAATAAAATCATGAAAACTAGTTCTTCGACATTCCTGAGTTAGTCATATGCAGTCTACCACAATGTAGAGCATATCATAATCTTCTGGTACAGTTCTCTATTTTACTAATCTTTTTTATCTTTCGAAAAATCAGTAATTCAATTTCTGATATACAGAAGATAAAACCTAGGCGTCGATCCCGAGTCGATGAGAAATGCTAATGCAAAAACTCAAATCCGAAGCTGCGTACCTAATTTGTCTGTCTAAACAATCGATCTATTTTTAGTCATAAACTTTTAACCGACATAGTTACAGATTTTTGTTATGTCGTATTTGATGATCTTTTGACAATTATCAAAAGAAATTTAATTCCCCCCCCCCCAGAGAACATGACCAATTTTCACTTGTCCACGGACAACCAATACACACAAATTTACTTGCCCGGTCGGTTATGTGTACGAGTCGGGCAAGTCGGACATGGCATTTCCACACCCCTGTAAACTGAGCTGAAATTTAAACTAGCTTTATGCTAACAAGTTTCTTAATATGGTTTTTCAGTGACATTTGTTTTTTTGATAAAAAAATTGTTGAATATCCAAATTAGGCCTATTTGAACAAAAATTGAATTTTCTCAGAAACCCAAACTGTATACAAATAATCATTGGATGGTTGCTTTCAAATTTTAATTTTTTTCTGTGGATCAGAAATCCATGATGGCCGCCATTGCATCACAAATTTAACATAGAACCCTTTTTTATAATGAAGATCAAAATAGAATAGTTTTTAGCTCACCTGGCCATAGGCCATGTGAGCTTTTGTCATGGGTAAGCGTCCGTCGTCCGTCCGTCCGTCCGTTAGCTTTTCACATTTAAATCTTCTTCTCTGAAACCGCTGAACAGAAATCAGCCAAACTTGCCAGAAACCTTCACTGGATGGTCATATACAAGATTTTTGTTTTTGGCGCTGATCGGAAATCCAACATGGCTGCCAGGGCCCATAATGTGTTCTGATTGGTCGAAATTTTAAAAATCTTCTTGTTAGAAACCACTAAGCCAATTGAATTGTGACTTTGCAGGAATGATCATTGGGTGGTCCTGTACTAAATTTGTGAATCGTTTGCCGATCGGAAATTCAAGATGGCCGCCATGACTCGACTTAGTTTAACATAGGCCCCTATGGGAATTTCACATAATCATCTTTTTTTCTGAAACCACAAAACAGATTTGAATCAAACTTGGCAGAAATGTTCATTGGATGGTCATATACAAGATTTTTGTTTTTGGCGCTGATCGGAAATCCAACATGGCTGCCAGGGCCCATAATGTGTTCTGATTGGTTGAAATTTTAAAAATCTTCTTGTTAGAAACCACTAAGCCAATTGAATTGTGACTTTGCAGGAATGATCATTGGGTGGTCCTGTACTAAACTTGTGAATCGTTTGCCAATCGGAAATTCAAGATGGCCGCCATGACTTGACTTAGTTTAACATTGGACCCTAGGGGAATTTCACATAATCATCTTTTTTTCTGAAACCACAAAACAGATTTGAACCAAACTTGGCAGAAATGTTCATTGGATGGTCATATACAAGATTTGTGTTTTTGGTGCTGATCGGAAATCCAACATGGCTGCCAGGGCCTATAATGTGTTCTGATTGGTCGAAATTTTAAAAATCTTCTTGTTAGAAACCACTAAGCCAATTGAATTGTGGCTTTGCAGGAATGATCATTGGGTGGTCCTGTACTAAACTTGTGAATCGTTTGCTGATCGGAAATTCAAGATGGCCACCATGACTCAACTTAATTTTAACATAGGACCCTATGGAAAAAATGTTTAAAAGTCTTCTCCTCTGAAACCAGTAAGTCAGTTTAAAGCAAACATGGGATGAATGGTCCTTAGGTGGTCAACTTTCAAAATTATGTCCTGTGACCCCGACCTCCATCCAAGATGGCAACCATCAGCGAACATAGTTTTAACATAGGACCCTATGGGAAATATATTTAAAAATCTTCTTCTCTGAAACCAGTGAGCCAATTTAAAGCAAACATGGCATGGATGGTCCTTAAGTGGTCAATTTTCAAAATTGTGTCCAGTGACCCTGACCTCCATCCAAGATGGCCACCTTCAGCAGACATACTGTAGTTTTAACATAGGACCCTATGGGAAAAAATGTTTTAAAATCTTCTCCTCTGAAACTAGTAAGCCAATATAGCAAACATGTCATCGATGGTCCTTAGGTGGTCAACTTCCAAAATTGTGTTCAGTGATCCCGATCTCGGTTCAAAATGGCTGCCGTCAGCAGACATAGTTTTAACATAGGACCCTATGGGAAAATTGTTTAAAAGTCTTCTCTTCTGAAACCAGTCAGCCAATTTAAAGCAAACATGGCATGGATGGTCCTTGGGTAGTATACTTTCAAAATTGTGTCTGGTGACCACGACCTTCATCCAAGATTGCTGCCATGAGCAGACATAGTTTTAACATAGAACCCTATGGCAGTATGGGATTTTAATAGTAACTTAGATGTATTCAGCACGCAGACATTCTTAAGAGGACTTATTTATGTCAGGTGAGCGATACAGGCTCACCTGAGCCTCTAGTTTCCTTTGTTATCTCCAGTTCCTATATCATGAATTTAAGTATTTTAGATGGTAATGAAACTACACAGTTGTTTATGATTCAAATCTATTTTTTTTTATTGAAGATCAAGTATTAAAATTTGCCAGATGTGTGTTGCAATGTTATTTTATATAGCTGAAACCCTTGTTACATACAATATTATACTACATGTATGTCAGTGTTTGCTGTTGACATATACTTCATCACAGTATCTATGTTTACATGTTGATTCTTGTTTTACCTGGGGGGGGGGGGGGGGGTCCTTAATGACTCTGCCAGCATTCTAATCAATTCTAATCTCTTGTCAATCATAAAAAATAAATTATGAATGTTTGAAATGTCATCTGCAAAACATGTTTTGATTTGATTGACCAGGCATCCACTACAGGTCATAGTTTAACATAGGACTCCTATACATGTATAGGCAGATTCAGTTGAGCCATAGCTATTTCTCTGTGTCCACTGGAACTTCCGAACTTCAGATAATCCTATGTTTTCGTCGAAGATGGGTTGACATGTTGCTGGTATTGCCGGTCGTGTGACTCATCATTCACACATATTTTATGGGCAGTTTTATCTTTGTTCGTAGGTTCTGTTCTATTTATGTTGACAATTTTAAATCCAAAGTATTTCCATATGTGAAATCGGTAGTTTGCAGATGGACGTTTTAGTCTTGCATTATTAAAACTGACTATATTCGTCACCGACAAGATTTGGTGCCTCCATTTTTGATTTTTTTCTATGTATCTTCCTCCTTTCCTGGAGTGTTACTTTCAACGAGATGACTATTATAAGTATTCTGTACCAGGACCATACCGAATTGAGGATAATGACATAAAAATCGCACACCGAAAATGACAAAAAAAATCGAACATTTTCGGTACTTCGGAGTATCGTTACACCCCTAATGGTCAGTTACATTGTACATACACAGACCGGGGAGATAATTTTGTACACAGGACAGCAAAGACTTTTTTTTATGAGATAATGAGAATATATGTGGAGACTACATAAGTTTTTTTTTGTATCTCTATCAAGGAGGTGTTTTCCAAGTATTGTGATGTTTTGATTTGCTGTTGTATATATACAAATGTACTGTATTGTATACTATTTTGCTTGGTTGTAATTACTTAGCACAAATACAAGAAATATGTTAACAAAAATGTAATTAAAAGCTTTGATGTTTTATCAATATAAAGAAAATTCCTATACATGATGGATAGTATTTTTTATGATACATGTATTGATTAGTCTGGGTCAGGAACTGAGGAAGGGTATTAAATATTTTTTTTAAAGAAGTACTTTATGTCATTTTTTGTTGTTGACTAATCTAATGAAATACCATGCCAACAGCTGGTGGTATTCAAGAACTATTTAACATTTGTTTCCTGCATGTATTAAAAATGTTTTTATATTAATTGCTACACATACACATGTACATAGTATTGGGCCAAAAGTGAGTCCAGTTTTCACAATTACCCTATATTTTCATATAAATACTTTCTTTCCTTTAACAATTTCTTGAGTTTATGTCTTTTCCTATTTAAAATCTACAGATATTCTACAGTTTCTTCCTGCCATTTTAAAATCATTACATTTCTTGAAAAAGGATTTGTACAATTAAGCACAAAATTGAAAGTCAGACATTTCACAACTTACTATATAAAATACATCTATATATTTCTATTAAATTATGAGTTATTAATTTGTCATAGAAGTGATACAGGGACTGATGTAGGTATTCCTATGTTTTTAAGGACACAAGGACAAATATTTTGTGTACAGTTTCAGAGTTCATTATTATAAAAAGTAAGCTGAAGAAATGACCACCATATTTACGAATGTTTGCCTGACCCTAAAGATAAATTATTTACCTACTAATATAGATGTCAGTATATACCAGTTATTACCAGTTTATATAGTGATGATAAAGCACACTTGCCTGTTATTTAGTCATAGGTTAACGTACTGACTGAAATATAGGGGATGTACATGTATGTTGTACTTGTTGTATACTATAGACCACCTCTAAGGGTTAACATCAGTGTAGGAAGGTTACTTATTACATATGTACATTTAAGAGGGGCACCCTCCAAACCAATTAGATTTTTAGATACATATACCTGAGATACAAGCTAAAGTAAACCACTATTGGAATACAGATTATGAGATAGTATATTATGGGTTAAATTCTAAAGTCACTGGTAAACAAGTAAATCTACCTCATGTTTATATGAATTAGGAGAGCTTGAGGCAGATTACCGATTTATTTTAAAAGGTTACTAAGTAAGCTGTATATATATCAGAACAAAATTTATGTCCAAATATTAGGTGTTCATGATCAGATGACAAGTATATACTGTTGAATAAGTGGTCTGGTTGTATATATGTAATGTGTAATCAACCATTGTCAATACATCCTGGCCTGTAGTATTAATTTGAAAAAATAATGAAAAGGGAAACCTGTCACCTTTAGTTTAAATATTATACAAAAAATACTTTTCATCATCATGTTTCCATCCAATGTTATCACTCAGTATCATCAAACCTGTCTTATGTGGCCTTCATCGGGAACATTGAAATAGGATCACATAGGACAGGTGGTTGCTTAAATACAAGTTTAATTAATATGAAATGCAGTGAAGAGAAATTAAAATTAAGGTCACATAATACAAGTTATTTCTTAATAAAGGTGGTCAGTCACTAAAGCAGGTTTGACTATACATTGTATATAATTAGTGTCCATCCTATGTCAACATTTTTTCTTACCTTTTTATACCTATTTTTCAAAATGTTGTCATAGGTTGATTGAAACATTATTACACATTAACAAAACAGATCTGTTTCCACATAATATTTTGAGATGTGTTTCCTATTGTTTAACTATTCAGTTTTTCCTTGGTCATTTTGAACTTCATGGTCATAATTATAGATTCAATAATTGATAATCTTCTCCTTCATTACATAAAGTATTAGAAGGGGCCAGGGTGGCTCAATGAGTTAGGTAGTTGGATTACAACTCATGCAAGCCTATCACCAATACGGCGTGGGTTCGCGCCCGGCTTTGTAAATTACAAAAAGGGTGCACTCAATTCGCAGCCACAAGTGATAAAGTTTACTAGTTGCTTGCCCATGGTCGGTGGTTCTCTCCGGGTACTCCGGCTTCCTCCACCACTAAAACTGGTCGCCATGATATAGCTGAAATATTGCTGAAAGTGGCATTAAACACAATAAATCAAATCAAATCAACATAAAGTATTAGAGGTTCTGCAATTGGCGTAGGTTCATGAAGAGGTAAGTGGGACTTGTGAACTAAACCAAGTCTTAGATGTTTCTAGTCATACCCAATTGATATTTATGTCTCCCTCTTTTGAAAAGACATTGTTTTCATCCTGCCCACATCTTCTTCACAAAAAGTTTGAGTTTATTTATTATTACTATTTTGATTCTAGAGTTATGCCCCTAAATTTGCAAATGCAAATTTGTAATGTAATGTAATATCATATTCTCTATTGTGCAATCTGAGGACCCCAGGGAAGATGAGTGTAGCTAACTGAGCTTACCCTCATAAAATAAATTATTATTATTATTAATGCACATTTTTTATTCCTGTGCTCTAACTTTAGTTTTCCTTGGCCAAATGTTTTGAGATTTTTAGCACAATTTTTTTACTACAATACATAGGCCAAGTTTTAATTTGGTTTATTAGTTCACCTGGACCAAAGGTCCAGGTGAAATATTGCCATCACTTGGCGTCCGTCGTCTGTCGTCTGTCGTCTGTCGTCTGTAAACTTTTCACATTTCAAGCTTCTTCTCCGAAACCACTTGGCCGATTGGAACCGAACTTAGCAGGAATGTTCCTTGGATGGTCCTCTACAAAGTTACTGTTTTTCGTTCCAGTCGGATATTCAATATGGCTGCCAGGGCCAATAATATGCTCTGATTGGCTGAAATTTCAAAGATCTTCTTCTCCGAAACTAATGAACTGACTGAACCCAAACTGTAAAGGAATGATCATTGGAATGTCCTTTACCAAGTTACTGTTTTTTATGCCGATCGGAAATCCAAGATGGCCGCCATCGCAGGACATAGATTAACATTGGACCCTATGGGAAAATGTTCAAATGCCTTCTTCTCAGAAACTACAAATATGATTAAAGCCAAACTGTACATGAATGTTCATTGGATGGTCCTCTACAATCTTAAGGTTTTTTGTTCCGATATGAAATTCAAAATGGCGGCTACGGCAGGACTTAGTTTAACATTGGACCCTATGGGAAAAATGTTTCAAAATGCTTCTTCTCTGAAACCACTTGGACAGTTGAAACCAAACTGCCCAGGAATGATCATTGGAAGGTCCTCTACAAATTTTCTGTTTTTTATGCCAGTCGGAAATCCAAGATGGCCGCCACCGCAGGACATAGATTAACATTGGACCCTATGGGAAAATGTTCAAATGCCTTCTTCTCAGAAACTACAAATATTATTAAAGCCAAACTGTACATGAATGTTCATTGGATGGTCCTCTACAATCTTAAGGTTTTTTGTTCCGATATGAAATTCAAAATGGCGGCTACGGCAGGACTTAGTTTAACATTGGACCCTATGGGAAAAATGTTTCAAAATGCTTCTTCTCTGAAACCACTTGGACAGTTGAAACCAAACTGTCCAGGAATGATCATTGGAAGGTCCTCTACAAATTTTCTGTTTTTTATGCCGGTCGGAAATCCAAGATGGCCGCCACCGCAGGACATAGATTAACATTGGACCCTATGGGAAAATGTTCAAATGCCTTCTTCTCAGAAACTACAAATATTATTAAAGCCAAACTGTACATGAATGTTCATTGGATGGTCCTCTACAATCTTAAGGTTTTTTGTTCCGATATGAAATTCAAAATGGCGGCTACGGCAGGACTTAGTTTAACATTGGACCCTATGGGAAAAATGTTTCAAAATGCTTCTTCTCTGAAACCACTTGGACAGTTGAAACCAAACTGCCCAGGAATGATCATTGGAAGGTCCTCTACAAGGTGTGTGTTTTTTATGCCGGTCGGAAATCCAAGATGGCCGCCACCGCAGGACATAGATTAACATTGGACCCTATGGGAAAATGTTCAAATGCCTTCTTCTCAGAAACTACAAATATTATTAAAGCCAAACTGTACATGAATGTTCATTGGATGGTCCTCTACAATCTTAAGGTTTTTTGTTCCGATATGAAATTCAAAATGGCGGCTACGGCAGGACTTAGTTTAACATTGGACCCTATGGGAAAAATGTTTCAAAATGCTTCTTCTCTGAAACCACTTGGACAGTTGAAACCAAACTGCCCAGGAATGATCATTGGAAGGTCCTCTATAAATTTTTTGTTTTTTATGCCGGTCGGAAATCCAAGATGGCCGCCACCGCAGGACATAGATTAACATTGGACCCTATGGGAAAATATTCAAATGCCTTCTACTCAGAAACTACAAATATGATTAAAGCCAAACTGTACATGAATGTTCATTAGATGGTCCTCTACAAACTTTACGTTTTTTGTTCTGGTATGAAATTCAAAATGGCGGCTACGGCAGGACTTAGTTTAACATTGGACCCTATGGGAAAAATGTTTCAAAATGCTTCTTCTCTGAAACCACTTGGACAGTTGAAACCAAACTGCCCATGAATGATCATTGGAAGGTTCTCTACAAATTTTCCGTTTTTTATGCCGGTCGGAAATCCAAGATGGCCACCACCGCAATACATAGATTAACATTGGACCCTATGGGAAAATGTTCAAATGCCTTCTACTCAGAAACTACAAATATGATTAAAACCAAACTGTACATGAATGTTCATTAGATGGTCCTCTACAAACTTTACGTTTTTTGTTCTGGTATGAAATTCAAAATGGCGGCTATGGCAGGACTTAGTTTAACATTGGACCCTATGGGAAAAAATGTTTCAAAATGCTTCTTCTCTGAAACCACATGGACAGTTGAAACTAAACTGCCCAGGAATGATCATTGGAAGGTCCTCTACAAATTTTCTGTTTTTTATGCCGGTCGGAAATCCAAGATGGCCGCCACCGCAGGACATAGATTAACATTGGGCCCTATGGGAAAATATTCAAATGCCTTCTACTCAGAAACTACAAATATGATTAAAGCCAAACTGTACATGAATGTTCATTAGATGGTCCTCTACAAACTTTACGTTTTTTGTTCTGGTATGAAATTCAAAATGGCGGCTACGGCAGGACTTAGTTTAACATTGGACCCTATGGGAAAAATGTTTCAAAACGCTTCTTCTCTGAAACCACTTGGATAATTGAAACCAAACTGCCCAGGAATGATCATTGGAAGGTCCTCTACAAAGTTTCTGTTTTTTTATGCCGATCGGAAATTCAAGATGGCCGCCACTGCAGGACATAGATTAACATTGGACCCTATGGGAAAATGTTCAAATGCCTTCTTCTCAGAAACTACAAATATGATTAAAGCCAAACTGTACATGAATGTTCATTGGATGATTCTCTACAAACAATACGTTTTTTGTTCCGATATGAAATTCAAAATGGCGGCTACGGCAGGACTTAGTTTAACATTGGACCCTATGGGAAAAATGTTTCAAAATGCTTCTTCTCTGAAACCACTTGGACAGTTGAAACCAAACTGCCCAGGAATGATCATTGGAAGGTCCTCTACAAATTTTCTGTTTTTTATGCCGGTCGGAAATTCAAGATGGCCACCACCGCAGGACATAGATTAACATTGGACCCTATGGGAAAATGTTCAAATGCCTTCTTCTCAGAAACTACAAATATGATTAAAGCCAAACTGTACATGAATGTTCATTGAATGATCCTCTACAAAATATACGTTTTTTATTCTGATATGAAATTCAAAATGGCGGCTACGGCAGGACTTAGTTTAACATTGGACCCTATGGGAAAAATGTTTCAAAATGCTTCTTCTCTGAAACCACTTGGACAGTTGAAACCAAACTGCCCAGGAAAGATCATTGGAAGGTCCTCTACAAAGTTTCTGTTTTTTATGCCGGTCGGAAATTCAAGATGGCCACCACCGCAGGACATAGATTAACATTGGACCCTATGGGAAAATGTTCAAATGCCTTCTTCTCAGAAACTACAAATATGATTAAAGCCAAACTGTACATGAATGTTCATTGGATGGTCCTCTACAAACTTTGCGTTTTTTGTTCCGATATAAAATTCAAAATGGCGGCTACGGCAGGACTTAGTTTAACATTGGACCCTATGGGAAAAATGTTTCAAAACGCTTCTTCTCTGAAACCACTTGGACAATTGAATCCAAACTGCCCAGGAATGATCATTGGAAGGTCCTCTACAAAGTTTCTGTTTTTTTATGCCGATCGAAAATTCAAGATGGCCACCACCGCAGGACATAGATTAACATTGGACCCTATGGGAAAATGTTCAAATGCCTTCTTCTCAGAAACTACAAATATGATTAAAGCCAAACTGTCCATATGTGTGTACATTGGATGGTCCTCTACAAACTTTACGTTTTTTATTCCGATATGAAATTCAAAATGGCGGCTACGGCAGGACTTAGTTTAACATTGGACCCTATGGGAAAAATGTTTCAAAACGCTTCTTCTCTGAAACCACTTGGATAATTGAAACCAAACTGCCCAGGAATGATCATTGGAAGGTCCTCTACAAGGTGTGTGTTTTTTATGCCGATCAGAAATCCAAGATGGCCACCACCGCAGGACATAGATTAACATTGGACCCTATGGGAAAATGTTCAAATGCCTTCTTCTCAGAAACTACAAATATGATTAAAGCCAAACTGTACATGAATGTTCATTGAATGGTCCTCTACAAAATATACGTTTTTTATTCTGATATGAAATTCAAAATGGCGGCTACGGCAGGACTTAGTTTAACATTGGACCCTATGGGAAAAATGTTTCAAAATGCTTCTTCTCTGAAACCACTTGGACAGTTGAAACCAAACTGCCCAGGAATGATCATTGGAAGGTCCTGTTTTTTATGCCGATCGGAAATCCAAGATGGCTGCCACCACAGGTCATAGTATTAACACAGAACCATATGGGGAAAATACAGAAATATATTCTTCTCTGAAGCTATTGCACTGATTGAACCTAAACTGTGCATCAATCATTGGAAGGTCCTTTACAAACTTTGTGTTTTTTATGTTGATCGTAATTCCAAGATGACGCAGGACATAGTTTTTACATAGGACCAATTGGTTTTTTTTTATTACCAGGTGAACGATACAGGCTCTTGAGAGCCTCTGGTATTCCTTTTATGGTTTCAGAGTTATGACCCTCTCATCTTTAGCTGAAAAAAAAGGGGGGGGGGGGTCCATGTCTAATGAACACATGCTTCCATTTTGTTTTTAATTTCATGTGTTGCTAATTTGTCTGATTCTATTCCTGGCAGTCAATTTTTCTGATTCTATCCTGGCAGTAAACTTTTCTGATTCTATCCTGGCAGTAAACTTTTCTGATATTATCCTGACAGTAAACGTTTCCAATTCTATACTGGCAGTAAACTTTTCTGATTCTATCCTGACAGTAAGCATTTCTGATTCTATCATGGCAGTAAGCTTTTCTGATTCTATGCTGATAGTAAATGTTTCTGATTCTATCCTGGCAGTTAACTTGTCTGATTCTATCCTGGCAGTCTGTTTTTCTAATTCTATCCTGGCAGTAAACTTTTCTGATTTTATCCTGGCAGTAAACTTTTCTGATTCTATCCTGGCGGTAAACTTGTCTGATTCTATCCTGACAGTAAACGTTTCTGATTTTATCCTGGCAGTAAACTTTTCTGATTCTATCCTGGCAGTAAACTTTTCTGATTCTATCCTGGCAGTAATATTTTCTGATTCTATCCTGGCAGGAAACTTTTCTGATTCTATCTTGGCAGTAAACTTTTCTGATTCTATCCTGGCAGTAAACCTTTCTGATTATATCCTGGCAGTAAACTTTTCTGATTCTATCCTGGCAGTTAATTTGTCTGATTCTATCCTGGCAGTAAACTTTTCTGATTCTATCCTGGCAGTAAACTTTTCTGATTCTATCTTGGCAGTAAACTTTTCTGATTCTATCCTGGCAGTGAACTTTTCTGATTCTATCCTGGCAGTAAACCTTTCTGATTCTATCCTGGCAGTAAACTTTTCTGATTCTATTCTGGCAGTTAACTTGTCTGATTCTATCCTGATAGTAAATGTTTCTGATTCTATCCTGGCAGTAAACTTTTCTGATTCTATTCTGGCAGTTAACTTGTCTGATTTTATCCTGGCAGTAAACTTGTCTGATTCTATCCTGGCAGTAAGTTTTTCTGATTCTATCCTGGCAGTAAACTTTTCTGAATCTATCCTGGTTGTAAACTTTTCTGATTCTATCCTGGCAGTAAATTTGTCTGATTCTATCCTGACAGTAAACGTTTCTGATTCTATCCTGGCAGTAAACTTTTCTGATTCTATCCTGGCACTAAACCTTTCTGATTCTATCCTGGCAGTAAACGTTTCTGATTCTATCCTGGCAGTAAGATTTTCTGATTCTATCCTGGCAGTAAGTTTTTCTTATTCTATCCTGGCATTAAACTTTTCTGAATCTATCCTGGCTGTAAACCTTTCTGATTCTATCCTGGCAGTAAATTTGTCTGATTCTATCCTGACAGTAAATGTTTCTTGTTTCTATCCTGGCAGTAAACTTTTCTGATTCTATCCTGGCAGTAAACCTTTCTGATTCTATCCTGGCAGTAAACATTTCTGATTCTATCCTGGCAGTAAGCTTTTCTGATTCTATCCTGGCAATAAACTTGTCTGATTCTATCCTGGCAGTAAATGTCTGATTCTATCCTGGCAGTAAACTTTTCTGATTCTATCTTGGCAGTAAATGTTTATAATTATATCCTGGCAGTAAACGTTTATGATTCTATCCTGGCAGTAAATGTTTATAATTATATCCTGGCAGTAAACTTTTCTGATTCTATCCTGACAGTCAACGTTTCTGATTCTATCCAGACAGTAAACATTTCTGATTCTATCCTGACAGTCAATGTTTATGATTCTATCCTGGCAGTAAACTTTTCTGATTCTATCCAGGCAGTAAACCTTTCTGATTCTATCCTAGCAGTAAGCTTGTCTGATTTTATCCTGGCTGTAAACATTTCTTATTCTATCCTGGCAGTAAACTTTTCTTATTCTATCCTGGCCGTAAACTTTTCTGATTCTATCCTGGCAGTAAACTTTTCTGATTCTATCCTGGCAGTAAACTTTTCTGATTCTATCCTGGCAGTAAACTTTTCTGATTCTATCCTGGCAGTAAACGTTTCTTATTCTACCCTGGCAGTAAAATTTTCTTATTCTACCCTGGCAGTAAACTTTTCTGAATCTATCCTGGCAGTAAACTTTTTGATTCTATCCTGACAGTAAGCTTTTCAGATTCTATCCTGGCAGTAAGCTTTTCTGATTCTATCCAGGCAGTAAGCTTTTGTAATTCTATTCTGGCAGTAAACGTTTCTGATTCTATCCTGGCTGTAAACTTTTCCGATTCTATCCTGGCAGTAAACTTTTCTGATTCTATCCTGGCAGTAAACCTTTCTGGTTCTATCCTGGCAGTAAACTTTTCTGATTCTATCCTAGCAGTAAACTTTTCTGATTCTATCCTGGCAGTAAACTTTTCTGATTCTATCCTGGCAGTAAATGTTTCTGATTCTATGCTGGCAGTAAGCTTGTCTGATTCTATCATGGCAGTAATTATATATAAACTTGTCTGATTCTATCCTGACAGTAAACCTGCCTGATTCTATCCTGACAGTAAACTTTTCTGATTCTATCCTGGCAGTAAACTTTTCTGATTCTATCCTGCCAATGAAACTTTCTGATTCTATCCTGGCAGTAAACTTTTTTGATTCTATCCTGGCAGTAAACTTTTCTGATTCTGTCCCGGCAGTAAACTTATATGAATCTATCCCAACAGTAAACGTTTCTGATTCTATCCTGGCAGTAAACTTGTATGAATCTATCCCAACATTAAACATTTCTGATTCTATGCTGGCAGTAAACTTTTCTGAATCTACACAAGCGTATCCTGGCACTAAACTTTTCTGATTCTATCCTGGCAGTAAGCTTTTCTGATTCTATCCTGGCAATAAACTTTTCTGATTCTATCATGGCAGTAAACTTGTATGACTCTATCCTGACAGTAAACATTTCTGATTCTATCCTGGCAGTAAACTTTTCTGATTCTATCCTGGCAGTAAGCTTGTCTGATTCTAACCAGGCAGTAAACTTTTCTGATTCTATCCTGGCAGTAAACTTTTCTGATTCTATCCCAGGGTTTCAGATTGCCATCGTCATCGGCCATTGGCTGAAAATAAATCAAAATGACCGAATATTTTTTGGTCAAGCTGACATTATAGACAGATTATTTTTGCTGACTTGTGACAAATTGACCGATGAAATTTTAATACAATCAGATCAGCAGCGATGTTTTTAGTCTGGATAGTGTTTACGGCGACAGCTAAAGTTATTCCTGTGGTAAATGTATTTTCACTATTTTGTCTGTTTTTAGTCTGGTTATTCCTAATACTATAAATAAAATTTCCTTCTGTTTTCAACAATTACGTTCAATTTCATTGGTTACAATACAAAGCGCAAGGCCAATCGTAGCACGTGTTACAAACGTATGTTGACTGGTTCCCTAAATAAATTTAACGCGTGTTAGCAAGTACCGATATTGAAGGGAACAAGTTGTATTTGAAGGTCAGTGGTCATGTCCGTAAACAAAAAAAGAAAACTCTTCGGAGGACAGAAAACGCTCACAGACATCGGTTTTAACTGAAGTTGAATTTAACAAACGTAACAAATTTAACCAACCAGTGTGTTGTACAAAAAATCTTTTGATCAGTGCTCTGTATTTCCCCATTTCATTTTGTGTTGTGAATTCCTGGTTTGTACGAGTGAGTCGGTATACAAATTAATTTCTTTGAAATTTACAACTTTTTTGTTTGACCTGGTAAACAAGCTTGGTTTTTTGAAAAGATTTGAACACTGGCAGAGACCCTCAGAATGCAGGATTTGGGGTCTAATTTTTCAAAATTTTCTAGGGGGGCAAACCCCCCCTTAGGTTCGGATCAAGTGATCCTCAATTTGTCTGTCTGATAACACGAAATTACTTAAGACAAATTGTCTGATAGAAATTGTCTTATATTGGACAGTTGTCCTGTGCTTACAAAATTGTAGCAGAAACCCTGTAGTAATCCTGGCAGTAAACTTGTCTGATTCTATCCTGGCAGTAAACAAGTGCATAAGTTGCCAGAAAGTATTTCAACCTTGAATCGTTGATCATGTTTATATTACAACATTTTTTGCAGGATCATGGACAAATGTTAGATTAAATATGTATTTAGAAAGAGGATTAAAAATAAATCAAGTTGACACAACAGGGTGTAAAATAAGATTGAGCTGTCATTTATTAATTAACATTTATTTACATTAGTTAAATATTAGTACAGTTATTCTCTTATAATAAGGCCACTACCACCAAAGGCCACACTCCTATCAGGTCAGATTTTAAGGCCCGTTTACACGATCAAAGTTTTCCATCAAAAACTTGGTCTAAGTTTTCTTTGACAAAGTTCTTTGATTGTGTAAACCTGCATCAAAAACTTTGTCAAAGAACTTTGATGGACTATGATGAAATAGAAACCATCCAAATTTACAAAAAACTTGGACAGACTTTTATGGGAATTGACCAATCAAAGCATCTTTTGAATCAAGATCAATGTAAACAAAAGCACATGTTTTTTTTAAATGGCGACCGGGAGATCCAAATTTGTGTGGTCGAACAGGCTTTTAGATGTGCATTGATATAGTAAAATGCTACTAAATTGTTCCCCTCAAGAGAGGACACCCTCTTATAAGGCCACACTCCTGTCAAGTCAGATTTTAGATATGTATTGATATAGTAAAATGCTACTGAATTGTTTTCCTCAAGAGAGGACACCCCTCTTATAAGGCCACACTCCTGTCAAGTCAGATTTTAGATGTGTATTGATATTGTAAAATGCTACTGAATTGTTTTCCTCAAGAGAGGACACCTTTCTTATAAGGCCACACTCCTGTCAAGTCAGATTTTAGATGTGTATTGATATTGTAAAATGCTACTGAATTGTTCCCCTCAAGAGAGGACACCCCACTTATAGGGCCACACTTTAGATGTATATTGATATAGTAAAATGCTACTAAATTGTTCCCCTCAAGAGAGGACACCTTTCTTATAAGGCCACACTCCTGTCAAGTCAGATTTTAGATGTGTATTGATATTGTAAAATGCTACTAAATTGTTCCCCTCAAGAGAGGACACCCCTCTTATAAGGCCACACTCCTGTCAAGTCAGATTTTAGATGTATATTGATATTGTAAAATGCTACTAAATTGTTCCCCTCAAGAGAGGACACCCCTCTTATAAGGCCACACTCCTGTCAAGTCAGATTTTAGATGTGTATTGATATTGTAAAATGCTACTGAATTGTTTTCCTCAAGAGAGGACACCCTCTTATAAGGCCACACTCCTGTCAAGTCAGATTTTAGATGTGTATTGATATAGTAAAATGCTACTAAATTGTTCCCCTGTCTCCTAATGATGACTACTACCTGGTTACAGATTCTGAGGGTAATATTGGCAATATGCGTTTCTTTCGTCCGATACCAGAGCCACAGGTGACGGAACCGGAGCTCCTGCAAGAAAATAAGAATGACATTGTAGGGAACAAAATCTTACATTGTGGAAAATTAATGGACATGTTCAACAAATTTTACAAGGAACATGGTCAAAATGAACCCCGATGTGAACTTTCATGCAACTGGAATACAAACAATTGTCAAAAGTGGGGATTGTCAAGGCGTCTCGGATTAAAATGTGATAACTGTAACTTTTGTGGCGAGAAAACTAAAGTGTACACTGAATCCGACACGGACACTAAAAAGGGACAAAAATACTCAACTGTAAACTTAGGAATTCATGTTGGTCTCCAAAGTTCCCCACTTGGTGTCGAAGGTCTACGTGCATTATTCTTGTCAGCAGGCATACCCGTGCCTTCATGCAGTGCCATGCAAAATGCTGGAATATATGTTAGCAAGACTACCGTGCAAGTAAATGAAATGGACATGCAAGAACGAAGGCAAAAGTTACTCAACCTAAACAAAATACGTGGCTTTGATGAATCCCACCCTATTTCTGTGTCGGGAGATGCCAGATATAACAACCGTTTGGAAAGTGGTGTGGGAAAAACTCCTTTCCAACCAGCTACTCAAAGTGTGTATTACATTTCTGAGAATGAAACGCCTAACAAGGACATAATATGCGTTAACATTGACAATATGCTTTGTGACACTGCTCAGTTAATGCGAGCTAAGGGAAGAAATGTGAAATGTCCAAATCATAGAGGAATTTGTACTGCAAACTTAGACCGTACAGATGTAATTGGAAATGAGAGTCGTTCAGCTGAAAGATGTGCACATAAAATTGCCCAGGATGAAACACCTCTTGTTGTTGGACAATTCACTTCCGATGGTGACTCCGCTGCAAGCATTGGATTTGAAAGGGGTCGACAAACACACTGTACCGTATACGTTGAAAACTTAAGGGATACCCGACATCTGTCAGAATCGCATCGCAAACTTGTAAAAAATGTTGACTTTAGCAAACAAATGTTTCCCGGAATCAACAAGAAAGAACAGGACAGAGTACGGGCAAGATTTTCAATGGATGTGACGAAGCGATGCAGTGCTGAGATCAAACAAGCACATAAACAATTTGCAGGACATATGACAAAAATTATAAGAAAACTCAGCTATACATCTGACAGCATAGTAGCTTGTGTGACCGGACAATGTGGACAGCTGTGCAAAAAACATTCATTGGTATGCTCAGGAGGAAGGAAAGCTGTATGGAAGGCAAAGTTCCTTCCTCCAGGAACTAAGCTTCATCCAAATAACGAGGACTTACGCAAATTAAGGGAGTGTATCCATCTACGTTTGGGTCCCAAGGCACTGATGAAGACACGCTTGAACACAAACACACAGAAAAATGAAAGTGTGAATCGAACACTAACTAAGACAAACCCAAAGTTTGGAACTTGGCGGCGAACACTTCCAGGCCGGATTCACGGTGGTGTACACATGCGAAACTGTGGTGTTTCATCATCAATACAATCCAGATGTAAAGCCGTTGGTGCTGAAATTCACAGCAGTCTTGTGAAGAGACAACTGAAAAATATACAGGACAGAAATGATTATCATATGACAAGAAAAAATTCGATCAAATACAAGGAAAGACAAGCAGTTCTGCGATGTGCACGATTCAGCGATCAAGAAATTATCATGGAAAAGGATAAAACATACGTAAAAAACATTCTGGATCCTGAATTTTCTGAGGATGATCACTCCAGGTTATATTCGAAAAAGCCAAAATCCTTCCGAATGACAATGAGAAAAACATAATTTAAATAATACAATCCGGGAAAGGCATATGATTTTTCAAACATCTTTGCTGAGACAAACAATTTTGCCTGGAATTATTTACATGTGGCGGTTCTAAACTTAGATGTGAAATATTAACACAAGATTTTGTATGACATAAATGAGAGACATGATAATTTTTGGGATTCAATTGAATACAACACGTGTGAATCATGTATCGTAGTCTATGTACATTCATTGGTACAAACCGCGAGTGTCCTGGCAATCGAACATCAATAACAGTGTAACCAGATTTTGTTTTTCTTCCTGTATATAAAATACATGTATTATTTAAACTTTTTTCTGTTTTCTTAATGATTCTGTCTAAATAATCTTTAGCAAAAGCATCAGGCATACTGAAATCAGCTGCCTCGGCCATATTTAAGCTATATTCACGACAAATTTTCAAATATTTTGGAAAAATTTCCCTAAATGTGATCATCAACATTCTAAAACAATGAAGAATCCACATCGGATGCAGTAACCATAGATACAAACCCGGGAAATTTGCTTGCACACACCCCCTTAAGAGGGCACACCACTATATATTCCACCATTGACTTACATTGTAAATAAAAAAATCATTAAAAATCCAAATGAATTTTCTGGATAACAAGACAACTATTTCCTATTATTTTGGTCCAAGGTCCACATTCTGATCCACTTTGAAACATACATTGTATGTCAAATAAGAAAATAATCAGCTGTTTTCAATATCCGGTCAAAACAACAGTATTTACAGTATCCAGGAAATCCTTCCACACAGGGTGTAGTAATTTGACATCCATGTTTTTATATGTGGTTATATTTCAACAAATGACGTGTTTTTTTGCAGTTAAAACCTAACCAAATATGATAGGATTAACTGTAAAAAATATCATAATCAAGAAACAACTGAAAATTTTTTTCAAAGTTCCTGGTGTTCTATTTTGTACTATTTTCGAGGACTGTCTCAATGCGGATTGGCTGGTTTACTGATGTGCCCCCTTATAGGGCCACACTTTAGATGTATATTGATATAGTAAAATGCTACTAAATTGTTCCCCTCAAGAGAGGACACCTTTCTTATAAGGCCACACTCCTGTCAAGTCAGATTTTAGATGTGTATTGATATTGTAAAATGCTACTAAATTGTTCCCCTCTAGAGAGGACACCCCTCTTATAAGGCCACACTCCTGTCAAGTCAGATTTTAGATGTATATTGATATTGTAAAATGCTACTAAATTGTTCCCCTCAAGAGAGGACACCCCTCTTATAAGGCCACACTCCTGTCAAGTCAGATTTTAGATGTGTATTGATGTAGTAAAATGCTACTAAATTGTTCCCCTCAAGAGAGGACACCTTTCTTATAAGGCCACACTCCTGTCAAGTCAGATTTTAGATGTGTATTGATATAGTAAAATGCTACTGAATTGTTTTCCTCAAGAGAGGACACCCCTCTTATAAGGCCACACTCCTGTCAAGTCAGATTTTAGATGTGTATTGATATTGTAAAATGCTACTAAATTGTTCCCCTCAAGAGAGGACACCCCTCTTATAAGGCCACACTCCTGTCAAGTCAGATTTTAGATGTATATTGATATTGTAAAATGCTACTAAATTGTTCCCCTCAAGAGAGGACACCCCTCTTATAAGGCCACACTCCTGTCAAGTCAGATTTTAGATGTGTATTGATGTAGTAAAATGCTACTAAATTGTTCCCCTCAAGAGAGGACACCCCTCTTATAAGGCCACACTCCTGTCAAGTCAGATTTTAGATGTGTATTGATATAGTAAAATGCTACTAAATTGTTTTCCTCAAGAGAGGACACCTCTCTTATAAGGCCACACTCCTGTCAAGTCAGATTTTAGATGTGTATTGATATTGTAAAATGCTACTAAATTGTTCCCCTCAAGAGAGGACACCCCTCTTATAAGGCCACACTCCTGTCGAGTCAGATTTTAGATGTGTATTGATATAGTAAAATGCTACTAAATTGTTCCCCTCAAGAGAGGACACCTCTCTTATAAGGCCACACTCCTGTCAAGTCAGATTTTAGATGTGTATTAATATAGTAAAATGCTACTAAATTGTTCCCCTCAAGAGAGGACACCCCTCTTATAAGGCCACACTCCTGTCAAGTCAGATTTTAGATGTGTATTGATATAGTAAAATGCTACTAAATTGTTCCCCTCAAGAGAGGACACCTCTCTTATAAGGCCACACTCCTGTCAAGTCAGATTTTAGATGTGTATTGATATTGTAAAATGCTACTGAATTGTTCCCCTCAAGAGAGGACACCCCTCTTATAAGGCCACACTCCTGTCAAGTCAGATTTTAGATGTGTATTGATATAGTAAAATGCTACTAAATTGTTCCCCTCAAGAGAGGACACCCCTCTTATAAGGCCACACTCCTGTCAAGTCAGATTTTAGATATGTATTAATATAGTAAAATGCTACTAAATTGTTCCCCTCAAGAGAGGACACCCCTCTTATAAGGCCACACTCCTGTCAAGTCAGATTTTAGATGTGTATTGATATTGTAAAATGCTACTAAATTGTTCCCCTCAAGAGAGGACACCTTTCTTATAAGGCCACACTCCTGTCAAGTCAGATTTTAGATGTGTATTGATATTGTAAAATGCTACTTAATTGTTCCCCTCAAGAGAGGACACCCCTCTTATAAGGCCACACTCCTGTCAAGTCAGATTTTAGATGTATATTGATATTGTAAAATGCTACTAAATTGTTCCCCTCAAGAGAGGACACCCCTCTTATAAGGCCACACTCCTGTCAAGTCAGATTTTAGATGTGTATTGATGTAGTAAAATGCTACTAAATTGTTCCCCTCAAGAGAGGACACCTTTCTTATAAGGCCACACTCCTGTCAAGTCAGATTTTAGATGTGTATTGATATAGTAAAATGCTACTGAATTGTTTTCCTCAAGAGAGGACACCCCTCTTATAAGGCCACACTCCTGTCAAGTCAGATTTTAGATGTGTATTGATATTGTAAAATGCTACTAAATTGTTCCCCTCAAGAGAGGACACCCCTCTTATAAGGCCACACTCCTGTCAAGTCAGATTTTAGATGTATATTGATATTGTAAAATGCTACTAAATTGTTCCCCTCAAGAGAGGACACCCCTCTTATAAGGCCACACTCCTGTCAAGTCAGATTTTAGATGTGTATTGATGTAGTAAAATGCTACTAAATTGTTCCCCTCAAGAGAGGACACCCCTCTTATAAGGCCACACTCCTGTCAAGTCAGATTTTAGATGTGTATTGATATAGTAAAATGCTACTAAATTGTTTTCCTCAAGAGAGGACACCTCTCTTATAAGGCCACACTCCTGTCAAGTCAGATTTTAGATGTGTATTGATATAGTAAAATGCTACTAAATTGTTCCCCTCAAGAGAGGACACCCCTCTTATAAGGCCACACTCCTGTCGAGTCAGATTTTAGATGTGTATTGATATTGTAAAATGCTACTAAATTGTTCCCCTCAAGAGAGGACACCTCTCTTATAAGGCCACACTCCTGTCAAGTCAGATTTTAGATGTGTATTAATATAGTAAAATGCTACTAAATTGTTCCCCTCAAGAGAGGACACCCCTCTTATAAGGCCACACTCCTGTCAAGTCAGATTTTAGATGTGTATTGATATAGTAAAATGCTACTAAATTGTTCCCCTCAAGAGAGGACACCTCTCTTATAAGGCCACACTCCTGTCAAGTCAGATTTTAGATGTGTATTGATATAGTAAAATGCTACTAAATTGTTCCCCTCAAGAGAGGACACCCCTCTTATAAGGCCACACTCCTGTCAAGTCAGATTTTAGATGTGTATTGATATAGTAAAATGCTACTAAATTGTTCCCCTCAAGAGAGGACACCCCTCTTATAAGGCCACACTCCTGTCAAGTCAGATTTTAGATATGTATTAATATAGTAAAATGCTACTAAATTGTTCCCCTCAAGAGAGGACACCCCTCTTATAAGGCCACACTCCTGTCAAGTCAGATTTTAGATGTGTATTGATATTGTAAAATGCTACTTAATTGTTCCCCTCAAGAGAGGACACCCCTCTTATAAGGCCACACTCCTGTCAAGTCAGATTTTAGATGTGTATTGATATTGTAAAATGCTACTAAATTGTTCCCCTCAAGAGAGGACACCTTTCTTATAAGGCCACACTCCTGTCAAGTCAGATTTTAGATGTGTATTGATATTGTAAAATGCTACTAAATTGTTCCCCTCAAGAGAGGACACCCCTCTTATAAGGCCACACTCCTGTCAAGTCAGATTTTGGATGTATATTGATATAGTAAAATGCTACTAAATTGTTCCCCTCAAGAGAGGACACCCCTCTTATAAGTCCACACTCCTGTCAAGTCAGATTTTAGATGTGTATTGATATTGTAAAATGCTACTGAATTGTTCCCCTCAAGAGAGGACAGCCTCTTATAAGGCCACACTCCTGTCAAGTCAGATTTTAGATGTGTATTAATATTGTAAAATGCTACTGAATTGTTCCCCTCAAGAGAGGACACCCCTCTTATAAGGCCACACTCCTGTCAAGTCAGATTTTAGATGTGTATTGATATTGTAAAATGCTACTGAATTGTTCCCCTCAAGAGAGGACACCCCTCTTATAAGGCCACACTCCTGTCAAGTCAGATTTTAGATGTGTATTGATGTAGTAAAATGCTACTAAATTGTTTTCCTCAAGAGAGGACACCCCTCTTATAAGGCCACACTCCTGTCAAGTCAGATTTTAGATGTATATTGATATAGTAAAATGCTACTGAATTGTTCCCCTCAAGAGAGGACACCCCTCTTATAAGGCCACACTCCTGTCAAGTCAGATTTTAGATGTGTATTGATATAGTAAAATGCTACTGAATTGTTCCCCTCAAGAGAGGACACCCCACTTATAGGGCCACACTTTAGATGTATATTGATAGAGTAAAATGCTACTGAATTGTTCCCCTCAAGAGAGGACACCCCTCTTATAAGGCCACGCTCCTGTCAAGTCAGATTTTAGATGTGTATTGATATTGTAAAATGCTACTAAATTGTTCCCCTCAAGAGAGGACACCCCTCTTATAAGGCCACACTCCTGTCAAGTCAGATTTTAGATGTGTATTGATATTGTAAAATGCTACTGAATTGTTCCCCTCAAGAGAGGACAGCCTCTTATAAGGCCACACTCCTGTCAAGTCAGATTTTAGATGTGTATTGATATTGTAAAATGCTACTGAATTGTTCCCCTCAAGAGAGGACACCCCTCTTATAAGGCCACACTCCTGTCAAGTCAGATTTTAGATGTGTATTGATGTAGTAAAATGCTACTGAATTGTTCCCCTCAAGAGAGGACACCCCTCTTATAAGGCCACACTCCTGTCAAGTCAGATTTTAGATGTGTATTGATATTGTAAAATGCTACTGAATTGTTCCCCTCAAGAGAGGACACCCCACTTATAGGGCCACACTTTAGATGTATATTGATAGAGTAAAATGCTACTGAATTGTTCCCCTCAAGAGAGGACACCCCTCTTATAAGGCCACACTCCTGTCAAGTCAGATTTTAGATGTGTATTGATATTGTAAAATGCTACTAAATTGTTCCCCTCAAGAGAGGACACCCCTCTTATAAGGCCACACTCCTGTCAAGTCAGATTTTAGATGTGTATTGATATTGTAAAATGCTACTGAATTGTTCCCCTCAAGAGAGGACAGCCTCTTATAAGGCCACACTCCTGTCAAGTCAGATTTTAGATGTGTATTGATATTGTAAAATGCTACTGAATTGTTCCCCTCAAGAGAGGACACCCCTCTTATAAGGCCACATTCCTGTCAAGTCAGATTTTAGATGTGTATTGATGTAGTAAAATGCTACTAAATTGTTTTCCTCAAGAGAGGACACCCCTCTTATAAGGCCACACTCCTGTCAAGTCAGATTTTAGATGTATATTGATATAGTAAAATGCTACTGAATTGTTCCCCTCAAGAGAGGACACCCCTCTTATAAGGCCACACTCCTGTCAAGTCAGATTTTAGATGTGTATTGATATTGTAAAATGCTACTGAATTGTTCCCCTCAAGAGAGGACACCCCACTTATAGGGCCACACTTTAGATGTATATTGATATAGTAAAATGCTACTGAATTGTTTTCCTCAAGAGAGGACACCCCTCTTATAAGGCCACACTCCTGTCAAGTCAGATTTTAGATGTGTATTGATATAGTAAAATGCTACTAAATTGTTCCCCTTAAGAGAGGACACCCCACTTATAGGGCCACACTTTAGATGTATATTGATATAGTAAAATGCTACTAAATTGTTCCCCTCAAGAGAGGACACCCTCTTATAAGGCCACACTCCTGTCAAGTCAGATTTTAGATGTGTATTGATATTGTAAAATGCTACTAAATTGTTCCCCTTAAGAGAGGACACCCCACTTATAGGGCCACACTTTAGATGTATATTGATATAGTAAAATGCTACTGAATTGTTTCTCTCAAGAGAGGACACCCTTCTTATATAACCACCCCAGCCAAAGATCACCCCTCCTATCAGGTCAGATTGCACTGATATAGTTAAATCCTACTAAAGTGTTTCCCTCAAGAGAGAATACCTCTCTTATAAGACCACTTTTCCATTGGAGAAGGATGGCCTGATAAAAGGGAGACTACATTAGTGGTGTTCCGATCATCGATTATCATAAACAAAAATCAGTCTATTGTTTGAATTTCAACGACAATCTATTAATTTATAATTTTTCAAAATCGATCATATCAAACTTTTCCGGAAACACTGTTTGTCAGAATCTGTTTTGTATTTAGAATGTACATATTGCAAAGGTAAATTATCCGTTTCAAAGTGTAAAACTGACATAGCCTCATGAAGGTCATGGAGGCTAGCATGAGGGAAGCCAGTCAGACTCCAAAATTGTATGGCCACTCAGAAGCTAAAAAAAAGCATTGTATTGAAATATTTTGGATTCATTAAAGCAATAGATGGACCTGCAACTAAAACCAACCTAGATATGACAAAGGCTACATATAAATTATGTCTGAAATCATGCGCTAACAAAGGAGAGCACCCGTTCAACAATAAATATGTTTTTTATACTTTTAAAACAATCATTTATGGTAATAGATAACAATTATAATAAAAAATATTTTTAGTTAACTTCTTTTACAAACAACACCTTCCGATAATAATCGAAAATCGAATCGGTGACAGACATCCGATTATTCCTGTTAATCGATTACTTTTTAGCTCACCTGGCCAAAGGCCATGTGAGCTTTTGCCATCACTTGGCGTCCGTCGTCGTACGTTGTAAGCTTTCACATTTAAATCTTCTCCTCTGAAACCCCTGAACCAAATTAAACCAAACCTGGCAGGGATGGTCCTTGGGTGGGTCCCTTTCAAAATTGTGTCCGACAGACCCGCCTTCCATTCAAGATGGCTGCAGCTGTTACTAAAAATGAAATTTTTTCAATTGTCTGCTGCTTTATTATAAATCAAAATGAGCTCAAATTTTAACTGCATGACAATGAGTAGATTAACATATATTTGGGATTTTTCTGTGAAATTTTTCTTTCAACCGATTTATACAGATATACAAATTAGACATATTTTGATAAAAGATCACATTTAAATCTTCTCCTCTGAAACCGCTGAATCAAATTAAAGCAAATTTGGCTGGGATGGTCCTTGGGTGGCCCCCTTTCAATATTGTGTCCGACAGCCCCACCCTCCATTCAAATTGGCTGCTGTTACTAAAAATAGAAATTTCTTTAGTTGTCAATTTCTGCTTTATTACAAATCAAAATGAACTCAAATTTTAACTGCAGCTACATGGCAATGAGTAGTTTAACATATATTCTGGGTTTTTCTGTGAGATTTTTTCAGCCAGTTTATTCCATTTAGGAATATTATGAGATAAAAACCACAACAAAATCTTTTGCTCAGAAATTTGAGTTGAAATGATCTTTGGGTGGCCCACTTTCAAAATTATGTATAACACCCCCATTTTCTATCAACTTTAGATGTCAAATTGAAAACCAGGTGAGCGATTACAGGCTCCTGGGAGACTAGTTTCTAGCTACAGCTGATTCTCAACACTAAGTTACTTACATACATGAAAACACCAGATTTATACTTTATGGAATAATGTTATAATATTTTGTAATAAAATGAAAAACAAAAACAAAATTACCACACTGTCAGAACAATTACAAAATACAACACTGTCGGAACAATTACAAAATACAACACTGTCGGAACAATTACAAAATACCACACTGTCGGAACAATTACAAAATACAACACTGTCGGAACAATTACAAAATACCACACTGTCGGAACAATTACAAAATACCACACTGTCGGAACAATTACAAAATACCACACTGTCGGAACAATTACAAAATACCACACTGTCGGAACAATTACAAAATACCACACTGTCGAAACAATTACAAAATACCACACTGTCAGAACAATTACAAAATACAACACTGTCAGAACAATTACAAAATACAACACTGTCGGAACAATTACAAAATACCACACTGTCGGAACAATTACAAAATACAACACTGTCGGAACAATTACAAAATACCACACTGTCGGAACAATTACAAAATACCACACTGTCGGAACAATTACAAAATACCACACTGTCGGAACAATTACAAAATACCACACTGTCGGAACAATTACAAAATACCACACTGTCGAAACAATTACAAAATACCACACTGTCGGAACAATTACAAAATACCACACTGTCGGAACAATTACAAAATACCACACTGTCGGAACAATTACAAAATACCACACTGTCGGAACAATTACAAAATACCACACTGTCGGAACAATTACAAAATACCACACTGTCGGAACAATTACAAAATACCACACTGTCGGAACAATTACAAAATACCACACTGTCGGAACAATTACAAAATACCACACTGTCGCAACAATTACAAAATACCACACTGTCGCAACAATTACAAAATACCACACTGTCGCAACAATTACAAAATCACAGATTTATTAAAGTTTATAGAGTAAAAATAAATATTATATATGGTGAAAAATCTATGACTGAAAACTAAACAGGGTTTTGAAAAAAAAAAATGGGAATTAAAAGTACATATTATTTCTAATTAGATTATTATAAAAGATATATATACCGGGTATATAAAAGAAATTAGTAAAAAAAAGAACAAGACGGATTTTTCACAACATTCTTGTACTAACGTTTTCACTGCTGTTGCAGATCTTCAGGTACTGGAAGCGTTTTCTTGACGATTGTTTTATTATATGGAACTTGGACATTCCGGTTGAAATTTTTCATACCGAACTTAAGTCTTTAAATGACCATATTCGTTTCACCGTAAACAGAAGCAAAATAGAAATGCTGTTTTTAGATGTTTTAATTCAACAAATAAAAACATAATAACGGACATTTTCTCGAAAGATACTGACACCCATATGTATCTTAATTTCAGATCCAGTCACCCGAAGCATATTAAAATAAACATTCCGTTTAATTTGGCTTCGAGAATTATAACGATCACAAACACAGAGGAGTTGAGAGATACGTGACTACGGGAACTTAGATTGTATATGAAAAATCAACAATATCCGAAGGAAATAGTTGAACATGGTATACAGAAAGCATTGGAAGAAGGACCGATACATACGGAACTGCGGGAACAAGTACATGTAACCTCAAATCAAAATAATATAATTCGTTTGTAACTACTTATAATCCAAGGGATTACAATATTTTCCATTTTATGAAACAAATTGAATTTAACTTGAACAGTAGCAAACGTATGAAAAATGTATTGCAAAAAAAAGAAGATTATTAATAACAGCAAGAGGCAGCCGAAAAATCTGAAACGCTTCTTGTCATCATCAAAATTTGAATTTCATGAATCATCACCATCTGTGAAGAAATGTACTGACAAGAGATGCTTGACATGTCCGAGTTTAATAGAAGGAACCTCGTTTACATTTAAGAATGGACAGACTTTTACAGTTATGCAAGATATATCATGCAAAACTAAGAATCTTGTATATGCAATTATTTGCTCTAATTGTGGAGAATTCTATTTAGGTGAAACCAAAACTGAATTGCGGACTCGAATGACATAGACAACAAACAAGGCACCAGGACCTTACTATAATAAGAGCTAATGAACATTTCCATCATTGTTCTGGAGGACATTTCAAAATATTCCCGCTGTATAAAGTTAATACAGAGGGTGATTTTTTAAGAAGAAGAAAAGAAACTTTATTAATTAATATTCTTAAACCTACGTTAAATGATAAATGACTTTAAAGATTTTCGTTAATCTTACAATGAATTTAAAGATTTTTATTATGTCTCCCCTTCGAACGAAGGGAGACATATTGTTTTAGTCTGATTTTTTCTTCCGCTTCTGCTTCTTCTCAGCGAAGCTTGTCCGGACCATAACTTTTTTGTCTTTCCAGATAGGTCAATGATATTTGGTATGTGGGTGCATGACCATAAGGCGGTATGTTATGTACTGTAATGACCTTTGTGTGACCTTGACCTTTGACTTCAAGGTCAAATAATTGTTTTTTTAAATAGTATTTTCTTGTCCTGGCCATAACAATTTTGTCTTTCGAGATAGGTCAATGATATTTGGTATGTGGGTGCATGACCATAAGGCAGTGTGTCGCGTACCGTAATGACCTTCGTGGGACTTTGACCTTTCGAGGTAGGTTGTTGTACAGATGGCCGCATTAAGGGGAGAAATAAGTTTTAGGTATCTAAAACAGTTCATCCTAGTTAATCTTATAATAACTTTAAAGATGTTCATTAATTTTATAGGTAATATATTTTACGCGCGAAAGCGTAACATCATAGTCTCCCTTTATATTGTTAATGTCATATATACACTTATAAACATTATACCTGAAGATCTGCAACAGCAGTGAAAACGTTTATACAAGAATGTTGTGAAAAATGCATCTTGTTCTTTATTTTACTAATTTCTTTTATATGTACCAGCATACGGATTTCATTTGACTTTTTAATATGTATACAATGTATATATAGATCTTTTCCTAGATCAATGAATATTGCAGAAGTTGATATTTTTTATATAAATAATGATCCAGAAATACAACATACTTATAGATGTTAATGTACCATGCAAAATATATGGGTGAAATTGATCAAATAGCTTATACTCTAGACAATAAAGACATTATTGTATAAATGTGTAAAATTTATTATTTCAATAGTTTTAAATTAGGACAATTTAAAATTTTGATGACCTAGACCGAATTTCATTTCACTCGTGAGAAGTTTATTTGTATCCTTAAGGTGTGTTTTATCTCTCTCTCAGTCATGTGAAAAAAATTACCTACATGTATTAAACACAGGTAAACAACTAGTAAACAACCAGTACAGAAAAATATGTTAAGTGATTTAATAGTAAATAGGAGGACTATAGTAAATTAGTGGACAGTTAATTAGTTTAATCCTGGAAGTTTGACATCATTGTAATAATATTTATCTAGTGACAATATCATTGAGTGATTAGTTGTATTGTTGTATATTATCTGTTCTCTCAAGGTTAGTGTGGTGGAATGTTGGTGGTGTAATATCATGTCATTTTCAATCAAACGACCTTTTACTTCTACAAATTTACCATGTGGAGTTGAAACATGTTGGACAAGTTTAGTAAATTATATCTATATATGTATATCAGTGTGGACTAGAACTTGATAGTGATAACATACTCATTTTTTACTTTTGAAAGTTTGTTTTAAATCTGTGGACAGTTAAGATGCAACCTGGACGTTGTAGTGTGTCTGGGGTGACTGGTGTTCCAGAAGCAACAGTGCGCCCTGCTGTAAACAATAAGATAACATCTCCGTCAGAGCTATCAACCTTTTACTATGTATATTATCCATACTATCCGATTTACTCGATGTGTCAGGACAGTGGAATATACAATGTTTATCGTACATGGCCAGCAGCTGTACCTAGTAAAATCAAACAACGGTATTTATATCTTAGCTCTATATGTATTACATGTGCAACAATATGCCTATAGCACTTGCTAACTTTGTAGATTATAACTTTTTTAGGGAAAAGGAGAGGGGGGAGGGGGGGGGGGGCATTTCTTTCTTTTAACATTTCTGTCTCAAGAAGAGTTTGAAGATACCAAAGGGGTAATAAGAATCTGTAAATCAAAGAAAGACATATGGCACAATGACCAAAAATAAAAGGACAAACAACGATCCACAAAACGTTACACATAAAACTAAAGATTGAGTAACACAAACACCACTAAAAACTGGGAGTGAACTCAACTGCTCCGGAATGGTAAGCAGTTCCTGCTCCACTAGTAGCACCCGTCGTGTTACTCTAGTTACAAACACTGTGATAAGTCATGAATGAGGAAAGGACCAATATCTTTGGTCATTTGTGACACAGATGTTCCGTAAAGGTTAACCAAGTGATGGTGGCAATCAACCCATTATTTGGCTACCCTATTATATATGTTTTTGAAATTTATTTGAAAACAAAATTGTATCATTCATGGCTTCGGTCTTCCATTCACAAATAAAACATTGTGAACTAGAACCTTATTTCCTGTGTTAATCTATAAAAATATAGGCCAATAAGTATAGCAAAATATCAGTGAAAAACTATTAATCTAGATTTAAATTAGGCTAAACATAGCAGAATTTCAGTGAAAAACTAGGAAAGCTGCTACTTATGATTTATTACTGACTGGGAACTCGTGTTAAATAATTTTGTTATTTCTATGTATCTAGAAAAATAGTCAATAACTAATAAATACATTTGTCCGTTCAGCTCGAACAAATTCGATACATTTCTGGCAATTTTTCACCACAGCTTCCAACTGCGAACTTAAACCAAGCCACCAAACTGACAATCTTGCACGCTGTCGACATTTAACTATGCCCTGATGACCGTCGTGAACACGTTTCAAAATTTCATTTTGCAACGAGTGCGGGATTACTATTCTTGTACCTTTAAAAAGTAAATTATCATGTACAGTAAATTCTGTCTGCATGGTCCAATATGGGCGCAACTTTTTGTCTAATTTCGACTTCTCTGGCCACCCATCTCTGCAATAAGAGATCACATTCCTACAAATTTCATCCTTGGCCGACTCAGTCTTAATCAATTCGATTCTATTTTGCGATGCTGGTAAATTACTCATAACCACGTCCACGAACGCTTTTGTTTCATTCTCGAAATCGGTATCGGACTGTGACATATTTTCAACGGTGCTCTCGACAGCGTATCTGCTATGTTGAGATCTTTTCCAGCAACATGCGATATACTAAAATCAAATCTCATAAGATGCATTTTAAAGCGTTGTATACTAGCTGGAAATTCGCTAAATCTTTCGTACTGAGAAACGGTACCAAAGGTTTGTGGTGAGTTTCTAATTTGAACTTAGTCCCGATTAAATAATTACTGAATTTTTCACATGCTCACGTTATGACAAGTGCTTCCTTTTCAATTTGTGCGTATCGCATCTGTGTCCGACATTGATCTGGACGCGTACGCCACAGGCCTTAGACTTTCGCCTCGTTTCTGCCTAATAACTGCGCCAATACCAAATGATGATGCATCCGCTGAAACAATTAACAGTTATATTGCATTTTCTATTTGAAAGGCAAGCTAAAGTATTGGACGAGACAACTCAAAACTGTATCTATAGTTGTTTAATAGTGACAAAAAAATTGTCAAATCTCAACATTTGTTTTGTATGTCAAGGTTCAGTAAATTTTTTGGTGATTATATATCTAGCCATGCTTTTGGTGAATTCCTCCTGGGTTTATCTACATATAGGAGCAAGCTAAATTTTTTTTTAAAATAAGACCCTAGAGGACAACAGAATCAATAAAATTTACTTGATAACCATTGTACATTTTAATCATGGTTACATATTTGCTCAATCTAATTAAAATTAAATCTCAGAACTTGCTCCCTATTTTCATTTTGTTGTTTACATGTCGCGCGTTACGAGCGACCAAAAAAAAAAAAAAAAAAAGGGAGCAAGTGTGTAGATCTAATTTTAATTTGATTGATATTTGCTAAGTAACAATTTTTTTTATTTGATACAGTGCTGTAGAAGACACTGTTTGTTGGGTGATCAGATACTAGTATTCAAATTACTTTCTATACATTGATGAATGGGTGAATATTCTTGACAGATGACAGGTGTGAGGAGAGTAACCTATTATTTCACCCACCACGTTATCTCCATAGAATTAATAGGTTGTGAATCCTAATAGCAAGCTGTCTTTATTAAAGTCTTGCTTGTTGATTGAAGTACTGGTCTTTTCACTAGTTCATTACCACCCTAGAGATCTTTGGCCGAATTATTGACACTGTTCTGACAGATCATAATCTTTGGCCAAACTGTCTATACTGTTCTGACAGATCATAATCTTTGGCCAAGCTGTCTACACTGTTCTGACAGATCATAATCGTTGGCCAAACTGTCTACACTGTTCTGACAGATCATAATGTTTGGCCAAAGTGTCTGCACTGTTCTGACAGATCATAATCGTTGGCCAAACTGTCTACACCATTCTGACATATCACAATCTTTGGCCAAACTGTCTACACCATTCTGACATATCACAATCTTTGGCCAAACTGTCTACACCATTCTGACATATAACAATCTTTGACCAAACTGTCTACACTGTTCTGACATATCATAATCTTTGGCCAAACTGTCTACACTGTTCTGACAGATCATAATCTTTGGCCAAGCTGTCTACACTGTTCTGATAGATCACAATCTTTGGTGAAACTGTCTACACTGTTCTGACAGATCATAATCTTTGACCAAGCTGTCTACACTGTTCTGACATGTTACAATCGTTGGCCAAAGTTCTATATTGTTCTGACATATCACAATCTTTGACCAAACTGTCTACACTGTTCTGACATATCATAATCTTTGGCCAAACTGTCTACACTGTTCTGATAGGTCACAATCTTTGGCCAAACTGTCTTCACTGTTCTGATAGGTCATAATCTTTGGCCAAACTGTCTACACTATTCTGACAGATCACCATTTTTGGTCAAACTGTCTATACTGTTCTGACAGGTCACCATCTTTGTCCAAATCTCTACACTTTTCTGATAGATCACAATCTTTGGCCAAAATATTGACACTGTTCTGAAAGATCATGATCTTTGATGAAACTGTCTACACTGTTCTGACAAATCACAATCATTGACCAAGCTGTCTACACTGTTCTGATAGGTCATAATCTTTGGCCAAGCTGTCTGTACACTATTCTGATAGATCACCATTTTTGGCCAAGCTGTTTACACTGTTCTGATAGGTCATAATCTTTTGCCAAACTCTACACTGTTCTGATAGGTCACAATCTTTGGCCAAACTGTCTTCACTGTTCTGATAGGTCATAATCTTTGGCCAAACTGTCTACACTATTCTGACAGATCACCATTTTTGGCCAAACTGTCTACACTGTTCTGACAGGTCACCATATTTGTCTAAACTGTCTACACTGTTCTGATCGATCACAATCTTTGGCCAAACTATTGACACTGTTCTGACAGATCATAATCTTTGGTGAAACTGTCTACACTGTTCTGACAAATCACAATCTTTGGCCAAGGTGTCTACACTGTTCTGATAGGTCATAATCTTTGGCCAAACTGTCTACACTATTCTGACAGATCACCATTTTTGGCCAAGCCGTCTACACTGTTCTGACAGGTCATAATCTTTGGCCAAACTGTCTACACTATTCTGACACTCACCATTTTTGGCCAAGCTGTCTACTCTGTTCTGATATATAGGTCACAATCTTTGGCCAAGCTGTCTACACTGTTCTGATAGGTCACCATCTTTAGACAAAATGAAGATAGAATAATTCATAGGGTAAGAAGTTAACAAAGTTTTAGTCATTAGTAATTGTCTTTTTCATGTAAGGACTATCAGATATATTTTAACCAGTGTTTTTTTTTGTTATATATAATTCTGTTCTACATTACTACAGTCAAGGGACTATAATTAATCAGGTTACTTAGTAGAGACTTAATTAATCATATTAATTATAATTGAAGCTTGTTGGTTCTTTGTTGTCTTTTTTTTCCTAATAACTTCATTGGTTTCAATTTTCTTTTGATAGACTCACATTTACCTGTCAATTAAAAACCATGTAAATACTTCTTTTGTAAATATAAAGGTATACATTTGTACACAACTTGTAGTAGACTAGTCCTACAGACATAAGTGCTACAGTGCGTATGATATAAGTGCTACAGTGCGTATGTGAATGTCCTCAAGTCACCTGGGTCAGAGGTCAAAGTTAATCAGTCTACTAAAATATAAATAAAATCATATTTCACCATATATAATGAAGTGAATCTCTTTGTACTCTAATAACAGAAAAACAAGAGAGCTCAAATGACCAAAGGTCTTTCCCTTCTTACTTTAAAATGTAAATCAAGAATCAAATTCAAAATGGACCAATCATTGTAAAAATATGATAATGTATATTAGCAGAAAGAGTTATCTACATACATGGGAAGTGATCATGTATTTTGATGGTTCAATATAAATGTCAAGAAATTTCAAAAAGGCAATCCTACTGAAAAATCACTTTGTTTTCATGATTTGAATCTCAGTGGTGTTGGTGTGCTTGTGTCAAGTTCAGAAATTTGTGCATCGATCTCTGGCTCACTCAAACTATGAGGACTATGAGATTGGTATTGACTGCTTTTAATCTTATTCACCTATCATTATGAAACAAGATCAAAGACAAGGCTGGCTCTAGATCTGAGACTGAGTTAAGATAATCTGTTAGAGAATAGTCAAATGAGTACATGTGGACTGCTGTTTGAGTGAATTCCATACTGTAAACATCCAGCTCAGCATGTTGGTCTAATACTAAGTCAAAAAGTAGGATGTTTTGGTCATATATACTTGTAGTTAAAAAAAAATCTTATTTTGAATTAAAATGAGAATTTCTCACTTCTCCTGCTTTTGTTTTGTAAGTCCTCTTTTTTGAGAAGTTTAACTCTGAACTACTGTTTAATGGTGACATCATAACACTTGCTCAATGATGCCAGTTATGTGAATTATTAAGGACCATACTGTGACTGAGTCTTGACTGCAAAGACTCCTCCTTTAGTTAAATTTGTTTCTAAGTGTTAGGATCTTTTCTCTCATTTTTATTTATGTGCATATTCCTTCTGGTTTTTTTTTATAGCATATAATGAAAGAATCATTGGTATATCTTTGGAATAAGACTTTTTGTTGTTTTTAAAAAAGAAAACAATAAGAGACGTGGGTTGCATTGACATTAATAGTATTAAAGTTCAAGTAGTTAGATAAAATGAATGAATTGTAAATATATAATTACCAGGAGGAAACTTGTTTGTTTTGATCTGGTCATGAAGGGAAATTAATTAACAGGTTCATAGATACACAATTATGATAGATGTAGTTGTTTGTTTCTTATACTGTGTCATAAAAATATATCTGACAGGTCATTTATATACATGTATACAATACATGTATCTTAGAGTTATCTCCCTTCTCATAGTATTTGAACATGTTTGACAATGTCACAGACATTTTTGGTTATATAATATTTGTTATTGTTTTGTATTGTCTGACACTAGTTAAATTTGTGAGTTACATGTTGTGAATAGGGTTTAAAGGTCATTAACAGCCGTTTGTACTTTTTTTTATTTCCCTATTATAATAAATCCAGGAAACACAATGTACATACACAATACTGCTAACACTTGAGTAAATATTACATACATAATAGTAATACCAAGTAAATATTACATACATAATAGTAATACCAAGTAAATATTACATACATAATAGTAATACCAAGTAAATATTACATACATAATAGTAATACCAAGTAAATATTACATACATAATAGTAATACCAAGTAGATATTACATACATAATAGTAATACCAAGTAAATATTACATACATAATAGTAATACCAAGTAAATATTACATACATAATAGTAATACCAAGTAAATATTACATACATAATAGTAATACCAAGTAAATATTACATACATAATAGTAATACCAAGTAAATATTACATACATAATAGTAATACCAAGTAAATATTACATACATAATAGTAATACCAAGTAGATATTACATACATAATAGTAATACCAAGTAGATATTACATACATAATAGTAATACCAAGTAAATATTACATACATAATAGTAATACCAAGTAAATATTACATACATAATAGTAATACCAAGTAGATATTACATACATAATAGTAATACCAAGTAGATATTACATACATAATAGTAATACCAAGTAAATATTACATACATAATAGTAATACCAAGTAAATATTACATACATAATAGTAATACCAAGTAAATATTACATACATAATAGTAATACCAAGTAGATATTACATACATAATAGTAATACCAAGTAAATATTACATACATAATAGTAATACCAAGTAAATATTACATACATAATAGTAATACCAAGTAGATATTACATACATAATAGTAATACCAAGTAAATATTACATACATAATAGTAATACCAAGTAAATATTACATACATAATAGTAATACCAAGTAAATATTACATACATAATAGTAATACCAAGTAAATATTACATACATAATAGTAATACCAAGTAGATATTACATACATAATATTAATACCAAGTAAATATTACATACATTATAGTAATACCAAGTAAATATTACATACATAATAGTAATACCAAGTAAATATTACATACATAATAGTAATACCAAGTAAATATTACATACATAATAGTAATACCAAGTAAATATTACATACATAATAGTAATACCAAGTAAATATTACATACATAATAGTAATACCAAGTAAATATTACATACATAATAGTAATACCAAATAGATATTACATACATAATAGTAATACCAAGTAGATATTACATACATAATAGTAATACCAAGTAGATATTACATACATAATAGTAATACCAAGTAAATATTACATACATAATAGTAATACCAAGTAAATATTACATACATAATAGTAATACCAAGTAAATATTACATACATAATAGTAATACCAAGTAAATATTACATACATAATAATAATACCAAGTAGATATTACATACATAATAGTAATACCAAGTAAATATTACATACATAATAGTAATACCAAGTAAATATTACATACATAATAGTAATACCAAGTAAATATTACATACATAATAGTAATACCAAGTAAATATTACATACATAATAGTAATACCAAGTAAATATTACATACATAATAGTAATACCAAGTAAATATTACATACATAATAGTAATACCAAGTAAATATTACATACATAATAGTAATACCAAGTAAATATTACATACATAATAGTAATACCAAGTAAATATTACATACATAATAGTAATACCAAGTAGATATTACATACATAATAGTAATACCAAGTAAATATTACATACATAATAGTAATACCAAATAGATATTACATACATAATAGTAATACCAAGTAGATATTACATACATAATAGTAATACCAAGTAGATATTACATACATAATAGTAATACCAAGTAAATATTACATACATAATAGTAATAACAAGTAAATATTACATACATAATAGTAATACCAAGTAAATATTACATACATAATAGTAATACCAAGTAAATATTACATACATAATAATAATACCAAGTAGATATTACATACATAATAGTAATACCAAGTAAATATTACATACATAATAGTAATACCAAGTAAATATTACATACATAATAGTAATACCAAGTAAATATTACATACATAATAGTAATACCAAGTAAATATTACATACATAATAGTAATACCAAGTAAATATTACATACATAATAGTAATACCAAGTAAATATTACATACATAATAGTAATACCAAGTAAATATTACATACATAATAGTAATACCAAGTAAATATTACATACATAATAGTAATACCAAGTAAATATTACATACATAATAGTAATACCAAGTAGATATTACATACATAATAGTAATACCAAGTAAATATTACATACATAATAGTAATACCAAGTAAATATTACATACATAATAGTAATACCAAGTAAATATTACATACATAATAGTAATACCAAGTAGATATTACATACATAATAGTAATACCAAGTAAATATTACACACATAATAGTAATACCAAGTAAATTTTACATACATAATAGTAATACCAAGTAAATATTACATACATAATAGTAATACCAAGTAAATATTACATACATAATAGTAATACCAGCTACATTACAACAACAACAACACTATTATTTTGTCCTGAAAATATTATCACATTTGATTTTATTTTTACATCAGAATATGTTTAAAATTGTGTAGTTGGGTGGGTGAGAGGAGTCGTTAACAACAGAGTTCATCTCCTACATCTTTTCAAGCTTTATGTGTCCCTGTTCTTGTGAATACAATTGAAATGTACTGGTAATGTCACATTTCAACAGTAACATAAAAAATATAAGAATGAGTCTCAATATCAATTGAAAATAATTGACCAAATCTCTTGTAAAATAAAATGTGCTCTATAAATGTACATAACAAGTAAAAATTCATTTTTAGCATCAATTTTTCAGTTTCAGGTCACACAAGAATTTTTAACAGATTCAGATAGATAATTAAATATAATGAAACAATAATCAACACAGTGCATCAGCATGGCCATTGGCCCTTTATATTTTTGACACTTTTGAGAGTTTTCCTAATTAGGTCATCAGTATCCATCTCTGTCAATAGCCATACAAGTCATAATGTCACAATTTTCAACTGTTGCATGTAGTAATTATTTTTATATTTTCGATGTAACTAATATATCACTGCTTAAAAAGACAGAAGAAAAAATTTGTACAAAACTTTTGCAAGTACCTGTAGTTTTTTTTCTAAATCATTAATAGGTTTTAGAAGGGGAGGTACATTGTATATCCATTCAAAAAGTTTCTGTTCCTGTCTCTAGCCAGGGATGTTTAATGGATTAGTTTGTCAACCAGTACTGTTTAATCTTTAATTTTTTTTTTATATATATCCCTGAAAAAAGTTTAGTCCCATATGTTTTTGAATTTATATCATTATTTAACATTATAAAAATATGTATATCCATGATGTATATATTCCCACTTCTCCCTGTTGCTTTTCCGAACTTTGCAGTTATTTCTAAAAATTTTGTAAAATATTTTGAAGCAGTTTCACATTAAGAATACAAAGTAAAGTTGAAGGCAGTTACAATTTTTTACATGAAGTCTTGAAAACAGTGATTATGTAAATAAATTACTGTAAAATACTAATTTCTTATTGAAAATGTTTTTTTTCACTAAAAGTGCTTGTTTACACCACATTGACTTGCTCCCGGCCTTTCTTTATCAATAATTTTATCCCTACTATCAATGTGCGGTACTAAAATATCACAAGGGATGACACCCGCGCGATACCACCTCACTTCAATTCTATAATTTTCATATTTATACTTTATTTCTACCTTTCGTACGGTTTAGTTGTGTTGAATAATGGTAATTCCAAATAAATATCACAAAAAATCTCCTTAAAGTCCCCCTATGCTAAGTATGTCAGCTATATTAATCCATAAAATCAAAATAGGACAACTCCCATGGACAGAAAACGAAAGTAGGAACCTCGTTTTCGATTCGTCGTTCGGACTCTCTCAGGAGCTTTCTTATTAGGTAACGGTAATATGTAAAGATCCGAAAATCTTTCACTTGTGCGGTTTTTTAAAATCAATCAAAGAATATTCGTACTACTCTGATTTTAGTATATGATATGGTAAAGTCACGAGAGACTCCAAATGACGAATTGAAAACGAGGTTCCTTCTTTCATTTTCTGTCCATGGGAGTTGTCCTATTTTGATTATATGGATTAATATCGCTGACATACTTAGTATAGGGGGACTTTAAGGAGATTTTTTGTGATATTTATTTGGAATTATCATTATTCAGCACAACTAAATCGTACGAAAGATAGGAATTAAGTATAAATATGAAAATTATAGAATTGAAGTGAGGTGGTATCGCGCAGGTGTCATCCCTTGTGATATTTTAGTACTGCACATTGATAGTAGGGTTACAATTATTGATAAAGAAAGGCCGGGAGCAAGTCCCTTTGTTTACACATTTTTCTTGCAAAAATTTTCAAAACTTTTTGTTAAAATATCTGTATTGATTTTTAAAATTTTGATAACAAATATGACCTACCAATCATATAGTCTGTGAGATTTCTAAATTAATATACATGTATGGGAGATAATTCGGTTTTCATTATGAAATATGGTCAAATGAATTGTCTCCCATGTAACAGTTTTGTTAAGAAAGGGGAAATAATTCATGTGTTCTAAAACATCTGTGATTGATAAGGGTTATGTCCCATTTGTCAGTACAATAAATGTATTCATGTAGACCACAAATGATGATTATGATACTAAATTATAGTTTCAGCATTAAGTACATGTAAACTTCTATATACCACCCCCCACTTGTAAGATAAAGGTATTGAAATAGTCATGTACTTTACAGAAAATTAGCAAAATAATAATAAAAAACAGCTTATATGTCTTCATGAAAATCAAATAAGATAGTGTTAATTGAACAGTTTGTCCAGTTTATAGCTTTGAATATTTATTTGTACAGAAATATTGTTGAAAGTGGCATTAAACACCATCAAACAAACAAACAAACTTTGTTTGTACAAGTGTTTTTAAGTCAAATACTGGTAATGAAACTTAGTATGCAGCACAAATTTTAAAAAAGTTCTGCACAAATAAAAAGAAGTATATTGTTGTATTTTTTATTTTGATTTGCATAAAAAAAAAAATGGCTGTTTTAATTATTATATTTAATAAAATTCCTAAGATGATTGATTATTTATAACATCTGTGAAATGATCAGATCTGAATTTTGTTTGTAAATGGCATTTGAAATTATATTTTGTTGATCTTGGGAATAAATAGTACTGTTTTGGCTGGCAACCATAAAATGGCCTTGAAAGATGACAGAAGTCATTCAACCTTAATATTAATGCTTTTTTGTACTTAAATTTTATACATTTTTATCAAAAGGAAAACAAGTACATATGTTTTTAGAAATGAACTTGTAATCAATTTCAGACCTTTATATATTTAAAGTTACTCTTGTTGATCATCTATAAATAATCACACATTTATAAATGTTCAAAATCATTTTGTACTGTTGACTGAACTGCATGCACTAGAATAAGAATATTTTATTGCCAATTTTGGGCCCACAAGGGGCAAACAAGAATACATATAAAGATAGAGCTAAATGTACGCAGTTAGATTAGGAACATTTAGTAGGGTGTAATGAACTTTATCTCATGGCATATCTCCACATGTGATACAGATATGTCTGAAATTAAAGAGTTACTTTTTCATGTTGCAAATTTCTTTCTTTAATTTCTTACAATACATGTGTCTCACATTTCATGCTACCTCCCTCTTAAACAAATTCTTACAAGAATGATAATTAATTCACCTAAGAATAGAGATATGACAGTAGATATTTTATGATTCTTATAATATATAGATTTGGGGAATCCCCTAAAATGTTTTGACATCAATTTGACAGATCAAGGTTTTTGGAAAGTAGGACTTGTATACATGTGTATTAAATGATCCAAAGATATACATTGAATACAAGTCTCATAAGTTGTCTGGCTGTTTGTGTTTAGTACTAAATGATTCAGAATTTTATTTGATACTTAGTTTATGACAAAAATAGACCAAAAATATATGAAATAGTCGTCACCTATCCTCATGTCAGTTCTAATGACTGTTTTATAAAGGAACCTAGATTTTAGCTCACCTGGCCATAGGCCAAGTGAGCTTTTGTCATGGGTAAGCGTCCGTCGTCCGTCCATCCGTCTGTTAGCTTTTCACATTTAAATCTTCTTCTCTGAAACCGCTGAACAGATTTCAACCAAGCTTCCCAGAAATGTTCATTGGATGGTCCTCTACCAGATTTGTGTTTTTGGTGCTGATTTGAAATCCAACATGGCTGCCAGGGTCCATAATGTGTTCTCATTGGCTGAAAATTTTTAAATCTTCTTGTCAGAAACCACCAAGCCAATTGAATTGTGACCTTGCAGGAATGATCATTGGGTGGTCCTGTACTAAAATTGTGAATCGTTTGCCGATCGGAAATTCAAGATGGCCGCCATGACTCGACTTAGTTTAACATTGGACCCTATGGGAATTTCACATTTTCATCTTTTTTTCTGAAACCACAAAACAGATTTGAACCAAACTTGCCAGAAATGTTCATTGGGTGATCATATACAAGATATATGTTTTTGGCGCTGATCGGAAATCCAACATGGCTGCCAGGGCCCATAATGTGTTCTGATTGGTCGAAATTTTAAAAATCTTCTTGTTAGAAACCACTCAGCCAATTGAATTGTGACTTTGCAGGAATGATCATTGGGTGGTCCTGTACTAAATTGTGAATCGTTTGCTGATCGGAAATTCAAGATGGCCACCATGACTTGACTTAATTTTAACATAGGACCCTATGGAAAAAATGTTTAAAAGTCTTCTCCTCTGAAACCAGTAAGTCAGTATAAAGCAAACATGGCATGAATGGTCCTTAGGTGGTCAACTTTCAAAATTATGTCCTGTGACCCCGACCTCCATCCAAGATGGCAATCGTCAGCAGACATACATAGTTTTAACATAGGACCATATGGGAAAAATGTTTAAAAAAAATTTCCTCTGAAACCAGTATTGGCAGTAAGCCAATTTAAAGCAAACATGGCATGAATAGTCCTTAAATGGTCAACTTTCAAAATTATATCCAGTGACCCAAACCTCCATCCAAGATGGCCACGATCAGCGGACATAGTTTTAACATAGGACCCTATGGGAAATATGTTTAAAAATCTTCTCCCCTGAAACCAATAAGCCAATTTAAAGCAAACATGGCATGGATGGTCCTTAAGTGGTCAATTTTCAAAATTGTGTCCAGTGACCCTGACCTCCAGTGGACATACTGTAGTTTTAGCATAGGACCCTATGGGAAAAAATGTTTTAAAATCTTCTCTGAAACCAGTAAGCCAATATAGCAAACATGTCAACGATGGTCCTTAGGTGGTCAACTTCCAAAATTGTGTTCAGTGACCCCGATCTCGGTCCAAAATGGCCACCGTAAGCAGACATAGTTTTAACATAGGACCCTATGGGAAAATTGTTTAAACGTCTTCTCCTCTGAAACCAGTCAGCCAATTTAAAGCAAACATGGCATGGATGGTCCTTGGGTAGTATACTTTCAAAATTGTGTCCGGTGACCACAACCTCCATCCAAGATGGCTGCTATGAGCAGACATAGTTTTAACATAGAACCCTATGGCAGTATGGGATTTGAATAGTAATTTAGATGTATTCGGCATGCAGACATTCTTAAGAGGACTTCTTTATGTCAGGTGAGCGATACAGGCTCACCTGAGCCTCTAGTTCTACTTGTCTTGGTTTGTTTGTTTGATGGTGCTTAACACCACTTTCAACAATATTTCAGTTCTATTGTCGTGTTGATGAGTTTATAACATATTATTCAAATCTGGGTTTTATTAGAAAAACATCATTCTGAGGTTAACATTTTCTCTCAAGTATCAGTTAATTTCACAGTGAGCATTAAATGTTTTTCGTTATTTATTAATTTTTATTGTAAGCATAGATGTTCCTTTCTACTAGAGGTAAATGTTCGTCTCTTTTAGAGGTATTTTTAAATGTTTATTGTCACATAAAATTTACAAGTTGGTGACAAAATCCAGTGGGGTAGATCATGGGTTTAAGCCTGTGTCAGGTCAAAATAAAGACTATAACATTGTCATTTCCTGCTTCTCTTCTTAAAACTCTGCATTAAGGAGTAAGTGCAAAGACTGGTTGACTTGGAATCAGGATAATGTGTCTGTTTGGAGCAAACTGACTACCCATGGACTGTTGTTTCAGTGAGCTAGCCCTGTGAATATCCAACTACACAATCATGTTGATGTAGTACACAGCAGACATCATCATTTAACGTCATCTCATTGAAATGTAACTTGTTCTCATCAAAGTCCATGATATACAAACAAAATGTAGCTGAAACATTGCTTACATGGCATAAAGCAACAATCACTGACTCGCACTTCAGGGGTGCTGGACCTCAGCATAAAACAACAATCACTGGCTCACACTTCAGGGGTGCTGGACCTCAGCATAAAACAACAATCACTGACTCACTGCAGAGGTGCTGGACCTCAGCATAAAACAACAATCACTGACTCACACTTCAGGGGTGCTGGACCTCAGCATAAAACAACAATCACTGACTCACACTTCAGGGGTGCTGGACCTCAGCATAAAACAACAATCACTGACTCACACTTCAGGGGTGCTGGACCTCAGCATAAAACAACAATCACTGACTCACACTTCAGGGGTGCTGGACCTCAGCATAAAACAACAATCACTGACTCACACTTCAGGGGTGCTGGACCTCAGCATAAAACAACAATCACTGACTCACACTTCAGGGGTGCTGGACCTCAGTATAAAACAACAATCACTGACTCACACTTCAGGGGTGCTGGACCTCAGCATAAAACAACAATCACTGACTCACACTTCAGGGGTGCTAGACCTCAGCATAAAACAACAGTCACTGACTCACACTTCAGGGGTGCTGGACCTCAGCATAAAACAACAGTCACTGACTCACACTTCAGGGGTGCTGGACCTCAGCATAAAACAACAATCACTGACTCACACTTCAGGGGTGCTGGACCTCAGCATAAAACAACAATCACTGACTCACACTTCAGGGGTGCTGGACCTCAGCATAAAACAACAATCACTGACTCACACTTCAGGGGTGCTGGACCTCAGCATAAAACAACAATCACTGACTCACACTTCAGGGGTGCTGGACCACAGCATAAAACAACAATCACTGACTTACACTTCAGAGGTGCTGGACCTCAGCATAAAACAACAATCACTGACTCACACTTCAGGGGTGCTGGACCTCAGCATAAAACAACAATCACTGACTCACACTTCAGGGGTGCTGGACCTCAGCATAAAACACCAATCACTGACTCACACTTCAGGGGTGCTGGACCTCAGCATAAAACAACAATCACTGACTCACTCTTCAGGCTGGACCTCAGCATAAAACAACAATCACTGACTCACACTTCAGGGGTGCTGGACCTCAGCATAAAACAACAATCACTGACGCACTCTTCAGGGGTGCTGGACCTCAGCATAAAACAACAATCACTGACTCACACTTGACGGGTTCTGGACCTCAGCATAAAACAACAATCACTGACTCACACTTCAGGGGTGCTGGACCTCAGCATAAAACAACAATCACTGACTCACACTTCAGGGGTGCTGGACCTCAGCATAAAACAACAATCACTGACTCACACTTCAGGGGTGCTGGACCTCAGCATAAAACACCAATCACTGACTCACACTTCAGGGGTGCTGGACCTCAGCATAAAACAACAATCACTGACTCACTCTTCAGGCTGGACCTCAGCATAAAACAACAATCACTGACTCACACTTCAGGGGTGCTGGACCTCAGCATAAAACAACAATCACTGACGCACTCTTCAGGGGTGCTGGACCTCAGCATAAAACAACAATCACTGACTCACACTTGACGGGTTCTGGACCTCAGCATAAAACAACAATCACTGACTCACACTTCAGGGGTGCTGGACCTCAGCATAAAACAACAATCACTGACTCACACTTCAGGGGTGCTGGACCTCAGCATAAAACAACAATCACTGACTCACACTTCAGAGGTGCTGGACCTTAGCATAAAACAACAATCACTGACTCACACTTCAGGGGTGCTGGACCTCAGCATAAAACAACAACCACTGACTCACAGTCACACTTCAGAGGTGCTGAACCTCAGCATAAAACAACAATCACTGACTCACACTTTAGGGGTGCTAGACCTCAGCATAAAACAACAATCACTGACTGACACTGCAGGGGTGCTGGACCTCGGCATAAAACAACAATCACTGACTCACACTTCAATGATGCTGGACCTCAGCATAAAACAAGTCACTGACTCACACTTCAGGGGTGCTGGACCTCAGCATAAAACAACAATCACTGACTCACACTGCAGGGGTGTTGGACCTCAGCATAAAACAACAATCACTGACTCACACTGCAGGGGTGCTGGACCTCAGCATAAAACAACAATCACTGACTCACACTTCAGAGGTGCTGGACCTCAGCATAAAACAACAATCACTGATTCACACTTCAGGGGTGCTGGACCTCAGCATAAAACAACAATCACTGACTCACACTTCAGGGGTGCTGGACCTCAGCATAAAACAACAATCACGGATGCACACTTCAGGGGTGCTGGACCTCAGCATAAAACAACAATCACTGACTCACACTGCAGGGGTGCTGGACCTCAGCATAAAACAACAATCACTGACTCACACTTCAGGGGTGCTGGACCTCAGTATAAAACAACAATCACTGACTCACTCTTCAGGCTGGACCTCAGCATAAAACAACAATCACTGACTCACACTTCAGGGGTGCTGGACCTCAGCATAAAACAACAATCACTGACTCACACTGCAGGGGTGCTGGACCTCAGCATAAAACAACAATCACTGACTCACACTTTAGGGGTGCTGGATCTCAGCATAAAACAACAGTCACTGACTCACACTTCAGGGGTGCTGGACCTCAGCATAAAACAACAATCACTGACTCACACTTCAGGGGTGCTGGACCTCAGCATAAAACAACAGTCACTGACTCACACTTCAGGGGTGCTGGACCTCAGCATAAAACAACAATCACTGACTCACACAGTCACACTTCAGAGGTGCTGAACCTCAGCATAAAACAACAGTCACTGACTCACACTTCAAGGGTGCTGCACTTCAGCATAAAACAACAGTCACTGACTCACACTTCAGAGGTGCTGGACCTCGGCATAAAACAACAATCACTGACTCACACTTCAGGGGTGCTGGTCCTCAGCATAAAACAACAGTCACTGACTCACACTTCAGGGATGCTGGACCTCAGCATAAAACAACAGTCACTGACTCACACTTCAGGGGTGCTGGACCTCAGCATAAAACAACAATCACTGACTCACACTGCAGGGGTGCTGGACCTCAGCATAAAACAACAATCACTGACTCACACTTCAGAGGTGCTGGACCTCAGCATAAAACAACAATCACTGACTCACACTTCAGGCTGAACCTCAGCATAAAACAACAATCACTGACTCACACTTCAGAGGTGCTGGACCTCAGCATAAAACAACAATCACTGACTCACACTTCAGGGGTGCTGGACCTCAGCATAAAACAACAATCACTGACTCACACTGCAGGGTTGCTGGACCTCAGCATAAAACAACAATCACTGACTCACACTTCAGGGATGCTGGACCTCAGCATAAAACAACAATCACTGACTCACACTGCAGGGGTGTTGGACCTCAGCATAAAACAACAATCACTGACTCACACTGCAGGGGTGCTGGTCCTCAGCATAAAACAACAATCACTGACTCACACTTCAGGGGTGCTGGACCTCAGCATAAAACAACAATCACTGATTCACACTTCAGGGGTGCTGGACCTCAGCATAAAACAACAATCACTGACTCACACTTCAGGGGTGCTGGACCTCAGCATAAAACAACAATCACTGACTCACACTGCAGGGGTGCTGGACCTCAGCATAAAACAACAATCACTGACTCACACTTCAGGGGTGCTGGACCTTAGCATAAAACAACAATCACTGACTCACTCTTCAAGCTGGACCTCAGCATAAAACAACAATCACTGACTCACACTTCAGGGGTGCTGGACCTCAGCATAAAACAACAATCACTGACGCACTCTTCAGGGGTGCTGGACCTCAGCATAAAACAACAATCACTGACTCACACTGCAGGGGTGCTGGACCTCAGCATAAAACAACAATCACTGACTCACACTTCAGGGGTGCTGGACCTCAGCATAAAACAACAATCACTGACTCAAACTTCAGGGGTGCTGGACCTCAGCATAAAACAACAATCACTGACTCACACTTCAGAGGTGCTGGACCTCAGCATAAAACAACAGTCACTGACTCACACTTCAGGGGTGCTGGACCTCAGCATAAAACAACAATCACTGACTCACACAGTCACACTTCAGAGGTGCTGAACCTCAGCATAAAACAACAGTCACTGACTCACACTTCAGGGGTGCTGGACCTCAGCATAAAACAACAATCACTGACTCACACTTCAGGGATGCTGGACCTCAGCATAAAACAACAATCACTGACTCACACTTCAGGGGTGCTGGTCCTCAGCATAAAACAACAGGCACTGACTCACACTTCAGGGATGCTGGACCTCAGCATAAAACAACAGTCACTGACTCACACTTCAGGGGTGCTGGACCTCAGCATAAAACAACAATCACTGACTCACACTGCAGGGGTGTTGGACCTCAGCATTAAACAACAATCACTGACTCACACTTCAGGGGTGCTGGACCTCAGCATAAAACAACAATCACTGACTCACACTTCAGAGGTGCTGGACCTCAGCATAAAACAACAATCACTGACTCACACTTCAGGCTGAACCTCAGCATAAAACAACAATCACTGACTCACACTTCAGGGGTGCTGGACCTCAGCATAAAACAACAATCACTGACTCACACTTCAGGGGTGCTGGACCTCAGCATAAAACAACAATCACTGACTCACACAGTCACACTTCAGAGGTGCTGAACCTCAGCATAAAACAACAGTCACTGACTCACACTTCAGGGGTGCTGCACCTCAGCATAAAACAACAGTCACTGACTGACACTTCAGGGGTGCTGGACCTCAGCATAAAACAACAATCACTGACTCACACTTCAGGGGTGCTGGTCCTCAGCATAAAACAACAGTCACTGACTCACACTTCAGGGATGCTGGACCTCAGCATAAAACAACAGTCACTGACTCACACTTCAGGGGTGCTGGACCTCAGCATAAAACAACAATCACTGACTCACACTGCAGGGGTGTTGGACCTCAGCATTAAGCAACAATCACTGACTCACACTGCAGGGGTGCTGGACCTCAGCATAAAACAACAATCACTGACTCACACTTCAGAGGTGCTGGACCTCAGCATAAAACAGCAATCACTGACTCACACTTCAGGCTGAACCTGAGCATAAAACAACAATCACTGACTCACACTTCAGAGGTGCTGGACCTCAGCATAAAACAACAATCACTGACTCACACTTCAGGGGTGCTGGACCTCAGCATAAAACAACAATCACTGACTCACACTGCAGGGTTGCTGGACCTCAGCATAAAACAACAATCACTGACTCACACTTCAGGGATGCTGGACCTCAGCATAAAACAACAATCACTGACTCACACTGCAGGGGTGTTGGACCTCAGCATAAAACAACAATCACTGACTCACACTGCAGGGGTGCTGGACCTCAGCATAAAACAACAATCACTGACTCACACTTCAGGGGTGCTGGACCTCAGCATAAAACAACAATCACTGATTCACACTTCAGGGGTGCTGGACCTCAGCATAAAACAACAATCACTGACTCACACTTCAGGGGTGCTGGACCTCAGCATAAAACAACAATCACTGACTCACATTTCAGAGGTGCTGGACCTCAGCATAAAACAACAATCACTGACTCACTCTTCAAGCTGGACCTCAGCATAAAACAACAATCACTGACTCACACTTCAGGGGTGCTGGACCTCAGCATAAAACAACAATCACTGACGCACTCTTCAGGGGTGCTGGACCTCAGCATAAAACAACAATCACTGACTCACACTGCAGGGGTGCTGGACCTCAGCATAAAACAACAATCACTGACTCACACTTCAGGGGTGCTGGACCTCAGCATAAAACAACAATCACTGACTCACACTTCAGGGGTGCTGGACCTCAGCATAAAACAACAATCACTGACTCACACTTCAGAGGTGCTGGACCTCAGCATAAAACAACAGTCACTGACTCACACTTCAGGGGTGCTGGACCTCAGCATAAAACAACAATCACTGACTCACACAGTCACACTTCAGAGGTGCTGAACCTCAGCATAAAACAACAGTCACTGACTCACACTTCAGGGGTGCTGCACCTCAGCATAAAACAACAGTCACTGACTCACACTTCAGGGATGCTGGACCTCAGCATAAAACAACAATCACTGACTCACACTTCAGGGGTGCTGGTCCTCAGCATAAAACAACAGGCACTGACTCACACTTCAGGGATGCTGGACCTCAGCATAAAACAACAGTCACTGACTCACACTTCAGGGGTGCTGGACCTCAGCATAAAACAACAATCACTGACTCACACTGCAGGGGTGTTGGACCTCAGCATTAAACAACAATCACTGACTCACACTTCAGAGGTGCTGGACCTCAGCATAAAACAACAATCACTGACTCACACTTCAGGGGTGCTGGACCTCAGCATAAAACAACAATCACTGACTGACACTGCAGGGGTGCTGGACCTCAGCATAAAACAACAATCACTGACTCACACTGCAGGGTTGCTGGACCTCAGCATAAAACAACAATCACTGACTCACACTTCAGGGGTGCTGGACCTCAGCATAAAACAACAGTCACTGACTCACACTTCAGGGGTGCTGGACCTCAGTATAAAACAACAATCACTGACTCACACTTCAGGGGTGCTGGACCTCAGCATAAAACAACAATCACTGACTCACACTTCAGGGGTGCTAGACCTCAGCATAAAACAACAGTCACTGACTCACACTTCAGGGGTGCTGGACCTCAGCATAAAACAACAGTCACTGACTCACACTTCAGGGGTGCTGGACCTCAGCATAAAACAACAATCACTGACTCACACAGTCACACTTCAGAGGTGCTGAACCTCAGCATAAAACAACAGTCACTGACTCACACTTCAGGGGTGCTGGACCTCAGCATAAAACAACAATCACTGACTCACACTTCAGGGGTGCTGGACCTCAGCATAAAACAACAATCACTGACTCACACTTCAGGGGTGCTGGACCTCAGCATAAAACAACAATCACTGACTCACACTTCAGGGGTGCTGGACCTCAGCATAAAACAACAATCACTGACTCACACTTCAGAGGTGCTGGACCTCAGCATAAAACAACAATCACTGATTCACACTTCAGAGGTGCTGGACCTCAGCATAAAACAACAATCACTGAATCACACTTCAGGGGTGCTGGACCTCAGCATAAAACAACAATCACTGATGCACTCTTCAGGGGTGCTGGACCTCAGCATAAAACAACAATCACCGACTCACACTGCAGGGGTGCTGGACCTCAGCATAAAACAACAATCACTGACTCGCACTTCAGGGGTGCTGGACCTCAGCATAAAACAACAATCACTGACTCACACTTCAGGGGTGCTGGACCTCAGCATAAAACAACAATCACTGACTCACACTTCAGAGGTGCTGGACCTCAGCATAAAACAACAGTCACTGACTCACACTTCAGGGGTGCTGGACCTCAGCATAAAACAACAATCACTGACTCACACAGTCACACTTCAGAGGTGCTGAACCTCAGCATAAAACAACAATCACTGACTCACACTTCAGGGGTGCTGGACCTCAGCATAAAACAACAATCACTGACTCACACTTCAGGGATGCTGGACCTCAGCATAAAACAACAGTCACTGACTCACACTTCAGGGGTGCTGGACCTCAGCATAAAACAACAATCACTGACTCACACTTCAGGGGTGCTGGACCTCAGCATAAAACAACAGTCACTGATTCACACTTCAGAGGTGCTGGACCTCAGCATAAAACAACAGTCACTGACTCACACTTCAGGGGTGCTGGACCTCAGCATAAAACAACAATCACTGACTCACACAGTCACACTTCAGAGGTGCTGAACCTCAGCATAAAACAACAGTCACTGACTCACACTTCAGGGGTGCTGCACCTCAGCATAAAACAACAGTCACTGACTCACACTTCAGGGATGCTGGACCTCAGCATAAAACAACAATCACTGACTCACACTTCAGGGGTGCTGGTCCTCAGCATAAAACAACAGGCACTGACTCACACTTCAGGGATGCTGGACCTCAGCATAAAACAACAGTCACTGACTCACACTTCAGGGGTGCTGGACCTCAGCATAAAACAACAATCACTGACTCACACTGCAGGGGTGTTGGACCTCAGCATTAAACAACAATCACTGACTCACACTTCAGAGGTGCTGGACCTCAGCATAAAACAACAATCACTGACTCACACTTCAGGGGTGCTGGACCTCAGCATAAAACAACAATCACTGACTGACACTGCAGGGGTGCTGGACCTCAGCATAAAACAACAATCACTGACTCACACTGCAGGGTTGCTGGACCTCAGCATAAAACAACAATCACTGACTCACACTTCAGGGGTGCTGGACCTCAGCATAAAACAACAGTCACTGACTCACACTTCAGGGGTGCTGGACCTCAGTATAAAACAACAATCACTGACTCACACTTCAGGGGTGCTGGACCTCAGCATAAAACAACAATCACTGACTCACACTTCAGGGGTGCTAGACCTCAGCATAAAACAACAGTCACTGACTCACACTTCAGGGGTGCTGGACCTCAGCATAAAACAACAGTCACTGACTCACACTTCAGGGGTGCTGGACCTCAGCATAAAACAACAATCACTGACTCACACAGTCACACTTCAGAGGTGCTGAACCTCAGCATAAAACAACAGTCACTGACTCACACTTCAGGGGTGCTGGACCTCAGCATAAAACAACAATCACTGACTCACACTTCAGGGGTGCTGGACCTCAGCATAAAACAACAATCACTGACTCACACTTCAGGGGTGCTGGACCTCAGCATAAAACAACAATCACTGACTCACACTTCAGGGGTGCTGGACCTCAGCATAAAACAACAATCACTGACTCACACTTCAGAGGTGCTGGACCTCAGCATAAAACAACAATCACTGATTCACACTTCAGAGGTGCTGGACCTCAGCATAAAACAACAATCACTGAATCACACTTCAGGGGTGCTGGACCTCAGCATAAAACAACAATCACTGATGCACTCTTCAGGGGTGCTGGACCTCAGCATAAAACAACAATCACCGACTCACACTGCAGGGGTGCTGGACCTCAGCATAAAACAACAATCACTGACTCGCACTTCAGGGGTGCTGGACCTCAGCATAAAACAACAATCACTGACTCACACTTCAGGGGTGCTGGACCTCAGCATAAAACAACAATCACTGACTCACACTTCAGAGGTGCTGGACCTCAGCATAAAACAACAGTCACTGACTCACACTTCAGGGGTGCTGGACCTCAGCATAAAACAACAATCACTGACTCACACAGTCACACTTCAGAGGTGCTGAACCTCAGCATAAAACAACAATCACTGACTCACACTTCAGGGGTGCTGGACCTCAGCATAAAACAACAATCACTGACTCACACTTCAGGGATGCTGGACCTCAGCATAAAACAACAGTCACTGACTCACACTTCAGGGGTGCTGGACCTCAGCATAAAACAACAATCACTGACTCACACTTCAGGGGTGCTGGACCTCAGCATAAAACAACAGTCACTGATTCACACTTCAGGGGTGCTGGACCTCAGCATAAAACAACAATCACTGACTCACACTTCAGAGGTGCTGGACCTCAGCATAAAACAACAATCACTGATTCACACTTCAGAGGTGCTGGACCTCAGCATAAAACAACAATCACTGACTCACACTTCAGGGGTGCTGGACCTCAGCATAAAACAACAATCACTGACTCACACTTCAGGGGTGCTGGACCTCAGCATAAAACAACAATCACTGACTCACACTTCAGAGGTGCTCGACCTCAGCATAAAACAACAATCACTGACTCACACTTCAGGGGTGCTGGACCTCAGCATAAAACAACAATCACTGACTCACACTTCAGGGGTGCTGGACCTCAGCATAAAACAACAATCACTGACTCACACTTCAGGGGTGCTGGACCTCAGCATAAAACAACAATCACTGACTCACACTTCAGAGGTGCTGGACCTCAGCATAAAACAACAATCACTGACTCACACTTCAGGGGTGCTAGACCTCAGCATAAAACAACAGTCACTGACTCACACTTCAGGGGTGCTGGACCTCAGCATAAAACAACAGTCACTGACTCACACTTCAGGGGTGCTGGACCTCAGCATAAAACAACAATCACTGACTCACACAGTCACACTTCAGAGGTGCTGAACCTCAGCATAAAACAACAGTCACTGACTCGCACTTCAGGGGTGCTGGACCTCAGCATAAAACAACAATCACTGACTCACACTTCAGGGGTGCTGGACCTCAGCATAAAACAACAATCACTGACTCACACTTCAGGGGTGCTGGACCTCAGCATAAAACAACAATCACTGACTCACACTTCAGGGGTGCTGGACCTCAGCATAAAACAACAATCACTGACTCACACTTCAGAGGTGCTGGACCTCAGCATAAAACAACAATCACTGATTCACACTTCAGAGGTGCTGGACCTCAGCATAAAACAACAATCACTGAATCACACTTCAGGGGTGCTGGACCTCAGCATAAAACAACAATCACTGATGCACTCTTCAGGGGTGCTGGACCTCAGCATAAAACAACAATCACCGACTCACACTGCAGGGGTGCTGGACCTCAGCATAAAACAACAATCACTGACTCACACTTCAGGGGTGCTGGACCTCAGCATAAAACAACAATCACTGACTCACACTTCAGGGGTGCTGGACCTCAGCATAAAACAACAATCACTGACTCACACTTCAGAGGTGCTGGACCTCAGCATAAAACAACAGTCACTGACTCACACTTCAGGGGTGCTGGACCTCAGCATAAAACAACAATCACTGACTCACACAGTCACACTTCAGAGGTGCTGAACCTCAGCATAAAACAACAATCACTGACTCACACTTCAGGGGTGCTGGACCTCAGCATAAAACAACAATCACTGACTCACACTTCAGGGATGCTGGACCTCAGCATAAAACAACAGTCACTGACTCACACTTCAGGGGTGCTGGACCTCAGCATAAAACAACAATCACTGACTCACACTTCAGGGGTGCTGGACCTCAGCATAAAACAACAGTCACTGATTCACACTTCAGGGGTGCTGGACCTCAGCATAAAACAACAATCACTGACTCACACTTCAGAGGTGCTGGACCTCAGCATAAAACAACAATCACTGATTCACACTTCAGAGGTGCTGGACCTCAGCATAAAACAACAATCACTGACTCACACTTCAGGGGTGCTGGACCTCAGCATAAAACAACAATCACTGACTCACACTTCAGGGGTGCTGGACCTCAGCATAAAACAACAATCACTGACTCACACTTCAGAGGTGCTCGACCTCAGCATAAAACAACAATCACTGACTCACACTTCAGGGGTGCTGGACCTCAGCATAAAACAACAATCACTGACTCACACTTCAGGGGTGCTGGACCTCAGCATAAAACAACAATCACTGACTCACACTTCAGGGGTGCTGGACCTCAGCATAAAACAACAATCACTGACTCACACTTCAGAGGTGCTGGACCTCAGCATAAAACAACAATCACTGACTCACACTTCAGGGGTGCTGGACCTCAGCATAAAACAACAGTCACTGACTCACACTTCAGGGGTGCTGGACCTCAGCATAAAACAACAATCACTGACTCACACTTCAGGGGTGCTGGACCTCAGCATAAAACAGCAGTAACTGACTCACACTTCAGAGGTGCTGGACCTCAGCATAAAACAACAGTCACTGACTGACACTTCAGGGGTGCTGGACCTCAGCATAAAACAACAATCACTGACTCACACTTCAGGGGTGCTGGACCTCAGAGATTTAAAAGACCAAATCTATTAATACATAAAGAACAGACATATATAATTGATTGCCATGCTAACCTCTATATAGTTGTACCTGAAATACATTATGTATGTTATGATGAACTCAAGTGGAAATTGTTATCTATTTTTCCATTTTATTTGTATTTTGTTTCCTGTTTTATTAGCTTCTATGAAATCAAAATGTTTTGTTAGCAACTTTTGATTTGATAAAGTGGTAGTACATTGACAGCTCTATATAGATTTAGTTCATGGGTTGATATAAAACACTATTAGTGATAAACATTGAAAGTAGAACCATAGTATAATGGACTATCTCTTCAACAATGCTAGTGTACACATACTCTACAAACTTTACAAGACAAGGGAGGAGGTGATGAATATCTAATTCTAGGTTCTGGCTTTGGGAAACTACAAAAATATATTTACTTTTTCAGTTTCTCTGAAATTGATTTTTTTATGTAGCTACCATGTACATGCCATTAAGTTAAGGCCCTTTTTAAAGTAAAACTGTGTATTATGAGTCTGTAGGGGATGACAGAAATGTCTGTCATGTAGAAAGACTTGTAAACATTTAATTTCATAAACTGTATTTTCCTCAAATTGACACCATTTTGATGAAATCTACTCTGCTTATAAACCCTAAAATCCTGGAGCTTCCGGGTGCTTTGCCCCAAGGTCCCCCACAGAGGCTTTGCTCCTGGACCCAGGCTGGGAGCCTTAGGCCGACCCGGCAATATCTCCTCTTCTCCTCTCTTCCTCCAATCACAACTCGGCTGTATATACAATTTTTATTTTTCGTCCAATTTTTATTTTTTTTTCTTGTTGAATGGATTTTGTTAAGTGCTTTTGATAGTATGTTGATAGATTTCCTCTATTTTTTACGGTTTCCGAGATAAGCTTGACCAAAGGATCAATTAAACATTTTTGAAATGACCAGGTGAGTGATACAGGCTCAGGTGAGCCTCTAGTGTTTTTTTTTGCAAATTGCTCATCTTGGTGAGTTACTTGTGGTCAACTATGTGTAATGGTCTATACTTAGTCAGAGCAGCTGTTAATTTCGGACAGGCTACAAAATGTATGTCACTTGAGTGAACTTGACCACATTTCATCACACCATGTTACCAGACTGGGACAAGCCAGACATGTTTGTGTTTCTACACATGTATGAAATATAACTTGTACCAATTATTATTAGTCCAGGTATATGTTTGATATTCTTAGTTGAAATAGACACATTTTCTAAGGTCAGTGGGTCATTCTTCTTTCAACAGACCAGTGTAATGCTAGCAATCTTCATTTGTGACATATGGAGTTGTAATTTTGTCATATTTATTGTAAAAATAGAGTTATAATGAGATACACCATAAATAATTGATGCCAAGTTTATTGTCATTAGTTAACCAGAACTAAATAATTGATGACAAGTTTATTGTCATTAGTTAACCAGAACTGTCAAATCTAATACATACTTAATATTTGTATTATTCCCCTGTTCACCCTTTCAGTTAAGACAGTGTCTTACACAATTTTACATGTGAGAAACCAATAATATATGTCCTCAGACTATGGTCATCTGAAATGTATACTTTATCACAAATATTATGTTGTTAGGACCTACCTATCAATATTAATGGTATATAAATCAACTGATGTTAGCTTGTATTGTAATATCATTCTGCCTTAATTTTGTTCACCTACTTGCCCGAAAGCTAAATTTAGAAAAATTTACTATTCATTCAAACAAATTCTTTCATATTTTCACTTGTTGCCGGGCCCGGCTTTGTAAATTACAAAAAAGGGTGCACTCGACTCGCAGCCGCAAATGATAAAGTTTACCAGTTGCTTGCCCATGGTCGGTGGTTCTCTCCGGGTACTCCGGCTTCTTCCACCACTAAAACTGGTCGTCATGATATTGCTGAAAGTGGCGTTAAACACAATAAATCAATCACTTGTCTGATACCAGTTTTACTTGTCCCTGACTTCGCGAAGACTGAATATAATGTTCAACATTACCTCATCAATTTTAGTTGGTTATGTAACATTAATACTTCTGAGATTCTTAATTTGTACCTTCAGAAAAGACAAAACTATTTTCTATTCTCTGGTCATCTGATTTCAACATGAGAATAGTCAGTATAGATTATAAAGGACTTTTCTCACTAACCAATGGGACATTGCTTCTTGATATATATTTTATGAAGCAACTTTCTGATAAGTACATGTAATATAAACATCTCAACTAAATATTCTAAAGTCATATGATTATTTTTTAATAACTTCATTATTAAAGCTGCTGTTAGTTGAAATGTCAAGTTTATTTATAGTCTTGAACTGGTTCCAATCTTAATTATTATGTGTAGCAATTTAATTATAAAATTGTCACTACAGCAGTTTAATTATATAAATTTTACTGGTATCCTGAATAGATTTGACCACCATAGCTTATTACCCCCTTGCCAACGAAGTTGCGAAGGGATATAGTAACGCTACCGTCCGTCCTTCCGTAGCATCCTTCTGAACACTCTAGAATCAACATCCTTCTATGGATTTTGACCAAACTTGGTACATACTTAGTCCTTAGGAGAGTCTGGAACCCTATTGATTTTCAAGGTCAAAGGTCAAGGTCACCGGGTCAAATGTTTACTGCATAACATCCTTGTGAACACTCTAGAATCAACATCCTTCAATGGATTTTGACCAAACTTGGTACACACTTAGTCCTTAAGAGAATCTGGAACCCAATTGATTGTCAAGGTCACAGGGTCAAATATGTAGGCGAGGGAATATGCCACGCTTTGCGTTGCCCTTGTTTACCAAGTATATTTTTTGTACTGCAATCAATAGTTTGACCACTGCAAGAAGAGTTTGAAGATACCAAAGGGGTAATCAGAATCCATATATAACCTACTAATAATCAGGGATGATTCTTTTCTGTTATTTAACTGATTTCTGCTATTTTCCTCCGAAAATTGTTTTCCGAAAGTTGCTGGATGACATGGTCAGATCAGGTTAAAAATGACCATTTTGATTTCAGTTATTTTATTTTTTAACCAGGATCATCCCTGAATAATGTCACTCCACTCTGACCCATTATTCTGATTCCAACCCGTCTGCTCTTACTCCTGATCCACTTTGACCCATTATTCTGATTCCAAGTCAACCAGTCTGCTCTTACTCCTGATCCACTCTGACCCATTATTCTGATTCCAAGCCAACCAGTCTTTGCTCTTACTCCTGATCCACTCTGACCCATTATTCTGATTCCAAGCCAACCAGTCTTTGCTCTTACTCCTGATCCACTTTGACCCATTATTCTGATTCCAAGCCAACCAGTCTTTGCTCTTACTCCTGATCCACTCTGACCCATTATTCTGATTCCAAGCCAACCAGTCTGCTCTTACTCCTGATCCACTTTGACCCATTATTCTGATTCCAAGCCAACCAGTCTTTGCTCTTACTCCTGATCCACTCTGACCCATTATTCTGATTCCAAGCCAACCAGTCTTTGCTCTTACTCCTGATCCACTTTGACCCATTATTCTGATTCCAAGCCAACCAGTCTGCTCTTACTCCTGATCCACTTTGACCCATTATTCTGATTCCAAGCCAACCAGTCTTTGCTCTTACTCCTGATCCACTCTGACCCATTATTCTGATTCCAAGCCAACCAGTCTTTGCTCTTTCTCCTTAATGCTGCGTGATTAGTGGAGAAGCAACAAATACCAATTTGATAGTCTTTGGCTTGACCTGATCAGGCTCAAACCCCATGAGGCAAACACGCTAACCATTACACCACCAACTGCAGTTTTCTTGTTTTTGATACAGTAAAAATATCAGATTTACATAATTAAATGTTGATATACAGCGATTCGAAGAGAAAAGGGATATTTATTTTTACTCTTTAAAGCTGCAGTATTCAACATTGTGTGAACCATGTGTTTTATTTCACAAAATGAGGAAATATTTGATATCATATTAATGGATATGTTTGACCACTTGTATGTTTCTGTGTTTTTATTGTTGTGTTCTTAGATTTAATGAAAGTGATCACATGCTAAAATGTAAATAAACTATTAAAAAAATAGCTGGTTTTAATGAGCAAGACGAAATTACATTTACCTTATTCCTTATAAATGCCTATTTTAACAGACTGATTATTTTTTTGTGAACAGGTCCTCTTAGTTATTAGTAAATATGTAGTAAACAAACGTTGACCTTGAAATGATGTATGACTGACCTGTGTTCAAACACAGGAGCCTTGGTATACAGAATAATAGCCATAACATATGATGGTACAGTATATATATTCCAGAAAGCCAGCATTCACTCCATCTTTCAGATTTCTTTTGCTATAAAAGTGGTTGAGTAGTCTCTGCCTTAATTTTTTTCACCTACTTGCCCGAAAGCCAAATTTAGAAAAATTTATATTTAAATTCAAACAAATTCTTTCATAATTTTCACTTGTCCAAATCCAGTTTTACTTGTCCCAGGCTTCAGGCAAGTGGATTAGCACGGAGACTGTGAGCAGTCCTATAGACTTCCTATCTTATTACACACATTTTACTTGTATAGCTTTTAATATTATGAAGAAACAAATGTTTATTGTCAATCTAGATGCCTTAAATTGACCAAAACAATCGTCAAAACAATTTGATGCAATGATTTTTATTGGAGTTTACGTTGATCGATCTTCAGTTTTCTTTGTAGTGTTTTATGGATCATTAATTGTCCTTTTTTTTTTTAGCTCACCTTGCCAAAGGCAATGAGCTTTTGCCATTACTTGGCATCTGACGTCTGTCGTCCGTTAACTTTTCACATTTTAATCTTCTCCTCTGAAACCCCTCAGCCAAATGAAGTGAAACTTGGTAGGAAGCATCTATGGAACGTCCTCTCTAAAGAATGCTCATTTTGTCCTGATCCGTTAGCAAACATGGCCGCCATAGGCAATTCTTGTTTCTGATTGGCCGATTTTTTAAAATCTTCTTCTCTGAAACCACTTGGACAAATGAACCGAAACTTGGTAGGAAGCATCTATGGCAGGTCCTCTATAAAGATTGCTCATTTTGTCCCGATCCATTATCAAACATGGCCGCCACAGACAATTCTTGTTTCTGATTGGTTGATTTCTAAAAAATCTTCTCCTCTGTAACCGCTTGGCCAAATGAATCAAAATTTGGTAGGAAGCATCCTTGGAAGGTCCTCTATAACTATTGCTAATTTAGTTCCGATCCATTACCAAACATGGCCACCACAGGCAATTATTGTTTCTGATTGGTTGATTTCTAAAAAATCTTCTTCTCTGAAACCGCTTTGCCAAATGAATCGAAACTTGGTAGGAAGCATCCTTGGAAGGTCCTCTATAAAGATTGCTCATTTAGTTCCGATCCGTTAATAAACATGGCCGCCACAGGCCATTCTTGTTTCTGATTGGTCGATTTCTAAATATCATCTTCTCTGTAACTGCTTAGCCAAATGACCAAATCTTGGTGGGAAGCACGTATGGGAGGTTCTGTATTAAGTTTAATCAAAGCAGAATGAAAGGGGAGCGACACAGGCTCAGCCCACTGTGCCTTTAGTTTTTGGTCGATGTATTGTCTGTCCTTTGATTTAAGCTACTGATTACCCCTTTGGTATCTTCAAACCTTTGTTTGATAATAATGATTAGTGTGATTACAATGATTAATTTTATTTAGTATTGTAACAGTTTAAGATGAGAATAGAAAAAAACTATATCATGCATTGAAATGCAGGTATATACAGGCAAAGTGTAGCATGGAGTCTGAATCATGTCAAGTAGTAAGAGAACCCTGACATTGTCAAACTTGAAGTCAATGTCAAATTAATTTGCAGCACATTCAGTTACATCACCAAGGTGATAAAAGGTCATTCTTTGTGATGTCATTGACCCTCATGAATAAATTAAAGCATTGTAAACAAGTTTATAGTTGATAGGACATTTTATGTCATATAAAGTATAAAATGTGTAGTATATTACATCAAGATGTAATAGTATGGTTATGTGACTTCACAGTTCAATGGTTTTTTATTTTATGGTGTTGTTTACTGCTTAGAATACAAAGCTAACACACCTTGTGGTTGATAGATTAAACAGTTTTGATACTGTGGTGGTTACGCTTCTGCATTTTCAATTTCTCAGCCCCTGTGGATATTTGACGTCAGAAATAGTGTTTCTTGTGTCATCATGGCATATGTTCTTTGTGAAGAAAAAGACATTTTAATGAAATAATAAATTCTATTGGTTAATAAACTTTAGAATATTCAACAAATCCTAGATAATTAATTTGTTTATTAACATTACCAGTAGTTTATTTTATATAATTTATACCATATTTGTCAAGCTTATACATAAAAGAATAAAAATCAAGAGTATAAACAAAAACAAATAAAAATTAAATACAGCAGTTAAAGATAAAACTACAAATACTAAATATATTTATGTTATATAATCTTACTGAAGATACTCAATGCACTGAAGATTAAGTTTGTTTCAACTGAGAAACTTGGTAGGAAGGTCCTCTATAAGATTCCTCATTTCATCCTGATTTTACAAAAAAACATGAATGCCATGGACAAGTCTTGTTTCTGATTGGCTGAAATTTAAGAAACTAGGATGCACAATGAATTGTTTCTATATGGGAATTATGTATGGGAGATCCTGTACAAAATTTTCATATTTCGTGCTGATCATACAACTAATATGGCCGCCATAGGCAGTTCTTGTTTGTGATTGGCCAATTAGAAAAAAATCTTCTCTAAAACCATTTGGCCAAATTAATTGAAATTTGGTAGAAAGCATCGATGGAAGGTTCTGTATTAAGTTTCCTCAAAGCAAAATAACAGGTGATCAACACAAGCTCAGCCCACTGAACCTCTTGTTTTTCTTAGATGTAAATACTGAAATAGAAAGATTTGATGGCTCGGAATTAGGTTAATGTGTCTGAGTGGGGTGTCATGTCTATCTGTGGACTGTTGTTTCAGTGATCTAGCACTATAATAATCCAACTAAGCATGTTGGTCTGGTGCAAAGGGGACCTCATGATCATCATCTCATTGAAAATTAACTTGTTCTTGCCATGATATAGCTGAAAAATTGATGAGTTGGCATTAAACAACAATCACTCACTATATTTCTTAAGAGCAGATACATAATCTGAAGGGGAAAACAAATCTGTATCTGCTGTATGATATTTATGTGTCCCAGCATTCATGTTACTTACATGTACATTTTGTATGTTGAAATAATTATATTATGGTAGTTTTGGTACATATACTTCACATTTTTTTAATTGTTTAATAGTCTTATACAACATTGAACTTCTAAATATCTCAAATCATTTTCAGCCTATTTCTATCAAAATTGAAAAGTTAATTTCTAGCTATCTGTAAATGACAAGTTTTATATCTATATTTACATATTGTATGTTTCTTTGATCATTTTAGGCTATATACTTCTTTTGAAATGACTATTTAATAATCACTGGGTGTTCATAAAAAAAAAATCAATTATATTTCACCTATAAGTTGGCTGTAAAGGAAGCTAGGGTTTTATCTAATATCAAACTGGATATAAGATTAAAGATATGTAAATGTTACTATCTGTTTAATTAGATTGTTCAATGTTCGTTAACGTTTGCATCTTTTATGAAGATATATACCCCAAAAAACACCATAGCAGCGAGGTTGATTTCGTGAGAGAAGTGGGTGTTGATAGGTAATCATTGAATACTTGTAGCATTACCTCATTAAATATGCAAGCTAAACCAACGGAAGTTCTACGTAAAAGTACACATATTATTGATACACTTGTAAATGATTACATCATAACTAAGGTGTTGATTGATATGAATCATGTGTTATAACATGTAAACATGATTTACTAAAGTCACTATTTTTTATGTACAGATGGTTTTTGAAAAATCCCCATCCAAAGGGGGCTGTCATGGGCATGATCGTATGCTAGTTAGATTTACAACTACCTACAAAGGGGGCTGTCATGGGCGTGATCGTATGTTAGTTAGATTTACAACTACCTACAAAGGGGGCTGTCATGGGCGTGATCGTATGGTAGTTAGATTTACAACTACCTACAAAGGGGGCTGTCATGGGCATGATCGTATGCTAGTTAGATTTACAACTACCTACAAAGGGGGCTGTCATGGGCGTGATCGTATGCTAGTTAGATTTACAACTACCTACAATGTATGCCATATATTATAACTATCACCACTTTAGGCACTAAAAGTTGTGAGTTTGAATCCCACTCATGTGATAAAGTTTGTCATTGACTTGCGACAGGTCAGTGGTTTTCTCCGGGTACTCTGGTTTCCTCCACTAATAAAGTGACCGCGATATAACTGAAATATTGTTAAAAGTGGCATTAAACACCATAACCCCACCCAATGCATGCAAATTCTGCTTTTAGAAACCCTAGATAAACTTAAGCTTTTAAGGATAACTTAGTCTTAGAATGTAGGCAATCAGTACTATTAATAACTTAGATTCAATGTAGGCAAGCAATATTAGGTTGTAGGCAAGCAGTACTATAAATAACTTAGGTTGTAGGCAAGCAATATTAGAATCCTTTGAATTGTTTAACTGATACTTTGATAGCATGCCAAACCAAGCTTTAGAATTAAGTACAGGAGTATAATGCAGGGAAAAAGATTAACAGTTGCCAATGCGACCAAAATTTCCATTGGGCAACCTATTTTACGCGTAGCAATCGCCCAGCTGGCAAACTAAAATATTTATTTGGCACCAGTGATTTTCCAACGGCGTTTTGTGAAAAAGGCTCTTTTTGGTGTCAGATGAAATTATTCGTAAAAATCGTTAATGAAAGCTTTTTCAAATTAAATTAAAAGTCGAACATTTTCTAGTTTATGATCTGGTTACTGTTTGTGTTGATTATGCAAACGAAGAAGAAGAATAAGAATCAGTTTATTTGTCAATTAAGATGCCCATAAAGAGCAGTATAATCAATACAAATAAAAGAAGTAATAATTCACATGATTATGACAAAGAGAGAAAGAAAGAAAAAAGTGAATAAACTGAGTTAACAGTATACATACAAGACAATATATATATACGTATATAAGTACAGCGACTCATGGTGATTCAGTGTAAAAGTTAATATTTACTTATTTAAAATACTATTTCTTTCTTCATTTAAACTATGAAGTAGAGAGGATACTTTTTGTATTAATATTTAATCTTCAGACGACATCAGCCATATGAATTGAGATTTAGTATCTAATTTACTGAACGAAATACTACGCACAAGATACCGGGAACCAGTGCAGTATATTGGGTCACTTGATTTGTTGAAAGTGGCGTGTACCGGACTGCGATGAAACTTCAGAAAAACGAAAGCGGAAATTGTAGTATTTGGAATACATTTTATATTAAAGATGTTTATTGAAATCAATTTAATATAAAAATAGTAAATATGTCATGTGATTTACGTTGGTTGATATTTTGTTAATTCATAGGGAATTAAAAACAGTAAACAGTTGGGGAAGCAGAATACGCGAATTATTACCAATTGAGTTTTATAGTTAAAAATAAAAATGTCACGATGTTGCATAATTCTAAATAATATGCAAAAAAATTTACCAGTAATGATGGAAGCAAGTACAGCTAACTTGCATCCTTTGAATTAAATTAAAGTTTTTACTGCCTGAGAGCAATGAGGTTGATGACGTTATTAAAACTAGTGAAACTGTTTGTGCTTCACAAGTGAGTCCGACCCACTACCGGTCACCGACATTAGTACTGATACACCATGTCCCCCACAAGTTTACACTGTCAGTGTCATTTCAGAAACAAATTCAAATTCTTTATTACCTAACACAGCTTCAAATGACATCCAACAACATGTAAATGTAGTGCAATTAGTGGCAGGGCCGACTTAACAGTATTATAGGCCGAGGGGAAAGCAATGCACTGGGGCCCATAACTACACAACCACTCACAGGAATAACAAGGTAAATGGTCGATAAAATAAAACATATTTATTGTATTGGTACTTCCAACAAAATCAGTGTTTAAACATTAAAAAGCATATTGTACACAACAAATATAGATTAGCATGGGGCACCCTGGAAAACTGCCCAGTGTGCCCATGCGTTAAGACGGCGCTGATTAGTGGCGATGTTGATAATGATTCACTCTGATTCAGACAGTTGTGCTACAGAGGTCATGGTGTGCAGTTCAATAAGGAATTAATAAAAATAGCCATGGCTATATGACAGTGTGGTACACCAAGGGTATTTATTTTCAGTAATAGCAAAATTCCCTAAAAATGGAATTTTTAATCTTGTACTGCATTCTATTATTTGCACAATCACCATTCATTCTATCAAACAGTTTAATAATTATACCCCCCTGCAACAAAGTTGTAGGGGGATATACTGGTTTCACCATGTCCGTCCGTCCGTAGACAAATCCTATGTCATACGATAACTTGAGTTGTGTTTCTTAGAATCTTTTAAAATTTTATCAGCTGTTTATTGGTGAAGAGAGGAGGATCCCTTTCATTTTTGACGATTTTCACTTATGTCGTTCCAGAGTTATTGGACTTGATATGACGGAAAATAGGATTTTTACCCTATGTCATATGATAACTTGAGTAGTGTTTCTCAGAATGTTTTGAAATTTTATCAGCAGCTTACCAGTAAAGAGAGGAGGGTCCCTTTCATTTTTGGTCGGAACAATCAGTAATGTTTTGGTTATGGAAATAGGTTGGACAGATGTGGTCAGCGGGGGGTATATCTTAGTGACCACATTTGTGCTCACAGTAATACTAGTTTATTCTAAAAATATAGTTGGGCACCTAACTTTTGTTTTGAAATTTTATCAGCAGCTTACCAGTAAAGAGAGGAGGGTCCCTTTCATTTTTGGTCGGAACAATCAGTAATGTTTTGGTTATGGAAATAGGTTGGACAGATGTGGTCAGCGGGGGGTATATCTTAGTGACCATATTTGTGCTCGCAGTAATACTAGTTTATTCTAAAAATATAGTTGGGCACCTAACTTTTATTGTGGGCCCCTAACTTTCTTTATACCAGTAGCCCAACTGGCCCCTAGCAAAAAAAAGTAAAGCATAGTCCCTGTAATGATATTCTGTGTGAAGGCAATGAATATTTAATTTATGCAAGATGTATGTGAATCTGTGAATGATGTATTTGTTATTCCCAATCTGATTAAAATCAGCTGTTTGGCTCGGATTACTACGTACTACACCACATACATCTGAATGAGCCCGCAGTACGTACTAATCGGAGCCAAACAAACAGCCGATTTTAATGAGATTGTTGTTGTACCCACCTTCCTGATATAGTAAAGTGAGAAGTCTGTACATATCTTACAGGAGTTATTGTCAACAAACCATAACATGACATTTAATATTTCAACTTGTAGAATAAATTTGCATTTTAATGGCATTTAGGAACAGTAAATGTGGAATATGTTTAAAAATCATCTTGGACTTAAATTTAGATTTTTGTTTTGTTTGATTTTCTTTCTGTGTATGTTGAAAAGAGGGGGTTGAGGGTGCTTACATTTCCTATCAGTTCTTCTAAAACATTAGAAGTAGTTATGATGACATGATGATATACATGTATGAATCTATCTGATAAAATAAATATCAAGATAAAAAAACCAACAGTAATCATCTATTCTAGTACAGAAAGAATTCAAAGTAGAAAGGGTACAGTTTATTGTCTATTCTAGTACAGAAAGTAGAAAGGGTACAGTTTATTGTCTATTCTAGTACTTACAGAGAGTAGAAAGTAGTGATGGGAATCAGTAACATTTTCAAGATCGATGATCGTTATATCAACATCGACCAATGATCGATCATCAGTCACAATTGCCTGCTAAATGTATTTACTGACTATAATTAATCAAATAGTCTTTATTTCAAGAGTATGATTGACAAAAGAAAAGATATGAATAAAATTGTATCATAAATTTATAAACTATAATTTTTCTATTAGTACACATAACTTAGAACAAAACAAAAGATCGTTTTCCATATGTGTAACACCTGATATAGATAGATAAATAATAGACTAGTCCAAATATGTGTTTGACAAAAGTAAAGATTTGAATAAAATCAAATAATATATTTACAAACTACAATTTTTCCATTTGTAAACATTAACTTAGAACAAAACAAAAGATCGTTTTCCATATGTGTAACACCTGATATAAAATGGACTATCCCGGGAAGTAGATAAATAATAGACTAGTCCAAATATGTGTATTGACTGAGTGTCAAAAGTACGCTTGGACAAAACTGTCAGATGTTTGTCAGTATGAGGGCAAAAAAAACAGCTGGGATAAAACTGCAATATTTTTGTCAGCATGGAGACAAAAAAAAAACAAAAAAAACAACCAAAGAACAAAGTTAAGCATATATATTTTAGACACTATAGAATCAGAATCGATCACAAGGTTTAAGAATCGATCATCGGATCGTATGATGACGTCGGACTGATTAGTCGATGTTTCCGATGATCGGTGCACCACTAGTAGAAAGGGTACAGTTTATTGTCTATTCTAGTACAGAAAGTAGAAAGGGTACAGTTTATTGTCTATTCTAGTACTTACAGAAAGTAGAAAGGGTACAGTTTATTGTCTATTCTAGTACAGAAAGTAGAAAGGGTACAGTTTATTGTCTATTCTAGTACTTACAGAAAATAGAAAGGGTACAGTTTATTGTCTATTCTAGTACAGAAAGTAGAAAGGGTACAGTTTATTGTCTATTCTAGTACTTACAGAGAGTAGAAAGGGTACAGTTTATTGTCTATTCTAGTACTTACAGAAAGTAGAAAGGGTACAGTTTATTGTCTATTCTAGTACAGAAAGTAGAAAGGGTACAGTTTATTGTCTATTCTAGTACAGAAAGTAGAAAGGGTACAGTTTATTGTCTATTCTAGTACTTACAGAAAGTAGAAAGGGTACAGTTTATTGTCTATTCTAGTACTTACAGAAAGTAGAAAGGGTACAGTTTATTGTCTATTCTAGTACTTACAGAAAGTAGAAAGGGTACAGTTTATTGTCTATTCTAGTACTTACAGAAAGTAGAAAGGGTACAGTTTATTGTCTATTCTAGTACTTACAGAAAGTAGAAAGGGTACAGTTTATTGTCTATTCTAGTACTTACAGAAAGTAGAAAGGGTACAGTTTATTGTCTATTCTAGTACTTACAGAAAGTAGAAAGGGTACAGTTTATTGTCTATTCTAGTACTTACAGAAAGTAGAAAGGGTACAGTTTATTGTCTATTCTAGTACAGAAAGTAGAAAGGGTACAGTTTATTGTCTATTCTAGTACAGAAAGTAGAAAGGGTACAGTTTATTGTCTATTCTAGTACTTACAGAAAGTAGAAAGGGTACAGTTTATTGTCTATTCTAGTACTTACAGAAAGTAGAAAGGGTACAGTTTATTGTCTATTCTAGTACTTACAGAAAGTAGAAAGGGTACAGTTTATTGTCTATTCTAGTACTTACAGAAAGTAGAAAGGGTACAGTTTATTGTCTATTCTAGTACTTACAGAAAGTAGAAAGGGTACAGTTTATTGTCTATTCTAGTACTTACAGAAAGTAGAAAGGGTACAGTTTATTGTCTATTCTAGTACTTACAGAAAGTAGAAAGGGTACAGTTTATTGTCTATTCTAGTACTTACAGAAAGTAGAAAGGGTACAGTTTATTGTCTATTCTAGTACAGAAAGTAGAAAGGGTACAGTTTATTGTCTATTCTAGTACTTACAGAAAGTAGAAAGGGTACAGTTTATTGTCTATTCTAGTACTTACAGAAAGTAGAAAGGGTACAGTTTATTGTCTATTCTAGTACTTACAGAAAGTAGAAAGGGTACAGTTTATTGTCTATTCTAGTACTTACAGAAAGTAGAAAGGGTACAGTTTATTGTCTATTCTAGTACTTACAGAAAGTAGAAAGGGTACAGTTTATTGTCTATTCTAGTACTTACAGAAAGTAGAAAGGGTACAGTTTATTGTCTATTCTAGTACTTACAGAAAGTAGAAAGGGTACAGTTTATTGTCTATTCTAGTACAGAAAGTAGAAAGGGTACAGTTTATTGTCTATTCTAGTACAGAGAGTAGAAAGGGTACAGTTTATTGTCTATTCTAGTACTTACAGAAAGTAGAAAGGGTACTGTTTATTGTCTATTCTAGTACTTACAGAAAGTAGAAAGGGTACAGTTTATTGTCTATTCTAGTACAGAAAGTAGAAAGGGTACAGTTTATTGTCTATTCTAGTACTTACAGAAAGTATAAAGGGTACAGTTTATTGTCTATTCTAGTACAGAAAGTAGAAAGGGTACAGTTTATTGTCTATTCTAGTACTTACAGAAAGTAGAAAGGGTACAGTTTATTGTCTATTCTAGTACTTACAGAAAGTAGAAAGGGTACAGTTTATTGTCTATTCTAGTACTTACAGAAAGTAGAAAGGGTACAGTTTATTGTCTATTCTAGTACTTACAGAAAGTAGAAAGGGTACAGTTTATTGTCTATTCTAGTACTTACAGAAAGTAGAAAGGGTACAGTTTATTGTCTATTCTAGTACAGAAAGTAGAAAGGGTACAGTTTATTGTCTATTCTAGTACTTACAGAAAGTAGAAAGGGTGCAGTTTATTATGGTTTTCTTTAAGAATGTTTTATCACTGAGTCATTTTCTTGAACAAATAATAAACCATGCATGTGAAACCTCATTGACATTTATCATTAGGGATATCATATATACATTCTGATATTAAATATACCCATATTGTATCACAGCTCTGACAATAACATTACATTATATCTTCAGTTACTGTGTTTATTATTTATTCATTTTATTATGTTGTAATATAACTTTGAATAATAATATCAACCCTGTTGGGAGGAGAAAAAAAACCCAATCCAGAAGTCCTTGACCTCATCATGGTCTAAATAGTTAATGAAAGGAAGTTAAGATTACATAATATATGTACCATTCTTAAAGAATAAACAACTGTTATATGATTACTGTTAGTTGTGTGTTAAACTAGATTGTATGAGAAATTACACATTAATGTGCCTTTTCAAGGACAATGGCCAATTTAGGATTTTTTACTTTAATTTTATTAATATACAGTCAAACCTGTATTAAGAGGTCACATTTAGGACAAAGAAAGAGTGTTCTTATAAGACAGGTGACCTCTTAAACGAGGTTCAATTCATATGAAATTTTCTATGACAGGTGAAGAAAAAGGTGACCTTTTAATACAGGCAACTGCATGGACAGGTTTGACTGTATATATAATCCATTTCATCTCCATTTTATAAATGAATAAATGGGGGTGGGGTTAAAATCGATGTATGAAATAACTGTTTGTCTCCCATTAAGAGTTTCTCCGGTTTCCTCCACCAATAAACTGGCTGCTACGATATAGCTGGAATATTGTTGAAAGTGGTGTTAAACACCAGAAACCCCCCACTTTATTTGTTTATTTATAGAAGTTTATGTTGACATATCACTAGTATTAGTTGTTTCTATGTGAACTTGTAGTACTAGCTCTCCTTTAAAGCTTCTTAAAAAGATACCAAAAAATATATATACATGTATTGATATTGAAGTTAATTATGATTGGGTAAAAATTTATATACATGTATGTATTTATTTAAAGAGAAATAAGTGCGCAATGGCATAAACAAAAACCTGTACTAAGTCATTTATTTAATTTGCTGTCAGTTGATTGTCATAATTAATTAGGACAAATAATTATTAATTAGATATATTTCTATAAAAAGATTAGATTAATGTTTATACAATGTAGCTGTCTCATTGTTGTGTTGATTTCCTGATATGAATATTCATGTCTTACTTAAGTGTCATTGGTTGAGTGGGCAGTCAGGTGTTTTATACCTGAGCACACTATATTTACAAGTTTAAACCACAATAAAGTGTAACGCCCTACATAGGGAAACCCACAGTATATATTTATAAACACAACATAAATTGCACAACGTCATTGATCAATTGATATTTCTAGGAAATTGTTGTAGAATTCTGAAATCAAATAGTTTATAATTATTACAAGATGGTTTTGACGTTTTAAAAAGACTGAAAGTAGATCATTGTTGAAAAGGAAAACAAGATTTTTTCAAAAGATTTGAGAAAATCAAATAAACAGTTTAGAAGACAGCTTTCTGTAAGATGAGTTCTGTGGCATTTTGTATTACCATGGAATCTCCTCCGTCTCCGAGTCAAGTGTTCCGTTATTTAGATTTACACACATGTACAGAACATTCCCTACACGAGGATAATAATAATCAACTTATTTCACCATTTTCATTTTTGAGAAATTACTGGTAAGTTGTTTTATTTTATAATCAACGACACAGAATGGTTTTCAGGAAATTTTCAATTGAATTAGAACTAAGAAAAAAATATATACTAAATCCATCAGTCGGAGGCTTCTGGACCTTCTTTTAGAGTGAGACTGATCCTGTTTTATTGCATTTGTAAATTTTGGGATGTTACTGTGGTTTTGTAATGTAATAAGTTGGAATTATTAAACATCCTTTCCACCCCACCCCCCTTTTTTTTCTTTCGGTCAAATTCTAAGGATCTTGAAACTAGAGCATTGTTTATCAGAAGTTATAGTATTACATATAAAACACAAGTCTTTGAATGTTTTGTAAATAAATCCATGTCATTACAAATTGAACACCTTAGGCTACAATATATCTTAGTCTGGTTCTTAGGTCAATAGGTGGGAAAAAAGTTAACATAGGAAAAAAACCCAATAAAACTGTCAGATGTTTAAAATTTGAAATATATTATTTGGATATCATATGTTGACTGTATTTCCATTAAACAAGATTAGATTTTGAGTCATTCCCAAGTACAAATATTTAATTATGGAAACAGGAAGTGTAGGCTGTATTTTGTAATGAATTTATTTATAGAATATTTCTTTGAAATTTGATATGGATGTTTTTAATGAAATGTAGATGGATCAATGATAAATAAATTGTAAACAAACATAATCATGATAATGTTCTATGGCTTGTGTACATTTGTAATAGAATGATTATGTGGATATATGCTGTGTACCAAGGGTGTGGTTTCATTAGCTGTGGAACTCTAGCTCTCATGGTCCTTTGCCAGTTTTCTAATATTTGCGGACTATAGAGCTATAGGTTCGTTAGAGATCATTGTGGGATAAAATGTCTATGAGTACCAACTAATAAATCCTAATTCCCACTAGTGCATTCTTTGTTATTTTTTTGTACAAAAGTAACGAGTCCAGGACTCTCAATGGTGAGTCCCAAACAAAAGTAACGAGTCCAGGACTCTCAATGGTGAGTCCCAAACAAAAGTAACGAGTCCAGGACTCTCAATGGTGAGTCCCAAACAAAAGTAATGAGTCCAGGACTCTCAATGGTGAGTCCCAAACAAAAGTAATGAGTCCAGGACTCTCAATGGTGAGTCCCAAACAAAAGTAACGAGTCCAGGACTCTCAATGGTGAGTCCCAAACAAAAGTAATGAGTCCAGGACTCTCAATGGTGAGTCCCAAACAAAAGTAATGAGTCTAGAACTCTCAATGGTGAGTCCCAAACAAAAGTAACGAGTCCAGGACTCTCAATGGTGAGTCCCAAACAAAAGTAATGAGTCCAGGACTCTCAATGGTGAGTCCCAAACAAAAGTAATGAGTCCAGGACTCTCAATGGTGAGTCCCAAACAAAAGTAACGAGTCCAGGACTCTCAATGGTGAGTCCCAAACAAAAGTAATGAGTCTAGAACTCTCAATGGTGAGTCCCAAACAAAAGTAATGAGTCCAGGACTCTCAATGGTGAGTCCCAAACAAAAGTAATGAGTCCAGGACTCTCAATGGTGAGTCCCAAACAAAAGTAATGAGTCCAGAACTCTCAATGGTGAGTCCCAAACAAAAGTAATGAGTCCAGAACTCTCAATGGTGAGTCCCAAACAAAAGTAATGAGTCCAGGACTCTCAATAGACAAGTTGTAAGTATCCCTGGGTTCAATCCTGTTGAGAAAAAAATAAACAAATTAATATGAAATGCAAATATCGTGGAATTTTTGGATTAAATATTTTCATTTTATATGTGACTTAATTTCAACTGCATATAACATTGAAAATCCGCTCAAGAGCAGATTTTAGGAGCAAATCGCAAAATATTTGACAGCAGATAATTCTGTGTTCCAGTACAGTAATGCAAATGATATGCACGTGACACAAGATTTGAACTCTTTCGGGGAGATTATCGCTCATGCGCAATGTTCAGTTGATGAAATGATATATATATATATATATATTCCGTGTGTACCACATAAGAATAATTGCAAAAAAAAAATTGGCTCACACGACATGAAATAGACAGATTCCTCAATAAGCATTGTCGGGAATGTTTGCGTTCTTACCTCAGCATCCATGATTGTTTATCTTTTCTTCACGAGTTCATGATCAGCAATCACGGGACCAAAACTTTTCTTCACGAGGTTATGTTCGGCAATCATCGGAACAAAACAACCGGAAGTTAATCAGTCTCCACAATAATGGCGAGGACGATAAACATGCACACAGATTTACAGATTTCTAGTTGTTGGGAACATATTTCGACTTGAAACATGCATGAATAGCTTAGTAAAGGTACAGCCTTATTCCAAATTGAATTTTTCAGGGGGAAATTTTCTTCACCCAAAACTAGTGTAATATTACTTTAAGTTTGACCCGACTGATGTTTGATGTTCATTGTTCAACTGTCATTACAAAAGTAGCTGAAGAAATTTTATTATTGATTACCAAGTCCACTGACATTTTAAAATTAATGTTTATATATGACGCCCAAGGGACTGTTGTGGTCGTGATCCTATGATAGTTGGATTTATAACTACTTATGCAATCAGTGGCTATCACCACTAACGTTGTGAGTTCGGCTAGGTGTACTCGATACAACATTTTCCGATGAAGTTTGTCAGTGACTTGTGACAGGTCAGTGGTTTTCTCCGGGTACTCCCGTTTTCTCCACCAATAAAACCGACCACCACGATATAACTGAAATATTGTTGAATAAGGGTAATAACAAAATTACCGAACTCCGAACAATCTTACAAAGGGAAAGTCAAAACTCATAATTATATAAACAGACAAAATCAGTCAACAACCGGAAAACTGTGAAAACCGTAATGACCCTGACTTGGTGCAGGCATTTCTAAAGAAATGGTGGGTTGAATCAGATTTTAAGGTGCCAAACCTCCCGCTCTCATTACGGTTCAAAGGTTCCGGCTGTTAAGGCCTATTTATAACATATGCCTCATTAGTCTGTTTAGACGGTATGTCATGTCACGTCTGAGCTAATTAATATTTCCCTCCAAATTTTGTTTTTATTTACATTTACATGAAGAATGATGATTTTGTTGCTCCTATATGTATTTTAATGATAACTGCTGCATGTCATATTATCTGTAACAATCAATGTGGTTGGAGAACATGGGTGAGGCCATGGATACAATGAAGAAGAGAAGTTGGTGCTTACCATGCATTAATGAGGGAGCTGGAACAGGAGGATCAAAGAGGTTTCAAAATTTTGTGAGAATGAACAAAGAAGATTTTGAAGAACTTTTGCATAGAGTATCCCCTCTTATCAAACCTGTGCCCCGGGAAAATTACACGTGCACATCAGTATATTTATAGTATAACCTTATTAACCTTTTTCATGATTGGTTTATTTGCTCTGTCTTGACAGAGAGAAGAGGGAAAGTTCTAAATGCTAGATGTCTTCAGTCTGACTTCATATCCGTCATATGTTTTCCCAATTCACAGGTGTGCTTTAACAGCAATGGAAAAACAGATCCTGTAAATAGGTCTTTAAGCACCATAAACCTAAACCTATAAATGGCATACAGTAAAAAAAAAAGGTGGAGTGTTATCTTTGGAGATAATCTTATTAACACCAGTATTATCACTGGATTATCTTGTTTTGATGAGAAGAAAAGATAAGTACATTTACCTAACATTGTAATGATGTTATGATAAATCTTCATTATTGATAAATTGATACAGGTGCCAAGAAAATGTACCTATTTTCATGAAGTCAGTACACTGTAGTGTACTAACAGAAGTGTCATTAAAACAAGACAAAAGAAAGTTTAATGTAATGTACTTATGATCATGAAGTCAGTACACTGTACTAACACAAGTATCAAATAATTTTACTTATAGTACAGTACACTGTACTAACAGAAGTATCAAAGACTAATTATAGTATGAAAAAAAATACATTGATTTATTATTGAATTAATTAAAATAATATATTCAAACATTAAATACATACACTAACATCAACAGAATATTTAAATTCATAAAAAATAAACTAGCACCTTCTCATCTATTCACCCATGTCCAATTACTGGGTAAACTTTGTACACTGTTTATCTTAGATGTGGTAACCAGACAATGACATCAACAAATAACCATTGCATGGGATCACTATTTTGAAATTAAGTATCTTTACACCCATCTTTGTCAATAAGAATAATAAAATTGTTACTAAGAGTTTTATTAATTCTAAGGTTTTATTATCTACAAAATTTTAAGTAATGGAAATTATTATATTGGCAGCTTGTATCACTTTAAAAGAAAAACAAAATGTTCTTGAAAAGTAAACCTGTCTGTTTTAAGCCTTTGTTTAGTCATTATTACTGTTAGTCTCTTCAACAATTTACTGGTTCATGAATATTCATATATTTATGATATACATATAAAAAACACTATAAATTATAATAAGGAAATGATGCAGGTACTAACTTAGATTTAATCCTGTCATGCCCTACTCATATAATTGTAAATCTACATTAAATGCATAATAAAATTGTACTCTAAAAATTCAATTTACTAATACAAGTAGATGACTTTTATACTGGCAATATTCGTCTTTTTTATGGCTATTTCTAGTACTTAGAGAGTATGCATAGTGAAATGAATTTAAGTTTGATTAAATCTTTTCAGTCTATTAGTTTGGTAAAAGCTGTCAATTTCAGTTAAGATTTATTGCAGGATGACATGATATTTACAATTTAGACATGGATAAAACTACAAATTTATTTTATGAAAAAAATAATATAAAAAAAAATTGAAAAATATTTTTGTTTATATCATGCTCCATGATATAGCTAAAATACTGCTAATTTGGCATTAAACACCAATCAATCAGTTTATCATATACTTAGTACTAAATAAAGGAAATTTGCATATATAATACTAAAAGAACATTACGACTGTATTTGTCTGCCATGACTGATATTGATATCATACCCCTTAAAATGATATTGATCACGTGACTAAAGGTTCATAATACAGAACAAGACTTTCTCATGTTTAAGTATATGATAAACATAATATGATATGGCTCTTTCCATATCACATCCTGTATCAACCCTCGACCAATATCATCCCTGGAGCTAAAGCTCTCAGGATGATATTGGTGTCTCGGTGATATGGAAAGAACCATATATAAAAAAATATAATATTCTCTATATATCATTTACAGACTTACAGGTATATATAAAATGTTGCTACTTTATCAGAATGAACTTTATACATTTGTTTTATATTTACCAACTTTCAAACAAACTGATGTAAATATAAAAAGAAACATTTCTGGCTCGTCTTGTTTGATGTCCATGTTCAAGTTTATGATTTGTGTGTTCAGTCAGCTGTTTAGTAGAATTTACTTTATTTTATAGAGGAATATGTAAAGTTATTAGGAATTCATTTAGTTTCTAGAAATATTTATAAAAAGTAATTTTTTATCTAATCAGGATGAAAGGATTGATAAGTATTCTTATAATTTGTACACAGCCCCCAATCACTCTAAATCATATCTAAATAAAAATTGTTTAGAGGAACTTCCGAATATAACGAGGAGGACCTAAGGCAGGATCATACAAAAAGATAAGTCCAGTATTTTCTGCAAAATAAACCTTTTTCTAAAAATCAAAGAATGTCATTCGACCCTTTTATAATTTGTCTTTATCTACTGAAAGTTTGCTGTTTGTCTTTTACGTTAATTCGTCGGTAGAACTTTTCTCCCGCAAACATCCATTGGGTTCTGAGATTTTTTAGTCAATCAACGATAGATTTCTCATATAAAACCACGCTTTCCTGTCATTTCTTTAGCTGGATCGACTGAAAATCACCCCTAGTTTTTATCACACCCCTCCACAATAAACAGAATTGCTCCTTTCCTGAAAAAACGGCACATTATTGACATGATATGATTTAGATGTACTAACTGTGACTTGGAGGAACTTGATGTGCCTTGGAGGAACTCAAAATGTCTGTAATGATATCACTTTCTGCATATAATATAAAAAATCGTCAATCCTTCATCAAGAAAGCTTTTAAGATATAACTATAAAATATAAATATTTCTGTATTTTAAAAGGACTTATCGGTAATGTTATGAGACGAATTTTACGTTTCCTGATGCAAGTTTATTTTTTTCTGCTGTTATAGTATAGTTATAGTAAGTAATATGGTAATTATGTGAAAACAATCACTTGCTAGGGTTTATAAACATGTATAAATATATATACCCGGTCGTGTATTTTTTTTCTCTCTGTTTTTCGGTTCAGCATTTCTCTGACATTATCAGAACATCATGTTAATCTACATTGATGTATATGATCTATAATAGGGCATGGTATTTTCGGTTTAACTGAAAGAAGTGCCTGTACTGTTTTAATGATCTTTAATATTTGCTATTAATTGATTTAATTCTGTACTATATAAATCGTTTACTGGGTGGTGATTTTATTGGGCTCACGGAAAAACGTGCTTTTCGTTTCTTGGTCAATGTCATTGGTTTTATTCTAGACAATTTGGATCCTTTTAACCTCTTTCTTCTAAAGGAGCCCATTGAGTCGAACCCTACAAGAAATTATGATTTGTTATTCAAATTTATCTGCTCTTTCAGGGCGTCTTGATTGACAATAAAATATTTGTTGTTGTTGTTGTACATACTTAGGCAAAAATAGACAATTGACCAATAGAAGAAAACGTTAAGAACGAAGAGATCCTTTTTTCCTCTTACTTTTTCCAGAGACAAAATGAATTCTAATTTTGAATAATATTTTAATTCCACCATGATCAAGGCCGAAAATGAATTGGTTTGTGTCATTAGCATTGTGTCTTTTTTGTTTTGAAGCATTATAACTGTTTTGCCTTGTTAAATTAAGTGCCAGTCTGTACTATATTTTAAGTTCTTCCAAGGCACATCATGATCAAGTTCCTCCAAGTCACAGTTAGTACATCTAAATCATATCATGTCAATAATGTCAGGAAAGGAGCAATTCTGTTTATTGTGGAGGGGCGTGATAAAAACTAGGGGTGATTTTCAGTCGATCCAGCTAAAGAAATGACAGGAAAGCGTGGTTTTATATGAGAAATCTATCGTTGATTGACTAAAAAATCTCAGAACCCAATGGATGTTTGCGGGAGAAAAGTTCTACTGACGAATTAGCGTAAAAGACAAGCAGCAAACTTTCAGTAGATAAAGACAAATTATAAAAGGGTCGAATGACATTCTTTGATTTTTAGAAAAAGGTTTATTTTGCAGAAAATACTGGACTTACCTTTTTGTATGATCCTGCCTTAGGTCCTCCTCGTCATATCCGCAAGTTCCTCTAATTTTTTTTTATTCATATCATATTTTATGGAAAAAAAGTTTATTTAGACCAAGAACTGCTTGTTCATTAACCTGTTCTATATGACGTCAACCAGTTGTATATTTAACACCTCTACCTATTGTTTTTACCTGTTTGTAAGGTGACAAATTATGGCAGAGTTTTCTTGTTGTGTAATTAGTCACGTTAACTTTATAACATTCAAATTTGAACCATGTGTAGGGACATGTAGTTTAAGACATTTAATATGACAAAGCTAATCTTCTGTTTCAAAATTCCAGTATAGGCCTTCAGTTTAGGCCAATGACATGAAAATGTGTTATTTCAAGGCCAGGATATATACTTTACGAACTCGTGTCTTTTGTTTAGCTAGTCATGTGTGCATTCCTTGTGTTAGTTTAATATAGTTCAAAAGTAATTTGGATTACTTAAATTTCACGTATGATTTTAATTTAGCAATAGTATGAGCTGTGTTTAATACATCAATATCACCTATGACTTGATCAGGAGAAGTAGAAGGTGGTTGGTGGAGTTACAATGTATGTGTCCTTGAACCTGGCATCATGCCTTTGACCATCCGTTCAACTGTCTTCTAACTTACTATACATTACCATATAGCTGATCTCATTTTCCACCACACTTCCTGGGTCACCTCTGTAATGCTTGTCTTTCAAAATACAATAACCTTCATCATTTAAATTTTATTCATATTTAAAAAAAAATTTAAATGTTTATTTAACTTTAGATTTTAAAGATATTTTAACTTTACAAATTTCTTTTTGATTATTTAAAGAAAGTTACTAGGTGTGTAATTCAAGGTGATCATGTGTCTGTAATCACACTCTGTTATACTGATACACAGACTGTGTAAATATTTATACCTCTTTATAGTAGCCATAATCTCTCTATGTTCAAGTTCACGGTCAGGTTGAACTTTACAAAAGACAATATGTACACTGGTTGTTTGTTTGTATAAGGTCCATTGAATGGTTTAACACTTGATTGGTCAAGGACCCAACTCAAGGTTTCTCAAATATTTTTAACTATTTAACTAAATATAATAAAGGTACCTTATCATGCATGTGATAAGAATAGCTTTCTCTCTGCTTTAAGATTGGTGAGAAATGTCCTAGTTTTGGGACAAAGAGCAAAAAGAAGGACTGTTGAAGGTTGTTTAACAAAGTGCTTATGTAAGAGAAAATCTCTCTCTAAGCTTGGATACAGGGTATTTATGTACACTGTAAAAGACAACAATATACTCGTTTACAATCCTCTGTCAACTCAAACTGTTTGAATTGAGTCATGGTATGCACAGAAAATAACTAAAAATGTACATCCATTGAATTTAGTAGATCTTCTTCTGTTATTGTCATCTTTACCTCTTTGTCCTCTTCTTAGTATCAGATTCCCTTTTGCTGTAAATTAAAATATTGTGAAATTAGATACAAGTGCAACAGTTGTCTGTTTATTTGTAAGATTAAACCAAATTTCAAAGTTTATATATTTAAAAATCTTTTTTTTATGTTTTTTTTTTGTTTTCTTATTAAATTATATTTCGTCTAGACAAAATGTAAGACTAATGTCATTATATACTGGTATGTAGTTGTAGTTCTATTAATTACAATGTACAGTTCTGTACATGAATCAGTTCCTTAAAAGGATACTTAGAAGTTAGAACTCGGACTATGATAAGAAAGTTTAAACAGGTATGGTCACTAAAATCAACAAAGAGAAAAACTACTCTCACCTCAACACTTTTAAACACTAAAACAACCCACAACATGGCATTGGAAACAAAGAATCTGGCTTGGGACAGACACAAAAATACGGTGGGGTTAAACTGGTTAATGGGATTCCTACCCTTCACTTTCATATTATTGGATCTCCAACGACAATACATATACAAATAGTAAAACACCTGCACATATTCGTTTTCCAATCAAAAAGTTGAAACTGTTTTTGTTTTTATTTACAGATCATCTTTTTCCAATTTGTTTTATCTAACTTAGATTAAAATTTGGATTTTTTTTTTAGAAATTTTGGTTGTTGACATACACTTAAAATTAACAACATGATCCCTTATGTGGTCATGTCAGATAACCTTTAATCACTTTGACCATCCAATCATGTATAAGATAGTAAAAAAAAATATTGACCAATCAGACAACATCTCTCAGCATGTGACCAATTCAATGATAACCCTAATATAAATTCTTACTCTATTACAAAAACAATCCAGATCACATATTCTAATCTTAGAACTTCATAGGTGGTGTAATTGTTAGGTGCTCACCTCAGGTGTGGTAGAATCATAGTGCTTGCCTCAGGTGCGGTAGAATCATAGTGCTTGCCTCAGGTGCGGTAGAATCATAGATTCGAGTCCCGATAGGGTCAAACCAAAGATTATTAAATTGGTATTTGTTGCTTCTCCGCTAAGCACACAGCATTAAGGAGAAAGAGCAAAAACTGGTTGGCTCGGAATCAGGATAATGTGTCCGAGTGGGGCGACATGTCTATCTGCTGACTGTTGTTTCAATGACCATGAAAATTCAACTAAGCCTGTTGGTTAGAATCAAAGTGTTGGTCTAGTACAAAGAGGTCCTCATCATCATCTCATTGAAAATTAACTTGGTCTCAACATGTTATAGTTGAAAAATTGTTGAGTTGACATGCTGATATCTTGGATTTTAATATCTGAAGATTTTGTAGGCTTCTCTCCGATTGGTTGGTTAATAAGATGATACCAGACATGTATGAATCTATACAGGATGTTGGTAGATATAGTATGCTGCAAAAAAAAAAACCTAAAAATCCAACAAGCATCAAATTTAAATAGTTTTCCATTTGTTTCAAGTCCTTGGAAAGTTTTCCAATTAAACCCAAAGGCCATACAGACCTGTTGTCCCTAAATAGTACATTATTTGTACTGTATGTTGATATCTTGTTAAACAAGATAGATGGCCTTAGTATTCACTTTTATTTTCAGAATAGACAAGTGAGAGGAGTTCAGTCATTTGATGTATGGTGAACTCTGAACTATGATTTATTTAGGTTCGACAGTTTTAACTGTGGTATAAAATAATAAACAATAATCAATAATAAGAATATATGATTTTAGTAACACTTTAATATATATAGGTAGTGTATTCATTATACTTTAATATAAATAGGTAGTGTATTCATTATACTTTAATATATATAGGTAGTGTATTCATTATACTTTAATATAAATAGGTAGTGTATTCAATACACTTTAATATATATAGGTAGTGTATTCATTATACTTTAATATATATAGGTAGTGTATTCATTATACTTTAATATAGAATAGAGTACTTTTATTTTCCACATCAGGTCCCCAAGGGCCTTAGGGGGGCATTTACATTTAACAGTCATGATTGTTTAACATATAAACAGCATATGACAGCAAAATCAGTACATACATGTATCAAGGACTAAACAATAAAATGAATTGTCAATTAATACTGATCAATAAGGTATGTGCAGCTGTGTTGCTACTCTGGGTAATGGAAGCAATGTTTAATAGAATATTGTTTTGCTGCAATGGGCACCAAGGGTTGGTGCTAAGGTTTGTTGAAATTGTAACAAAACCTCCTCCTGTCCAATGCAGGAAAACAATATGTATGTAATAAAATAATTAAAATTATTATGTGTTATCATATAATATAAATACTCGTAGGTAGTGTATTCATTATACTTTAATATAAATAGGTAGTGTATTCATTATACTTTAATATATATATAGGTAGTGTATTCATTATACTTTAATATAAATAGGTAGTGTATTCATTATACTTTAATATATATAGGTAGTGTATTCATTATACTTTAATATAAATAGGTAGTGTATTCATTTTACTTTAATATATATAGGTAGTGTATTCATTATACTTTAATATATATAGGTAGTGTATTCATTATACTTTAATATATATAGGTAGTGTAATCATTATACTTTAATATATATAGGTAGTGTATTTATTATACTTTAATATATATAGGTAGTGTATTCATTATACTTTAATATATATAGGTAGTGTACACATAACACTACTTTTAAGGCTAATAAGATTATGTTTTTGACTTGTTCATAATTAAGCCGATTTGTGTTCTGGTCCCATTTAGGATCTAAATATTTGAATAAAGAATAATGTAAGGCTGATTATAAAAATATATTGTGTTTGTTTCATTAATGTTTCTTTCATATTTTATCTCAGTTGGTTTTTCTTTGTTTATTTATGGAGAAAGTAATTGTGTAACTTAATGGCAGATTGAGAGAGCAACAAATGTTGATATTGATATATAAGTATTTACAGATTTCTGTGTCATTGACACTTTTATGATAAAACAATATACTACTGAAGTACTAAGATAAAAATGGTTTTGTCACATGACAATCTGTAAAATCTGTTTTAAACAATAAAAAGCTGTTCCACATTTTGTACATAATAACCTTATCAACAGAAAGTTTAAACAGTGATGGGTCAACAAGTCCTTCAATATCAGCAAAACAAAAATGAACAACCTGTCACAATATTATAGGAAAGGACAGAAATGTGAACATTGTATTAGTTTTTAATATTGAGCTTTATTATACACCTGTCAAAAGATATGACACAGTATAATATACCATACTGGTATATCATCCTTGGTCAACACATCCTACAATAAATATGGTTTGCTTTGACCAAATTTCACACACAAATTTACAAAACCTTATTAGTTATAAAGTTATGGTGCACCTTTCAATTTTGAAGATTCTCCATATGCTATTACATAGTACAGTATACAAATGGACTTTGTTCATAAAAAATAGACCAAATCTCATGAAATTTGTTATGCAATGTAAAGATTTATCTTTAGATTTTTTCTATTTTCATACTGGCTGGCTGTTCCTCAGTTGTAAAACTATTTAAAAATTGGGCACTTCTTTTCCAGATTTTACAACTGGTAGGGGATTATCCTATTATGCTCTCATGCCACAGCTGTTTATTTTTGTTACTAATTTTGCAAGACTAAAATAATTTCTCTTCAGTATTATATAGAATGTTTCTACACCAATGGCTAAATACTAACAACTTTATATGTATCTCATGTACATAATTAGAACATGTCAATTTTTGTTGTTCTTCATTGAAAAATGACAGTTATAATGTTTAGTTTTGGTTGTTTGATTCCAGAATTTAAAATAATTAAGTTAGACTGAATAATATCCTCTAACAGTTTAGACATATGATAACAAGTAGTATTTCCTTTGTTTAAACATCATTTATATTTGAAGATTGCAGACTGAATTTGAATCAAATAGTATTAAGATAGAACAGGAAACTGTAGATGTTATATCACACAGCAGGTATATAAAATATAAACCTTGGATTCTATTTTTGATGCTCTTTGATAATTTTGTCCTGAGGCTTCAGTTAAATGTTCTTTCAGTAAAATTCTGCCATTTTCCCCGACATTATTGTAGCTATAGTTGTGTGAAAAAAAATGTCTGGGGTGTGATAAATGTTGTATAAACCTTGGTGTCTTTGTCTTAACTCTTAATTGGTGGAACTTTTATATACAGTTTATTCTTAGAATTTAAGCATTTTAGACCCTTGAATTAATCCATCTACTATGAAGATAAAAAAAAGTTAATTTTCTAAGTGAAGACATGTATGTTGTATTATTTGTTGGTAATTCACATAATGAAGTGATTTTCGTGGTTTATTACTTCAGGATTTCAGTTAAAACTTATCAGTTTAATTGATTAAAGCATAGATTCTTTTTTGAATATTTTAGTTATATATCTCTAGTACAGGAGGTGGGGGTGGAACTACTTGTATGATGTACAATGTATGTATATTAGATTGAAAAGTCATAAGACCTCAAAGATGTGACAGTTTCAAGGTTTATTTAGTGATTACACAGGATTGGGCCTAGAAACCACTTTTGTTTTAAAAGATGCTGACTAGGTTAACATATAATCTTTTATAAATTTACCAACAGAGTTAAGAATAAAATAATTATAAATGAATTTTTGTTCCATTAGTTACCAGTAATAGTTGTAAATCAGGAACTATTGAATAATAGGATCCTATTCATATTTTATAATGTATTTTGTCTCCTATATCCCCTGATTTGCTATTACATGTAGTGAATATTCTTTCATCACTAGGAATGTTAGAAAAACAGCTGATTTCTATTTTTAATTTGAGGAAATCCTTAATTTACACAGATTCCCTGTAATCACTATTTTTAGCTTCAACCAAATTGTTTAATTTTAAGATATGTTGCAAGTTTGAGTGTAAGATGAGTGTTATATGTACTGGTGTTGATGGACATTGATGCACACACCTTTAGGATGAAGTGTCTGTCCTATCAGGTCACTATGATGAATGGCCACTGACCATGTCTGTCATTTATATAATAAATAAAACTGTGATGTAAACACTTGGATACAGCATAGGAAGAGGGTTGAATAATAATAACATGGACAACATCAAACAGCTGATTGTTACAACATGCTGTTTAAATAATACCAGTAAATAGTATTGACCTTTGGTGTCCAACAATTAGATCAGTATGCTCAAGGATAAGTGTAATAGGTCACCAGTAGGTTAAGGTTGGATTGTGAGGTTGTCAGCATTTCTTTTATAAACATGTGTTATATTTAAATACACTGTCCTGTTGAAATTCATTCTTGCAAGTGGAAGTGATCGAGTGTCCAGCATACAATTTTTGGGTGCATTAATTATTATTGTTTTTATTTCTAATGATGGAATTTTACCCTCCACACAGAAGTATTAGTGATGGGAATATTTTTATGTATCCAGATCTACATTCTCCAGAAGCATTTAAATTCTTTAATTGGAATATTAATGTAGAGTAAGCATTAATGTGTTAATTCAATTAATATTTTACTAATTAAATCCAGCTTTGTAGCAGTTTATATTGAGGTAGAAATAGAAGTTAATTATTTTTCCTACTATTACAAGAAATGATATAATAGGTTAATGTATATTTAGACAGGTTTCAATGAATGATGTGCCAAGTTGTTCTCTGTTTTTTTTTCTATTTTTTCCACCATTTACTGGTAGAGTATAGAGATCACTCATGTGTTTTATCCATCAGGATTAGTTATTATAAGTGATTATTGGTCTATAGATTCCCAACATGATAGAACTATAGCCTAGTTTATTAATAAATAACACAATAATTGGGTTATTGGAATATTATTGACCTGTAGTTTAAGCTGGATGGGAACTGATTTCCGAGTTTGGTAAACAATCGTTTATTTTACTTTCTTTTCAGTTTGATATTGACTGTTTTTGATAAATTAATACTAATGCTTTGTTTCAGTAGTGTCCACATTTATGTGTGTTAATGAAAAACTGACCAAGAGTTTAAATGACTTTTATTAAACATGAGATTATATTATTTTGTTTTGTATTTTTCAGTGGTTCAAGTACAGTAGCTATAGATAATAAGATAGAACAAGCTATGGTAAGTATTGTAGTTCACAGAACACGAGAAAGGGGGCCGTCATGGCAGTGATCGTATGGTAGTTGGATTTACAACTACCTATGCCATCACTGATGTGAGTTCGAATCCCATCAGGACGAGATATACAACAATATGTGATAAAGTTTATCAGTGACTTGCGATAGGTCTGTGGTTTTTTCCAGGTCCTCCTGATTCCTCCACCAATAAAAGTGACCGCCACGATATAACTGAAATATTGTTGAAAGTGGCGTTAAACACCATAAAACCAAACCAGAACACCAGCAAAAATAGAAGACAAGCTAATATGCACAGAATCAAATCACTTCAAATTTAAGTAAGATTCACTCATTTGATATGAATTGAGCTCTGTTTTTCTTTAATGGTCCATTGTAAAATATCACAAGTGTAAAATTTAATATTGGCCGAAAAACATGTACAGTGTAATGTAAAAATGCTTATGTGTAGATGAAGGTTAATAGTTAGAAGATAATGATAATTCTTGTTATAAAGATGATTAAATTTCATGTGTTATAGTCTCCACAATGACACGGTCTATACATGCTTACAGTTTTATTTACAAATCAATATTTAATTGATAATTTTGACATTGGCATTAAAATAGAGATACAGTATTGTACATACACATGTGTGTGAAATATTTCTCAACATTAGTCTTGTGATTTGATTTTTCACTAATATCTGTTATAGTCTCACCACAAGTACACCTCATTTGTGAACATCATATTAATGATTAATGTTGGCAAATATTAAAAACAAAATGCAGCTGTTCCTGACTTGGTGACAGTGAAGTATGGCCACTATTAGCTAGTTTATTTTAATTTGCTCAAGGGATATATGTCAAAGTTTTAATCCACTTTATGTATTTAATAGTACATTATAAAAATTTTAAAAAGTGTAATTTAGCAGCAGGCCTTTCAGTAAGGGGTGGTACCAGGTACTTTTACCCACCTAAGATGGTCTTTGGTTCCTCCTGATTTTAAAGGGTGTTAACTTATATTGTAAGATATTCATGAAAATTGTTCAAATTTTAATTGAAAGTATTGCCTGTATATAGTGAAGTACTGGTACACTTGAAAAATATTGAAAACCCTGATTTAGGTAGTTGGATACTCCTAAGAATCTTGTAAATATCACTGAATTTCACATAAATCTATGACAAACTTTTATCTACAACTTAACTTGACATTGTTTATATATATGGGGCTCTAGTTTTATTTATCATATATTCACTACAGCAGGGGATTGGGCTAAAATAGATTTGTTTAATCTTTGGTTGGTCTTCACTTGAAAATTACTAGCTGGCAAAGCCTCTGTTGATGTATTTGAGGGTCCCATATTCATTGACTTTAAACGGTGTGTTTTTTCACAGAAAGTTTTATTTTACATAATTTATAGTTTTTTGTTTGCCTTTAAAGGCCAGAATTGAATTTTTTTGTTTATATTAAAAGTTGCAAATATTCGAGGTTTTATACTAATAAAATGTTCTGAACAAGAAGCCAGGTTTAAAAAATATGTTAAAATGTCGAAATTAGTGAAAAGAATTTGAATGTCTGTCTGTGGAATCGCCATTAACACACCTAATTATAAGTCGGCTGCTTTTCCGAAGTTTTCCGAACACTGATAACTGCTAGTAATAACCAAGGAAGCATGGTGCATGTAAATTTGTTAGAATTAATATAATTTAAGAAATAATACTATGAAATTGGATCCCGGGGTAATCAGTTAATATTATATAATTGTATTTAGTAAGAATGACACTTAAAATCGGAAATACCTGATGAAATCAATAAAAACAAACCCAAGCTCTGCAAAGGGGCCCGATAAAGGGAAAATTGTAAACAAATTGTATTGCATATTATTGACAACACTTCGGTTGTCTTGATTAGATTTTTTTAGAAAAAAAACCAGACATGAAGTTCATTAATATAGTCTCTAATTTAAAAGCGATATCACCTAGCGTTTTCTCCTGAAAAAAAAGAATATATAAAAAACTACGATGCAATTCTACTGTCAAAATACGATTCGGCCGAAAAAATAGACTAAATTATGCTTACGTGTTGGAAAATGGAGAAGGTCGTCGGTATAACATCTTTTTTTAATTTTACACAAAGCTTGCTGAATCCTCCTTTTTGTGTCGTTTTCGTATAGAATCCGCCAACGTTTTTATTTTTTCCACGATTCGACTTGTGCCATGTGCACATTTCCTTCAACAAACAATTTTGCACATGCGCAAACGCTTTCCCGAATGAGTTCACGGTCAGGTCGTATGAATATTGTGCGGGTAAACATTGAATGCTTTACTGGGTGCAAGAGAATCAAACAGCGATGTATTTCCTTCGTTCTAGGCTATTTACGTATGATATTATGAAAAATTTCAACTGCAATTAGTATAAAACATCGAATATAATATATAAAAAATTCAATTCTGACAGCCTGTATGCCTTTAAAGATAATACTTTAGCTTGATGGGGGAAAAAAACATTAGATACAGTATAATGTGATGGAATGAGTTTTAGTCTGATGTGCATTTTGTATTTATATGCTTTTATTGGGTATTTTGTTGATTGTAAATGGTTCATGGTGTAAAAATCACTTTATAAATCTACCATTATATACAGGATATATTACAGCATATGTGAATCAGCTGTATTTTAAAAGAATTACACATTTGTTGTGAACAAATTTTGTTTAGTCTTGATGGAAATCTTATCATATTATATTCTAAATGGGAAGTGCCACATTTTGTAATTTTATTTCCTGCTCTTTTTTTCCCTGTGGTGTAGACATTAATGAAGGCACACATCTTGAAGTAAAGACAACATCACATTGTCTTAAATAGATATGACAACAGTTAGTATCCTAACACAAATTGAAGACAATATAAGATGTAATTTACAGTAAAAGTGCTGTGTTTTCAACAGTTTTTATAAGACATTGATTATTGACATACAATTTATATAGAAATATCTTCTTTACATCTTTTACCCCATTAAAGGAAAATTAGGGTGACCATAATTCTTACTCTGTGTAGTAATTAAATATGTTTCTATGGCAACGTTTACCTCGGAGCTCATATCAAAAGACAATAAACAAGTTATTTATTGTATTATAATTTTGAATCCATTTCCTTGGAGTATTTACCATTTAGACTTGTGCTCCCTCTTTTATTGTGTTTACAGTTTCTTCAGTATTGTTTACTTGTAACAACAAACACACTAATGATGTTTGTAAACTGCTGTTATTATATTTTGTGGGTTATCAATATTTAATTGTTATTTTTGTATCTTGGGACGTCCATTTTGTATGTTCAGCCAAAAACTCCTTCCATTCATTGATGTAAATGTACTAGGGTATAATTAGTCTCATTTTTGGACACACATTGACCCAAGAAGACATGCTACATTGTTGGTGTAAGGGAGATCTGACATTCAAGACCACCTTCTGACTGTGATCCCATCATTACAATTACTGTTGAATATTATCCCATTCTCTATTGATCAACATTATACAATGAAACCTGTCTAAACCGAACCTCCTTCGGACCAGTTTTTGTATTCGGTATAGACAGGTATTTGGTTTATACAGGTACATTAACAAAGATTTCCTAAATTAGGACTTTATTTAAGATTCGTTTTATCAAGGTTGTCATTCATGTTTTGGCTTAGACAGGTTTAACTGTACCATGAAAATGTCACTGAGGCCACTCAATATACATAATACTATCAATATCACTGAGGCCACTCAATATACATAAATACTATCAAAACTCTATATCACTGAGGCCACTCAATATACATAATACTATCAAAACTATATATCACTGAGGCCACTCAATATACATAATACTATTAAAAATCTATATCACTGAGGCCACTCAATATACATAATACTATCAAAACTCTATAGCTCTGATGCCATATCACTGAGGCCACTCAATATACATAATACTATCAATATCACTGAGGCCATGCAATATACATAATACTATCAAAACTCTATCACTGAGGCCACTCAATATACATAATGCTATCAAAACTCTATACTACTATAGCTCTAATGCCATATCACTGAGGCCACTCAATATACATAATACTATCAATATCACTGAGGCCACTCAATATACATAATACTATTAAAACTCTATATCACTGAGGCCACTCAATATACATAATGCTATCAAAACTCTATAGCTCTGATATCATATCACTGAGGCCACTCAATATACATAATACTATCAAAACTCTATAGCTCTGATGTCATATCACTGAGGCCACTCAATATACATAATACTATGAAAACTCTATAGCTCTAATGCCATATCACTGAGGCCACTCAATATACATAATACTATGAAAACTATAGCTCTGATGTCATATCACTGAGGCCACTCAATATACATAATACTATGAAAACTCTATAGCTCTAATGCCATATCACTGAGGCCACTCAATATACATAATACTATGAAAACTCTATAGCTCTGATGTCATATCACTGAGGCCACTCAATATACATAATACTATCAAAACTCTATAGCTCTGATGTCATATCACTGAGGCCACTCAATATACATAATACTATCAAAACTCTATAGTTCTGATATCACTGAGGCCACTCAATATACATAATACTATGAAAACTCTATAGCTCTGATATCACTGATGCCACTCAATATGCATAATACTATCAAAACTCTATAGCTCTGATGTCATATCACTGAGGCCACTCAATATACATATAATACTATCAAAACTCTATAGCTCTGATGCCATATCACTGAGGCCACTCAATATACATATAATACTATCAAAACTCTATAGCTCTGATGCCATATCACTGAGGCCACTCAATATACATATAATACTATCAAAACTCTATAGCTCTTATATCACTGAGGCCACTCAATATACATATAATACTATCAAAACTTTATAGCTCTTATATCACTGAGGCCACTCAATATACATATAATACTATCAAAACTCTATAGCTCTGATGCCATATCACTGAGGCCACTCAATATACATAATACTACCAAAACTCTATAGCTCTGATATCACTGAGGCCACTCAATATACAAATAATACTATCAAAACTCTATAGCTCTGATATCACTGAGGCCACTCAATATACATAATACTATGAAAACTCTATAGCTCTGATGTCATATCACTGAGGCCACTCAATATACATAATACTATCAAAACTCTATAGCTCTGATGCCATATCACTGAGGCCACTCAATATACATAATACTATGAAAACTCTATAGCTCTGATATCACTGAGGCCACTCAATATACATATAATACTATGAAAACTCTATAGCTCTGCTATCACTGAGGCCACTCAATATACATAATACTATCAAAACTCTATAGCTCTGATTTCATATCACTGAGGCCACTCAATATACATATAATACTATGAAAACTCTATAGCTCTGATATCACTGAGGCCACTCAATATACATATAATACTATCAAAACTCTATAGCTCTGATGTCATATCACTGAGGCCACTCAATATACATATAATACTATCAAAACTCTATAGCTCTGATGTCATATCACTGAGGCCACTCAATATACATATAATACTATGAAAACTCTATAGCTCTGATATCACTGAGGCCACTCAATATACATATAATACTATCAAAACTCTATAGCTCTGATGTCATATCACTGAGGCCACTCAATATACATAATACTAAGAAAACTCTATAGCTCTGATGCCATATCACTGAGGCCACACAATATACATAATACTATGAAAACTCTATAGCTCTGATATATCACTGAGGCCACTGAATATACATAATACTATGAAAACTCTATAGCTCTGATGCCATATCACTGAGGCCACTGAATATACATAATACTATCAAAACTCTATAGCTCTGATGTCATATCACTGAGGCCACTCAATATACATAATACTATGAAAACTCTATAGCTCTGATATCATATCACTGAGGCCACTCAATATACATAATACTATGAAAACTCTATAGCTCTGATATCATATCACTGAGGCCACTCAATATACATAATACTATGAAAACTCTATTGTTCTGATGTCATATCACTGAGGCCACTCGATATACATAATACTATGAAAACTCTATAGCTCTGATGCCATATCACTGAGGCCACTCAATATACATAATACTAGGAAAACTCTATAGCTCTGATATCACTGAGGCCACTCAATATACATAATACTATGAAAACTCTATAGCTCTGATGCCATATCACTGAGGTCACTCAATATACATATAATACTATGAAAACTCTATAGCTCTGATATCACTGAGGCCACTCAATTTACATAATACTATCAAAACTCTATAGCTCTGATATCACTTAGGCCACTCAATATACATATAATACTATGAAAACTCTATAGCTCTGATGCCATATCACTGAGGCCACTCAATATACATAATACTATCAAAACTCTATAGCTCTGATATCATATCACTGAGGCCACTCAATATACATAATACTATCAAAACTCTATAGCTCTGATGCCATATCACTGAGGCCACTCAATATACATAATACTATCAAAACTCTATAGCTCTGATATCACTGAGGCCACTCAATATACATATAATACTATCAAAACTCTATAGCTCTGATATCACTGAGGCCACTCAATATACATATAATACTATCAAAACTCTATAGCTCTGATATCACTGAGTCCACTCAATATACATAATACTATGAAAACTCTATAGCTCTGATATCACTGAGGCCACTCAATATACATATAATACTATCAAAACTCTATAGCTCTGATGTCATATCACTGAGGCCACTCAATATACATAATACTATCAAAATTCTATAGCTCTGATGCCATATCACTGAGGCCACTCAATATACATAATACTATCAAAACTCTATAGCTCTGATATCACTGAGGCCACTCAATATACATATAATACTATCAAAACTCTATAGCTCTGATATCACTGAGGCCACTCAATATACATAATACTATCAAAACTCTATAGCTCTGATGTCATATCACTGAGGCCACTCAATATACATATAATACTATCAAAACTCTATAGCTCTGATATCACTGAGGCCACTCAATATACATAATACTATGAAAACTCTATAGCTCTGATATCACTGAGGCCACTCAATATACATATAATACTATCAAAACTCTATAGCTCTGATGTCATATCACTGAGGCCACTCAATATACATAATACTATCAAAACTCTATAGCTCTGATGCCATATCACTGAGGCCACTCAATATACATAATACTATGAAAACTCTATAGCTCTGATGTCATATCACTGAGGCCACTCAATATACATAATACTATGAAAACTCTATAGCTCTGAGGCCACTCAATATACATAATACTATGAAAACTCTATAGCTCTGAGGCCACTCAATATACATAATACTATGAAAACTCTATAGCTCTGATGTCATATCACTGAGGCTACTCAATATACATAATACTATCAAAGCTCTATAGCTCTGATGCCATATCACTGAGGCCACTCAATATACATAATACTATCAATATCACTGAGGCCATGCAATATACATAATACTATCAAAACTCTATAGCTCTGATGCCATATCACTGAGGCCACTTAATATACATAATACTATCAAAACTCTATAGCTCTGATATCATATCACTGAGGCCACTCAATATACATAATACTATGAAAACTCTATAGCTCTGATGTCACTGAGGCCACTCAATATACATAATACTATCAAAACTCTATAGCTCTGATGTCACTGAGGCCACTCAATATACATAATACTATCAAAACTCTATAGCTCTGATATCACTGAGGCCACTCAATATACATAATACTATGAAAACTCCATAGCTCTGATGTCATATCACTGAGGCCACTCAATATACATAATACTATCAAAACTCTATAGCTCTGATGCCATATCACTTAGGCCACTCAATATACATAATACTATCAAAACTCTATAGCTCTGATATCACTGAGGCCACTCAATATACATAATACTATGAAAACTCCATAGCTCTGATGTCATATCACTGAGGCCACTCAATATACATAATACTATCAAAACTCTATAGCTCTGATGCCATATCACTTAGGCCACTCAATATACATAATACTATCAAAACTCTATAGCTCTGATATCACTGAGGCCACTCAATATACATATAATACTATCAAAACTCTATAGCTCTGATATCACTGAGGCCACTCAATATACATATAATACTATCAAAACTCTATAGCTCTGATGTCATATCACTGAGGCCACTCAATATACATATAATACTATCAAAACTCTATAGCTCTGATATCACTGAGTCCACTCAATATACATAATACTATGAAAACTCTATAGCTCTGATATCACTGAGGCCACTCAATATACATATAATACTATCAAAACTCTATAGCTCTGATGTCATATCACTGAGGCCACTCAATATACATATAATACTATCAAAACTCTATAGCTCTGATATCACTGAGTCCACTCAATATACATAATACTATGAAAACTCTATAGCTCTGATATCACTGAGGCCACTCAATATACATATAATACTATCAAAACTCTATAGCTCTGATGTCATATCACTGAGGCCACTCAATATACATAATACTATCAAAACTCTATAGCTCTGATGCCATATCACTGAGGCTACTCAATATACATAATACTATGAAAACTCTATAGCTCTGATGTCATATCACTGAGGCCACTCAATATACATAATACTATGAAAACTCTATAGCTCTGAGGCCACTCAATATACATAATACTATGAAAACTCTATAGCTCTGAGGCCACTCAATATACATAATACTATGAAAACTCTATAGCTCTGATGTCATATCACTGAGGCTACTCAATATACATAATACTATCAAAACTCTATAGCTCTGATGCCATATCACTGAGGCCACTCAATATACATAATACTATCAATATCACTGAGGCCATGCAATATACATAATACTATCAAAACTCTATAGCTCTGATGCCATATCACTGAGGCCACTTAATATACATAATACTATCAAAACTCTATAGCTCTGATATCATATCACTGAGGCCACTCAATATACATAATACTATGAAAACTCTATAGCTCTGATGTCACTGAGGCCACTCAATATACATAATACTATCAAAACTCTATAGCTCTGATGTCACTGAGGCCACTCAATATACATAATACTATCAAAACTCTATAGCTCTGATATCACTGAGGCCACTCAATATACATAATACTATAAAAACTCCATAGCTCTGATGCTACTCTCCTCTTCTTAGATATTGAGGTATCAAGAAAATGAAAAACAACATTTCACACTGTCGGAACAGTTCCAAAATACAACAGAAAAATAATAGGAAGAGGCAAAATCAATACCCATAGTACACCTATACCTGACCACTCACTCTACTGGCTTGGTACAGGCAGTTCAATCAATTCTAATAAAGAGAGGATTTAGATGAATTGTCAATCTGACATTGATGTTTTTTACTTATATATCTGACATTGATGTTTTTGACTTATATATCTGACATTGATGTTTTTGACTTATATATCTGACATTGATGTTTTTTACTTATATATCTGACATTGATGTTTTTTACTTATATATCTGACATTGATGTTTTTTACTTATATATCTGACATTGATGTTTTTTACTTATATATCTGACATTGATGTTTTAGACTTATATATCTGACATTGATGTTTTTGACTTATATATCTGACATTGATGTTTTTGACTTATATATCTGACATTGATGTTTTTGACTTATATATCTGACATTGATGTTTTTGACTTATATATCTGACATTGATGTTTTTGACTTATATATCTGACATTGATGTTTTTGACTTATATATCTGACATTTATGTTTTTTACTTATATATCTGACATTGATGTTTTTGACTTATATATCTGACATTGATGTTTTTTACTTATATATCTGACATTGATGTTTTAGACTTATATATCTGACATTGATGTTTTTGACTTATATATCTGACATTGATGTTTTTGACTTATATATCTGACATTGATGTTTTTGACTTATATATCTGACATTGATGTTTTTGACTTATATATCTGACATTGATGTTTTTGACTTATATATCTGACATTGATGTTTTTTACTTATATATCTGACATTGATGTTTTTGACTTATATATCTGACATTGATGTTTTTGACTTATATATCTGACATTGATGTTTTTGACTTATATATCTGACATTGATGTTTTTGACTTATATATCTGACATTGATGTTTTTGACTTATATATCTGACATTGATGTTTTTGACTTATATATCTGACATTGATGTTTTTGACTTATATATCTGACATTGATGTTTTTGACTTATATATCTGACATTGATGTTTTTGACTTATATATCTGACATTGATGTTTTTTACTTATATATCTGACATTGATGTTTTTTACTTATATATCTGACATTTATGTTTTTTACTTATATTTCTGACATTGATGTTTTTTACTTATATATTTCTGACATTGATGTTTTTTACTTATATTTTTCTTTTTTCTTTGTATTTTAGGATTTATCACTCATTGAATTTTTTCTTTATATTTTAGGATTTAGTGAAAAGTCACTTAATGTATGCCGTCAGAGAGGAAGTAGAAGTTTTAAAGGAGCAAATAAAAGAACTAATGGATAAAAATTCACAATTAGAATATGAAAACCAAATCTTAAAAAATTCTGCTAGTCCAGAAACGCTCGCCAAGCTTGCTAACCTACCACCTTCATCTTCTTCATGACGACATTATAATGTATGTCTAAGGAAATAAAGAAATACCATAACACCATCACACGGTGACATGAGCCAAGCCATCTCTATGGTAACCAGAGTTCATCACTATGGTAACATGACACAGGAAGTTACAGAACTTGTTCCTATAAAACACAGCGTTTGTCATGGTCAGATCAACGGATATATTGATGCCTGGTTATCAGTAAAGCTATTTGACATAAAACATTTATTATTATTATGTAAACAAATTTTAATTTCATTGATACATAATCAGATTATCAGTATTAATATTTAGTGAAAAATGAAATATATTGGATATGGGTGTCAAATGCTGTATGTGATGATCATGATTGTCATACTTCTGACTTCTGAACACATCATATAAACAGATGTGATGATCACGATTGTCATACTTCTGACTTCTGAACACATCATATAAACAGATGTGATGATCATGATTGTCATACTTCTGAATTCTGAACACATCATATAAACAGATAGTTGCTTGCTGTTTGGACTGAATTTTAACATATTGTTAATATATGATTTTATATTGACAACTTCAACTTTATGAAGAAAAGAATGGCTATATATATGCTTTATCCAAAAATACGGTTTCATATATTTAACAGCTTTGCCTTGCTTTTCTTTGGTGTTGCTTTGTGCTTCAAATATCACTTTGCATCATAAATTACAACATAATTTTGTCAATGTGTCTCTTTGTACCAATCTACAGAACTGTTCCTTCAGATCTCGTTACTAAGGGAGATAAATCTAAATATTTTGTTCTATAGTAGATTAATAGAGGAAATATTACACAGCAATAATTCTGATTGATAAATAATGATATTGTCAGGGTCCATGTGAGGTATTGTCATCACTTTGCATCCTAGTTCATCTGCTTTTGACATTTCAATCCATGTCTCAATTTCTCGCAACGCCACAATATAGCTGAAATACTGCTTAAGTTGGCATTAAATACCAATCAATCAATTTCTCGTAGTACAAAGTAATAAGATTGAATCCTTTTGGAAAAATATTTTTTTAATTATTCCTCTCTGAAACCACTAAACCATTTAAAAGTAAACATGGCGGGAATGTTCCTTGTAAAGCCCTTTATAATATATCTGGGTTTTTTTGTGCATTGCAAATCCAAGATGGTGGCCATAGTGGGACAACGTTTTGACATTTTATCTTCAGATAATAAAATCCAAGCAGTTCAGTAATAATCATTGGATAGTTCTTTACAAAGTTTTCATTTTTTGTGTGAATCAGAAATCTACAAACACCAGAGGATAAATATAATTATGATAATATGTATTAAAAGCCTTTTCTTAAATAAATGTTTGAAGCCAAACACTGCATAAATAACCAGATGGGAAATACACATTCAGATGAGCCTCTTGTTTGTGTTGAAAGAACAATAAATGGAAACAGAACTGTGGCTATACAGATGTTCCAAAATTTTCACTTCATTTGATCTTCATATTGGAAAGATTTTAAATGTTGTTTTTTCATTTTTGTTTTTGTCATAATAAATGTTTTGGTTGTGAAATAAAATGAACATTAATGACAAATCCAGTCAATCTTCAATAAATATTTGTTGGAAAGCAATGTGTAATAATTCATATGAATATAGAGATTTATGAATGCTATATAATTGTTTAAATGTAGTTAATCACAGGAATTTGTTCAGTCATCAAATTTTAGTGTTTAAGTCCACAAAACAATTGAAACAAAAACCGATTTAAATATTAATGGAATAAGGGAGATAACTCTAATTTTCTTGATTGCACAATTATCATGATTTTTGTTTAAAGCTTTTAATCTTTTTACAGTATGACAATTATTATAGACTTTAAACATTAATTACGTGATTGAGTCTGTGCCAGGTGATGATATAATAATTGTATGTATATGAATTTACTGCTTTAATACATGTGTAACATTTAATATGTATAGAAATTATTTAATTTTCTTTAATATTGTTTTTATTTCCTATAGTTTCAATTTATTTAATTGATAAATTTAGCATTATCAAATGTTATTTTTTGCATTTGTCTTTAATTACTAATAATTTCTTTTCAAACAGAAATCTTACTTGTTTCCTTAAAAGGGTGAAATTCAGGAGAGTCATATTCTGACTTTTGAAAAGTTTTGTATAATGTACAAAAATATACAATCAAACTTTGTTCTAAGTAAAGATACTGTCAGCCTCTAGTTGATTGTAGCTTAAGTTAACTGGATAACTAGAATACTTCTCTTTAAGTAGAAGACTTTTTGGTCAACATAATGAGGTTTGATTGTATATAAATTTCACCAATCGTAAATTATTTCCTACCATCACAAGAAAGTTTAGATATTATACAAAGATACCTTAAATAAAGACAAATGTAAAAAATAACCACTTACACTGATGAAAAGTGCTATATTTAATTTTTAATACTTCTACTATTTATCATAATGGATGCATGTTTGACTGAGAGTGGGTGAATATATAGTGACAACTGTGACATAAGTCAATGTTCAAGTACTTAACAAGGTCCATTAAAGTTCATCCCTAAGTAAGGACGATTACAAAATAAATCAATTCTCTGTGCATCGTATAAATGTTTAATACAGGTATCATATTTGTCATTTTATCAGTTATTATAATATTATTGTCAATTTTAAAAGAGTTGTATTGTATGATATAGAATGAGTGGTTAAAATGTAGCAAGCAGGGTAACAGACTAGTAACAGAAGATCAAGTAATCGTCATGTACACTTTATTTTTTATTAATAGTCTGAAGTTTGAACAGAAAACTAAACGATTATTTGTTCATGTTCCGTAATTTTCATAAAAGACAAATTTGACATATTCTGTAAGGTATTTCATCTTGAGCCATCACAGAATTATCGTGTGCATAATTCATTTTATTATCCATTTTTATGATATATTTTTTTTAAAAGAAAGACATTTTTGAGAAGATCAAATTTAGATAAGAATTAAATAAAACTGATGTTAGATTTTCTCTCCTATTTATTTTCATCTGAAGTAAATGTATGTACATACTGACAAAACAAAAGGATAGGAGTCCTCTCACCACAAAGTTGCTCATTATAAATGTCTTTGCATGTTATATTTTGACTGTTTGTACATTCGACCACATGAGATTTAGCTGGCAAGGGAGGTAACCTGTCATTGTGATATGAAGTAATATAAATTTGAATTACATGTACCATGTATAGCAAGATTAAAAAAAACCCATTATTATGAAATTAAAATAAATTTCATTTACAAATTTTAATTTTGTTTGTGTTTTAAAAAAATAAAAATGAATTAAAAACAAGATTTTGTATAGTTTTGATTGTAAAAAGTATGGATCAATATCTAGGACAAAAATAAAACAAGTATGATATACTTGATACAACTCTGTGATAGATAATGCTTGCAGCAGATCAGTGATCATCTTAAGGTACTCTGGTTTCCTCCACCAATATAACATGTATATTATTGACAGTGGGGTTAGACACCATGCTATTGATGTAAATCACCTGCAGTGTGTAATATCAGGTTTGGAATCTTGATGGTGTTAAGCAAAGACTATGTAAAATTTGTATTAGACAGAATAAGATCTAATGTTACTCAAATTTGTCAAATACTATAAAAATCCATTTCAGTGTGTTGGTTTAGTACAAGAATCCTTTAATACAGATTTCAGATCAGTGTGTTCGCTTAGTACAAGAACACTTTAAAACAGTTTTCAGATCAGTGTGTTCGCTTAGTACAAGAACACTTTAAAACAGTTTTCAGATCAGTGTGTTCGCTTAGTACAAGAACAGTTTAAAACAGTTTTCAGATCAGTGTGATGGCTTAGTACAAGAATACTTTAAATACAGTTTTCAGATCATTGTGATGGCTTAGTACAAGAACACTTTAAAACAGTTTTCAGATCAGTGTGATGGCTTAGTACAAGAATACTTTAAAACAGTTTTCAAATCAGTGTGTTGGCTTAGTACAAGAACACTTTAAAACAGTTTTCAGTTCAGTGTGTTCGCTTAGTACAAGAACACTTTAAAACAGTTTTCAGATCAGTGTGTTCGCTTAGTACAAGAATACTTTAAAACAGTTTTCAAATCAGTGTGTTGGCTTAGTACAAGAACACTGAAACAGTTTTCAAATCAGTGTGTTGGCTTAGTACAAGAACACTTTAAAACAGTTTTCAGTTCAGTGTGTTCGCTTAGTACAAGAATACTTTAAAACAGTTTTCAAATCAGTGTGTTGGCTTAGTACAAGAACATTTTAAAACAGTTTTCAAATCAGTGTGTTGGCTTAGTACAAGAACACTTTAAAACAGTTTTCAGTTCAGTGTGTTCGCTTAGTACAAGAACACTTTAAAACAGTTTTCAGATCATTGTGATGGCTTAGTACAAGAACACTTTAAAGCAGTTTTCAGATCAGTGTGATGGCTTAGTACAACGCAGCAGGCAAAAGTCCCCGTGTCGATCAGTAGTGGGATCGCGCTTGTGAATAGGCACCTGTCAGCAGCCTGTCCAATATAATTGGACCCGATTCTTTTTTTTTGCCACCTATTAGTTTGTTCATTGGTCTCTAATATTTCTTTTCGGGGCTTTCAAAAATATTACATCGTCAATATCTGAACGTCATGTAGCTATTTTATTAATGCCTTCATCACTTAGTTTGATTACTGAATGTTTTTGTCGCATTTGGCCAATTCTACGGTCGTCATCATGAACTTGGTGACCGGTACGAAATATTCCAGCATTTCTCAAATTGTAGCAACGAATCATAAAAACATAAAAATTTCCGAAATGACCCTTTCCTGCAGTAAATTGATGAGATTAAATGAAATAAGAAATTTTAGAAAAGTAGAAATAATAATCGAAGATATATTTTCGATTTTACATTGCATGTGATTATCTGAAATAACTATTGGAATTCTTCAACCTACCATATGGACAACATTGATTTGCCACGTACACATGTTTATGGATGTTAATTACATTAAATAACCGCCAGATTTAACATGTGATCAAATTTGTTATAATTTCAAAAGAAAAATAATAAAGTTGATTTTATGAGAAGATGACATATAAGTATGTTAAAATTCCAATCTTCTATCGGTTGGGAGTTGTGGCGTGCTCCTGTGATCCAGCTACTTGGAGACCAGAGTTGGTGGACGGTGTGAAGGCAGGAGTCCTGCTGTCAGGTGATCTATGTTGAGCGGGCGTCCGCACTAAGATCGGTATCAATATGGGCACACCGAGGGAGCTCAGTGTGACCATGTTGTCTAAGGAGGGACGTAAAGGCCCAGGGCGGAAACGCAGCAGGCAAAAGTCCCCGTGTCGATCAGTAGTGGGATCGCACTTGTGAATAGGCACCTGTCAGCAGCCTGTCCAATATAATTGGACCCGATTCTTTTTTCCCCCCACCTATTAGTTTGTTCATTGGTCTCTAACATTTCTTTTCGGGGCTTTCAAAAATATTACATCGTCAATATCTGAACGTCATGTAGCTATTTTATTAATGCCTTCAACTTAGTTTGATTACTGAATGTTTTTGTCGCAATTGGCCAATTCTACGGTCGTCATCATGAACTTGGTGACCGGTACGAAATATTCCGGCATTTCTCAAATTGTAGCAACGAATCATAAAAACATAAAAATTTCCGAAATGACCCTTTCCTGCAGTAAATTGATGAGATTAAATGAAATAAGAAATTTTAGAAAAGTAGAAATAATAATCGAAGATATATTTTCGATTTTACATTGCATGTGATTATCTGAAATAACTATTGGAATTCTTCAACCTACCATATGGACAACATTGATTTGCCACGTACACATGTTTATGGATGTTAATTACATTAAATAACCGCCAGATTTAACATGTGATCAAATTTGTTATAATTTCAAAAGAAAAATAATAAAGTTGATTTTATGAGAAGATGACATATAAGTATGTTAAAATTCCAATCTTCTATCGGTTGGGAGTTGTGGCGTGCTCCTGTGATCCAGCTACTTGGAGACCAGAGTTGGTGGACGGTGTGAAGGCAGGAGTCCTGCTGTCAGGTGATCTATGTTGAGCGGGCGTCCGCACTAAGATCGGTATCAATATGGGCACACCGAGGGAGCTCAGTGTGACCAGGTTGTCTAAGGAGGGACGTAAAGGCCCAGGGCGGAAACGCAGCAGGCAAAAGTCCCCGTGTCGATCAGTAGTGGGATCGCACTTGTGAATAGGCACCTGTCAGCAGCCTGTCCAATATAATTGGACCCGATTCTTTTTTTCCCCCACCTATTAGTTTGTTCATTGGTCTCTAACATTTCTTTTCGGGGCTTTCAAAAATATTACATCGTCAATATCTGAACGTCATGTAGCTATTTTATTAATGCCTTCAACTTAGTTTGATTACTGAATGTTTTTGTCGCAATTGGCCAATTCTACGGTCGTCATCATGAACTTGGTGACCGGTACGAAATATTCCGGCATTTCTCAAATTGTAGCAACGAATCATAAAAACATAAAAATTTCCGAAATGACCCTTTCCTGCAGTAAATTGATGAGATTAAATGAAATAAGAAATTTTAGAAAAGTAGAAATAATAATCGAAGATATATTTTCGATTTTACATTGCATGTGATTATCTGAAATAACTATTGGAATTCTTCAACCTACCATATGGACAACATTGATTTGCCACGTACACATGTTTATGGATGTTAATTACATTAAATAACCGCCAGATTTAACATGTGATCAAATTTGTTATAATTTCAAAAGAAAAATAATAAAGTTGATTTTATGAGAAGATGACATATAAGTATGTTAAAATTCCAATCTTCTATCGGTTGGGAGTTGTGGCGTGCTCCTGTGATCCAGCTACTTGGAGACCAGAGTTGGTGGACGGTGTGAAGGCAGGAGTCCTGCTGTCAGGTGATCTATGTTGAGCGGGCGTCCGCTCTAAGATCGGTATCAATATGGGCACACCGAGGGAGCTCAGTGTGACCAGGTTGTCTAAGGAGGGACGTAAAGGCCCAGGGCGGAAACGCAGCAGGCAAAAGTCCCCGTGTCGATCAGTAGTGGGATCGCACTTGTGAATAGGCACCTGTCAGCAGCCTGTCCAATATAATTGGACCCGATTCTTTTTTTCCCCCACCTATTAGTTTGTTCATTGGTCTCTAACATTTCTTTTCGGGGCTTTCAAAAATATTACATCGTCAATATCTGAACGTCATGTAGCTATTTTATTAATGCCTTCAACTTAGTTTGATTACTGAATGTTTTTGTCGCAATTGGCCAATTCTACGGTCGTCATCATGAACTTGGTGACCGGTACGAAATATTCCGGCATTTCTCAAATTGTAGCAACGAATCATAAAAACATAAAAATTTCCGAAATGACCCTTTCCTGCAGTAAATTGATGAGATTAAATGAAATAAGAAATTTTAGAAAAGTAGAAATAATAATCGAAGATATATTTTCGATTTTACATTGCATGTGATTATCTGAAATAACTATTGGAATTCTTCAACCTACCATATGGACAACATTGATTTGCCACGTACACATGTTTATGGATGTTAATTACATTAAATAACCGCCAGATTTAACATGTGATCAAATTTGTTATAATTTCAAAAGAAAAATAATAAAGTTGATTTTATGAGAAGATGACATATAAGTATGTTAAAATTCCAATCTTCTATCGGTTGGGAGTTGTGGCGTGCTCCTGTGATCCAGCTACTTGGAGACCAGAGTTGGTGGACGGTGTGAAGGCAGGAGTCCTGCTGTCAGGTGATCTATGTTGAGCGGGCGTCCGCTCTAAGATCGGTATCAATATGGGCACACCGAGGGAGCTCAGTGTGACCAGGTTGTCTAGGGAGGGACGTAAAGGCCCAGGGCGGAAACGCAGCAGGCAAAAGTCCCCGTGTCGATCAGTAGTGGGATCGCGCCTGTGAATAGGCACCTGTCAGCAGCCTGTCCAATATAATTGGACCCGATTCTTTTTTTTCCCCCACCTATTAGTTTGTTCATTGGTCTCTAACATTTCTTTTCGGGGCTTTCAAAAATATTACATCGTCAATATCTGAACGTCATGTAGCTATTTTATTAATGCCTTCAACTTAGTTTGATTACTGAATGTTTTTGTCGCATTTGGCCAATTCTACGGTCGTCATCATGAACTTGGTGACCGGTACGAAATATTCCGGCATTTCTCAAATTGTAGCAACGAATCATAAAAACATAAAAATTTCCGAAATGACCCTTTCCTGCAGTAAATTGATGAGATTAAATGAAATAAGAAATTTTAGAAAAGTAGAAATAATAATCGAAGATATATTTTCGATTTTACATTGCATGTGATTATCTGAAATAACTATTGGAATTCTTCAACCTACCATATGGACAACATTGATTTGCCACGTACACATGTTTATGGATGTTAATTACATTAAATAACCGCCAGATTTAACATGTGATCAAATTTGTTATAATTTCAAAAGAAAAATAATAAAGTTGAATTGATGAGAAGATGACATATAAGTATGTTAAAATTCCAATCTTCTATCGGTTGGGAGTTGTGGCGTGCTCCTGTGATCCAGCTACTTGGAGACCAGAGTTGGTGGACGGTGTGAAGGCAGGAGTCCTGCTGTCAGGTGATCTATGTTGAGCGGGCGTCCGCACTAAGATCGGTATCAATATGGGCACACCGAGGGAGCTCAGTGTGACCAGGTTGTCTAAGGAGGGACGTAAAGGCCCAGGGCGGAAACGCAGCAGGCAAAAGTCCCCGTGTCGATCAGTAGTGGGATCGCGCTTGTGAATAGGCACCTGTCAGCAGCCTGTCCAATATAATTGGACCCGATTCTTTTTTTTCCCCCACCTATTAGTTTGTTCATTGGTCTCTAACATTTCTTTTCGGGGCTTTCAAAAATATTACATCGTCAATATCTGAACGTCATGTAGCTATTTTATTAATGCCTTCAACTTAGTTTGATTACTGAATGTTTTTGTCGCAATTGGCCAATTCTACGGTCGTCATCATGAACTTGGTGACTGGTACGAAATATTCCGGCATTTCTCAAATTGTAGCAACGAATCATAAAAACATAAAAATTTCCGAAATGACCCTTTCCTGCAGTAAATTGATGAGATTAAATGAAATAAGAAATTTTAGAAAAGTAGAAATAATAATCGAAGATATATTTTCGATTTTACATTGCATGTGATTATCTGAAATAACTATTGGAATTCTTCAACCTACCATATGGACAACATTGATTTGCCACGTACACATGTTTATGGATGTTAATTACATTAAATAACCGCCAGATTTAACATGTGATCAAATTTGTTATAATTTCAAAAGAAAAATAATAAAGTTGATTTTATGAGAAGATGACATATAAGTATGTTAAAATTCCAATCTTCTATCGGTTGGGAGTTGTGGCGTGCTCCTGTGATCCAGCTACTTGGAGACCAGAGTTGGTGGACGGTGTGAAGGCAGGAGTCCTGCTGTCAGGTGATCTATGTTGAGCGGGCGTCCGCACTAAGATCGGTATCAATATGGGCACACCGAGGGAGCTCAGTGTGACCATGTTGTCTAAGGAGGGACGTAAAGGCCCAGGGCGGAAACGCAGCAGGCAAAAGTCCCCGTGTCGATCAGTAGTGGGATCGCACTTGTGAATAGGCACCTGTCAGCAGCCTGTCCAATATAATTGGACCCGATTCTTTTTTCCCCCCACCTATTAGTTTGTTCATTGGTCTCTAACATTTCTTTTCGGGGCTTTCAAAAATATTACATCGTCAATATCTGAACGTCATGTAGCTATTTTATTAATGCCTTCAACTTAGTTTGATTACTGAATGTTTTTGTCGCAATTGGCCAATTCTACGGTCGTCATCATGAACTTGGTGACCGGTACGAAATATTCCGGCATTTCTCAAATTGTAGCAACGAATCATAAAAACATAAAAATTTCCGAAATGACCCTTTCCTGCAGTAAATTGATGAGATTAAATGAAATAAGAAATTTTAGAAAAGTAGAAATAATAATCGAAGATATATTTTCGATTTTACATTGCATGTGATTATCTGAAATAACTATTGGAATTCTTCAACCTACCATATGGACAACATTGATTTGCCACGTACACATGTTTATGGATGTTAATTACATTAAATAACCGCCAGATTTAACATGTGATCAAATTTGTTATAATTTCAAAAGAAAAATAATAAAGTTGATTTTATGAGAAGATGACATATAAGTATGTTAAAATTCCAATCTTCTATCGGTTGGGAGTTGTGGCGTGCTCCTGTGATCCAGCTACTTGGAGACCAGAGTTGGTGGACGGTGTGAAGGCAGGAGTCCTGCTGTCAGGTGATCTATGTTGAGCGGGCGTCCGCACTAAGATCGGTATCAATATGGGCACACCGAGGGAGCTCAGTGTGACCAGGTTGTCTAAGGAGGGACGTAAAGGCCCAGGGCGGAAACGCAGCAGGCAAAGGTCCCCGTGTCGATCAGTAGTGGGATCGCGCTTGTGAATAGGCACCTGTCAGCAGCCTGTCCAATATAATTGGACCCGATTCTTTTTTTTCCCCCACCTATTAGTTTGTTCATTGGTCTCTAACATTTCTTTTCGGGCTTTCAAAAATATTACATCGTCAATATCTGAACGTCATGTAGCTATTTTATTAATGCCTTCAACTTAGTTTGATTACTGAATGTTTTTGTCGCAATTGGCCAATTCTACGGTCGTCATCATGAACTTGGTGACTGGTACGAAATATTCCGACATTTCTCAAATTGTAGCAACGAATCATAAAAACATAAAAATTTCCGAAATGACCCTTTCCTGCAGTAAATTGATGAGATTAAATGAAATAAGAAATTTTAGAAAAGTAGAAATAATAATCGAAGATATATTTTCGATTTTACATTGCATGTGATTATCTGAAATAACTATTGGAATTCTTCAACCTACCATATGGACAACATTGATTTGCCACGTACACATGTTTATGGATGTTAATTACATTAAATAACCGCCAGATTTAACATGTGATCAAATTTGTTATAATTTCAAAAGAAAAATAATAAAGTTGATTTTATGAGAAGATGACATATAAGTATGTTAAAATTCCAATCTTCTATCGGTTGGGAGTTGTGGCGTGCTCCTGTGATCCAGCTACTTGGAGACCAGAGTTGGTGGACGGTGTGAAGGCAGGAGTCCTGCTGTCAGGTGATCTATGTTGAGCGGGCGTCCGCACTAAGATCGGTATCAATATGGGCACACCGAGGGAGCTCAGTGTGACCATGTTGTCTAAGGAGGGACGTAAAGGCCCAGGGCGGAAACGCAGCAGGCAAAAGTCCCCGTGTCGATCAGTAGTGGGATCGCACTTGTGAATAGGCACCTGTCAGCAGCCTGTCCAATATAATTGGACCCGATTCTTTTTTCCCCCCACCTATTAGTTTGTTCATTGGTCTCTAACATTTCTTTTCGGGGCTTTCAAAAATATTACATCGTCAATATCTGAACGTCATGTAGCTATTTTATTAATGCCTTCAACTTAGTTTGATTACTGAATGTTTTTGTCGCAATTGGCCAATTCTACGGTCGTCATCATGAACTTGGTGACCGGTACGAAATATTCCGGCATTTCTCAAATTGTAGCAACGAATCATAAAAACATAAAAATTTCCGAAATGACCCTTTCCTGCAGTAAATTGATGAGATTAAATGAAATAAGAAATTTTAGAAAAGTAGAAATAATAATCGAAGATATATTTTCGATTTTACATTGCATGTGATTATCTGAAATAACTATTGGAATTCTTCAACCTACCATATGGACAACATTGATTTGCCACGTACACATGTTTATGGATGTTAATTACATTAAATAACCGCCAGATTTAACATGTGATCAAATTTGTTATAATTTCAAAAGAAAAATAATAAAGTTGATTTTATGAGAAGATGACATATAAGTATGTTAAAATTCCAATCTTCTATCGGTTGGGAGTTGTGGCGTGCTCCTGTGATCCAGCTACTTGGAGACCAGAGTTGGTGGACGGTGTGAAGGCAGGAGTCCTGCTGTCAGGTGATCTATGTTGAGCGGGCGTCCGCACTAAGATCGGTATCAATATGGGCACACCGAGGGAGCTCAGTGTGACCATGTTGTCTAAGGAGGGACGTAAAGGCCCAGGGCGGAAACGCAGCAGGCAAAAGTCCCCGTGTCGATCAGTAGTGGGATCGCACTTGTGAATAGGCACCTGTCAGCAGCCTGTCCAATATAATTGGACCCGATTCTTTTTTCCCCCCACCTATTAGTTTGTTCATTGGTCTCTAACATTTCTTTTCGGGGCTTTCAAAAATATTACATCGTCAATATCTGAACGTCATGTAGCTATTTTATTAATGCCTTCAACTTAGTTTGATTACTGAATGTTTTTGTCGCAATTGGCCAATTCTACGGTCGTCATCATGAACTTGGTGACCGGTACGAAATATTCCGGCATTTCTCAAATTGTAGCAACGAATCATAAAAACATAAAAATTTCCGAAATGACCCTTTCCTGCAGTAAATTGATGAGATTAAATGAAATAAGAAATTTTAGAAAAGTAGAAATAATAATCGAAGATATATTTTCGATTTTACATTGCATGTGATTATCTGAAATAACTATTGGAATTCTTCAACCTACCATATGGACAACATTGATTTGCCACGTACACATGTTTATGGATGTTAATTACATTAAATAACCGCCAGATTTAACATGTGATCAAATTTGTTATAATTTCAAAAGAAAAATAATAAAGTTGATTTTATGAGAAGATGACATATAAGTATGTTAAAATTCCAATCTTCTATCGGTTGGGAGTTGTGGCGTGCTCCTGTGATCCAGCTACTTGGAGACCAGAGTTGGTGGACGGTGTGAAGGCAGGAGTCCTGCTGTCAGGTGATCTATGTTGAGCGGGCGTCCGCACTAAGATCGGTATCAATATGGGCACACCGAGGGAGCTCAGTGTGACCAGGTTGTCTAAGGAGGGACGTAAAGGCCCAGGGCGGAAACGCAGCAGGCAAAGGTCCCCGTGTCGATCAGTAGTGGGATCGCGCTTGTGAATAGGCACCTGTCAGCAGCCTGTCCAATATAATTGGACCCGATTCTTTTTTTTCCCCCACCTATTAGTTTGTTCATTGGTCTCTAACATTTCTTTTCGGGCTTTCAAAAATATTACATCGTCAATATCTGAACGTCATGTAGCTATTTTATTAATGCCTTCAACTTAGTTTGATTACTGAATGTTTTTGTCGCAATTGGCCAATTCTACGGTCGTCATCATGAACTTGGTGACTGGTACGAAATATTCCGACATTTCTCAAATTGTAGCAACGAATCATAAAAACATAAAAATTTCCGAAATGACCCTTTCCTGCAGTAAATTGATGAGATTAAATGAAATAAGAAATTTTAGAAAAGTAGAAATAATAATCGAAGATATATTTTCGATTTTACATTGCATGTGATTATCTGAAATAACTATTGGAATTCTTCAACCTACCATATGGACAACATTGATTTGCCACGTACACATGTTTATGGATGTTAATTACATTAAATAACCGCCAGATTTAACATGTGATCAAATTTGTTATAATTTCAAAAGAAAAATAATAAAGTTGATTTTATGAGAAGATGACATATAAGTATGTTAAAATTCCAATCTTCTATCGGTTGGGAGTTGTGGCGTGCTCCTGTGATCCAGCTACTTGGAGACCAGAGTTGGTGGACGGTGTGAAGGCAGGAGTCCTGCTGTCAGGTGATCTATGTTGAGCGGGCGTCCGCACTAAGATCGGTATCAATATGGGCACACCGAGGGAGCTCAGTGTGACCATGTTGTCTAAGGAGGGACGTAAAGGCCCAGGGCGGAAACGCAGCAGGCAAAAGTCCCCGTGTCGATCAGTAGTGGGATCGCACTTGTGAATAGGCACCTGTCAGCAGCCTGTCCAATATAATTGGACCCGATTCTTTTTTCCCCCCACCTATTAGTTTGTTCATTGGTCTCTAACATTTCTTTTCGGGGCTTTCAAAAATATTACATCGTCAATATCTGAACGTCATGTAGCTATTTTATTAATGCCTTCAACTTAGTTTGATTACTGAATGTTTTTGTCGCAATTGGCCAATTCTACGGTCGTCATCATGAACTTGGTGACCGGTACGAAATATTCCGGCATTTCTCAAATTGTAGCAACGAATCATAAAAACATAAAAATTTCCGAAATGACCCTTTCCTGCAGTAAATTGATGAGATTAAATGAAATAAGAAATTTTAGAAAAGTAGAAATAATAATCGAAGATATATTTTCGATTTTACATTGCATGTGATTATCTGAAATAACTATTGGAATTCTTCAACCTACCATATGGACAACATTGATTTGCCACGTACACATGTTTATGGATGTTAATTACATTAAATAACCGCCAGATTTAACATGTGATCAAATTTGTTATAATTTCAAAAGAAAAATAATAAAGTTGATTTTATGAGAAGATGACATATAAGTATGTTAAAATTCCAATCTTCTATCGGTTGGGAGTTGTGGCGTGCTCCTGTGATCCAGCTACTTGGAGACCAGAGTTGGTGGACGGTGTGAAGGCAGGAGTCCTGCTGTCAGGTGATCTATGTTGAGCGGGCGTCCGCACTAAGATCGGTATCAATATGGGCACACCGAGGGAGCTCAGTGTGACCAGGTTGTCTAAGGAGGGACGTAAAGGCCCAGGGCGGAAACGCAGCAGGCAAAAGTCCCCGTGTCGATCAGTAGTGGGATCGCACTTGTGAATAGGCACCTGTCAGCAGCCTGTCCAATATAATTGGACCCGATTCTTTTTTTCCCCCACCTATTAGTTTGTTCATTGGTCTCTAACATTTCTTTTCGGGGCTTTCAAAAATATTACATCGTCAATATCTGAACGTCATGTAGCTATTTTATTAATGCCTTCAACTTAGTTTGATTACTGAATGTTTTTGTCGCAATTGGCCAATTCTACGGTCGTCATCATGAACTTGGTGACCGGTACGAAATATTCCGGCATTTCTCAAATTGTAGCAACGAATCATAAAAACATAAAAATTTCCGAAATGACCCTTTCCTGCAGTAAATTGATGAGATTAAATGAAATAAGAAATTTTAGAAAAGTAGAAATAATAATCGAAGATATATTTTCGATTTTACATTGCATGTGATTATCTGAAATAACTATTGGAATTCTTCAACCTACCATATGGACAACATTGATTTGCCACGTACACATGTTTATGGATGTTAATTACATTAAATAACCGCCAGATTTAACATGTGATCAAATTTGTTATAATTTCAAAAGAAAAATAATAAAGTTGATTTTATGAGAAGATGACATATAAGTATGTTAAAATTCCAATCTTCTATCGGTTGGGAGTTGTGGCGTGCTCCTGTGATCCAGCTACTTGGAGACCAGAGTTGGTGGACGGTGTGAAGGCAGGAGTCCTGCTGTCAGGTGATCTATGTTGAGCGGGCGTCCGCTCTAAGATCGGTATCAATATGGGCACACCGAGGGAGCTCAGTGTGACCAGGTTGTCTAAGGAGGGACGTAAAGGCCCAGGGCGGAAACGCAGCAGGCAAAAGTCCCCGTGTCGATCAGTAGTGGGATCGCACTTGTGAATAGGCACCTGTCAGCAGCCTGTCCAATATAATTGGACCCGATTCTTTTTTTCCCCCACCTATTAGTTTGTTCATTGGTCTCTAACATTTCTTTTCGGGCTTTCAAAAATATTACATCGTCAATATCTGAACGTCATGTAGCTATTTTATTAATGCCTTCAACTTAGTTTGATTACTGAATGTTTTTGTCGCAATTGGCCAATTCTACGGTCGTCATCATGAACTTGGTGACCGGTACGAAATATTCCGGCATTTCTCAAATTGTAGCAACGAATCATAAAAACATAAAAATTTCCGAAATGACCCTTTCCTGCAGTAAATTGATGAGATTAAATGAAATAAGAAATTTTAGAAAAGTAGAAATAATAATCGAAGATATATTTTCGATTTTACATTGCATGTGATTATCTGAAATAACTATTGGAATTCTTCAACCTACCATATGGACAACATTGATTTGCCACGTACACATGTTTATGGATGTTAATTACATTAAATAACCGCCAGATTTAACATGTGATCAAATTTGTTATAATTTCAAAAGAAAAATAATAAAGTTGATTTTATGAGAAGATGACATATAAGTATGTTAAAATTCCAATCTTCTATCGGTTGGGAGTTGTGGCGTGCTCCTGTGATCCAGCTACTTGGAGACCAGAGTTGGTGGACGGTGTGAAGGCAGGAGTCCTGCTGTCAGGTGATCTATGTTGAGCGGGCGTCCGCTCTAAGATCGGTATCAATATGGGCACACCGAGGGAGCTCAGTGTGACCAGGTTGTCTAGGGAGGGACGTAAAGGCCCAGGGCGGAAACGCAGCAGGCAAAAGTCCCCGTGTCGATCAGTAGTGGGATCGCGCCTGTGAATAGGCACCTGTCAGCAGCCTGTCCAATATAATTGGACCCGATTCTTTTTTTTCCCCCACCTATTAGTTTGTTCATTGGTCTCTAACATTTCTTTTCGGGGCTTTCAAAAATATTACATCGTCAATATCTGAACGTCATGTAGCTATTTTATTAATGCCTTCAACTTAGTTTGATTACTGAATGTTTTTGTCGCATTTGGCCAATTCTACGGTCGTCATCATGAACTTGGTGACCGGTACGAAATATTCCGGCATTTCTCAAATTGTAGCAACGAATCATAAAAACATAAAAATTTCCGAAATGACCCTTTCCTGCAGTAAATTGATGAGATTAAATGAAATAAGAAATTTTAGAAAAGTAGAAATAATAATCGAAGATATATTTTCGATTTTACATTGCATGTGATTATCTGAAATAACTATTGGAATTCTTCAACCTACCATATGGACAACATTGATTTGCCACGTACACATGTTTATGGATGTTAATTACATTAAATAACCGCCAGATTTAACATGTGATCAAATTTGTTATAATTTCAAAAGAAAAATAATAAAGTTGAATTGATGAGAAGATGACATATAAGTATGTTAAAATTCCAATCTTCTATCGGTTGGGAGTTGTGGCGTGCTCCTGTGATCCAGCTACTTGGAGACCAGAGTTGGTGGACGGTGTGAAGGCAGGAGTCCTGCTGTCAGGTGATCTATGTTGAGCGGGCGTCCGCACTAAGATCGGTATCAATATGGGCACACCGAGGGAGCTCAGTGTGACCAGGTTGTCTAAGGAGGGACGTAAAGGCCCAGGGCGGAAACGCAGCAGGCAAAAGTCCCCGTGTCGATCAGTAGTGGGATCGCGCTTGTGAATAGGCACCTGTCAGCAGCCTGTCCAATATAATTGGACCCGATTCTTTTTTTTCCCCCACCTATTAGTTTGTTCATTGGTCTCTAACATTTCTTTTCGGGGCTTTCAAAAATATTACATCGTCAATATCTGAACGTCATGTAGCTATTTTATTAATGCCTTCAACTTAGTTTGATTACTGAATGTTTTTGTCGCAATTGGCCAATTCTACGGTCGTCATCATGAACTTGGTGACTGGTACGAAATATTCCGACATTTCTCAAATTGTAGCAACGAATCATAAAAACATAAAAATTTCCGAAATGACCCTTTCCTGCAGTAAATTGATGAGATTAAATGAAATAAGAAATTTTAGAAAAGTAGAAATAATAATCGAAGATATATTTTCGATTTTACATTGCATGTGATTATCTGAAATAACTATTGGAATTCTTCAACCTACCATATGGACAACATTGATTTGCCACGTACACATGTTTATGGATGTTAATTACATTAAATAACCGCCAGATTTAACATGTGATCAAATTTGTTATAATTTCAAAAGAAAAATAATAAAGTTGATTTTATGAGAAGATGACATATAAGTATGTTAAAATTCCAATCTTCTATCGGTTGGGAGTTGTGGCGTGCTCCTGTGATCCAGCTACTTGGAGACCAGAGTTGGTGGACGGTGTGAAGGCAGGAGTCCTGCTGTCAGGTGATCTATGTTGAGCGGGCGTCCGCACTAAGATCGGTATCAATATGGGCACACCGAGGGAGCTCAGTGTGACCAGGTTGTCTAAGGAGGGACGTAAAGGCCCAGGGCGGAAACGCAGCAGGCAAAAGTCCCCGTGTCGATCAGTAGTGGGATCGCGCTTGTGAATAGGCACCTGTCAGCAGCCTGTCCAATATAATTGGACCCGATTCTTTTTTTTCCCCCACCTATTAGTTTGTTCATTGGTCTCTAACATTTCTTTTCGGGGCTTTCAAAAATATTACATCGTCAATATCTGAACGTCATGTAGCTATTTTATTAATGCCTTCAACTTAGTTTGATTACTGAATGTTTTTGTCGCAATTGGCCAATTCTACGGTCGTCATCATGAACTTGGTGACTGGTACGAAATATTCCGACATTTCTCAAATTGTAGCAACGAATCATAAAAACATAAAAATTTCCGAAATGACCCTTTCCTGCAGTAAATTGATGAGATTAAATGAAATAAGAAATTTTAGAAAAGTAGAAATAATAATCGAAGATATATTTTCGATTTTACATTGCATGTGATTATCTGAAATAACTATTGGAATTCTTCAACCTACCATATGGACAACATTGATTTGCCACGTACACATGTTTATGGATGTTAATTACATTAAATAACCGCCAGATTTAACATGTGATCAAATTTGTTATAATTTCAAAAGAAAAATAATAAAGTTGATTTTATGAGAAGATGACATATAAGTATGTTAAAATTCCAATCTTCTATCGGTTGGGAGTTGTGGCGTGCTCCTGTGATCCAGCTACTTGGAGACCAGAGTTGGTGGACGGTGTGAAGGCAGGAGTCCTGCTGTCAGGTGATCTATGTTGAGCGGGCGTCCGCACTAAGATCGGTATCAATATGGGCACACCGAGGGAGCTCAGTGTGACCATGTTGTCTAAGGAGGGACGTAAAGGCCCAGGGCGGAAACGCAGCAGGCAAAAGTCCCCGTGTCGATCAGTAGTGGGATCGCACTTGTGAATAGGCACCTGTCAGCAGCCTGTCCAATATAATTGGACCCGATTCTTTTTTCCCCCCACCTATTAGTTTGTTCATTGGTCTCTAACATTTCTTTTCGGGGCTTTCAAAAATATTACATCGTCAATATCTGAACGTCATGTAGCTATTTTATTAATGCCTTCAACTTAGTTTGATTACTGAATGTTTTTGTCGCAATTGGCCAATTCTACGGTCGTCATCATGAACTTGGTGACCGGTACGAAATATTCCGGCATTTCTCAAATTGTAGCAACGAATCATAAAAACATAAAAATTTCCGAAATGACCCTTTCCTGCAGTAAATTGATGAGATTAAATGAAATAAGAAATTTTAGAAAAGTAGAAATAATAATCGAAGATATATTTTCGATTTTACATTGCATGTGATTATCTGAAATAACTATTGGAATTCTTCAACCTACCATATGGACAACATTGATTTGCCACGTACACATGTTTATGGATGTTAATTACATTAAATAACCGCCAGATTTAACATGTGATCAAATTTGTTATAATTTCAAAAGAAAAATAATAAAGTTGATTTTATGAGAAGATGACATATAAGTATGTTAAAATTCCAATCTTCTATCGGTTGGGAGTTGTGGCGTGCTCCTGTGATCCAGCTACTTGGAGACCAGAGTTGGTGGACGGTGTGAAGGCAGGAGTCCTGCTGTCAGGTGATCTATGTTGAGCGGGCGTCCGCACTAAGATCGGTATCAATATGGGCACACCGAGGGAGCTCAGTGTGACCAGGTTGTCTAAGGAGGGACGTAAAGGCCCAGGGCGGAAACGCAGCAGGCAAAAGTCCCCGTGTCGATCAGTAGTGGGATCGCACTTGTGAATAGGCACCTGTCAGCAGCCTGTCCAATATAATTGGACCCGATTCTTTTTTTCCCCCACCTATTAGTTTGTTCATTGGTCTCTAACATTTCTTTTCGGGGCTTTCAAAAATATTACATCGTCAATATCTGAACGTCATGTAGCTATTTTATTAATGCCTTCAACTTAGTTTGATTACTGAATGTTTTTGTCGCAATTGGCCAATTCTACGGTCGTCATCATGAACTTGGTGACTGGTACGAAATATTCCGGCATTTCTCAAATTGTAGCAACGAATCATAAAAACATAAAAATTTCCGAAATGACCCTTTCCTGCAGTAAATTGATGAGATTAAATGAAATAAGAAATTTTAGAAAAGTAGAAATAATAATCGAAGATATATTTTCGATTTTACATTGCATGTGATTATCTGAAATAACTATTGGAATTCTTCAACCTACCATATGGACAACATTGATTTGCCACGTACACATGTTTATGGATGTTAATTACATTAAATAACCGCCAGATTTAACATGTGATCAAATTTGTTATAATTTCAAAAGAAAAATAATAAAGTTGATTTTATGAGAAGATGACATATAAGTATGTTAAAATTCCAATCTTCTATCGGTTGGGAGTTGTGGCGTGCTCCTGTGATCCAGCTACTTGGAGACCAGAGTTGGTGGACGGTGTGAAGGCAGGAGTCCTGCTGTCAGGTGATCTATGTTGAGCGGGCGTCCGCTCTAAGATCGGTATCAATATGGGCACACCGAGGGAGCTCAGTGTGACCAGGTTGTCTAAGGAGGGACGTAAAGGCCCAGGGCGGAAACGCAGCAGGCAAAAGTCCCCGTGTCGATCAGTAGTGGGATCGCACTTGTGAATAGGCACCTGTCAGCAGCCTGTCCAATATAATTGGACCCGATTCTTTTTTTCCCCCACCTATTAGTTTGTTCATTGGTCTCTAACATTTCTTTTCGGGGCTTTCAAAAATATTACATCGTCAATATCTGAACGTCATGTAGCTATTTTATTAATGCCTTCAACTTAGTTTGATTACTGAATGTTTTTGTCGCAATTGGCCAATTCTACGGTCGTCATCATGAACTTGGTGACCGGTACGAAATATTCCGGCATTTCTCAAATTGTAGCAACGAATCATAAAAACATAAAAATTTCCGAAATGACCCTTTCCTGCAGTAAATTGATGAGATTAAATGAAATAAGAAATTTTAGAAAAGTAGAAATAATAATCGAAGATATATTTTCGATTTTACATTGCATGTGATTATCTGAAATAACTATTGGAATTCTTCAACCTACCATATGGACAACATTGATTTGCCACGTACACATGTTTATGGATGTTAATTACATTAAATAACCGCCAGATTTAACATGTGATCAAATTTGTTATAATTTCAAAAGAAAAATAATAAAGTTGATTTTATGAGAAGATGACATATAAGTATGTTAAAATTCCAATCTTCTATCGGTTGGGAGTTGTGGCGTGCTCCTGTGATCCAGCTACTTGGAGACCAGAGTTGGTGGACGGTGTGAAGGCAGGAGTCCTGCTGTCAGGTGATCTATGTTGAGCGGGCGTCCGCTCTAAGATCGGTATCAATATGGGCACACCGAGGGAGCTCAGTGTGACCAGGTTGTCTAGGGAGGGACGTAAAGGCCCAGGGCGGAAACGCAGCAGGCAAAAGTCCCCGTGTCGATCAGTAGTGGGATCGCGCCTGTGAATAGGCACCTGTCAGCAGCCTGTCCAATATAATTGGACCCGATTCTTTTTTTTCCCCCACCTATTAGTTTGTTCATTGGTCTCTAACATTTCTTTTCGGGGCTTTCAAAAATATTACATCGTCAATATCTGAACGTTATGTAGCTATTTTATTAATGCCTTCAACTTAGTTTGATTACTGAATGTTTTTGTCGCATTTGGCCAATTCTACGGTCGTCATCATGAACTTGGTGACCGGTACGAAATATTCCGGCATTTCTCAAATTGTAGCAACGAATCATAAAAACATAAAAATTTCCGAAATGACCCTTTCCTGCAGTAAATTGATGAGATTAAATGAAATAAGAAATTTTAGAAAAGTAGAAATAATAATCGAAGATATATTTTCGATTTTACATTGCATGTGATTATCTGAAATAACTATTGGAATTCTTCAACCTACCATATGGACAACATTGATTTGCCACGTACACATGTTTATGGATGTTAATTACATTAAATAACCGCCAGATTTAACATGTGATCAAATTTGTTATAATTTCAAAAGAAAAATAATAAAGTTGATTTTATGAGAAGATGACATATAAGTATGTTAAAATTCCAATCTTCTATCGGTTGGGAGTTGTGGCGTGCTCCTGTGATCCAGCTACTTGGAGACCAGAGTTGGTGGACGGTGTGAAGGCAGGAGTCCTGCTGTCAGGTGATCTATGTTGAGCGGGCGTCCGCTCTAAGATCGGTATCAATATGGGCACACCGAGGGAGCTCAGTGTGACCAGGTTGTCTAAGGAGGGACGTAAAGGCCCAGGGCGGAAACGCAGCAGGCAAAAGTCCCCGTGTCGATCAGTAGTGGGATCGCACTTGTGAATAGGCACCTGTCAGCAGCCTGTCCAATATAATTGGACCCGATTCTTTTTTTCCCCCACCTATTAGTTTGTTCATTGGTCTCTAACATTTCTTTTCGGGGCTTTCAAAAATATTACATCGTCAATATCTGAACGTCATGTAGCTATTTTATTAATGCCTTCAACTTAGTTTGATTACTGAATGTTTTTGTCGCAATTGGCCAATTCTACGGTCGTCATCATGAACTTGGTGACCGGTACGAAATATTCCGGCATTTCTCAAATTGTAGCAACGAATCATAAAAACATAAAAATTTCCGAAATGACCCTTTCCTGCAGTAAATTGATGAGATTAAATGAAATAAGAAATTTTAGAAAAGTAGAAATAATAATCGAAGATATATTTTCGATTTTACATTGCATGTGATTATCTGAAATAACTATTGGAATTCTTCAACCTACCATATGGACAACATTGATTTGCCACGTACACATGTTTATGGATGTTAATTACATTAAATAACCGCCAGATTTAACATGTGATCAAATTTGTTATAATTTCAAAAGAAAAATAATAAAGTTGATTTTATGAGAAGATGACATATAAGTATGTTAAAATTCCAATCTTCTATCGGTTGGGAGTTGTGGCGTGCTCCTGTGATCCAGCTACTTGGAGACCAGAGTTGGTGGACGGTGTGAAGGCAGGAGTCCTGCTGTCAGGTGATCTATGTTGAGCGGGCGTCCGCTCTAAGATCGGTATCAATATGGGCACACCGAGGGAGCTCAGTGTGACCAGGTTGTCTAGGGAGGGACGTAAAGGCCCAGGGCGGAAACGCAGCAGGCAAAAGTCCCCGTGTCGATCAGTAGTGGGATCGCGCCTGTGAATAGGCACCTGTCAGCAGCCTGTCCAATATAATTGGACCCGATTCTTTTTTTTCCCCCACCTATTAGTTTGTTCATTGGTCTCTAACATTTCTTTTCGGGGCTTTCAAAAATATTACATCGTCAATATCTGAACGTTATGTAGCTATTTTATTAATGCCTTCAACTTAGTTTGATTACTGAATGTTTTTGTCGCATTTGGCCAATTCTACGGTCGTCATCATGAACTTGGTGACCGGTACGAAATATTCCGGCATTTCTCAAATTGTAGCAACGAATCATAAAAACATAAAAATTTCCGAAATGACCCTTTCCTGCAGTAAATTGATGAGATTAAATGAAATAAGAAATTTTAGAAAAGTAGAAATAATAATCGAAGATATATTTTCGATTTTACATTGCATGTGATTATCTGAAATAACTATTGGAATTCTTCAACCTACCATATGGACAACATTGATTTGCCACGTACACATGTTTATGGATGTTAATTACATTAAATAACCGCCAGATTTAACATGTGATCAAATTTGTTATAATTTCAAAAGAAAAATAATAAAGTTGATTTTATGAGAAGATGACATATAAGTATGTTAAAATTCCAATCTTCTATCGGTTGGGAGTTGTGGCGTGCTCCTGTGATCCAGCTACTTGGAGACCAGAGTTGGTGGACGGTGTGAAGGCAGGAGTCCTGCTGTCAGGTGATCTATGTTGAGCGGGCGTCCGCACTAAGATCGGTATCAATATGGGCACACCGAGGGAGCTCAGTGTGACCAGGTTGTCTAAGGAGGGACGTAAAGGCCCAGGGCGGAAACGCAGCAGGCAAAAGTCCCCATGTCGATCAGTAGTGGGATCGCGCCTGTGAATAGGCACCTGTCAGCAGCCTGTCCAATATAATTGGACCCGATTCTTTTTTTTTCCCCACCTATTAGTTTGTTCATTGGTCTCTAACATTTCTTTTCGGGGCTTTCAAAAATATTACATCGTCAATATCTGAACGTCATGTAGCTATTTTATTAATGCCTTCAACTTAGTTTGATTACTGAATGTTTTTGTCGCATTTGGCCAATTCTACGGTCGTCATCATGAACTTGGTGACCGGTACGAAATATTCCGGCATTTCTCAAATTGTAGCAACGAATCATAAAAACATAAAAATTTCCGAAATGACCCTTTCCTGCAGTAAATTGATGAGATTAAATGAAATAAGAAATTTTAGAAAAGTAGAAATAATAATCGAAGATATATTTTCGATTTTACATTGCATGTGATTATCTGAAATAACTATTGGAATTCTTCAACCTACCATATGGACAACATTGATTTGCCACGTACACATGTTTATGGATGTTAATTACATTAAATAACCGCCAGATTTAACATGTGATCAAATTTGTTATAATTTCAAAAGAAAAATAATAAAGTTGATTTTATGAGAAGATGACATATAAGTATGTTAAAATTCCAATCTTCTATCGGTTGGGAGTTGTGGCGTGCTCCTGTGATCCAGCTACTTGGAGACCAGAGTTGGTGGACGGTGTGAAGGCAGGAGTCCTGCTGTCAGGTGATCTATGTTGAGCGGGCGTCCGCACTAAGATCGGTATCAATATGGGCACACCGAGGGAGCTCAGTGTGACCAGGTTGTCTAAGGAGGGACGTAAAGGCCCAGGGCGGAAACGCAGCAGGCAAAAGTCCCCATGTCGATCAGTAGTGGGATCGCGCCTGTGAATAGGCACCTGTCAACAGCCTGTCCAATATAATTGGACCCGATTCTTTTTTTTCCCCACCTATTAGTTTGTTCATTGGTCTCTAACATTTCTTTTCGGGGCTTTCAAAAATATTACATCGTCAATATCTGAACGTCATGTAGCTATTTTATTAATGCCTTCAACTTAGTTTGATTACTGAATGTTTTTGTCGCATTTGGCCAATTCTACGGTCGTCATCATGAACTTGGTGACCGGTACGAAATATTCCGGCATTTCTCAAATTGTAGCAACGAATCATAAAAACATAAAAATTTCCGAAATGACCCTTTCCTGCAGTAAATTGATGAGATTAAATGAAATAAGAAATTTTAGAAAAGTAGAAATAATAATCGAAGATATATTTTCGATTTTACATTGCATGTGATTATCTGAAATAACTATTGGAATTCTTCAACCTACCATATGGACAACATTGATTTGCCACGTACACATGTTTATGGATGTTAATTACATTAAATAACCGCCAGATTTAACATGTGATCAAATTTGTTATAATTTCAAAAGAAAAATAATAAAGTTGATTTTATGAGAAGATGACATATAAGTATGTTAAAATTCCAATCTTCTATCGGTTGGGAGTTGTGGCGTGCTCCTGTGATCCAGCTACTTGGAGACCAGAGTTGGTGGACGGTGTGAAGGCAGGAGTCCTGCTGTCAGGTGATCTATGTTGAGCGGGCGTCCGCTCTAAGATCGGTATCAATATGGGCACACCGAGGGAGCTCAGTGTGACCAGGTTGTCTAGGGAGGGACGTAAAGGCCCAGGGCGGAAACGCAGCAGGCAAAAGTCCCCGTGTCGATCAGTAGTGGGATCGCGCCTGTGAATAGGCACCTGTCAGCAGCCTGTCCAATATAATTGGACCCGATTCTTTTTTTTCCCCCACCTATTAGTTTGTTCATTGGTCTCTAACATTTCTTTTCGGGGCTTTCAAAAATATTACATCGTCAATATCTGAACGTCATGTAGCTATTTTATTAATGCCTTCAACTTAGTTTGATTACTGAATGTTTTTGTCGCATTTGGCCAATTCTACGGTCGTCATCATGAACTTGGTGACCGGTACGAAATATTCCGGCATTTCTCAAATTGTAGCAACGAATCATAAAAACATAAAAATTTCCGAAATGACCCTTTCCTGCAGTAAATTGATGAGATTAAATGAAATAAGAAATTTTAGAAAAGTAGAAATAATAATCGAAGATATATTTTCGATTTTACATTGCATGTGATTATCTGAAATAACTATTGGAATTCTTCAACCTACCATATGGACAACATTGATTTGCCACGTACACATGTTTATGGATGTTAATTACATTAAATAACCGCCAGATTTAACATGTGATCAAATTTGTTATAATTTCAAAAGAAAAATAATAAAGTTGAATTGATGAGAAGATGACATATAAGTATGTTAAAATTCCAATCTTCTATCGGTTGGGAGTTGTGGCGTGCTCCTGTGATCCAGCTACTTGGAGACCAGAGTTGGTGGACGGTGTGAAGGCAGGAGTCCTGCTGTCAGGTGATCTATGTTGAGCGGGCGTCCGCACTAAGATCGGTATCAATATGGGCACACCGAGGGAGCTCAGTGTGACCAGGTTGTCTAAGGAGGGACGTAAAGGCCCAGGGCGGAAACGCAGCAGGCAAAAGTCCCCGTGTCGATCAGTAGTGGGATCGCGCTTGTGAATAGGCACCTGTCAGCAGCCTGTCCAATATAATTGGACCCGATTCTTTTTTTTCCCCCACCTATTAGTTTGTTCATTGGTCTCTAACATTTCTTTTCGGGGCTTTCAAAAATATTACATCGTCAATATCTGAACGTCATGTAGCTATTTTATTAATGCCTTCAACTTAGTTTGATTACTGAATGTTTTTGTCGCAATTGGCCAATTCTACGGTCGTCATCATGAACTTGGTGACTGGTACGAAATATTCCGGCATTTCTCAAATTGTAGCAACGAATCATAAAAACATAAAAATTTCCGAAATGACCCTTTCCTGCAGTAAATTGATGAGATTAAATGAAATAAGAAATTTTAGAAAAGTAGAAATAATAATCGAAGATATATTTTCGATTTTACATTGCATGTGATTATCTGAAATAACTATTGGAATTCTTCAACCTACCATATGGACAACATTGATTTGCCACGTACACATGTTTATGGATGTTAATTACATTAAATAACCGCCAGATTTAACATGTGATCAAATTTGTTATAATTTCAAAAGAAAAATAATAAAGTTGATTTTATGAGAAGATGACATATAAGTATGTTAAAATTCCAATCTTCTATCGGTTGGGAGTTGTGGCGTGCTCCTGTGATCCAGCTACTTGGAGACCAGAGTTGGTGGACGGTGTGAAGGCAGGAGTCCTGCTGTCAGGTGATCTATGTTGAGCGGGCGTCCGCACTAAGATCGGTATCAATATGGGCACACCGAGGGAGCTCAGTGTGACCATGTTGTCTAAGGAGGGACGTAAAGGCCCAGGGCGGAAACGCAGCAGGCAAAAGTCCCCGTGTCGATCAGTAGTGGGATCGCACTTGTGAATAGGCACCTGTCAGCAGCCTGTCCAATATAATTGGACCCGATTCTTTTTTCCCCCCACCTATTAGTTTGTTCATTGGTCTCTAACATTTCTTTTCGGGGCTTTCAAAAATATTACATCGTCAATATCTGAACGTCATGTAGCTATTTTATTAATGCCTTCAACTTAGTTTGATTACTGAATGTTTTTGTCGCAATTGGCCAATTCTACGGTCGTCATCATGAACTTGGTGACCGGTACGAAATATTCCGGCATTTCTCAAATTGTAGCAACGAATCATAAAAACATAAAAATTTCCGAAATGACCCTTTCCTGCAGTAAATTGATGAGATTAAATGAAATAAGAAATTTTAGAAAAGTAGAAATAATAATCGAAGATATATTTTCGATTTTACATTGCATGTGATTATCTGAAATAACTATTGGAATTCTTCAACCTACCATATGGACAACATTGATTTGCCACGTACACATGTTTATGGATGTTAATTACATTAAATAACCGCCAGATTTAACATGTGATCAAATTTGTTATAATTTCAAAAGAAAAATAATAAAGTTGATTTTATGAGAAGATGACATATAAGTATGTTAAAATTCCAATCTTCTATCGGTTGGGAGTTGTGGCGTGCTCCTGTGATCCAGCTACTTGGAGACCAGAGTTGGTGGACGGTGTGAAGGCAGGAGTCCTGCTGTCAGGTGATCTATGTTGAGCGGGCGTCCGCTCTAAGATCGGTATCAATATGGGCACACCGAGGGAGCTCAGTGTGACCAGGTTGTCTAAGGAGGGACGTAAAGGCCCAGGGCGGAAACGCAGCAGGCAAAAGTCCCCGTGTCGATCAGTAGTGGGATCGCACTTGTGAATAGGCACCTGTCAGCAGCCTGTCCAATATAATTGGACCCGATTCTTTTTTTCCCCCACCTATTAGTTTGTTCATTGGTCTCTAACATTTCTTTTCGGGGCTTTCAAAAATATTACATCGTCAATATCTGAACGTCATGTAGCTATTTTATTAATGCCTTCAACTTAGTTTGATTACTGAATGTTTTTGTCGCAATTGGCCAATTCTACGGTCGTCATCATGAACTTGGTGACCGGTACGAAATATTCCGGCATTTCTCAAATTGTAGCAACGAATCATAAAAACATAAAAATTTCCGAAATGACCCTTTCCTGCAGTAAATTGATGAGATTAAATGAAATAAGAAATTTTAGAAAAGTAGAAATAATAATCGAAGATATATTTTCGATTTTACATTGCATGTGATTATCTGAAATAACTATTGGAATTCTTCAACCTACCATATGGACAACATTGATTTGCCACGTACACATGTTTATGGATGTTAATTACATTAAATAACCGCCAGATTTAACATGTGATCAAATTTGTTATAATTTCAAAAGAAAAATAATAAAGTTGATTTTATGAGAAGATGACATATAAGTATGTTAAAATTCCAATCTTCTATCGGTTGGGAGTTGTGGCGTGCTCCTGTGATCCAGCTACTTGGAGACCAGAGTTGGTGGACGGTGTGAAGGCAGGAGTCCTGCTGTCAGGTGATCTATGTTGAGCGGGCGTCCGCTCTAAGATCGGTATCAATATGGGCACACCGAGGGAGCTCAGTGTGACCAGGTTGTCTAAGGAGGGACGTAAAGGCCCAGGGCGGAAACGCAGCAGGCAAAAGTCCCCGTGTCGATCAGTAGTGGGATCGCACTTGTGAATAGGCACCTGTCAGCAGCCTGTCCAATATAATTGGACCCGATTCTTTTTTTCCCCCACCTATTAGTTTGTTCATTGGTCTCTAACATTTCTTTTCGGGGCTTTCAAAAATATTACATCGTCAATATCTGAACGTCATGTAGCTATTTTATTAATGCCTTCAACTTAGTTTGATTACTGAATGTTTTTGTCGCAATTGGCCAATTCTACGGTCGTCATCATGAACTTGGTGACTGGTACGAAATATTCCGGCATTTCTCAAATTGTAGCAACGAATCATAAAAACATAAAAATTTCCGAAATGACCCTTTCCTGCAGTAAATTGATGAGATTAAATGAAATAAGAAATTTTAGAAAAGTAGAAATAATAATCGAAGATATATTTTCGATTTTACATTGCATGTGATTATCTGAAATAACTATTGGAATTCTTCAACCTACCATATGGACAACATTGATTTGCCACGTACACATGTTTATGGATGTTAATTACATTAAATAACCGCCAGATTTAACATGTGATCAAATTTGTTATAATTTCAAAAGAAAAATAATAAAGTTGATTTTATGAGAAGATGACATATAAGTATGTTAAAATTCCAATCTTCTATCGGTTGGGAGTTGTGGCGTGCTCCTGTGATCCAGCTACTTGGAGACCAGAGTTGGTGGACGGTGTGAAGGCAGGAGTCCTGCTGTCAGGTGATCTATGTTGAGCGGGCGTCCGCACTAAGATCGGTATCAATATGGGCACACCGAGGGAGCTCAGTGTGACCATGTTGTCTAAGGAGGGACGTAAAGGCCCAGGGCGGAAACGCAGCAGGCAAAAGTCCCCGTGTCGATCAGTAGTGGGATCGCACTTGTGAATAGGCACCTGTCAGCAGCCTGTCCAATATAATTGGACCCGATTCTTTTTTCCCCCCACCTATTAGTTTGTTCATTGGTCTCTAACATTTCTTTTCGGGGCTTTCAAAAATATTACATCGTCAATATCTGAACGTCATGTAGCTATTTTATTAATGCCTTCAACTTAGTTTGATTACTGAATGTTTTTGTCGCAATTGGCCAATTCTACGGTCGTCATCATGAACTTGGTGACCGGTACGAAATATTCCGGCATTTCTCAAATTGTAGCAACGAATCATAAAAACATAAAAATTTCCGAAATGACCCTTTCCTGCAGTAAATTGATGAGATTAAATGAAATAAGAAATTTTAGAAAAGTAGAAATAATAATCGAAGATATATTTTCGATTTTACATTGCATGTGATTATCTGAAATAACTATTGGAATTCTTCAACCTACCATATGGACAACATTGATTTGCCACGTACACATGTTTATGGATGTTAATTACATTAAATAACCGCCAGATTTAACATGTGATCAAATTTGTTATAATTTCAAAAGAAAAATAATAAAGTTGATTTTATGAGAAGATGACATATAAGTATGTTAAAATTCCAATCTTCTATCGGTTGGGAGTTGTGGCGTGCTCCTGTGATCCAGCTACTTGGAGACCAGAGTTGGTGGACGGTGTGAAGGCAGGAGTCCTGCTGTCAGGTGATCTATGTTGAGCGGGCGTCCGCACTAAGATCGGTATCAATATGGGCACACCGAGGGAGCTCAGTGTGACCAGGTTGTCTAAGGAGGGACGTAAAGGCCCAGGGCGGAAACGCAGCAGGCAAAAGTCCCCGTGTCGATCAGTAGTGGGATCGCACTTGTGAATAGGCACCTGTCAGCAGCCTGTCCAATATAATTGGACCCGATTCTTTTTTTCCCCCACCTATTAGTTTGTTCATTGGTCTCTAACATTTCTTTTCGGGGCTTTCAAAAATATTACATCGTCAATATCTGAACGTCATGTAGCTATTTTATTAATGCCTTCAACTTAGTTTGATTACTGAATGTTTTTGTCGCAATTGGCCAATTCTACGGTCGTCATCATGAACTTGGTGACCGGTACGAAATATTCCGGCATTTCTCAAATTGTAGCAACGAATCATAAAAACATAAAAATTTCCGAAATGACCCTTTCCTGCAGTAAATTGATGAGATTAAATGAAATAAGAAATTTTAGAAAAGTAGAAATAATAATCGAAGATATATTTTCGATTTTACATTGCATGTGATTATCTGAAATAACTATTGGAATTCTTCAACCTACCATATGGACAACATTGATTTGCCACGTACACATGTTTATGGATGTTAATTACATTAAATAACCGCCAGATTTAACATGTGATCAAATTTGTTATAATTTCAAAAGAAAAATAATAAAGTTGATTTTATGAGAAGATGACATATAAGTATGTTAAAATTCCAATCTTCTATCGGTTGGGAGTTGTGGCGTGCTCCTGTGATCCAGCTACTTGGAGACCAGAGTTGGTGGACGGTGTGAAGGCAGGAGTCCTGCTGTCAGGTGATCTATGTTGAGCGGGCGTCCGCTCTAAGATCGGTATCAATATGGGCACACCGAGGGAGCTCAGTGTGACCAGGTTGTCTAAGGAGGGACGTAAAGGCCCAGGGCGGAAACGCAGCAGGCAAAAGTCCCCGTGTCGATCAGTAGTGGGATCGCACTTGTGAATAGGCACCTGTCAGCAGCCTGTCCAATATAATTGGACCCGATTCTTTTTTTCCCCCACCTATTAGTTTGTTCATTGGTCTCTAACATTTCTTTTCGGGGCTTTCAAAAATATTACATCGTCAATATCTGAACGTCATGTAGCTATTTTATTAATGCCTTCAACTTAGTTTGATTACTGAATGTTTTTGTCGCAATTGGCCAATTCTACGGTCGTCATCATGAACTTGGTGACCGGTACGAAATATTCCGGCATTTCTCAAATTGTAGCAACGAATCATAAAAACATAAAAATTTCCGAAATGACCCTTTCCTGCAGTAAATTGATGAGATTAAATGAAATAAGAAATTTTAGAAAAGTAGAAATAATAATCGAAGATATATTTTCGATTTTACATTGCATGTGATTATCTGAAATAACTATTGGAATTCTTCAACCTACCATATGGACAACATTGATTTGCCACGTACACATGTTTATGGATGTTAATTACATTAAATAACCGCCAGATTTAACATGTGATCAAATTTGTTATAATTTCAAAAGAAAAATAATAAAGTTGATTTTATGAGAAGATGACATATAAGTATGTTAAAATTCCAATCTTCTATCGGTTGGGAGTTGTGGCGTGCTCCTGTGATCCAGCTACTTGGAGACCAGAGTTGGTGGACGGTGTGAAGGCAGGAGTCCTTGCTGTCAGGTGATCTATGTTGAGCGGGCGTCCGCTCTAAGATCGGTATCAATATGGGCACACCGAGGGAGCTCAGTGTGACCAGGTTGTCTAGGGAGGGACGTAAAGGCCCAGGGCGGAAACGCAGCAGGCAAAAGTCCCCGTGTCGATCAGTAGTGGGATCGCGCCTGTGAATAGGCACCTGTCAGCAGCCTGTCCAATATAATTGGACCCGATTCTTTTTTTTCCCCCACCTATTAGTTTGTTCATTGGTCTCTAACATTTCTTTTCGGGGCTTTCAAAAATATTACATCGTCAATATCTGAACGTTATGTAGCTATTTTATTAATGCCTTCAACTTAGTTTGATTACTGAATGTTTTTGTCGCATTTGGCCAATTCTACGGTCGTCATCATGAACTTGGTGACCGGTACGAAATATTCCGGCATTTCTCAAATTGTAGCAACGAATCATAAAAACATAAAAATTTCCGAAATGACCCTTTCCTGCAGTAAATTGATGAGATTAAATGAAATAAGAAATTTTAGAAAAGTAGAAATAATAATCGAAGATATATTTTCGATTTTACATTGCATGTGATTATCTGAAATAACTATTGGAATTCTTCAACCTACCATATGGACAACATTGATTTGCCACGTACACATGTTTATGGATGTTAATTACATTAAATAACCGCCAGATTTAACATGTGATCAAATTTGTTATAATTTCAAAAGAAAAATAATAAAGTTGATTTTATGAGAAGATGACATATAAGTATGTTAAAATTCCAATCTTCTATCGGTTGGGAGTTGTGGCGTGCTCCTGTGATCCAGCTACTTGGAGACCAGAGTTGGTGGACGGTGTGAAGGCAGGAGTCCTGCTGTCAGGTGATCTATGTTGAGCGGGCGTCCGCTCTAAGATCGGTATCAATATGGGCACACCGAGGGAGCTCAGTGTGACCAGGTTGTCTAAGGAGGGACGTAAAGGCCCAGGGCGGAAACGCAGCAGGCAAAAGTCCCCGTGTCGATCAGTAGTGGGATCGCACTTGTGAATAGGCACCTGTCAGCAGCCTGTCCAATATAATTGGACCCGATTCTTTTTTTCCCCCACCTATTAGTTTGTTCATTGGTCTCTAACATTTCTTTTCGGGGCTTTCAAAAATATTACATCGTCAATATCTGAACGTCATGTAGCTATTTTATTAATGCCTTCAACTTAGTTTGATTACTGAATGTTTTTGTCGCAATTGGCCAATTCTACGGTCGTCATCATGAACTTGGTGACCGGTACGAAATATTCCGGCATTTCTCAAATTGTAGCAACGAATCATAAAAACATAAAAATTTCCGAAATGACCCTTTCCTGCAGTAAATTGATGAGATTAAATGAAATAAGAAATTTTAGAAAAGTAGAAATAATAATCGAAGATATATTTTCGATTTTACATTGCATGTGATTATCTGAAATAACTATTGGAATTCTTCAACCTACCATATGGACAACATTGATTTGCCACGTACACATGTTTATGGATGTTAATTACATTAAATAACCGCCAGATTTAACATGTGATCAAATTTGTTATAATTTCAAAAGAAAAATAATAAAGTTGATTTTATGAGAAGATGACATATAAGTATGTTAAAATTCCAATCTTCTATCGGTTGGGAGTTGTGGCGTGCTCCTGTGATCCAGCTACTTGGAGACCAGAGTTGGTGGACGGTGTGAAGGCAGGAGTCCTGCTGTCAGGTGATCTATGTTGAGCGGGCGTCCGCTCTAAGATCGGTATCAATATGGGCACACCGAGGGAGCTCAGTGTGACCAGGTTGTCTAGGGAGGGACGTAAAGGCCCAGGGCGGAAACGCAGCAGGCAAAAGTCCCCGTGTCGATCAGTAGTGGGATCGCGCCTGTGAATAGGCACCTGTCAGCAGCCTGTCCAATATAATTGGACCCGATTCTTTTTTTTCCCCCACCTATTAGTTTGTTCATTGGTCTCTAACATTTCTTTTCGGGGCTTTCAAAAATATTACATCGTCAATATCTGAACGTTATGTAGCTATTTTATTAATGCCTTCAACTTAGTTTGATTACTGAATGTTTTTGTCGCATTTGGCCAATTCTACGGTCGTCATCATGAACTTGGTGACCGGTACGAAATATTCCGGCATTTCTCAAATTGTAGCAACGAATCATAAAAACATAAAAATTTCCGAAATGACCCTTTCCTGCAGTAAATTGATGAGATTAAATGAAATAAGAAATTTTAGAAAAGTAGAAATAATAATCGAAGATATATTTTCGATTTTACATTGCATGTGATTATCTGAAATAACTATTGGAATTCTTCAACCTACCATATGGACAACATTGATTTGCCACGTACACATGTTTATGGATGTTAATTACATTAAATAACCGCCAGATTTAACATGTGATCAAATTTGTTATAATTTCAAAAGAAAAATAATAAAGTTGATTTTATGAGAAGATGACATATAAGTATGTTAAAATTCCAATCTTCTATCGGTTGGGAGTTGTGGCGTGCTCCTGTGATCCAGCTACTTGGAGACCAGAGTTGGTGGACGGTGTGAAGGCAGGAGTCCTGCTGTCAGGTGATCTATGTTGAGCGGGCGTCCGCACTAAGATCGGTATCAATATGGGCACACCGAGGGAGCTCAGTGTGACCAGGTTGTCTAAGGAGGGACGTAAAGGCCCAGGGCGGAAACGCAGCAGGCAAAAGTCCCCATGTCGATCAGTAGTGGGATCGCGCCTGTGAATAGGCACCTGTCAGCAGCCTGTCCAATATAATTGGACCCGATTCTTTTTTTTCCCCCACCTATTAGTTTGTTCATTGGTCTCTAACATTTCTTTTCGGGGCTTTCAAAAATATTACATCGTCAATATCTGAACGTCATGTAGCTATTTTATTAATGCCTTCAACTTAGTTTGATTACTGAATGTTTTTGTCGCATTTGGCCAATTCTACGGTCGTCATCATGAACTTGGTGACCGGTACGAAATATTCCGGCATTTCTCAAATTGTAGCAACGAATCATAAAAACATAAAAATTTCCGAAATGACCCTTTCCTGCAGTAAATTGATGAGATTAAATGAAATAAGAAATTTTAGAAAAGTAGAAATAATAATCGAAGATATATTTTCGATTTTACATTGCATGTGATTATCTGAAATAACTATTGGAATTCTTCAACCTACCATATGGACAACATTGATTTGCCACGTACACATGTTTATGGATGTTAATTACATTAAATAACCGCCAGATTTAACATGTGATCAAATTTGTTATAATTTCAAAAGAAAAATAATAAAGTTGATTTTATGAGAAGATGACATATAAGTATGTTAAAATTCCAATCTTCTATCGGTTGGGAGTTGTGGCGTGCTCCTGTGATCCAGCTACTTGGAGACCAGAGTTGGTGGACGGTGTGAAGGCAGGAGTCCTGCTGTCAGGTGATCTATGTTGAGCGGGCGTCCGCACTAAGATCGGTATCAATATGGGCACACCGAGGGAGCTCAGTGTGACCAGGTTGTCTAAGGAGGGACGTAAAGGCCCAGGGCGGAAACGCAGCAGGCAAAAGTCCCCATGTCGATCAGTAGTGGGATCGCGCCTGTGAATAGGCACCTGTCAACAGCCTGTCCAATATAATTGGACCCGATTCTTTTTTTTCCCCACCTATTAGTTTGTTCATTGGTCTCTAACATTTCTTTTCGGGGCTTTCAAAAATATTACATCGTCAATATCTGAACGTCATGTAGCTATTTTATTAATGCCTTCAACTTAGTTTGATTACTGAATGTTTTTGTCGCATTTGGCCAATTCTACGGTCGTCATCATGAACTTGGTGACCGGTACGAAATATTCCGGCATTTCTCAAATTGTAGCAACGAATCATAAAAACATAAAAATTTCCGAAATGACCCTTTCCTGCAGTAAATTGATGAGATTAAATGAAATAAGAAATTTTAGAAAAGTAGAAATAATAATCGAAGATATATTTTCGATTTTACATTGCATGTGATTATCTGAAATAACTATTGGAATTCTTCAACCTACCATATGGACAACATTGATTTGCCACGTACACATGTTTATGGATGTTAATTACATTAAATAACCGCCAGATTTAACATGTGATCAAATTTGTTATAATTTCAAAAGAAAAATAATAAAGTTGATTTTATGAGAAGATGACATATAAGTATGTTAAAATTCCAATCTTCTATCGGTTGGGAGTTGTGGCGTGCTCCTGTGATCCAGCTACTTGGAGACCAGAGTTGGTGGACGGTGTGAAGGCAGGAGTCCTGTTGTCAGGTGATCTATGTTGAGCGGGCGTCCGCACTAAGATCGGTATCAATATGGGCACACCGAGGGAGCTCAGTGTGACCAGGTTGTCTAAGGAGGGACGTAAAGGCCCAGGGCGGAAACGCAGCAGGCAAAAGTCCCCGTGTCGATCAGTAGTGGGATCGCGCTTGTGAATAGGCACCTGTCAGCAGCCTGTCCAATATAATTGGACCCGATTCTTTTTTTTCCCCACCTATTAGTTTGTTCATTGGTCTCTAACATTTCTTTTCGGGGCTTTCAAAAATATTACATCGTCAATATCTGAACGTCATGTAGCTATTTTATTAATGCCTTCAACTTAATTTGATTACTGAATGTTTTTGTCGCAATTGGCCAATTCTACGGTCGTCATCATGAACTTGGTGACCGGTACGAAATATTCCGGCATTTCTCAAATTGTAGCAACGAATCATAAAAACATAAAAATTTCCGAAATGACCCTTTCCTGCAGTAAATTGATGAGATTAAATGAAATAAGAAATTTTAGAAAAGTAGAAATAATAATCGAAGATATATTTTCGATTTTACATTGCATGTGATTATCTGAAATAACTATTGGAATTCTTCAACCTACCATATGGACAACATTGATTTGCCACGTACACATGTTTATGGATGTTAATTACATTAAATAACCGCCAGATTTAACATGTGATCAAATTTGTTATAATTTCAAAAGAAAAATAATAAAGTTGATTTTATGAGAAGATGACATATAAGTATGTTAAAATTCCAATCTTCTATCGGTTGGGAGTTGTGGCGTGCTCCTGTGATCCAGCTACTTGGAGACCAGAGTTGGTGGACGGTGTGAAGGCAGGAGTCCTGCTGTCAGGTGATCTATGTTGAGCGGGCGTCCGCACTAAGATCGGTATCAATATGGGCACACCGAGGGAGCTCAGTGTGACCAGGTTGTCTAAGGAGGGACGTAAAGGCCCAGGGCGGAAACGCAGCAGGCAAAAGTCCCCATGTCGATCAGTAGTGGGATCGCGCCTGTGAATAGGCACCTGTCAACAGCCTGTCCAATATAATTGGACCCGATTCTTTTTTTTCCCCACCTATTAGTTTGTTCATTGGTCTCTAACATTTCTTTTCGGGGCTTTCAAAAATATTACATCGTCAATATCTGAACGTCATGTAGCTATTTTATTAATGCCTTCAACTTAGTTTGATTACTGAATGTTTTTGTCGCATTTGGCCAATTCTACGGTCGTCATCATGAACTTGGTGACCGGTACGAAATATTCCGGCATTTCTCAAATTGTAGCAACGAATCATAAAAACATAAAAATTTCCGAAATGACCCTTTCCTGCAGTAAATTGATGAGATTAAATGAAATAAGAAATTTTAGAAAAGTAGAAATAATAATCGAAGATATATTTTCGATTTTACATTGCATGTGATTATCTGAAATAACTATTGGAATTCTTCAACCTACCATATGGACAACATTGATTTGCCACGTACACATGTTTATGGATGTTAATTACATTAAATAACCGCCAGATTTAACATGTGATCAAATTTGTTATAATTTCAAAAGAAAAATAATAAAGTTGATTTTATGAGAAGATGACATATAAGTATGTTAAAATTCCAATCTTCTATCGGTTGGGAGTTGTGGCGTGCTCCTGTGATCCAGCTACTTGGAGACCAGAGTTGGTGGACGGTGTGAAGGCAGGAGTCCTGTTGTCAGGTGATCTATGTTGAGCGGGCGTCCGCACTAAGATCGGTATCAATATGGGCACACCGAGGGAGCTCAGTGTGACCAGGTTGTCTAAGGAGGGACGTAAAGGCCCAGGGCGGAAACGCAGCAGGCAAAAGTCCCCGTGTCGATCAGTAGTGGGATCGCGCTTGTGAATAGGCACCTGTCAGCAGCCTGTCCAATATAATTGGACCCGATTCTTTTTTTTCCCCACCTATTAGTTTGTTCATTGGTCTCTAACATTTCTTTTCGGGGCTTTCAAAAATATTACATCGTCAATATCTGAACGTCATGTAGCTATTTTATTAATGCCTTCAACTTAATTTGATTACTGAATGTTTTTGTCGCAATTGGCCAATTCTACGGTCGTCATCATGAACTTGGTGACCGGTACGAAATATTCCGGCATTTCTCAAATTGTAGCAACGAATCATAAAAACATAAAAATTTCCGAAATGACCCTTTCCTGCAGTAAATTGATGAGATTAAATGAAATAAGAAATTTTAGAAAAGTAGAAATAATAATCGAAGATATATTTTCGATTTTACATTGCATGTGATTATCTGAAATAACTATTGGAATTCTTCAACCTACCATATGGACAACATTGATTTGCCACGTACACATGTTTATGGATGTTAATTACATTAAATAACCGCCAGATTTAACATGTGATCAAATTTGTTATAATTTCAAAAGAAAAATAATAAAGTTGATTTTATGAGAAGATGACATATAAGTATGTTAAAATTCCAATCTTCTATCGGTTGGGAGTTGTGGCGTGCTCCTGTGATCCAGCTACTTGGAGACCAGAGTTGGTGGACGGTGTGAAGGCAGGAGTCCTGCTGTCAGGTGATCTATGTTGAGCGGGCGTCCGCACTAAGATCGGTATCAATATGGGCACACCGAGGGAGCTCAGTGTGACCAGGTTGTCTAAGGAGGGACGTAAAGGCCCAGGGCGGAAACGCAGCAGGCAAAAGTCCCCATGTCGATCAGTAGTGGGATCGCGCCTGTGAATAGGCACCTGTCAGCAGCCTGTCCAATATAATTGGACCCGATTCTTTTTTTTCCCCCACCTATTAGTTTGTTCATTGGTCTCTAACATTTCTTTTCGGGGCTTTCAAAAATATTACATCGTCAATATCTGAACGTCATGTAGCTATTTTATTAATGCCTTCAACTTAGTTTGATTACTGAATGTTTTTGTCGCATTTGGCCAATTCTACGGTCGTCATCATGAACTTGGTGACCGGTACGAAATATTCCGGCATTTCTCAAATTGTAGCAACGAATCATAAAAACATAAAAATTTCCGAAATGACCCTTTCCTGCAGTAAATTGATGAGATTAAATGAAATAAGAAATTTTAGAAAAGTAGAAATAATAATCGAAGATATATTTTCGATTTTACATTGCATGTGATTATCTGAAATAACTATTGGAATTCTTCAACCTACCATATGGACAACATTGATTTGCCACGTACACATGTTTATGGATGTTAATTACATTAAATAACCGCCAGATTTAACATGTGATCAAATTTGTTATAATTTCAAAAGAAAAATAATAAAGTTGATTTTATGAGAAGATGACATATAAGTATGTTAAAATTCCAATCTTCTATCGGTTGGGAGTTGTGGCGTGCTCCTGTGATCCAGCTACTTGGAGACCAGAGTTGGTGGACGGTGTGAAGGCAGGAGTCCTGCTGTCAGGTGATCTATGTTGAGCGGGCGTCCGCACTAAGATCGGTATCAATATGGGCACACCGAGGGAGCTCAGTGTGACCAGGTTGTCTAAGGAGGGACGTAAAGGCCCAGGGCGGAAACGCAGCAGGCAAAAGTCCCCATGTCGATCAGTAGTGGGATCGCGCTTGTGAATAGGCACCTGTCAGCAGCCTGTCCAATATAATTGGACCCGATTCTTTTTTTTCCCCACCTATTAGTTTGTTCATTGGTCTCTAACATTTCTTTTCGGGGCTTTCAAAAATATTACATCGTCAATATCTGAACGTCATGTAGCTATTTTATTAATGCCTTCAACTTAATTTGATTACTGAATGTTTTTGTCGCAATTGGCCAATTCTACGGTCGTCATCATGAACTTGGTGACCGGTACGAAATATTCCGGCATTTCTCAAATTGTAGCAACGAATCATAAAAACATAAAAATTTCCGAAATGACCCTTTCCTGCAGTAAATTGATGAGATTAAATGAAATAAGAAATTTTAGAAAAGTAGAAATAATAATCGAAGATATATTTTCGATTTTACATTGCATGTGATTATCTGAAATAACTATTGGAATTCTTCAACCTACCATATGGACAACATTGATTTGCCACGTACACATGTTTATGGATGTTAATTACATTAAATAACCGCCAGATTTAACATGTGATCAAATTTGTTATAATTTCAAAAGAAAAATAATAAAGTTGATTTTATGAGAAGATGACATATAAGTATGTTAAAATTCCAATCTTCTATCGGTTGGGAGTTGTGGCGTGCTCCTGTGATCCAGCTACTTGGAGACCAGAGTTGGTGGACGGTGTGAAGGCAGGAGTCCTGCTGTCAGGTGATCTATGTTGAGCGGGCGTCCGCACTAAGATCGGTATCAATATGGGCACACCGAGGGAGCTCAGTGTGACCAGGTTGTCTAAGGAGGGACGTAAAGGCCCAGGGCGGAAACGCAGCAGGCAAAAGTCCCCATGTCGATCAGTAGTGGGATCGCGCCTGTGAATAGGCACCTGTCAGCAGCCTGTCCAATATAATTGGACCCGATTCTTTTTTTTCCCCCACCTATTAGTTTGTTCATTGGTCTCTAACATTTCTTTTCGGGGCTTTCAAAAATATTACATCGTCAATATCTGAACGTCATGTAGCTATTTTATTAATGCCTTCAACTTAGTTTGATTACTGAATGTTTTTGTCGCATTTGGCCAATTCTACGGTCGTCATCATGAACTTGGTGACCGGTACGAAATATTCCGGCATTTCTCAAATTGTAGCAACGAATCATAAAAACATAAAAATTTCCGAAATGACCCTTTCCTGCAGTAAATTGATGAGATTAAATGAAATAAGAAATTTTAGAAAAGTAGAAATAATAATCGAAGATATATTTTCGATTTTACATTGCATGTGATTATCTGAAATAACTATTGGAATTCTTCAACCTACCATATGGACAACATTGATTTGCCACGTACACATGTTTATGGATGTTAATTACATTAAATAACCGCCAGATTTAACATGTGATCAAATTTGTTATAATTTCAAAAGAAAAATAATAAAGTTGATTTTATGAGAAGATGACATATAAGTATGTTAAAATTCCAATCTTCTATCGGTTGGGAGTTGTGGCGTGCTCCTGTGATCCAGCTACTTGGAGACCAGAGTTGGTGGACGGTGTGAAGGCAGGAGTCCTGCTGTCAGGTGATCTATGTTGAGCGGGCGTCCGCACTAAGATCGGTATCAATATGGGCACACCGAGGGAGCTCAGTGTGACCAGGTTGTCTAAGGAGGGACGTAAAGGCCCAGGGCGGAAACGCAGCAGGCAAAAGTCCCCATGTCGATCAGTAGTGGGATCGCGCCTGTGAATAGGCACCTGTCAACAGCCTGTCCAATATAACTGGACCCGATTCTTTTTTTTCCCCACCTATTAGTTTGTTCATTGGTCTCTAACATTTCTTTTCGGGGCTTTCAAAAATATTACATCGTCAATATCTGAACGTCATGTAGCTATTTTATTAATGCCTTCAACTTAGTTTGATTACTGAATGTTTTTGTCGCATTTGGCCAATTCTACGGTCGTCATCATGAACTTGGTGACCGGTACGAAATATTCCGGCATTTCTCAAATTGTAGCAACGAATCATAAAAACATAAAAATTTCCGAAATGACCCTTTCCTGCAGTAAATTGATGAGATTAAATGAAATAAGAAATTTTAGAAAAGTAGAAATAATAATCGAAGATATATTTTCGATTTTACATTGCATGTGATTATCTGAAATAACTATTGGAATTCTTCAACCTACCATATGGACAACATTGATTTGCCACGTACACATGTTTATGGATGTTAATTACATTAAATAACCGCCAGATTTAACATGTGATCAAATTTGTTATAATTTCAAAAGAAAAATAATAAAGTTGATTTTATGAGAAGATGACATATAAGTATGTTAAAATTCCAATCTTCTATCGGTTGGGAGTTGTGGCGTGCTCCTGTGATCCAGCTACTTGGAGACCAGAGTTGGTGGACGGTGTGAAGGCAGGAGTCCTGTTGTCAGGTGATCTATGTTGAGCGGGCGTCCGCACTAAGATCGGTATCAATATGGGCACACCGAGGGAGCTCAGTGTGACCAGGTTGTCTAAGGAGGGACGTAAAGGCCCAGGGCGGAAACGCAGCAGGCAAAAGTCCCCGTGTCGATCAGTAGTGGGATCGCGCTTGTGAATAGGCACCTGTCAGCAGCCTGTCCAATATAATTGGACCCGATTCTTTTTTTTCCCCACCTATTAGTTTGTTCATTGGTCTCTAACATTTCTTTTCGGGGCTTTCAAAAATATTACATCGTCAATATCTGAACGTCATGTAGCTATTTTATTAATGCCTTCAACTTAATTTGATTACTGAATGTTTTTGTCGCAATTGGCCAATTCTACGGTCGTCATCATGAACTTGGTGACCGGTACGAAATATTCCGGCATTTCTCAAATTGTAGCAACGAATCATAAAAACATAAAAATTTCCGAAATGACCCTTTCCTGCAGTAAATTGATGAGATTAAATGAAATAAGAAATTTTAGAAAAGTAGAAATAATAATCGAAGATATATTTTCGATTTTACATTGCATGTGATTATCTGAAATAACTATTGGAATTCTTCAACCTACCATATGGACAACATTGATTTGCCACGTACACATGTTTATGGATGTTAATTACATTAAATAACCGCCAGATTTAACATGTGATCAAATTTGTTATAATTTCAAAAGAAAAATAATAAAGTTGATTTTATGAGAAGATGACATATAAGTATGTTAAAATTCCAATCTTCTATCGGTTGGGAGTTGTGGCGTGCTCCTGTGATCCAGCTACTTGGAGACCAGAGTTGGTGGACGGTGTGAAGGCAGGAGTCCTGCTGTCAGGTGATCTATGTTGAGCGGGCGTTCGCACTAAGATCGGTATCAATATGGGCACACCGAGGGAGTTCAGTGTGACCAGGTTGTCTAAGGAGGGACGTAAAGGCCCAGGGCGGAAACGCAGCAGGCAAAAGTCCCCATGTAGATCAGTAGTGGGATCGCGCCTGTGAATAGGCACCTGTCAACAGCCTGTCCAATATAATTGGACCCGATTCTTTTTTTTTCCCACCTATTAGTTTGTTCATTGGTCTCTAACATTTCTTTTCGGGGCTTTCAAAAATATTACATCGTCAATATCTGAACGTCATGTAGCTATTTTATTAATGCCTTCAACTTAGTTTGATTACTGAATGTTTTTGTCGCATTTGGCCAATTCTACGGTCGTCATCATGAACTTGGTGACCGGTACGAAATATTCCGGCATTTCTCAAATTGTAGCAACGAATCATAAAAACATAAAAATTTCCGAAATGACCCTTTCCTGCAGTAAATTGATGAGATTAAATGAAATAAGAAATTTTAGAAAAGTAGAAATAATAATCGAAGATATATTTTCGATTTTACATTGCATGTGATTATCTGAAATAACTATTGGAATTCTTCAACCTACCATATGGACAACATTGATTTGCCACGTACACATGTTTATGGATGTTAATTACATTAAATAACCGCCAGATTTAACATGTGATCAAATTTGTTATAATTTCAAAAGAAAAATAATAAAGTTGATTTTATGAGAAGATGACATATAAGTATGTTAAAATTCCAATCTTCTATCGGTTGGGAGTTGTGGCGTGCTCCTGTGATCCAGCTACTTGGAGACCAGAGTTGGTGGACGGTGTGAAGGCAGGAGTCCTGCTGTCAGGTGATCTATGTTGAGCGGGCGTCCGCACTAAGATCGGTATCAATATGGGCACACCGAGGGAGCTCAGTGTGACCAGGTTGTCTAAGGAGGGACGTAAAGGCCCAGGGCGGAAACGCAGCAGGCAAAAGTCCCCGTGTCGATCAGTAGTGGGATCGCGCTTGTGAATAGGCACCTGTCAGCAGCCTGTCCAATATAATTGGACCCGATTCTTTTTTTTCCCCACCTATTAGTTTGTTCATTGGTCTCTAACATTTCTTTTCGGGGCTTTCAAAAATATTACATCGTCAATATCTGAACGTCATGTAGCTATTTTATTAATGCCTTCAACTTAGTTTGATTACTGAATGTTTTTGTCGCATTTGGCCAATTCTACGGTCGTCATCGTGAACTTGGTGACCGGTACGAAATATTCCGGCATTTGTCAAATTGTAGCAACGAATCATAAAAACATAAAAATTTCCGAAATGACCCTTTCCTGCAGTAAATTGATGAGATTAAATGAAATAAGAAATTTTAGAAAAGTAGAAATAATAATCGAAGATATATTTTCGATTTTACATTGCATGTGATTATCTGAAATAACTATTGGAATTCTTCAACCTACCATATGGACAACATTGATTTGCCACGTACACATGTTTATGGATGTTAATTACATTAAATAACCGCCAGATTTAACATGTGATCAAATTTGTTATAATTTCAAAAGAAAAATAATAAAGTTGATTTTATGAGAAGATGACATATAAGTATGTTAAAATTCCAATCTTCTATCGGTTGGGAGTTGTGGCGTGCTCCTGTGATCCAGCTACTTGGAGACCAGAGTTGGTGGACGGTGTGAAGGCAGGAGTCCTGCTGTCAGGTGATCTATGTTGAGCGGGCGTCCGCACTAAGATCGGTATCAATATGGGCACACCGAGGGAGCTCAGTGTGACCAGGTTGTCTAAGGAGGGACGTAAAGGCCCAGGGCGGAAACGCAGCAGGCAAAAGTCCCCGTGTCGATCAGTAGTGGGATCGCGCTTGTGAATAGGCACCTGTCAGCAGCCTGTCCAATATAATTGGACCCGATTCTTTTTTTTCCCCACCTATTAGTTTGTTCATTGGTCTCTAACATTTCTTTTCGGGGCTTTCAAAAATATTACATCGTCAATATCTGAACGTCATGTAGCTATTTTATTAATGCCTTCAACTTAGTTTGATTACTGAATGTTTTTGTCGCAATTGGCCAATTCTACGGTCGTCATCATGAACTTGGTGACCGGTACGAAATATTCCGGCATTTCTCAAATTGTAGCAACGAATCATAAAAACATAAAAATTTCCGAAATGACCCTTTCCTGCAGTAAATTGATGAGATTAAATGAAATAAGAAATTTTAGAAAAGTAGAAATAATAATCGAAGATATATTTTCGATTTTACATTGCATGTGATTATCTGAAATAACTATTGGAATTCTTCAACCTACCATATGGACAACATTGATTTGCCACGTACACATGTTTATGGATGTTAATTACATTAAATAACCGCCAGATTTAACATGTGATCAAATTTGTTATAATTTCAAAAGAAAAATAATAAAGTTGAATTTATGAGAAGATGACATATAAGTATGTTAAAATTCCAATCTTCTATCGGTTGGGAGTTGTGGCGTGCTCCTGTGATCCAGCTACTTGGAGACCAGAGTTGGTGGACGGTGTGAAGGCAGGAGTCCTGCTGTCAGGTGATCTATGTTGAGCGGGCGTTCGCACTAAGATCGGTATCAATATGGGCACACCGAGGGAGTTCAGTGTGACCAGGTTGTCTAAGGAGGGACGTAAAGGCCCAGGGCGGAAACGCAGCAGGCAAAAGTCCCCATGTCGATCAGTAGTGGGATCGCGCCTGTGAATAGGCACCTGTCAACAGCCTGTCCAATATAATTGGACCCGATTCTTTTTTTTTCCCACCTATTAGTTTGTTCATTGGTCTCTAACATTTCTTTTCGGGGCTTTCAAAAATATTACATCGTCAATATCTGAACGTCATGTAGCTATTTTATTAATGCCTTCAACTTAGTTTGATTACTGAATGTTTTTGTCGCATTTGGCCAATTTTACGGTCGTCATCATGAACTTGGTGACCGGTACGAAATATTCCGGCATTTCTCAAATTGTAGCAACGAATCATAAAAACATAAAAATTTCCGAAATGACCCTTTCCTGCAGTAAATTGATGAGATTAAATGAAATAAGAAATTTTAGAAAAGTAGAAATAATAATCGAAGATATATTTTCGATTTTACATTGCATGTGATTATCTGAAATAACTATTGGAATTCTTCAACCTACCATATGGACAACATTGATTTGCCACGTACACATGTTTATGGATGTTAATTACATTAAATAACCGCCAGATTTAACATGTGATCAAATTTGTTATAATTTCAAAAGAAAAATAATAAAGTTGATTTTATGAGAAGATGACATATAAGTATGTTAAAATTCCAATCTTCTATCGGTTGGGAGTTGTGGCGTGCTCCTGTGATCCAGCTACTTGGAGACCAGAGTTGGTGGACGGTGTGAAGGCAGGAGTCCTGCTGTCAGGTGATCTATGTTGAGCGGGCGTCCGCACTAAGATCGGTATCAATATGGGCACACCGAGGGAGCTCAGTGTGACCAGGTTGTCTAAGGAGGGACGTAAAGGCCCAGGGCGGAAACGCAGCAGGCAAAAGTCCCCGTGTCGATCAGTAGTGGGATCGCGCTTGTGAATAGGCACCTGTCAGCAGCCTGTCCAATATAATTGGACCCGATTCTTTTTTTTCCCCACCTATTAGTTTGTTCATTGGTCTCTAACATTTCTTTTCGGGGCTTTCAAAAATATTACATCGTCAATATCTGAACGTCATGTAGCTATTTTATTAATGCCTTCAACTTAGTTTGATTACTGAATGTTTTTGTCGCATTTGGCCAATTCTACGGTCGTCATCGTGAACTTGGTGACCGGTACGAAATATTCCGGCATTTGTCAAATTGTAGCAACGAATCATAAAAACATAAAAATTTCCGAAATGACCCTTTCCTGCAGTAAATTGATGAGATTAAATGAAATAAGAAATTTTAGAAAAGTAGAAATAATAATCGAAGATATATTTTCGATTTTACATTGCATGTGATTATCTGAAATAACTATTGGAATTCTTCAACCTACCATATGGACAACATTGATTTGCCACGTACACATGTTTATGGATGTTAATTACATTAAATAACCGCCAGATTTAACATGTGATCAAATTTGTTATAATTTCAAAAGAAAAATAATAAAGTTGATTTTATGAGAAGATGACATATAAGTATGTTAAAATTCCAATCTTCTATCGGTTGGGAGTTGTGGCGTGCTCCTGTGATCCAGCTACTTGGAGACCAGAGTTGGTGGACGGTGTGAAGGCAGGAGTCCTGCTGTCAGGTGATCTATGTTGAGCGGGCGTCCGCACTAAGATCGGTATCAATATGGGCACACCGAGGGAGCTCAGTGTGACCAGGTTGTCTAAGGAGGGACGTAAAGGCCCAGGGCGGAAACGCAGCAGGCAAAAGTCCCCGTGTCGATCAGTAGTGGGATCGCGCTTGTGAATAGGCACCTGTCAGCAGCCTGTCCAATATAATTGGACCCGATTCTTTTTTTTCCCCACCTATTAGTTTGTTCATTGGTCTCTAACATTTCTTTTCGGGGCTTTCAAAAATATTACATCGTCAATATCTGAACGTCATGTAGCTATTTTATTAATGCCTTCAACTTAGTTTGATTACTGAATGTTTTTGTCGCAATTGGCCAATTCTACGGTCGTCATCATGAACTTGGTGACCGGTACGAAATATTCCGGCATTTCTCAAATTGTAGCAACGAATCATAAAAACATAAAAATTTCCGAAATGACCCTTTCCTGCAGTAAATTGATGAGATTAAATGAAATAAGAAATTTTAGAAAAGTAGAAATAATAATCGAAGATATATTTTCGATTTTACATTGCATGTGATTATCTGAAATAACTATTGGAATTCTTCAACCTACCATATGGACAACATTGATTTGCCACGTACACATGTTTATGGATGTTAATTACATTAAATAACCGCCAGATTTAACATGTGATCAAATTTGTTATAATTTCAAAAGAAAAATAATAAAGTTGAATTTATGAGAAGATGACATATAAGTATGTTAAAATTCCAATCTTCTATCGGTTGGGAGTTGTGGCGTGCTCCTGTGATCCAGCTACTTGGAGACCAGAGTTGGTGGACGGTGTGAAGGCAGGAGTCCTGCTGTCAGGTGATCTATGTTGAGCGGGCGTTCGCACTAAGATCGGTATCAATATGGGCACACCGAGGGAGTTCAGTGTGACCAGGTTGTCTAAGGAGGGACGTAAAGGCCCAGGGCGGAAACGCAGCAGGCAAAAGTCCCCATGTCGATCAGTAGTGGGATCGCGCCTGTGAATAGGCACCTGTCAACAGCCTGTCCAATATAATTGGACCCGATTCTTTTTTTTTCCCACCTATTAGTTTGTTCATTGGTCTCTAACATTTCTTTTCGGGGCTTTCAAAAATATTACATCGTCAATATCTGAACGTCATGTAGCTATTTTATTAATGCCTTCAACTTAGTTTGATTACTGAATGTTTTTGTCGCATTTGGCCAATTTTACGGTCGTCATCATGAACTTGGTGACCGGTACGAAATATTCCGGCATTTCTCAAATTGTAGCAACGAATCATAAAAACATAAAAATTTCCGAAATGACCCTTTCCTGCAGTAAATTGATGAGATTAAATGAAATAAGAAATTTTAGAAAAGTAGAAATAATAATCGAAGATATATTTTCGATTTTACATTGCATGTGATTATCTGAAATAACTATTGGAATTCTTCAACCTACCATATGGACAACATTGATTTGCCACGTACACATGTTTATGGATGTTAATTACATTAAATAACCGCCAGATTTAACATGTGATCAAATTTGTTATAATTTCAAAAGAAAAATAATAAAGTTGATTTTATGAGAAGATGACATATAAGTATGTTAAAATTCCAATCTTCTATCGGTTGGGAGTTGTGGCGTGCTCCTGTGATCCAGCTACTTGGAGACCAGAGTTGGTGGACGGTGTGAAGGCAGGAGTCCTGCTGTCAGGTGATCTATGTTGAGCGGGCGTCCGCACTAAGATCGGTATCAATATGGGCACACCGAGGGAGCTCAGTGTGACCAGGTTGTCTAAGGAGGGACGTAAAGGCCCAGGGCGGAAACGCAGCAGGCAAAAGTCCCCGTGTCGATCAGTAGTGGGATCGCGCTTGTGAATAGGCACCTGTCAGCAGCCTGTCCAATATAATTGGACCCGATTCTTTTTTTTCCCCACCTATTAGTTTGTTCATTGGTCTCTAACATTTCTTTTCGGGGCTTTCAAAAATATTACATCGTCAATATCTGAACGTCATGTAGCTATTTTATTAATGCCTTCAACTTAGTTTGATTACTGAATGTTTTTGTCGCATTTGGCCAATTCTACGGTCGTCATCGTGAACTTGGTGACCGGTACGAAATATTCCGGCATTTGTCAAATTGTAGCAACGAATCATAAAAACATAAAAATTTCCGAAATGACCCTTTCCTGCAGTAAATTGATGAGATTAAATGAAATAAGAAATTTTAGAAAAGTAGAAATAATAATCGAAGATATATTTTCGATTTTACATTGCATGTGATTATCTGAAATAACTATTGGAATTCTTCAACCTACCATATGGACAACATTGATTTGCCACGTACACATGTTTATGGATGTTAATTACATTAAATAACCGCCAGATTTAACATGTGATCAAATTTGTTATAATTTCAAAAGAAAAATAATAAAGTTGATTTTATGAGAAGATGACATATAAGTATGTTAAAATTCCAATCTTCTATCGGTTGGGAGTTGTGGCGTGCTCCTGTGATCCAGCTACTTGGAGACCAGAGTTGGTGGACGGTGTGAAGGCAGGAGTCCTGCTGTCAGGTGATCTATGTTGAGCGGGCGTCCGCACTAAGATCGGTATCAATATGGGCACACCGAGGGAGCTCAGTGTGACCAGGTTGTCTAAGGAGGGACGTAAAGGCCCAGGGCGGAAACGCAGCAGGCAAAAGTCCCCGTGTCGATCAGTAGTGGGATCGCGCTTGTGAATAGGCACCTGTCAGCAGCCTGTCCAATATAATTGGACCCGATTCTTTTTTTTCCCCACCTATTAGTTTGTTCATTGGTCTCTAACATTTCTTTTCGGGGCTTTCAAAAATATTACATCGTCAATATCTGAACGTCATGTAGCTATTTTATTAATGCCTTCAACTTAGTTTGATTACTGAATGTTTTTGTCGCAATTGGCCAATTCTACGGTCGTCATCATGAACTTGGTGACCGGTACGAAATATTCCGGCATTTCTCAAATTGTAGCAACGAATCATAAAAACATAAAAATTTCCGAAATGACCCTTTCCTGCAGTAAATTGATGAGATTAAATGAAATAAGAAATTTTAGAAAAGTAGAAATAATAATCGAAGATATATTTTCGATTTTACATTGCATGTGATTATCTGAAATAACTATTGGAATTCTTCAACCTACCATATGGACAACATTGATTTGCCACGTACACATGTTTATGGATGTTAATTACATTAAATAACCGCCAGATTTAACATGTGATCAAATTTGTTATAATTTCAAAAGAAAAATAATAAAGTTGAATTTATGAGAAGATGACATATAAGTATGTTAAAATTCCAATCTTCTATCGGTTGGGAGTTGTGGCGTGCTCCTGTGATCCAGCTACTTGGAGACCAGAGTTGGTGGACGGTGTGAAGGCAGGAGTCCTGCTGTCAGGTGATCTATGTTGAGCGGGCGTCCGCACTAAGATCGGTATCAATATGGGCACACCGAGGGAGCTCAGTGTGACCAGGTTGTCTAAGGAGGGACGTAAAGGCCCAGGGCGGAAACGCAGCAGGCAAAAGTCCCCGTGTCGATCAGTAGTGGGATCGCGCCTGTGAATAGGCACCTGTCAGCAGCCTGTCCAATATAATTGGACCCGATTCTTTTCCCCATACCCCACCTATTAGTTTGTTCATTGGTCTCTAACATTTCTTTTCGGGGCTTTCAAAAATATTACATCGTCAATATCTGAACGTCATGTAGCTATTTTATTAATGCCTACAACTTAGATTGATTACTGAATGTTTTTGTCGCATTTGGCCAATTCTACGGTCGTCATCATGAACTTGGTGACCGGTACGAAATATTCCGGCATTTCTCAAATTGTAGCAACGAATCATAAAAACATAAAAATTTCCGAAATGACCCTTTCCTGCAGTAAATTGATGAGATTAAATGAAATAAGAAATTTTAGAAAAGTAGAAATAATAATCGAAGATATATTTTCGATTTTACATTGCATGTGATTATCTGAAATAACTATTGGAATTCTTCAACCTACCATATGGACAACATTGATTTGCCACGTACACATGTTTATGGATGTTAATTACATTAAATAACCGCCAGATTTAACATGTGATCAAATTTGTTATAATTTCAAAAGAAAAATAATAAAGTTGAATTGATGAGAAGATGACATATAAGTATGTTAAAATTCCAATCTTCTATCTGTTGGGAGTTGTGGCGTGCTCCTGTGATCCAGCTACTTGGAGACCAGAGTTGGTGGACGGTGTGAAGGCAGGAGTCCTGCTGTCATGTGATCTATGTTGAGCGGGCGTCCGCACTAAGATCGGTATCAATATGGGCACACCGAGGGAGCTCAGTGTGACCAGGTTGTCTAAGGAGGGACGTAAAGGCCCAGGGCCGAAACGCAGCAGGCAAAAGTCCCCGTGTCGATCAGTAGTGGGATCGCGCCTGTGAATAGGCACCTGTCAGCAGCCTGTCCAATATAATTGGACCCGATTCTTTTTTTTCCCCCCACCTATTAGTTTGTTCATTGGTCTCTAACATTTCTTTTCGGGGCTTTCAAAAATATTACATCGTCAATATCTGAACGTCATGTAGCTATTTTATTAATGCCTTCAACTTAGTTTGATTACTGAATGTTTTTGTCGCATTTGGCCAATTCTACGGTCGTCATCATGAACTTGGTGACCGGTACGAAATATTCCGGCATTTCTCAAATTGTAGCAACGAATCATAAAAACATAAAAATTTCCGAAATGACCCTTTCCTGCAGTAAATTGATGAGATTAAATGAAATAAGAAATTTTAGAAAAGTAGAAATAATAATCGAAGATAAATTTTCGATTTTACATTGCATGTGATTATCTGAAATAACTATTGGAATTCTTCAACCTACCATATGGACAACATTGATTTGCCACGTACACATGTTTATGGATGTTAATTACATTAAATAACCGCCAGATTTAACATGTGATCAAATTTGTTATAATTTCAAAAGAAAAATAATAAAGTTGAATTTATGAGAAGATGACATATAAGTATGTTAAAATTCCAATCTTCTATCGGTTGGGAGTTGTGGCGTGCTCCTGTGATCCAGCTACTTGGAGACCAGAGTTGGTGGACGGTGTGAAGGCAGGAGTCCTGCTGTCATGTGATCTATGTTGAGCGGGCGTCCGCACTAAGATCGGTATCAATATGGGCACATCGAGGGAGCTCAGTGTGACCAGGTTGTCTAAGGAGGGACGTAAAGGCCCAGGGCGGAAACGCAGCAGGCAAAAGTCCCCGTGTCGATCAGTAGTGGGATCGCGCCTGTGAATAGGCACCTGTCAGCAGCCTGTCCAATATAATTGGACCCGATTCTTTTTTTTTCCCCCACCTATTAGTTTGTTCATTGGTCTCTAACATTTCTTTTCGGGGCTTTCAAAAATATTACATCGTCAATATCTGAACGTCATGTAGCTATTTTATTAATGCCTTCAACTTAGTTTGATTACTGAATGTTTTTGTCGCATTTGGCCAATTCTACGGTCGTCATCATGAACTTGGTGACCGGTACGAAATATTCCGGCATTTCTCAAATTGTAGCAACGAATCATAAAAACATAAAAATTTCCGAAATGACCCTTTCCTGCAGTAAATTGATGAGATTAAATGAAATAAGAAATTTTAGAAAAGTAGAAATAATAATCGAAGATATATTTTCGATTTTACATTGCATGTGATTATCTGAAATAACTATTGGAATTCTTCAACCTACCATATGGACAACATTGATTTGCCACGTACACATGTTTATGGATGTTAATTACATTAAATAACCGCCAGATTTAACATGTGATCAAATTTGTTATAATTTCAAAAGAAAAATAATAAAGTTGAATTGATGAGAAGATGACATATAAGTATGTTAAAATTCCAATCTTCTATCGGTTGGGAGTTGTGGCGTGCTCCTGTGATCCAGCTACTTGGAGACCAGAGTTGGTGGACGGTGTGAAGGCAGGAGTCCTGCTGTCAGGTGATCTATGTTGAGCGGGCGTCCGCACTAAGATCGGTATCAATATGGGCACATCGAGGGAGCTCAGTGTGACCAGGTTGTCTAAGGAGGGACGTAAAGGCCCAGGGCGGAAACGCAGCAGGCAAAAGTCCCCGTGTCGATCAGTAGTGGGATCGCGCCTGTGAATAGGCACCTGTCAGCAGCCTGTCCAATATAATTGGACCCGATTCTTTTTTTTTCCCCCACCTATTAGTTTGTTCATTGGTCTCTAACATTTCTTTTCGGGGCTTTCAAAAATATTACATCGTCAATATCTGAACGTCATGTAGCTATTTTATTAATGCCTTCAACTTAGTTTGATTACTGAATGTTTTTGTCGCATTTGGCCAATTCTACGGTCGTCATCATGAACTTGGTGACCGGTACGAAATATTCCGGCATTTCTCAAATTGTAGCAACGAATCATAAAAACATAAAAATTTCCGAAATGACCCTTTCCTGCAGTAAATTGATGAGATTAAATGAAATAAGAAATTTTAGAAAAGTAGAAATAATAATCGAAGATATATTTTCGATTTTACATTGCATGTGATTATCTGAAATAACTATTGGAATTCTTCAACCTACCATATGGACAACATTGATTTGCCACGTACACATGTTTATGGATGTTAATTACATTAAATAACCGCCAGATTTAACATGTGATCAAATTTGTTATAATTTCAAAAGAAAAATAATAAAGTTGAATTGATGAGAAGATGACATATAAGTATGTTAAAATTCCAATCTTCTATCGGTTGGGAGTTGTGGCGTGCTCCTGTGATCCAGCTACTTGGAGACCAGAGTTGGTGGACGGTGTGAAGGCAGGAGTCCTGCTGTCAGGTGATCTATGTTGAGCGGGCGTACGCACTAAGATCGGTATCAATATGGGCACACCGAGGGAGCTCAGTGTGACCAGGTTGTCTAAGGAGGGACGTAAAGGCCCAGGGCGGAAACGCAGCAGGCAAAAGTCCCCGTGTCGATCAGTAGTGGGATCGCGCCTGTGAATAGGCACCTGTCAGCAGCCTGTCCAATATAATTGCACCCGATTCTTTTTTTTCCCCCCACCTATTAGTTTGTTCATTGGTCTCTAACATTTCTTTTCGGGGCTTTCAAAAATATTACATCGTCAATATCTGAACGTCATGTAGCTATTTTATTAATGCCTTCAACTTAGTTTGATTACTGAATGTTTTTGTCGCATTTGGCCAATTCTACGGTCGTCATCATGAACTTGGTGACCGGTACGAAATATTCCGGCATTTCTCAAATTGTAGCAACGAATCATAAAAACATAAAAATTTCCGAAATGACCCTTTCCTGCAGTAAATTGATGAGATTAAATGAAATAAGAAATTTTAGAAAAGTAGAAATAATAATCGAAGATATATTTTCGATTTTACATTGCATGTGATTATCTGAAATAACTATTGGAATTCTTCAACCTACCATATGGACAACATTGATTTGCCACGTACACATGTTTATGGATGTTAATTACATTAAATAACCGCCAGATTTAACATGTGATCAAATTTGTTATAATTTCAAAAGAAAAATAATAAAGTTGAATTGATGAGAAGATGACATATAAGTATGTTAAAATTCCAATCTTCTATCGGTTGGGAGTTGTGGCGTGCTCCTGTGATCCAGCTACTTGGAGACCAGAGTTGGTGGACGGTGTGAAGGCAGGAGTCCTGCTGTCAGGTGATCTATGTTGAGCGGGCGTCCGCACTAAGATCGGTATCAATATGGGCACATCGAGGGAGCTCAGTGTGACCAGGTTGTCTAAGGAGGGACGTAAAGGCCCAGGGCGGAAACGCAGCAGGCAAAAGTCCCCGTGTCGATCAGTAGTGGGATCGCGCCTGTGAATAGGCACCTGTCAGCAGCCTGTCCAATATAATTGGACCCGATTCTTTTTTTTTCCCCCACCTATTAGTTTGTTCATTGGTCTCTAACATTTCTTTTCGGGGCTTTCAAAAATATTACATCGTCAATATCTGAACGTCATGTAGCTATTTTATTAATGCCTTCAACTTAGTTTGATTACTGAATGTTTTTGTCGCATTTGGCCAATTCTACGGTCGTCATCATGAACTTGGTGACCGGTACGAAATATTCCGGCATTTCTCAAATTGTAGCAACGAATCATAAAAACATAAAAATTTCCGAAATGACCCTTTCCTGCAGTAAATTGATGAGATTAAATGAAATAAGAAATTTTAGAAAAGTAGAAATAATAATCGAAGATATATTTTCGATTTTACATTGCATGTGATTATCTGAAATAACTATTGGAATTCTTCAACCTACCATATGGACAACATTGATTTGCCACGTACACATGTTTATGGATGTTAATTACATTAAATAACCGCCAGATTTAACATGTGATCAAATTTGTTATAATTTCAAAAGAAAAATAATAAAGTTGAATTGATGAGAAGATGACATATAAGTATGTTAAAATTCCAATCTTCTATCGGTTGGGAGTTGTGGCGTGCTCCTGTGATCCAGCTACTTGGAAACCAGAGTTGGTGGACGGTGTGAAGGCAGGAGTCCTGCTGTCAGGTGATCTATGTTGAGCGGGCGTCCGCACTAAGATCGGTATCAATATGGGCACATCGAGGGAGCTCAGTGTGACCAGGTTGTCTAAGGAGGGACGTAAAGGCCCAGGGCGGAAACGCAGCAGGCAAAAGTCCCCGTGTCGATCAGTAGTGGGATCGCGCCTGTGAATAGGCACCTGTCAGCAGCCTGTCCAATATAATTGGACCCGATTCTTTTTTTCCCCCCCACCTATTAGTTTGTTCATTGGTCTCTAACATTTCTTTTCGGGGCTTTCAAAAATATTACATCGTCAATATCTGAACGTCATGTAGCTATTTTATTAATGCCTTCAACTTAGTTTGATTACTGAATGTTTTTGTCGCATTTGGCCAATTCTACGGTCGTCATCATGAACTTGGTGACCGGTACGAAATATTCCGGCATTTCTCAAATTGTAGCAACGAATCATAAAAACATAAAAATTTCCGAAATGACCCTTTCCTGCAGTAAATTGATGAGATTAAATGAAATAAGAAATTTTAGAAAAGTAGAAATAATAATCGAAGATATATTTTCGATTTTACATTGCATGTGATTATCTGAAATAACTATTGGAATTCTTCAACCTACCATATGGACAACATTGATTTGCCACGTACACATGTTTATGGATGTTAATTACATTAAATAACCGCCAGATTTAACATGTGATCAAATTTGTTATAATTTCAAAAGAAAAATAATAAAGTTGAATTGATGAGAAGATGACATATAAGTATGTTAAAATTCCAATCTTCTATCGGTTGGGAGTTGTGGCGTGCTCCTGTGATCCAGCTACTTGGAGACCAGAGTTGGTGGACGGTGTGAAGGCAGGAGTCCTGCTGTCAGGTGATCTATGTTGAGCGGGCGTCCGCACTAAGATCGGTATCAATATGGGCACACCGAGGGAGCTCAGTGTGACCAGGTTGTCTAAGGAGGGACGTAAAGGCCCAGGGCCGAAACGCAGCAGGCAAAAGTCCCCGTGTCGATCAGTAGTGGGATCGCGCCTGTGAATAGGCACCTGTCAGCAGCCTGTCCAATATAATTGGACCCGATTCTTTTCCCCATACCCCACCTATTAGTTTGTTCATTGGTCTCTAACATTTCTTTTCGGGGCTTTCAAAAATATTACATCGTCAATATCTGAACGTCATGTAGCTATTTTATTAATGCCTTCAACTTAGTTTGATTACTGAATGTTTTTGTCGCATTTGGCCAATTCTACGGTCGTCATCATGAACTTGGTGACCGGTACGAAATATTCCGGCATTTCTCAAATTGTAGCAACGAATCATAAAAACATAAAAATTTCCGAAATGACCCTTTCCTGCAGTAAATTGATGAGATTAAATGAAATAAGAAATTTTAGAAAAGTAGAAATAATAATCGAAGATATATTTTCGATTTTACATTGCATGTGATTATCTGAAATAACTATTGGAATTCTTCAACCTACCATATGGACAACATTGATTTGCCACGTATACATGTTTATGGATGTTAATTACATTAAAAAACCGCCAGATTTAACATGTGATCAAATTTGTTATAATTTCAAAAGAAAAATAATAAAGTTGAATTGATGAGAAGATGACATATAAGTATGTTAAAATTCCAATCTTCTATCTGTTGGGAGTTGTGGCGTGCTCCTGTGATCCAGCTACTTGGAGACCAGAGTTGGTGGACGGTGTGAAGGCAGGAGTCCTGCTGTCATGTGATCTATGTTGAGCGGGCGTCCGCACTAAGATCGGTATCAATATGGGCACACCGAGGGAGCTCAGTGTGACCAGGTTGTCTAAGGAGGGACGTAAAGGCCCAGGGCGGAAACGCAGCAGGCAAAAGTCCCCGTGTCGATCAGTAGTGGGATCGCGCCTGTGAATAGGCACCTGTCAGCAGCCTGTCCAATATAATTGGACCCGATTCTTTTTTTTTCCCCCACCTATTAGTTTGTTCATTGGTCTCTAACATTTCTTTTCGGGGCTTTCAAAAATATTACATCGTCAATATCTGAACGTCATGTAGCTATTTTATTAATGCCTTCAACTTAGTTTGATTACTGAATGTTTTTGTCGCATTTGGCCAATTCTACGGTCGTCATCATGAACTTGGTGACCGGTACGAAATATTCCGGCATTTCTCAAATTGTAGCAACGAATCATAAAAACATAAAAATTTCCGAAATGACCCTTTCCTGTAGTAAATTGATGAGATTAAATGAAATAAGAAATTTTAGAAAAGTAGAAATAATAATCGAAGATATATTTTCGATTTTACATTGCATGTGATTATCTGAAATAACTATTGGAATTCTTCAACCTACCATATGGACAACATTGATTTGCCACGTACACATGTTTATGGATGTTAATTACATTAAATAACCGCCAGATTTAACATGTGATAAAATTTGTTATAATTTCAAAAGAAAAATAATAAAGTTGAATTGATGAGAAGATGACATATAAGTATGTTAAAATTCCAATCTTCTATCGGTTGGGAGTTGTGGCGTGCTCCTGTGATCCAGCTACTTGGAGACCAGAGTTGGTGGACGGTGTGAAGGCAGGAGTCCTGCTGTCAGGTGATCTATGTTGAGCGGGCGTCCGCACTAAGATCGGTATCAATATGGGCACATCGGGGGAGCTCAGTGTGACCAGGTTGTCTAAGGAGGGACGTAAAGGCCCAGGGCGGAAACGCAGCAGGCAAAAGTCCCCGTGTCGATCAGTAGTGGGATCGCGCCTGTGAATAGGCACCTGTCAGCAGCCTGTCCAATATAATTGGACCCGATTCTTTTTTTTCCCCCCACCTATTAGTTTGTTCATTGGTCTCTAACATTTCTTTTCGGGGCTTTCAAAAATATTACATCGTCAATATCTGAACGTCATGTAGCTATTTTATTAATGCCTTCAACTTAGTTTGATTACTGAATGTTTTTGTCGCATTTGGCCAATTCTACGGTCGTCATCATGAACTTGGTGACCGGTACGAAATATTCCGGCATTTCTCAAATTGTAGCAACGAATCATAAAAACATAAAAATTTCCGAAATGACCCTTTCCTGCAGTAAATTGATGAGATTAAATGAAATAAGAAATTTTAGAAAAGTAGAAATAATAATCGAAGATATATTTTCGATTTTACATTGCATGTGATTATCTGAAATAACTATTGGAATTCTTCAACCTACCATATGGACAACATTGATTTGCCACGTACACATGTTTATGGATGTTAATTACATTAAATAACCGCCAGATTTAACATGTGATCAAATTTGTTATAATTTCAAAAGAAAAATAATAAAGTTGAATTGATGAGAAGATGACATATAAGTATGTTAAAATTCCAATCTTCTATCGGTTGGGAGTTGTGGCGTGCTCCTGTGATCCAGCTACTTGGAGACCAGAGTTGGTGGACGGTGTGAAGGCAGGAGTCCTGCTGTCAGGTGATCTATGTTGAGCGGGCGTCCGCACTAAGATCGGTATCAATATGGGCACACCGAGGGAGCTCAGTGTGACCAGGTTGTCTAAGGAGGGACGTAAAGGCCCAGGGCGGAAACGCAGCAGGCAAAAGTCCCCGTGTCGATCAGTAGTGGGATCGCGCCTATGAATAGGCACCTGTCAGCAGCCTGTCCAATATAATTGCACCCGATTCTTTTTTTTTCCCCCACCTATTAGTTTGTTCATTGGTCTCTAACATTTCTTTTCGGGGCTTTCAAAAATATTACATCGTCAATATCTGAACGTCATGTAGCTATTTTATTAATGCCTTCAACTTAGTTTGATTACTGAATGTTTTTGTCGCATTTGGCCAATTCTACGGTCGTCATCATGAACTTGGTGACCGGTACGAAATATTCCGGCATTTCTCAAATTGTAGCAACGAATCATAAAAACATAAAAATTTCCGAAATGACCCTTTCCTGCAGTAAATTGATGAGATTAAATGAAATAAGAAATTTTAGAAAAGTAGAAATAATAATCGAAGATATATTTTCGATTTTACATTGCATGTGATTATCTGAAATAACTATTGGAATTCTTCAACCTACCATATGGACAACATTGATTTGCCACGTACACATGTTTATGGATGTTAATTACATTAAATAACCGCCAGATTTAACATGTGATCAAATTTGTTATAATTTCAAAAGAAAAATAATAAAGTTGAATTGATGAGAAGATGACATATAAGTATGTTAAAATTCCAATCTTCTATCGGTTGGGAGTTGTGGCGTGCTCCTGTGATCCAGCTACTTGGAGACCAGAGTTGGTGGACGGTGTGAAGGCAGGAGTCCTGCTGTCAGGTGATCTATGTTGAGCGGGCGTCCGCACTAAGATCGGTATCAATATGGGCACATCGAGGGAGCTCAGTGTGACCAGGTTGTCTAAGGAGGGACGTAAAGGCCCAGGGCGGAAACGCAGCAGGCAAAAGTCCCCGTGTCGATCAGTAGTGGGATCGCGCCTGTGAATAGGCACCTGTCAGCAGCCTGTCCAATATAATTGGACCCGATTCTTTTTTTTCCCCCCACCTATTAGTTTGTTCATTGGTCTCTAACATTTCTTTTCGGGGCTTTCAAAAATATTACATCGTCAATATCTGAACGTCATGTAGCTATTTTATTAATGCCTTCAACTTAGTTTGATTACTGAATGTTTTTGTCGCATTTGGCCAATTCTACGGTCGTCATCATGAACTTGGTGACCGGTACGAAATATTCCGGCATTTCTCAAATTGTAGCAACGAATCATAAAAACATAAAAATTTCCGAAATGACCCTTTCCTGCAGTAAATTGATGAGATTAAATGAAATAAGAAATTTTAGAAAAGTAGAAATAATAATCGAAGATATATTTTCGATTTTACATTGCATGTGATTATCTGAAATAACTATTGGAATTCTTCAACCTACCATATGGACAACATTGATTTGCCACGTACACATGTTTATGGATGTTAATTACATTAAATAACCGCCAGATTTAACATGTGATCAAATTTGTTATAATTTCAAAAGAAAAATAATAAAGTTGAATTGATGAGAAGATGACATATAAGTATGTTAAAATTCCAATCTTCTATCGGTTGGGAGTTGTGGCGTGCTCCTGTGATCCAGCTACTTGGAGACCAGAGTTGGTGGACGGTGTGAAGGCAGGAGTCCTGCTGTCAGGTGATCTATGTTGAGCGGGCGTCCGCACTAAGATCGGTATCAATATGGGCACATCGAGGGAGCTCAGTGTGACCAGGTTGTCTAAGGAGGGACGTAAAGGCCCAGGGCGGAAACGCAGCAGGCAAAAGTCCCCGTGTCGATCAGTAGTGGGATCGCGCCTGTGAATAGGCACCTGTCAGCAGCCTGTCCAATATAATTGGACCCGATTCTTTTTTTTCCCCCCACCTATTAGTTTGTTCATTGGTCTCTAACATTTCTTTTCGGGGCTTTCAAAAATATTACATCGTCAATATCTGAACGTCATGTAGCTATTTTATTAATGCCTTCAACTTAGTTTGATTACTGAATGTTTTTGTCGCATTTGGCCAATTCTACGGTCGTCATCATGAACTTGGTGACCGGTACGAAATATTCCGGCATTTCTCAAATTGTAGCAACGAATCATAAAAACATAAAAATTTCCGAAATGACCCTTTCCTGCAGTAAATTGATGAGATTAAATGAAATAAGAAATTTTAGAAAAGTAGAAATAATAATCGAAGATATATTTTCGATTTTACATTGCATGTGATTATCTGAAATAACTATTGGAATTCTTCAACCTACCATATGGACAACATTGATTTGCCACGTACACATGTTTATGGATGTTAATTACATTAAATAACCGCCAGATTTAACATGTGATCAAATTTGTTATAATTTCAAAAGAAAAATAATAAAGTTGAATTGATGAGAAGATGACATATAAGTATGTTAAAATTCCAATCTTCTATCGGTTGGGAGTTGTGGCGTGCTCCTGTGATCCAGCTACTTGGAGACCAGAGTTGGTGGACGGTGTGAAGGCAGGAGTCCTGCTGTCAGGTGATCTATGTTGAGCGGGCGTACGCACTAAGATCGGTATCAATATGGGCACACCGAGGGAGCTCAGTGTGACCAGGTTGTCTAAGGAGGGACGTAAAGGCCCAGGGCGGAAACGCAGCAGGCAAAAGTCCCCGTGTCGATCAGTAGTGGGATCGCGCCTGTGAATAGGCACCTGTCAGCAGCCTGTCCAATATAATTGCACCCGATTCTTTTTTTTTCCCCCACCTATTAGTTTGTTCATTGGTCTCTAACATTTCTTTTCGGGGCTTTCAAAAATATTACATCGTCAATATCTGAACGTCATGTAGCTATTTTATTAATGCCTTCAACTTAGTTTGATTACTGAATGTTTTTGTCGCATTTGGCCAATTCTACGGTCGTCATCATGAACTTGGTGACCGGTACGAAATATTCCGGCATTTCTCAAATTGTAGCAACGAATCATAAAAACATAAAAATTTCCGAAATGACCCTTTCCTGCAGTAAATTGATGAGATTAAATGAAATAAGAAATTTTAGAAAAGTAGAAATAATAATCGAAGATATATTTTCGATTTTACATTGCATGTGATTATCTGAAATAACTATTGGAATTCTTCAACCTACCATATGGACAACATTGATTTGCCACGTACACATGTTTATGGATGTTAATTACATTAAATAACCGCCAGATTTAACATGTGATCAAATTTGTTATAATTTCAAAAGAAAAATAATAAAGTTGAATTGATGAGAAGATGACATATAAGTATGTTAAAATTCCAATCTTCTATCGGTTGGGAGTTGTGGCGTGCTCCTGTGATCCAGCTACTTGGAGACCAGAGTTGGTGGACGGTGTGAAGGCAGGAGTCCTGCTGTCAGGTGATCTATGTTGAGCGGGCGTCCGCACTAAGATCGGTATCAATATGGGCACATCGAGGGAGCTCAGTGTGACCAGGTTGTCTAAGGAGGGACGTAAAGGCCCAGGGCGGAAACGCAGCAGGCAAAAGTCCCCGTGTCGATCAGTAGTGGGATCGCGCCTGTGAATAGGCACCTGTCAGCAGCCTGTCCAATATAATTGGACCCGATTCTTTTTTTTTCCCCCACCTATTAGTTTGTTCATTGGTCTCTAACATTTCTTTTCGGGGCTTTCAAAAATATTACATCGTCAATATCTGAACGTCATGTAGCTATTTTATTAATGCCTTCAACTTAGTTTGATTACTGAATGTTTTTGTCGCATTTGGCCAATTCTACGGTCGTCATCATGAACTTGGTGACCGGTACGAAATATTCCGGCATTTCTCAAATTGTAGCAACGAATCATAAAAACATAAAAATTTCCGAAATGACCCTTTCCTGCAGTAAATTGATGAGATTAAATGAAATAAGAAATTTTAGAAAAGTAGAAATAATAATCGAAGATATATTTTCGATTTTACATTGCATGTGATTATCTGAAATAACTATTGGAATTCTTCAACCTACCATATGGACAACATTGATTTGCCACGTACACATGTTTATGGATGTTAATTACATTAAATAACCGCCAGATTTAACATGTGATCAAATTTGTTATAATTTCAAAAGAAAAATAATAAAGTTGAATTGATGAGAAGATGACATATAAGTATGTTAAAATTCCAATCTTCTATCGGTTGGGAGTTGTGGCGTGCTCCTGTGATCCAGCTACTTGGAGACCAGAGTTGGTGGACGGTGTGAAGGCAGGAGTCCTGCTGTCAGGTGATCTATGTTGAGCGGGCGTCCGCACTAAGATCGGTATCAATATGGGCACATCGAGGGAGCTCAGTGTGACCAGGTTGTCTAAGGAGGGACGTAAAGGCCCAGGGCGGAAACGCAGCAGGCAAAAGTCCCCGTGTCGATCAGTAGTGGGATCGCGCCTGTGAATAGGCACCTGTCAGCAGCCTGTCCAATATAATTGGACCCGATTCTTTTTTTTCCCCCCACCTATTAGTTTGTTCATTGGTCTCTAACATTTCTTTTCGGGGCTTTCAAAAATATTACATCGTCAATATCTGAACGTCATGTAGCTATTTTATTAATGCCTTCAACTTAGTTTGATTACTGAATGTTTTTGTCGCATTTGGCCAATTCTACGGTCGTCATCATGAACTTGGTGACCGGTACGAAATATTCCGGCATTTCTCAAATTGTAGCAACGAATCATAAAAACATAAAAATTTCCGAAATGACCCTTTCCTGCAGTAAATTGATGAGATTAAATGAAATAAGAAATTTTAGAAAAGTAGAAATAATAATCGAAGATATATTTTCGATTTTACATTGCATGTGATTATCTGAAATAACTATTGGAATTCTTCAACCTACCATATGGACAACATTGATTTGCCACGTACACATGTTTATGGATGTTAATTACATTAAATAACCGCCAGATTTAACATGTGATCAAATTTGTTATAATTTCAAAAGAAAAATAATAAAGTTGAATTGATGAGAAGATGACATATAAGTATGTTAAAATTCCAATCTTCTATCGGTTGGGAGTTGTGGCGTGCTCCTGTGATCCAGCTACTTGGAGACCAGAGTTGGTGGACGGTGTGAAGGCAGGAGTCCTGCTGTCAGGTGATCTATGTTGAGCGGGCGTACGCACTAAGATCGGTATCAATATGGGCACACCGAGGGAGCTCAGTGTGACCAGGTTGTCTAAGGAGGGACGTAAAGGCCCAGGGCGGAAACGCAGCAGGCAAAAGTCCCCGTGTCGATCAGTAGTGGGATCGCGCCTGTGAATAGGCACCTGTCAGCAGCCTGTCCAATATAATTGGACCCGATTCTTTTTTTTCCCCCCACCTATTAGTTTGTTCATTGGTCTCTAACATTTCTTTTCGGGGCTTTCAAAAATATTACATCGTCAATATCTGAACGTCATGTAGCTATTTTATTAATGCCTTCAACTTAGTTTGATTACTGAATGTTTTTGTCGCATTTGGCCAATTCTACGGTCGTCATCATGAACTTGGTGACCGGTACGAAATATTCCGGCATTTCTCAAATTGTAGCAACGAATCATAAAAACATAAAAATTTCCGAAATGACCCTTTCCTGCAGTAAATTGATGAGATTAAATGAAATAAGAAATTTTAGAAAAGTAGAAATAATAATCGAAGATATATTTTCGATTTTACATTGCATGTGATTATCTGAAATAACTATTGGAATTCTTCAACCTACCATATGGACAACATTGATTTGCCACGTACACATGTTTATGGATGTTAATTACATTAAATAACCGCCAGATTTAACATGTGATCAAATTTGTTATAATTTCAAAAGAAAAATAATAAAGTTGAATTGATGAGAAGATGACATATAAGTATGTTAAAATTCCAATCTTCTATCGGTTGGGAGTTGTGGCGTGCTCCTGTGATCCAGCTACTTGGAGACCAGAGTTGGTGGACGGTGTGAAGGCAGGAGTCCTGCTGTCAGGTGATCTATGTTGAGCGGGCGTCCGCACTAAGATCGGTATCAATATGGGCACATCGAGGGAGCTCAGTGTGACCAGGTTGTCTAAGGAGGGACGTAAAGGCCCAGGGCGGAAACGCAGCAGGCAAAAGTCCCCGTGTCGATCAGTAGTGGGATCGCGCCTGTGAATAGGCACCTGTCAGCAGCCTGTCCAATATAATTGGACCCGATCCTTTTTTTTTTCCCCACCTATTAGTTTGTTCATTGGTCTCTAACATTTCTTTTCGGGGCTTTCAAAAATATTACATCGTCAATATCTGAACGTCATGTAGCTATTTTATTAATGCCTTCAACTTAGTTTGATTACTGAATGTTTTTGTCGCATTTGGCCAATTCTACGGTCGTCATCATGAACTTGGTGACCGGTACGAAATATTCCGGCATTTCTCAAATTGTAGCAACGAATCATAAAAACATAAAAATTTCCGAAATGACCCTTTCCTGCAGTAAATTGATGAGATTAAATGAAATAAGAAATTTTAGAAAAGTAGAAATAATAATCGAAGATATATTTTCGATTTTACATTGCATGTGATTATCTGAAATAACTATTGGAATTCTTCAACCTACCATATGGACAACATTGATTTGCCACGTACACATGTTTATGGATGTTAATTACATTAAATAACCGCCAGATTTAACATGTGATCAAATTTGTTATAATTTCAAAAGAAAAATAATAAAGTTGAATTGATGAGAAGATGACATATAAGTATGTTAAAATTCCAATCTTCTATCGGTTGGGAGTTGTGGCGTGCTCCTGTGATCCAGCTACTTGGAGACCAGAGTTGGTGGACGGTGTGAAGGCAGGAGTCCTGCTGTCAGGTGATCTATGTTGAGCGGGCGTCCGCACTAAGATCGGTATCAATATGGGCACATCGAGGGAGCTCAGTGTGACCAGGTTGTCTAAGGAGGGACGTAAAGGCCCAGGGCGGAAACGCAGCAGGCAAAAGTCCCCGTGTCGATCAGTAGTGGGATCGCGCCTGTGAATAGGCACCTGTCAGCAGCCTGTCCAATATAATTGGACCCGATTCTTTTTTCCCCCCCCCACCTATTAGTTTGTTCATTGGTCTCTAACATTTCTTTTCGGGGCTTTCAAAAATATTACATCGTCAATATCTGAACGTCATGTAGCTATTTTATTAATGCCTTCAACTTAGTTTGATTACTGAATGTTTTTGTCGCATTTGGCCAATTCTACGGTCGTCATCATGAACTTGGTGACCGGTACGAAATATTCCGGCATTTCTCAAATTGTAGCAACGAATCATAAAAACATAAAAATTTCCGAAATGACCCTTTCCTGCAGTAAATTGATGAGATTAAATGAAATAAGAAATTTTAGAAAAGTAGAAATAATAATCGAAGATATATTTTCGATTTTACATTGCATGTGATTATCTGAAATAACTATTGGAATTCTTCAACCTACCATATGGACAACATTGATTTGCCACGTACACATGTTTATGGATGTTAATTACATTAAATAACCGCCAGATTTAACATGTGATCAAATTTGTTATAATTTCAAAAGAAAAATAATAAAGTTGAATTGATGAGAAGATGACATATAAGTATGTTAAAATTCCAATCTTCTATCGGTTGGGAGTTGTGGCGTGCTCCTGTGATCCAGCTACTTGGAGACCAGAGTTGGTGGACGGTGTGAAGGCAGGAGTCCTGCTGTCAGGTGATCTATGTTGAGCGGGCGTCCGCACTAAGATCGGTATCAATATGGGCACATCGAGGGAGCTCAGTGTGACCAGGTTGTCTAAGGAGGGACGTAAAGGCCCAGGGCGGAAACGCAGCAGGCAAAAGTCCCCGTGTCGATCAGTAGTGGGATCGCGCCTGTGAATAGGCACCTGTCAGCAGCCTGTCCAATATAATTGCACCCGATTCTTTTTTTTCCCCCCACCTATTAGTTTGTTCATTGGTCTCTAACATTTCTTTTCGGGGCTTTCAAAAATATTACATCGTCAATATCTGAACGTCATGTAGCTATTTTATTAATGCCTTCAACTTAGTTTGATTACTGAATGTTTTTGTCGCATTTGGCCAATTCTACGGTCGTCATCATGAACTTGGTGACCGGTACGAAATATTCCGGCATTTCTCAAATTGTAGCAACGAATCATAAAAACATAAAAATTTCCGAAATGACCCTTTCCTGCAGTAAATTGATGAGATTAAATGAAATAAGAAATTTTAGAAAAGTAGAAATAATAATCGAAGATATATTTTCGATTTTACATTGCATGTGATTATCTGAAATAACTATTGGAATTCTTCAACCTACCATATGGACAACATTGATTTGCCACGTACACATGTTTATGGATGTTAATTACATTAAATAACCGCCAGATTTAACATGTGATCAAATTTGTTATAATTTCAAAAGAAAAATAATAAAGTTGAATTGATGAGAAGATGACATATAAGTATGTTAAAATTCCAATCTTCTATCGGTTGGGAGTTGTGGCGTGCTCCTGTGATCCAGCTACTTGGAGACCAGAGTTGGTGGACGGTGTGAAGGCAGGAGTCCTGCTGTCAGGTGATCTATGTTGAGCGGGCGTCCGCACTAAGATCGGTATCAATATGGGCACACCGAGGGAGCTCAGTGTGACCAGGTTGTCTAAGGAGGGACGTAAAGGCCCAGGGCCGAAACGCAGCAGGCAAAAGTCCCCGTGTCGATCAGTAGTGGGATCGCGCCTGTGAATAGGCACCTGTCAGCAGCCTGTCCAATATAATTGGACCCGATTCTTTTCCCCATACCCCACCTATTAGTTTGTTCATTGGTCTCTAACATTTCTTTTCGGGGCTTTCAAAAATATTACATCGTCAATATCTGAACGTCATGTAGCTATTTTATTAATGCCTTCAACTTAGTTTGATTACTGAATGTTTTTGTCGCATTTGGCCAATTCTACGGTCGTCATCATGAACTTGGTGACCGGTACGAAATATTCCGGCATTTCTCAAATTGTAGCAACGAATCATAAAAACATAAAAATTTCCGAAATGACCCTTTCCTGCAGTAAATTGATGAGATTAAATGAAATAAGAAATTTTAGAAAAGTAGAAATAATAATCGAAGATATATTTTCGATTTTACATTGCATGTGATTATCTGAAATAACTATTGGAATTCTTCAACCTACCATATGGACAACATTGATTTGCCACGTATACATGTTTATGGATGTTAATTACATTAAATAACCGCCAGATTTAACATGTGATCAAATTTGTTATAATTTCAAAAGAAAAATAATAAAGTTGAATTGATGAGAAGATGACATATAAGTATGTTAAAATTCCAATCTTCTATCTGTTGGGAGTTGTGGCGTGCTCCTGTGATCCAGCTACTTGGAGACCAGAGTTGGTGGACGGTGTGAAGGCAGGAGTCCTGCTGTCATGTGATCTATGTTGAGCGGGCGTCCGCACTAAGATCGGTATCAATATGGGCACACCGAGGGAGCTCAGTGTGACCAGGTTGTCTAAGGAGGGACGTAAAGGCCCAGGGCCGAAACGCAGCAGGCAAAAGTCCCCGTGTCGATCAGTAGTGGGATCGCGCCTGTGAATAGGCACCTGTCAGCAGCCTGTCCAATATAATTGGACCCGATTCTTTTTTTTTCCCCCACCTATTAGTTTGTTCATTGGTCTCTAACATTTCTTTTCGGGGCTTTCAAAAATATTACATCGTCAATATCTGAACGTCATGTAGCTATTTTATTAATGCCTTCAACTTAGTTTGATTACTGAATGTTTTTGTCGCATTTGGCCAATTCTACGGTCGTCATCATGAACTTGGTGACCGGTACGAAATATTCCGGCATTTCTCAAATTGTAGCAACGAATCATAAAAACATAAAAATTTCCGAAATGACCCTTTCCTGCAGTAAATTGATGAGATTAAATGAAATAAGAAATTTTAGAAAAGTAGAAATAATAATCGAAGATATATTTTCGATTTTACATTGCATGTGATTATCTGAAATAACTATTGGAATTCTTCAACCTACCATATGGACAACATTGATTTGCCACGTACACATGTTTATGGATGTTAATTACATTAAATAACCGCCAGATTTAACATGTGATCAAATTTGTTATAATTTCAAAAGAAAAATAATAAAGTTGAATTGATGAGAAGATGACATATAAGTATGTTAAAATTCCAATCTTCTATCGGTTGGGAGTTGTGGCGTGCTCCTGTGATCCAGCTACTTAGAGACCAGAGTTGGTGGACGGTGTGAAGGCAGGAGTCCTGCTGTCAGGTGATCTATGTTGAGCGGGCGTCCGCACTAAGATCGGTATCAATATGGGCACATCGAGGGAGCTCAGTGTGACCAGGTTGTCTAAGGAGGGACGTAAAGGCCCAGGGCGGAAACGCAGCAGGCAAAAGTCCCCGTGTCGATCAGTAGTGGGATCGCGCCTGTGAATAGGCACCTGTCAGCAGCCTGTCCAATATAATTGGACCCGATTCTTTTTTTTCCCCCCACCTATTAGTTTGTTCATTGGTCTCTAACATTTCTTTTCGGGGCTTTCAAAAATATTACATCGTCAATATCTGAACGTCATGTAGCTATTTTATTAATGCCTTCAACTTAGTTTGATTACTGAATGTTTTTGTCGCATTTGGCCAATTCTACGGTCGTCATCATGAACTTGGTGACCGGTACGAAATATTCCGGCATTTCTCAAATTGTAGCAACGAATCATAAAAACATAAAAATTTCCGAAATGACCCTTTCCTGCAGTAAATTGATGAGATTAAATGAAATAAGAAATTTTAGAAAAGTAGAAATAATAATCGAAGATATATTTTCGATTTTACATTGCATGTGATTATCTGAAATAACTATTGGAATTCTTCAACCTACCATATGGACAACATTGATTTGCCACGTACACATGTTTATGGATGTTAATTACATTAAATAACCGCCAGATTTAACATGTGATCAAATTTGTTATAATTTCAAAAGAAAAATAATAAAGTTGAATTGATGAGAAGATGACATATAAGTATGTTAAAATTCCAATCTTCTATCGGTTGGGAGTTGTGGCGTGCTCCTGTGATCCAGCTACTTAGAGACCAGAGTTGGTGGACGGTGTGAAGGCAGGAGTCCTGCTGTCAGGTGATCTATGTTGAGCGGGCGTCCGCACTAAGATCGGTATCAATATGGGCACATCGAGGGAGCTCAGTGTGACCAGGTTGTCTAAGGAGGGACGTAAAGGCCCAGGGCGGAAACGCAGCAGGCAAAAGTCCCCGTGTCGATCAGTAGTGGGATCGCGCCTGTGAATAGGCACCTGTCAGCAGCCTGTCCAATATAATTGGACCCGATTCTTTTTTTTCCCCCCACCTATTAGTTTGTTCATTGGTCTCTAACATTTCTTTTCGGGGCTTTCAAAAATATTACATCGTCAATATCTGAACGTCATGTAGCTATTTTATTAATGCCTTCAACTTAGTTTGATTACTGAATGTTTTTGTCGCATTTGGCCAATTCTACGGTCGTCATCATGAACTTGGTGACCGGTACGAAATATTCCGGCATTTCTCAAATTGTAGCAACGAATCATAAAAACATAAAAATTTCCGAAATGACCCTTTCCTGCAGTAAATTGATGAGATTAAATGAAATAAGAAATTTTAGAAAAGTAGAAATAATAATCGAAGATATATTTTCGATTTTACATTGCATGTGATTATCTGAAATAACTATTGGAATTCTTCAACCTACCATATGGACAACATTGATTTGCCACGTACACATGTTTATGGATGTTAATTACATTAAATAACCGCCAGATTTAACATGTGATCAAATTTGTTATAATTTCAAAAGAAAAATAATAAAGTTGAATTGATGAGAAGATGACATATAAGTATGTTAAAATTCCAATCTTCTATCGGTTGGGAGTTGTGGCGTGCTCCTGTGATCCAGCTACTTGGAAACCAGAGTTGGTGGACGGTGTGAAGGCAGGAGTCCTGCTGTCAGGTGATCTATGTTGAGCGGGCGTCCGCACTAAGATCGGTATCAATATGGGCACATCGAGGGAGCTCAGTGTGACCAGGTTGTCTAAGGAGGGACGTAAAGGCCCAGGGCGGAAACGCAGCAGGCAAAAGTCCCCGTGTCGATCAGTAGTGGGATCGCGCCTGTGAATAGGCACCTGTCAGCAGCCTGTCCAATATAATTGGACCCGATTCTTTTTTTTCCCCCCCACCTATTAGTTTGTTCATTGGTCTCTAACATTTCTTTTCGGGGCTTTCAAAAATATTACATCGTCAATATCTGAACGTCATGTAGCTATTTTATTAATGCCTTCAACTTAGTTTGATTACTGAATGTTTTTGTCGCATTTGGCCAATTCTACGGTCGTCATCATGAACTTGGTGACCGGTACGAAATATTCCGGCATTTCTCAAATTGTAGCAACGAATCATAAAAACATAAAAATTTCCGAAATGACCCTTTCCTGCAGTAAATTGATGAGATTAAATGAAATAAGAAATTTTAGAAAAGTAGAAATAATAATCGAAGATATATTTTCGATTTTACATTGCATGTGATTATCTGAAATAACTATTGGAATTCTTCAACCTACCATATGGACAACATTGATTTGCCACGTACACATGTTTATGGATGTTAATTACATTAAATAACCGCCAGATTTAACATGTGATCAAATTTGTTATAATTTCAAAAGAAAAATAATAAAGTTGAATTGATGAGAAGATGACATATAAGTATGTTAAAATTCCAATCTTCTATCGGTTGGGAGTTGTGGCGTGCTCCTGTGATCCAGCTACTTGGAGACCAGAGTTGGTGGACGGTGTGAAGGCAGGAGTCCTGCTGTCAGGTGATCTATGTTGAGCGGGCGTCCGCACTAAGATCGGTATCAATATGGGCACACCGAGGGAGCTCAGTGTGACCAGGTTGTCTAAGGAGGGACGTAAAGGCCCAGGGCGGAAACGCAGCAGGCAAAAGTCCCCGTGTCGATCAGTAGTGGGATCGCGCCTGTGAATAGGCACCTGTCAGCAGCCTGTCCAGTATAATTGGACCCGATTCTTTTTTTTCCCCCCCACCTATTAGTTTGTTCATTGGTCTCTAACATTTCTTTTCGGGGCTTTCAAAAATATTACATCGTCAATATCTGAACGTCATGTAGCTATTTTATTAATGCCTTCAACTTAGTTTGATTACTGAATGTTTTTGTCGCATTTGGCCAATTCTACGGTCGTCATCATGAACTTGGTGACCGGTACGAAATATTCCGGCATTTCTCAAATTGTAGCAACGAATCATAAAAACATAAAAATTTCCGAAATGACCCTTTCCTGCAGTAAATTGATGAGATTAAATGAAATAAGAAATTTTAGAAAAGTAGAAATAATAATCGAAGATATATTTTCGATTTTACATTGCATGTGATTATCTGAAATAACTATTGGAATTCTTCAACCTACCATATGGACAACATTGATTTGCCACGTACACATGTTTATGGATGTTAATTACATTAAATAACCGCCAGATTTAACATGTGATCAAATTTGTTATTATTTCAAAAGAAAAATAATAAAGTTGAATTGATGAGAAGATGACATATAAGTATGTTAAAATTCCAATCTTCTATCGGTTGGGAGTTGTGGCGTGCTCCTGTGATCCAGCTACTTGGAGACCAGAGTTGGTGGACGGTGTGAAGGCAGGAGTCCTGCTGTCAGGTGATCTATGTTGAGCGGGCGTCCGCACTAAGATCGGTATCAATATGGGCACACCGAGGGAGCTCAGTGTGACCAGGTTGTCTAAGGAGGGACGTAAAGGCCCAGGGCGGAAACGCAGCAGGCAAAAGTCCCCGTGTCGATCAGTAGTGGGATCGCGCCTGTGAATAGGCACCTGTCAGCAGCCTGTCCAATATAATTGGACCCGATTCTTTTTTTTCCCCCCCACCTATTAGTTTGTTCATTGGTCTCTAACATTTCTTTTCGGGGCTTTCAAAAATATTACATCGTCAATATCTGAACGTCATGTAGCTATTTTATTAATGCCTTCAACTTAGTTTGATTACTGAATGTTTTTGTCGCATTTGGCCAATTCTACGGTCGTCATCATGAACTTGGTGACCGGTACGAAATATTCCGGCATTTCTCAAATTGTAGCAACGAATCATAAAAACATAAAAATTTCCGAAATGACCCTTTCCTGCAGTAAATTGATGAGATTAAATGAAATAAGAAATTTTAGAAAAGTAGAAATAATAATCGAAGATATATTTTCGATTTTACATTGCATGTGATTATCTGAAATAACTATTGGAATTCTTCAACCTACCATATGGACAACATTGATTTGCCACGTACACATGTTTATGGATGTTAATTACATTAAATAACCGCCAGATTTAACATGTGATCAAATTTGTTATAATTTCAAAAGAAAAATAATAAAGTTGAATTGATGAGAAGATGACATATAAGTATGTTAAAATTCCAATCTTCTATCGGTTGGGAGTTGTGGCGTGCTCCTGTGATCCAGCTACTTGGAGACCAGAGTTGGTGGACGGTGTGAAGGCAGGAGTCCTGCTGTCAGGTGATCTATGTTGAGCGGGCGTCCGCACTAAGATCGGTATCAATATGGGCACACCGAGGGAGCTCAGTGTGACCAGGTTGTCTAAGGAGGGACGTAAAGGCCCAGGGCGGAAACGCAGCAGGCAAAAGTCCCCGTGTCGATCAGTAGTGGGATCGCGCCTGTGAATAGGCACCTGTCAGCAGCCTGTCCAATATAATTGGACCCGATTCTTTTTTTTTCCCCCACCTATTAGTTTGTTCATTGGTCTCTAACATTTCTTTTCGGGGCTTTCAAAAATATTACATCGTCAATATCTGAACGTCATGTAGCTATTTTATTAATGCCTTCAACTTAGTTTGATTACTGAATGTTTTTGTCGCATTTGGCCAATTCTACGGTCGTCATCATGAACTTGGTGACCGGTACGAAATATTCCGGCATTTCTCAAATTGTAGCAACGAATCATAAAAACATAAAAATTTCCGAAATGACCCTTTCCTGCAGTAAATTGATGAGATTAAATGAAATAAGAAATTTTAGAAAAGTAGAAATAATAATCGAAGATATATTTTCGATTTTACATTGCATGTGATTATCTGAAATAACTATTGGAATTCTTCAACCTACCATATGGACAACATTGATTTGCCACGTACACATGTTTATGGATGTTAATTACATTAAATAACCGCCAGATTTAACATGTGATAAAATTTGTTATAATTTCAAAAGAAAAATAATAAAGTTGAATTGATGAGAAGATGACATATAAGTATGTTAAAATTCCAATCTTCTATCGGTTGGGAGTTGTGGCGTGCTCCTGTGATCCAGCTACTTGGAGACCAGAGTTGGTGGACGGTGTGAAGGCAGGAGTCCTGCTGTCAGGTGATCTATGTTGAGCGGGCGTCCGCACTAAGATCGGTATCAATATGGGCACATCGAGGGAGCTCAGTGTGACCAGGTTGTCTAAGGAGGGACGTAAAGGCCCAGGGCGGAAACGCAGCAGGCAAAAGTCCCCGTGTCGATCAGTAGTGGGATCGCGCCTGTGAATAGGCACCTGTCAGCAGCCTGTCCAATATAATTGGACCCGATTCTTTTTTTTTCCCCCACCTATTAGTTTGTTCATTGGTCTCTAACATTTCTTTTCGGGGCTTTCAAAAATATTACATCGTCAATATCTGAACGTCATGTAGCTATTTTATTAATGCCTTCAACTTAGTTTGATTACTGAATGTTTTTGTCGCATTTGGCCAATTCTACGGTCGTCATCATGAACTTGGTGACCGGTACGAAATATTCCGGCATTTCTCAAATTGTAGCAACGAATCATAAAAACATAAAAATTTCCGAAATGACCCTTTCCTGCAGTAAATTGATGAGATTAAATGAAATAAGAAATTTTAGAAAAGTAGAAATAATAATCGAAGATATATTTTCGATTTTACATTGCATGTGATTATCTGAAATAACTATTGGAATTCTTCAACCTACCATATGGACAACATTGATTTGCCACGTACACATGTTTATGGATGTTAATTACATTAAATAACCGCCAGATTTAACATGTGATAAAATTTGTTATAATTTCAAAAGAAAAATAATAAAGTTGAATTGATGAGAAGATGACATATAAGTATGTTAAAATTCCAATCTTCTATCGGTTGGGAGTTGTGGCGTGCTCCTGTGATCCAGCTACTTGGAGACCAGAGTTGGTGGACGGTGTGAAGGCAGGAGTCCTGCTGTCAGGTGATCTATGTTGAGCGGGCGTCCGCACTAAGATCGGTATCAATATGGGCACACCGAGGGAGCTCAGTGTGACCAGGTTGTCTAAGGAGGGACGTAAAGGCCCAGGGCGGAAACGCAGCAGGCAAAGGTCCCCGTGTCGATCAGTAGTGGGATCGCGCCTGTGAATAGGCACCTGTCAGCAGCCTGTCCAATATAATTGGACCCGATTCTTTTTTTTCCCCCACCTATTAGTTTGTTCATTGGTCTCTAACATTTCTTTTCGGGGCTTTCAAAAATATTACATCGTCAATATCTGAACGTCATGTAGCTATTTTATTAATGCCTTCAACTTAGTTTGATTACTGAATGTTTTTGTCGCATTTGGCCAATTCTACGGTCGTCATCATGAACTTGGTGACCGGTACGAAATATTCCGGCATTTCTCAAATTGTAGCAACGAATCATAAAAACATAAAAATTTCCGAAATGACCCTTTCCTGCAGTAAATTGATGAGATTAAATGAAATAAGAAATTTTAGAAAAGTAGAAATAATAATCGAAGATATATTTTCGATTTTACATTGCATGTGATTATCTGAAATAACTATTGGAATTCTTCAACCTACCATATGGACAACATTGATTTGCCACGTACACATGTTTATGGATGTTAATTACATTAAATAACCGCCAGATTTAACATGTGATCAAATTTGTTATAATTTCAAAAGAAAAATAATAAAGTTGAATTGATGAGAAGATGACATATAAGTATGTTAAAATTCCAATCTTCTATCGGTTGGGAGTTGTGGCGTGCTCCTGTGATCCAGCTACTTGGAGACCAGAGTTGGTGGACGGTGTGAAGGCAGGAGTCCTGCTGTCAGGTGATCTATGTTGAGCGGGCGTCCGCACTAAGATCGGTATCAATATGGGCACACCGAGGGAGCTCAGTGTGACCAGGTTGTCTAAGGAGGGACGTAAAGGCCCAGGGCGGAAACGCAGCAGGCAAAAGTCCCCGTGTCGATCAGTAGTGGGATCGCGCCTGTGAATAGGCACCTGTCAGCAGCCTGTCCAATATAATTGGACCCGATTCTTTTCCCCATACCCCACCTATTAGTTTGTTCATTGGTCTCTAACATTTCTTTTCGGGGCTTTCAAAAATATTACATCGTCAATATCTGAACGTCATGTAGCTATTTTATTAATGCCTTCAACTTAGTTTGATTACTGAATGTTTTTGTCGCATTTGGCCAATTCTACGGTCGTCATCATGAACTTGGTGACCGGTACGAAATATTCCGGCATTTCTCAAATTGTAGCAACGAATCATAAAAACATAAAAATTTCCGAAATGACCCTTTCCTGCATTAAATTGATGAGATTAAATGAAATAAGAAATTTTAGAAAAGTAGAAATAATAATCGAAGATATATTTTCGATTTTACATTGCATGTGATTATCTGAAATAACTATTGGAATTCTTCAACCTACCATATGGACAACATTGATTTGCCACGTACACATGTTTATGGATGTTAATTACATTAAATAACCGCCAGATTTAACATGTGATCAAATTTGTTATAATTTCAAAAGAAAAATAATAAAGTTGAATTGATGAGAAGATGACATATAAGTATGTTAAAATTCCAATCTTCTATCGGTTGGGAGTTGTGGCGTGCTCCTGTGATCCAGCTACTTGGAGACCAGAGTTGGTGGACGGTGTGAAGGCAGGAGTCCTGCTGTCAGGTGATCTATGTTGAGCGGGCGTCCGCACTAAGATCGGTATCAATATGGGCACACCGAGGGAGCTCAGTGTGACCAGGTTGTCTAAGGAGGGACGTAAAGGCCCAGGGCGGAAACGCAGCAGGCAAAGGTCCCCGTGTCGATCAGTAGTGGGATCGCGCCTGTGAATAGGCACCTGTCAGCAGCCTGTCCAATATAATTGGACCCGATTCTTTTTTTTTTTTCCCACCTATTAGTTTGTTCATTGGTCTCTAACATTTCTTTTCGGGGCTTTCAAAAATATTACATCGTCAATATCTGAACGTCATGTAGCTATTTTATTAATGCCTTCAACTTAGTTTGATTACTGAATGTTTTTGTCGCATTTGGCCAATTCTACGGTCGTCATCATGAACTTGGTGACCGGTACGAAATATTCCGGCATTTCTCAAATTGTAGCAACGAATCATAAAAACATAAAAATTTCCGAAATGACCCTTTCCTGCAGTAAATTGATGAGATTAAATGAAATAAGAAATTTTAGAAAAGTAGAAATAATAATCGAAGATATATTTTCGATTTTACATTGCATGTGATTATCTGAAATAACTATTGGAATTCTTCAACCTACCATATGGACAACATTGATTTGCCACGTACACATGTTTATGGATGTTAATTACATTAAATAACCGCCAGATTTAACATGTGATCAAATTTGTTATAATTTCAAAAGAAAAATAATAAAGTTGAATTGATGAGAAGATGACATATAAGTATGTTAAAATTCCAATCTTCTATCGGTTGGGAGTTGTGGCGTGCTCCTGTGATCCAGCTACTTGGAGACCAGAGTTGGTGGACGGTGTGAAGGCAGGAGTCCTGCTGTCAGGTGATCTATGTTGAGCGGGCGTCCGCACTAAGATCGGTATCAATATGGGCACACCGAGGGAGCTCAGTGTGACCAGGTTGTCTAAGGAGGGACGTAAAGGCCCAGGGCGGAAACGCAGCAGGCAAAGGTCCCCGTGTCGATCAGTAGTGGGATCGCGCCTGTGAATAGGCACCTGTCAGCAGCCTGTCCAATATAATTGGACCTGATTCTTCCCCCCCCCATCCCCCCCCCCTCCACCTATTAGTTTGTTCATTGGTCTCTAACATTTCTTTTCGGGGCTTTCAAAAATATTACATCGTCAATATCTGAACGTCATGTAGCTATTTTATTAATGCCTTCAACTTAGTTTGATTACTGAATGTTTTTGTCGCATTTGGCCAATTCTACGGTCGTCATCATGAACTTGGTGACCGGTGCGAAATATTCCGGCATTTGTCAAATTGTAGCAACGAATCATAAAAAGATAAAAATTTCCGAAATGACCCTTTCCTGCAGTAAATTGATGAGATTAAATGAAATAAGAAATTTTAGAAAAGTAGAAATAATAATCGAAGATATATTTTCGATTTTACATTGCATGTGATTATCTGAAATAACTATTGGAATTCTTCAACCTACCATATGGACAACATTGATTTGCCACGTACACATGTTTATGGATGTTAATTACATTAAATAACCGCCAGATTTAACATGTGATAAAATTTGTTATAATTTCAAAAGAAAAATAATAAAGTTGAATTGATGAGAAGATGACATATAAGTATGTTAAAATTCCAATCTTCTATCGGTTGGGAGTTGTGGCGTGCTCCTGTGATCCAGCTACTTGGAGACCAGAGTTGGTGGACGGTGTGAAGGCAGGAGTCCTGCTGTCAGGTGATCTATGTTGAGCGGGCGTCCGCACTAAGATCGGTATCAATATGGGCACACCGAGGGAGCTCAGTGTGACCAGGTTGTCTAAGGAGGGACGTAAAGGCCCAGGGCGGAAACGCAGCAGGCAAAAGTCCCCGTGTCGATCAGTAGTGGGATCGCGCCTGTGAATAGGCACCTGTCAACAGCCTGTCCAATATAATTGGACCCGATTCTTTTTTTCCCCCACCTATTAGTTTGTTCATTGGTCTCTAACATTTCTTTTCGGGGCTTTCAAAAATATTACATCGTCAATATCTGAACGTCATGTAGCTATTTTATTAATGCCTTCAACTTAGTTTGATTACTGAATGTTTTTGTCGCATTTGGCCAATTCTACGGTCGTCATCATGAACTTGGTGACCGGTACGAAATATTCCGGCATTTCTCAAATTGTAGCAACGAATCATAAAAACATAAAAATTTCCGAAATGACCCTTTCCTGCAGTAAATTGATGAGATTAAATGAAATAAGAAATTTTAGAAAAGTAGAAATAATAATCGAAGATATATTTTCGATTTTACATTGCATGTGATTATCTGAAATAACTATTGGAATTCTTCAACCTACCATATGGACAACATTGATTTGCCACGTACACATGTTTATGGATGTTAATTACATTAAATAACCGCCAGATTTAACATGTGATCAAATTTGTTATAATTTCAAAAGAAAAATAATAAAGTTGAATTGATGAGAAGATGACATATAAGTATGTTAAAATTCCAATCTTCTATCGGTTGGGAGTTGTGGCGTGCTCCTGTGATCCAGCTACTTGGAGACCAGAGTTGGTGGACGGTGTGAAGGCAGGAGTCCTGCTGTCAGGTGATCTATGTTGAGCGGGCGTCCGCACTAAGATCGGTATCAATATGGGCACACCGAGGGAGCTCAGTGTGACCAGGTTGTCTAAGGAGGGACGTAAAGGCCCAGGGCGGAAACGCAGCAGGCAAAAGTCCCCGTGTCGATCAGTAGTGGGATCGCGCCTGTGAATAGGCACCTGTCAGCAGCCTGTCCAATATAATTGGACCCGATTCTTTTTTTTTTCCCCACCTATTAGTTTGTTCATTGGTCTCTAACATTTCTTTTCGGGGCTTTCAAAAATATTACATCGTCAATATCTGAACGTCATGTAGCTATTTTATTAATGCCTTCAACTTAGTTTGATTACTGAATGTTTTTGTCGCATTTGGCCAATTCTACGGTCGTCATCATGAACTTGGTGACCGGTACGAAATATTCCGGCATTTCTCAAATTGTAGCAACGAATCATAAAAACATAAAAATTTCCGAAATGACCCTTTCCTGCAGTAAATTGATGAGATTAAATGAAATAAGAAATTTTAGAAAAGTAGAAATAATAATCGAAGATATATTTTCGATTTTACATTGCATGTGATTATCTGAAATAACTATTGGAATTCTTCAACCTACCATATGGACAACATTGATTTGCCACGTACACATGTTTATGGATGTTAATTACATTAAATAACCGCCAGATTTAACATGTGATCAAATTTGTTATAATTTCAAAAGAAAAATAATAAAGTTGAATTGATGAGAAGATGACATATAAGTATGTTAAAATTCCAATCTTCTATCGGTTGGGAGTTGTGGCGTGCTCCTGTGATCCAGCTACTTGGAGACCAGAGTTGGTGGACGGTGTGAAGGCAGGAGTCCTGCTGTCAGGTGATCTATGTTGAGCGGGCGTCCGCACTAAGATCGGTATCAATATGGGCACACCGAGGGAGCTCAGTGTGACCAGGTTGTCTAAGGAGGGACGTAAAGGCCCAGGGCGGAAACGCAGCAGGCAAAGGTCCCCGTGTCGATCAGTAGTGGGATCGCGCCTGTGAATAGGCACCTGTCAGCAGCCTGTCCAATATAATTGGACCCGATTCTTTTTTTTTTTTCCCACCTATTAGTTTGTTCATTGGTCTCTAACATTTCTTTTCGGGGCTTTCAAAAATATTACATCGTCAATATCTGAACGTCATGTAGCTATTTTATTAATGCCTTCAACTTAGTTTGATTACTGAATGTTTTTGTCGCATTTGGCCAATTCTACGGTCGTCATCATGAACTTGGTGACCGGTACGAAATATTCCGGCATTTCTCAAATTGTAGCAACGAATCATAAAAACATAAAAATTTCCGAAATGACCCTTTCCTGCAGTAAATTGATGAGATTAAATGAAATAAGAAATTTTAGAAAAGTAGAAATAATAATCGAAGATATATTTTCGATTTTACATTGCATGTGATTATCTGAAATAACTATTGGAATTCTTCAACCTACCATATGGACAACATTGATTTGCCACGTACACATGTTTATGGATGTTAATTACATTAAATAACCGCCAGATTTAACATGTGATAAAATTTGTTATAATTTCAAAAGAAAAATAATAAAGTTGAATTGATGAGAAGATGACATATAAGTATGTTAAAATTCCAATCTTCTATCGGTTGGGAGTTGTGGCGTGCTCCTGTGATCCAGCTACTTGGAGACCAGAGTTGGTGGACGGTGTGAAGGCAGGAGTCCTGCTGTCAGGTGATCTATGTTGAGCGGGCGTCCGCACTAAGATCGGTATCAATATGGGCACACCGAGGGAGCTCAGTGTGACCAGGTTGTCTAAGGAGGGACGTAAAGGCCCAGGGCGGAAACGCAGCAGGCAAAGGTCCCCGTGTCGATCAGTAGTGGGATCGCGCCTGTGAATAGGCACCTGTCAGCAGCCTGTCCAATATAATTGGACCTGATTCTTCCCACCCCCCATCCCCCCCCCCTCCACCTATTAGTTTGTTCATTGGTCTCTAACATTTCTTTTCGGGGCTTTCAAAAATATTACATCGTCAATATCTGAACGTCATGTAGCTATTTTATTAATGCCTTCAACTTAGTTTGATTACTGAATGTTTTTGTCGCATTTGGCCAATTCTACGGTCGTCATCATGAACTTGGTGACCGGTGCGAAATATTCCGGCATTTGTCAAATTGTAGCAACGAATCATAAAAACATAAAAATTTCCGAAATGACCCTTTCCTGCAGTAAATTGATGAGATTAAATGAAATAAGAAATTTTAGAAAAGTAGAAATAATAATCGAAGATATATTTTCGATTTTACATTGCATGTGATTATCTGAAATAACTATTGGAATTCTTCAACCTACCATATGGACAACATTGATTTGCCACGTACACATGTTTATGGATGTTAATTACATTAAATAACCGCCAGATTTAACATGTGATAAAATTTGTTATAATTTCAAAAGAAAAATAATAAAGTTGAATTGATGAGAAGATGACATATAAGTATGTTAAAATTCCAATCTTCTATCGGTTGGGAGTTGTGGCGTGCTCCTGTGATCCAGCTACTTGGAGACCAGAGTTGGTGGACGGTGTGAAGGCAGGAGTCCTGCTGTCAGGTGATCTATGTTGAGCGGGCGTCCGCACTAAGATCGGTATCAATATGGGCACACCGAGGGAGCTCAGTGTGACCAGGTTGTCTAAGGAGGGACGTAAAGGCCCAGGGCGGAAACGCAGCAGGCAAAAGTCCCCGTGTCGATCAGTAGTGGGATCGCGCCTGTGAATAGGCACCTGTCAACAGCCTGTCCAATATAATTGGACCCGATTCTTTTTTTCCCCCACCTATTAGTTTGTTCATTGGTCTCTAACATTTCTTTTCGGGGCTTTCAAAAATATTACATCGTCAATATCTGAACGTCATGTAGCTATTTTATTAATGCCTTCAACTTAGTTTGATTACTGAATGTTTTTGTCGCATTTGGCCAATTCTACGGTCGTCATCATGAACTTGGTGACCGGTACGAAATATTCCGGCATTTCTCAAATTGTAGCAACGAATCATAAAAACATAAAAATTTCCGAAATGACCCTTTCCTGCAGTAAATTGATGAGATTAAATGAAATAAGAAATTTTAGAAAAGTAGAAATAATAATCGAAGATATATTTTCGATTTTACATTGCATGTGATTATCTGAAATAACTATTGGAATTCTTCAACCTACCATATGGACAACATTGATTTGCCACGTACACATGTTTATGGATGTTAATTACATTAAATAACCGCCAGATTTAACATGTGATCAAATTTGTTATTATTTCAAAAGAAAAATAATAAAGTTGAATTGATGAGAAGATGACATATAAGTATGTTAAAATTCCAATCTTCTATCGGTTGGGAGTTGTGGCGTGCTCCTGTGATCCAGCTACTTGGAGACCAGAGTTGGTGGACGGTGTGAAGGCAGGAGTCCTGCTGTCAGGTGATCTATGTTGAGCGGGCGTCCGCACTAAGATCGGTATCAATATGGGCACACCGAGGGAGCTCAGTGTGACCAGGTTGTCTAAGGAGGGACGTAAAGGCCCAGGGCGGAAACGCAGCAGGCAAAAGTCCCCGTGTCGATCAGTAGTGGGATCGCGCCTGTGAATAGGCACCTGTCAGCAGCCTGTCCAATATAATTGGACCCGATTCTTTTTTTTTTCCCCACCTATTAGTTTGTTCATTGGTCTCTAACATTTCTTTTCGGGGCTTTCAAAAATATTACATCGTCAATATCTGAACGTCATGTAGCTATTTTATTAATGCCTTCAACTTAGTTTGATTACTGAATGTTTTTGTCGCATTTGGCCAATTCTACGGTCGTCATCATGAACTTGGTGACCGGTACGAAATATTCCGGCATTTCTCAAATTGTAGCAACGAATCATAAAAACATAAAAATTTCCGAAATGACCCTTTCCTGCAGTAAATTGATGAGATTAAATGAAATAAGAAATTTTAGAAAAGTAGAAATAATAATCGAAGATATATTTTCGATTTTACATTGCATGTGATTATCTGAAATAACTATTGGAATTCTTCAACCTACCATATGGACAACATTGATTTGCCACGTACACATGTTTATGGATGTTAATTACATTAAATAACCGCCAGATTTAACATGTGATCAAATTTGTTATAATTTCAAAAGAAAAATAATAAAGTTGAATTGATGAGAAGATGACATATAAGTATGTTAAAATTCCAATCTTCTATCGGTTGGGAGTTGTGGCGTGCTCCTGTGATCCAGCTACTTGGAGACCAGAGTTGGTGGACGGTGTGAAGGCAGGAGTCCTGCTGTCAGGTGATCTATGTTGAGCGGGCGTCCGCACTAAGATCGGTATCAATATGGGCACACCGAGGGAGCTCAGTGTGACCAGGTTGTCTAAGGAGGGACGTAAAGGCCCAGGGCGGAAACGCAGCAGGCAAAAGTCCCCGTGTCGATCAGTAGTGGGATCGCGCCTGTGAATAGGCACCTGTCAGCAGCCTGTCCAATATAATTGGACCCGATTCTTTTTTTTTCCCCCACCTATTAGTTTGTTCATTGGTCTCTAACATTTCTTTTCGGGGCTTTCAAAAATATTACATCGTCAATATCTGAACGTCATGTAGCTATTTTATTAATGCCTTCAACTTAGTTTGATTACTGAATGTTTTTGTCGCATTTGGCCAATTCTACGGTCGTCATCATGAACTTGGTGACCGGTACGAAATATTCCGGCATTTCTCAAATTGTAGCAACGAATCATAAAAACATAAAAATTTCCGAAATGACCCTTTCCTGCAGTAAATTGATGAGATTAAATGAAATAAGAAATTTTAGAAAAGTAGAAATAATAATCGAAGATATATTTTCGATTTTACATTGCATGTGATTATCTGAAATAACTATTGGAATTCTTCAACCTACCATATGGACAACATTGATTTGCCACGTACACATGTTTATGGATGTTAATTACATTAAATAACCGCCAGATTTAACATGTGATCAAATTTGTTATAATTTCAAAAGAAAAATAATAAAGTTGAATTGATGAGAAGATGACATATAAGTATGTTAAAATTCCAATCTTCTATCGGTTGGGAGTTGTGGCGTGCTCCTGTGATCCAGCTACTTGGAGACCAGAGTTGGTGGACGGTGTGAAGGCAGGAGTCCTGCTGTCAGGTGATCTATGTTGAGCGGGCGTCCGCACTAAGATCGGTATCAATATGGGCACACCGAGGGAGCTCAGTGTGACCAGGTTGTCTAAGGAGGGACGTAAAGGCCCAGGGCGGAAACGCAGCAGGCAAAAGTCCCCGTGTCGATCAGTAGTGGGATCGCGCCTGTGAATAGGCACCTGTCAGCAGCCTGTCCAATATAATTGGACCCGATTCTTTTTTTTTTCCCCACCTATTAGTTTGTTCATTGGTCTCTAACATTTCTTTTCGGGGCTTTCAAAAATATTACATCGTCAATATCTGAACGTCATGTAGCTATTTTATTAATGCCTTCAACTTAGTTTGATTACTGAATGTTTTTGTCGCATTTGGCCAATTCTACGGTCGTCATCATGAACTTGGTGACCGGTACGAAATATTCCGGCATTTGTCAAATTGTAGCAACGAATCATAAAAACATAAAAATTTCCGAAATGACCCTTTCCTGCAGTAAATTGATGAGATTAAATGAAATAAGAAATTTTAGAAAAGTAGAAATAATAATCGAAGATATATTTTCGATTTTACATTGCATGTGATTATCTGAAATAACTATTGGAATTCTTCAACCTACCATATGGACAACATTGATTTGCCACGTACACATGTTTATGGATGTTAATTACATTAAATAACCGCCAGATTTAACATGTGATCAAATTTGTTATAATTTCAAAAGAAAAATAATAAAGTTGATTTTATGAGAAGATGACATATAAGTATGTTAAAATTCCAATCTTCTATCGGTTGGGAGTTGTGGCGTGCTCCTGTGATCCAGCTACTTGGAGACCAGAGTTGGTGGACGGTGTGAAGGCAGGAGTCCTGCTGTCAGGTGATCTATGTTGAGCGGGCGTCCGCACTAAGATCGGTATCAATATGGGCACACCGAGGGAGCTCAGTGTGACCAGGTTGTCTAAGGAGGGACGTAAAGGCCCAGGGCGGAAACGCAGCAGGCAAATGTCCCCATGTCGATCAGTAGTGGGATCGCGCCTGTGAATAGGCACCTGTCAACAGCCTGTCCAATATAATTGGACCCGATTCTTTTTTTTCCCCACCTATTAGTTTGTTCATTGGTCTCTAACATTTCTTTTCGGGGCTTTCAAAAATATTACATCGTCAATATCTGAACGTCATGTAGCTATTTTATTAATGCCTTCAACTTAGTTTGATTACTGAATGTTTTTGTCGCATTTGGCCAATTCTACGGTCGTCATCATGAACTTGGTGACCGGTACGAAATATTCCGGCATTTGTCAAATTGTAGCAACGAATCATAAAAACATAAAAATTTCCGAAATGACCCTTTCCTGCAGTAAATTGATGAGATTAAATGAAATAAGAAATTTTAGAAAAGTAGAAATAATAATCGAAGATATATTTTCGATTTTACATTGCATGTGATTATCTGAAATAACTATTGGAATTCTTCAACCTACCATATGGACAACATTGATTTGCCACGTACACATGTTTATGGATGTTAATTACATTAAATAACCGCCAGATTTAACATGTGATCAAATTTGTTATAATTTCAAAAGAAAAATAATAAAGTTGATTTTATGAGAAGATGACATATAAGTATGTTAAAATTCCAATCTTCTATCGGTTGGGAGTTGTGGCGTGCTCCTGTGATCCAGCTACTTGGAGACCAGAGTTGGTGGACGGTGTGAAGGCAGGAGTCCTGCTGTCAGGTGATCTATGTTGAGCGGGCGTCCGCACTAAGATCGGTATCAATATGGGCACACCGAGGGAGCTCAGTGTGACCAGGTTGTCTAAGGAGGGACGTAAAGGCCCAGGGCGGAAACGCAGCAGGCAAAAGTCCCCATGTCGATCAGTAGTGGGATCGCGCCTGTGAATAGGCACCTGTCAACAGCCTGTCCAATATAATTGGACCCGATTCTTTTTTTTCCCCACCTATTAGTTTGTTCATTGGTCTCTAACATTTCTTTTCGGGGCTTTCAAAAATATTACATCGTCAATATCTGAACGTCATGTAGCTATTTTATTAATGCCTTTAACTTAGTTTGATTACTGAATGTTTTTGTCGCATTTGGCCAATTCTACGGTCGTCATCATGAACTTGGTGACCGGTACGAAATATTCCGGCATTTCTCAAATTGTAGCAACGAATCATAAAAACATAAAAATTTCCGAAATGACCCTTTCCTGCAGTAAATTGATGAGATTAAATGAAATAAGAAATTTTAGAAAAGTAGAAATAATAATCGAAGATATATTTTCGATTTTACATTGCATGTGATTATCTGAAATAACTATTGGAATTCTTCAACCTACCATATGGACAACATTGATTTGCCACGTACACATGTTTATGGATGTTAATTACATTAAATAACCGCCAGATTTAACATGTGATCAAATTTGTTATAATTTCAAAAGAAAAATAATAAAGTTGAATTGATGAGAAGATGACATATAAGTATGTTAAAATTCCAATCTTCTATCGGTTGGGAGTTGTGGCGTGCTCCTGTGATCCAGCTACTTGGAGACCAGAGTTGGTGGACGGTGTGAAGGCAGGAGTCCTGCTGTCAGGTGATCTATGTTGAGCGGGCGTCCGCACTAAGATCGGTATCAATATGGGCACACCGAGGGAGCTCAGTGTGACCAGGTTGTCTAAGGAGGGACATAAAGGCCCAGGGCCGAAACGCAGCAGGCAAAAGTCCCCGTGTCGATCAGTAGTGGGATCGCGCCTGTGAATAGGCACCTGTCAGCAGCCTGTCCAATATAATTGGACCCGATTCTTTTTTTTTCCCCCACCTATTAGTTTGTTCATTGGTCTCTAACATTTCTTTTCGGGGCTTTCAAAAATATTACATCGTCAATATCTGAACGTCATGTAGCTATTTTATTAATGCCTTCAACTTAGTTTGATTACTGAATGTTTTTGTCGCATTTGGCCAATTCTACGGTCGTCATCATGAACTTGGTGACCGGTACGAAATATTCCGGCATTTGTCAAATTGTAGCAACGAATCATAAAAACATAAAAATTTCCGAAATGACCCTTTCCTGCAGTAAATTGATGAGATTAAATGAAATAAGAAATTTTAGAAAAGTAGAAATAATAATCGAAGATATATTTTCGATTTTACATTGCATGTGATTATCTGAAATAACTATTGGAATTCTTCAACCTACCATATGGACAACATTGATTTGCCACGTACACATGTTTATGGATGTTAATTACATTAAATAACCGCCAGATTTAACATGTGATCAAATTTGTTATAATTTCAAAAGAAAAATAATAAAGTTGATTTTATGAGAAGATGACATATAAGTATGTTAAAATTCCAATCTTCTATCGGTTGGGAGTTGTGGCGTGCTCCTGTGATCCAGCTACTTGGAGACCAGAGTTGGTGGACGGTGTGAAGGCAGGAGTCCTGCTGTCAGGTGATCTATGTTGAGCGGGCGTCCGCACTAAGATCGGTATCAATATGGGCACACCGAGGGAGCTCAGTGTGACCAGGTTGTCTAAGGAGGGACGTAAAGGCCCAGGGCGGAAACGCAGCAGGCAAAAGTCCCCGTGTCGATCAGTAGTGGGATCGCGCCTGTGAATAGGCACCTGTCAGCAGCCTGTCCAATATAATTGGACCTGATTCTTCCCCCCCCCACCCCCCCCCCCCCTCCACCTATTAGTTTGTTCATTGGTCTCTAACATTTCTTTTCGGGGCTTTCAAAAATATTACATCGTCAATATCTGAACGTCATGTAGCTATTTTATTAATGCCTTCAACTTAGTTTGATTACTGAATGTTTTTGTCGCATTTGGCCAATTCTACGGTCGTCATCATGAACTTGGTGACCGGTGCGAAATATTCCGGCATTTGTCAAATTGTAGCAACGAATCATAAAAACATAAAAATTTCCGAAATGACCCTTTCCTGCAGTAAATTGATGAGATTAAATGAAATAAGAAATTTTAGAAAAGTAGAAATAATAATCGAAGATATATTTTCGATTTTACATTGCATGTGATTATCTGAAATAACTATTGGAATTCTTCAACCTACCATATGGACAACATTGATTTGCCACGTACACATGTTTATGGATGTTAATTACATTAAATAACCGCCAGATTTAACATGTGATCAAATTTGTTATAATTTCAAAAGAAAAATAATAAAGTTGAATTGATGAGAAGATGACATATAAGTATGTTAAAATTCCAATCTTCTATCGGTTGGGAGTTGTGGCGTGCTCCTGTGATCCAGCTACTTGGAGACCAGAGTTGGTGGACGGTGTGAAGGCAGGAGTCCTGCTGTCAGGTGATCTATGTTGAGCGGGCGTCCGCACTAAGATCGGTATCAATATGGGCACACCGAGGGAGCTCAGTGTGACCAGGTTGTCTAAGGAGGGACGTAAAGGCCCAGGGCGGAAACGCAGCAGGCAAAAGTCCCCGTGTCGATCAGTAGTGGGATCGCGCCTGTGAATAGGCACCTGTCAACAGCCTGTCCAATATAATTGGACCCGATTCTTTTTTTCCCCCACCTATTAGTTTGTTCATTGGTCTCTAACATTTCTTTTCGGGGCTTTCAAAAATATTACATCGTCAATATCTGAACGTCATGTAGCTATTTTATTAATGCCTTCAACTTAGTTTGATTACTGAATGTTTTTGTCGCATTTGGCCAATTCTACGGTCGTCATCATGAACTTGGTGACCGGTACGAAATATTCCGGCATTTCTCAAATTGTAGCAACGAATCATAAAAACATAAAAATTTCCGAAATGACCCTTTCCTGCAGTAAATTGATGAGATTAAATGAAATAAGAAATTTTAGAAAAGTAGAAATAATAATCGAAGATATATTTTCGATTTTACATTGCATGTGATTATCTGAAATAACTATTGGAATTCTTCAACCTACCATATGGACAACATTGATTTGCCACGTACACATGTTTATGGATGTTAATTACATTAAATAACCGCCAGATTTAACATGTGATCAAATTTGTTATAATTTCAAAAGAAAAATAATAAAGTTGAATTGATGAGAAGATGACATATAAGTATGTTAAAATTCCAATCTTCTATCGGTTGGGAGTTGTGGCGTGCTCCTGTGATCCAGCTACTTGGAGACCAGAGTTGGTGGACGGTGTGAAGGCAGGAGTCCTGCTGTCAGGTGATCTATGTTGAGCGGGCGTCCGCACTAAGATCGGTATCAATATGGGCACACCGAGGGAGCTCAGTGTGACCAGGTTGTCTAAGGAGGGACGTAAAGGCCCAGGGCGGAAACGCAGCAGGCAAAAGTCCCCGTGTCGATCAGTAGTGGGATCGCGCCTGTGAATAGGCACCTGTCAGCAGCCTGTCCAATATAATTGGACCCGATTCTTTTTTTTTCCCCCACCTATTAGTTTGTTCATTGGTCTCTAACATTTCTTTTCGGGGCTTTCAAAAATATTACATCGTCAATATCTGAACGTCATGTAGCTATTTTATTAATGCCTTCAACTTAGTTTGATTACTGAATGTTTTTGTCGCATTTGGCCAATTCTACGGTCGTCATCATGAACTTGGTGACCGGTACGAAATATTCCGGCATTTCTCAAATTGTAGCAACGAATCATAAAAACATAAAAATTTCCGAAATGACCCTTTCCTGCAGTAAATTGATGAGATTAAATGAAATAAGAAATTTTAGAAAAGTAGAAATAATAATCGAAGATATATTTTCGATTTTACATTGCATGTGATTATCTGAAATAACTATTGGAATTCTTCAACCTACCATATGGACAACATTGATTTGCCACGTACACATGTTTATGGATGTTAATTACATTAAATAACCGCCAGATTTAACATGTGATCAAATTTGTTATAATTTCAAAAGAAAAATAATAAAGTTGAATTGATGAGAAGATGACATATAAGTATGTTAAAATTCCAATCTTCTATCGGTTGGGAGTTGTGGCGTGCTCCTGTGATCCAGCTACTTGGAGACCAGAGTTGGTGGACGGTGTGAAGGCAGGAGTCCTGCTGTCAGGTGATCTATGTTGAGCGGGCGTCCGCACTAAGATCGGTATCAATATGGGCACACCGAGGGAGCTCAGTGTGACCAGGTTGTCTAAGGAGGGACGTAAAGGCCCAGGGCGGAAACGCAGCAGGCAAAAGTCCCCGTGTCGATCAGTAGTGGGATCGCGCCTGTGAATAGGCACCTGTCAGCAGCCTGTCCAATATAATTGGACCCGATTCTTTTTTTTTTCCCCACCTATTAGTTTGTTCATTGGTCTCTAACATTTCTTTTCGGGGCTTTCAAAAATATTACATCGTCAATATCTGAACGTCATGTAGCTATTTTATTAATGCCTTCAACTTAGTTTGATTACTGAATGTTTTTGTCGCATTTGGCCAATTCTACGGTCGTCATCATGAACTTGGTGACCGGTACGAAATATTCCGGCATTTCTCAAATTGTAGCAACGAATCATAAAAACATAAAAATTTCCGAAATGACCCTTTCCTGCAGTAAATTGATGAGATTAAATGAAATAAGAAATTTTAGAAAAGTAGAAATAATAATCGAAGATATATTTTCGATTTTACATTGTATGTGATTATCTGAAATAACTATTGGAATTCTTCAACCTACCATATGGACAACATTGATTTGCCACGTACACATGTTTATGGATGTTAATTACATTAAATAACCGCCAGATTTAACATGTGATCAAATTTGTTATAATTTCAAAAGAAAAATAATAAAGTTGAATTGATGAGAAGATGACATATAAGTATGTTAAAATTCCAATCTTCTATCGGTTGGGAGTTGTGGCGTGCTCCTGTGATCCAGCTACTTGGAGACCAGAGTTGGTGGACGGTGTGAAGGCAGGAGTCCTGCTGTCAGGTGATCTATGTTGAGCGGGCGTCCGCACTAAGATCGGTATCAATATGGGCACACCGAGGGAGCTCAGTGTGACCAGGTTGTCTAAGGAGGGACGTAAAGGCCCAGGGCGGAAACGCAGCAGGCAAAAGTCCCCGTGTCGATCAGTAGTGGGATCGCGCCTGTGAATAGGCACCTGTCAGCAGCCTGTCCAATATAATTGGACCCGATTCTTTTTTTTCCCCCACCTATTAGTTTGTTCATTGGTCTCTAACATTTCTTTTCGGGGCTTTCAAAAATATTACATCGTCAATATCTGAACGTCATGTAGCTATTTTATTAATGCCTTCAACTTAGTTTGATTACTGAATGTTTTTGTCGCATTTGGCCAATTCTACGGTCGTCATCATGAACTTGGTGACCGGTACGAAATATTCCGGCATTTGTCAAATTGTAGCAACGAATCATAAAAACATAAAAATTTCCGAAATGACCCTTTCCTGCAGTAAATTGATGAGATTAAATGAAATAAGAAATTTTAGAAAAGTAGAAATAATAATCGAAGATATATTTTCGATTTTACATTGCATGTGATTATCTGAAATAACTATTGGAATTCTTCAACCTACCATATGGACAACATTGATTTGCCACGTACACATGTTTATGGATGTTAATTACATTAAATAACCGCCAGATTTAACATGTGATCAAATTTGTTATAATTTCAAAAGAAAAATAATAAAGTTGATTTTATGAGAAGATGACATATAAGTATGTTAAAATTCCAATCTTCTATCGGTTGGGAGTTGTGGCGTGCTCCTGTGATCCAGCTACTTGGAGACCAGAGTTGGTGGACGGTGTGAAGGCAGGAGTCCTGCTGTCAGGTGATCTATGTTGAGCGGGCGTCCGCACTAAGATCGGTATCAATATGGGCACACCGAGGGAGCTCAGTGTGACCAGGTTGTCTAAGGAGGGACGTAAAGGCCCAGGGCGGAAACGCAGCAGGCAAAAGTCCCCATGTCGATCAGTAGTGGGATCGCGCCTGTGAATAGGCACCTGTCAACAGCCTGTCCAATATAATTGGACCCGATTCTTTTTTTTCCCCACCTATTAGTTTGTTCATTGGTCTCTAACATTTCTTTTCGGGGCTTTCAAAAATATTACATCGTCAATATCTGAACGTCATGTAGCTATTTTATTAATGCCTTCAACTTAGTTTGATTACTGAATGTTTTTGTCGCATTTGGCCAATTCTACGGTCGTCATCATGAACTTGGTGACCGGTACGAAATATTCCGGCATTTCTCAAATTGTAGCAACGAATCATAAAAACATAAAAATTTCCGAAATGACCCTTTCCTGCAGTAAATTGATGAGATTAAATGAAATAAGAAATTTTAGAAAAGTAGAAATAATAATCGAAGATATATTTTCGATTTTACATTGCATGTGATTATCTGAAATAACTATTGGAATTCTTCAACCTACCATATGGACAACATTGATTTGCCACGTACACATGTTTATGGATGTTAATTACATTAAATAACCGCCAGATTTAACATGTGATCAAATTTGTTATAATTTCAAAAGAAAAATAATAAAGTTGAATTGATGAGAAGATGACATATAAGTATGTTAAAATTCCAATCTTCTATCGGTTGGGAGTTGTGGCGTGCTCCTGTGATCCAGCTACTTGGAGACCAGAGTTGGTGGACGGTGTGAAGGCAGGAGTCCTGCTGTCAGGTGATCTATGTTGAGCGGGCGTCCGCACTAAGATCGGTATCAATATGGGCACACCGAGGGAGCTCAGTGTGACCAGGTTGTCTAAGGAGGGACGTAAAGGCCCAGGGCTGAAACGCAGCAGGCAAAAGTCCCCGTGTCGATCAGTAGTGGGATCGCGCCTGTGAATAGGCACCTGTCAGCAGCCTGTCCAATATAATTGGACCCGATTCTTTTTTTTTCCCCCACCTATTAGTTTGTTCATTGGTCTCTAACATTTCTTTTCGGGGCTTTCAAAAATATTACATCGTCAATATCTGAACGTCATGTAGCTATTTTATTAATGCCTTCAACTTAGTTTGATTACTGAATGTTTTTGTCGCATTTGGCCAATTCTACGGTCGTCATCATGAACTTGGTGACCGGTACGAAATATTCCGGCATTTGTCAAATTGTAGCAACGAATCATAAAAACATAAAAATTTCCGAAATGACCCTTTCCTGCAGTAAATTGATGAGATTAAATGAAATAAGAAATTTTAGAAAAGTAGAAATAATAATCGAAGATATATTTTCGATTTTACATTGCATGTGATTATCTGAAATAACTATTGGAATTCTTCAACCTACCATATGGACAACATTGATTTGCCACGTACACATGTTTATGGATGTTAATTACATTAAATAACCGCCAGATTTAACATGTGATCAAATTTGTTATAATTTCAAAAGAAAAATAATAAAGTTGATTTTATGAGAAGATGACATATAAGTATGTTAAAATTCCAATCTTCTATCGGTTGGGAGTTGTGGCGTGCTCCTGTGATCCAGCTACTTGGAGACCAGAGTTGGTGGACGGTGTGAAGGCAGGAGTCCTGCTGTCAGGTGATCTATGTTGAGCGGGCGTCCGCACTAAGATCGGTATCAATATGGGCACACCGAGGGAGCTCAGTGTACGCAGCAGGCAAAAGTCCCCATGTCGATCAGTAGTGGGATCGCGCCTGTGAATAGGCACCTGTCAACAGCCTGTCCAATATAATTGGACCCGATTCTTTTTTTTCCCCACCTATTAGTTTGTTCATTGGTCTCTAACATTTCTTTTCGGGGCTTTCAAAAATATTACATCGTCAATATCTGAACGTCATGTAGCTATTTTATTAATGCCTTCAACTTAGTTTGATTACTGAATGTTTTTGTCGCATTTGGCCAATTCTACGGTCGTCATCATGAACTTGGTGACCGGTACGAAATATTCCGGCATTTCTCAAATTGTAGCAACGAATCATAAAAACATAAAAATTTCCGAAATGACCCTTTCCTGCAGTAAATTGATGAGATTAAATGAAATAAGAAATTTTAGAAAAGTAGAAATAATAATCGAAGATATATTTTCGATTTTACATTGCATGTGATTATCTGAAATAACTATTGGAATTCTTCAACCTACCATATGGACAACATTGATTTGCCACGTACACATGTTTATGGATGTTAATTACATTAAATAACCGCCAGATTTAACATGTGATCAAATTTGTTATAATTTCAAAAGAAAAATAATAAAGTTGATTTTATGAGAAGATGACATATAAGTATGTTAAAATTCCAATCTTCTATCGGTTGGGAGTTGTGGCGTGCTCCTGTGATCCAGCTACTTGGAGACCAGAGTTGGTGGACGGTGTGAAGGCAGGAGTCCTGCTGTCAGGTGATCTATGTTGAGCGGGCGTCCGCACTAAGATCGGTATCAATATGGGCACACCGAGGGAGCTCAGTGTGACCGGGTTGTCTAAGGAGGGACGTAAAGGCCCAGGGCGGAAACGCAGCAGGCAAAAGTCCCCGTGTCGATCAGTAGTGGGATCGCGCCTGTGAATAGGCACCTGTCAACAGCCTGTCCAATATAATTGGACCCGATTCTTTTTTTTCCCCACCTATTAGTTTGTTCATTGGTCTCTAACATTTCTTTTCGGGGCTTTCAAAAATATTACATCGTCAATATCTGAACGTCATGTAGCTATTTTATTAATGCCTTCAACTTAGTTTGATTACTGAATGTTTTTGTCGCATTTGGCCAATTCTACGGTCGTCATCATGAACTTGGTGACCGGTACGAAATATTCCGGCATTTCTCAAATTGTAGCAACGAATCATAAAAACATAAAAATTTCCGAAATGACCCTTTCCTGCAGTAAATTGATGAGATTAAATGAAATAAGAAATTTTAGAAAAGTAGAAATAATAATCGAAGATATATTTTCGATTTTACATTGCATGTGATTATCTGAAATAACTATTGGAATTCTTCAACCTACCATATGGACAACATTGATTTGCCACGTACACATGTTTATGGATGTTAATTACATTAAATAACCGCCAGATTTAACATGTGATCAAATTTGTTATAATTTCAAAAGAAAAATAATAAAGTTGAATTGATGAGAAGATGACATATAAGTATGTTAAAATTCCAATCTTCTATCGGTTGGGAGTTGTGGCGTGCTCCTGTGATCCAGCTACTTGGAGACCAGAGTTGGTGGACGGTGTGAAGGCAGGAGTCCTGCTGTCAGGTGATCTATGTTGAGCGGGCGTCCGCACTAAGATCGGTATCAATATGGGCACACCGAGGGAGCTCAGTGTGACCAGGTTGTCTAAGGAGGGACGTAAAGGCCCAGGGCGGAAACGCAGCAGGCAAAAGTCCCCGTGTCGATCAGTAGTGGGATCGCGCCTGTGAATAGGCACCTGTCAGCAGCCTGTCCAATATAATTGGACCCGATTCTTTTTTCCCCCCCACCTATTAGTTTGTTCATTGGTCTCTAACATTTCTTTTCGGGGCTTTCAAAAATATTACATCGTCAATATCTGAACGTCATGTAGCTATTTTATTAATGCCTTCAACTTAGTTTGATTACTGAATGTTTTTGTCGCATTTGGCCAATTCTACGGTCGTCATCATGAACTTGGTGACCGGTACGAAATATTCCGGCATTTCTCAAATTGTAGCAACGAATCATAAAAACATAAAAATTTCCGAAATGACCCTTTCCTGCAGTAAATTGATGAGATTAAATGAAATAAGAAATTTTAGAAAAGTAGAAATAATAATCGAAGATATATTTTCGATTTTACATTGCATGTGATTATCTGAAATAACTATTGGAATTCTTCAACCTACCATATGGACAACATTGATTTGCCACGTACACATGTTTATGGATGTTAATTACATTAAATAACCGCCAGATTTAACATGTGATCAAATTTGTTATAATTTCAAAAGAAAAATAATAAAGTTGATTTTATGAGAAGATGACATATAAGTATGTTAAAATTCCAATCTTCTATCGGTTGGGAGTTGTGGCGTGCTCCTGTGATCCAGCTACTTGGAGACCAGAGTTGGTGGACGGTGTGAAGGCAGGAGTCCTGCTGTCAGGTGATCTATGTTGAGCGGGCGTCCGCACTAAGATCGGTATCAATATGGGCACACCGAGGGAGCTCAGTGTGACCAGGTTGTCTAAGGAGGGACGTAAAGGCCCAGGGCGGAAACGCAGCAGGCAAAAGTCCCCATGTCGATCAGTAGTGGGATCGCGCCTGTGAATAGGCACCTGTCAACAGCCTGTCCAATATAATTGGACCCGATTCTTTTTTTTCCCCACCTATTAGTTTGTTCATTGGTCTCTAACATTTCTTTTCGGGGCTTTCAAAAATATTACATCGTCAATATCTGAACGTCATGTAGCTATTTTATTAATGCCTTCAACTTAGTTTGATTACTGAATGTTTTTGTCGCATTTGGCCAATTCTACGGTCGTCATCATGAACTTGGTGACCGGTACGAAATATTCCGGCATTTCTCAAATTGTAGCAACGAATCATAAAAACATAAAAATTTCCGAAATGACCCTTTCCTGCAGTAAATTGATGAGATTAAATGAAATAAGAAATTTTAGAAAAGTAGAAATAATAATCGAAGATATATTTTCGATTTTACATTGCATGTGATTATCTGAAATAACTATTGGAATTCTTCAACCTACCATATGGACAACATTGATTTGCCACGTACACATGTTTATGGATGTTAATTACATTAAATAACCGCCAGATTTAACATGTGATCAAATTTGTTATAATTTCAAAAGAAAAATAATAATGTTGATTTTATGAGAAGATGACATATAAGTATGTTAAAATTCCAATCTTCTATCGGTTGGGAGTTGTGGCGTGCTCCTGTGATCCAGCTACTTGGAGACCAGAGTTGGTGGACGGTGTGAAGGCAGGAGTCCTGCTGTCAGGTGATCTATGTTGAGCGGGCGTCCGCACTAAGATCGGTATCAATATGGGCACACCGAGGGAGCTCAGTGTGACCAGGTTGTCTAAGGAGGGACGTAAAGGCCCAGGGCGGAAACGCAGCAGGCAAAAGTCCCCGTGTCGATCAGTAGTGGGATCGCGCTTGTGAATAGGCACCTGTCAGCAGCCTGTCCAATATAATTGGACCCGATTCTTTTTTTTCCCCACCTATTAGTTTGTTCATTGGTCTCTAACATTTCTTTTCGGGGCTTTCAAAAATATTACATCGTCAATATCTGAACGTCATGTAGCTATTTTATTAATGCCTTCAACTTAGTTTGATTACTGAATGTTTTTGTCGCAATTGGCCAATTCTACGGTCGTCATCATGAACTTGGTGACCGGTACGAAATATTCCGGCATTTCTCAAATTGTAGCAACGAATCATAAAAACATAAAAATTTCCGAAATGACCCTTTCCTGCAGTAAATTGATGAGATTAAATGAAATAAGAAATTTTAGAAAAGTAGAAATAATAATCGAAGATATATTTTCGATTTTACATTGCATGTGATTATCTGAAATAACTATTGGAATTCTTCAACCTACCATATGGACAACATTGATTTGCCACGTACACATGTTTATGGATGTTAATTACATTAAATAACCGCCAGATTTAACATGTGATCAAATTTGTTATAATTTCAAAAGAAAAATAATAAAGTTGATTTTATGAGAAGATGACATATAAGTATGTTAAAATTCCAATCTTCTATCGGTTGGGAGTTGTGGCGTGCTCCTGTGATCCAGCTACTTGGAGACCAGAGTTGGTGGACGGTGTGAAGGCAGGAGTCCTGCTGTCAGGTGATCTATGTTGAGCGGGCGTCCGCACTAAGATCGGTATCAATATGGGCACACCGAGGGAGCTCAGTGTGACCAGGTTGTCTAAGGAGGGACGTAAAGGCCCAGGGCGGAAACGCAGCAGGCAAAAGTCCCCATGTCGATCAGTAGTGGGATCGCGCCTGTGAATAGGCACCTGTCAACAGCCTGTCCAATATAATTGGACCCGATTCTTTTTTTTCCCCACCTATTAGTTTGTTCATTGGTCTCTAACATTTCTTTTCGGGGCTTTCAAAAATATTACATCGTCAATATCTGAACGTCATGTAGCTATTTTATTAATGCCTTCAACTTAGTTTGATTACTGAATGTTTTTGTCGCATTTGGCCAATTCTACGGTCGTCATCATGAACTTGGTGACCGGTACGAAATATTCCGGCATTTCTCAAATTGTAGCAACGAATCATAAAAACATAAAAATTTCCGAAATGACCCTTTCCTGCAGTAAATTGATGAGATTAAATGAAATAAGAAATTTTAGAAAAGTAGAAATAATAATCGAAGATATATTTTCGATTTTACATTGCATGTGATTATCTGAAATAACTATTGGAATTCTTCAACCTACCATATGGACAACATTGATTTGCCACGTACACATGTTTATGGATGTTAATTACATTAAATAACCGCCAGATTTAACATGTGATCAAATTTGTTATAATTTCAAAAGAAAAATAATAAAGTTGAATTGATGAGAAGATGACATATAAGTATGTTAAAATTCCAATCTTCTATCGGTTGGGAGTTGTGGCGTGCTCCTGTGATCCAGCTACTTGGAGACCAGAGTTGGTGGACGGTGTGAAGGCAGGAGTCCTGCTGTCAGGTGATCTATGTTGAGCGGGCGTCCGCACTAAGATCGGTATCAATATGGGCACACCGAGGGAGCTCAGTGTGACCAGGTTGTCTAAGGAGGGACGTAAAGGCCCAGGGCTGAAACGCAGCAGGCAAAAGTCCCCGTGTCGATCAGTAGTGGGATCGCGCCTGTGAATAGGCACCTGTCAGCAGCCTGTCCAATATAATTGGACCCGATTCTTTTTTTTTCCCCCACCTATTAGTTTGTTCATTGGTCTCTAACATTTCTTTTCGGGGCTTTCAAAAATATTACATCGTCAATATCTGAACGTCATGTAGCTATTTTATTAATGCCTTCAACTTAGTTTGATTACTGAATGTTTTTGTCGCATTTGGCCAATTCTACGGTCGTCATCATGAACTTGGTGACCGGTACGAAATATTCCGGCATTTGTCAAATTGTAGCAACGAATCATAAAAACATAAAAATTTCCGAAATGACCCTTTCCTGCAGTAAATTGATGAGATTAAATGAAATAAGAAATTTTAGAAAAGTAGAAATAATAATCGAAGATATATTTTCGATTTTACATTGCATGTGATTATCTGAAATAACTATTGGAATTCTTCAACCTACCATATGGACAACATTGATTTGCCACGTACACATGTTTATGGATGTTAATTACATTAAATAACCGCCAGATTTAACATGTGATCAAATTTGTTATAATTTCAAAAGAAAAATAATAAAGTTGATTTTATGAGAAGATGACATATAAGTATGTTAAAATTCCAATCTTCTATCGGTTGGGAGTTGTGGCGTGCTCCTGTGATCCAGCTACTTGGAGACCAGAGTTGGTGGACGGTGTGAAGGCAGGAGTCCTGCTGTCAGGTGATCTATGTTGAGCGGGCGTCCGCACTAAGATCGGTATCAATATGGGCACACCGAGGGAGCTCAGTGTACGCAGCAGGCAAAAGTCCCCATGTCGATCAGTAGTGGGATCGCGCCTGTGAATAGGCACCTGTCAACAGCCTGTCCAATATAATTGGACCCGATTCTTTTTTTTCCCCACCTATTAGTTTGTTCATTGGTCTCTAACATTTCTTTTCGGGGCTTTCAAAAATATTACATCGTCAATATCTGAACGTCATGTAGCTATTTTATTAATGCCTTCAACTTAGTTTGATTACTGAATGTTTTTGTCGCATTTGGCCAATTCTACGGTCGTCATCATGAACTTGGTGACCGGTACGAAATATTCCGGCATTTCTCAAATTGTAGCAACGAATCATAAAAACATAAAAATTTCCGAAATGACCCTTTCCTGCAGTAAATTGATGAGATTAAATGAAATAAGAAATTTTAGAAAAGTAGAAATAATAATCGAAGATATATTTTCGATTTTACATTGCATGTGATTATCTGAAATAACTATTGGAATTCTTCAACCTACCATATGGACAACATTGATTTGCCACGTACACATGTTTATGGATGTTAATTACATTAAATAACCGCCAGATTTAACATGTGATCAAATTTGTTATAATTTCAAAAGAAAAATAATAAAGTTGATTTTATGAGAAGATGACATATAAGTATGTTAAAATTCCAATCTTCTATCGGTTGGGAGTTGTGGCGTGCTCCTGTGATCCAGCTACTTGGAGACCAGAGTTGGTGGACGGTGTGAAGGCAGGAGTCCTGCTGTCAGGTGATCTATGTTGAGCGGGCGTCCGCACTAAGATCGGTATCAATATGGGCACACCGAGGGAGCTCAGTGTGACCGGGTTGTCTAAGGAGGGACGTAAAGGCCCAGGGCGGAAACGCAGCAGGCAAAAGTCCCCGTGTCGATCAGTAGTGGGATCGCGCCTGTGAATAGGCACCTGTCAACAGCCTGTCCAATATAATTGGACCCGATTCTTTTTTTTCCCCACCTATTAGTTTGTTCATTGGTCTCTAACATTTCTTTTCGGGGCTTTCAAAAATATTACATCGTCAATATCTGAACGTCATGTAGCTATTTTATTAATGCCTTCAACTTAGTTTGATTACTGAATGTTTTTGTCGCATTTGGCCAATTCTACGGTCGTCATCATGAACTTGGTGACCGGTACGAAATATTCCGGCATTTCTCAAATTGTAGCAACGAATCATAAAAACATAAAAATTTCCGAAATGACCCTTTCCTGCAGTAAATTGATGAGATTAAATGAAATAAGAAATTTTAGAAAAGTAGAAATAATAATCGAAGATATATTTTCGATTTTACATTGCATGTGATTATCTGAAATAACTATTGGAATTCTTCAACCTACCATATGGACAACATTGATTTGCCACGTACACATGTTTATGGATGTTAATTACATTAAATAACCGCCAGATTTAACATGTGATCAAATTTGTTATAATTTCAAAAGAAAAATAATAAAGTTGAATTGATGAGAAGATGACATATAAGTATGTTAAAATTCCAATCTTCTATCGGTTGGGAGTTGTGGCGTGCTCCTGTGATCCAGCTACTTGGAGACCAGAGTTGGTGGACGGTGTGAAGGCAGGAGTCCTGCTGTCAGGTGATCTATGTTGAGCGGGCGTCCGCACTAAGATCGGTATCAATATGGGCACACCGAGGGAGCTCAGTGTGACCAGGTTGTCTAAGGAGGGACGTAAAGGCCCAGGGCGGAAACGCAGCAGGCAAAAGTCCCCGTGTCGATCAGTAGTGGGATCGCGCCTGTGAATAGGCACCTGTCAGCAGCCTGTCCAATATAATTGGACCCGATTCTTTTTTCCCCCCCACCTATTAGTTTGTTCATTGGTCTCTAACATTTCTTTTCGGGGCTTTCAAAAATATTACATCGTCAATATCTGAACGTCATGTAGCTATTTTATTAATGCCTTCAACTTAGTTTGATTACTGAATGTTTTTGTCGCATTTGGCCAATTCTACGGTCGTCATCATGAACTTGGTGACCGGTACGAAATATTCCGGCATTTCTCAAATTGTAGCAACGAATCATAAAAACATAAAAATTTCCGAAATGACCCTTTCCTGCAGTAAATTGATGAGATTAAATGAAATAAGAAATTTTAGAAAAGTAGAAATAATAATCGAAGATATATTTTCGATTTTACATTGCATGTGATTATCTGAAATAACTATTGGAATTCTTCAACCTACCATATGGACAACATTGATTTGCCACGTACACATGTTTATGGATGTTAATTACATTAAATAACCGCCAGATTTAACATGTGATCAAATTTGTTATAATTTCAAAAGAAAAATAATAAAGTTGATTTTATGAGAAGATGACATATAAGTATGTTAAAATTCCAATCTTCTATCGGTTGGGAGTTGTGGCGTGCTCCTGTGATCCAGCTACTTGGAGACCAGAGTTGGTGGACGGTGTGAAGGCAGGAGTCCTGCTGTCAGGTGATCTATGTTGAGCGGGCGTCCGCACTAAGATCGGTATCAATATGGGCACACCGAGGGAGCTCAGTGTGACCAGGTTGTCTAAGGAGGGACGTAAAGGCCCAGGGCGGAAACGCAGCAGGCAAAAGTCCCCATGTCGATCAGTAGTGGGATCGCGCCTGTGAATAGGCACCTGTCAACAGCCTGTCCAATATAATTGGACCCGATTCTTTTTTTTCCCCACCTATTAGTTTGTTCATTGGTCTCTAACATTTCTTTTCGGGGCTTTCAAAAATATTACATCGTCAATATCTGAACGTCATGTAGCTATTTTATTAATGCCTTCAACTTAGTTTGATTACTGAATGTTTTTGTCGCATTTGGCCAATTCTACGGTCGTCATCATGAACTTGGTGACCGGTACGAAATATTCCGGCATTTCTCAAATTGTAGCAACGAATCATAAAAACATAAAAATTTCCGAAATGACCCTTTCCTGCAGTAAATTGATGAGATTAAATGAAATAAGAAATTTTAGAAAAGTAGAAATAATAATCGAAGATATATTTTCGATTTTACATTGCATGTGATTATCTGAAATAACTATTGGAATTCTTCAACCTACCATATGGACAACATTGATTTGCCACGTACACATGTTTATGGATGTTAATTACATTAAATAACCGCCAGATTTAACATGTGATCAAATTTGTTATAATTTCAAAAGAAAAATAATAATGTTGATTTTATGAGAAGATGACATATAAGTATGTTAAAATTCCAATCTTCTATCGGTTGGGAGTTGTGGCGTGCTCCTGTGATCCAGCTACTTGGAGACCAGAGTTGGTGGACGGTGTGAAGGCAGGAGTCCTGCTGTCAGGTGATCTATGTTGAGCGGGCGTCCGCACTAAGATCGGTATCAATATGGGCACACCGAGGGAGCTCAGTGTGACCAGGTTGTCTAAGGAGGGACGTAAAGGCCCAGGGCGGAAACGCAGCAGGCAAAAGTCCCCGTGTCGATCAGTAGTGGGATCGCGCTTGTGAATAGGCACCTGTCAGCAGCCTGTCCAATATAATTGGACCCGATTCTTTTTTTTCCCCACCTATTAGTTTGTTCATTGGTCTCTAACATTTCTTTTCGGGGCTTTCAAAAATATTACATCGTCAATATCTGAACGTCATGTAGCTATTTTATTAATGCCTTCAACTTAGTTTGATTACTGAATGTTTTTGTCGCAATTGGCCAATTCTACGGTCGTCATCATGAACTTGGTGACCGGTACGAAATATTCCGGCATTTCTCAAATTGTAGCAACGAATCATAAAAACATAAAAATTTCCGAAATGACCCTTTCCTGCAGTAAATTGATGAGATTAAATGAAATAAGAAATTTTAGAAAAGTAGAAATAATAATCGAAGATATATTTTCGATTTTACATTGCATGTGATTATCTGAAATAACTATTGGAATTCTTCAACCTACCATATGGACAACATTGATTTGCCACGTACACATGTTTATGGATGTTAATTACATTAAATAACCGCCAGATTTAACATGTGATCAAATTTGTTATAATTTCAAAAGAAAAATAATAAAGTTGATTTTATGAGAAGATGACATATAAGTATGTTAAAATTCCAATCTTCTATCGGTTGGGAGTTGTGGCGTGCTCCTGTGATCCAGCTACTTGGAGACCAGAGTTGGTGGACGGTGTGAAGGCAGGAGTCCTGCTGTCAGGTGATCTATGTTGAGCGGGCGTCCGCACTAAGATCGGTATCAATATGGGCACACCGAGGGAGCTCAGTGTGACCAGGTTGTCTAAGGAGGGACGTAAATGCCCAGGGCGGAAACGCAGCAGGCAAAAGTCCCCGTGTCGATCAGTAGTGGGATCGCGCTTGTGAATAGGCACCTGTCAGCAGCCTGTCCAATATAATTGGACCCGATTCTTTTTTTTCCCCACCTATTAGTTTGTTCATTGGTCTCTAACATTTCTTTTCGGGGCTTTCAAAAATATTACATCGTCAATATCTGAACGTCATGTAGCTATTTTATTAATGCCTTCAACTTAGTTTGATTACTGAATGTTTTTGTCGCATTTGGCCAATTCTACGGTCGTCATCATGAACTTGGTGACCGGTACGAAATATTCCGGCATTTCTCAAATTGTAGCAACGAATCATAAAAACATAAAAATTTCCGAAATGACCCTTTCCTGCAGTAAATTGATGAGATTAAATGAAATAAGAAATTTTAGAAAAGTAGAAATAATAATCGAAGATATATTTTCGATTTTACATTGCATGTGATTATCTGAAATAACTATTGGAATTCTTCAACCTACCATATGGACAACATTGATTTGCCACGTACACATGTTTATGGATGTTAATTACATTAAATAACCGCCAGATTTAACATGTGATCAAATTTGTTATAATTTCAAAAGAAAAATAATAATGTTGATTTTATGAGAAGATGACATATAAGTATGTTAAAATTCCAATCTTCTATCGGTTGGGAGTTGTGGCGTGCTCCTGTGATCCAGCTACTTGGAGACCAGAGTTGGTGGACGGTGTGAAGGCAGGAGTCCTGCTGTCAGGTGATCTATGTTGAGCGGGCGTCCGCACTAAGATCGGTATCAATATGGGCACACCGAGGGAGCTCAGTGTGACCAGGTTGTCTAAGGAGGGACGTAAAGGCCCAGGGCGGAAACGCAGCAGGCAAAAGTCCCCGTGTCGATCAGTAGTGGGATCGCGCTTGTGAATAGGCACCTGTCAGCAGCCTGTCCAATATAATTGGACCCGATTCTTTTTTTTCCCCACCTATTAGTTTGTTCATTGGTCTCTAACATTTCTTTTCGGGGCTTTCAAAAATATTACATCGTCAATATCTGAACGTCATGTAGCTATTTTATTAATGCCTTCAACTTAGTTTGATTACTGAATGTTTTTGTCGCAATTGGCCAATTCTACGGTCGTCATCATGAACTTGGTGACCGGTACGAAATATTCCGGCATTTCTCAAATTGTAGCAACGAATCATAAAAACATAAAAATTTCCGAAATGACCCTTTCCTGCAGTAAATTGATGAGATTAAATGAAATAAGAAATTTTAGAAAAGTAGAAATAATAATCGAAGATATATTTTCGATTTTACATTGCATGTGATTATCTGAAATAACTATTGGAATTCTTCAACCTACCATATGGACAACATTGATTTGCCACGTACACATGTTTATGGATGTTAATTACATTAAATAACCGCCAGATTTAACATGTGATCAAATTTGTTATAATTTCAAAAGAAAAATAATAAAGTTGATTTTATGAGAAGATGACATATAAGTATGTTAAAATTCCAATCTTCTATCGGTTGGGAGTTGTGGCGTGCTCCTGTGATCCAGCTACTTGGAGACCAGAGTTGGTGGACGGTGTGAAGGCAGGAGTCCTGCTGTCAGGTGATCTATGTTGAGCGGGCGTCCGCACTAAGATCGGTATCAATATGGGCACACCGAGGGAGCTCAGTGTGACCAGGTTGTCTAAGGAGGGACGTAAAGGCCCAGGGCGGAAACGCAGCAGGCAAAAGTCCCCGTGTCGATCAGTAGTGGGATCGCGCTTGTGAATAGGCACCTGTCAGCAGCCTGTCCAATATAATTGGACCCGATTCTTTTTTTTCCCCACCTATTAGTTTGTTCATTGGTCTCTAACATTTCTTTTCGGGGCTTTCAAAAATATTACATCGTCAATATCTGAACGTCATGTAGCTATTTTATTAATGCCTTCAACTTAGTTTGATTACTGAATGTTTTTGTCGCATTTGGCCAATTCTACGGTCGTCATCATGAACTTGGTGACCGGTACGAAATATTCCGGCATTTCTCAAATTGTAGCAACGAATCATAAAAACATAAAAATTTCCGAAATGACCCTTTCCTGCAGTAAATTGATGAGATTAAATGAAATAAGAAATTTTAGAAAAGTAGAAATAATAATCGAAGATATATTTTCGATTTTACATTGCATGTGATTATCTGAAATAACTATTGGAATTCTTCAACCTACCATATGGACAACATTGATTTGCCACGTACACATGTTTATGGATGTTAATTACATTAAATAACCGCCAGATTTAACATGTGATCAAATTTGTTATAATTTCAAAAGAAAAATAATAAAGTTGATTTTATGAGAAGATGACATATAAGTATGTTAAAATTCCAATCTTCTATCGGTTGGGAGTTGTGGCGTGCTCCTGTGATCCAGCTACTTGGAGACCAGAGTTGGTGGACGGTGTGAAGGCAGGAGTCCTGCTGTCAGGTGATCTATGTTGAGCGGGCGTCCGCACTAAGATCGGTATCAATATGGGCACACCGAGGGAGCTCAGTGTGACCAGGTTGTCTAAGGAGGGACGTAAAGGCCCAGGGCGGAAACGCAGCAGGCAAAAGTCCCCGTGTCGATCAGTAGTGGGATCGCGCTTGTGAATAGGCACCTGTCAGCAGCCTGTCCAATATAATTGGACCCGATTCTTTTTTTTCCCCACCTATTAGTTTGTTCATTGGTCTCTAACATTTCTTTTCGGGGCTTTCAAAAATATTACATCGTCAATATCTGAACGTCATGTAGCTATTTTATTAATGCCTTCAACTTAGTTTGATTACTGAATGTTTTTGTCGCAATTGGCCAATTCTACGGTCGTCATCATGAACTTGGTGACCGGTACGAAATATTCCGGCATTTCTCAAATTGTAGCAACGAATCATAAAAACATAAAAATTTCCGAAATGACCCTTTCCTGCAGTAAATTGATGAGATTAAATGAAATAAGAAATTTTAGAAAAGTAGAAATAATAATCGAAGATATATTTTCGATTTTACATTGCATGTGATTATCTGAAATAACTATTGGAATTCTTCAACCTACCATATGGACAACATTGATTTGCCACGTACACATGTTTATGGATGTTAATTACATTAAATAACCGCCAGATTTAACATGTGATCAAATTTGTTATAATTTCAAAAGAAAAATAATAAAGTTGATTTTATGAGAAGATGACATATAAGTATGTTAAAATTCCAATCTTCTATCGGTTGGGAGTTGTGGCGTGCTCCTGTGATCCAGCTACTTGGAGACCAGAGTTGGTGGACGGTGTGAAGGCAGGAGTCCTGCTGTCAGGTGATCTATGTTGAGCGGGCGTCCGCACTAAGATCGGTATCAATATGGGCACACCGAGGGAGCTCAGTGTGACCGGGTTGTCTAAGGAGGGACGTAAAGGCCCAGGGCGGAAACGCAGCAGGCAAAAGTCCCCGTGTCGATCAGTAGTGGGATCGCGCTTGTGAATAGGCACCTGTCAGCAGCCTGTCCAATATAATTGGACCCGATTCTTTTTTTTCCCCACCTATTAGTTTGTTCATTGGTCTCTAACATTTCTTTTCGGGGCTTTCAAAAATATTACATCGTCAATATCTGAACGTCATGTAGCTATTTTATTAATGCCTTCAACTTAGTTTGATTACTGAATGTTTTTGTCGCAATTGGCCAATTCTACGGTCGTCATCATGAACTTGGTGACCGGTACGAAATATTCCGGCATTTCTCAAATTGTAGCAACGAATCATAAAAACATAAAAATTTCCGAAATGACCCTTTCCTGCAGTAAATTGATGAGATTAAATGAAATAAGAAATTTTAGAAAAGTAGAAATAATAATCGAAGATATATTTTCGATTTTACATTGCATGTGATTATCTGAAATAACTATTGGAATTCTTCAACCTACCATATGGACAACATTGATTTGCCACGTACACATGTTTATGGATGTTAATTACATTAAATAACCGCCAGATTTAACATGTGATCAAATTTGTTATAATTTCAAAAGAAAAATAATAAAGTTGATTTTATGAGAAGATGACATATAAGTATGTTAAAATTCCAATCTTCTATCGGTTGGGAGTTGTGGCGTGCTCCTGTGATCCAGCTACTTGGAGACCAGAGTTGGTGGACGGTGTGAAGGCAGGAGTCCTGCTGTCAGGTGATCTATGTTGAGCGGGCGTCCGCACTAAGATCGGTATCAATATGGGCACACCGAGGGAGCTCAGTGTGACCAGGTTGTCTAAGGAGGGACGTAAAGGCCCAGGGCGGAAACGCAGCAGGCAAAAGTCCCCGTGTCGATCAGTAGTGGGATCGCGCCTGTGAATAGGCACCTGTCAGCAGCCTGTCCAATATAATTGGACCCGATTCTTTTTTTTTTCCCCACCTATTAGTTTGTTCATTGGTCTCTAACATTTCTTTTCGGGGCTTTCAAAAATATTACATCGTCAATATCTGAACGTCATGTAGCTATTTTATTAATGCCTTCAACTTAGTTTGATTACTGAATGTTTTTGTCGCATTTGGCCAATTCTACGGTCGTCATCATGAACTTGGTGACCGGTACGAAATATTCCGGCATTTGTCAAATTGTAGCAACGAATCATAAAAACATAAAAATTTCCGAAATGACCCTTTCCTGCAGTAAATTGATGAGATTAAATGAAATAAGAAATTTTAGAAAAGTAGAAATAATAATCGAAGATATATTTTCGATTTTACATTGCATGTGATTATCTGAAATAACTATTGGAATTCTTCAACCTACCATATGGACAACATTGATTTGCCACGTACACATGTTTATGGATGTTAATTACATTAAATAACCGCCAGATTTAACATGTGATCAAATTTGTTATAATTTCAAAAGAAAAATAATAAAGTTGATTTTATGAGAAGATGACATATAAGTATGTTAAAATTCCAATCTTCTATCGGTTGGGAGTTGTGGCGTGCTCCTGTGATCCAGCTACTTGGAGACCAGAGTTGGTGGACGGTGTGAAGGCAGGAGTCCTGCTGTCAGGTGATCTATGTTGAGCGGGCGTCCGCACTAAGATCGGTATCAATATGGGCACACCGAGGGAGCTCAGTGTGACCAGGTTGTCTAAGGAGGGACGTAAAGGCCCAGGGCGGAAACGCAGCAGGCAAAAGTCCCCGTGTCGATCAGTAGTGGGATCGCGCTTGTGAATAGGCACCTGTCAGCAGCCTGTCCAATATAATTGGACCCGATTCTTTTTTTTCCCCACCTATTAGTTTGTTCATTGGTCTCTAACATTTCTTTTCGGGGCTTTCAAAAATATTACATCGTCAATATCTGAACGTCATGTAGCTATTTTATTAATGCCTTCAACTTAGTTTGATTACTGAATGTTTTTGTCGCATTTGGCCAATTCTACGGTCGTCATCATGAACTTGGTGACCGGTACGAAATATTCCGGCATTTCTCAAATTGTAGCAACGAATCATAAAAACATAAAAATTTCCGAAATGACCCTTTCCTGCAGTAAATTGATGAGATTAAATGAAATAAGAAATTTTAGAAAAGTAGAAATAATAATCGAAGATATATTTTCGATTTTACATTGCATGTGATTATCTGAAATAACTATTGGAATTCTTCAACCTACCATATGGACAACATTGATTTGCCACGTACACATGTTTATGGATGTTAATTACATTAAATAACCGCCAGATTTAACATGTGATCAAATTTGTTATAATTTCAAAAGAAAAATAATAAAGTTGATTTTATGAGAAGATGACATATAAGTATGTTAAAATTCCAATCTTCTATCGGTTGGGAGTTGTGGCGTGCTCCTGTGATCCAGCTACTTGGAGACCAGAGTTGGTGGACGGTGTGAAGGCAGGAGTCCTGCTGTCAGGTGATCTATGTTGAGCGGGCGTCCGCACTAAGATCGGTATCAATATGGGCACACCGAGGGAGCTCAGTGTGACCAGGTTGTCTAAGGAGGGACGTAAAGGCCCAGGGCGGAAACGCAGCAGGCAAAAGTCCCCGTGTCGATCAGTAGTGGGATCGCGCTTGTGAATAGGCACCTGTCAGCAGCCTGTCCAATATAATTGGACCCGATTCTTTTTTTTCCCCACCTATTAGTTTGTTCATTGGTCTCTAACATTTCTTTTCGGGGCTTTCAAAAATATTACATCGTCAATATCTGAACGTCATGTAGCTATTTTATTAATGCCTTCAACTTAGTTTGATTACTGAATGTTTTTGTCGCAATTGGCCAATTCTACGGTCGTCATCATGAACTTGGTGACCGGTACGAAATATTCCGGCATTTCTCAAATTGTAGCAACGAATCATAAAAACATAAAAATTTCCGAAATGACCCTTTCCTGCAGTAAATTGATGAGATTAAATGAAATAAGAAATTTTAGAAAAGTAGAAATAATAATCGAAGATATATTTTCGATTTTACATTGCATGTGATTATCTGAAATAACTATTGGAATTCTTCAACCTACCATATGGACAACATTGATTTGCCACGTACACATGTTTATGGATGTTAATTACATTAAATAACCGCCAGATTTAACATGTGATCAAATTTGTTATAATTTCAAAAGAAAAATAATAAAGTTGATTTTATGAGAAGATGACATATAAGTATGTTAAAATTCCAATCTTCTATCGGTTGGGAGTTGTGGCGTGCTCCTGTGATCCAGCTACTTGGAGACCAGAGTTGGTGGACGGTGTGAAGGCAGGAGTCCTGCTGTCAGGTGATCTATGTTGAGCGGGCGTCCGCACTAAGATCGGTATCAATATGGGCACACCGAGGGAGCTCAGTGTGACCAGGTTGTCTAAGGAGGGACGTAAAGGCCCAGGGCGGAAACGCAGCAGGCAAAAGTCCCCGTGTCGATCAGTAGTGGGATCGCGCTTGTGAATAGGCACCTGTCAGCAGCCTGTCCAATATAATTGGACCCGATTCTTTTTTTTCCCCACCTATTAGTTTGTTCATTGGTCTCTAACATTTCTTTTCGGGGCTTTCAAAAATATTACATCGTCAATATCTGAACGTCATGTAGCTATTTTATTAATGCCTTCAACTTAGTTTGATTACTGAATGTTTTTGTCGCATTTGGCCAATTCTACGGTCGTCATCATGAACTTGGTGACCGGTACGAAATATTCCGGCATTTCTCAAATTGTAGCAACGAATCATAAAAACATAAAAATTTCCGAAATGACCCTTTCCTGCAGTAAATTGATGAGATTAAATGAAATAAGAAATTTTAGAAAAGTAGAAATAATAATCGAAGATATATTTTCGATTTTACATTGCATGTGATTATCTGAAATAACTATTGGAATTCTTCAACCTACCATATGGACAACATTGATTTGCCACGTACACATGTTTATGGATGTTAATTACATTAAATAACCGCCAGATTTAACATGTGATCAAATTTGTTATAATTTCAAAAGAAAAATAATAAAGTTGATTTTATGAGAAGATGACATATAAGTATGTTAAAATTCCAATCTTCTATCGGTTGGGAGTTGTGGCGTGCTCCTGTGATCCAGCTACTTGGAGACCAGAGTTGGTGGACGGTGTGAAGGCAGGAGTCCTGCTGTCAGGTGATCTATGTTGAGCGGGCGTCCGCACTAAGATCGGTATCAATATGGGCACACCGAGGGAGCTCAGTGTGACCAGGTTGTCTAAGGAGGGACGTAAAGGCCCAGGGCGGAAACGCAGCAGGCAAAAGTCCCCGTGTCGATCAGTAGTGGGATCGCGCTTGTGAATAGGCACCTGTCAGCAGCCTGTCCAATATAATTGGACCCGATTCTTTTTTTTCCCCACCTATTAGTTTGTTCATTGGTCTCTAACATTTCTTTTCGGGGCTTTCAAAAATATTACATCGTCAATATCTGAACGTCATGTAGCTATTTTATTAATGCCTTCAACTTAGTTTGATTACTGAATGTTTTTGTCGCAATTGGCCAATTCTACGGTCGTCATCATGAACTTGGTGACCGGTACGAAATATTCCGGCATTTCTCAAATTGTAGCAACGAATCATAAAAACATAAAAATTTCCGAAATGACCCTTTCCTGCAGTAAATTGATGAGATTAAATGAAATAAGAAATTTTAGAAAAGTAGAAATAATAATCGAAGATATATTTTCGATTTTACATTGCATGTGATTATCTGAAATAACTATTGGAATTCTTCAACCTACCATATGGACAACATTGATTTGCCACGTACACATGTTTATGGATGTTAATTACATTAAATAACCGCCAGATTTAACATGTGATCAAATTTGTTATAATTTCAAAAGAAAAATAATAAAGTTGATTTTATGAGAAGATGACATATAAGTATGTTAAAATTCCAATCTTCTATCGGTTGGGAGTTGTGGCGTGCTCCTGTGATCCAGCTACTTGGAGACCAGAGTTGGTGGACGGTGTGAAGGCAGGAGTCCTGCTGTCAGGTGATCTATGTTGAGCGGGCGTCCGCACTAAGATCGGTATCAATATGGGCACACCGAGGGAGCTCAGTGTGACCAGGTTGTCTAAGGAGGGACGTAAAGGCCCAGGGCGGAAACGCAGCAGGCAAAAGTCCCCGTGTCGATCAGTAGTGGGATCGCGCTTGTGAATAGGCACCTGTCAGCAGCCTGTCCAATATAATTGGACCCGATTCTTTTTTTTCCCCACCTATTAGTTTGTTCATTGGTCTCTAACATTTCTTTTCGGGGCTTTCAAAAATATTACATCGTCAATATCTGAACGTCATGTAGCTATTTTATTAATGCCTTCAACTTAGTTTGATTACTGAATGTTTTTGTCGCAATTGGCCAATTCTACGGTCGTCATCATGAACTTGGTGACCGGTACGAAATATTCCGGCATTTCTCAAATTGTAGCAACGAATCATAAAAACATAAAAATTTCCGAAATGACCCTTTCCTGCAGTAAATTGATGAGATTAAATGAAATAAGAAATTTTAGAAAAGTAGAAATAATAATCGAAGATATATTTTCGATTTTACATTGCATGTGATTATCTGAAATAACTATTGGAATTCTTCAACCTACCATATGGACAACATTGATTTGCCACGTACACATGTTTATGGATGTTAATTACATTAAATAACCGCCAGATTTAACATGTGATCAAATTTGTTATAATTTCAAAAGAAAAATAATAAAGTTGATTTTATGAGAAGATGACATATAAGTATGTTAAAATTCCAATCTTCTATCGGTTGGGAGTTGTGGCGTGCTCCTGTGATCCAGCTACTTGGAGACCAGAGTTGGTGGACGGTGTGAAGGCAGGAGTCCTGCTGTCAGGTGATCTATGTTGAGCGGGCGTCCGCACTAAGATCGGTATCAATATGGGCACATCGAGGGAGCTCAGTGTGACCAGGTTGTCTAAGGAGGGACGTAAAGGCCCAGGGCGGAAACGCAGCAGGCAAAAGTCCCCGTGTCGATCAGTAGTGGGATCGCGCTTGTGAATAGGCACCTGTCAGCAGCCTGTCCAATATAATTGGACCCGATTCTTTTTTTCCCCCACCTATTAGTTTGTTCATTGGTCTCTAACATTTCTTTTCGGGGCTTTCAAAAATATTACATCGTCAATATCTGAACGTCATGTAGCTATTTTATTAATGCCTTCAACTTAGTTTGATTACTGAATGTTTTTGTCGCAATTGGCCAATTCTACGGTCGTCATCATGAACTTGGTGACCGGTACGAAATATTCCGGCATTTCTCAAATTGTAGCAACGAATCATAAAAACATAAAAATTTCCGAAATGACCCTTTCCTGCAGTAAATTGATGAGATTAAATGAAATAAGAAATTTTAGAAAAGTAGAAATAATAATCGAAGATATATTTTCGATTTTACATTGCATGTGATTATCTGAAATAACTATTGGAATTCTTCAACCTACCATATGGACAACATTGATTTGCCACGTACACATGTTTATGGATGTTAATTACATTAAATAACCGCCAGATTTAACATGTGATCAAATTTGTTATAATTTCAAAAGAAAAATAATAAAGTTGATTTTATGAGAAGATGACATATAAGTATGTTAAAATTCCAATCTTCTATCGGTTGGGAGTTGTGGCGTGCTCCTGTGATCCAGCTACTTGGAGACCAGAGTTGGTGGACGGTGTGAAGGCAGGAGTCCTGCTGTCAGGTGATCTATGTTGAGCGGGCGTCCGCACTAAGATCGGTATCAATATGGGCACACCGAGGGAGCTCAGTGTGACCAGGTTGTCTAAGGAGGGACGTAAAGGCCCAGGGCGGAAACGCAGCAGGCAAAAGTCCCCGTGTCGATCAGTAGTGGGATCGCACTTGTGAATAGGCACCTGTCAGCAGCCTGTCCAATATAATTGGACCCGATTCTTTTTTTCCCCCCCCACCTATTAGTTTGTTCATTGGTCTCTAACATTTCTTTTCGGGGCTTTCAAAAATATTACATCGTCAATATCTGAACGTCATGTAGCTATTTTATTAATGCCTTCAACTTAGTTTGATTACTGAATGTTTTTGTCGCAATTGGCCAATTCTACGGTCGTCATCATGAACTTGGTGACCGGTACGAAATATTCCGGCATTTCTCAAATTGTAGCAACGAATCATAAAAACATAAAAATTTCCGAAATGACCCTTTCCTGCAGTAAATTGATGAGATTAAATGAAATAAGAAATTTTAGAAAAGTAGAAATAATAATCGAAGATATATTTTCGATTTTACATTGCATGTGATTATCTGAAATAACTATTGGAATTCTTCAACCTACCATATGGACAACATTGATTTGCCACGTACACATGTTTATGGATGTTAATTACATTAAATAACCGCCAGATTTAACATGTGATCAAATTTGTTATAATTTCAAAAGAAAAATAATAAAGTTGATTTTATGAGAAGATGACATATAAGTATGTTAAAATTCCAATCTTCTATCGGTTGGGAGTTGTGGCGTGCTCCTGTGATCCAGCTACTTGGAGACCAGAGTTGGTGGACGGTGTGAAGGCAGGAGTCCTGCTGTCAGGTGATCTATGTTGAGCGGGCGTCCGCACTAAGATCGGTATCAATATGGGCACACCGAGGGAGCTCAGTGTGACCAGGTTGTCTAAGGAGGGACGTAAAGGCCCAGGGCGGAAACGCAGCAGGCAAAAGTCCCCGTGTCGATCAGTAGTGGGATCGCGCTTGTGAATAGGCACCTGTCAGCAGCCTGTCCAATATAATTGGACCCGATTCTTTTTTTTCCCCACCTATTAGTTTGTTCATTGGTCTCTAACATTTCTTTTCGGGGCTTTCAAAAATATTACATCGTCAATATCTGAACGTCATGTAGCTATTTTATTAATGCCTTCAACTTAGTTTGATTACTGAATGTTTTTGTCGCAATTGGCCAATTCTACGGTCGTCATCATGAACTTGGTGACCGGTACGAAATATTCCGGCATTTCTCAAATTGTAGCAACGAATCATAAAAACATAAAAATTTCCGAAATGACCCTTTCCTGCAGTAAATTGATGAGATTAAATGAAATAAGAAATTTTAGAAAAGTAGAAATAATAATCGAAGATATATTTTCGATTTTACATTGCATGTGATTATCTGAAATAACTATTGGAATTCTTCAACCTACCATATGGACAACATTGATTTGCCACGTACACATGTTTATGGATGTTAATTACATTAAATAACCGCCAGATTTAACATGTGATCAAATTTGTTATAATTTCAAAAGAAAAATAATAAAGTTGATTTTATGAGAAGATGACATATAAGTATGTTAAAATTCCAATCTTCTATCGGTTGGGAGTTGTGGCGTGCTCCTGTGATCCAGCTACTTGGAGACCAGAGTTGGTGGACGGTGTGAAGGCAGGAGTCCTGCTGTCAGGTGATCTATGTTGAGCGGGCGTCCGCACTAAGATCGGTATCAATATGGGCACACCGAGGGAGCTCAGTGTGACCAGGTTGTCTAAGGAGGGACGTAAAGGCCCAGGGCGGAAACGCAGCAGGCAAAAGTCCCCGTGTCGATCAGTAGTGGGATCGCGCTTGTGAATAGGCACCTGTCAGCAGCCTGTCCAATATAATTGGACCCGATTCTTTTTTTCCCCCACCTATTAGTTTGTTCATTGGTCTCTAACATTTCTTTTCGGGGCTTTCAAAAATATTACATCGTCAATATCTGAACGTCATGTAGCTATTTTATTAATGCCTTCAACTTAGTTTGATTACTGAATGTTTTTGTCGCAATTGGCCAATTCTACGGTCGTCATCATGAACTTGGTGACCGGTACGAAATATTCCGGCATTTCTCAAATTGTAGCAACGAATCATAAAAACATAAAAATTTCCGAAATGACCCTTTCCTGCAGTAAATTGATGAGATTAAATGAAATAAGAAATTTTAGAAAAGTAGAAATAATAATCGAAGATATATTTTCGATTTTACATTGCATGTGATTATCTGAAATAACTATTGGAATTCTTCAACCTACCATATGGACAACATTGATTTGCCACGTACACATGTTTATGGATGTTAATTACATTAAATAACCGCCAGATTTAACATGTGATCAAATTTGTTATAATTTCAAAAGAAAAATAATAAAGTTGATTTTATGAGAAGATGACATATAAGTATGTTAAAATTCCAATCTTCTATCGGTTGGGAGTTGTGGCGTGCTCCTGTGATCCAGCTACTTGGAGACCAGAGTTGGTGGACGGTGTGAAGGCAGGAGTCCTGCTGTCAGGTGATCTATGTTGAGCGGGCGTCCGCACTAAGATCGGTATCAATATGGGCACACCGAGGGAGCTCAGTGTGACCAGGTTGTCTAAGGAGGGACGTAAAGGCCCAGGGCGGAAACGCAGCAGGCAAAAGTCCCCGTGTCGATCAGTAGTGGGATCGCACTTGTGAATAGGCACCTGTCAGCAGCCTGTCCAATATAATTGGACCCGATTCTTTTTTTCCCCCACCTATTAGTTTGTTCATTGGTCTCTAACATTTCTTTTCGGGGCTTTCAAAAATATTACATCGTCAATATCTGAACGTCATGTAGCTATTTTATTAATGCCTTCAACTTAGTTTGATTACTGAATGTTTTTGTCGCAATTGGCCAATTCTACGGTCGTCATCATGAACTTGGTGACCGGTACGAAATATTCCGGCATTTCTCAAATTGTAGCAACGAATCATAAAAACATAAAAATTTCCGAAATGACCCTTTCCTGCAGTAAATTGATGAGATTAAATGAAATAAGAAATTTTAGAAAAGTAGAAATAATAATCGAAGATATATTTTCGATTTTACATTGCATGTGATTATCTGAAATAACTATTGGAATTCTTCAACCTACCATATGGACAACATTGATTTGCCACGTACACATGTTTATGGATGTTAATTACATTAAATAACCGCCAGATTTAACATGTGATCAAATTTGTTATAATTTCAAAAGAAAAATAATAAAGTTGAATTGATGAGAAGATGACATATAAGTATGTTAAAATTCCAATCTTCTATCGGTTGGGAGTTGTGGCGTGCTCCTGTGATCCAGCTACTTGGAGACCAGAGTTGGTGGACGGTGTGAAGGCAGGAGTCCTGCTGTCAGGTGATCTATGTTGAGCGGGCGTCCGCACTAAGATCGGTATCAATATGGGCACACCGAGGGAGCTCAGTGTGACCAGGTTGTCTAAGGAGGGACGTAAAGGCCCAGGGCGGAAACGCAGCAGGCAAAAGTCCCCGTGTCGATCAGTAGTGGGATCGCGCCTGTGAATAGGCACCTGTCAGCAGCCTGTCCAATATAATTGGACCCGATTCTTTTTTCCCCCCCACCTATTAGTTTGTTCATTGGTCTCTAACATTTCTTTTCGGGGCTTTCAAAAATATTACATCGTCAATATCTGAACGTCATGTAGCTATTTTATTAATGCCTTCAACTTAGTTTGATTACTGAATGTTTTTGTCGCATTTGGCCAATTCTACGGTCGTCATCATGAACTTGGTGACCGGTACGAAATATTCCGGTATTTCTCAAATTGTAGCAACGAATCATAAAAACATAAAAATTTCCGAAATGACCCTTTCCTGCAGTAAATTGATGAGATTAAATGAAATAAGAAATTTTAGAAAAGTAGAAATAATAATCGAAGATATATTTTCGATTTTACATTGCATGTGATTATCTGAAATAACTATTGGAATTCTTCAACCTACCATATGGACAACATTGATTTGCCACGTACACATGTTTATGGATGTTAATTACATTAAATAACCGCCAGATTTAACATGTGATCAAATTTGTTATAATTTCAAAAGAAAAATAATAAAGTTGATTTTATGAGAAGATGACATATAAGTATGTTAAAATTCCAATCTTCTATCGGTTGGGAGTTGTGGCGTGCTCCTGTGATCCAGCTACTTGGAGACCAGAGTTGGTGGACGGTGTGAAGGCAGGAGTCCTGCTGTCAGGTGATCTATGTTGAGCGGGCGTCCGCACTAAGATCGGTATCAATATGGGCACACCGAGGGAGCTCAGTGTGACCAGGTTGTCTAAGGAGGGACGTAAAGGCCCAGGGCGGAAACGCAGCAGGCAAAAGTCCCCGTGTCGATCAGTAGTGGGATCGCACTTGTGAATAGGCACCTGTCAGCAGCCTGTCCAATATAATTGGACCCGATTCTTTTTTTCCCCCACCTATTAGTTTGTTCATTGGTCTCTAACATTTCTTTTCGGGGCTTTCAAAAATATTACATCGTCAATATCTGAACGTCATGTAGCTATTTTATTAATGCCTTCAACTTAGTTTGATTACTGAATGTTTTTGTCGCAATTGGCCAATTCTACGGTCGTCATCATGAACTTGGTGACCGGTACGAAATATTCCGGCATTTCTCAAATTGTAGCAACGAATCATAAAAACATAAAAATTTCCGAAATGACCCTTTCCTGCAGTAAATTGATGAGATTAAATGAAATAAGAAATTTTAGAAAAGTAGAAATAATAATCGAAGATATATTTTCGATTTTACATTGCATGTGATTATCTGAAATAACTATTGGAATTCTTCAACCTACCATATGGACAACATTGATTTGCCACGTACACATGTTTATGGATGTTAATTACATTAAATAACCGCCAGATTTAACATGTGATCAAATTTGTTATAATTTCAAAAGAAAAATAATAAAGTTGAATTGATGAGAAGATGACATATAAGTATGTTAAAATTCCAATCTTCTATCGGTTGGGAGTTGTGGCGTGCTCCTGTGATCCAGCTACTTGGAGACCAGAGTTGGTGGACGGTGTGAAGGCAGGAGTCCTGCTGTCAGGTGATCTATGTTGAGCGGGCGTCCGCACTAAGATCGGTATCAATATGGGCACACCGAGGGAGCTCAGTGTGACCAGGTTGTCTAAGGAGGGACGTAAAGGCCCAGGGCGGAAACGCAGCAGGCAAAAGTCCCCGTGTCGATCAGTAGTGGGATCGCGCCTGTGAATAGGCACCTGTCAGCAGCCTGTCCAATATAATTGGACCCGATTCTTTTTCCCCCCCCACCTATTAGTTTGTTCATTGGTCTCTAACATTTCTTTTCGGGGCTTTCAAAAATATTACATCGTCAATATCTGAACGTCATGTAGCTATTTTATTAATGCCTTCAACTTAGTTTGATTACTGAATGTTTTTGTCGCATTTGGCCAATTCTACGGTCGTCATCGTGAACTTGGTGACCGGTACGAAATATTCCGGCATTTGTCAAATTGTAGCAACGAATCATAAAAACATAAAAATTTCCGAAATGACCCTTTCCTGCAGTAAATTGATGAGATTAAATGAAATAAGAAATTTTAGAAAAATAGAAATAATAATCGAAGATATATTTTCGATTTTACATTGCATGTGATTATCTGAAATAACTATTGGAATTCTTCAACCTACCATATGGACAACATTGATTTGCCACGTACACATGTTTATGGATGTTAATTACATTAAATAACCGCCAGATTTAACATGTGATCAAATTTGTTATAATTTCAAAAGAAAAATAATAAAGTTGAATTGATGAGAAGATGACATATAAGTATGTTAAAATTCCAATCTTCTATCGGTTGGGAGTTGTGGCGTGCTCCTGTGATCCAGCTACTTGGAGACCAGAGTTGGTGGACGGTGTGAAGGCAGGAGTCCTGCTGTCAGGTGATCTATGTTGAGCGGGCGTCCGCACTAAGATCGGTATCAATATGGGCACACCGAGGGAGCTCAGTGTGACCAGGTTGTCTAAGGAGGGACGTAAAGGCCCAGGGCGGAAACGCAGCAGGCAAAAGTCCCCGTGTCGATCAGTAGTGGGATCGCGCCTGTGAATAGGCACCTGTCAGCAGCCTGTCCAATATAATTGGACCCGATTCTTTTCCCCCCCCCCTATTAGTTTGTTCATTGGTCTCTAACATTTCTTTTCGGGGCTTTCAAAAATATTACATCGTCAATATCTGAACGTCATGTAGCTATTTTATTAATGCCTTCAACTTAGTTTGATTACTGAATGTTTTTGTCGCAATTGGCCAATTCTACGGTCGTCATCATGAACTTGGTGACCGGTACGAAATATTCCGGCATTTCTCAAATTGTAGCAACGAATCATAAAAACATAAAAATTTCCGAAATGACCCTTTCCTGCAGTAAATTGATGAGATTAAATGAAATAAGAAATTTTAGAAAAGTAGAAATAATAATCGAAGATATATTTTCGATTTTACATTGCATGTGATTATCTGAAATAACTATTGGAATTCTTCAACCTACCATATGGACAACATTGATTTGCCACGTACACATGTTTATGGATGTTAATTACATTAAATAACCGCCAGATTTAACATGTGATCAAATTTGTTATAATTTCAAAAGAAAAATAATAAAGTTGAATTGATGAGAAGATGACATATAAGTATGTTAAAATTCCAATCTTCTATCGGTTGGGAGTTGTGGCGTGCTCCTGTGATCCAGCTACTTGGAGACCAGAGTTGGTGGACGGTGTGAAGGCAGGAGTCCTGCTGTCAGGTGATCTATGTTGAGCGGGCGTCCGCACTAAGATCGGTATCAATATGGGCACATCGAGGGAGCTCAGTGTGACCAGGTTGTCTAAGGTGGGACGTAAAGGCCCAGGGCGGAAACGCAGCAGGCAAAAGTCCCCGTGTCGATCAGTAGTGGGATCGCGCCTGTGAATAGGCACCTGTCAGCAGCCTGTCCAATATAATTGGACCCGATTCTTTTTTTTCCCCCCACCTATTAGTTTGTTCATTGGTCTCTAACATTTCTTTTCGGGGCTTTCAAAAATATTACATCGTCAATATCTGAACGTCATGTAGCTATTTTATTAATGCCTTCAACTTAGTTTGATTACTGAATGTTTTTGTCGCATTTGGCCAATTCTACGGTCGTCATCGTGAACTTGGTGACCGGTACGAAATATTCCGGCATTTATCAAATTGTAGCAACGAATCATAAAAACATAAAAATTTCCGAAATGACCCTTTCCTGCAGTAAATTGATGAGATTAAATGAAATAAGAAATTTTAGAAAAGTAGAAATAATAATCGAAGATATATTTTCGATTTTACATTGCATGTGATTATCTGAAATAACTATTGGAATTCTTCAACCTACCATATGGACAACATTGATTTGCCACGTACACATGTTTATGGATGTTAATTACATTAAATAACCGCCAGATTTAACATGTGATCAAATTTGTTATAATTTCAAAAGAAAAATAATAAAGTTGATTTTATGAGAAGATGACATATAAGTATGTTAAAATTCCAATCTTCTATCGGTTGGGAGTTGTGGCGTGCTCCTGTGATCCAGCTACTTGGAGACCAGAGTTGGTGGACGGTGTGAAGGCAGGAGTCCTGCTGTCAGGTGATCTATGTTGAGCGGGCGTCCGCACTAAGATCGGTATCAATATGGGCACACCGAGGGAGCTCAGTGTGACCAGGTTGTCTAAGGAGGGACGTAAAGGCCCAGGGCGGAAACGCAGCAGGCAAAAGTCCCCGTGTCGATCAGTAGTGGGATCGCGCCTGTGAATAGGCACCTGTCAGCAGCCTGTCCAATATAATTGGACCCGATTCTTTCCCCCCCCCCCCCCCCACCTATTAGTTTGTTCATTGGTCTCTAACATTTCTTTTCGGGGCTTTCAAAAATATTACATCGTCAATATCTGAACGTCATGTAGCTATTTTATTAATGCCTTCAACTTAGTTTGATTACTGAATGTTTTTGTCGCATTTGGCCAATTCTACGGTCGTCATCATGAACTTGGTGACTGGTACGAAATATTCCGGCATTTCTCAAATTGTAGCAACGAATCATAAAAACATAAAAATTTCCGAAATGACCCTTTCCTGCAGTAAATTGATGAGATTAAATGAAATAAGAAATTTTAGAAAAGTAGAAATAATAATCGAAGATATATTTTCGATTTTACATTGCATGTGATTATCTGAAATAACTATTGGAATTCTTCAACCTACCATATGGACAACATTGATTTGCCACGTACACATGTTTATGGATGTTAATTACATTAAATAACCGCCAGATTTAACATGTGATCAAATTTGTTATAATTTCAAAAGAAAAATAATAAAGTTGATTTTATGAGAAGATGACATATAAGTATGTTAAAATTCCAATCTTCTATCGGTTGGGAGTTGTGGCGTGCTCCTGTGATCCAGCTACTTGGAGACCAGAGTTGGTGGACGGTGTGAAGGCAGGAGTCCTGCTGTCAGGTGATCTATGTTGAGCGGGCGTCCGCACTAAGATCGGTATCAATATGGGCACACCGAGGGAGCTCAGTGTGACCAGGTTGTCTAAGGAGGGACGTAAAGGCCCAGGGCGGAAACGCAGCAGGCAAAAGTCCCCGTGTCGATCAGTAGTGGGATCGCACTTGTGAATAGGCACCTGTCAGCAGCCTGTCCAATATAATTGGACCCGATTCTTTTTTTCCCCCACCTATTAGTTTGTTCATTGGTCTCTAACATTTCTTTTCGGGGCTTTCAAAAATATTACATCGTCAATATCTGAACGTCATGTAGCTATTTTATTAATGCCTTCAACTTAGTTTGATTACTGAATGTTTTTGTCGCAATTGGCCAATTCTACGGTCGTCATCATGAACTTGGTGACCGGTACGAAATATTCCGGCATTTCTCAAATTGTAGCAACGAATCATAAAAACATAAAAATTTCCGAAATGACCCTTTCCTGCAGTAAATTGATGAGATTAAATGAAATAAGAAATTTTAGAAAAGTAGAAATAATAATCGAAGATATATTTTCGATTTTACATTGCATGTGATTATCTGAAATAACTATTGGAATTCTTCAACCTACCATATGGACAACATTGATTTGCCACGTACACATGTTTATGGATGTTAATTACATTAAATAACCGCCAGATTTAACATGTGATCAAATTTGTTATAATTTCAAAAGAAAAATAATAAAGTTGATTTTATGAGAAGATGACATATAAGTATGTTAAAATTCCAATCTTCTATCGGTTGGGAGTTGTGGCGTGCTCCTGTGATCCAGCTACTTGGAGACCAGAGTTGGTGGACGGTGTGAAGGCAGGAGTCCTGCTGTCAGGTGATCTATGTTGAGCGGGCGTCCGCACTAAGATCGGTATCAATATGGGCACACCGAGGGAGCTCAGTGTGACCAGGTTGTCTAAGGAGGGACGTAAAGGCCCAGGGCGGAAACGCAGCAGGCAAAAGTCCCCGTGTCGATCAGTAGTGGGATCGCACTTGTGAATAGGCACCTGTCAGCAGCCTGTCCAATATAATTGGACCCGATTCTTTTTTTCCCCCACCTATTAGTTTGTTCATTGGTCTCTAACATTTCTTTTCGGGGCTTTCAAAAATATTACATCGTCAATATCTGAACGTCATGTAGCTATTTTATTAATGCCTTCAACTTAGTTTGATTACTGAATGTTTTTGTCGCATTTGGCCAATTCTACGGTCGTCATCATGAACTTGGTGACCGGTACGAAATATTCCGGCATTTCTCAAATTGTAGCAACGAATCATAAAAACATAAAAATTTCCGAAATGACCCTTTCCTGCAGTAAATTGATGAGATTAAATGAAATAAGAAATTTTAGAAAAGTAGAAATAATAATCGAAGATATATTTTCGATTTTACATTGCATGTGATTATCTGAAATAACTATTGGAATTCTTCAACCTACCATATGGACAACATTGATTTGCCACGTACACATGTTTATGGATGTTAATTACATTAAATAACCGCCAGATTTAACATGTGATCAAATTTGTTATAATTTCAAAAGAAAAATAATAAAGTTGAATTGATGAGAAGATGACATATAAGTATGTTAAAATTCCAATCTTCTATCGGTTGGGAGTTGTGGCGTGCTCCTGTGATCCAGCTACTTGGAGACCAGAGTTGGTGGACGGTGTGAAGGCAGGAGTCCTGCTGTCAGGTGATCTATGTTGAGCGGGCGTCCGCACTAAGATCGGTATCAATATGGGCACACCGAGGGAGCTCAGTGTGAGCAGGTTGTCTAAGGAGGGACGTAAAGGCCCAGGGCCGAAACGCAGCAGGCAAAAGTCCCCGTGTCGATCAGTAGTGGGATCGCGCCTGTGAATAGGCACCTGTCAGCAGCCTGTCCAATATAATTGGACCCGATTCTTTTTCCCCCCCCCCCCACCTATTAGTTTGTTCATTGGTCTCTAACATTTCTTTTCGGGGCTTTCAAAAATATTACATCGTCAATATCTGAACGTCATGTAGCTATTTTATTAATGCCTTCAACTTAGTTTGATTACTGAATGTTTTTGTCGCATTTGGCCAATTCTACGGTCGTCATCATGAACTTGGTGACCGGTACGAAATATTCCGGCATTTCTCAAATTGTAGCAACGAATCATAAAAACATAAAAATTTCCGAAATGACCCTTTCCTGCAGTAAATTGATGAGATTAAATGAAATAAGAAATTTTAGAAAAGTAGAAATAATAATCGAAGATATATTTTCGATTTTACATTGCATGTGATTATCTGAAATAACTATTGGAATTCTTCAACCTACCATATGGACAACATTGATTTGCCACGTACACATGTTTATGGATGTTAATTACATTAAATAACCGCCAGATTTAACATGTGATCAAATTTGTTATAATTTCAAAAGAAAAATAATAAAGTTGATTTTATGAGAAGATGACATATAAGTATGTTAAAATTCCAATCTTCTATCGGTTGGGAGTTGTGGCGTGCTCCTGTGATCCAGCTACTTGGAGACCAGAGTTGGTGGACGGTGTGAAGGCAGGAGTCCTGCTGTCAGGTGATCTATGTTGAGCGGGCGTCCGCACTAAGATCGGTATCAATATGGGCACACCGAGGGAGCTCAGTGTGACCAGGTTGTCTAAGGAGGGACGTAAAGGCCCAGGGCGGAAACGCAGCAGGCAAAAGTCCCCGTGTCGATCAGTAGTGGGATCGCACTTGTGAATAGGCACCTGTCAGCAGCCTGTCCAATATAATTGGACCCGATTCTTTTTTTCCCCCACCTATTAGTTTGTTCATTGGTCTCTAACATTTCTTTTCGGGGCTTTCAAAAATATTACATCGTCAATATCTGAACGTCATGTAGCTATTTTATTAATGCCTTCAACTTAGTTTGATTACTGAATGTTTTTGTCGCAATTGGCCAATTCTACGGTCGTCATCATGAACTTGGTGACCGGTACGAAATATTCCGGCATTTCTCAAATTGTAGCAACGAATCATAAAAACATAAAAATTTCCGAAATGACCCTTTCCTGCAGTAAATTGATGAGATTAAATGAAATAAGAAATTTTAGAAAAGTAGAAATAATAATCGAAGATATATTTTCGATTTTACATTGCATGTGATTATCTGAAATAACTATTGGAATTCTTCAACCTACCATATGGACAACATTGATTTGCCACGTACACATGTTTATGGATGTTAATTACATTAAATAACCGCCAGATTTAACATGTGATCAAATTTGTTATAATTTCAAAAGAAAAATAATAAAGTTGAATTGATGAGAAGATGACATATAAGTATGTTAAAATTCCAATCTTCTATCGGTTGGGAGTTGTGGCGTGCTCCTGTGATCCAGCTACTTGGAGACCAGAGTTGGTGGACGGTGTGAAGGCAGGAGTCCTGCTGTCAGGTGATCTATGTTGAGCGGGCGTCCGCACTAAGATCGGTATCAATATGGGCACACCGAGGGAGCTCAGTGTGACCAGGTTGTCTAAGGAGGGACGTAAAGGCCCAGGGCGGAAACGCAGCAGGCAAAAGTCCCCGTGTCGATCAGTAGTGGGATCGCGCCTGTGAATAGGCACCTGTCAGCAGCCTGTCCAATATAATTGGACCCGATTCTTCCCCCCCCCCCCCCCCACCTATTAGTTTGTTCATTGGTCTCTAACATTTCTTTTCGGGGCTTTCAAAAATATTACATCGTCAATATCTGAACGTCATGTAGCTATTTTATTAATGCCTACAACTTAGTTTGACTACTGAATGTTTTTGTCGCATTTGGCCAATTCTACGGTCGTGATCATGAACTTGGTGACCGGTACGAAATATTCCGGCATTTGTCAAATTGTAGCAACGAATCATAAAAACATAAAAATTTCCGAAATGACCCTTTCCTGCAGTAAATTGATGAGATTAAATGAAATAAGAAATTTTAGAAAAGTAGAAATAATAATCGAAGATATATTTTCGATTTTACATTGCATGTGATTATCTGAAATAACTATTGGAATTCTTCAACCTACCATATGGACAACATTGATTTGCCACGTACACATGTTTATGGATGTTAATTACATTAAATAACCGCCAGATTTAACATGTGATCAAATTTGTTATAATTTCAAAAGAAAAATAATAAAGTTGATTTTATGAGAAGATGACATATAAGTATGTTAAAATTCCAATCTTCTATCGGTTGGGAGTTGTGGCGTGCTCCTGTGATCCAGCTACTTGGAGACCAGAGTTGGTGGACGGTGTGAAGGCAGGAGTCCTGCTGTCAGGTGATCTATGTTGAGCGGGCGTCCGCACTAAGATCGGTATCAATATGGGCACACCGAGGGAGCTCAGTGTGACCAGGTTGTCTAAGGAGGGACGTAAAGGCCCAGGGCGGAAACGCAGCAGGCAAAAGTCCCCGTGTCGATCAGTAGTGGGATCGCGCCTGTGAATAGGCACCTGTCAGCAGCCTGTCCAATATAATTGGACCCGATTCTTTTTTTTTCCCCACCTATTAGTTTGTTCATTGGTCTCTAACATTTCTTTTCGGGGCTTTCAAAAATATTACATCGTCAATATCTGAACGTCATGTAGCTATTTTATTAATGCCTACAACTTAGTTTGATTACTGAATGTTTTTGTCGCATTTGGCCAATTCTACGGTCGTCATCATGAACTTGGTGACCGGTACGAAATATTCCGGCATTTGTCAAATTGTAGCAACGAATCATAAAAACATAAAAATTTCCGAAATGACCCTTTCCTGCAGTAAATTGATGAGATTAAATGAAATAAGAAATTTTAGAAAAGTAGAAATAATAATCGAAGATATATTTTCGATTTTACATTGCATGTGATTATCTGAAATAACTATTGGAATTCTTCAACCTACCATATGGACAACATTGATTTGCCACGTACACATGTTTATGGATGTTAATTACATTAAATAACCGCCAGATTTAACATGTGATCAAATTTGTTATAATTTCAAAAGAAAAATAATAAAGTTGAATTTATGAGAAGATGACATATAAGTATGTTAAAATTCCAATCTTCTATCGGTTGGGAGTTGTGGCGTGCTCCTGTGATCCAGCTACTTGGAGACCAGAGTTGGTGGACGGTGTGAAGGCAGGAGTCCTGCTGTCAGGTGATCTATGTTGAGCGGGCGTCCGCACTAAGATCGGTATCAATATGGGCACACCGAGGGAGCTCAGTGTGACCAGGTTGTCTAAGGAGGGACGTAAAGGCCCAGGGCGGAAACGCAGCAGGCAAAAGTCCCCGTGTCGATCAGTAGTGGGATCGCGCCTGTGAATAGGTACCTGTCAGCAGCCTGTCCAATATAATTGGACCCGATTCTTCCCCCCCCCCCCCCCCCACCTATTAGTTTGTTCATTGGTCTCTAACATTTCTTTTCGGGGCTTTCAAAAATATTACATCGTCAATATCTGAACGTCATGTAGCTATTTTATTAATGCCTACAACTTAGTTTGATTACTGAATGTTTTTGTCGCATTTGGCCAATTCTACGGTCGTCATCATGAACTTGGTGACCGGTACGAAATATTCCGGCATTTGTCAAATTGTAGCAACGAATCATAAAAACATAAAAATTTCCGAAATGACCCTTTCCTGCAGTAAATTGATGAGATTAAATGAAATAAGAAATTTTAGAAAAGTAGAAATAATAATCGAAGATATATTTTCGATTTTACATTGCATGTGATTATCTGAAATAACTATTGGAATTCTTCAACCTACCATATGGACAACATTGATTTGCCACGTACACATGTTTATGGATGTTAATTACATTAAATAACCGCCAGATTTAACATGTGATCAAATTTGTTATAATTTCAAAAGAAAAATAATAAAGTTGAATTGATGAGAAGATGACATATAAGTATGTTAAAATTCCAATCTTCTATCGGTTGGGAGTTGTGGCGTGCTCCTGTGATCCAGCTACTTGGAGACCAGAGTTGGTGGACGGTGTGAAGGCAGGAGTCCTGCTGTCAGGTGATCTATGTTGAGCGGGCGTCCGCACTAAGATCGGTATCAATATGGGCACACCGAGGGAGCTCAGTGTGACCAGGTTGTCTAAGGAGGGACGTAAAGGCCCAGGGCGGAAACGCAGCAGGCAAAAGTCCCCGTGTCGATCAGTAGTGGGATCGCGCCTGTGAATAGGCACCTGTCAGCAGCCTGTCCAATATAATTGGACCCGATTCTTTTTTTTTTCCCCACCTATTAGTTTGTTCATTGGTCTCTAACATTTCTTTTCGGGGCTTTCAAAAATATTACATCGTCAATATCTGAACGTCATGTAGCTATTTTATTAATGCCTTCAACTTAGTTTGATTACTGAATGTTTTTGTCGCATTTGGCCAATTCTACGGTCGTCATCATGAACTTGGTGACCGGTACGAAATATTCCGGCATTTCTCAAATTGTAGCAACGAATCATAAAAACATAAAAATTTCCGAAATGACCCTTTCCTGCAGTAAATTGATGAGATTAAATGAAATAAGAAATTTTAGAAAAGTAGAAATAATAATCGAAGATATATTTTCGATTTTACATTGCATGTGATTATCTGAAATAACTATTGGAATTCTTCAACCTACCATATGGACAACATTGATTTGCCACGTACACATGTTTATGGATGTTAATTACATTAAATAACCGCCAGATTTAACATGTGATCAAATTTGTTATAATTTCAAAAGAAAAATAATAAAGTTGAATTGATGAGAAGATGACATATAAGTATGTTAAAATTCCAATCTTCTATCGGTTGGGAGTTGTGGCATGCTCCTGTGATCCAGCTACTTGGAGACCAGAGTTGGTGGACGGTGTGAAGGCAGGAGTCCTGCTGTCAGGTGATCTATGTTGAGCGGGCGTCCGCACTAAGATCGGTATCAATATGGGCACACCGAGGGAGCTCAGTGTGACCAGGTTGTCTAAGGAGGGACGTAAAGGCCCAGGGCGGAAACGCAGCAGGCAAAGGTCCCCGTGTCGATCAGTAGTGGGATCGCGCCTGTGAATAGGCACCTGTCAGCAGCCTGTCCAATATAATTGGACCCGATTCTTTTTTTTTTTTCCCACCTATTAGTTTGTTCATTGGTCTCTAACATTTCTTTTCGGGGCTTTCAAAAATATTACATCGTCAATATCTGAACGTCATGTAGCTATTTTATTAATGCCTTCAACTTAGTTTGATTACTGAATGTTTTTGTCGCATTTGGCCAATTCTACGGTCGTCATCATGAACTTGGTGACCGGTACGAAATATTCCGGCATTTCTCAAATTGTAGCAACGAATCATAAAAACATAAAAATTTCCGAAATGACCCTTTCCTGCAGTAAATTGATGAGATTAAATGAAATAAGAAATTTTAGAAAAGTAGAAATAATAATCGAAGATATATTTTCGATTTTACATTGCATGTGATTATCTGAAATAACTATTGGAATTCTTCAACCTACCATATGGACAACATTGATTTGCCACGTACACATGTTTATGGATGTTAATTACATTAAATAACCGCCAGATTTAACATGTGATAAAATTTGTTATAATTTCAAAAGAAAAATAATAAAGTTGAATTGATGAGAAGATGACATATAAGTATGTTAAAATTCCAATCTTCTATCGGTTGGGAGTTGTGGCGTGCTCCTGTGATCCAGCTACTTGGAGACCAGAGTTGGTGGACGGTGTGAAGGCAGGAGTCCTGCTGTCAGGTGATCTATGTTGAGCGGGCGTCCGCACTAAGATCGGTATCAATATGGGCACACCGAGGGAGCTCAGTGTGACCAGGTTGTCTAAGGAGGGACGTAAAGGCCCAGGGCGGAAACGCAGCAGGCAAAAGTCCCCGTGTCGATCAGTAGTGGGATCGCGCCTGTGAATAGGTACCTGTCAGCAGCCTGTCCAATATAATTGGACCCGATTTCCCCCCCTTCCCCCCCACCTATTAGTTTGTTCATTGGTCTCTAACATATCTTTTCGGGGCTTTCAAAAATATTACATCGTCAATATCTGAACGTCATGTAGCTATTTTATTAATGCCTACAACTTAGTTTGATTACTGAATGTTTTTGTCGCATTTGGCCAATTCTACGGTCGTCATCATGAACTTGGTGACCGGTACGAAATATTCCGGCATTTGTTAAATTGTAGCAACGAATCATAAAAACATAAAAATTTCCGAAATGACCCTTTCCTGCAGTAAATTGATGAGATTAAATGAAATAAGAAATTTTAGAAAAGTAGAAATAATAATCGAAGATATATTTTCGATTTTACATTGCATGTGATTATCTGAAATAACTATTGGAATTCTTCAACCTACCATATGGACAACATTGATTTGCCACGTACACATGTTTATGGATGTTAATTACATTAAATAACCGCCAGATTTAACATGTGATCAAATTTGTTATTATTTCAAAAGAAAAATAATAAAGTTGAATTTATGAGAAGATGACATATAAGTATGTTAAAATTCCAATCTTCTATCGGTTGGGAGTTGTGGCGTGCTCCTGTGATCCAGCTACTTGGAGACCAGAGTTGGTGGACGGTGTGAAGGCAGGAGTCCTGCTGTCAGGTGATCTATGTTGAGCGGGCGTCCGCACTAAGATCGGTATCAATATGGGCACACCGAGGGAGCTCAGTGTGACCAGGTTGTCTAAGGAGGGACGTAAAGGCCCAGGGCGGAAACGCAGCAGGCAAAAGTCCCCGTGTCGATCAGTAGTGGGATCGCGCCTGTGAATAGGTACCTGTCAGCAGCCTGTCCAATATAATTGGACCCGATTCTTTCCCCCCCCCCCCCACCTATTAGTTTGTTCATTGGTCTCTAACATTTCTTTTCGGGGCTTTCAAAAATATTACATCGTCAATATCTGAACGTCATGTAGCTATTTTATTAATGCCTACAACTTAGTTTGATTACTGAATGTTTTTGTCGCATTTGGCCAATTCTACGGTCGTCATCGTGAACTTGGTGACCGGTACGAAATATTCCGGCATTTGTCAAATTGTAGCAACGAATCGTAAAAACATAAAAATTTCCGAAATGACCCTTTCCTGCAGTAAATTGATGAGATTAAATGAAATAAGAAATTTTAGAAAAGTAGAAATAATAATCGAAGATATATTTTCGATTTTACATTGCATGTGATTATCTGAAATAACTATTGGAATTCTTCAACCTACCATATGGACAACATTGATTTGCCACGTACACATGTTTATGGATGTTAATTACATTAAATAACCGCCAGATTTAACATGTGATCAAATTTGTTATAATTTCAAAAGAAAAATAATAAAGTTGAATTGATGAGAAGATGACATATAAGTATGTTAAAATTCCAATCTTCTATCGGTTGGGAGTTGTGGCGTGCTCCTGTGATCCAGCTACTTGGAGACCAGAGTTGGTGGACGGTGTGAAGGCAGGAGTCCTGCTGTCAGGTGATCTATGTTGAGCGGGCGTCCGCACTAAGATCGGTATCAATATGGGCACATCGAGGGAGCTCAGTGTGACCAGGTTGTCTAAGGAGGGACGTAAAGGCCCAGGGCGGAAACGCAGCAGGCAAAAGTCCCCGTGTCGATCAGTAGTGGGATCGCGCCTGTGAATAGGCACCTGTCAGCAGCCTGTCCAATATAATTGGACCCGATTCTTTCCCCCCCCCCCCTCCCCACCTATTAGTTTGTTCATTGGTCTCTAACATTTCTTTTCGAGGCTTTCAAAAATATTACATCGTCAATATCTGAACGTCATGTAGCTATTTTATTAATGCCTACAACTTAGTTTGATTACAGAATGTTTTTGTCGCATTTGGCCAATTCTACGGTCGTCATCGTGAACTTGGTGACCGGTACGAAATATTCCGGCATTTGTCAAATTGTAGCAACGAATCATAAAAACATAAAAATTTCCGAAATGACCCTTTCCTGCAGTAAATTGATGAGATTAAATGAAATAAGAAATTTTAGAAAAGTAGAAATAATAATCGAAGATATATTTTCGATTTTACATTGCATGTGATTATCTGAAATAACTATTGGAATTCTTCAACCTACCATATGGACAACATTGATTTGCCACGTACACATGTTTATGGATGTTAATTACATTAAATAACCGCCAGATTTAACATGTGATCAAATTTGTTATAATTTCAAAAGAAAAATAATAAAGTTGATTTTATGAGAAGATGACATATAAGTATGTTAAAATTCCAATCTTCTATCGGTTGGGAGTTGTGGCGTGCTCCTGTGATCCAGCTACTTGGAGACCAGAGTTGGTGGACGGTGTGAAGGCAGGAGTCCTGCTGTCAGGTGATCTATGTTGAGCGGGCGTCCGCACTAAGATCGGTATCAATATGGGCACACCGAGGGAGCTCAGTGTGACCAGGTTGTCTAAGGAGGGACGTAAAGGCCCAGGGCGGAAACGCAGCAGGCAAAAGTCCCCGTGTCGATCAGTAGTGGGATCGCGCCTGTGAATAGGTACCTGTCAGCAGCCTGTCCAATATAATTGGACCCGATTCTTCCCCCCCCCCCACCTATTAGTTTGTTCATTGGTCTCTAACATTTCTTTTCGGGGCTTTCAAAAATATTACATCGTCAATATCTGAACGTCATGTAGCTATTTTATTAATGCCTACAACTTAGTTTGATTACTGAATGTTTTTGTCGCATTTGGCCAATTCTACGGTCGTCATCATGAACTTGGTGACCGGTACGAAATATTCCGGCATTTGTCAAATTGTAGCAACGAATCATAAAAACATAAAAATTTCCGAAATGACCCTTTCCTGCAGTAAATTGATGAGATTAAATGAAATAAGAAATTTTAGAAAAGTAGAAATAATAATCGAAGATATATTTTCGATTTTACATTGCATGTGATTATCTGAAATAACTATTGGAATTCTTCAACCTACCATATGGACAACATTGATTTGCCACGTACACATGTTTATGGATGTTAATTACATTAAATAACCGCCAGATTGAACATGTGATCAAATTTGTTATAATTTCAAAAGAAAAATAATAAAGTTGAATTGATGAGAAGATGACATATAAGTATGTTAAAATTCCAATCTTCTATCGGTTGGGAGTTGTGGCGTGCTCCTGTGATCCAGCTACTTGGAGACCAGAGTTGGTGGACGGTGTGAAGGCAGGAGTCCTGCTGTCAGGTGATCTATGTTGAGCGGGCGTCCGCACTAAGATCGGTATCAATATGGGCACACCGAGGGAGCTCAGTGTGACCAGGTTGTCTAAGGAGGGACGTAAAGGCCCAGGGCGGAAACGCAGCAGGCAAAAGTCCCCGTGTCGATCAGTAGTGGGATCGCGCCTGTGAATAGGCACCTGTCAGCAGCCTGTCCAATATAATTGGACCCGATTCTTTTTTTTTCCCCCACCTATTAGTTTGTTCATTGGTCTCTAACATTTCTTTTCGGGGCTTTCAAAAATATTACATCGTCAATATCTGAACGTCATGTAGCTATTTTATTAATGCCTACAACTTAGTTTGATTACTGAATGTTTTTGTCGCATTTGGCCAATTCTACGGTCGTCATCATGAACTTGGTGACCGGTACGAAATATTCCGGCATTTGTCAAATTGTAGCAACGAATCATAAAAACATAAAAATTTCCGAAATGACCCTTTCCTGCAGTAAATTGATGAGATTAAATGAAATAAGAAATTTTAGAAAAGTAGAAATAATAATCGAAGATATATTTTCGATTTTACATTGCATGTGATTATCTGAAATAACTATTGGAATTCTTCAACCTACCATATGGACAACATTGATTTGCCACGTACACATGTTTATGGATGTTAATTACATTAAATAACCGCCAGATTTAACATGTGATCAAATTTGTTATAATTTCAAAAGAAAAATAATAAAGTTGATTTTATGAGAAGATGACATATAAGTATGTTAAAATTCCAATCTTCTATCGGTTGGGAGTTGTGGCGTGCTCCTGTGATCCAGCTACTTGGAGACCAGAGTTGGTGGACGGTGTGAAGGCAGGAGTCCTGCTGTCAGGTGATCTATGTTGAGCGGGCGTCCGCACTAAGATCGGTATCAATATGGGCACACCGAGGGAGCTCAGTGTGACCAGGTTGTCTAAGGAGGGACGTAAAGGCCCAGGGCGGAAACGCAGCAGGCAAAAGTCCCCGTGTCGATCAGTAGTGGGATCGCGCCTGTGAATAGGCACCTGTCAGCAGCCTGTCCAATATAATTGGACCCGATTCTTTCCCCCCCCCCCCCCACCTATTAGTTTGTTCATTGGTCTCTAACATTTCTTTTCGGGGCTTTCAAAAATATTACATCGTCAATATCTGAACGTCATGTAGCTATTTTATTAATGCCTACAACTTAGTTTGATTACTGAATGTTTTTGTCGCATTTGGCCAATTCTACGGTCGTCATCATGAACTTGGTGACCGGTACGAAATATTCCGGCATTTGTCAAATTGTAGCAACGAATCATAAAAACATAAAAATTTCCGAAATGACCCTTTCCTGCAGTAAATTGATGAGATTAAATGAAATAAGAAATTTTAGAAAAGTAGAAATAATAATCGAAGATATATTTTCGATTTTACATTGCATGTGATTATCTGAAATAACTATTGGAATTCTTCAACCTACCATATGGACAACATTGATTTGCCACGTACACATGTTTATGGATGTTAATTACATTAAATAACCGCCAGATTTAACATGTGATCAAATTTGTTATAATTTCAAAAGAAAAATAATAAAGTTGATTTTATGAGAAGATGACATATAAGTATGTTAAAATTCCAATCTTCTATCGGTTGGGAGTTGTGGCGTGCTCCTGTGATCCAGCTACTTGGAGACCAGAGTTGGTGGACGGTGTGAAGGCAGGAGTCCTGCTGTCAGGTGATCTATGTTGAGCGGGCGTCCGCACTAAGATCGGTATCAATATGGGCACACCGAGGGAGCTCAGTGTGACCAGGTTGTCTAAGGAGGGACGTAAAGGCCCAGGGCGGAAACGCAGCAGGCAAAAGTCCCCGTGTCGATCAGTAGTGGGATCGCGCCTGTGAATAGGTACCTGTCAGCAGCCTGTCCAATATAATTGGACCCGATTCTTCCCCCCCCCCCCCCCCCCACCTATTAGTTTGTTCATTGGTCTCTAACATTTCTTTTCGGGGCTTTCAAAAATATTACATCGTCAATATCTGAACGTCATGTAGCTATTTTATTAATGCCTACAACTTAGTTTGATTACTGAATGCTTTTGTCGCATTTGGCCAATTCTACGGTCGTCATCATGAACTTGGTGACCGGTACGAAATATTCCGGCATTTGTCAAATTGTAGCAACGAATCATAAAAACATAAAAATTTCCGAAATGACCCTTTCCTGCAGTAAATTGATGAGATTAAATGAAATAAGAAATTTTAGAAAAGTAGAAATAATAATCGAAGATATATTTTCGATTTTACATTGCATGTGATTATCTGAAATAACTATTGGAATTCTTCAACCTACCATATGGACAACATTGATTTGCCACGTACACATGTTTATGGATGTTAATTACATTAAATAACCGCCAGATTTAACATGTGATCAAATTTGTTATAATTTCAAAAGAAAAATAATAAAGTTGATTTTATGAGAAGATGACATATAAGTATGTTAAAATTCCAATCTTCTATCGGTTGGGAGTTGTGGCGTGCTCCTGTGATCCAGCTACTTGGAGACCAGAGTTGGTGGACGGTGTGAAGGCAGGAGTCCTGCTGTCAGGTGATCTATGTTGAGCGGGCGTCCGCACTAAGATCGGTATCAATATGGGCACACCGAGGGAGCTCAGTGTGACCAGGTTGTCTAAGGAGGGACGTAAAGGCCCAGGGCGGAAACGCAGCAGGCAAAAGTCCCCATGTCGATCAGTAGTGGGATCGCGCCTGTGAATAGGCACCTGTCAGCAGCCTGTCCAATATAATTGGACCCGATTCTTTTTTTTTTCCCCACCTATTAGTTTGTTCATTGGTCTCTAACATTTCTTTTCGGGGCTTTCAAAAATATTACATCGTCAATATCTGAACGTCATGTAGCTATTTTATTAATGCCTACAACTTAGTTTGATTACTGAATGTTTTTGTCGCATTTGGCCAATTCTACGGTCGTCATCATGAACTTGGTGACCGGTACGAAATATTCCGGCATTTGTCAAATTGTAGCAACGAATCATAAAAACATAAAAATTTCCGAAATGACCCTTTCCTGCAGTAAATTGATGAGATTAAATGAAATAAGAAATTTTAGAAAAGTAGAAATAATAATCGAAGATATATTTTCGATTTTACATTGCATGTGATTATCTGAAATAACTATTGGAATTCTTCAACCTACCATATGGACAACATTGATTTGCCACGTACACATGTTTATGGATGTTAATTACATTAAATAACCGCCAGATTTAACATGTGATCAAATTTGTTATAATTTCAAAAGAAAAATAATAAAGTTGAATTTATGAGAAGATGACATATAAGTATGTTAAAATTCCAATCTTCTATCGGTTGGGAGTTGTGGCGTGCTCCTGTGATCCAGCTACTTGGAGACCAGAGTTGGTGGACGGTGTGAAGGCAGGAGTCCTGCTGTCAGGTGATCTATGTTGAGCGGGCGTCCGCACTAAGATCGGTATCAATATGGGCACACCGAGGGAGCTCAGTGTGACCAGGTTGTCTAAGGAGGGACGTAAAGGCCCAGGGCGGAAACGCAGCAGGCAAAAGTCACCGTGTCGATCAGTAGTGGGATCGCGCCTGTGAATAGGTACCTGTCAGCAGCCTGTCCAATATAATTGGACCCGATTCTTCCCCCCCCCCCCCCCCCACCTATTAGTTTGTTCATTGGTCTCTAACATTTCTTTTCGGGGCTTTCAAAAATATTACATCGTCAATATCTGAACGTCATGTAGCTATTTTATTAATGCCTACAACTTAGTTTGATTACTGAATGTTTTTGTCGCATTTGGCCAATTCTACGGTCGTCATCATGAACTTGGTGACCGGTACGAAATATTCCGGCATTTGTCAAATTGTAGCAACGAATCATAAAAACATAAAAATTTCCGAAATGACCCTTTCCTGCAGTAAATTGATGAGATTAAATGAAATAAGAAATTTTAGAAAAGTAGAAATAATAATCGAAGATATATTTTCGATTTTACATTGCATGTGATTATCTGAAATAACTATTGGAATTCTTCAACCTACCATATGGACAACATTGATTTGCCACGTACACATGTTTATGGATGTTAATTACATTAAATAACCGCCAGATTTAACATGTGATCAAATTTGTTATAATTTCAAAAGAAAAATAATAAAGTTGAATTTATGAGAAGATGACATATAAGTATGTTAAAATTCCAATCTTCTATCGGTTGGGAGTTGTGGCGTGCTCCTGTGATCCAGCTACTTGGAGACCAGAGTTGGTGGACGGTGTGAAGGCAGGAGTCCTGCTGTCAGGTCATCTATGTTGAGCGGGCGTCCGCACTAAGATCGGTATCAATATGGGCACACCGAGGGAGCTCAGTGTGACCAGGTTGTCTAAGGAGGGACGTAAAGGCCCAGGGCGGAAACGCAGCAGGCAAAAGTCCCCGTGTCGATCAGTAGTGGGATCGCGCCTGTGAATAGGTACCTGTCAGCAGCCTGTCCAATATAATTGGACCCGATTTCCCCCCCTTCCCCCCCACCTATTAGTTTGTTCATTGGTCTCTAACATTTCTTTTCGGGGCTTTCAAAAATATTACATCGTCAATATCTGAACGTCATGTAGCTATTTTATTAATGCCTACAACTTAGTTTGATTACTGAATGTTTTTGTCGCATTTGGCCAATTCTACGGTCGTCATCATGAACTTGGTGACCGGTACGTAATATTCCGGCATTTGTTAAATTGTAGCAACGAATCATAAAAACATAAAAATTTCCGAAATGACCCTTTCCTGCAGTAAATTGATGAGATTAAATGAAATAAGAAATTTTAGAAAAGTAGAAATAATAATCGAAGATATATTTTCGATTTTACATTGCATGTGATTATCTGAAATAACTATTGGAATTCTTCAACCTACCATATGGACAACATTGATTTGCCACGTACACATGTTTATGGATGTTAATTACATTAAATAACCGCCAGATTTAACATGTGATCAAATTTGTTATTATTTCAAAAGAAAAATAATAAAGTTGAATTTATGAGAAGATGACATATAAGTATGTTAAAATTCCAATCTTCTATCGGTTGGGAGTTGTGGCGTGCTCCTGTGATCCAGCTACTTGGAGACCAGAGTTGGTGGACGGTGTGAAGGCAGGAGTCCTGCTGTCAGGTCATCTATGTTGAGCGGGCGTCCGCACTAAGATCGGTATCAATATGGGCACACCGAGGGAGCTCAGTGTGACCAGGTTGTCTAAGGAGGGACGTAAAGGCCCAGGGCGGAAACGCAGCAGGCAAAAGTCCCCGTGTCGATCAGTAGTGGGATCGCGCCTGTGAATAGGTACCTGTCAGCAGCCTGTCCAATATAATTGGACCCGATTTCCCCCCCTTCCCCCCCACCTATTAGTTTGTTCATTGGTCTCTAACATTTCTTTTCGGGGCTTTCAAAAATATTACATCGTCAATATCTGAACGTCATGTAGCTATTTTATTAATGCCTACAACTTAGTTTGATTACTGAATGTTTTTGTCGCATTTGGCCAATTCTACGGTCGTCATCATGAACTTGGTGACCGGTACGTAATATTCCGGCATTTGTTAAATTGTAGCAACGAATCATAAAAACATAAAAATTTCCGAAATGACCCTTTCCTGCAGTAAATTGATGAGATTAAATGAAATAAGAAATTTTAGAAAAGTAGAAATAATAATCGAAGATATATTTTCGATTTTACATTGCATGTGATTATCTGAAATAACTATTGGAATTCTTCAACCTACCATATGGACAACATTGATTTGCCACGTACACATGTTTATGGATGTTAATTACATTAAATAACCGCCAGATTTAACATGTGATCAAATTTGTTATTATTTCAAAAGAAAAATAATAAAGTTGAATTTATGAGAAGATGACATATAAGTATGTTAAAATTCCAATCTTCTATCGGTTGGGAGTTGTGGCGTGCTCCTGTGATCCAGCTACTTGGAGACCAGAGTTGGTGGACGGTGTGAAGGCAGGAGTCCTGCTGTCAGGTGATCTATGTTGAGCGGGCGTCCGCACTAAGATCGGTATCAATATGGGCACACCGAGGGAGCTCAGTGTGACCAGGTTGTCTAAGGAGGGACGTAAAGGCCCAGGGCGGAAACGCAGCAGGCAAAAGTCCCCGTGTCGATCAGTAGTGGGATCGCGCCTGTGAATAGGTACCTGTCAGCAGCCTGTCCAATATAATTGGACCCGATTCTTTCCCCCCCCCCCACCTATTAGTTTGTTCATTGGTCTCTAACATTTCTTTTCGGGGCTTTCAAAAATATTACATCGTCAATATCTGAACGTCATGTAGCTATTTTATTAATGCCTACAACTTAGTTTGATTACTGAATGTTTTTGTCGCATTTGGCCAATTCTACGGTCGTCATCGTGAACTTGGTGACCGGTACGAAATATTCCGGCATTTGTCAAATTGTAGCAACGAATCGTAAAAACATAAAAATTTCCGAAATGACCCTTTCCTGCAGTAAATTGATGAGATTAAATGAAATAAGAAATTTTAGAAAAGTAGAAATAATAATCGAAGATATATTTTCGATTTTACATTGCATGTGATTATCTGAAATAACTATTGGAATTCTTCAACCTACCATATGGACAACATTGATTTGCCACGTACACATGTTTATGGATGTTAATTACATTAAATAACCGCCAGATTTAACATGTGATCAAATTTGTTATAATTTCAAAAGAAAAATAATAAAGTTGAATTTATGAGAAGATGACATATAAGTATGTTAAAATTCCAATCTTCTATCGGTTGGGAGTTGTGGCGTGCTCCTGTGATCCAGCTACTTGGAGACCAGAGTTGGTGGACGGTGTGAAGGCAGGAGTCCTGCTGTCAGGTGATCTATGTTGAGCGGGCGTCCGCACTAAGATCGGTATCAATATGGGCACACCGAGGGAGCTCAGTGTGACCAGGTTGTCTAAGGAGGGACGTAAAGGCCCAGGGCGGAAACGCAGCAGGCAAAAGTCCCCGTGTCGATCAGTAGTGGGATCGCGCCTGTGAATAGGCACCTGTCAGCAGCCTGTCCAATGTAATTGGACCCGATTCTTTCCCCCCCCCCCCCCCCCACCTATTAGTTTGTTCATTGGACTCTAACATTTCTTTTCGGGGCTTTCAAAAATATTACATCGTCAATATCTGAACGTCATGTAGCTATTTTATTAATGCCTACAACTTAGTTTGATTACTGAATGTTTTTGTCGCATTTGGCCAATTCTACGGTCGTCATCGTGAACTTGGTGACCGGTACGAAATATTCCGGCATTTGTCAAATTGTAGCAACGAATCATAAAAACATAAAAATTTCCGAAATGACCCTTTCCTGCAGTAAATTGATGAGATTAAATGAAATAAGAAATTTTAGAAAAGTAGAAATAATAATCGAAGATATATTTTCGATTTTACATTGCATGTGATTATCTGAAATAACTATTGGAATTCTTCAACCTACCATATGGACAACATTGATTTGCCACGTACACATGTTTATGGATGTTAATTACATTAAATAACCGCCAGATTTAACATGTGATCAAATTTGTTATAATTTCAAAAGAAAAATAATAAAGTTGATTTTATGAGAAGATGACATATAAGTATGTTAAAATTCCAATCTTCTATCGGTTGGGAGTTGTGGCGTGCTCCTGTGATCCAGCTACTTGGAGACCAGAGTTGGTGGACGGTGTGAAGGCAGGAGTCCTGCTGTCAGGTGATCTATGTTGAGCGGGCGTCCGCACTAAGATCGGTATCAATATGGGCACACCGAGGGAGCTCAGTGTGACCAGGTTGTCTAAGGAGGGACGTAAAGGCCCAGGGCGGAAACGCAGCAGGCAAAAGTCCCCGTGTCGATCAGTAGTGGGATCGCGCCTGTGAATAGGCACCTGTCAGCAGCCTGTCAAATATAATTGGACCCGATTCTTTTTTCCCCCCACCTATTAGTTTGTTCATTGGTCTCTAACATTTCTTTTCGGGGCTTTCAAAAATATTACATCGTCAATATCTGAACGTCATGTAGCTATTTTATTAATGCCTTCAACTTAGTTTGATTACTGAATGTTTTTGTCGCATTTGGCCAATTCTACGGTCGTCATCATGAACTTGGTGACCGGTACGAAATATTCCGGCATTTCTCAAATTGTAGCAACGAATCATAAAAACATAAAAATTTCCGAAATGACCCTTTCCTGCAGTAAATTGATGAGATTAAATGAAATAAGAAATTTTAGAAAAGTAGAAATAATAATCGAAGATATATTTTCGATTTTACATTGCATGTGATTATCTGAAATAACTATTGGAATTCTTCAACCTACCATATGGACAACCTTGATTTGCCACGTGCACATGTTTATGGATGTTAATTTCATTAATTAACCGCCAGATTTAACATGTGATCAAATTTGTTATAATTTCAAAAGAAAAATAATAAAGTTGAATTTATGAGAAGATGACATATAAGTATGTTAAAATTCCAATCTTCTATCGGTTGGGAGTTGTGGCGTGCTCCTGTGATCCAGCTACTTGGAGACCAGAGTTGGTGGACGGTGTGAAGGCAGGAGTCCTGCTGTCAGGTGATCTATGTTGAGCGGGCGTCCGCACTAAGATCGGTATCAATATGGGCACATCGAGGGAGCTCAGTGTGACCAGGTTGTCTAAGGAGGGACGTAAAGGCCCAGGGCGGAAACGCAGCAGGCAAAAGTCCCCGTGTCGATCAGTAGTGGGATCGCGCCTGTGAATAGGCACCTGTCAGCAGCCTGTCCAATATAATTGGACCCGATTCTTCCCCCCCCCCCCCCCACCTATTAGTTTGTTCATTGGTCTCTAACATTTCTTTTCGGGGCTTTCAAAAATATTACATCGTCAATATCTGAACGTCATGTAGCTATTTTATTAATGCCTTCAACTTAGTTTGATTACTGAATGTTTTTGTCGCAATTGGCCAATTCTACGGTCGTCATCATGAACTTGGTGACCGGTACGAAATATTCCGGCATTTCTCAAATTGTAGCAACGAATCATAAAAACATAAAAATTTCCGAAATGACCCTTTCCTGCAGTAAATTGATGAGATTAAATTAAATAAGAAATTTTAGAAAAGTAGAAATAATAATCGAAGATATATTTTCGATTTTACATTGCATGTGATTATCTGAAATAACTATTGGAATTCTTCAACCTACCATATGGACAACATTGATTTGCCACGTACACATGTTTATGGATGTTAATTACATTAAATAACCGCCAGATTTAACATGTGATCAAATTTGTTATAATTTCAAAAGAAAAATAATAAAGTTGAATTTATGAGAAGATGACATATAAGTATGTTAAAATTCCAATCTTCTATCGGTTGGGAGTTGTGGCGTGCTCCTGTGATCCAGCTACTTGGAGACCAGAGTTGGTGGACGGTGTGAAGGCAGGAGTCCTGCTGTCAGGTGATCTATGTTGAGCGGGCGTCCGCACTAAGATCGGTATCAATATGGGCACACCGAGGGAGCTCAGTGTGACCAGGTTGTCTAAGGAGGGACGTAAAGGCCCAGGGCGGAAACGCAGCAGGCAAAAGTCCCCGTGTCGATCAGTAGTGGGATCGCGCCTGTGAATAGGCACCTGTCAGCAGCCTGTCCAATATAATTGGACCCGATTCTTTTTTTCCCCCCACCTATTAGTTTGTTCATTGGTCTCTAACATTTCTTTTCGGGGCTTTCAAAAATATTACATCGTCAATATCTGAACGTCATGTAGCTATTTTATTAATGCCTTCAACTTAGTTTGATTACTGAATGTTTTTGTCGCAATTGGCCAATTCTACGGTCGTCATCATGAACTTGGTGACCGGTACGAAATATTCCGGCATTTCTCAAATTGTAGCAACGAATCATAAAAACATAAAAATTTCCGAAATGACCCTTTCCTGCAGTAAATTGATGAGATTAAATGAAATAAGAAATTTTAGAAAAGTAGAAATAATAATCGAAGATATATTTTCGATTTTACATTGCATGTGATTATCTGAAATAACTATTGGAATTCTTCAACCTACCATATGGACAACATTGATTTGCCACGTACACATGTTTATGGATGTTAATTACATTAAATAACCGCCAGATTTAACATGTGATCAAATTTGTTATAATTTCAAAAGAAAAATAATAAAGTTGAATTTATGAGAAGATGACATATAAGTATGTTAAAATTCCAATCTTCTATCGGTTGGGAGTTGTGGCGTGCTCCTGTGATCCAGCTACTTGGAGACCAGAGTTGGTGGACGGTGTGAAGGCAGGAGTCCTGCTGTCAGGTGATCTATGTTGAGCGGGCGTCCGCACTAAGATCGGTATCAATATGGGCACACCGAGGGAGCTCAGTGTGACCAGGTTGTCTAAGGAGGGACGTAAAGGCCCAGGGCGGAAACGCAGCAGGCAAAAGTCCCCGTGTCGATCAGTAGTGGGATCGCGCCTGTGAATAGGCACCTGTCAGCAGCCTGTCCAATATAATTGGACCCGATTCTTTTTTTTTTTTCCCACCTATTAGTTTGTTCATTGATCTCTAACATTTCTTTTCGGGGCTTTCAAAAATATTACATCGTCAATATCTGAACGTCATGTAGCTATTTTATTAATGCCTACAACTTAGTTTGATTACTGAATGTTTTTGTCGCATTTGGCCAATTCTACGGTCGTCATCATGAACTTGGTGACCGGTACGAAATATTCCGGCATTTCTCAAATTGTAGCAACGAATCATAAAAACATAAAAATTTCCGAAATGACCCTTTCCTGCAGTAAATTGATGAGATTAAATGAAATAAGAAATTTTAGAAAAGTAGAAATAATAATCGAAGATATATTTTCGATTTTACATTGCATGTGATTATCTGAAATAACTATTGGAATTCTTCAACCTACCATATGGACAACCTTGATTTGCCACGTACACATGTTTATGGATGTTAATTTCATTAAATAACCGCCAGATTTAACATGTGATCAAATTTGTTATAATTTCAAAAGAAAAATAATAATGTGGAATTTATGAGAAGATGACATATAAGTATGTTAAAATTCCAATCTTCTATCGGTTGGGAGTTGTGGCGTGCTCCTGTGATCCAGCTACTTGGAGACCAGAGTTGGTGGACGGTGTGAAGGCAGGAGTCCTGCTGTCAGGTGATCTATGTTGAGCGGGCGTCCGCACTAAGATCGGTATCAATATGGGCACATCGAGGGAGCTCAGTGTGACCAGGTTGTCTATGGAGGGACGTAAAGGCCCAGGGCGGAAACGCAGCAGGCAAAAGTCCCCGTGTCGATCAGTAGTGGGATCGCGCCTGTGAATAGGCACCTGTCAGCAGCCTGTCCAATATAATTGGACCCGATTCTTCCCCCCCCCCCCCACCTATTAGTTTGTTCATTGGTCTCTAACATTTCTTTTCGGGGCTTTCAAAAATATTACATCGTCAATATCTGAACGTCATGTAGCTATTTTATTAATGCCTTCAACTTAGTTTGATTACTGAATGTTTTTGTCGCATTTGGCCAATTCTACGGTCGTCATCATGAACTTGGTGACCGGTACGAAATATTCCGGCATTTCTCAAATTGTAGCAACGAATCATAAAAACATAAAAATTTCCGAAATGACCCTTTCCTGCAGTAAATTGATGAGATTAAATGAAATAAGAAATTTTAGAAAAGTAGAAATAATAATCGAAGATATATTTTCGATTTTACATTGCATGTGATTATCTGAAATAACTATTGGAATTCTTCAACCTACCATATGGACAACATTGATTTGCCACGTACACATGTTTATGGATGTTAATTACATTAAATAACCGCCAGATTTAACATGTGATCAAATTTGTTATAATTTCAAAAGAAAAATAATAAAGTTGAATTGATGAGAAGATGACATATAAGTATGTTAAAATTCCAATCTTCTATCGGTTGGGAGTTGTGGCGTGCTCCTGTGATCCAGCTACTTGGAGACCAGAGTTGGTGGACGGTGTGAAGGCAGGAGTCCTGCTGTCAGGTGATCTATGTTGAGCGGGCGTCCGCACTAAGATCGGTATCAATATGGGCACACCGAGGGAGCTCAGTGTGACCAGGTTGTCTAAGGAGGGACGTAAAGGCCCAGGGCGGAAACGCAGCAGGCAAAAGTCCCCGTGTCGATCAGTAGTGGGATCGCGCCTGTGAATAGGCACCTGTCAGCAGCCTGTCCAATATAATTGGACCCGATTCTTTTTTTTTTTCCCCTATTAGTTTGTTCATTGGTCTCTAACATTTCTTTTCGGGGCTTTCAAAAATATTACATCGTCAATATCTGAACGTCATGTAGCTATTTTATTAATGCCTTCAACTTAGTTTGATTACTGAATGTTTTTGTCGCATTTGGCCAATTCTACGGTCGTCATCATGAACTTGGTGACCGGTACGAAATATTCCGGCATTTCTCAAATTGTAGCAACGAATCATAAAAACATAAAAATTTCCGAAATGACCCTTTCCTGCAGTAAATTGATGAGATTAAATGAAATAAGAAATTTTAGAAAAGTAGAAATAATAATCGAAGATATATTTTCGATTTTACATTGCATGTGATTATCTGAAATAACTATTGGAATTCTTCAACCTACCATATGGACAACATTGATTTGCCACGTACACATGTTTATGGATGTTAATTACATTAAATAACCGCCAGATTTAACATGTGATCAAATTTGTTATAATTTCAAAAGAAAAATAATAAAGTTGAATTGATGAGAAGATGACATATAAGTATGTTAAAATTCCAATCTTCTATCGGTTGGGAGTTGTGGCGTGCTCCTGTGATCCAGCTACTTGGAGACCAGAGTTGGTGGACGGTGTGAAGGCAGGAGTCCTGCTGTCAGGTGATCTATGTTGAGCGGGCGTCCGCACTAAGATCGGTATCAATATGGGCACACCGAGGGAGCTCAGTGTGACCAGGTTGTCTAAGGAGGGACGTAAAGGCCCAGGGCGGAAACGCAGCAGGCAAAAGTCCCCGTGTCGATCAGTAGTGGGATCGCGCCTGTGAATAGGCACCTGTCAGCAGCCTGTCCAATATAATTGGACCCGATTCTTTTTTTTTTTCCCCTATTAGTTTGTTCATTGGTCTCTAACATTTCTTTTCGGGGCTTTCAAAAATATTACATCGTCAATATCTGAACGTCATGTAGCTATTTTATTAATGCCTTCAACTTAGTTTGATTACTGAATGTTTTTGTCGCATTTGGCCAATTCTACGGTCGTCATCATGAACTTGGTGACCGGTACGAAATATTCCGGCATTTCTCAAATTGTAGCAACGAATCATAAAAACATAAAAATTTCCGAAATGACCCATTCCTGCAGTAAATTGATGAGATTAAATGAAATAAGAAATTTTAGAAAAGTAGAAATAATAATCGAAGATATATTTTCGATTTTACATTGCATGTGATTATCTGAAATAACTATTGGAATTCTTCAACCTACCATATGGACAACATTGATTTGCCACGTACACATGTTTATGGATGTTAATTACATTAAATAACCGCCAGATTTAACATGTGATCAAATTTGTTATAATTTCAAAAGAAAAATAATAAAGTTGAATTGATGAGAAGATGACATATAAGTATGTTAAAATTCCAATCTTCTATCGGTTGGGAGTTGTGGCGTGCTCCTGTGATCCAGCTACTTGGAGACCAGAGTTGGTGGACGGTGTGAAGGCAGGAGTCCTGCTGTCAGGTGATCTATGTTGAGCGGGCGTCCGCACTAAGATCGGTATCAATATGGGCACATCGAGGGAGCTCAGTGTGACCAGGTTGTCTAAGGAGGGACGTAAAGGCCCAGGGCGGAAACGCAGCAGGCAAAAGTCCCCGTGTCGATCAGTAGTGGGATCGCGCCTGTGAATAGGCACCTGTCAGCAGCCTGTCCAATATAATTGGACCCGATTCTTCCCCCCCCCCCCCCCCCACCTATTAGTTTGTTCATTGGTCTCTAACATTTCTTTTCGGGGCTTTCAAAAATATTACATCGTCAATATCTGAACGTCATGTAGCTATTTTATTAATGCCTTCAACTTAGTTTGATTACTGAATGTTTTTGTCGCATTTGGCCAATTCTACGGTCGTCATCATGAACTTGGTGACCGGTACGAAATATTCCGGCATTTCTCAAATTGTAGCAACGAATCATAAAAACATAAAAATTTCCGAAATGACCCTTTTCTGCAGTAAATTGATGAGATTAAATGAAATAAGAAATTTTAGAAAAGTAGAAATAATAATCGAAGATATATTTTCGATTTTACATTGCATGTGATTATCTGAAATAACTATTGGAATTCTTCAACCTACCATATGGACAACATTGATTTGCCACGTACACATGTTTATGGATGTTAATTACATTAAATAACCGCCAGATTTAACATGTGATCAAATTTGTTATAATTTCAAAAGAAAAATAATAAAGTTGAATTGATGAGAAGATGACATATAAGTATGTTAAAATTCCAATCTTCTATCGGTTGGGAGTTGTGGCGTGCTCCTGTGATCCAGCTACTTGGAGACCAGAGTTGGTGGACGGTGTGAAGGCAGGAGTCCTGCTGTCAGGTCATCTATGTTGAGCGGGCGTCCGCACTAAGATCGGTATCAATATGGGCACACCGAGGGAGCTCAGTGTGACCAGGTTGTCTAAGGAGGGACGTAAAGGCCCAGGGCGGAAACGCAGCAGGCAAAAGTCCCCGTGTCGATCAGTAGTGGGATCGTGCCTGTGAATAGGCACCTGTCAGCAGCCTGTCCAATATAATTGGACCCGATTCTTTTTTTTTTCTCCCCCACCTATTAGTTTGTTCATTGGTCTCTAACATTTCTTTTCGGGGCTTTCAAAAATATTACATCGTCAATATCTGAACGTCATGTAGCTATTTTATTAATGCCTTCAACTTAGTTTGATTACTGAATGTTTTTGTCGCATTTGGCCAATTCTACGGTCGTCATCATGAACTTGGTGACCGGTACGAAATATTCCGGCATTTCTCAAATTGTAGCAACGAATCATAAAAACATAAAAATTTCCGAAATGACCCTTTCCTGCAGTAAATTGATGAGATTAAATGAAATAAGAAATTTTAGAAAAGTAGAAATAATAATCGAAGATATATTTTCGATTTTACATTGCATGTGATTATCTGAAATAACTATTGGAATTCTTCAACCTACCATATGGACAACATTGATTTGCCACGTACACATGTTTATGGATGTTAATTACATTAAATAACCGCCAGATTTAACATGTGATCAAATTTGTTATAATTTCAAAAGAAAAATAATAAAGTTGAATTGATGAGAAGATGACATATAAGTATGTTAAAATTCCAATCTTCTATCGGTTGGGAGTTGTGGCGTGCTCCTGTGATCCAGCTACTTGGAGACCAGAGTTGGTGGACGGTGTGAAGGCAGGAGTCCTGCTGTCAGGTGATCTATGTTGAGCGGGCGTCCGCACTAAGATCGGTATCAATATGGGCACACCGAGGGAGCTCAGTGTGACCAGGTTGTCTAAGGAGGGACGTAAAGGCCCAGGGCGGAAACGCAGCAGGCAAAAGTCCCCGTGTCGATCAGTAGTGGGATCGTGCCTGTGAATAGGCACCTGTCAGCAGCCTGTCCAATATAATTGGACCCGATTCTTTTTTTTTTTCCCCCACCTATTAGTTTGTTCATTGGTCTCTAACATTTCTTTTCGGGGCTTTCAAAAATATTACATCGTCAATATCTGAACGTCATGTAGCTATTTTATTAATGCCTTCAACTTAGTTTGATTACTGAATGTTTTTGTCGCATTTGGCCAATTCTACGGTCGTCATCATGAACTTGGTGACCGGTACGAAATATTCCGGCATTTCTCAAATTGTAGCAACGAATCATAAAAACATAAAAATTTCCGAAATGACCCTTTCCTGCAGTAAATTGATGAGATTAAATGAAATAAGAAATTTTAGAAAAGTAGAAATAATAATCGAAGATATATTTTCGATTTTACATTGCATGTGATTATCTGAAATAACTATTGGAATTCTTCAACCTACCATATGGACAACATTGATTTGCCACGTACACATGTTTATGGATGTTAATTACATTAAATAACCGCCAGATTTAACATGTGATCAAATTTGTTATAATTTCAAAAGAAAAATAATAAAGTTGAATTGATGAGAAGATGACATATAAGTATGTTAAAATTCCAATCTTCTATCGGTTGGGAGTTGTGGCGTGCTCCTGTGATCCAGCTACTTGGAGACCAGAGTTGGTGGACGGTGTGAAGGCAGGAGTCCTGCTGTCAGGTGATCTATGTTGAGCGGGCGTCCGCACTAAGATCGGTATCAATATGGGCACACCGAGGGAGCTCAGTGTGACCAGGTTGTCTAAGGAGGGACGTAAAGGCCCAGGGCGGAAACGCAGCAGGCAAAAGTCCCCGTGTCGATCAGTAGTGGGATCGCGCCTGTGAATAGGCACCTGTCAGCAGCCTGTCCAATATAATTGGACCCGATTCCTTTTTTTTCCCCCACCTATTAGTTTGTTCATTGGTCTCTAACATTTCTTTTCGGGGCTTTCAAAAATATTACATCGTCAATATCTGAACGTCATGTAGCTATTTTATTAATGCCTTCAACTTAGTTTGATTACTGAATGTTTTTGTCGCATTTGGCCAATTCTACGGTCGTCATCATGAACTTGGTGACCGGTACGAAATATTCCGGCATTTCTCAAATTGTAGCAACGAATCATAAAAACATAAAAATTTCCGAAATGACCCTTTCCTGCAGTAAATTGATGAGATTAAATGAAATAAGAAATTTTAGAAAAGTAGAAATAATAATCGAAGATATATTTTCGATTTTACATTGCATGTGATTATCTGAAATAACTATTGGAATTCTTCAACCTACCATATGGACAACATTGATTTGCCACGTACACATGTTTATGGATGTTAATTACATTAAATAACCGCCAGATTTAACATGTGATCAAATTTGTTATAATTTCAAAAGAAAAATAATAAAGTTGAATTGATGAGAAGATGACATATAAGTATGTTAAAATTCCAATCTTCTATCGGTTGGGAGTTGTGGCGTGCTCCTGTGATCCAGCTACTTGGAGACCAGAGTTGGTGGACGGTGTGAAGGCAGGAGTCCTGCTGTCAGGTGATCTATGTTGAGCGGGCGTCCGCACTAAGATCGGTATCAATATGGGCACATCGAGGGAGCTCAGTGTGACCAGGTTGTCTAAGGAGGGACGTAAAGGCCCAGGGCGGAAACGCAGCAGGCAAAAGTCCCCGTGTCGATCAGTAGTGGGATCGCGCCTGTGAATAGGCACCTGTCAGCAGCCTGTCCAATATAATTGGACCCGATTCTTTTCCCCATACCCCACCTATTAGTTTGTTCATTGGTCTCTAACATTTCTTTTCGGGGCTTTCAAAAATATTACATCGTCAATATCTGAACGTCATGTAGCTATTTTATTAATGCCTTCAACTTAGTTTGATTACTGAATGTTTTTGTCGCATTTGGCCAATTCTACGGTCGTCATCATGAACTTGGTGACCGGTACGAAATATTCCGGCATTTCTCAAATTGTAGCAACGAATCATAAAAACATAAAAATTTCCGAAATGACCCTTTCCTGCAGTAAATTGATGAGATTAAATGAAATAAGAAATTTTAGAAAAGTAGAAATAATAATCGAAGATATATTTTCGATTTTACATTGCATGTGATTATCTGAAATAACTATTGGAATTCTTCAACCTACCATATGGACAACATTGATTTGCCACGTACACATGTTTATGGATGTTAATTACATTAAATAACCGCCAGATTTAACATGTGATCAAATTTGTTATAATTTCAAAAGAAAAATAATAAAGTTGAATTGATGAGAAGATGACATATAAGTATGTTAAAATTCCAATCTTCTATCGGTTGGGAGTTGTGGCGTGCTCCTGTGATCCAGCTACTTGGAGACCAGAGTTGGTGGACGGTGTGAAGGCAGGAGTCCTGCTGTCAGGTGATCTATGTTGAGCGGGCGTCCGCACTAAGATCGGTATCAATATGGGCACACCGAGGGAGCTCAGTGTGACCAGGTTGTCTAAGGAGGGACGTAAAGGCCCAGGGCGGAAACGCAGCAGGCAAAAGTCCCCGTGTCGATCAGTAGTGGGATCGCGCCTGTGAATAGGCACCTGTCAGCAGCCTGTCCAATATAATTGGACCCGATTCCTTTTTTTCCCCCCACCTATTAGTTTGTTCATTGGTCTCTAACATTTCTTTTCGGGGCTTTCAAAAATATTACATCGTCAATATCTGAACGTCATGTAGCTATTTTATTAATGCCTTCAACTTAGTTTGATTACTGAATGTTTTTGTCGCAATTGGCCAATTCTACGGTCGTCATCATGAACTTGGTGACCGGTACGAAATATTCCGGCATTTCTCAAATTGTAGCAACGAATCATAAAAACATAAAAATTTCCGAAATGACCCTTTCCTGCAGTAAATTGATGAGATTAAATGAAATAAGAAATTTTAGAAAAGTAGAAATAATAATCGAAGATATATTTTCGATTTTACATTGCATGTGATTATCTGAAATAACTATTGGAATTCTTCAACCTACCATATGGACAACATTGATTTGCCACGTACACATGTTTATGGATGTTAATTACATTAAATAACCGCCAGATTTAACATGTGATCAAATTTGTTATAATTTCAAAAGAAAAATAATAAAGTTGAATTGATGAGAAGATGACATATAAGTATGTTAAAATTCCAATCTTCTATCGGTTGGGAGTTGTGGCGTGCTCCTGTGATCCAGCTACTTGGAGACCAGAGTTGGTGGACGGTGTGAAGGCAGGAGTCCTGCTGTCAGGTGATCTATGTTGAGCGGGCGTCCGCACTAAGATCGGTATCAATATGGGCACATCGAGGGAGCTCAGTGTGACCAGGTTGTCTAAGGAGGGACGTAAAGGCCCAGGGCGGAAACGCAGCAGGCAAAAGTCCCCGTGTCGATCAGTAGTGGGATCGCGCCTGTGAATAGGCACCTGTCAGCAGCCTGTCCAATATAATTGGACCCGATTCTTTTCCCCATACCCCACCTATTAGTTTGTTCATTGGTCTCTAACATTTCTTTTCGGGGCTTTCAAAAATATTACATCGTCAATATCTGAACGTCATGTAGCTATTTTATTAATGCCTTCAACTTAGTTTGATTACTGAATGTTTTTGTCGCATTTGGCCAATTCTACGGTCGTCATCATGAACTTGGTGACCGGTACGAAATATTCCGGCATTTCTCAAATTGTAGCAACGAATCATAAAAACATAAAAATTTCCGAAATGACCCTTTTCTGCAGTAAATTGATGAGATTAAATGAAATAAGAAATTTTAGAAAAGTAGAAATAATAATCGAAGATATATTTTCGATTTTACATTGCATGTGATTATCTGAAATAACTATTGGAATTCTTCAACCTACCATATGGACAACATTGATTTGCCACGTACACATGTTTATGGATGTTAATTACATTAAATAACCGCCAGATTTAACATGTGATCAAATTTGTTATAATTTCAAAAGAAAAATAATAAAGTTGAATTGATGAGAAGATGACATATAAGTATGTTAAAATTCCAATCTTCTATCGGTTGGGAGTTGTGGCGTGCTCCTGTGATCCAGCTACTTGGAGACCAGAGTTGGTGGACGGTGTGAAGGCAGGAGTCCTGCTGTCAGGTCATCTATGTTGAGCGGGCGTCCGCACTAAGATCGGTATCAATATGGGCACACCGAGGGAGCTCAGTGTGACCAGGTTGTCTAAGGAGGGACGTAAAGGCCCAGGGCGGAAACGCAGCAGGCAAAAGTCCCCGTGTCGATCAGTAGTGGGATCGTGCCTGTGAATAGGCACCTGTCAGCAGCCTGTCCAATATAATTGGACCCGATTCTTTTTTTTTCTCCCCCACCTATTAGTTTGTTCATTGGTCTCTAACATTTCTTTTCGGGGCTTTCAAAAATATTACATCGTCAATATCTGAACGTCATGTAGCTATTTTATTAATGCCTTCAACTTAGTTTGATTACTGAATGTTTTTGTCGCATTTGGCCAATTCTACGGTCGTCATCATGAACTTGGTGACCGGTACGAAATATTCCGGCATTTCTCAAATTGTAGCAACGAATCATAAAAACATAAAAATTTCCGAAATGACCCTTTCCTGCAGTAAATTGATGAGATTAAATGAAATAAGAAATTTTAGAAAAGTAGAAATAATAATCGAAGATATATTTTCGATTTTACATTGCATGTGATTATCTGAAATAACTATTGGAATTCTTCAACCTACCATATGGACAACATTGATTTGCCACGTACACATGTTTATGGATGTTAATTACATTAAATAACCGCCAGATTTAACATGTGATCAAATTTGTTATAATTTCAAAAGAAAAATAATAAAGTTGAATTGATGAGAAGATGACATATAAGTATGTTAAAATTCCAATCTTCTATCGGTTGGGAGTTGTGGCGTGCTCCTGTGATCCAGCTACTTGGAGACCAGAGTTGGTGGACGGTGTGAAGGCAGGAGTCCTGCTGTCAGGTGATCTATGTTGAGCGGGCGTCCGCACTAAGATCGGTATCAATATGGGCACACCGAGGGAGCTCAGTGTGACCAGGTTGTCTAAGGAGGGACGTAAAGGCCCAGGGCGGAAACGCAGCAGGCAAAAGTCCCCGTGTCGATCAGTAGTGGGATCGTGCCTGTGAATAGGCACCTGTCAGCAGCCTGTCCAATATAATTGGACCCGATTCTTTTTTTTTTTTCCCCACCTATTAGTTTGTTCATTGGTCTCTAACATTTCTTTTCGGGGCTTTCAAAAATATTACATCGTCAATATCTGAACGTCATGTAGCTATTTTATTAATGCCTTCAACTTAGTTTGATTACTGAATGTTTTTGTCGCATTTGGCCAATTCTACGGTCGTCATCATGAACTTGGTGACCGGTACGAAATATTCCGGCATTTCTCAAATTGTAGCAACGAATCATAAAAACATAAAAATTTCCGAAATGACCCTTTCCTGCAGTAAATTGATGAGATTAAATGAAATAAGAAATTTTAGAAAAGTAGAAATAATAATCGAAGATATATTTTCGATTTTACATTGCATGTGATTATCTGAAATAACTATTGGAATTCTTCAACCTACCATATGGACAACATTGATTTGCCACGTACACATGTTTATGGATGTTAATTACATTAAATAACCGCCAGATTTAACATGTGATCAAATTTGTTATAATTTCAAAAGAAAAATAATAAAGTTGAATTGATGAGAAGATGACATATAAGTATGTTAAAATTCCAATCTTCTATCGGTTGGGAGTTGTGGCGTGCTCCTGTGATCCAGCTACTTGGAGACCAGAGTTGGTGGACGGTGTGAAGGCAGGAGTCCTGCTGTCAGGTGATCTATGTTGAGCGGGCGTCCGCACTAAGATCGGTATCAATATGGGCACACCGAGGGAGCTCAGTGTGACCAGGTTGTCTAAGGAGGGACGTAAAGGCCCAGGGCGGAAACGCAGCAGGCAAAAGTCCCCGTGTCGATCAGTAGTGGGATCGCGCCTGTGAATAGGCACCTGTCAGCAGCCTGTCCAATATAATTGGACCCGATTCCTTTTTTTCCCCCCACCTATTAGTTTGTTCATTGGTCTCTAACATTTCTTTTCGGGGCTTTCAAAAATATTACATCGTCAATATCTGAACGTCATGTAGCTATTTTATTAATGCCTTCAACTTAGTTTGATTACTGAATGTTTTTGTCGCATTTGGCCAATTCTACGGTCGTCATCATGAACTTGGTGACCGGTACGAAATATTCCGGCATTTCTCAAATTGTAGCAACGAATCATAAAAACATAAAAATTTCCGAAATGACCCTTTCCTGCAGTAAATTGATGAGATTAAATGAAATAAGAAATTTTAGAAAAGTAGAAATAATAATCGAAGATATATTTTCGATTTTACATTGCATGTGATTATCTGAAATAACTATTGGAATTCTTCAACCTACCATATGGACAACATTGATTTGCCACGTACACATGTTTATGGATGTTAATTACATTAAATAACCGCCAGATTTAACATGTGATCAAATTTGTTATAATTTCAAAAGAAAAATAATAAAGTTGAATTGATGAGAAGATGACATATAAGTATGTTAAAATTCCAATCTTCTATCGGTTGGGAGTTGTGGCGTGCTCCTGTGATCCAGCTACTTGGAGACCAGAGTTGGTGGACGGTGTGAAGGCAGGAGTCCTGCTGTCAGGTGATCTATGTTGAGCGGGCGTCCGCACTAAGATCGGTATCAATATGGGCACATCGAGGGAGCTCAGTGTGACCAGGTTGTCTAAGGAGGGACGTAAAGGCCCAGGGCGGAAACGCAGCAGGCAAAAGTCCCCGTGTCGATCAGTAGTGGGATCGCGCCTGTGAATAGGCACCTGTCAGCAGCCTGTCCAATATAATTGGACCCGATTCTTTTCCCCATACCCCACCTATTAGTTTGTTCATTGGTCTCTAACATTTCTTTTCGGGGCTTTCAAAAATATTACATCGTCAATATCTGAACGTCATGTAGCTATTTTATTAATGCCTTCAACTTAGTTTGATTACTGAATGTTTTTGTCGCATTTGGCCAATTCTACGGTCGTCATCATGAACTTGGTGACCGGTACGAAATATTCCGGCATTTCTCAAATTGTAGCAACGAATCATAAAAACATAAAAATTTCCGAAATGACCCTTTTCTGCAGTAAATTGATGAGATTAAATGAAATAAGAAATTTTAGAAAAGTAGAAATAATAATCGAAGATATATTTTCGATTTTACATTGCATGTGATTATCTGAAATAACTATTGGAATTCTTCAACCTACCATATGGACAACATTGATTTGCCACGTACACATGTTTATGGATGTTAATTACATTAAATAACCGCCAGATTTAACATGTGATCAAATTTGTTATAATTTCAAAAGAAAAATAATAAAGTTGAATTGATGAGAAGATGACATATAAGTATGTTAAAATTCCAATCTTCTATCGGTTGGGAGTTGTGGCGTGCTCCTGTGATCCAGCTACTTGGAGACCAGAGTTGGTGGACGGTGTGAAGGCAGGAGTCCTGCTGTCAGGTGATCTATGTTGAGCGGGCGTCCGCACTAAGATCGGTATCAATATGGGCACACCGAGGGAGCTCAGTGTGACCAGGTTGTCTAAGGAGGGACGTAAAGGCCCAGGGCGGAAACGCAGCAGGCAAAAGTCCCCGTGTCGATCAGTAGTGGGATCGTGCCTGTGAATAGGCACCTGTCAGCAGCCTGTCCAATATAATTGGACCCGATTCTTTTTTTTTCTCCCCCACCTATTAGTTTGTTCATTGGTCTCTAACATTTCTTTTCGGGGCTTTCAAAAATATTACATCGTCAATATCTGAACGTCATGTAGCTATTTTATTAATGCCTTCAACTTAGTTTGATTACTGAATGTTTTTGTCGCATTTGGCCAATTCTACGGTCGTCATCATGAACTTGGTGACCGGTACGAAATATTCCGGCATTTCTCAAATTGTAGCAACGAATCATAAAAACATAAAAATTTCCGAAATGACCCTTTCCTGCAGTAAATTGATGAGATTAAATGAAATAAGAAATTTTAGAAAAGTAGAAATAATAATCGAAGATATATTTTCGATTTTACATTGCATGTGATTATCTGAAATAACTATTGGAATTCTTCAACCTACCATATGGACAACATTGATTTGCCACGTACACATGTTTATGGATGTTAATTACATTAAATAACCGCCAGATTTAACATGTGATCAAATTTGTTATAATTTCAAAAGAAAAATAATAAAGTTGAATTGATGAGAAGATGACATATAAGTATGTTAAAATTCCAATCTTCTATCGGTTGGGAGTTGTGGCGTGCTCCTGTGATCCAGCTACTTGGAGACCAGAGTTGGTGGACGGTGTGAAGGCAGGAGTCCTGCTGTCAGGTGATCTATGTTGAGCGGGCGTCCGCACTAAGATCGGTATCAATATGGGCACACCGAGGGAGCTCAGTGTGACCAGGTTGTCTAAGGAGGGACGTAAAGGCCCAGGGCGGAAACGCAGCAGGCAAAAGTCCCCGTGTCGATCAGTAGTGGGATCGTGCCTGTGAATAGGCACCTGTCAGCAGCCTGTCCAATATAATTGGACCCGATTCTTTTTTTTTTTTCCCCACCTATTAGTTTGTTCATTGGTCTCTAACATTTCTTTTCGGGGCTTTCAAAAATATTACATCGTCAATATCTGAACGTCATGTAGCTATTTTATTAATGCCTTCAACTTAGTTTGATTACTGAATGTTTTTGTCGCATTTGGCCAATTCTACGGTCGTCATCATGAACTTGGTGACCGGTACGAAATATTCCGGCATTTCTCAAATTGTAGCAACGAATCATAAAAACATAAAAATTTCCGAAATGACCCTTTCCTGCAGTAAATTGATGAGATTAAATGAAATAAGAAATTTTAGAAAAGTAGAAATAATAATCGAAGATATATTTTCGATTTTACATTGCATGTGATTATCTGAAATAACTATTGGAATTCTTCAACCTACCATATGGACAACATTGATTTGCCACGTACACATGTTTATGGATGTTAATTACATTAAATAACCGCCAGATTTAACATGTGATCAAATTTGTTATAATTTCAAAAGAAAAATAATAAAGTTGAATTGATGAGAAGATGACATATAAGTATGTTAAAATTCCAATCTTCTATCGGTTGGGAGTTGTGGCGTGCTCCTGTGATCCAGCTACTTGGAGACCAGAGTTGGTGGACGGTGTGAAGGCAGGAGTCCTGCTGTCAGGTGATCTATGTTGAGCGGGCGTCCGCACTAAGATCGGTATCAATATGGGCACACCGAGGGAGCTCAGTGTGACCAGGTTGTCTAAGGAGGGACGTAAAGGCCCAGGGCGGAAACGCAGCAGGCAAAAGTCCCCGTGTCGATCAGTAGTGGGATCGCGCCTGTGAATAGGCACCTGTCAGCAGCCTGTCCAATATAATTGGACCCGATTCTTTTTTTTCCCCCCACCTATTAGTTTGTTCATTGGTCTCTAACATTTCTTTTCGGGGCTTTCAAAAATATTACATCGTCAATATCTGAACGTCATGTAGCTATTTTATTAATGCCTTCAACTTAGTTTGATTACTGAATGTTTTTGTCGCATTTGGCCAATTCTACGGTCGTCATCATGAACTTGGTGACCGGTACGAAATATTCCGGCATTTCTCAAATTGTAGCAACGAATCATAAAAACATAAAAATTTCCGAAATGACCCTTTCCTGCAGTAAATTGATGAGATTAAATGAAATAAGAAATTTTAGAAAAGTAGAAATAATAATCGAAGATATATTTTCGATTTTACATTGCATGTGATTATCTGAAATAACTATTGGAATTCTTCAACCTACCATATGGACAACATTGATTTGCCACGTACACATGTTTATGGATGTTAATTACATTAAATAACCGCCAGATTTAACATGTGATCAAATTTGTTATAATTTCAAAAGAAAAATAATAAAGTTGAATTGATGAGAAGATGACATATAAGTATGTTAAAATTCCAATCTTCTATCGGTTGGGAGTTGTGGCGTGCTCCTGTGATCCAGCTACTTGGAGACCAGAGTTGGTGGACGGTGTGAAGGCAGGAGTCCTGCTGTCAGGTGATCTATGTTGAGCGGGCGTCCGCACTAAGATCGGTATCAATATGGGCACATCGAGGGAGCTCAGTGTGACCAGGTTGTCTAAGGAGGGACGTAAAGGCCCAGGGCGGAAACGCAGCAGGCAAAAGTCCCCGTGTCGATCAGTAGTGGGATCGCGCCTGTGAATAGGCACCTGTCAGCAGCCTGTCCAATATAATTGGACCCGATTCTTTTCCCCATACCCCACCTATTAGTTTGTTCATTGGTCTCTAACATTTCTTTTCGGGGCTTTCAAAAATATTACATCGTTAATATCTGAACGTCATGTAGCTATTTTATTAATGCCTTCAACTTAGTTTGATTACTGAATGTTTTTGTCGCATTTGGCCAATTCTACGGTCGTCATCATGAACTTGGTGACCGGTACGAAATATTCCGGCATTTCTCAAATTGTAGCAACGAATCATAAAAACAAAAAAAATTCCGAAATGACCCTTTCCTGCAGTAAATTGATGAGATTAAATGAAATAAGAAATTTTAGAAAAGTAGAAATAATAATCGAAGATATATTTTCGATTTTACATTGCATGTGATTATCTGAAATAACTATTGGAATTCTTCAACCTACCATATGGACAACATTGATTTGCCACGTACACATGTTTATGGATGTTAATTACATTAAATAACCGCCAGATTTAACATGTGATCAAATTTGTTATAATTTCAAAAGAAAAATAATAAAGTTGATTTTATGAGAAGATGACATATAAGTATGTTAAAATTCGAATCTTCTATCGGTTGGGAGTTGTGGCGTGCTCCTGTGATCCAGCTACCTGGAGACCAGAGTTGGTGGACGGTGTGAAGGCAGGAGTCCTGCTGTCAGGTGATCTATGTTGAGCGGGCGTCCGCACTAAGATCGGTATCAATATGGGCACACCGAGGGAGCTCAGTGTGACCAGGTTGTCTAAGGAGGGACGTAAAGGCCCAGGGCGGAAACGCAGCAGGCAAAAGTCCCCGTGTCGATCAGTAGTGGGATCGCGCCTGTGAATAGGCACCTGTCAGCAGCCTGTCCAATATAATTGGACCCGATTCTTCCCCCCCCCCCCCCCACCTATTAGTTTGTTCATTGGTCTCTAACATTTCTTTTCGGGGCTTTCAAAAATATTACATCGTCAATATCTGAACGTCATGTAGCTATTTTATTAATGCCTTCAACTTAGTTTGATTACTGAATGTTTTTGTCGCATTTGGCCAATTCTACGGTCGTCATCATGAACTTGGTGACCGGTACGAAATATTCCGGCATTTGTCAAATTGTAGCAACGAATCATAAAAACATAAAAATTTCCGAAATGACCCTTTCCTGCAGTAAATTGATGAGATTAAATGAAATAAGAAATTTTAGAAAAGTAGAAATAATAATCGAAGATATATTTTCGATTTTACATTGCATGTGATTATCTGAAATAACTATTGGAATTCTTCAACCTACCATATGGACAACATTGATTTGCCACGTACACATGTTTATGGATGTTAATTACATTAAATAACCGCCAGATTTAACATGTGATCAAATTTGTTATAATTTCAAAAGAAAAATAATAAAGTTGAATTTATGAGAAGATGACATATAAGTATGTTAAAATTCCAATCTTCTATCGGTTGGGAGTTGTGGCGTGCTCCTGTGATCCAGCTACTTGGAGACCAGAGTTGGTGGACGGTGTGAAGGCAGGAGTCCTGCTGTCAGGTGATCTATGTTGAGCGGGCGTCCGCACTAAGATCGGTATCAATATGGGCACACCGAGGGAGCTCAGTGTGACCAGGTTGTCTAAGGAGGGACGTAAAGGCCCAGGGCGGAAACGCAGCAGGCAAAAGTCCCCGTGTCGATCAGTAGTGGGATCGCGCCTGTGAATAGGCACCTGTCAGCAGCCTGTCCAATATAATTGGACCCGATTCTTTTTTTTCCCCCCACCTATTAGTTTGTTCATTGGTCTCTAACATTTCTTTTCGGGGCTTTCAAAAATATTACATCGTCAATATCTGAACGTCATGTAGCTATTTTATTAATGCCTTCAACTTAGTTTGATTACTGAATGTTTTTGTCGCATTTGGCCAATTCTACGGTCGTCATCATGAACTTGGTGACCGGTACGAAATATTCCGGCATTTCTCAAATTGTAGCAACGAATCATAAAAACATAAAAATTTCCGAAATGACCCTTTCCTGCAGTAAATTGATGAGATTAAATGAAATAAGAAATTTTAGAAAAGTAGAAATAATAATCGAAGATATATTTTCGATTTTACATTGCATGTGATTATCTGAAATAACTATTGGAATTCTTCAACCTACCATATGGACAACATTGATTTGCCACGTACACATGTTTATGGATGTTAATTACATTAAATAACCGCCAGATTTAACATGTGATCAAATTTGTTATAATTTCAAAAGAAAAATAATAAAGTTGATTTTATGAGAAGATGACATATAAGTATGTTAAAATTCCAATCTTCTATCGGTTGGGAGTTGTGGCGTGCTCCTGTGATCCAGCTACTTGGAGACCAGAGTTGGTGGACGGTGTGAAGGCAGGAGTCCTGCTGTCAGGTGATCTATGTTGAGCGGGCGTCCGCACTAAGATCGGTATCAATATGGGCACACCGAGGGAGCTCAGTGTGACCAGGTTGTCTAAGGAGGGACGTAAAGGCCCAGGGCGGAAACGCAGCAGGCAAAAGTCCCCGTGTCGATCAGTAGTGGGATCGCGCTTGTGAATAGGCACCTGTCAGCAGCCTGTCCAATATAATTGGACCCGATTCTTTTTTTTCCCCACCTATTAGTTTGTTCATTGGTCTCTAACATTTCTTTTCGGGGCTTTCAAAAATATTACATCGTCAATATCTGAACGTCATGTAGCTATTTTATTAATGCCTTCAACTTAGTTTGATTACTGAATGTTTTTGTCGCAATTGGCCAATTCTACGGTCGTCATCATGAACTTGGTGACCGGTACGAAATATTCCGGCATTTCTCAAATTGTAGCAACGAATCATAAAAACATAAAAATTTCCGAAATGACCCTTTCCTGCAGTAAATTGATGAGATTAAATGAAATAAGAAATTTTAGAAAAGTAGAAATAATAATCGAAGATATATTTTCGATTTTACATTGCATGTGATTATCTGAAATAACTATTGGAATTCTTCAACCTACCATATGGACAACATTGATTTGCCACGTACACATGTTTATGGATGTTAATTACATTAAATAACCGCCAGATTTAACATGTGATCAAATTTGTTATAATTTCAAAAGAAAAATAATAAAGTTGAATTTATGAGAAGATGACATATAAGTATGTTAAAATTCCAATCTTCTATCGGTTGGGAGTTGTGGCGTGCTCCTGTGATCCAGCTACTTGGAGACCAGAGTTGGTGGACGGTGTGAAGGCAGGAGTCCTGCTGTCAGGTGATCTATGTTGAGCGGGCGTCCGCACTAAGATCGGTATCAATATGGGCACACCGAGGGAGCTCAGTGTGACCAGGTTGTCTAAGGAGGGACGTAAAGGCCCAGGGCGGAAACGCAGCAGGCAAAAGTCCCCGTGTCGATCAGTAGTGGGATCGCGCCTGTGAATAGGCACCTGTCAGCAGCCTGTCCAATATAATTGGACCCGATTCTTTTTTTTTCCCCCACCTATTAGTTTGTTCATTGGTCTCTAACATTTCTTTTCGGGGCTTTCAAAAATATTACATCGTCAATATCTGAACGTCATGTAGCTATTTTATTAATGCCTTCAACTTAGTTTGATTACTGAATGTTTTTGTCGCATTTGGCCAATTCTACGGTCGTCATCATGAACTTGGTGACCGGTACGAAATATTCCGGCATTTGTCAAATTGTAGCAACGAATCATAAAAACATAAAAATTTCCGAAATGACCCTTTCCTGCAGTAAATTGATGAGATTAAATGAAATAAGAAATTTTAGAAAAGTAGAAATAATAATCGAAGATATATTTTCGATTTTACATTGCATGTGATTATCTGAAATAACTATTGGAATTCTTCAACCTACCATATGGACAACATTGATTTGCCACGTACACATGTTTATGGATGTTAATTACATTAAATAACCGCCAGATTTAACATGTGATCAAATTTGTTATAATTTCAAAAGAAAAATAATAAAGTTGATTTTATGAGAAGATGACATATAAGTATGTTAAAATTCCAATCTTCTATCGGTTGGGAGTTGTGGCGTGCTCCTGTGATCCAGCTACTTGGAGACCAGAGTTGGTGGACGGTGTGAAGGCAGGAGTCCTGCTGTCAGGTGATCTATGTTGAGCGGGCGTCCGCACTAAGATCGGTATCAATATGGGCACACCGAGGGAGCTCAGTGTGACCAGGTTGTCTAAGGAGGGACGTAAAGGCCCAGGGCGGAAACGCAGCAGGCAAAAGTCCCCGTGTCGATCAGTAGTGGGATCGCGCCTGTGAATAGGCACCTGTCAGCAGCCTGTCCAATATAATTGGACCCGATTCTTCCCCCCCCCCCCCACCTATTAGTTTGTTCATTGGTCTCTAACATTTCTTTTCGGGGCTTTCAAAAATATTACATCGTCAATATCTGAACGTCATGTAGCTATTTTATTAATGCCTACAACTTAGTTTGATTACTGAATGTTTTTGTCGCATTTGGCCAATTCTACGGTCGTGATCATGAACTTGGTGACCGGTACGAAATATTCCGGCATTTGTCAAATTGTAGCAACGAATCATAAAAACATAAAAATTTCCGAAATGACCCTTTCCTGCAGTAAATTGATGAGATTAAATGAAATAAGAAATTTTAGAAAAGTAGAAATAATAATCGAAGATATATTTTCGATTTTACATTGCATGTGATTATCTGAAATAACTATTGGAATTCTTCAACCTACCATATGGACAACATTGATTTGCCACGTACACATGTTTATGGATGTTAATTACATTAAATAACCGCCAGATTTAACATGTGATCAAATTTGTTATAATTTCAAAAGAAAAATAATAAAGTTGAATTGATGAGAAGATGACATATAAGTATGTTAAAATTCCAATCTTCTATCGGTTGGGAGTTGTGGCGTGCTCCTGTGATCCAGCTACTTGGAGACCAGAGTTGGTGGACGGTGTGAAGGCAGGAGTCCTGCTGTCAGGTGATCTATGTTGAGCGGGCGTCCGCACTAAGATCGGTATCAATATGGGCACATCGAGGGAGCTCAGTGTGACCAGGTTGTCTAAGGAGGGACGTAAAGGCCCAGGGCGGAAACGCAGCAGGCAAAAGTCCCCGTGTCGATCAGTAGTGGGATCGCGCCTGTGAATAGGCACCTGTCAGCAGCCTGTCCAATATAATTGGACCCGATTCTTTTCCCCATACCCCACCTATTAGTTTGTTCATTGGTCTCTAACATTTCTTTTCGGGGCTTTCAAAAATATTACATCGTCAATATCTGAACGTCATGTAGCTATTTTATTAATGCCTTCAACTTAGTTTGATTACTGAATGTTTTTGTCGCATTTGGCCAATTCTACGGTCGTCATCATGAACTTGGTGACCGGTACGAAATATTCCGGCATTTCTCAAATTGTAGCAACGAATCATAAAAACATAAAAATTTCCGAAATGACCCTTTTCTGCAGTAAATTGATGAGATTAAATGAAATAAGAAATTTTAGAAAAGTAGAAATAATAATCGAAGATATATTTTCGATTTTACATTGCATGTGATTATCTGAAATAACTATTGGAATTCTTCAACCTACCATATGGACAACATTGATTTGCCACGTACACATGTTTATGGATGTTAATTACATTAAATAACCGCCAGATTTAACATGTGATCAAATTTGTTATAATTTCAAAAGAAAAATAATAAAGTTGAATTGATGAGAAGATGACATATAAGTATGTTAAAATTCCAATCTTCTATCGGTTGGGAGTTGTGGCGTGCTCCTGTGATCCAGCTACTTGGAGACCAGAGTTGGTGGACGGTGTGAAGGCAGGAGTCCTGCTGTCAGGTGATCTATGTTGAGCGGGCGTCCGCACTAAGATCGGTATCAATATGGGCACACCGAGGGAGCTCAGTGTGACCAGGTTGTCTAAGGAGGGACGTAAAGGCCCAGGGCGGAAACGCAGCAGGCAAAAGTCCCCGTGTCGATCAGTAGTGGGATCGTGCCTGTGAATAGGCACCTGTCAGCAGCCTGTCCAATATAATTGGACCCGATTCTTTTTTTTTCTCCCCCACCTATTAGTTTGTTCATTGGTCTCTAACATTTCTTTTCGGGGCTTTCAAAAATATTACATCGTCAATATCTGAACGTCATGTAGCTATTTTATTAATGCCTTCAACTTAGTTTGATTACTGAATGTTTTTGTCGCATTTGGCCAATTCTACGGTCGTCATCATGAACTTGGTGACCGGTACGAAATATTCCGGCATTTCTCAAATTGTAGCAACGAATCATAAAAACATAAAAATTTCCGAAATGACCCTTTCCTGCAGTAAATTGATGAGATTAAATGAAATAAGAAATTTTAGAAAAGTAGAAATAATAATCGAAGATATATTTTCGATTTTACATTGCATGTGATTATCTGAAATAACTATTGGAATTCTTCAACCTACCATATGGACAACATTGATTTGCCACGTACACATGTTTATGGATGTTAATTACATTAAATAACCGCCAGATTTAACATGTGATCAAATTTGTTATAATTTCAAAAGAAAAATAATAAAGTTGAATTGATGAGAAGATGACATATAAGTATGTTAAAATTCCAATCTTCTATCGGTTGGGAGTTGTGGCGTGCTCCTGTGATCCAGCTACTTGGAGACCAGAGTTGGTGGACGGTGTGAAGGCAGGAGTCCTGCTGTCAGGTGATCTATGTTGAGCGGGCGTCCGCACTAAGATCGGTATCAATATGGGCACACCGAGGGAGCTCAGTGTGACCAGGTTGTCTAAGGAGGGACGTAAAGGCCCAGGGCGGAAACGCAGCAGGCAAAAGTCCCCGTGTCGATCAGTAGTGGGATCGTGCCTGTGAATAGGCACCTGTCAGCAGCCTGTCCAATATAATTGGACCCGATTCTTTTTTTTTTTTCCCCACCTATTAGTTTGTTCATTGGTCTCTAACATTTCTTTTCGGGGCTTTCAAAAATATTACATCGTCAATATCTGAACGTCATGTAGCTATTTTATTAATGCCTTCAACTTAGTTTGATTACTGAATGTTTTTGTCGCATTTGGCCAATTCTACGGTCGTCATCATGAACTTGGTGACCGGTACGAAATATTCCGGCATTTCTCAAATTGTAGCAACGAATCATAAAAACATAAAAATTTCCGAAATGACCCTTTCCTGCAGTAAATTGATGAGATTAAATGAAATAAGAAATTTTAGAAAAGTAGAAATAATAATCGAAGATATATTTTCGATTTTACATTGCATGTGATTATCTGAAATAACTATTGGAATTCTTCAACCTACCATATGGACAACATTGATTTGCCACGTACACATGTTTATGGATGTTAATTACATTAAATAACCGCCAGATTTAACATGTGATCAAATTTGTTATAATTTCAAAAGAAAAATAATAAAGTTGAATTGATGAGAAGATGACATATAAGTATGTTAAAATTCCAATCTTCTATCGGTTGGGAGTTGTGGCGTGCTCCTGTGATCCAGCTACTTGGAGACCAGAGTTGGTGGACGGTGTGAAGGCAGGAGTCCTGCTGTCAGGTGATCTATGTTGAGCGGGCGTCCGCACTAAGATCGGTATCAATATGGGCACACCGAGGGAGCTCAGTGTGACCAGGTTGTCTAAGGAGGGACGTAAAGGCCCAGGGCGGAAACGCAGCAGGCAAAAGTCCCCGTGTCGATCAGTAGTGGGATCGCGCCTGTGAATAGGCACCTGTCAGCAGCCTGTCCAATATAATTGGACCCGATTCTTTTTTTTCCCCCCACCTATTAGTTTGTTCATTGGTCTCTAACATTTCTTTTCGGGGCTTTCAAAAATATTACATCGTCAATATCTGAACGTCATGTAGCTATTTTATTAATGCCTTCAACTTAGTTTGATTACTGAATGTTTTTGTCGCATTTGGCCAATTCTACGGTCGTCATCATGAACTTGGTGACCGGTACGAAATATTCCGGCATTTCTCAAATTGTAGCAACGAATCATAAAAACATAAAAATTTCCGAAATGACCCTTTCCTGCAGTAAATTGATGAGATTAAATGAAATAAGAAATTTTAGAAAAGTAGAAATAATAATCGAAGATATATTTTCGATTTTACATTGCATGTGATTATCTGAAATAACTATTGGAATTCTTCAACCTACCATATGGACAACATTGATTTGCCACGTACACATGTTTATGGATGTTAATTACATTAAATAACCGCCAGATTTAACATGTGATCAAATTTGTTATAATTTCAAAAGAAAAATAATAAAGTTGAATTGATGAGAAGATGACATATAAGTATGTTAAAATTCCAATCTTCTATCGGTTGGGAGTTGTGGCGTGCTCCTGTGATCCAGCTACTTGGAGACCAGAGTTGGTGGACGGTGTGAAGGCAGGAGTCCTGCTGTCAGGTGATCTATGTTGAGCGGGCGTCCGCACTAAGATCGGTATCAATATGGGCACATCGAGGGAGCTCAGTGTGACCAGGTTGTCTAAGGAGGGACGTAAAGGCCCAGGGCGGAAACGCAGCAGGCAAAAGTCCCCGTGTCGATCAGTAGTGGGATCGCGCCTGTGAATAGGCACCTGTCAGCAGCCTGTCCAATATAATTGGACCCGATTCTTTTCCCCATACCCCACCTATTAGTTTGTTCATTGGTCTCTAACATTTCTTTTCGGGGCTTTCAAAAATATTACATCGTTAATATCTGAACGTCATGTAGCTATTTTATTAATGCCTTCAACTTAGTTTGATTACTGAATGTTTTTGTCGCATTTGGCCAATTCTACGGTCGTCATCATGAACTTGGTGACCGGTACGAAATATTCCGGCATTTCTCAAATTGTAGCAACGAATCATAAAAACAAAAAAAATTCCGAAATGACCCTTTCCTGCAGTAAATTGATGAGATTAAATGAAATAAGAAATTTTAGAAAAGTAGAAATAATAATCGAAGATATATTTTCGATTTTACATTGCATGTGATTATCTGAAATAACTATTGGAATTCTTCAACCTACCATATGGACAACATTGATTTGCCACGTACACATGTTTATGGATGTTAATTACATTAAATAACCGCCAGATTTAACATGTGATCAAATTTGTTATAATTTCAAAAGAAAAATAATAAAGTTGATTTTATGAGAAGATGACATATAAGTATGTTAAAATTCGAATCTTCTATCGGTTGGGAGTTGTGGCGTGCTCCTGTGATCCAGCTACCTGGAGACCAGAGTTGGTGGACGGTGTGAAGGCAGGAGTCCTGCTGTCAGGTGATCTATGTTGAGCGGGCGTCCGCACTAAGATCGGTATCAATATGGGCACACCGAGGGAGCTCAGTGTGACCAGGTTGTCTAAGGAGGGACGTAAAGGCCCAGGGCGGAAACGCAGCAGGCAAAAGTCCCCGTGTCGATCAGTAGTGGGATCGCGCCTGTGAATAGGCACCTGTCAGCAGCCTGTCCAATATAATTGGACCCGATTCTTCCCCCCCCCCCCCCACCTATTAGTTTGTTCATTGGTCTCTAACATTTCTTTTCGGGGCTTTCAAAAATATTACATCGTCAATATCTGAACGTCATGTAGCTATTTTATTAATGCCTTCAACTTAGTTTGATTACTGAATGTTTTTGTCGCATTTGGCCAATTCTACGGTCGTCATCATGAACTTGGTGACCGGTACGAAATATTCCGGCATTTGTCAAATTGTAGCAACGAATCATAAAAACATAAAAATTTCCGAAATGACCCTTTCCTGCAGTAAATTGATGAGATTAAATGAAATAAGAAATTTTAGAAAAGTAGAAATAATAATCGAAGATATATTTTCGATTTTACATTGCATGTGATTATCTGAAATAACTATTGGAATTCTTCAACCTACCATATGGACAACATTGATTTGCCACGTACACATGTTTATGGATGTTAATTACATTAAATAACCGCCAGATTTAACATGTGATCAAATTTGTTATAATTTCAAAAGAAAAATAATAAAGTTGAATTTATGAGAAGATGACATATAAGTATGTTAAAATTCCAATCTTCTATCGGTTGGGAGTTGTGGCGTGCTCCTGTGATCCAGCTACTTGGAGACCAGAGTTGGTGGACGGTGTGAAGGCAGGAGTCCTGCTGTCAGGTGATCTATGTTGAGCGGGCGTCCGCACTAAGATCGGTATCAATATGGGCACACCGAGGGAGCTCAGTGTGACCAGGTTGTCTAAGGAGGGACGTAAAGGCCCAGGGCGGAAACGCAGCAGGCAAAAGTCCCCGTGTCGATCAGTAGTGGGATCGCGCCTGTGAATAGGCACCTGTCAGCAGCCTGTCCAATATAATTGGACCCGATTCTTTTTTTTCCCCCCACCTATTAGTTTGTTCATTGGTCTCTAACATTTCTTTTCGGGGCTTTCAAAAATATTACATCGTCAATATCTGAACGTCATGTAGCTATTTTATTAATGCCTTCAACTTAGTTTGATTACTGAATGTTTTTGTCGCATTTGGCCAATTCTACGGTCGTCATCATGAACTTGGTGACCGGTACGAAATATTCCGGCATTTCTCAAATTGTAGCAACGAATCATAAAAACATAAAAATTTCCGAAATGACCCTTTCCTGCAGTAAATTGATGAGATTAAATGAAATAAGAAATTTTAGAAAAGTAGAAATAATAATCGAAGATATATTTTCGATTTTACATTGCATGTGATTATCTGAAATAACTATTGGAATTCTTCAACCTACCATATGGACAACATTGATTTGCCACGTACACATGTTTATGGATGTTAATTACATTAAATAACCGCCAGATTTAACATGTGATCAAATTTGTTATAATTTCAAAAGAAAAATAATAAAGTTGATTTTATGAGAAGATGACATATAAGTATGTTAAAATTCGAATCTTCTATCGGTTGGGAGTTGTGGCGTGCTCCTGTGATCCAGCTACTTGGAGACCAGAGTTGGTGGACGGTGTGAAGGCAGGAGTCCTGCTGTCAGGTGATCTATGTTGAGCGGGCGTCCGCACTAAGATCGGTATCAATATGGGCACACCGAGGGAGCTCAGTGTGACCAGGTTGTCTAAGGAGGGACGTAAAGGCCCAGGGCGGAAACGCAGCAGGCAAAAGTCCCCGTGTCGATCAGTAGTGGGATCGCGCTTGTGAATAGGCACCTGTCAGCAGCCTGTCCAATATAATTGGACCCGATTCTTTTTTTTCCCCACCTATTAGTTTGTTCATTGGTCTCTAACATTTCTTTTCGGGGCTTTCAAAAATATTACATCGTCAATATCTGAACGTCATGTAGCTATTTTATTAATGCCTTCAACTTAGTTTGATTACTGAATGTTTTTGTCGCAATTGGCCAATTCTACGGTCGTCATCATGAACTTGGTGACCGGTACGAAATATTCCGGCATTTCTCAAATTGTAGCAACGAATCATAAAAACATAAAAATTTCCGAAATGACCCTTTCCTGCAGTAAATTGATGAGATTAAATGAAATAAGAAATTTTAGAAAAGTAGAAATAATAATCGAAGATATATTTTCGATTTTACATTGCATGTGATTATCTGAAATAACTATTGGAATTCTTCAACCTACCATATGGACAACATTGATTTGCCACGTACACATGTTTATGGATGTTAATTACATTAAATAACCGCCAGATTTAACATGTGATCAAATTTGTTATAATTTCAAAAGAAAAATAATAAAGTTGAATTTATGAGAAGATGACATATAAGTATGTTAAAATTCCAATCTTCTATCGGTTGGGAGTTGTGGCGTGCTCCTGTGATCCAGCTACTTGGAGACCAGAGTTGGTGGACGGTGTGAAGGCAGGAGTCCTGCTGTCAGGTGATCTATGTTGAGCGGGCGTCCGCACTAAGATCGGTATCAATATGGGCACACCGAGGGAGCTCAGTGTGACCAGGTTGTCTAAGGAGGGACGTAAAGGCCCAGGGCGGAAACGCAGCAGGCAAAAGTCCCCGTGTCGATCAGTAGTGGGATCGCGCCTGTGAATAGGCACCTGTCAGCAGCCTGTCCAATATAATTGGACCCGATTCTTTTTTTTTCCCCCACCTATTAGTTTGTTCATTGGTCTCTAACATTTCTTTTCGGGGCTTTCAAAAATATTACATCGTCAATATCTGAACGTCATGTAGCTATTTTATTAATGCCTTCAACTTAGTTTGATTACTGAATGTTTTTGTCGCATTTGGCCAATTCTACGGTCGTCATCATGAACTTGGTGACCGGTACGAAATATTCCGGCATTTCTCAAATTGTAGCAACGAATCATAAAAACATAAAAATTTCCGAAATGACCCTTTCCTGCAGTAAATTGATGAGATTAAATGAAATAAGAAATTTTAGAAAAGTAGAAATAATAATCGAAGATATATTTTCGATTTTACATTGCATGTGATTATCTGAAATAACTATTGGAATTCTTCAACCTACCATATGGACAACATTGATTTGCCACGTACACATGTTTATGGATGTTAATTACATTAAATAACCGCCAGATTTAACATGTGATCAAATTTGTTATTATTTCAAAAGAAAAATAATAAAGTTGAATTTATGAGAAGATGACATATAAGTATGTTAAAATTCCAATCTTCTATCGGTTGGGAGTTGTGGCGTGCTCCTGTGATCCAGCTACTTGGAGACCAGAGTTGGTGGACGGTGTGAAGGCAGGAGTCCTGCTGTCATGTGATCTATGTTGAGCGGGCGTCCGCACTAAGATCGGTATCAATATGGGCACATCGAGGGAGCTCAGTGTGACCAGGTTGTCTAAGGAGGGACGTAAAGGCCCAGGGCGGAAACGCAGCAGGCAAAAGTCCCCGTGTCGATCAGTAGTGGGATCGCGCCTGTGAATAGGCACCTGTCAGCAGCCTGTCCAATATAATTGGACCCGATTCTTTTTTTCCCCCCCACCTATTAGTTTGTTCATTGGTCTCTAACATTTCTTTTCGGGGCTTTCAAAAATATTACATCGTCAATATCTGAACGTCATGTAGCTATTTTATTAATGCCTTCAACTTAGTTTGATTACTGAATGTTTTTGTCGCATTTGGCCAATTCTACGGTCGTCATCATGAACTTGGTGACCGGTACGAAATATTCCGGCATTTCTCAAATTGTAGCAACGAATCATAAAAACATAAAAATTTCCGAAATGACCCTTTCCTGCAGTAAATTGATGAGATTAAATGAAATAAGAAATTTTAGAAAAGTAGAAATAATAATCGAAGATATATTTTCGATTTTACATTGCATGTGATTATCTGAAATAACTATTGGAATTCTTCAACCTACCATATGGACAACATTGATTTGCCACGTACACATGTTTATGGATGTTAATTACATTAAATAACCGGCAGATTTAACATGTGATCAAATTTGTTATAATTTCAAAAGAAAAATAATAAAGTTGAATTGATGAGAAGATGACATATAAGTATGTTAAAATTCCAATCTTCTATCGGTTGGGAGTTGTGGCGTGCTCCTGTGATCCAGCTACTTGGAGACCAGAGTTGGTGGACGGTGTGAAGGCAGGAGTCCTGCTGTCAGGTGATCTATGTTGAGCGGGCGTCCGCACTAAGATCGGTATCAATATGGGCACATCGAGGGAGCTCAGTGTGACCAGGTTGTCTAAGGAGGGACGTAAAGGCCCAGGGCGGAAACGCAGCAGGCAAAAGTCCCCGTGTCGATCAGTAGTGGGATCGCGCCTGTGAATAGGCACCTGTCAGCAGCCTGTCCAATATAATTGGACCCGATTCTTTTTTTTTCCCCCACCTATTAGTTTGTTCATTGGTCTCTAACATTTCTTTTCGGGGCTTTCAAAAATATTACATCGTCAATATCTGAACGTCATGTAGCTATTTTATTAATGCCTTCAACTTAGTTTGATTACTGAATGTTTTTGTCGCATTTGGCCTATTCTACGGTCGTCATCATGAACTTGGTGACCGGTACGAAATATTCCGGCATTTCTCAAATTGTAGCAACGAATCATAAAAACATAAAAATTTCCGAAATGACCCTTTCCTGCAGTAAATTGATGAGATTAAATGAAATAAGAAATTTTAGAAAAGTAGAAATAATAATCGAAGATATATTTTCGATTTTACATTGCATGTGATTATCTGAAATAACTATTGGAATTCTTCAACCTACCATATGGACAACATTGATTTGCCACGTACACATGTTTATGGATGTTAATTACATTAAATAACCGCCAGATTTAACATGTGATCAAATTTGTTATAATTTCAAAAGAAAAATAATAAAGTTGAATTGATGAGAAGATGACATATAAGTATGTTAAAATTCCAATCTTCTATCGGTTGGGAGTTGTGGCGTGCTCCTGTGATCCAGCTACTTGGAGACCAGAGTTGGTGGACGGTGTGAAGGCAGGAGTCCTGCTGTCAGGTGATCTATGTTGAGCGGGCGTCCGCACTAAGATCGGTATCAATATGGGCACACCGAGGGAGCTCAGTGTGACCCGGTTGTCTAAGGAGGGACGTAAAGGCCCAGGGCCGAAACGCAGCAGGCAAAAGTCCCCGTGTCGATCAGTAGTGGGATCGCGCCTGTGAATAGGCACCTGTCAGCAGCCTGTCCAATATAATTGGACCCGATTCTTTTCCCCATACCCCACCTATTAGTTTGTTCATTGGTCTCTAACATTTCTTTTCGGGGCTTTCAAAAATATTACATCGTCAATATCTGAACGTCATGTAGCTATTTTATTAATGCCTTCAACTTAGTTTGATTACTGAATGTTTTTGTCGCATTTGGCCAATTCTACGGTCGTCATCATGAACTTGGTGACCGGTACGAAATATTCCGGCATTTCTCAAATTGTAGCAACGAATCATAAAAACATAAAAATTTCCGAAATGACCCTTTCCTGCAGTAAATTGATGAGATTAAATGAAATAAGAAATTTTAGAAAAGTAGAAATAATAATCGAAGATATATTTTCGATTTTACATTGCATGTGATTATCTGAAATAACTATTGGAATTCTTCAACCTACCATATGGACAACATTGATTTGCCACGTACACATGTTTATGAATATTAATTACATTAAATAACCGCCAGATTTAACATGTGATCAAATTTGTTATAATTTCAAAAGAAAAATAATAAAGTTGAATTTATGAGAAGATGACATATAAGTATGTTAAAATTCCAATCTTCTATCGGTTGGGAGTTGTGGCGTGCTCCTGTGATCCAGCTACTTGGAGATCAGAGTTGGTGGACGGTGTGAAGGCAGGAGTCCTGCTGTCATGTGATCTATGTTGAGCGGGCGTCCGCACTAAGATCGGTATCAATATGGGCACACCGAGGGAGCTCAGTGTGACCAGGTTGTCTAAGGAGGGACGTAAAGGCCCAGGGCCGAAACGCAGCAGGCAAAAGTCCCCGTGTCGATCAGTAGTGGGATCGCGCCTGTGAATAGGCACCTGTCAGCAGCCTGTCCAATATAATTGGACCCGATTCTTTTCCCCATACCCCACCTATTAGTTTGTTCATTGGTCTCTAACATTTCTTTTCGGGGCTTTCAAAAATATTACATCGTCAATATCTGAACGTCATGTAGCTATTTTATTAATGCCTTCAACTTAGTTTGATTACTGAATGTTTTTGTCGCATTTGGCCAATTCTACGGTCGTCATCATGAACTTGGTGACCGGTACGAAATATTCCGGCATTTCTCAAATTGTAGCAACGAATCATAAAAACATAAAAATTTCCGAAATGACCCTTTCCTGCAGTAAATTGATGAGATTAAATGAAATAAGAAATTTTAGAAAAGTAGAAATGATAATCGAAGATATATTTTCGATTTTACATTGCATGTGATTATCTGAAATAACTATTGGAATTCTTCAACCTACCATATGGACAACATTGATTTGCCACGTACACATGTTTATGGATGTTAATTACATTAAATAACCGCCAGATTTAACATGTGATCAAATTTGTTATAATTTCAAAAGAAAAATAATAAAGTTGAATTGATGAGAAGATGACATATAAGTATGTTAAAATTCCAATCTTCTATCGGTTGGGAGTTGTGGCGTGCTCCTGTGATCCAGCTACTTGGAGACCAGAGTTGGTGGACGGTGTGAAGGCAGGAGTCCTGCTGTCAGGTGATCTATGTTGAGCGGGCGTCCGCACTAAGATCGGTATCAATATGGGCACATCGAGGGAGCTCACTGTGACCAGGTTGTCTAAGGAGGGACGTAAAGGCCCAGGGCGGAAACGCAGCAGGCAAAAGTCCCCGTGTCGATCAGTAGTGGGATCGCGCCTGTGAATAGGCACCTGTCAGCAGCCTGTCCAATATAATTGGACCCGATTCTTTTTTTTTTTCCCCACCTATTAGTTTGTTCATTGGTCTCTAACATTTCTTTTCGGGGCTTTCAAAAATATTACATCGTCAATATCTGAACGTCATGTAGCTATTTTATTAATGCCTTCAACTTAGTTTGATTACTGAATGTTTTTGTCGCATTTGGCCAATTCTACGGTCGTCATCATGAACTTGGTGACCGGTACGAAATATTCCGGCATTTCTCAAATTGTAGCAACGAATCATAAAAACATAAAAATTTCCGAAATGACCCTTTCCTGCAGTAAATTGATGAGATTAAATGAAATAAGAAATTTTAGAAAAGTAGAAATAATAATCGAAGATATATTTTCGATTTTACATTGCATGTGATTATCTGAAATAACTATTGGAATTCTTCAACCTACCATATGGACAACATTGATTTGCCACGTACACATGTTTATGGATGTTAATTACATTAAATAACCGTCAGATTTAACATGTGATCAAATTTGTTATAATTTCAAAAGAAAAATAATAAAGTTGAATTGATGAGAAGATGACATATAAGTATGTTAAAATTCCAATCTTCTATCGGTTGGGAGTTGTGGCGTGCTCCTGTGATCCAGCTACTTGGAGACCAGAGTTGGTGGACGGTGTGAAGGCAGGAGTCCTGCTGTCAGGTAATCTATGTTGAGCGGGCGTCCGCACTAAGATCGGTATCAATATGGGCACATCGAGGGAGCTCAGTGTGACCAGGTTGTCTAAGGAGGGACGTAAAGGCCCAGGGCGGAAACGCAGCAGGCAAAAGTCCCCGTGTCGATCAGTAGTGGGATCGCGCCTGTGAATAGGCACCTGTCAGCAGCCTGTCCAATATAATTGGACCCGATTCTTTTTTTTTCCCCAACCTATTAGTTTGTTCATTGGTCTCTAACATTTCTTTTCGGGGCTTTCAAAAATATTACATCGTCAATATCTGAACGTCATGTAGCTATTTTAATAATGCCTTCAACTTAGTTTGATTACTGAATGTTTTTGTCGCATTTGGCCAATTCTACGGTCGTCATCATGAACTTGGTGACCGGTACGAAATATTCCGGCATTTCTCAAATTGTAGCAACGAATCATAAAAACATAAAAATTTCCGAAATGACCCTTTCCTGCAGTAAATTGATGAGATTAAATGAAATAAGAAATTTTAGAAAAGTAGAAATAATAATCGAAGATATATTTTCGATTTTACATTGCATGTGATTATCTGAAATAACTATTGGAATTCTTCAACCTACCATATGGACAACATTGATTTGCCACGTACACATGTTTATGGATGTTAATTACATTAAATAACCGCCAGATTTAACATGTGATCAAATTTGTTATAATTTCAAAAGAAAAATAATAAAGTTGAATTGATGAGAAGATGACATATAAGTATGTTAAAATTCCAATCTTCTATCGGTTGGGAGTTGTGGCGTGCTCCTGTGATCCAGCTACTTGGAGACCAGAGTTGGTGGACGGTGTGAAGGCAGGAGTCCTGCTGTCAGGTGATCTATGTTGAGCGGGCGTCCGCACTAAGATCGGTATCAATATGGGCACACCGAGGGAGCTCAGTGTGACCAGGTTGTCTAAGGAGGGACGTAAAGGCCCAGGGCGGAAACGCAGCAGGCAAAAGTCCCCGTGTCGATCAGTAGTGGGATCGCGCCTGTGAATAGGCACCTGTCAGCAGCCTGTCCAATATAATTGGACCCGATTCTTTTCCCCATACCCCACCTATTAGTTTGTTCATTGGTCTCTAACATTTCTTTTCGGGGCTTTCAAAAATATTACATCGTCAATATCTGAACGTCATGTAGCTATTTTATTAATGCCTTCAACTTAGTTTGATTACTGAATGTTTTTGTCGCATTTGGCCAATTCTACGGTCGTCATCATGAACTTGGTGACCGGTACGAAATATTCCGGCATTTCTCAAATTGTAGCAACGAATCATAAAAACATAAAAATTTCCGAAATGACCCTTTCCTGCAGTAAATTGATGAGATTAAATGAAATAAGAAATTTTAGAAAAGTAGAAATAATAATCGAAGATATATTTTCGATTTTACATTGCATGTGATTATCTGAAATAACTATTGGAATTCTTCAACCTACCATATGGACAACATTGATTTGCCACGTACACATGTTTATGGATGTTAATTACATTAAATAACCGCCAGATTTAACATGTGATCAAATTTGTTATAATTTCAAAAGAAAAATAATAAAGTTGAATTGATGAGAAGATGACATATAAGTATGTTAAAATTCCAATCTTCTATCGGTTGGGAGTTGTGGCGTGCTCCTGTGATCCAGCTACTTGGAGACCAGAGTTGGTGGACGGTGTGAAGGCAGGAGTCCTGCTGTCAGGTGATCTATGTTGAGCGGGCGTCCGCACTAAGATCGGTATCAATATGGGCACATCGAGGGAGCTCAGTGTGACCAGGTTGTCTAAGGAGGGACGTAAAGGCCCAGGGCCGAAACGCAGCAGGCAAAAGTCCCCGTGTCGATCAGTAGTGGGATCGCGCCTGTGAATAGGCACCTGTCAGCAGCCTGTCCAATATAATTGGACCCGATTCTTTTTTTTCCCCCCACCTATTAGTTTGTTCATTGGTCTCTAACATTTCTTTTCGGGGCTTTCAAAAATATTACATCGTCAATATCTGAACGTCATGTAGCTATTTTATTAATGCCTTCAACTTAGTTTGATTACTGAATGTTTTTGTCGCATTTGGCCAATTCTACGGTCGTCATCATGAACTTGGTGACCGGTACGAAATATTCCGGCATTTCTCAAATTGTAGCAACGAATCATAAAAACATAAAAATTTCCGAAATGACCCTTTCCTGCAGTAAATTGATGAGATTAAATGAAATAAGAAATTTTAGAAAAGTAGAAATAATAATCGAAGATATATTTTCGATTTTACATTGCATGTGATTATCTGAAATAACTATTGGAATTCTTCAACCTACCATATGGACAACATTGATTTGCCACGTACACATGTTTATGGATGTTAATTACATTAAATAACCGGCAGATTTAACATGTGATCAAATTTGTTATAATTTCAAAAGAAAAATAATAAAGTTGAATTTATGAGAAGATGACATATAAGTATGTTAAAATTCCAATCTTCTATCGGTTGGGAGTTGTGGCGTGCTCCTGTGATCCAGCTACTTGGAGACCAGAGTTGGTGGACGGTGTGAAGGCAGGAGTCCTGCTGTCATGTGATCTATGTTGAGCGGGCGTCCGCACTAAGATCGGTATCAATATGGGCACACCGAGGGAGCTCAGTGTGACCAGGTTGTCTAAGGAGGGACGTAAAGGCCCAGGGCGGAAACGCAGCAGGCAAAAGTCCCCGTGTCGATCAGTAGTGGGATCGCACTTGTGAATAGGCACCTGTCAGCAGCCTGTCCAATATAATTGGACCCGATTCTTTTTTTTCTCCCACCTATTAGTTTGTTCATTGGTCTCTAACATTTCTTTTCGGGGCTTTCAAAAATATTACATCGTCAATATCTGAACGTCATGTAGCTATTTTATTAATGCCTTCAACTTAGTTTGATTACTGAATGTTTTTGTCGCATTTGGCCAATTCTACGGTCGTCATCATGAACTTGGTGACCGGTACGAAATATTCCGGCATTTCTCAAATTGTAGCAACGAATCATAAAAACATAAAAATTTCCGAAATGACCCTTTCCTGCAGTAAATTGATGAGATTAAATGAAATAAGAAATTTTAGAAAAGTAGAAATAATAATCGAAGATATATTTTCGATTTTACATTGCATGTGATTATCTGAAATAACTATTGGAATTCTTCAACCTACCATATGGACAACATTGATTTGCCACGTACACATGTTTATGGATGTTAATTACATTAAATAACCGCCAGATTTAACATGTGATCAAATTTGTTATAATTTCAAAAGAAAAATAATAAAGTTGAATTTATGAGAAGATGACATATAAGTATGTTAAAATTCCAATCTTCTATCGGTTGGGAGTTGTGGCGTGCTCCTGTGATCCAGCAACTTGGAGACCAGAGTTGGTGGACGGTGTGAAGGCAGGAGTCCTGCTGTCAGGTGATCTATGTTGAGCGGGCGTCCGCACTAAGATCGGTATCAATATGGGCACACCGAGGGAGCTCAGTGTGACCAGGTTGTCTAAGGAGGGACGTAAAGGCCCAGGGTCAAAACGCAGCAGGCAAAATTCCCCGTGTCGATCAGTAGTGGGATCGCGCCTGTGAATAGGCACCTGTCAGCAGCCTGTCCAATATAATTGGACCCGATTCTTTTCCCCATACCCCACCTATTAGTTTGTTCATTGGTCTCTAACATTTCTTTTCGGGGCTTTCAAAAATATTACATCGTCAATATCTGAACGTCATGTAGCTATTTTATTAATGCCTTCAACTTAGTTTGATTACTGAATGTTTTTGTCGCATTTGGCCAATTCTACGGTCGTCATCATGAACTTGGTGACCGGTACGAAATATTCCGGCATTTCTCAAATTGTAGCAACGAATCATAAAAACATAAAAATTTCCGAAATGACCCTTTCCTGCAGTAAATTGATGAGATTAAATGAAATAAGAAATTTTAGAAAAGTAGAAATAATAATCGAAGATATATTTTCGATTTTACATTGCATGTGATTATCTGAAATAACTATTGGAATTCTTCAACCTACCATATGGACAACATTGATTTGCCACGTACACATGTTTATGGATGTTAATTACATTAAATAACCGCCAGATTTAACATGTGATCAAATTTGTTATAATTTCAAAAGAAAAATAATAAAGTTGAATTGATGAGAAGATGACATATAAGTATGTTAAAATTCCAATCTTCTATCGGTTGGGAGTTGTGGCGTGCTCCTGTGATCCAGCTACTTGGAGACCAGAGTTGGTGGACGGTGTGAAGGCAGGAGTCCTGCTGTCAGGTGATCTATGTTGAGCGGGCGTCCGCACTAAGATCGGTATCAATATGGGCACATCGAGGGAGCTCAGTGTGACCAGGTTGTCTAAGGAGGGACGTAAAGGCCCAGGGCGGAAACGCAGCAGGCAAAAGTCCCCGTGTCGATCAGTAGTGGGATCGCACTTGTGAATAGGCACCTGTCAGCAGCCTGTCCAATATAATTGGACCCGATTCTTTTTTTTCCCCCACTTATTAGTTTGTTCATTGGTCTCTAACATTTCTTTTCGGGGCTTTCAAAAATATTACATCGTCAATATCTGAACGTCATGTAGCTATTTTATTAATGCCTTCAACTTAGTTTGATTACTGAATGTTTTTGTCGCATTTGGCCAATTCTACGGTCGTCATCATGAACTTGGTGACCGGTACGAAATATTCCGGCATTTCTCAAATTGTAGCAACGAATCATAAAAACAAAAAAATTTCCGAAATGACCCTTTCCTGCAGTAAATTGATGAGATTAAATGAAATAAGAAATTTTAGAAAAGTAGAAATAATAATCGAAGATATATTTTCGATTTTACATTGCATGTGATTATCTGAAATAACTATTGGAATTCTTCAACCTACCATATGGACAACATTGATTTGCCACGTACACATGTTTATGGATGTTAATTACATTAAATAACCGCCAGATTTAACATGTGATCAAATTTGTTATAATTTCAAAAGAAAAATAATAAAGTTGAATTTATGAGAAGATGACATATAAGTATGTTAAAATTCCAATCTTCTATCGGTTGGGAGTTGTGGCGTGCTCCTGTGATCCAGCAACTTGGAGACCAGAGTTGGTGGACGGTGTGAAGGCAGGAGTCCTGCTGTCAGGTGATCTATGTTGAGCGGGCGTCCGCACTAAGATCGGTATCAATATGGGCACACCGAGGGAGCTCAGTGTGACCAGGTTGTCTAAGGAGGGACGTAAAGGCCCAGGGTCAAAACGCAGCAGGCAAAATTCCCCGTGTCGATCAGTAGTGGGATCGCGCCTGTGAATAGGCACCTGTCAGCAGCCTGTCCAATATAATTGGACCCGATTCTTTTCCCCATACCCCACCTATTAGTTTGTTCATTGGTCTCTAACATTTCTTTTCGGGGCTTTCAAAAATATTACATCGTCAATATCTGAACGTCATGTAGCTATTTTATTAATGCCTTCAACTTAGTTTGATTACTGAATGTTTTTGTCGCATTTGGCCAATTCTACGGCCGTCATCATGAACTTGGTGACCGGTACGAAATATTCCGGCATTTCTCAAATTGTAGCAACGAATCATAAAAACATAAAAATTTCCGAAATGACCCTTTCCTGCAGTAAATTGATGAGATTAAATGAAATAAGAAATTTTAGAAAAGTAGAAATAATAATCGAAGATATATTTTCGATTTTACATTGCATGTGATTATCTGAAATAACTATTGGAATTCTTCAACCTACCATATGGACAACATTGATTTGCCACGTACACATGTTTATGGATGTTAATTACATTAAATAACCGCCAGATTTAACATGTGATCAAATTTGTTATTATTTCAAAAGAAAAATAATAAAGTTGAATTTATGAGAAGATGACATATAAGTATGTTAAAATTCCAATCTTCTATCGGTTGGGAGTTGTGGCGTGCTCCTGTGATCCAGCTACTTGGAGACCAGAGTTGGTGGACGGTGTGAAGGCAGGAGTCCTGCTGTCATGTGATCTATGTTGAGCGGGCGTCCGCACTAAGATCGGTATCAATATGGGCACATCGAGGGAGCTCAGTGTGACCAGGTTGTCTAAGGAGGGACGTAAAGGCCCAGGGCGGAAACGCAGCAGGCAAAAGTCCCCGTGTCGATCAGTAGTGGGATCGCACTTGAGAATAGGCACCTGTCAGCAGCCTGTCCAATATAATTGGACCCGATTCTTTTTTTTCCCCCACCTATTAGTTTGTTCATTGGTCTCTAACATTTCTTTTCGGGGCTTTCAAAAATATTACATCGTCAATATCTGAACGTCATGTAGCTATTTTATTAATGCCTTCAACTTAGTTTGATTACTGAATGTTTTTGTCGCATTTGGCCAATTCTACGGTCGTCATCATGAACTTGGTGACCGGTACGAAATATTCCGGCATTTCTCAAATTGTAGCAACGAATCATAAAAACATAAAAATTTCCGAAATGACCCTTTCCTGCAGTAAATTGATGAGATTAAATGAAATAAGAAATTTTAGAAAAGTAGAAATAATAATCGAAGATATATTTTCGATTTTACATTGCATGTGATTATCTGAAATAACTATTGGAATTCTTCAACCTACCATATGGACAACATTGATTTGCCACGTACACATGTTTATGGATGTTAATTACATTAAATAACCGGCAGATTTAACATGTGATCAAATTTGTTATAATTTCAAAAGAAAAATAATAAAGTTGAATTTATGAGAAGATGACATATAAGTATGTTAAAATTCCAATCTTCTATCGGTTGGGAGTTGTGGCGTGCTCCTGTGATCCAGCTACTTGGAGACCAGAGTTGGTGGACGGTGTGAAGGCAGGAGTCCTGCTGTCATGTGATCTATGTTGAGCGGGCGTCCGCACTAAGATCGGTATCAATATGGGCACATCGAGGGAGCTCAGTGTGACCAGGTTGTCTAAGAAGGGACGTAAAGGCCCAGGGCGGAAACGCAGCAGGCAAAAGTCCCCGTGTCGATCAGTAGTGGGATCGCACCTGTGAATAGGCACCTGTCAGCAGCCTGTCCAATATAATTGGACCCGATTCTTTTCCCCATACCCCACCTATTAGTTTGTTCATTGGTCTCTAACATTTCTTTTCGGGGCTTTCAAAAATATTACATCGTCAATATCTGAACGTCATGTAGCTATTTTATTAATGCCTTCAACTTAGTTTGATTACTGAATGTTTTTGTCGCATTTGGCCAATTCTACGGTCGTCATCATGAACTTGGTGACCGGTACGAAATATTCCGGCATTTCTCAAATTGTAGCAACGAATCATAAAAACATAAAAATTTCCGAAATGACCCTTTCCTGCAGTAAATTGATGAGATTAAATGAAATAAGAAATTTTAGAAAAGTAGAAATAATAATCGAAGATATATTTTCGATTTTACATTGCATGTGATTATCTGAAATAACTATTGGAATTCTTCAACCTACCATATGGACAACATTGATTTGCCACGTACACATGTTTATGGATGTTAATTACATTAAATAACCGCCAGATTTAACATGTGATCAAATTTGTTATAATTTCAAAAGAAAAATAATAAAGTTGAATTTATGAGAAGATGACATATAAGTATGTTAAAATTCCAATCTTCTATCGGTTGGGAGTTGTGGCGTGCTCCTGTGATCCAGCTACTTGGAGACCAGAGTTGGTGGACGGTGTGAAGGCAGGAGTCCTGCTGTCATGTGATCTATGTTGAGCGGGCGTCCGCACTAAGATCGGTATCAATATGGGCACATCGAGGGAGCTCAGTGTGACCAGGTTGTCTAAGGAGGGACGTAAAGGCCCAGGGCGGAAACGCAGCAGGCAAAAGTCCCCGTGTCGATCAGTAGTGGGATCGCACTTGAGAATAGGCACCTGTCAGCAGCCTGTCCAATATAATTGGACCCGATTCTTTTTTTTCCCCCACCTATTAGTTTGTTCATTGGTCTCTAACATTTCTTTTCGGGGCTTTCAAAAATATTACATCGTCAATATCTGAACGTCATGTAGCTATTTTATTAATGCCTTCAACTTAGTTTGATTACTGAATGTTTTTGTCGCATTTGGCCAATTCTACGGTCGTCATCATGAACTTGGTGACCGGTACGAAATATTCCGGCATTTCTCAAATTGTAGCAACGAATCATAAAAACATAAAAATTTCCGAAATGACCCTTTCCTGCAGTAAATTGATGAGATTAAATGAAATAAGAAATTTTAGAAAAGTAGAAATAATAATCGAAGATATATTTTCGATTTTACATTGCATGTGATTATCTGAAATAACTATTGGAATTCTTCAACCTACCATATGGACAACATTGATTTGCCACGTACACATGTTTATGGATGTTAATTACATTAAATAACCGCCAGATTTAACATGTGATCAAATTTGTTATAATTTCAAAAGAAAAATAATAAAGTTGAAATGATGAGAAGATGACATATAAGTATGTTAAAATTCCAATCTTCTATCGGTTGGGAGTTGTGGCGTGCTCCTGTGATCCAGCTACTTGGAGACCAGAGTTGGTGGACGGTGTGAAGGCAGGAGTCCTGCTGTCAGGTGATCTATGTTGAGCGGGCGTCCGCACTAAGATCGGTATCAATATGGGCACACCGAGGGAGCTCAGTGTGACCAGGTTGTCTAAGGAGGGACGTAAAGGCCCAGGGCCGAAACGCAGCAGGCAAAAGTCCCCGTGTCGATCAGTAGTGGGATCGCGCCTGTGAATAGGCACCTGTCAGCAGCCTGTCCAATATAATTGGACCCGATTCTTTTCCCCATACCCCACCTATTAGTTTGTTCATTGGTCTCTAACATTTCTTTTCGGGGCTTTCAAAAATATTACATCGTCAATATCTGAACGTCATGTAGCTATTTTATTAATGCCTTCAACTTAGTTTGATTACTGAATGTTTTTGTCGCATTTGGCCAATTCTACGGTCGTCATCATGAACTTGGTGACCGGTACGAAATATTCCGGCATTTCTCAAATTGTAGCAACGAATCATAAAAACATAAAAATTTCCGAAATGACCCTTTCCTGCAGTAAATTGATGAGATTAAATGAAATAAGAAATTTTAGAAAAGTAGAAATAATAATCGAAGATATATTTTCGATTTTACATTGCATGTGATTATCTGAAATAACTATTGGAATTCTTCAACCTACCATATGGACAACATTGATTTGCCACGTACACATGTTTATGGATGTTAATTACATTAAATAACCGCCAGATTTAACATGTGATCAAATTTGTTATAATTTCAAAAGAAAAATAATAAAGTTGAATTTATGAGAAGATGACATATAAGTATGTTAAAATTCCAATCTTCTATCGGTTGGGAGTTGTGGCGTGCTCCTGTGATCCAGCTACTTGGAGACCAGAGTTGGTGGACGGTGTGAAGGCAGGAGTCCTGCTGTCATGTGATCTATGTTGAGCGGGCGTCCGCACTAAGATCGGTATCAATATGGGCACATCGAGGGAGCTCAGTGTGACCAGGTTGTCTAAGGAGGGACGTAAAGGCCCAGGGCGGAAACGCAGCAGGCAAAAGTCCCCGTGTCGATCAGTAGTGGGATCGCACTTGTGAATAGGCACCTGTCAGCAGCCTGTCCAATATAATTGGACCCGATTCTTTTTTTCCCCCCACCTATTAGTTTGTTCATTGGTCTCTAACATTTCTTTTCGGGGCTTTCAAAAATATTACATCGTCAATATCTGAACGTCATATTAATGCCTTCAACTTAGTTTGATTACTGAATGTTTTTGTCGCATTTGGCCAATTCTACGGTCGTCATCATGAACTTGGTGACCGGTACGAAATATTCCGGCATTTCTCAAATTGTAGCAACGAATCATAAAAACATAAAAATTTCCGAAATGACCCTTTCCTGCAGTAAATTGATGAGATTAAATGAAATAAGAAATTTTAGAAAAGTAGAAATAATAATCGAAGATATATTTTCGATTTTACATTGCATGTGATTATCTGAAATAACTATTGGAATTCTTCAACCTACCATATGGACAACATTGATTTGCCACGTACACATGTTTATGGATGTTAATTACATTAAATAACCGCCAGATTTAACATGTGATCAAATTTGTTATAATTTCAAAAGAAAAATAATAAAGTTGAATTGATGAGAAGATGACATATAAGTATGTTAAAATTCCAATCTTCTATCGGTTGGGAGTTGTGGCGTGCTCCTGTGATCCAGCTACTTGGAGACCAGAGTTGGTGGACGGTGTGAAGGCAGGAGTCCTGCTGTCAGGTGATCTATGTTGAGCGGGCGTCCGCACTAAGATCGGTATCAATATGGGCACACCGAGGGAGCTCAGTGTGACCAGGTTGTCTAAGGAGGGACGTAAAGGCCCAGGGCGGAAACGCAGCAGGCAAAAGTCCCCGTGTCGATCAGTAGTGGGATCGCACTTGTGAATAGGCACCTGTCAGCAGCCTGTCCAATATAATTGGACCCGATTCTTTTTTTTCCCCCACCTATTAGTTTGTTCATTGGTCTCTAACATTTCTTTTCGGGGCTTTCAAAAATATTACATCGTCAATATCTGAACGTCATGTAGCTATTTTATTAATGCCTTCAACTTAGTTTGATTACTGAATGTTTTTGTCGCATTTGGCCAATTCTACGGTCGTCATCATGAACTTGGTGACCGGTACGAAATATTCCGGCATTTCTCAAATTGTAGCAACGAATCATAAAAACATAAAAATTTCCGAAATGACCCTTTCCTGCAGTAAATTGATGAGATTAAATGAAATAAGAAATTTTAGAAAAGTAGAAATAATAATCGAAGATATATTTTCGATTTTACATTGCATGTGATTATCTGAAATAACTATTGGAATTCTTCAACCTACCATATGGACAACATTGATTTGCCACGTACACATGTTTATGGATGTTAATTACATTAAATAACCGCCAGATTTAACATGTGATCAAATTTGTTATAATTTCAAAAGAAAAATAATAAAGTTGAATTGATGAGAAGATGACATATAAGTATGTTAAAATTCCAATCTTCTATCGGTTGGGAGTTGTGGCGTGCTCCTGTGATCCAGCTACTTGGAGACCAGAGTTGGTGGACGGTGTGAAGGCAGGAGTCCTGCTGTCAGGTGATCTATGTTGAGCGGGCGTCCGCACTAAGATCGGTATCAATATGGGCACACCGAGGGAGCTCAGTGTGACCAGGTTGTCTAAGGAGGGACGTAAAGGCCCAGGGCGGAAACGCAGCAGGCAAAAGTCCCCGTGTCGATCAGTAGTGGGATCGCGCCTGTGAATAGGCACCTGTCAGCAGCCTGTCCAATATAATTGGACCCGATTCTTTTTTCCCCCCCACCTATTAGTTTGTTCATTGGTCTCTAACATTTCTTTTCGGGGCTTTCAAAAATATTACATCGTCAATATCTGAACGTCATGTAGCTATTTTATTAATGCCTTCAACTTAGTTTGATTACTGAATGTTTTTGTCGCATTTGGCCAATTCTACGGTCGTCATCATGAACTTGGTGACCGGTACGAAATATTCCGGCATTTCTCAAATTGTAGCAACGAATCATAAAAACATAAAAATTTCCGAAATGACCCTTTCCTGCAGTAAATTGATGAGATTAAATGAAATAAGAAATTTTAGAAAAGTAGAAATAATAATCGAAGATATATTTTCGATTTTACATTGCATGTGATTATCTGAAATAACTATTGGAATTCTTCAACCTACCATATGGACAACATTGATTTGCCACGTACACATGTTTATGGATGTTAATTACATGTACATTAAATAACCGCCAGATTTAACATGTGATCAAATTTGTTATAATTTCAAAAGAAAAATAATAAAGTTGAATTGATGAGAAGATGACATATAAGTATGTTAAAATTCCAATCTTCTATCGGTTGGGAGTTGTGGCGTGCTCCTGTGATCCAGCTACTTGGAGACCAGAGTTGGTGGACGGTGTGAAGGCAGGAGTCCTGCTGTCAGGTGATCTATGTTGAGCGGGCGTCCGCACTAAGATCGGTATCAATATGGGCACACCGAGGGAGCTCAGTGTGACCAGGTTGTCTAAGGAGGGACGTAAAGGCCCAGGGCGGAAACGCAGCAGGCAAAAGTCCCCGTGTCGATCAGTAGTGTGATCGCGCTTGTGAAAAGGCACCTGTCAGCAGCCTGTCCAATATAATTGGACCCGATTCTTTTTTTCCCCCCACCTATTAGTTTGTTCATTGGTCTCTAACATTTCTTTTCGGGGCTTTCAAAAATATTACATCGTCAATATCTGAACGTCATATTAATGCCTTCAACTTAGTTTGATTACTGAATGTTTTTGTCGCATTTGGCCAATTCTACGGTCGTCATCATGAACTTGGTGACCGGTACGAAATATTCCGGCATTTCTCAAATTGTAGCAACGAATCATAAAAACATAAAAATTTCCGAAATGACCCTTTCCTGCAGTAAATTGATGAGATTAAATGAAATAAGAAATTTTAGAAAAGTAGAAATAATAATCGAAGATATATTTTCGATTTTACATTGCATGTGATTATCTGAAATAACTATTGGAATTCTTCAACCTACCATATGGACAACATTGATTTGCCACGTACACATGTTTATGGATGTTAATTACATTAAATAACCGCCAGATTTAACATGTGATCAAATTTGTTATAATTTCAAAAGAAAAATAATAAAGTTGAATTGATGAGAAGATGACATATAAGTATGTTAAAATTCCAATCTTCTATCGGTTGGGAGTTGTGGCGTGCTCCTGTGATCCAGCTACTTGGAGACCAGAGTTGGTGGACGGTGTGAAGGCAGGAGTCCTGCTGTCAGGTGATCTATGTTGAGCGGGCGTCCGCACTAAGATCGGTATCAATATGGGCACACCGAGGGAGCTCAGTGTGACCAGGTTGTCTAAGGAGGGACGTAAAGGCCCAGGGCGGAAACGCAGCAGGCAAAAGTCCCCGTGTCGATCAGTAGTGGGATCGCACTTGTGAATAGGCACCTGTCAGCAGCCTGTCCAATATAATTGGACCCGATTCTTTTTTTTCCCCCACCTATTAGTTTGTTCATTGGTCTCTAACATTTCTTTTCGGGGCTTTCAAAAATATTACATCGTCAATATCTGAACGTCATGTAGCTATTTTATTAATGCCTTCAACTTAGTTTGATTACTGAATGTTTTTGTCGCATTTGGCCAATTCTACGGTCGTCATCATGAACTTGGTGACCGGTACGAAATATTCCGGCATTTCTCAAATTGTAGCAACGAATCATAAAAACATAAAAATTTCCGAAATGACCCTTTCCTGCAGTAAATTGATGAGATTAAATGAAATAAGAAATTTTAGAAAAGTAGAAATAATAATCGAAGATATATTTTCGATTTTACATTGCATGTGATTATCTGAAATAACTATTGGAATTCTTCAACCTACCATATGGACAACATTGATTTGCCACGTACACATGTTTATGGATGTTAATTACATTAAATAACCGCCAGATTTAACATGTGATCAAATTTGTTATAATTTCAAAAGAAAAATAATAAAGTTGAATTGATGAGAAGATGACATATAAGTATGTTAAAATTCCAATCTTCTATCGGTTGGGAGTTGTGGCGTGCTCCTGTGATCCAGCTACTTGGAGACCAGAGTTGGTGGACGGTGTGAAGGCAGGAGTCCTGCTGTCAGGTGATCTATGTTGAGCGGGCGTCCGCACTAAGATCGGTATCAATATGGGCACACCGAGGGAGCTCAGTGTGACCAGGTTGTCTAAGGAGGGACGTAAAGGCCCAGGGCGGAAACGCAGCAGGCAAAAGTCCCCGTGTCGATCAGTAGTGGGATCGCGCCTGTGAATAGGCACCTGTCAGCAGCCTGTCCAATATAATTGGACCCGATTCTTTTTTCCCCCCCACCTATTAGTTTGTTCATTGGTCTCTAACATTTCTTTTCGGGGCTTTCAAAAATATTACATCGTCAATATCTGAACGTCATGTAGCTATTTTATTAATGCCTTCAACTTAGTTTGATTACTGAATGTTTTTGTCGCATTTGGCCAATTCTACGGTCGTCATCATGAACTTGGTGACCGGTACGAAATATTCCGGCATTTCTCAAATTGTAGCAACGAATCATAAAAACATAAAAATTTCCGAAATGACCCTTTCCTGCAGTAAATTGATGAGATTAAATGAAATAAGAAATTTTAGAAAAGTAGAAATAATAATCGAAGATATATTTTCGATTTTACATTGCATGTGATTATCTGAAATAACTATTGGAATTCTTCAACCTACCATATGGACAACATTGATTTGCCACGTACACATGTTTATGGATGTTAATTACATGTACATTAAATAACCGCCAGATTTAACATGTGATCAAATTTGTTATAATTTCAAAAGAAAAATAATAAAGTTGAATTGATGAGAAGATGACATATAAGTATGTTAAAATTCCAATCTTCTATCGGTTGGGAGTTGTGGCGTGCTCCTGTGATCCAGCTACTTGGAGACCAGAGTTGGTGGACGGTGTGAAGGCAGGAGTCCTGCTGTCAGGTGATCTATGTTGAGCGGGCGTCCGCACTAAGATCGGTATCAATATGGGCACACCGAGGGAGCTCAGTGTGACCAGGTTGTCTAAGGAGGGACGTAAAGGCCCAGGGCGGAAACGCAGCAGGCAAAAGTCCCCGTGTCGATCAGTAGTGTGATCGCGCTTGTGAAAAGGCACCTGTCAGCAGCCTGTCCAATATAATTGGACCCGATTCTTTTTTTCCCCCCACCTATTAGTTTGTTCATTGGTCTCTAACATTTCTTTTCGGGGCTTTCAAAAATATTACATCGTCAATATCTGAACGTCATGTAGCTATTTTATTAATGCCTTCAACTTAGTTTGATTACTGAATGTTTTTGTCGCATTTGGCCAATTCTACGGTCGTCATCATGAACTTGGTGACCGGTACGAAATATTCCGGCATTTCTCAAATTGTAGCAACGAATCATAAAAGCATAAAAATTTCCGAAATGACCCTTTCCTGCAGTAAATTGATGAGATTAAATGAAATAAGAAATTTTAGAAAAGTAGAAATAATAATCGAAGATATATTTTCGATTTTACATTGCATGTGATTATCTGAAATAACTATTGGAATTCTTCAACCTACCATATGGACAACATTGATTTGCCACGTACACATGTTTATGGATGTTAATTACATTAAATAACCGCCAGATTTAACATGTGATCAAATTTGTTATAATTTCAAAAGAAAAATAATAAAGTTGAATTGATGAGAAGATGACATATAAGTATGTTAAAATTCCAATCTTCTATCGGTTGGGAGTTGTGGCGTGCTCCTGTGATCCAGCTACTTGGAGACCAGAGTTGGTGGACGGTGTGAAGGCAGGAGTCCTGCTGTCAGGTGATCTATGTTGAGCGGGCGTCCGCACTAAGATCGGTATCAATATGGGCACACCGAGGGAGCTCAGTGTGACCAGGTTGTCTAAGGAGGGACGTAAAGGCCCAGGGCGGAAACGCAGCAGGCAAAAGTCCCCGTGTCGATCAGTAGTGGGATCGCGCCTGTGAATAGGCACCTGTCAGCAGCCTGTCCAATATAATTGGACCCGATTCTTTTCCCCATACCCCACCTATTAGTTTGTTCATTGGTCTCTAACATTTCTTTTCGGGGCTTTCAAAAATATTACATCGTCAATATCTGAACGTCATGTAGCTATTTTATTAATGCCTTCAACTTAGTTTGATTACTGAATGTTTTTGTCGCATTTGGCCAATTCTACGGTCGTCATCATGAACTTGGTGACCGGTACGAAATATTCCGGCATTTCTCAAATTGTAGCAACGAATCATAAAAACATAAAAATTTCCGAAATGACCCTTTCCTGCAGTAAATTGATGAGATTAAATGAAATAAGAAATTTTAGAAAAGTAGAAATAATAATCGAAGATATATTTTCGATTTTACATTGCATGTGATTATCTGAAATAACTATTGGAATTCTTCAACCTACCATATGGACAACATTGATTTGCCACGTACACATGTTTATGGATGTTAATTACATTAAATAACCGCCAGATTTAACATGTGATCAAATTTGTTATAATTTCAAAAGAAAAATAATAAAGTTGAATTGATGAGAAGATGACATATAAGTATGTTAAAATTCCAATCTTCTATCGGTTGGGAGTTGTGGCGTGCTCCTGTGATCCAGCTACTTGGAGACCAGAGTTGGTGGACGGTGTGAAGGCAGGAGTCCTGCTGTCAGGTGATCTATGTTGAGCGGGCGTCCGCACTAAGATCGGTATCAATATGGGCACATCGAGGGAGCTCAGTGTGACCAGGTTGTCTAAGGAGGGACGTAAAGGCCCAGGGCCGAAACGCAGCAGGCAAAAGTCCCCGTGTCGATCAGTAGTGGGATCGCGCCTGTGAATAGGCACCTGTCAGCAGCCTGTCCAATATAATTGGACCCGATTCTTTTTTCCCCCCCACCTATTAGTTTGTTCATTGGTCTCTAACATTTCTTTTCGGGGCTTTCAAAAATATTACATCGTCAATATCTGAACGTCATGTAGCTATTTTATTAATGCCTTCAACTTAGTTTGATTACTGAATGTTTTTGTCGCATTTGGCCAATTCTACGGTCGTCATCATGAACTTGGTGACCGGTACGAAATATTCCGGCATTTCTCAAATTGTAGCAACGAATCATAAAAACATAAAAATTTCCGAAATGACCCTTTCCTGCAGTAAATTGATGAGATTAAATGAAATAAGAAATTTTAGAAAAGTAGAAATAATAATCGAAGATATATTTTCGATTTTACATTGCATGTGATTATCTGAAATAACTATTGGAATTCTTCAACCTACCATATGGACAACATTGATTTGCCACGTACACATGTTTATGGATGTTAATTACATGTACATTAAATAACCGCCAGATTTAACATGTGATCAAATTTGTTATAATTTCAAAAGAAAAATAATAAAGTTGAATTGATGAGAAGATGACATATAAGTATGTTAAAATTCCAATCTTCTATCGGTTGGGAGTTGTGGCGTGCTCCTGTGATCCAGCTACTTGGAGACCAGAGTTGGTGGACGGTGTGAAGGCAGGAGTCCTGCTGTCAGGTGATCTATGTTGAGCGGGCGTCCGCACTAAGATCGGTATCAATATGGGCACACCGAGGGAGCTCAGTGTGACCAGGTTGTCTAAGGAGGGACGTAAAGGCCCAGGGCGGAAACGCAGCAGGCAAAAGTCCCCGTGTCGATCAGTAGTGTGATCGCGCTTGTGAAAAGGCACCTGTCAGCAGCCTGTCCAATATAATTGGACCCGATTCTTTTTTTCCCCCCACCTATTAGTTTGTTCATTGGTCTCTAACATTTCTTTTCGGGGCTTTCAAAAATATTACATCGTCAATATCTGAACGTCATATTAATGCCTTCAACTTAGTTTGATTACTGAATGTTTTTGTCGCATTTGGCCAATTCTACGGTCGTCATCATGAACTTGGTGACCGGTACGAAATATTCCGGCATTTCTCAAATTGTAGCAACGAATCATAAAAACATAAAAATTTCCGAAATGACCCTTTCCTGCAGTAAATTGATGAGATTAAATGAAATAAGAAATTTTAGAAAAGTAGAAATAATAATCGAAGATATATTTTCGATTTTACATTGCATGTGATTATCTGAAATAACTATTGGAATTCTTCAACCTACCATATGGACAACATTGATTTGCCACGTACACATGTTTATGGATGTTAATTACATTAAATAACCGCCAGATTTAACATGTGATCAAATTTGTTATAATTTCAAAAGAAAAATAATAAAGTTGAATTGATGAGAAGATGACATATAAGTATGTTAAAATTCCAATCTTCTATCGGTTGGGAGTTGTGGCGTGCTCCTGTGATCCAGCTACTTGGAGACCAGAGTTGGTGGACGGTGTGAAGGCAGGAGTCCTGCTGTCAGGTGATCTATGTTGAGCGGGCGTCCGCACTAAGATCGGTATCAATATGGGCACACCGAGGGAGCTCAGTGTGACCAGGTTGTCTAAGGAGGGACGTAAAGGCCCAGGGCGGAAACGCAGCAGGCAAAAGTCCCCGTGTCGATCAGTAGTGGGATCGCACTTGTGAATAGGCACCTGTCAGCAGCCTGTCCAATATAATTGGACCCGATTCTTTTTTTTCCCCCACCTATTAGTTTGTTCATTGGTCTCTAACATTTCTTTTCGGGGCTTTCAAAAATATTACATCGTCAATATCTGAACGTCATGTAGCTATTTTATTAATGCCTTCAACTTAGTTTGATTACTGAATGTTTTTGTCGCATTTGGCCAATTCTACGGTCGTCATCATGAACTTGGTGACCGGTACGAAATATTCCGGCATTTCTCAAATTGTAGCAACGAATCATAAAAACATAAAAATTTCCGAAATGACCCTTTCCTGCAGTAAATTGATGAGATTAAATGAAATAAGAAATTTTAGAAAAGTAGAAATAATAATCGAAGATATATTTTCGATTTTACATTGCATGTGATTATCTGAAATAACTATTGGAATTCTTCAACCTACCATATGGACAACATTGATTTGCCACGTACACATGTTTATGGATGTTAATTACATTAAATAACCGCCAGATTTAACATGTGATCAAATTTGTTATAATTTCAAAAGAAAAATAATAAAGTTGAATTGATGAGAAGATGACATATAAGTATGTTAAAATTCCAATCTTCTATCGGTTGGGAGTTGTGGCGTGCTCCTGTGATCCAGCTACTTGGAGACCAGAGTTGGTGGACGGTGTGAAGGCAGGAGTCCTGCTGTCAGGTGATCTATGTTGAGCGGGCGTCCGCACTAAGATCGGTATCAATATGGGCACACCGAGGGAGCTCAGTGTGACCAGGTTGTCTAAGGAGGGACGTAAAGGCCCAGGGCGGAAACGCAGCAGGCAAAAGTCCCCGTGTCGATCAGTAGTGGGATCGCGCCTGTGAATAGGCACCTGTCAGCAGCCTGTCCAATATAATTGGACCCGATTCTTTTTTCCCCCCCACCTATTAGTTTGTTCATTGGTCTCTAACATTTCTTTTCGGGGCTTTCAAAAATATTACATCGTCAATATCTGAACGTCATGTAGCTATTTTATTAATGCCTTCAACTTAGTTTGATTACTGAATGTTTTTGTCGCATTTGGCCAATTCTACGGTCGTCATCATGAACTTGGTGACCGGTACGAAATATTCCGGCATTTCTCAAATTGTAGCAACGAATCATAAAAACATAAAAATTTCCGAAATGACCCTTTCCTGCAGTAAATTGATGAGATTAAATGAAATAAGAAATTTTAGAAAAGTAGAAATAATAATCGAAGATATATTTTCGATTTTACATTGCATGTGATTATCTGAAATAACTATTGGAATTCTTCAACCTACCATATGGACAACATTGATTTGCCACGTACACATGTTTATGGATGTTAATTACATGTACATTAAATAACCGCCAGATTTAACATGTGATCAAATTTGTTATAATTTCAAAAGAAAAATAATAAAGTTGAATTGATGAGAAGATGACATATAAGTATGTTAAAATTCCAATCTTCTATCGGTTGGGAGTTGTGGCGTGCTCCTGTGATCCAGCTACTTGGAGACCAGAGTTGGTGGACGGTGTGAAGGCAGGAGTCCTGCTGTCAGGTGATCTATGTTGAGCGGGCGTCCGCACTAAGATCGGTATCAATATGGGCACACCGAGGGAGCTCAGTGTGACCAGGTTGTCTAAGGAGGGACGTAAAGGCCCAGGGCGGAAACGCAGCAGGCAAAAGTCCCCGTGTCGATCAGTAGTGTGATCGCGCTTGTGAAAAGGCACCTGTCAGCAGCCTGTCCAATATAATTGGACCCGATTCTTTTTTTCCCCCCACCTATTAGTTTGTTCATTGGTCTCTAACATTTCTTTTCGGGGCTTTCAAAAATATTACATCGTCAATATCTGAACGTCATGTAGCTATTTTATTAATGCCTTCAACTTAGTTTGATTACTGAATGTTTTTGTCGCATTTGGCCAATTCTACGGTCGTCATCATGAACTTGGTGACCGGTACGAAATATTCCGGCATTTCTCAAATTGTAGCAACGAATCATAAAAGCATAAAAATTTCCGAAATGACCCTTTCCTGCAGTAAATTGATGAGATTAAATGAAATAAGAAATTTTAGAAAAGTAGAAATAATAATCGAAGATATATTTTCGATTTTACATTGCATGTGATTATCTGAAATAACTATTGGAATTCTTCAACCTACCATATGGACAACATTGATTTGCCACGTACACATGTTTATGGATGTTAATTACATTAAATAACCGCCAGATTTAACATGTGATCAAATTTGTTATAATTTCAAAAGAAAAATAATAAAGTTGAATTGATGAGAAGATGACATATAAGTATGTTAAAATTCCAATCTTCTATCGGTTGGGAGTTGTGGCGTGCTCCTGTGATCCAGCTACTTGGAGACCAGAGTTGGTGGACGGTGTGAAGGCAGGAGTCCTGCTGTCAGGTGATCTATGTTGAGCGGGCGTCCGCACTAAGATCGGTATCAATATGGGCACACCGAGGGAGCTCAGTGTGACCAGGTTGTCTAAGGAGGGACGTAAAGGCCCAGGGCGGAAACGCAGCAGGCAAAAGTCCCCGTGTCGATCAGTAGTGGGATCGCGCCTGTGAATAGGCACCTGTCAGCAGCCTGTCCAATATAATTGGACCCGATTCTTTTCCCCATACCCCACCTATTAGTTTGTTCATTGGTCTCTAACATTTCTTTTCGGGGCTTTCAAAAATATTACATCGTCAATATCTGAACGTCATGTAGCTATTTTATTAATGCCTTCAACTTAGTTTGATTACTGAATGTTTTTGTCGCATTTGGCCAATTCTACGGTCGTCATCATGAACTTGGTGACCGGTACGAAATATTCCGGCATTTCTCAAATTGTAGCAACGAATCATAAAAACATAAAAATTTCCGAAATGACCCTTTCCTGCAGTAAATTGATGAGATTAAATGAAATAAGAAATTTTAGAAAAGTAGAAATAATAATCGAAGATATATTTTCGATTTTACATTGCATGTGATTATCTGAAATAACTATTGGAATTCTTCAACCTACCATATGGACAACATTGATTTGCCACGTACACATGTTTATGGATGTTAATTACATTAAATAACCGCCAGATTTAACATGTGATCAAATTTGTTATAATTTCAAAAGAAAAATAATAAAGTTGAATTGATGAGAAGATGACATATAAGTATGTTAAAATTCCAATCTTCTATCGGTTGGGAGTTGTGGCGTGCTCCTGTGATCCAGCTACTTGGAGACCAGAGTTGGTGGACGGTGTGAAGGCAGGAGTCCTGCTGTCAGGTGATCTATGTTGAGCGGGCGTCCGCACTAAGATCGGTATCAATATGGGCACATCGAGGGAGCTCAGTGTGACCAGGTTGTCTAAGGAGGGACGTAAAGGCCCAGGGCCGAAACGCAGCAGGCAAAAGTCCCCGTGTCGATCAGTAGTGGGATCGCGCCTGTGAATAGGCACCTGTCAGCAGCCTGTCCAATATAATTGGACCCGATTCTTTTCCCCATACCCCACCTATTAGTTTGTTCATTGGTCTCTAACATTTCTTTTCGGGGCTTTCAAAAATATTACATCGTCAATATCTGAACGTCATGTAGCTATTTTATTAATGCCTTCAACTTAGTTTGATTACTGAATGTTTTTGTCGCATTTGGCCAATTCTACGGTCGTCATCATGAACTTGGTGACCGGTACGAAATATTCCGGCATTTCTCAAATTGTAGCAACGAATCATAAAAACATAAAAATTTCCGAAATGACCCTTTCCTGCAGTAAATTGATGAGATTAAATGAAATAAGAAATTTTAGAAAAGTAGAAATAATAATCGAAGATATATTTTCGATTTTACATTGCATGTGATTATCTGAAATAACTATTGGAATTCTTCAACCTACCATATGGACAACATTGATTTGCCACGTACACATGTTTATGGATGTTAATTACATTAAATAACCGGCAGATTTAACATGTGATCAAATTTGTTATAATTTCAAAAGAAAAATAATAAAGTTGAATTTATGAGAAGATGACATATAAGTATGTTAAAATTCCAATCTTCTATCGGTTGGGAGTTGTGGCGTGCTCCTGTGATCCAGCTACTTGGAGACCAGAGTTGGTGGACGGTGTGAAGGCAGGAGTCCTGCTGTCATGTGATCTATGTTGAGCGGGCGTCCGCACTAAGATCGGTATCAATATGGGCACACCGAGGGAGCTCAGTGTGACCAGGTTGTCTAAGGAGGGACGTAAAGGCCCAGGGCGGAAACGCAGCAGGCAAAAGTCCCCGTGTCGATCAGTAGTGGGATCGCACTTGTGAATAGGCACCTGTCAGCAGCCTGTCCAATATAATTGGACCCGATTCTTTTTTTTCTCCCACCTATTAGTTTGTTCATTGGTCTCTAACATTTCTTTTCGGGGCTTTCAAAAATATTACATCGTCAATATCTGAACGTCATGTAGCTATTTTATTAATGCCTTCAACTTAGTTTGATTACTGAATGTTTTTGTCGCATTTGGCCAATTCTACGGTCGTCATCATGAACTTGGTGACCGGTACGAAATATTCCGGCATTTCTCAAATTGTAGCAACGAATCATAAAAACATAAAAATTTCCGAAATGACCCTTTCCTGCAGTAAATTGATGAGATTAAATGAAATAAGAAATTTTAGAAAAGTAGAAATAATAATCGAAGATATATTTTCGATTTTACATTGCATGTGATTATCTGAAATAACTATTGGAATTCTTCAACCTACCATATGGACAACATTGATTTGCCACGTACACATGTTTATGGATGTTAATTACATTAAATAACCGCCAGATTTAACATGTGATCAAATTTGTTATAATTTCAAAAGAAAAATAATAAAGTTGAATTTATGAGAAGATGACATATAAGTATGTTAAAATTCCAATCTTCTATCGGTTGGGAGTTGTGGCGTGCTCCTGTGATCCAGCAACTTGGAGACCAGAGTTGGTGGACGGTGTGAAGGCAGGAGTCCTGCTGTCAGGTGATCTATGTTGAGCGGGCGTCCGCACTAAGATCGGTATCAATATGGGCACACCGAGGGAGCTCAGTGTGACCAGGTTGTCTAAGGAGGGACGTAAAGGCCCAGGGTCAAAACGCAGCAGGCAAAATTCCCCGTGTCGATCAGTAGTGGGATCGCGCCTGTGAATAGGCACCTGTCAGCAGCCTGTCCAATATAATTGGACCCGATTCTTTTCCCCATACCCCACCTATTAGTTTGTTCATTGGTCTCTAACATTTCTTTTCGGGGCTTTCAAAAATATTACATCGTCAATATCTGAACGTCATGTAGCTATTTTATTAATGCCTTCAACTTAGTTTGATTACTGAATGTTTTTGTCGCATTTGGCCAATTCTACGGTCGTCATCATGAACTTGGTGACCGGTACGAAATATTCCGGCATTTCTCAAATTGTAGCAACGAATCATAAAAACATAAAAATTTCCGAAATGACCCTTTCCTGCAGTAAATTGATGAGATTAAATGAAATAAGAAATTTTAGAAAAGTAGAAATAATAATCGAAGATATATTTTCGATTTTACATTGCATGTGATTATCTGAAATAACTATTGGAATTCTTCAACCTACCATATGGACAACATTGATTTGCCACGTACACATGTTTATGGATGTTAATTACATTAAATAACCGCCAGATTTAACATGTGATCAAATTTGTTATAATTTCAAAAGAAAAATAATAAAGTTGAATTGATGAGAAGATGACATATAAGTATGTTAAAATTCCAATCTTCTATCGGTTGGGAGTTGTGGCGTGCTCCTGTGATCCAGCTACTTGGAGACCAGAGTTGGTGGACGGTGTGAAGGCAGGAGTCCTGCTGTCAGGTGATCTATGTTGAGCGGGCGTCCGCACTAAGATCGGTATCAATATGGGCACATCGAGGGAGCTCAGTGTGACCAGGTTGTCTAAGGAGGGACGTAAAGGCCCAGGGCGGAAACGCAGCAGGCAAAAGTCCCCGTGTCGATCAGTAGTGGGATCGCACTTGTGAATAGGCACCTGTCAGCAGCCTGTCCAATATAATTGGACCCGATTCTTTTTTTTCCCCCACTTATTAGTTTGTTCATTGGTCTCTAACATTTCTTTTCGGGGCTTTCAAAAATATTACATCGTCAATATCTGAACGTCATGTAGCTATTTTATTAATGCCTTCAACTTAGTTTGATTACTGAATGTTTTTGTCGCATTTGGCCAATTCTACGGTCGTCATCATGAACTTGGTGACCGGTACGAAATATTCCGGCATTTCTCAAATTGTAGCAACGAATCATAAAAACATAAAAATTTCCGAAATGACCCTTTCCTGCAGTAAATTGATGAGATTAAATGAAATAAGAAATTTTAGAAAAGTAGAAATAATAATCGAAGATATATTTTCGATTTTACATTGCATGTGATTATCTGAAATAACTATTGGAATTCTTCAACCTACCATATGGACAACATTGATTTGCCACGTACACATGTTTATGGATGTTAATTACATTAAATAACCGCCAGATTTAACATGTGATCAAATTTGTTATAATTTCAAAAGAAAAATAATAAAGTTGAATTTATGAGAAGATGACATATAAGTATGTTAAAATTCCAATCTTCTATCGGTTGGGAGTTGTGGCGTGCTCCTGTGATCCAGCAACTTGGAGACCAGAGTTGGTGGACGGTGTGAAGGCAGGAGTCCTGCTGTCAGGTGATCTATGTTGAGCGGGCGTCCGCACTAAGATCGGTATCAATATGGGCACACCGAGGGAGCTCAGTGTGACCAGGTTGTCTAAGGAGGGACGTAAAGGCCCAGGGTCAAAACGCAGCAGGCAAAATTCCCCGTGTCGATCAGTAGTGGGATCGCGCCTGTGAATAGGCACCTGTCAGCAGCCTGTCCAATATAATTGGACCCGATTCTTTTCCCCATACCCCACCTATTAGTTTGTTCATTGGTCTCTAACATTTCTTTTCGGGGCTTTCAAAAATATTACATCGTCAATATCTGAACGTCATGTAGCTATTTTATTAATGCCTTCAACTTAGTTTGATTACTGAATGTTTTTGTCGCATTTGGCCAATTCTACGGTCGTCATCATGAACTTGGTGACCGGTACGAAATATTCCGGCATTTCTCAAATTGTAGCAACGAATCATAAAAACATAAAAATTTCCGAAATGACCCTTTCCTGCAGTAAATTGATGAGATTAAATGAAATAAGAAATTTTAGAAAAGTAGAAATAATAATCGAAGATATATTTTCGATTTTACATTGCATGTGATTATCTGAAATAACTATTGGAATTCTTCAACCTACCATATGGACAACATTGATTTGCCACGTACACATGTTTATGGATGTTAATTACATTAAATAACCGCCAGATTTAACATGTGATCAAATTTGTTATTATTTCAAAAGAAAAATAATAAAGTTGAATTTATGAGAAGATGACATATAAGTATGTTAAAATTCCAATCTTCTATCGGTTGGGAGTTGTGGCGTGCTCCTGTGATCCAGCTACTTGGAGACCAGAGTTGGTGGACGGTGTGAAGGCAGGAGTCCTGCTGTCATGTGATCTATGTTGAGCGGGCGTCCGCACTAAGATCGGTATCAATATGGGCACATCGAGGGAGCTCAGTGTGACCAGGTTGTCTAAGGAGGGACGTAAAGGCCCAGGGCGGAAACGCAGCAGGCAAAAGTCCCCGTGTCGATCAGTAGTGGGATCGCACTTGAGAATAGGCACCTGTCAGCAGCCTGTCCAATATAATTGGACCCGATTCTTTTTTTTCCCCCACCTATTAGTTTGTTCATTGGTCTCTAACATTTCTTTTCGGGGCTTTCAAAAATATTACATCGTCAATATCTGAACGTCATGTAGCTATTTTATTAATGCCTTCAACTTAGTTTGATTACTGAATGTTTTTGTCGCATTTGGCCAATTCTACGGTCGTCATCATGAACTTGGTGACCGGTACGAAATATTCCGGCATTTCTCAAATTGTAGCAACGAATCATAAAAACATAAAAATTTCCGAAATGACCCTTTCCTGCAGTAAATTGATGAGATTAAATGAAATAAGAAATTTTAGAAAAGTAGAAATAATAATCGAAGATATATTTTCGATTTTACATTGCATGTGATTATCTGAAATAACTATTGGAATTCTTCAACCTACCATATGGACAACATTGATTTGCCACGTACACATGTTTATGGATGTTAATTACATTAAATAACCGCCAGATTTAACATGTGATCAAATTTGTTATAATTTCAAAAGAAAAATAATAAAGTTGAATTTATGAGAAGATGACATATAAGTATGTTAAAATTCCAATCTTCTATCGGTTGGGAGTTGTGGCGTGCTCCTGTGATCCAGCTACTTGGAGACCAGAGTTGGTGGACGGTGTGAAGGCAGGAGTCCTGCTGTCATGTGATCTATGTTGAGCGGGCGTCCGCACTAAGATCGGTATCAATATGGGCACATCGAGGGAGCTCAGTGTGACCAGGTTGTCTAAGAAGGGACGTAAAGGCCCAGGGCGGAAACGCAGCAGGCAAAAGTCCCCGTGTCGATCAGTAGTGGGATCGCACTTGTGAATAGGCACCTGTCAGCAGCCTGTCCAATATAATTGGACCCGATTCTTTTCCCCATACCCCACCTATTAGTTTGTTCATTGGTCTCTAACATTTCTTTTCGGGGCTTTCAAAAATATTACATCGTCAATATCTGAACGTCATGTAGCTATTTTATTAATGCCTTCAACTTAGTTTGATTACTGAATGTTTTTGTCGCATTTGGCCAATTCTACGGTCGTCATCATGAACTTGGTGACCGGTACGAAATATTCCGGCATTTCTCAAATTGTAGCAACGAATCATAAAAACATAAAAATTTCCGAAATGACCCTTTCCTGCAGTAAATTGATGAGATTAAATGAAATAAGAAATTTTAGAAAAGTAGAAATAATAATCGAAGATATATTTTCGATTTTACATTGCATGTGATTATCTGAAATAACTATTGGAATTCTTCAACCTACCATATGGACAACATTGATTTGCCACGTACACATGTTTATGGATGTTAATTACATTAAATAACCGCCAGATTTAACATGTGATCAAATTTGTTATAATTTCAAAAGAAAAATAATAAAGTTGAATTTATGAGAAGATGACATATAAGTATGTTAAAATTCCAATCTTCTATCGGTTGGGAGTTGTGGCGTGCTCCTGTGATCCAGCTACTTGGAGACCAGAGTTGGTGGACGGTGTGAAGGCAGGAGTCCTGCTGTCATGTGATCTATGTTGAGCGGGCGTCCGCACTAAGATCGGTATCAATATGGGCACATCGAGGGAGCTCAGTGTGACCAGGTTGTCTAAGGAGGGACGTAAAGGCCCAGGGCGGAAACGCAGCAGGCAAAAGTCCCCGTGTCGATCAGTAGTGGGATCGCACTTGAGAATAGGCACCTGTCAGCAGCCTGTCCAATATAATTGGACCCGATTCTTTTTTTTCCCCCACCTATTAGTTTGTTCATTGGTCTCTAACATTTCTTTTCGGGGCTTTCAAAAATATTACATCGTCAATATCTGAACGTCATGTAGCTATTTTATTAATGCCTTCAACTTAGTTTGATTACTGAATGTTTTTGTCGCATTTGGCCAATTCTACGGTCGTCATCATGAACTTGGTGACCGGTACGAAATATTCCGGCATTTCTCAAATTGTAGCAACGAATCATAAAAACATAAAAATTTCCGAAATGACCCTTTCCTGCAGTAAATTGATGAGATTAAATGAAATAAGAAATTTTAGAAAAGTAGAAATAATAATCGAAGATATATTTTCGATTTTACATTGCATGTGATTATCTGAAATAACTATTGGAATTCTTCAACCTACCATATGGACAACATTGATTTGCCACGTACACATGTTTATGGATGTTAATTACATTAAATAACCGCCAGATTTAACATGTGATCAAATTTGTTATAATTTCAAAAGAAAAATAATAAAGTTGAAATGATGAGAAGATGACATATAAGTATGTTAAAATTCCAATCTTCTATCGGTTGGGAGTTGTGGCGTGCTCCTGTGATCCAGCTACTTGGAGACCAGAGTTGGTGGACGGTGTGAAGGCAGGAGTCCTGCTGTCAGGTGATCTATGTTGAGCGGGCGTCCGCACTAAGATCGGTATCAATATGGGCACACCGAGGGAGCTCAGTGTGACCAGGTTGTCTAAGGAGGGACGTAAAGGCCCAGGGCCGAAACGCAGCAGGCAAAAGTCCCCGTGTCGATCAGTAGTGGGATCGCGCCTGTGAATAGGCACCTGTCAGCAGCCTGTCCAATATAATTGGACCCGATTCTTTTCCCCATACCCCACCTATTAGTTTGTTCATTGGTCTCTAACATTTCTTTTCGGGGCTTTCAAAAATATTACATCGTCAATATCTGAACGTCATGTAGCTATTTTATTAATGCCTTCAACTTAGTTTGATTACTGAATGTTTTTGTCGCATTTGGCCAATTCTACGGTCGTCATCATGAACTTGGTGACCGGTACGAAATATTCCGGCATTTCTCAAATTGTAGCAACGAATCATAAAAACATAAAAATTTCCGAAATGACCCTTTCCTGCAGTAAATTGATGAGATTAAATGAAATAAGAAATTTTAGAAAAGTAGAAATAATAATCGAAGATATATTTTCGATTTTACATTGCATGTGATTATCTGAAATAACTATTGGAATTCTTCAACCTACCATATGGACAACATTGATTTGCCACGTACACATGTTTATGGATGTTAATTACATTAAATAACCGCCAGATTTAACATGTGATCAAATTTGTTATAATTTCAAAAGAAAAATAATAAAGTTGAATTTATGAGAAGATGACATATAAGTATGTTAAAATTCCAATCTTCTATCGGTTGGGAGTTGTGGCGTGCTCCTGTGATCCAGCTACTTGGAGACCAGAGTTGGTGGACGGTGTGAAGGCAGGAGTCCTGCTGTCATGTGATCTATGTTGAGCGGGCGTCCGCACTAAGATCGGTATCAATATGGGCACATCGAGGGAGCTCAGTGTGACCAGGTTGTCTAAGGAGGGACGTAAAGGCCCAGGGCGGAAACGCAGCAGGCAAAAGTCCCCGTGTCGATCAGTAGTGGGATCGCACTTGTGAATAGGCACCTGTCAGCAGCCTGTCCAATATAATTGGACCCGATTCTTTTTTTCCCCCCACCTATTAGTTTGTTCATTGGTCTCTAACATTTCTTTTCGGGGCTTTCAAAAATATTACATCGTCAATATCTGAACGTCATATTAATGCCTTCAACTTAGTTTGATTACTGAATGTTTTTGTCGCATTTGGCCAATTCTACGGTCGTCATCATGAACTTGGTGACCGGTACGAAATATTCCGGCATTTCTCAAATTGTAGCAACGAATCATAAAAACATAAAAATTTCCGAAATGACCCTTTCCTGCAGTAAATTGATGAGATTAAATGAAATAAGAAATTTTAGAAAAGTAGAAATAATAATCGAAGATATATTTTCGATTTTACATTGCATGTGATTATCTGAAATAACTATTGGAATTCTTCAACCTACCATATGGACAACATTGATTTGCCACGTACACATGTTTATGGATGTTAATTACATTAAATAACCGCCAGATTTAACATGTGATCAAATTTGTTATAATTTCAAAAGAAAAATAATAAAGTTGAATTGATGAGAAGATGACATATAAGTATGTTAAAATTCCAATCTTCTATCGGTTGGGAGTTGTGGCGTGCTCCTGTGATCCAGCTACTTGGAGACCAGAGTTGGTGGACGGTGTGAAGGCAGGAGTCCTGCTGTCAGGTGATCTATGTTGAGCGGGCGTCCGCACTAAGATCGGTATCAATATGGGCACACCGAGGGAGCTCAGTGTGACCAGGTTGTCTAAGGAGGGACGTAAAGGCCCAGGGCGGAAACGCAGCAGGCAAAAGTCCCCGTGTCGATCAGTAGTGGGATCGCACTTGTGAATAGGCACCTGTCAGCAGCCTGTCCAATATAATTGGACCCGATTCTTTTTTTTCCCCCACCTATTAGTTTGTTCATTGGTCTCTAACATTTCTTTTCGGGGCTTTCAAAAATATTACATCGTCAATATCTGAACGTCATGTAGCTATTTTATTAATGCCTTCAACTTAGTTTGATTACTGAATGTTTTTGTCGCATTTGGCCAATTCTACGGTCGTCATCATGAACTTGGTGACCGGTACGAAATATTCCGGCATTTCTCAAATTGTAGCAACGAATCATAAAAACATAAAAATTTCCGAAATGACCCTTTCCTGCAGTAAATTGATGAGATTAAATGAAATAAGAAATTTTAGAAAAGTAGAAATAATAATCGAAGATATATTTTCGATTTTACATTGCATGTGATTATCTGAAATAACTATTGGAATTCTTCAACCTACCATATGGACAACATTGATTTGCCACGTACACATGTTTATGGATGTTAATTACATTAAATAACCGCCAGATTTAACATGTGATCAAATTTGTTATAATTTCAAAAGAAAAATAATAAAGTTGAATTGATGAGAAGATGACATATAAGTATGTTAAAATTCCAATCTTCTATCGGTTGGGAGTTGTGGCGTGCTCCTGTGATCCAGCTACTTGGAGACCAGAGTTGGTGGACGGTGTGAAGGCAGGAGTCCTGCTGTCAGGTGATCTATGTTGAGCGGGCGTCCGCACTAAGATCGGTATCAATATGGGCACACCGAGGGAGCTCAGTGTGACCAGGTTGTCTAAGGAGGGACGTAAAGGCCCAGGGCGGAAACGCAGCAGGCAAAAGTCCCCGTGTCGATCAGTAGTGGGATCGCGCCTGTGAATAGGCACCTGTCAGCAGCCTGTCCAATATAATTGGACCCGATTCTTTTTTCCCCCCCACCTATTAGTTTGTTCATTGGTCTCTAACATTTCTTTTCGGGGCTTTCAAAAATATTACATCGTCAATATCTGAACGTCATGTAGCTATTTTATTAATGCCTTCAACTTAGTTTGATTACTGAATGTTTTTGTCGCATTTGGCCAATTCTACGGTCGTCATCATGAACTTGGTGACCGGTACGAAATATTCCGGCATTTCTCAAATTGTAGCAACGAATCATAAAAACATAAAAATTTCCGAAATGACCCTTTCCTGCAGTAAATTGATGAGATTAAATGAAATAAGAAATTTTAGAAAAGTAGAAATAATAATCGAAGATATATTTTCGATTTTACATTGCATGTGATTATCTGAAATAACTATTGGAATTCTTCAACCTACCATATGGACAACATTGATTTGCCACGTACACATGTTTATGGATGTTAATTACATGTACATTAAATAACCGCCAGATTTAACATGTGATCAAATTTGTTATAATTTCAAAAGAAAAATAATAAAGTTGAATTGATGAGAAGATGACATATAAGTATGTTAAAATTCCAATCTTCTATCGGTTGGGAGTTGTGGCGTGCTCCTGTGATCCAGCTACTTGGAGACCAGAGTTGGTGGACGGTGTGAAGGCAGGAGTCCTGCTGTCAGGTGATCTATGTTGAGCGGGCGTCCGCACTAAGATCGGTATCAATATGGGCACACCGAGGGAGCTCAGTGTGACCAGGTTGTCTAAGGAGGGACGTAAAGGCCCAGGGCGGAAACGCAGCAGGCAAAAGTCCCCGTGTCGATCAGTAGTGTGATCGCGCTTGTGAAAAGGCACCTGTCAGCAGCCTGTCCAATATAATTGGACCCGATTCTTTTTTTCCCCCCACCTATTAGTTTGTTCATTGGTCTCTAACATTTCTTTTCGGGGCTTTCAAAAATATTACATCGTCAATATCTGAACGTCATGTAGCTATTTTATTAATGCCTTCAACTTAGTTTGATTACTGAATGTTTTTGTCGCATTTGGCCAATTCTACGGTCGTCATCATGAACTTGGTGACCGGTACGAAATATTCCGGCATTTCTCAAATTGTAGCAACGAATCATAAAAGCATAAAAATTTCCGAAATGACCCTTTCCTGCAGTAAATTGATGAGATTAAATGAAATAAGAAATTTTAGAAAAGTAGAAATAATAATCGAAGATATATTTTCGATTTTACATTGCATGTGATTATCTGAAATAACTATTGGAATTCTTCAACCTACCATATGGACAACATTGATTTGCCACGTACACATGTTTATGGATGTTAATTACATTAAATAACCGCCAGATTTAACATGTGATCAAATTTGTTATAATTTCAAAAGAAAAATAATAAAGTTGAATTTATGAGAAGATGACATATAAGTTACCTGTTACCTGTTACCTATCTTGAATCTTCATCAACTGCCTGGATAACCGTTGTTGCCAACGTATACACCACAGAATCCAGAATCACAAATGTCTGGCATGGTGTGCCCCTATCACTTATCCCTAACTTATCTCTAAAATATCCATATCTATTTTAAAAAAATGGGATTAAAAGTATTTAAAAGTATCTATTTCTATATACACGGGTCATGAAAGAGTCAATTGTATTGATAAAAGGTAAGAAGAATATCCTCTAGTGTGCCGCTGGATGAAACGTTATTAATATATACACTGTCCATTAAAATTTCATTCTAAAACCGTTTAAAATATCCTGGCATATCCAATTAAAATTGCTAAAAAGAGAAAGTTGTTCGTTACGAGATTCAGCAAGCTTTCACCCTGCTAAATCTTATATATATATATATATATATATATATATATATGCCTAATCTACTTCTGTCTGCTCTCTAACGGTGTAGATATCTTATTAATTCTCTGGTTTGTTAGATCCTATTATGATACCGTAGTTATTTTGTGTAATCGTTGCAGGTACAGTTTATAACATAGACCTCTGGATAAGGTTTCCAAATAGCTCCTTTCCTTTAGTGGTATAAAGTCGAATTTTGTACAGTCAATTAGTAGCTGTAGCATATTTTGATCCTCCAGTAGGTCTGTGACATAATGTGTCAGATTCTCATTTGTTTCCAGATATGATAGAATTTTGTCCATGAATGGTTTTCTAACTTCCTGTAGGCTTGCACATTGCAGTATGAAATGAGCCGTGTTTTCAGTCTCCTGTTTGCACATTGGACAAAGGGAGCTGACTTCACCTTTCCTTGCGAATTTTGCTTTGTGTTCCTGTAGAGTAAGCGTTCCTGTGGCTAGTTTCACCTTGACCGCTGCCATTGTCACGGCGAATGGTTCAGTTCCACAGCTTGACCAGATATTATGGCAATGTCCGTATCTAGCTTCTGTCAAGTGTAGAAATTTCAGTGAACTTTTGTTTTCTGCATCTTTCACCATTTGATTGATATAGTATTCATTTATTGTGGTGCCAACAGATCTATTCCATGAAGATTGTGTAGGTGGATTAACTATCAAATCATGGGGCGAGTTCAGACTGTAATTTTCCGAGATTTCGTCCAATTTTGAGAACCAGCTGTCCGAATTCTGATCTTTCATAGCTAGCTGCCTTAGAGCTATATCTTTTTCAATAGAGTTGTCTTTTCTTATAATATTGCCGAAAGTTTTTAAGTATGTTAAAATTCCAATCTTCTATCGGTTGGGAGTTGTGGCGTGCTCCTGTGATCCAGCTACTTGAAGACCAGATTTGGTGGACGGTGTGAGGGCAGGAGTCATGCTGTCAAGTGATCTATGTTGAGCGGGCGTCCGCACTAAGATCGGTATCAATATGGGCACACCGAGGGAGCTCAGTGTGACCAGGTTGTCTAAGGAGGGACGTAAAGGCCCAGGGCGGAAACGCAGCAGGCAAAAGTCCCCGTGTCGATCAGTAGTGGGATCGCGCCTGTGAATAGGCACCTGTCAGCAGCCTGTCCAATATAATTGGACCCGATTCTTTTTTTCCCCACCTATTAGTTTGTTCATTGGTCTCTAACATTCCTTTGCGTGGTTTTTAAAAATATTACATCATCAAAATCAGAACGCCATGTTTGATTACTGAATGTTTTTGTAGCAATCAATGTTGTTTTCGCATTTGGCCAATTCTACGGTCGTATGGACGTAGATTTTTTCCTTCATTTGTCACAGACAATACTTTTACCACACGTGACCATGATAATAACACGACGGTCGTCGTACTATTAGAAACAGGAACTGATTACCTATAGCGAGCTGTCGATGGAATCAAATTTACATTACTGGTCAGATGACAATAGTAATTTAAACTTAGTGCAGTAATAATTTCGTTAGTTAGAATCAAATTTTGATTGAGAGATAAGATTATTGTTTGCAAAATTAGTAACACATTTTATTTACAACTGGTTAGAGTTAACGGGTTTCCGACTTCTCTACCCTCTACACAACTATTCCTCACTCTAAGCTGAAGGACAGATTAAGGGAGTTGGTCCAACTATGTTTCATAAAAAATAATGGCCAACATGGATACAAATACTTTGTGCTAGGAAGGGACATATCTTTTTTTGTGGAAAAAAAACCCAACTCTGATTCTACCAAAAAGTTCCCTGAAACTGATATCATCAAAATGCTTGAGTTTTTGATTGACAACACATTTGTTATGTTTGGTGAGCGTGTTTTTCAACAGACAGTCGGTATACCTATGGGTACAAACTGTTCTCCTCTTCTCGCCGTCTTGTTCCTTTATTTGTATGAGGCAGACTTCATGCAGGGGCTTCTCAAGAAAAAAGAAAAGAAGCTAGTCCGATCATTTAATTTCACGTTCCGCTATATAGGTGATGCTCTTTCACTAAATAATTCTAAGTTTAGTGATTTCGCTGATCGCATCTATCCCATTGAGCTTGAAATAAAGGATACCACAGATACAGATAGGTCTGCTTCATACATTAACCTACACCTCGAAATTGACAGTGAGGGGTGGTAAAGAACAAAACTTTACGACAAAAGAGACGATTTTAATATTCCCATTGTGAACTTTTCATTTATATGTAGCAACATTCCAGCATCACCTGCATATGGAGTATATATCTCTCAGTATATACGATATTCCAGATCTTGTGGTTCCTATTAGGATTTCCTTGATAGAGGGTTGCTGCAAACAAGGAAGCTACTGAACTAAGGGTTTTTCTTGGTTAAGTTGGTTTATCGTTATGAAATATCTGTATCACAAATGGACCCCGGATATGATCCACTTGTCGCAAACACCTCCCGGTCCTTTCCTCATTCATGAGTTATCACCGGGTTTGTAACTAGATTAACACGACGGATACCACTAGTGGAGCAAGAACTACTTACCCTTCTGGAGCACCTAAGTTCACTCCCGGTCTTTAATGGGGCTTGTGTTACTCGATCTTTAGTTTTATATATATGTTTTGTAGATCGTTGTTTATCCTTTTGTACTTTTTCTTTTGGTCATTGTGTTGTCTGTTCTTCTTCGATATATGGATTCTGATTGCCCCTTTGGTATCTACAAACTCTTCAATTATATCATCATCGAGGTCACAAGTTCAAGTTCAAACTGTAGTGGACATTGCAGTAATTAATTATGCAATGTTCTAAGTCTAAATTGTAGTTAAAGATAACTGTGAAATTGCATAGTAGACTGTGAAAGTGAGAGAGTCTGGTTAACTTGGTCATCATAATCGAAAAGGAAACAATGCTTTGAATATTGACTGTAAATATTGTAAATATTAAATTTTCATAGTGAATTATATATCGTTTGTTATACGTTTTTAAAATCAAACTTTTCCACTGCAACTTTATCGTTTTACTCTGCAACAATTACATTAACTATCAATGGAATCACGCTAACACTACCTTATTATATAACACACAATTAAATAAATATACACTTTATTTGTTTATAGCACCTCTTATTGTTACAAACTTCGGAAAACAACAACATAACAGTGAATAATCATACACGAAAGTTACAGTGTTAATCACAATTACACCAATCACAACAGTAAGAACGATTCACCCGGCTCACACCAAACACCACAATACAAACAATACAAAGAAAAGACCACGACAGAGGACAATGTACATCCAGACTTGGTCATACACAAAATACTGCTGCACAAACTAATTTGGTGAAATTCTAATATCTTGGTACAGAATAGTAATATATGACATTGTTTCATTTATCTGATAGTACATGCTTATCATAATTATAAGTTTTTCAGTGACTTGGTTAGTACTCATATTATTATGACCACACTATAAATGTGTGGCTTCTAGTCCTTCCTGTCTTTTTAAAATGACTAAAGCTTCTGAATACCCAGGTGGTGGTGTTTCTTCAAAATTATTAGTTATGATATGGATAGAAATATCCCCATTCATTGTTTCATCAATACCTATACTGTTATCATGAATATACCCGGAATTAGTTTCAGTAGTGACCGTACCAGAAATTGCCTCGTTTTGAATATTACCCACTGGACCAGAAATTGAACAAGCACACAAACATTCAGTGGTAGATATCTCATTATCATGATGAACTGACGAATTTTCATTTATTCGAGTGCTATCTCGTATGCTTCTTGCTTTAATATTATGGCACCTAGTACAATTCACAATCCGTGTCTCAGAACATCCTTCTATTTGAGCTCCAAACAATTCATCGTATTTTGGCGGGTCAAAGGATGATACGTCTACAGATTCTGATTGGCTCTCAGTATTAAGAATGGTGGTGTTGACATATCGTTTATGAATTCTTTTCTTCAAAAACTCCCAACAATAAAGTCTGAATAATAAAACAATTATAGGAACAATCAGTATAAGGAAATAGAAAACAGCGGATCCAGTCTCTATCACCACACCTGAAATATATATAAATACTTTAAACATGTGTACGTAGATTTCACCCCTCAACTTATTAACTCGCTATATAACAGAACCTTGTTGTGTTCAAAGTCAATAGATCCGTGATTTTTACTCCTGGCGTTTTAAGCTGGGCTAAAGTTGTTCGTTCGCCTTGTGTTTAGCTCATTGTTGTAATGTCCGCTACAATTTCCGAGTAAAAACGATATTCAGTTCGTCTTTAATCCCTTTTTTTTGTAGGGGGTTAATGTTTTATATTATATTTGTATAAATCTACGTATACTGGTGTTTCCGTATCAAATGACGTTTGTGTCGTTTAACAACAACACGACGGATGCCACCAATGACGCAGAGTATTAAAACCCTTCCGGAGTACCCGATTTCATCTCCGGTTTTCAGTGGGGTTCTTGTTTCTCTTTTTAATATTTTTTGGCAATGTTTTGTGGATCATTCTTTGTTTTATTTGTCGTTTTTATTTTGGATATCCTTTCAATTTACAACTTCTGATTTCCACTTTGGTATCTTCAATATTTTCTGCTGTTTTCTCCGATATTTATTTTTCATAAATAGTGGAGTATATGAGTTATTCGGCTTACATTGTAGAACAAAATGTTTTACCAGGTGTTATCCAATAAAATGACTTTGACAAGTTGGAGATGAATTTACATTTTCTTGCGCAATCAATGCTTACCATTACTCTGTACGCTTACATTTTCTACTAGTTATTCAATCATCTTTATCAATAAAACTGACCTCTACGATATAACAGAAATATTGTTAAATGTCATGTCAAACACCATACAAACATATATATTCAATATTACTATTTAATAATATCATGTTTCCAACCAACATGGTGCTAGGTCAGCCATTTTTGACTGGAAATCATGACTTATAGATCATGTACAGATATAGAGGGGAGTGCACTCCTGTCACTAACCAATTTAAAATTTGCAAAGCATATGTTTTTCAGGACATCATTTACAAGGACACCAGTAATTGCTCAAATTCATATGACTTTCTGAGCATCCGATATCTGCTCTCCCTTGCCTACCAGGTTTGTACACTGTATCTGTTTGGGACCTTGGTGGGCGATCGATTAAAATGCACCCTTCCCCTGACGTCTACATTGTGGTTCGCGCTTGTGGACGCCTAACGCCGTTATCAACAATATCCTAATTGTCGTGAGATTGCTGGTGAAGGAAACCGGAGTGCCAAGAGAAACGTTAGTGAAAACCAATGACCTGCAGTAAGTTAATGACAAATATATCGCAGAAGTTGCTTTCAATTACACCTCGCCATTTGTGGAAGGTGGATTCATAGTTCAATGGGGATAGGGCTAATAGATATAATTTAGTAGTTAACCCAACTATCGTACGATCACGAAAACAAAACCTCCATAAACTTCTTCTTATATATTTTGGATTAACATTTAAGATATTGTGTAGATATTAATGTCTTATCTTACCTTCACACAAAAATCTAACTTTAAAGTTCATACAGTTAACATTATGACATTCGACTCCTTGTAATGTACACTCTATGTTACTCCCAATCAAGTAACTAGTATTAAAGAAATAGCCATCTGAAAGTACAGCTCCAGTATCCTCACTCAAACACTCGCTACTAACAAGTTCACTGTCTAGACATAACTTCCATCCTCTCTGAAAGAACAATGGGAAGTTAATACGTTTGTTTACTCACATAAAAAGGAGGTATGAATGATACATAAATATTATGATATCAGGAGGTCATGGCTTTTTCTTTGTTGTCCAAATGGTTCAAAGAAGGGCTGCACGATATGTTACTAACCGATACCACAACACCTCATCGGTTAGTAGCATGATTGAACAACTAGAATGGACTACTTTACAGGAACGAAGAAAACATAGTCGATTACTGATGATGTATAAGCTGAAGAACAACATCGTACGAGTTGATGCATCAAGCAAGCTTATACCAAATGAACGACCCTCCAGAAACAACAACGAGCAGGCATTGCGCATTCCATCATGCAAGACCACAGCTCGTAAGGATTCGTTCTATCCTAGAACAATCAAGGAATGGAACACCTTGCCTAACTGTACTGTCTCTGCCCCGAGTCCTTAATCCTTCAAGGCTCAGCTCCCTCATTAAACTTAAATGACACTGGTTTTATTTGCACTGTATATAAATTTCACTTTATTGCGTCTAAGTATGTTCAAGTTTTAATGCGCACACCCAAAAGTGGCAGAATAGTCAACCAGTTGACGGTGGCCATTAAATGGAAGAAGAGTGTCACTGGGTGAACACATTTACCATATATTCTCGATTTCAAAACGGAAATTCGTGAAACTGTGATATGTCTAATATTGTGTACAGTTGAACTGTGATAAGTCTAATATTGTGTACAGTTGAACTGTGATAAGTCTAATATTGTGTACAGTTGAACTGTGATATGTCTAATATTGTGTACAGTTGAACTGTGATATGTCTAATATTGTGTACAGTTGAACTGTGATATGTCTAATATTGTGTACAGTTGAACTGTGATATGTCTAATATTGTGTACAGTTGAACTGTGATATGTCCAATATTGTGTACAGTGAAACTGTGATGTCTAATATTGTGTACAGTTGAACTGTGATATGTCTAATATTGTGTACAGTTGAACTGTGATATGTCTAATATTGTGTACAGTTGAACTGTGATATGTCTAATATTGTGTACAGTTGAACTGTGATGTCTAATATTGTGTACAGTTGAACTGTGATATGTCTACTATTAGGTACAGTTGAACTGTACCTATGTCTAATATTGTGTACAGTTGAACTGTGATATGTCTAATATTGTGTACAGTTGAACTGTGATATGTCTAATAGTGTGTACAGTTGAACTGTGATATATCCAATATTGTTTACAGTTGAACTGTGATATGTCTAATATTGTGTACAGTTGAACTCTGATATGTCTAATATTGTGTACAGTTGAACTGTGATATGTCTAATATTGTGTACAGTTGAACTGTGATATGTCTAATATTGTGTACAGTTGAACTCTGATATGTCTAATATTGTGTACAGTTGAACTGTGATATGTCCAATATTGTGTACAGTTGAACTGTGATATGTCTAATATTGTGTACAGTTGAACTGTAATATGTCGAATATTGTGTACACTTGAACTGTGATATGTTTAATATTGTGTACAGTTGAACTGTGATATGTCTAATATTGTGTACAGTTGAACTGTGATATGTCTAATATTGTGTACAGTTGAACTATGATATGTCTAATATTGTGTACAGTTGAACTGTGATATGTCTAATATTGTGTACAGTTGAACTGTGATATGTCTAATATTGTGTACAGTTGAACTGTGATATGTCTAATATTGTGTACAGTTGAACTGTGATATGTCTAATATTGTGTACAGTTGAACTGTGATAAGTCTAATATTGTGTACAGTTGAACTGTGATAAGTCTAATATTGTGTACAGTTGAACTGTGATATGTCTAATATTGTGTACAGTTGAACTGTGATATGTCTAATATTGTGTACAGTTGAACTGTGATATGTCTAATATTGTGTACAGTTGAACTGTGATATGTCTAATATTGTGTACAGTTGAACTGTGATATGTCCAATATTGTGTACAGTGAAACTGTGATGTCTAATATTGTGTACAGTTGAACTGTGATATGTCTAATATTGTGTACAGTTGAACTGTGATATGTCTAATATTGTGTACAGTTGAACTGTGATATGTCTAATATTGTGTACAGTTGAACTGTGATGTCTAATATTGTGTACAGTTGAACTGTGATATGTCTACTATTAGGTACAGTTGAACTGTACCTATGTCTAATATTGTGTACAGTTGAACTGTGATATGTCTAATATTGTGTACAGTTGAACTGTGATATGTCTAATAGTGTGTACAGTTGAACTGTGATATATCCAATATTGTTTACAGTTGAACTGTGATATGTCTAATATTGTGTACAGTTGAACTCTGATATGTCTAATATTGTGTACAGTTGAACTGTGATATGTCTAATATTGTGTACAGTTGAACTGTGATATGTCTAATATTGTGTACAGTTGAACTCTGATATGTCTAATATTGTGTACAGTTGAACTGTGATATGTCCAATATTGTGTACAGTTGAACTGTGATATGTCTAATATTGTGTACAGTTGAACTGTAATATGTCGAATATTGTGTACACTTGAACTGTGATATGTTTAATATTGTGTACAGTTGAACTGTGATATGTCTAATATTGTGTACAGTTGAACTGTGATATGTCTAATATTGTGTACAGTTGAACTATGATATGTCTAATATTGTGTACAGTTGAACTGTGATATGTCTAATATTGTGTACAGTTGAACTGTGATATGTCTAATATTGTGTACAGTTGAACTGTGATATGTCTAATATTGTGTACAGTTGAACTGTGATATGTCTAATATTGTGTACAGTTGAACTGTGATATGTCCAATATTGTGTACAGTTGAACTGTAATATGTCGAATATTGTGTACAGTTGAACTGTGATATGTCTAATATTGTGTACAGTTGAACTGTGATATGTCTAATATTGTGTACAGTTGAACTGTAATATGTCGAATATTGTGTACAGTTGAACTGTGATATGTCGAATATTGTGTACAGTTGAACTGTGATATGTCTAATATTGTGTACAGTTGAACTGTGATATGTCTAATATTGTGTACAGTTGAACTGTGATATGTCTAATATTTTGTACACTTGAACTGTGATATGTCTAATATTGTGTACAGTTGAACTGTGATATGTCTAATATTGTGTACAGTTGAACTGTGATATGTCTAATATTGTGTACACTTGAACTGTGATATGTCTAATATTGTGTACAGTTGAACTGTGATATGTCTAATATTGTGTACAGTTGGTTTATTTATCAGTTTATTGGTATTTGTTTTAACATAAAAAAAAAGAGTTTGAAGATACCAAAGGGGTAATCAGAAACTATAAATTGAAGAAGGACAGACAACACAATGGACAAAAGGAAAAGGACAAACAACGATCTACAAAACATTACACAGAAAACTAAAGATTGAGCAACATGAACCACACTCAAAACCGGGGGTGAACGTAGGTGCTACGGATGGTAAGAAATTCCTGCTCCAAGTTAGAAGTAATATATCTATATTTTGTACAGTTGGTTTATTTATCTATATTCTGTCAAAAGTCCACCAGGGCTTGTGTTGTATTGTTATTTTAACATGCCGACTATAAATAAAATCTTATCTTTTCTTATCTTATCTTATCTTATCTTATTCTGTACAGATGGTTGATTTATCTATATTCTGTACTGATGGTTGATTTATCAGTTTATTTGTGCTTATATTTACGTCAATTTAGTAGTTATTCATCTATAGTTACGACCATAGAATGTTTATAAACAATAAATCATGTATGAACAGGAACTTTACACTGCCATGCTGGATATATCATTATCTAACAGATATCATAGGTCATTTAATACGTTATCACATTCCATGTCACACATAATCAAAGGTGTACAAACATACATCAAAACACAACAAAATGGTGCCCCAATTCTAATATGATCCTCCGTTATCTCGTTCATTGACATTCCTCTGGTGTATATGACATGAACATTTTTGTACAGGAAGTGCAATTGACGTGGGAAGCTAATGTTATATTGTGTATTTCAGGTTATGGTATAGACGTGAAATATTATTCTTGTACTTTTATCATCTCCACTGTAGGCGCCCATACTAAGTTGGTTTTACAGATGGGTTACATGTGTGTAGTATATTTGTATCAAGTTATCTTACAAATGCTTACAAATCCTCTTCTGGTAGAAGGCAATCATCTGCCTCTTGGACCAGCTCTGTTTCTTCAGAATCTGATTCTAAACTGTCCTGTCCAGTGGTGATTACGGCACGATAGTTGTAGAATTGATCTTGATTTTCCCAATATCGGTCTAGTCGTCGCTCAAATGTTAATAATGTCTTAGCTGTTACCACATGTTCTGAAAGGCTATTCCACATATTGACAACATATTGACAACTCGGATACAAAATGAATTTTTCCTTATGTTTAGTCTACATCTTGGTTTGAATAATTTGTATTTGAAATTTCAGGATCATATTTACCACTCATAATCTTGTATACCTCTATCATGTCTCCTCTAGATCTTCTGTATGACAATGATGGTAGTTTTAGGCGACGTAAACGGTCTTCATATGACAAGTCGGAAAGTCCTGGTATTAGTTTCGTTGCCCTCCTTTGTATATTTTCAATCATATCTATGTGTTTTTTGAGATATGGGTTCCAAACTGGGTTCGCATATTCGAGATGAGGTCTTACTAAGCTGACATATAGCATTCTGAATGTTTTTAAATTCAGGTATTCAAATGTACGTCTGATTACTCCTATTATAGAATTGGCTTTGTTTACTTTTTCTGTAATATGTTTATCAAAAGATAGTTTATTGTCTATAGTTACTCCAACATCTTTTTCCGCTATTGTTTCTTCCATTGGTTTTAAATCAGCCTTAAGAGTATATTCATGTTTTTCAACCTTTGAGCGACCTATCCGCATTGTTTTACATTTGTCTGGGTGGAATTTTAACATCCATTTTTCTGACCAGGCATGCATTAGATGCATATCTTTCTGTAAGTCTTCACAGTCTCTAGTTTTATATATTTCTTTAAAAATCTTTGTGTCGTCAGCATATAAGTATGGTTCACTAGCAAACTCCATGGCGTCAGGCAGGTCATTTATATACAATACAAAAAGTACTGGGCCTAGGACGATCCTTGCGGGATTCCAGAGGTTACAGATTTCCACTCTGAAGATTCCCCGTTGACTGATACTTTCTGTTTGCGGTTGAGTAAGAATGAACCTATCCATTGTATATAGTTTTCATCTATGCCGTACATTTGCAACTTGTGTAAGAGTCTACGGTGAGGTACCTTATCAAAGGCCTTCATGAAGTCACAATAAGCAACATCTATACATCCCCCTTCATCTAAAATTTTTGTCCATCTATCTAATACTTTCAAAAGTTGCAACACTGTTGAACTTCCAGATATAAATCCAAATTGTTTGTTACTATAAAGTTTATGCACCTTCATATGATTGACTATACTTTCTCGAACAATGGTCTCTAATACTTTACATACTATGCAAGTTAAACTAATTGGTCTGTAATTACCAGCATATTTGTGATCTCCTTTCTTGAATAATGCAATAACATTAGCACATTCATCTGGACAAACACTGTTAGTAAATGAGTTGCCATAAATAATACTCAATGGTTCTGACAAAATGTTACTAAGTTCTCTTAATATGCGAGGATGTATATTGTCGGGTCCTGGTGACTTGTCGATTTTTTAGTTGTCTAGTTTTTTCTTAATCGTTTCCGTACTTATATTCAAAATGTCTAGTTTTGGAATGTAGGGGTTGATGTCTAATACTGGCATTACTAGATCATCTTCCTCCGTAAATACGGAACTGAAAAAATCTGCAAGAACATTTGCCTTTTCACTGTCTGAACTTATTACTGCTTTCTTATCACTGTCAATGTACAAATCTGGTATTGAAGTACGGGTTTTAGTCTTTGACTGAACATAACTCCAGAATTTCTTGGGATTGTGTTTAACATTTTCTGCTATATTCATCTCTTTTAGTCTTACTCTTTTTCGACTTATTCTTTGCACTTGATTTCTAACTATATTATATTCCTTACGGATACTATCGGAGGGATTAGTACGTAGTCTGTTCCATAGTCTCTGTTTTTTCTTAATTTTGGCCCTAGCCTTTCTGGTTAACGGACAATTCTTATCTGATTTAATGTCAGTATTACTATTGATTTTAACTTTAGGTACACATTTGTCTATAGCGTCATTTATTTTGGAAACAAACACTGTCCATTGCTCATCTATGTCTTTATTCAACAAGATTGTTCTCCAGTCAATATTCAATATATCCCTCATCGACTCGAAGCCTGCTTTGTCATATTTATAACGAATTTTACTTGTGCTTTGGTTTTCCACATAAATGTTAAAAACAAATGAAATAAGTGAATGATCACTTTTTCCTAGTGGTGGACTATTGTCAATATTATCGACCATACCTTCTTCATTACTGAACAAAAGATCTATGGTTGAGGGTTTAATTTCGCTCCTACCTCTTGTAGGCTCAGTTATATGTTGGTCCAGAAAACAATCTCTAATTGATTCCAAAAATTCGTAGTTACAATCACCAGCACCTTTATCAGTTGAAATATTGTTCCAGTCTATATGTGGAAAGTTCATATCTCCAAATAATAATAAATGACTATAACTCATGTTACATAGTTTCTTAAGAAAAATGTTCAAATTGCCATTGTTTACATCATCCGAGCTAGGACTTCTATAAATAGATGCAAGTAAAAGTTTGTCCTTGTTCTTTAGGCTAAATTCCACACAAATGTATTTTTGAAAATCAATGTCTATGTTTATCGGTGAATATTTCACACATGAGTCAATATACAATATCATACCTCTTCCAGCATCATTTTTACACAAGTTATCGTATCAAACATGTGTGTAGTATATTTGTATCAAATGTATCAAACATGTGTGTAGTATATCTGTATCAAGTGCATCAAACATGTGTGTAGTATATGTGTATCAAGTGCATCAAACATGTGTGTAGTATATATGTATCAAGTTATCTATCAAACATGTGTGTATTATATTTGTATCAAGTGTATCAAACATGTGTGTAGTATATATGTATCAAGTGTATCAAACATGTGTGTAGTATATGTGTATCAAGTGAATCAAACATGTGTGTAGTATATTTGTATCAAGTTATGTATCAAACATGAAGGATGGTTCTTATTTCTAGAGTAAGCCTAGTATACTCATGGTAGCAGCTCTACTTCTTGTAATAGAGGAAAAGGGTGTATATCTAATGTTTTGGAAAAATCTAATCGACCTATTCATGTATTGATGTAAATTTGAACATAATGTCTGATATAATATTTAATTTACCGCAACAATTGCTTGGTATGTTTCTATTTCATCTGGTCCTATGTCTGTATCAAACCATTTTGTCCAGTGCCATGTTTTGTAAGACGTTCCTGGTATACCACTGCTTGATTCACGCCGACTTCCTGTGAAATAAAATTAATATCTATAATGCCATTCTATTGTATACTTTATTTTACTAACACCTTACAATCAAAATTCTGGAAGGTGAATGGGGGCGGGGTCTTTGACTTCTGACCACAAGCCCCACAAAACTTATGTGGGCGCACGTCCCGGCGATACCCACCTCAAGTATGAAATTTTCTAGACTCATACCTATGGCCGGGGTTATATCGGTCAGTTTGTTATAACTGTTCCGGCTTTCATCACACATCAAATCTGGTGATAACAATTTAGCTGAAAGTAGCGATAACCACCAATAACTCACTAACTCAACTCAAAATTAGAGTCAATGATATAATGACACAATATTATACAATTAATGACTTTTAATGAAGTGTATACAAGGATTTATTAACCCAAGACTATTATATTTACCGAGGCCAGAGGCCGCGGTAAATATATTATTCTTGGGTTAATAAATCCTGTTCCCTTTTCCAATACAAAAAGAAATGGATTTTATCTTTAAGAACATCGCATATGTTGCAAGGGCGAAGGACATTTGCGCAAAAAAATTAAAATTTTAAATTCCCTTTGCGCAAATTTTCTTTTCCCTTTTGCGCATTTTTTTTGTATACCATATTTAGAATTGATACACCTTTTCAGCAAATTGAAATACATGTTAATACAGGTAATATGTATGATATACGGCCTAACATCATTCGTGTCGACTTTGAGAAAGCAATGCATAATTCAGTAAAGAACCTATTTCCAGAAACTCAATTAGATTGTTGCAGATTTCATTTAGGGCAATGGTGGTGGCGTAAAATTCAGAGTGTAGGATTAAGTTCTGAGTACAAGGACAAATCTTCGGAAATTGGTAAATGGCTTACGCGATTCTTTGGTCTGCCATTTCTAGCACCAGATGAAGTGGAGGATTGTTTCACAGACGACATTATGAGTGATGCACCAGATGCCGAGGCTTGCATGAAATTTTCTGATTACATCTTAGAGGAGTTTGTAACACCCACCAGTACTTTTCCACCTTCGTTATGGTCATCACCTCCAGAAAATAATGCTAAGCGTACAAATAATGGCACAGAATCGTTTCACTCGCACTACAACGGACAGTTTTATGCTCGCCATCCCAATTTTTTTTTCTTCTTGGATGTTATCAGGAATATTCAGTCAACGACGTATGTAAAACTACGCTCTTTAGATACGCAGGCATTGGTTAGACGCAGTGAAGCTGACAAAGTATAGTTTTCTACAGATCAATTTGATAAATACATCACAGGAACCGTCTCCAGAGCTTCATATGTTTGTAGCATGGGCTACAAATTTGCTGCAAGAACGGATTTGTAACTTTTATAGAAACCAGAAACTGTAAATAGTGCTTCTAATGATCTATAAACTTTATTTTAAAATGAATATACTTTTAAGATTTAATGTGTAGTGCTATAATTAAACCAAACCAATATATTGCTCAAAATCCTACTTCCACCTCCCCGTGGTGAGCAAGGGACAATGGGTATATATATTACCTAGCGAACGGAAGAGGTAAACATAAACTTTTTAAAATAGAATAACGGATAAAACTTTGCGCAAAAGGCCTTTGAATAGTTTGCGCAAAAACGAAAAATAATTTGCGCAAACGTCCTATCAATTTGCGCAAATGTTCTGCACCGATGTTGCAAGTCTCAAAAACCGGGGAATATTTTATGTCTTCTAGACTCAACAGCTATTATTGAACTTGTAAATGTGTCGTCGAAATTCTAAATTTCAGCTTGTTATCATAGTTTATGTGAGGAATTGTATACTAAAATTAAAAATTATTGTAAAAATTTCATCAAATTAGATAATAAATCCAAATTTGTATGGTTAATGACCACTGAAAATATATTTTTAGTTGAAAATTTATGTCATTTTCTTATTCAAAGCTTTAAATTGAGATCAACAAATATTTGTGATGGATGAGGTTCTCCATGATAGATGAAAACACTTTTATATATATGTACATTCATATCTATATGTATAATTCCTCAATACATGGTCCAGTCCTTGCATCAATTATTATTATTATTGTTTTTTGTTTTTTTATATATGCATATTTAATATAGTTGCTAGGTCTACATTCCTTGGAAGGAATCAGCCACACCCATTTCATTAAGTTGTCTAATATTGGACAAAGGGGAATAATCCATATAATATATAACAGTTAATTTGTTTAATCTCCCTTGGTCGCCTGCTTCCCTCCTGGTAAATCATTATTATAATTCATCAATTTAATTTGTGTTATGTATTCTATTCATTGCAATCATTGTATGAAATTATAAACCCGCAAGGGTCCTTAATTGGTTTAATAAAGTATTTCAATAATGTTATCCCAATAGAGGGGTACTACTGGCCAAAAATGGATCTACCACCTGGGACTTGTAATTGATACGTTGAAGTGCCTTCTTCATAAATTGGTCGTCCCCATGAGTAATTCGAGTGTATAAGGGTCACATTTATTTATTTGTACATGTATATATAGTTAGATGTAAAAAACCGAAGTCAAATCTCGTTTCCTTGAACCAGGAGAATCAGTGAATAACTCGATAATTTCATTCTGTTTGAAGTCGATTTAAAGGAAAAGACCAGTCAGTTGAACAATTGTTATAATTCAATACATTGTAACTTTTTATTTGTAAATAACTAATTATTAAACAAAAAACACCTTTATTAACATTATTATGCCGAATTAAAAATATGAATATAAGCGGCCATGACCACAGGCACTTGTTTCATTCAAAACATATATGCCCCCTCCTCTTCCTTACTTCAAGGTAAACATCAGCCCTTTACCCCTTCCCCACTTCGCCTCAATATTTTTCGCTTATTTGTGATCCTTTCGCTAACCCAATTATATCGTTACACTCCCGAGATATTTCTCTTTTCGACTGCCACATTTAAATATAAATACCGGGTCCCCCTCAGACGAATTGGACAATAATATTCAGCGAAAGTCGCATTTTCTATTTTTCAATCACTGAAACGGATACAACCACTTCCTGTTTGCGCTGGATTTTTCATATGCATTCGGAATTCTCTAGACCGGCCATGTGTAACAATGCCATCATGATCATCTCCTCTCAAATGTAAAGTAAGCCTTTAAAATACAGATAATTGTTCCAATGCAGATTATAAAAATATGTTCAACTCCAAATTACTGACATTTGATTTTGAAACCACCTTTTTTTTTAGTTTCTAAATCAATTTAGAACGGACCGGAAGTGACTGTATCCGTTTCATTGACTGAAAAATAGAAAATGCGACTTTCGCTGAATATTCTTGTCCAATTCGTCTGAGGGGGGCCTGGTATTTATATTTAAATGTGGCAGTCGAAAAGAGAAATATCTCGGGAGTGTAACGATATAATTGGGTTAGCGAAAGGATCACAAATAAGCGAAAAATATTGAGGCGAAGTGGGGAAGAGGTAAAGGGCAGATGTTTACCTTGAAGTAAGGAAGAGGAGGGGGCATATATTTTTTGAATGAAACAAGTGCCTGTGGCCATGACACCTCTTCATGTGACGTCACTCAGTCAGATCGTGTTAGTTGAATAAATAAATAAATTTGTACTCAACACCGTGCCCTTTTGGTTATGCTTTAATATCAGATCAACTGCAATACAATGTTTACAGTTGTATATCGTCCTAAAGGGGGGGTGTATCTACGTATAATTTCATGTTTTACGTGAATGTCCGTAGGGTAAATAACTGTCAGTTTTAACTTATTTTATGCGTACACATGCTTTTTTCTTTTTGTCGCCAATGCTATCGTACTTTCCCGTGTTTTTCGTGGTCACTGGTCGATGTGTTGACAAGGATAGTCCTGACCGGTAATTACAAAAAAAAATTCTTCTCACACTTTCCCTTTTCGTTAGTGCAATAAAATGCTTGACATGAATCCATAATGATATTGTAAATATCAAAGGATAAATATACGACGTTATTTTACGATTTACATAATTTGTAATGATAAAATTGCACCTGATCAATGCTGATACCATACCTACTGTACGACGTCACGGGCAGGATAAATCCTAGAATGAATTATGCCTTTTGTCTCCTCCACATTGAAGAGTTTTGAAAAATGGCGATCCCCATTATTTGGTGCTACAGGCAACTTCAATCACCAAATTCTACCTTACGGTATACTATTTTTAACATTTATTAGCACAAATGTCTTTTATTTACTGTCATTTAAATTTTCACGTTAACTTGTTAAGACCATGGCCTTTTCCTTTAAGCTTAATTCATTATGGGTAACTGAAATGCTCTGGTATTTAGAAATGAAATCCTCGGTCTGTTCGACTTCAATACAACAAGGTTTAGATCATAGTATCATATTCACAGATGCCGTTTACTGTCTTCTTCATGGGACCACTCTTGGTGAACATTAAATACAGATTTCCCCCCACGAAGTTGTTAATAATGAAGATTTGAGAACAACATGCAAATAACCCTTAATGGAAAGTACACTAAAAAGGTGTTTGAAAAATATAGCTTTAATAAAGGTTCGTCATATGAAGAATATTGAACACGAACAAAGTCATAGATGCTAAGAATGAAAATCATCCGTTTGTTTTCCTTTTAAGCGATGTTTGAAAATACATATCGTAATAAATGAATTAATCATCCTACTTGTTTTATATTTGTTAATATTAGTCAATGTAAACATGAATGATGAAAAACAAAACTTATTTCAATATATTTACTGCATCCTAAATTAAATTTAATCATTAACTACTTTTAATGTAATCTGCGGAAACAGAATTTTAATAATAATCATGTACATGTACTTGAAAATTTAATGTCATGGGCTCGAAATGGCATTATCTCGTTAAAAAGGTGCAAACGAAAACACAAGACTATAAATATATGACTGTGGAATACAGAAACGAATTCAATAAGATTAAAATTATATGTTTAATATGTTATTGAATTCCATGCAAAGGGTACCGAAAGTTACTAGCGTGCATTTAGCTCCCTGTATTGCACGCACCGTGTTTTCGCTTTCATAATGTTCTTATCATTTTGCCCCAACATTGTATACGGGTGGCACGTGTAAGCTGCTGTTACCATAAGATTGTATGCATGTGGACATGAACACTTTTAATGAAGGAAAAGAGCTGAAATGATAAAGAAATTCTTTTGAAAATATATAATATATATATAAGTAAACAGAAAATTTAAAAAGGGCTGGGGGAGGGTCGGGGTAATTCCATTGCACTAACGTCTGTGCATACTTCATTAAAACCATGTTTATTTAAGCACACCGAGAAAAAAAACACGCATACTGACTTAGACATAACGTATGCTGACTTAGACACAACGTATGCTGACTTAGACACAACGAATGCTGACTTAGACACAACGAATGCTGACTTAGACACAACGAATGCTGACTTAAACACAACGTATGCTGACTTAGGGACCGACCATTTAACTTGAAGGGGGGGGGGGGGGGGGGGGGGGGGGGGTTATGGTTTTTTGTTTCGTTCAGAATTTTTTTTTCGGACGACACGAGAGTTAGAATACTTATTTTTTTTGTCGCGCATTTTAACATTAGGTTATATGGCAAAATATCTGAATCAGATTATTTTTTTTTTCCTCCACCAAAAACAAAATATTTTTTTCAGTAACATTGGGAATCAGAATATTTTTTTAGAAAAAAACCATAACCCCCCCTCTTCAAGTTAAATGGTCGTTCCCTTAGACACAACGTATGCTGACTTAGACACAACGAATGCTGACTTAGACACAACGAATGCTGACTTAGACACGACGAATGCTGACTTAGACACGACGTATGCTGACTTAGGGGGCCGTAGCTATAATCCGACAGTCCGATATTCCGACAGTCCGATAGACCGACGGTCCGATAGTCCGACAGTCCGATAGTCCGACGGTCCTATAGTCCGACAGTCAAACAATTGCTTTAAACTGATGAAAGTTTTGAAAAATAATTTGGCCAAAAATGATATATTCGTAATTTCAGGATATGGGCCATTCATTTTTATACGCCCGTCAAAATACGGGCTTATTATGGCATACCCTGTTCGTCCGTCCGTCCACGCCTTGTACGATAACATCTCTCACTTGTTCCCCCTTTTACTGATAGGTCACGTCGTGACATACATTGTATTGATAAAAGGGGGAGCAAGTGAGAGGTGTGATTTTAGACAGTTTGGAAAACGCCAGTTTTCATATGGTATATACAATTAATTGGTTTAAAAAATGCAGCATATTAATTACTGTTCTCACGCTGGGCAACTGATCTTCAATTGTCACAAAGGGGGGTGGGGGGGGGGGGGGGGGCGTATCATGGCACAGTTGTTTATTTTGTCATATTCCAATGCTGTTTCTTTCAGTGTTATAAGGGGTCACTTAGGGACAATTCCTTCAATCGTAACTTTTTATATATGCGCTTGTCGTAGAAGGCGACTTTAGCAGGGTCCGGGATTAAAAATAGGACCAACTTGTCGTCGGAAGAGACAGAAAAACAAGTTCCCGTGTTAAGTCGTTGCCCATGTTGACCCATCCCAGAGTCCCCTCTTTCTGATTTTTTGTTTACAAACTTTTCTCATCCTGAATATGACTGAAATATTCCTTGCTGGACCTTAAACAAACAAACAATCAATCAATCAATCAATCAATCAATCAATCAATCAATCAATCAATCAAGCAAGCAAGCAAGCAAGCAAGCAATCAATCAATCAATCAATCAATCAATCAATCAATCAATCAATCAATCAATCAATCAATCAATCAATCAATCAATCAATCAATCAATCAATCAATCAATCAATCAATCAATCAATTCGCACACATTATTGTAACCAGCTCTATTGATGTGTCGGCATTGCTTTTTAACATAAATATTCCATGATAAAGGGCGGGGGACACTGGTACGCTCTTCTTTTTGTCTTTTCCTTTTTTTTTGTATTTTTTTTTTCATTTATTTCATCTTTCTTTTCAATAGTGACTGTTCTTGGCTGGACTCGGCTACACACTACTTGAATAAAGCCTTAATTTAAGTAGTCGCTAACAAAAAAATATACGGGATACTTATACTACCGGTTCATCACGACTGGATCCAGGTTTTTATGGAGTCCGTGTTGTTCAAATGTGTTTTTTTTTAGTTCTTGTGTGGCCCTGCCAATTGTTTGTCCGTATATGATATCGTGTTTCCGATGTTCTGGACCTTTCTTTGGTGAGTAAACGGTTCGGTTTCTTGCCCCATATTACACATGTTAAAGTGTTAACTTTCAAAGAAATAAAGCATTTGTCGGACTATCGGACTGTCGGATTATAGGTCGGACCCCCTGACTTAGACACAACGAATGCTGACTTAGACACAACGAATGTTGACTTAGACACAACGAATGCTGACTTAGACACAACGAATGCTGACTTAGACACAACGAATGCTGACTTACACACAACGTATGCTGACTTACACACAACGAATGCTGACTTAGACACAACGAATGCTGACTTAGACACGACGAATGCTGACTTAGACACAACGTATGCTGACTTAGACACAACGAATGCTGACTTAGACACAACGAATGCTGACTTAGACACAACGTATGCTGACTTAGACACAACGAATGCTGACTTAGACACAACGAATGCTGACTTAGACACGACGAATGCTGACTTAGACACGACGTATGCTGACTTAGACACAACGAATGCTGACTTAGACACAACGAATGTTGACTTAGACACAACGAATGCTGACTTAGACACAACGAATGCTGACTTAGACACAACGTATGCTGACTTACACACAACGAATGCTGACTTAGACACAACGAATGCTGACTTAGACACAACGAATGCTGACTTAGACACGACGAATGCTGACTTAGACACAACGTATGCTGACTTAGACACAACGAATGCTGACTTAGACACAACGAATGCTGACTTAGACACAACGTATGCTGACTTAGGGACCGACCATTTAACTTGAAGGGGGGGGGGGGTTATGGTTTTTTGTTTCGTTCAGAATTTTTTTTTCGGACAACACGAGAGTTAGAATATTTTTTTTTTTGTCGCGCATTTTAACATTAGGTTATATGGCAAAATATCTGAATCAGATTATTTTTTTTTTCCTCCACCAAAAACAAAATATTTTTTTCAGTAACATTGGGAATCAGAATATTTTTTTAGAAAAAAACCATAACCCCCCCTCTTCAAGTTAAATGGTCGTTCCCTTAGACACAACGTATGCTGACTTAGACACAACGAATGCTGACTTAGACACGACGAATGCTGACTTAGACACGACGTATGCTGACTTAGGGGGCCGTAGCTATAATCCGACAGTCCGATAGTCCGACAGTCCGATAGTCCGACGGTCCTATAGTCCGACAGTCAGACAATTGCTTTAAACTGATGAAAGTTTTGAAAAATAATTTGGCCAAAAATGATATATTCGTAATTTCAGGATATGGGCCATTCATTTTTATACGCCCGTCAAAATACGGGCTTATTATGGCATACCCTGTTCGTCCGTCCGTCCACGCCTTGTACGATAACATCTCTCACTTGTTCCCCCTTTTACTGATAGGTCACGTCGTGACATACATTGTATTGATAAAAGGGGAGCAAGTGAGAGGTGTGATTTTAGACAGTTTGGAAAACACCAGTTTTCATATGGTATATACAATTAATTGGTTTAAAAAATGCAGCATATTAATTACTGTTCTCACGCTGGGCAACTGATCTTCAATTGTCACAAAGGGGGTGGGGGGGGGGGGACGTATCATGGCACAGTTGTTTATTTTGTCATATTCCAATGCTGTTTCTTTCAGTGTTATTAGGGGTCACTTAGGGACAATTCCTTCAATCGTAACATTTATTTTTTTTGTCGCGCATTTTAACATTAGGTTATATGGCAAATTATCTGAATCAGATTATTTTTTTTTCCTCCACCAAAAACAAAATATTTTTTTCAGTAACATTGGGAATCAGAATATTTTTTTAGAAAAAAACCATAACCCCCCCTCTTCAAGTTAAATGGTCGTTCCCTTAGACACAACGTATGCTGACTTAGACACAACGAATGCTGACTTAGACACAACGAATGCTGACTTAGATACACCGAATGCTGACTTAGACACAACGAATGCTGACTTAGACACAACGAATGCTGACTTAGACACGACGTATGCTGACTTAGACACAACGAATGCTGAGTTAGACACAACGAATGTTGACTTAGACACAACGAATGCTGACTTAGACACAACGAATGCTGACTTAGACACAACGTATGCTGACTTAGATACAACGTATGCTGACTTACACACAACGAATGCTGACTTAGACACAACGAATGCTGACTTAGACACAACGAATGCTGACTTAGACACAACATATGCTGACTTAGACACAACGAATGCTGACTTAGATACACCGAATGCTGACTTAGACACAACGAATGCTGACTTAGACACAACGTATGCTGACTTAGACACAACGAATGCTGACTTAGACAGAACGAATGCTGACTTAGACACAACGAATGCTGACTTAGACACAACGTATGCTGACTTAGACACAACGTATGCTATACACTGTACAGTGAATATGAAGAACAAATGTTCTAAATATTGTACATATATGATCTCTGTGTATAGAAGAAATAAAACATTGTACTCCTAAGACATGAAAAGGTACTGCGTATTATAGGGTTAGAGTTATGGTGCTTAACCCCACTTTCAACAATATTTCAGAGTACCGCAGAAAACCACCGACCTGTAGCAAGTCACTAACAAACTTTATCACATGTTGTATCGAGTACACCTCGCCATGAGCGGGATTCGAACACACAACGTTGGTGGTGATATGTACTGATTGCACAGCTATTTATAAATCCAACTACCATGCGCTCACTACCACGACGGCCCTTGTATGTATTATAAAGAGATTGCCAGATATATATATATAATAAAGAAGTGCATATACATTATATTGTGTCCTGGTATAAACCACAGGCGCTCGTGGCCGTAGGTACCCGATTTGTGGGACCCCCTTTTTTAAAATTTTCTAATTCATCACTTTTGTGGGACGTTTTCATTATAAACAGTGTTGAACAACTTCAAACATTAGCAAAAACTCAATCCGAGATCGATATAAGCCCATTTCTAAAAACAGAAAAAAAAGTAGAGGATCGAGGGGGGGTTCACAAATCGGGTACCTATGCTCGTGGCACGGACTTACCTTTTTTCTAACTTTCTGTTTACAAATTTATTTTCAATAACATTTCTTTATTTCTTTATTATTTCATCTCTTTTTCCTTATTTTAACTTGTTCTTGTCAATATTAATACTATCTTATGTTAACATCAAATTGCATGTGTCGACCCTATATAAAAAAAGAAAAAAAGTGGATTATTTTAGTATCTATATAGGGTCGACACATGCAATTTGATGTTAACATAAGATTGTTTTAATATTGACACGAACAAGTTAAAATAAGGAAAAAGAGATGAAATAATAAAGAAATAAAGAAATTTTATTGAAAATAAATTTGTAAACAGAAAGTTAGAAAAAAGGGGGGTGGTAAGTCCGTGCCACGAGCGCCTGTGGTATAAACCATTAGACAGTTTCGGTGTCCATAACAGTCTTTAGAATCTTAAATTATCATGCTATGCATAGGCATCCATCTTTCTATATTATAATAAGTATATGTCATCATAATGCAGGCTAAAAATCGCACACTTAGATAACACCAGGGCTAATTGCTTTCAGATAAAATAAAACTATTAGGTGTACTCGACTTTTAAAATTCATGAGGTTTTGAGAATTGTAAATCCACTTGTATCTACGTTTCTGTTGTAATAAAATTCGTTTCTGATAATCATGATCTACTGAAATCGTCAGATTCCAATAACAGATTTTGCTATTCAAGTAGATAAGTAGCCTCGTAGGGAATTTTAACATTTCTTTAGTTTGGCTGAAGCTGTTGAGTAATCGTCAAATATCTACGGATATAACAGAAAATAAATATAAACGTTCTTACCTGCTGCGTAGGTATTGTAATTAAATAAAAATACAACACGCATGACGATAAAGAAATACTGTTCTTCCATTAGAGATTTCTTTCTTCTCGTTAAGCCTTGATGATTATAGATCTAGATGCATTATTGTTATAAAATATCAATGACCCGTGACGTGAATCAAATCACTTTGTGGTATGACCCGTGACCGGTGTGTAAAGTGACAACAATTTAATCAGTTTAATGATAAATAATTTACTGGGAATTGATTTCATGCAATCGATTTCATTGTTATTGGTTTATTGACAATATTTTATGCTAGACTTCGTTTTTTAATATTAAATGTGGATGAAGAATAACTGTCATTTTAATACACTTCACGACTACACGACCATTGATTTATTTCTGTAACCACCGTAATATATAATGCTACCCGTAATATTTTCGATTGGATATCATAAATATTAAATATCATTATGCATTGTCATTAAATTATTGTACGTAGCACCAAGGCCGTCACCCGAGTACGAATGCGGAAAAAGAATCCCGTAATATCCAATACGAGAAAATTCATTTGTTTCAATAATAATGTATCTAACTTGTACAATAATAGTGTTGTTGAAAAAATATATGGTATATGGTATATATTTTTACACTTTTAAATGTTTAGAAAGTCAAATAAGACAACAATTAACAAAAATAAAACGACAAATTGTTATCAGTCAACGTCCTTTCGATTCTCGTTTATATTTAGATATTTCAAGGTCTTTCAAGTGAAAAGAATCGTTTATATTTAGATATTTCAAGTATCACAAATCTTCACCTGTCGTCTGTCTGATTTGTTATTACTTGCTGTCGGTTCGTTGTTTTTGTATTGCGAAAATACATTTTAAAAGTTCACATACACGCCAGATCTGAAATACTTGTATCGTGTCTTGTATATAATTGCTTTTATAAACAAATTGTTGATATTTTTTTTTTCAAAGCTTACTATCAAGAGTCAAATATACTAATTATAGCGTATAGTAGTAGTATGGTCACCATAGCCGAGTAGTTAGATGGAAGTTTTGAAAGTCAAAATAGACTTTGAAAAGCTCAGCGCTGGTTCGAGACACGAAAGACCAAAAATAAATAAAACACGTTGTTAAGCCTAAAACAGTAAAAGGTTAAAGTTCATATATTCAAGAATAAAAGAATAAACTGTAGATTCTTAAAAATAATCCACTGTTCGAACAATATCAACCTTGCCCCAAAAATGGGTCAAACTATTAAAGTACAGCGGCATGTATCATCGGCCCCTATTGACGGCCTGTATCCTCGTCCTCTGTTAGCGGCCTGTATGTGATATTAGAGGCCGAATTTACAATAGCTTTGCTGAGGGGTATTATTGTATAATTACTATTATTATACCTCACATAATAAAGAATCAATTATATTGGTTAAAAGATAATCACATGACATAAAATAATCTGGATATTTTTGTTTCTAATCGCCGCCAACGGTGAATAACCTCAATAATTCCACCTTATATCAGAATACTGTCTTCTGATTGGTTGATGAAAGGGGTATTTTTTACAAATTTTTCGTTTTTTCAGCTTTTCCACCATTGCCGGGATATTTGCCTAAAAATATCCCACTCGAGACGAAATCCCTTCTTTAAATAGTTTATGACGTCACGGATGTTATTCGAATTACTCGGGTTTCTTCTTTCAACCAACGCTAAAGTAAAGAAAATGACGACAGTGTAAGTAAGTAAGTAAGTAAGTAAGTAATGACTTTATTTCAAGAGGGTAACACAGTTAGCAACAATAAGCTAATCTTCCCTGTGGCCCTCAAAACAATAATAATCAAATACAGCAAATACAATTTCAAACAATGCATACATATTCACGACGAAATATCACAATCTGAGTATGATTATTTTGTTTTGACATCAAATAATCTGTATATTTCTTTTTGAATAGATCTATGTCTTGAATTAATTTTAAATTAGGAGGTAAAGAATTCCATAAAATAGTTCCGGAGTAGTGAAAAGTTCGTTTCATAAAATTAGAATTTGGTCTTGGGACGAACAAATTTCCCTTTGCAGATGATCTTAATGAATAAATATTAGAATTTATAATCAGGAGCAGAATTATTTATACATTTATACATTAAAACACTTTTATGATATTCTAATCTATTTTGAATAGACAGCCAACCAAGTTTTTTAAATAATTGAAGAGATGGTATATCATATTTTGCATTAAGAATAATTCTTGCTGCTCGCTTTTGTAATTTAGATAGTTTTTCAAGATTCAAATTTGTGGTTTCTCCCCATACAATACAACAATAATCAAACAGTGGTAGAATATATCCATTATGGTACATGATTAAGCCTTCAGTAGGTAAGTATGTTCGCAAACGACACATCAATCCAAGCCTTGATGAAATCTTTGAAACAATATTATTAATTTGCTGACACCAAGACAAACAATTGTCAATAGTAATTCCAAGTAATTTTTCATATTTTACATCATTCAATAAAACATCATCATAAAAAATATTAAAATTAGACTCAAGATATTGTATCTTTCTAGATGAACCCATTATCATTGATTTTGATTTCATAGTATGTATAACCATATCATTACTAGTGCACCATCCCTGTACCTTTTCCATATCTTCATTCAACTTAATGTTAATGTCAGATATGGAATTAGACGAGAAGTGTATAGTGGTATCATCTGCATACAAATCTGACATACTATGGTCTACATAAAGGGGTAAATCATTTATATATAAAAGAAAAAGCAAGGGGCCAAGTATGCTTCCTTGTGGTATTCCATATCTAATATTTTGTGCAGATGATTCATAATTATTGATAATTACTTTTTGAGATCTTTCCGACAAATATGATCTAAACCAATTTAAAGATAAGTCATCAAGTTTATATACTTTTAACTTTGATAATAAAATAGTGTGATTAACCATGTCAAATGCCTTTTTAAAATCAAGAAACAAAACCCCTGTGTAATTCCCTTGATCCATTTCTTTTAGAATATGATCAACAATTTTAGTTAAAGGTGTCACACAAGAATGCTTAAATCTGAAACCAGATTGATTCGGATGAATCAGTTTGTATTTGATTAAATATTCATAAATCTGTGCATAAACTATTTTTTCAAATAACTTAGATAAGCTAGGAAGTACTGATATGGGTCTATAATTGTTCATATCTGCAATATCTCCTGATTTATAAAGTGGGGGTTACTCTAGCCAGCTTAAGTTTTGAAGGAAAGTTTCCAGTACAAAGACTTAAGTTGAAAATGTGGGTTAACGACTCGTAAATAACAGTAGCTGACATTTTCAAAATATTAGGACTTATACCATCCAAACCACTGGATTTGTGAATATTCAACTTCAAAAGTTCAGTAAGTACTTCTTCTGGTAGTATACAAGTATATGAAAATGTAGTTTCGAGCCAAAGCTTGGAACTAACCCAATTATCTAATTTTTCAGTCGACGCATTCAAGTTGGAATTTTTGATGATGCGTTCAGCCACTAACGAAAAATGGTTATTAAAATTATTACAAATATCTTCAATATTATCACACTTTTTACCATCAATAGTTATACATTTTATATGACATTTTGATACTGAGTTTATGTCCTTTAAGTGTTTCCATAATTCACCTACATTATTACCAGATTTAATAGCCTCAGAAAAATAATTAGCTTTACTGGTTCTAATGGATGATGTCAATTTGTTTCTATATTTTTTGAAATTCTCGGTATCTTTTATACCATGATAATAATCCCTTTGCTGACGTAGGTCGGCAAGTTCTTGTTTGTGCCATTTGGGCTGTTTATTTGTTCTCACTCTTTTAGAAATTAAAGGGGCATGCTTGTTAAGGGTATAGATGAACTTGTCATACCACGAATCAAGAGCTAGATCTGGGTCGGTGATCTGTAATACTAAATTGAAATTCTGATTTTGCAAGTCCCGAAGAAATAATTTTTCATCGAAATTTTTAAAATTTCTGTATCTAATTACAGTATGCTTATTAACACGTGGTTTGCTGTTATTGCTTTTACCATATTTTACCGAACAACTGACTGGATAATGGTCACCTGGACAGTAAGTAGAAACACGTACTTGCACGACTTCTTCTGGTCGACTTGTATAAATGTGATCTATTAAAGCTACTCTCTTACTGGTAACTCGAGTTGGATCATGGACTAATTGATCAAGGCCATATGTTGATAAAATAGTTTCCCAGTTACTTGGCAATGGTTTCAAATAGTCTATATTGATATCACCAGTAATAAGTACGTAATCATTCTTAGCAAAAGCATTAGTCAGTTCCTTGTCGAAATACGGATACCACGACACATTGCTGTTAGGAGGTCTATATATAAAACACAATAAAAAGGACTTTTGATGTTTTGGAAATATTTCAAACCACATAGATTCAGTATTTTCTGATTCTAATTCTACTCTCCTTTCATACTTTACATAATCATGAAAATACACAATCCATCCTCTCCCATTTTTGTTCGTTCTATCTTTTCTATTGTATGTAAAATTATCTAAATCCAATTCACGTGAATTCATTTTGCATTTTTCTTCATTTAAAAATGTTTCACACATACCTAATATATGTGGTTTAAACTCATCTTTCATATTACCAATATTATATTTGATTTCATCCAATTTTGGTAGAACATGTTGAATATTTTGACATGTTATTTTAAGACCTTTTGAATCTGTATAACCATAAATATTATGTTTATTTTGACTAAAAGTTTAGTTTAAACATATTTTATTTGCATAAAAGTTGCAAATGGGATTGGACACAAGTTATGACAACATTAGTGAAGTCCTTTCCCTTTTACAAAGATATAAACAAAAAATAATTGTACATAATGGCGATAATTATACAAATAAATTTTACAACATGATATATTTAGACGTTAATAATAAAGTAAATATAAAGAAAAATAAGGTGAAATAAAATATTCAAAACATAGGGATAGAAAGAAGGATAGGAAGAAGAAGAAAGGTTTCAAACAAACAAAAACAACAAAAAACAACATGGACTGGAGTGAGTAAGCTAGTATATTAGTTAAAGCGCTGGGTGCTTCTAATAAAAGAATAAACAACAGAGAAGATTTCAATGTTTTGGTTAGGAGTCAAATTTTCATCACCAGCTAATATCAATTCAATTGTAACTACGTAATTCTTTAATTTATTAAACAAGATTGCCCTATTTTCATTGTAAAAGGGACATTCAAGGAAAAAGTGTATACAGTCTTCAAAACCATGACCACAGATACATGCAGGACTAGGTTTTAAATGGACAAGGTGCAAATCTGCATTTAGCATTTGACTAAAAGTATCCGCATGGCCATGGCATTTCTCAGACATACTATGGGAACAGTCATTCTTATCAGTAAACCTAGGAGACTGGTTTTTACTTCTTAAGGTTGATTTTGATCTATTTAACCTGACCTCAGTGGAAGATTTACAATTAGTAATAGAATTAACAGAAATACAACAAATGCAATCAAAAGAATCATTTTCACAATTTGAACACAAAGTATTTAAAAGTAAATTAAATGGATTGATAGAAGTCAAATCGGCTTGCTCTTCTTTGCCGTTTTCCTAGTACCAATGCGGAGGGTAATCATAATGTTCCCAATGATGCTCTTGACTGTATTGATTTGGGTTCATCCAACAAAGTTTAGCTTTGTGACCAAGACTGTGGCATTGATAACATTCAAGTCTAGCATTAAATCGACATTGATTTTGTGAATGATTGTTCTCTCCACAGTTAAAGCATGGACGACGACGAGGAGGACGAACATGTACATTCTTGTTTCTTTTTGGTGCACCATTCGGTGGAGTTTCATTTTGGTCATTTTCATGTTTCAGGATTCCTACTTTGTCGTTTATATTGTTTATAAGAAGTGAGGTTCCATTCTTAGTTAAGTGTACTCCATCTGAATAAAGCAGTCCGTTGACAATTTTGCCATTCTTCAGCAGAAAGTTCTTTGAATGGTTAACAAAGTCTATGTTCTCTTGACGACATATACTGTTAAGTTCCTTGTTGTACTTTTCTGTGTTTTTCTTTGTTCGAGGTATTATACCACCGACAACAATATGCTTCACTTCATTACATTTCTGAATTTCTTGTATTATATTCAGATAGTTTCTGTTATAATCGTGAATTTCGATATCTCGGTCAGCGTCATTTCCTCCAAACTGTAATATAACAGTGTTGAATGGTGTTAAGTCTAGATCTTCAATATGTTTCTTGAGAGACGTAGTTGTACCACCTCTATATTTACTGTAACGTTCTCTTTTAAAGTTTTTGTGTTGATGTCTTTGGTGATTGAGCTTCCAATGATGAGTACATTTCCTGTTTTCTTTTGGTTGTTTCTTAGTTTAAGTTGATTTTTCTGTTTAGGTTTTAATTGTACTACTGTACTTTTCCTAGATACCGGAGTTGAGGTTGACGAAATACCACTCGTAAACGAATTTGATGGACTTATTGATGTTGTGATAGTTTTTTGAGCGGGCTTCGTTGATAACTTGGTTACTGTTGTTTGAAGTTTTTTTATTTCATCCTGCTGAATTTTGATTTTCTTATCTTTTATTACAATTTCATCTTGCAGGGATTTGCAATTTTGTTGTTCTATTTTGAGACATGCCTTTAATTGAACAATCTGGTTTTCCAGTTCTGAGTTAATTTCTTTAAATTGTTTTGATTCTGTAGAAATTTGGTCAAATCTGTCATTTATGTTTTTCATTTGTATTGAAATGTTGGCAATGTCTGTCGCTAATGGAGTCAAATTTCCATTTTCAATTGCTTCTCCTGTTTCCTGTTCCGAATTTTCTACAATGGGTGTAGTAGTTGTTAATTCTTTATTCAATGAAATAATTTGTTTTAAATCGGTTTCAGAAGAATTTAGCGCTATAATGTTTCTTTGACCAATTAATGCCCTTAATTCTGCGTAATGTTTGTTTTTCCAGTCTAAACATGTACCAAGTCCTTGGACTAACATTGTTCCCGTGTTATATATGGTAGCACTTACATATTTACTTCCATTTTTGTATAGCGCGAATTGATAACCATGTTGTACTGGCCTTTCTTCCAAGTCATAAATTTCGAACATTTTTTCACGGAAAGATTCTATCCATTTTTGTGTGTCTTCTGGGCGAGTATTTATTTTAACACTACACGGTTTTCGAAGTTCATTCCCATCATCTCCAAAACCTGTAAATTGTGTATGCACAATTATTTCCTCTTCACTGTTTATTTTGTTTATTTTGTTTATTTTCTTTAATTTTGAATGTTTACAGTTTATTATTATCTCGGAGTCGGATAATGATCCATTGAAGGATTCATCTAGATAACTGATATTATAAAATCCTCCTTCTGTGTTTTCTGCCATTATAAATGCAAAGATTTTATTTTCAATTCAATTACAATTACATTTCGCGTATATGATTGACGTTATTTCGCGCCATTTTTTTAAAATCGTGCATGTGATGCGGCGTTGTAAACAATTTATTGATAAAATAGTAATTTAATGGAATTAAAGTCAAATTAAGGTTTAAATACGATGGTCCTACCATGTAAGAATTTCAGATCCTTCAATATAAAATATATGTTATTTAAATCAATCCGATTTATTTTAGAAAAATAATCCGTTTGACTAACAGCAATATATAAATGCTTCCAAATTTGTTTTCCCACAAAATGTATTATATAAACTAATAGTTAGTAGACTGCAACAAAATGTTCATCCAAATATCTATTTTTCACAGTTAGAAATTCATTCCATGAGATGAAAAAACACCAAAAAAGACTGAAAATCCGGAGTTCGAATTTTCAAGCAGCCATCAACAAACGTGACGTCATAAGGGTTATGTTTGAAATCGTTGAAATGTATATATTTCAAATTCATTAGCATTAATTTTTTTAGGTGTTGTATGTTAAAGCAAAACCGTGATTTATTTTAGTATTGAATTTGTTCCAGAATTTATACACTAGTCACTACTTTGAAAAGATTTTTCCTGTTTTCGTAGATTGATTTTAAGCACGCCGGGTATTCGGATACTTGAAACCGGGTCGAACACGAAGAACCGGGTCAGACAAGTGACAACAACATTTTCGGGTGAGTATGCTATTTTTATCCTAGGCGACCGTCAGCGATATTAACAACAGAAATAAACTGACACATCGTCTTTGCTATTAACGTACTAGTTTTGAGTATTATAAGTGGAAAATAAATCGACAAGAACGTTTTAATATCGGAAGTTTCAGAAAAAATATGTGAATCTTTAACTTTAGTCGCTTATATCTACTCACGGAGAGCGATTGTTTTGGTCGATATACCTCCCATAATCTATACTAGACTATTCATTAAAAAATAGGCTTTTGACTTGCGGCTTCTAGCACAACATCTATCTTTTTATAACAACGGGTGCATGAAATCGGACACAAAGGACCGCAGGTAACCTTAAGCGAAAGATACTAAGAACGCGGGTGTCGGACACTAAGAACCGGGTCAGACAAGTGACAACAACGTTTTCTGGTGAGTATGCTATTTTCATCCTCAGCGACCGTCAGCGATATTAACAACAGAAATAGATTGACACATCACCTTTGCTATTAACGTACTAGGTCTATACCAGGTTTTGAGTATTATAAGTGGATAATAAATCGACAAGAACGTTTTAATATTGGAAGTTTCAGAAAAAATATGTGAATCTTTAACTTTAGTCGCTTATATCTACTCACGGAGAGCGAGTTCCATGATTGTTTTGGTCGATATACCTTCCATAATCTATACTAGACTATCTCATTAAAAAATAGACTTTTGACTAGCGGTTTCTAGCGCAACATCTATCTTTTTATAACAACGGGTGCATGAAATCGGACACAAAGGACCGCGGGTAACCTTAAGTGAAAGATGCTAAGAACGCGGGTGTGGGACACTAAGAACAAATCGCATGCAAGGGCAGGTCGGGGATTTAAGCCGTGGATGGCCAACATTATAGGATTAAACGCATTTTTTTCGGAGTTTATTTATGTATAACCTGGACCAAGTCACTCACAAACTTACATAAAAGCAGGATTAAACGCATTTTTTCCGGAGTTTATTTATGCATAACCTGGACCAATTCACTCACAAACAAATAAAAGTCCGAAAATTCGGACTTTTATGTAAGTTTGTGAGTGACTTGGTCCAGGTTATACATAAATAAACTCCGAAAAAAATGCGCTTAATCCTTATAATTCTGTAACTAAGTTTTTTTTTCATTTGTTTTGAAAATTTACCTTCGAGGATCCCCAATACGCACAGATACATTCCATTGATGTGTGTCGGCCGGCCATGAATAACAACATGAACTAACCTTGTTTTCCTACTTTAAACTAGACAGTGATGTAATTAAGTTACTGATATATTCCAATTTGATGGCATTTTGTATTTAGCTACTCAAACAAGTCAAATGCCCACAAAATCGTAAAATAAATCAGTAACCAGCTTGTGTCAATCAGCGTCCCTTGTAAACAACGTCACAGGATGACGATATATTACAAAAGTCAAAGTCGATAGATGTATTTTTTCAGGAATTTTTTTTTTATGTCAACAATACAAGCTTTTGTTTTCATTGGCATTTATTTTTTTATTTCATATCTAACAATAATTGTCGATTATTAACAATAAACATTGTTTCTTTTATCTTTTTTTATTATCGGGAATCCAAGCCGCCATTTTGTTTACATTACGAAAAAAGTAGTCCGGTGAACATCGTCTATCGAAAAATAAACTGACAAAACCCCGCCTCCATAAGCACTTATACCCAATCATAGTATAAGATTTCTAATTATGTAAATCATATAAGAATTATAGGATTATAATCCGGCGGTTGTCAGACGAGACTGGTATTTAAATCGTTCCCTTATGAAATTTATTTAATAAGATGCCTGTTTTTAGGATGTTTGTAAACTATTTACTCCACACCTCCGCTTGTGATAGTGCAATATTATAACCTATCTTTTCCCTTTTTCAAACGGAAATGTCAGAGGAACCCATAGATGATATTGAACTGGAGGAGGCGGAGCTAGTTGACGGGTCCTTTTTGGACGTATCTCTTGTAGAAGAGGTGAACTCAAATTCACAAGAGAACTACTGCTGCGGTGTTTGTAATAAGGTTTTCCGACGTAAAGCCCATTTGGTACGGCACAGTTCACCTTAGATTTCAACGGATAAAAAAAAAACTCTCTCCGATGTTCCATCCCAAACCTGTCCAAAGTTGCGAATCCCGGACATAAAGCGGAGGAAATTTCCATGAAATAACCGATATCCAATTTGCCAAAACTTAACGGTTTCGTCTCCATATCTCATACCGTATGTGTGGTTGAATCACACGAAAACCATCCAACAATATCTGTATAGGAGAATGTCCAATTAACTCTCCATTCCTTAAAAATAATGGAACAGAGGCCCCGAAGGGACCAAGGCCCATTGTTTTTAAGGAATGGAGAGTTACGAGGACATTCTCCAACTTAAAATCCACCCATTGTACTTTATTAATTTTATTAATTATTAATCTTGTAACAAAAAAAAGTTTGTGTATAGTATCTAAAGTACAAAGAGAACAATAACTCCGCCCCTGTCCACATTGTTCACAACTCTCCATTCCTTGAAAATAATGGAGAGTTTAGACAATAGATTTACATCACAGGTGTATTTTAAAAGAAGAGAAGGTAGCATATGTTATGTAATGGAAATGTTCCGGATGCTAATAGTCCCATAAATTTTAAGAATGAATCTTTTTGTCCAACATCTTCAAGATATTTCAGTACCTTAAGCAACACATCAATCATGTCATTGATCTCAATAGATTCTGAATCGCATTGGGGTATTTCTTTCCCTGAAGGACAACATACTTCCATTTGAATTTCATGGTTCTCAAAGTCATTTCCTTCATTTTTGTTACTTTTCGGAGTGTGAAAAAGATTCTTACAGAAGTTCTCCTTTACTGGAGTATTCAGCTTCTTTTTGTTGGATTCCTTATCAAGTATGTAAGTTAAGCCATCATTAAAGGTAATGCATTTGCCATATTTTGTTAAATTAGATGGTACTACTCCTTCGTGTATTTTTGTTTGATATATTTGTATTCCTGTGTTTTCGTCTAATACCAGTTGCTGATATTTTAATGTTTCTTCTCCGTGTGACAGTTTACAATGTTCAATAATACTCTGCAAGGGACTTTCTTTTATTCCACAATAATAACACTAGTGTACATGTTTTCTTCGTACTTCAACTTGTTGATAGGTGAGAAGCGGCATGCCTGAAAAAAATGTATTTGGATAGCTAGTCCAACTTTGTTTTATAAGTTATGTCATTTTTATATATATAGAGTTTATTTTCTGTAAGATTTATTACGTTGTTAGTCTATTCAGCCTGCTACGTTGCTTTTTTTGAAACAAAACTACAATTTCAATGTTATAATTAGTGAATGTAATCCGCGTTCTTAGTATCCACGGACACACAAGATCCCGCGTTCCATTGTATCACAACCCGCGGTCCTTTGTGTCCGATGTCATGCACCCGTTGTTATAAAAAGATAGATGTTGCGCTAGAAACCGCTAGTCAAAAGCCTATTTTTTAATGAATAGTCTAGTATAGATTATGGGAGGTATATCGACCAAAACAATCATGGAACTCGCTCTCCGTGAGTAGATATAAGCGACTAAAGTTAAAGATTCACATATTTTTTCTGAAACTTCCGATATTAAAACGTTCTTGTCGATTTATTATCCACTTATAATATTCAAAACTTGGCATACGTTAATAGCAAAGACGATGTATCAATTTATTTCTGTTGTTAATATCGCTGACGGTCGCTGAGGGAAAAAATAGCATACTCACCCGAAAACGTTGTTGTCACTTGTCTGACCCGGTTCTTAGTGTTCGACCCGGTTCCAAGTGTCCGAATACCCGCGTGTTAAGTCTCAGTTAAAAATCAAATGATCGAGGTGGTCTGAAGTTCTGAACCTGCTTGCATGCCACTGTTTTACTTGCTGTTAAGAGCTTGTCTATGAGAAAACCGTGCAAAACAGTTCGGAAGCAAGGTTGGCCAATCCTTTTCAAAATGTGTTGGTAGGTAGACCACCACACAACATTTGCAAATCCATCAACTTTTTTTTTCAAATTTTCGAATATCATGACCATAGGAGGCGCCACCCATATTTCTACAGGTCAGTTTTGAAACCTATTTTATTACTTATAAAACAATATTATTAATTAAACCTTAGTGGTAATGAAATATATGTATAAGGAACTTTATATGTTCAATACTTAAATGGACCTCTTTCTTTATCATTCAAGGACAGACAACTCCAAAAACTTGGCAAATTTCCAAATTTTCAATATTGCAAAAATAGGCTATGTTCTGAGGGCTATATCTCTGAAGGTAACGCTTTAATTTGTTTTATTTTGGTTGTTAAGCAATATTCTTAGACTAATTATATAACTGATAAAAGGTTTTGCTTTGCTTTTGAATACCATCTGCAATATGAGTTATTGAAATCTCCCCTTTTTGTAATATTGCCTAATTTGCAAAAATAGGCTGTTCTGAGGGTTATACCTACTAAGGTAACACTTTAATTTGTTTTATTTTGGTTGCTATGCAATATTCTGAGACTAAATAAATAGCAGATAAAATGTTTTGCTTTGCTTTTGAATATCATTTGCAATATGAGCTATCTAAATCCCCCCTTTTTGTAATATTGCCTACTTTGAGAGAAAAAAAATGCAATCTTTAGTCATACATGTATTTACTGTCGAATTATACCAAAGGTGTCTAATTTGCAACTGATGATCGAGTTAGGACTTTGCACAAAATAAAATGCCTACATGAAATAACCAATATCCTTAAAATGCCAATACATATGATTTTGGTAGTGCAGGAGTATGGGCCATGGCCAGGATTGTTCTAACAAAATCCTTGCAAAAATATAAAATTGCTTTGAAAATGACATATTCAACATGTTCAATGATAAATACACATTCTAGACATGTACATGTACCTGTATATAAAATAACAAAGTTTGTTTGAGTAAATAAATATAATTTCTAGATTCAACAAAATTTCATATAATCAAAGGGAGATAATTTGCTTAGAAATCAATAGATAAATTAATGTTTTCTTCACATAAGCCTGGTGATCAAAATTTAAAATTCTCAATTTATACTCAAATTAATTAATGGGCATCTACAATGTACATGTACACAGAGCTCCAGATAAGCTGCGTATTTGCGTTTTTTACGCAATAAAAACGAGTAAAAACGCATGTATTATCAGATCAGAGTGTACACATTACGCATACACATTGCTGTGTAAGCAAACTTTCCAAATTCGGAGCGTACTTGTACAGTCGTGTACATAACAATACATTTTTGTCTTTGAGAAATTCCCCATAATTACTTCCCTTTATACTTTTCGAAGGAGAGAGCGTATACATCCGAGGGATACAGAATGCTTGCCCTTTCTAAGCATCGATGTCAAAAGAGATCTGATTGGATGTTTAGGATAAATCATCCAATCGCGGTCAATATTACAAATAAATGCGGTTTAGATAAGAACTTAAACGAAAGTGAATTTGGGAACACGTTCGTTGAAAATGAGCAAGAACATGAATAAGCGCGCTACGGAAAATTCTATACTTAAGTTCCTGACAGTTTCATCTGTGTCTAGTGACAGTATAGTTAAAGGAATCATTGATGACATTATCAACACGGCTGTGAAAACTGCCGAAGTCGACGAGCAAAAAACAAAATATTTATAACATTTTATTAATAAACATGACACCATCGTGTCAAATTAAACAGAGATATACATTTCACTTGCATCCTGCATTTATTGAATAACACTTGTGTCAAACATAATTTTAAAAGTGTACATATAAGCAATCTTTTCTGAAGTAGAGAGTACAACAGTGCAAAGGAAATATGCAAATACGCATCATTTTCAAAAGTAAGGAGTAATTACCCTTTGGACTTGAAAATTATCTGGAGCTCTGCATGTACATATGATGAACATTCATTGTGTAATAATTAATAAAATCCACAGAACAAAATTGAAGGAATTGAACTGACAAGGATGGTAGATCTTTGGAGGATTTAAAATTTGTCCTGGAGATATCAGTACTGCATGTTTTCATTCTGTATCAATTTTAAGCAGTCAGTCCTGGTACTGATTTCAGTAATTTTTCCTTTGTCACAAAGTTTGTGTGTTAGTGTGCAAATAGAAACAAAATTTGAAGCTGGTTTATCCTGTCATTTTGCTGTTGATAAGCTTCATTCAGTGCTTCAGCCATTGAGTCAAGTTTTTCCTCAGAATCATTAGATGCAAATGACAACTTCTTACATACATTCTGTATAACTATGTCTTCTTGACCTGGTGCAACATATTTCAGAATAACTTGAAAAGCTTCTGTTATCATTTTCGAATAATATGACATTGAACTAATAAGATAGACTTTCCCAAAGCAAACTAATCTGTGAATTCAGCATTGGAAAATGTCTGGACAATATTTTCATTGCAGAATCAAATATTTCTTTTTGGGCCATATTGTCTTCCTCTCAGTCAGAGTATTTGGGTTTTCTGGGAAAATACATGTACCTCTATAGATTGCAATGACTGCTGAATGTCAGAATCTGAAAAAAAATAATACAATATTAAATAATTTATTGCAATCCATCTCTAGTAACAATTATTGAATTCCACATAAAGTTCTCTTTATAGTACATAGTAAGGAGAAGATTCTTTTTAATAAACAGCTTCGCTTAGCACAGAATAAGAAGACAGCAACAAGTCAACTGTAGACACAGAGTCGATTGACATACTAATAAACTGGACACCCAAAGACATTCGATAAGTAGTGTGCTGGACTCCCAAATATTTCAAGAAGTACTATTGCTGGTACCGCAAGGTTGTTTGTTAGGGTGTTGGTATGACCCTCTTCTTTGGATATAATATCAACTGCTTTCAACTGTTCGCATGATACTGAGTCAGAATATATATGGTTATGGTTCATGGGTAGTTATCTGTATAGTTCTATTTGATATTTCAAAAAATGACCCCTTTTTGGTTCCTTACACTGTACATCTTGAAAACCATAATAGCTAGATCAAAACAACTGATACTGAAGTAAGAGCTAGATTTATACAGAATTTGATGAAATAAACCCCATCAAAATCTGATCAGTAATAACTTACCATACATTTACCAAGATGATTAAACGGCTCAGGGATCACTGCCGTCCATAGTATACATATCGTCATAATAATATTTCGAAAAATGTTGGTTTTGCATGGAGCTTTACTTGTTGCAAACTTACAGCTAGTCTGGCAATGTATTTTCGATATTATGTAAATCATGTAAAAGTTTGTACTTTAAGTCCTGTGTACAGTTACATTTCTGAGCAGTTGTAGTAACTCCCTTCAATTTTAATATTCAGTAAAGCCAAAGCGGAATGATAAGTTACATTTCTGAGCAGTTGTAGTAACTCCCTTCAATCTTAATATTCAGTAAAGCCAAAGCGGAATGATAAGCAAATCAAGAGATCATTTTGAAGTTATTAATTTATTTACATGTTTTTATGTAGATCCTTCCCATTTTTAAAATATATATAGAATAGCAATTGATAAGATTCTTACCTGCTGCAACTGGAAGAAATGTTATGGATTTCAGCCAAAAATCTTTACATGTTGATGCATGTATGCCTCTTGTCAGTCTTGAACATTTCGCATAACTTCTGGCAGGACGAGATGGAGATTGGTAGGTCCTCTTCTGTCGTTTCCAATAGACTCCCAAATCATCTCTATGTCTTGGTCATGTTTGAAAATTTACTATAGAAGTGTCTATTGCAAATATTCCACTTTTATATAGAATGAGAAGACCTTCTGGGGAGGTCAATACCACATGTCCACACCACAGGCACAGTCATCATCACAAGTTGGACACCTACCTGTAGGCCGTAAATGTCTTTTGAGTTGGCTTGTTACATTGGACAACTGAGACACATATGGCAGTAGAACCATAATGTTGTGATGGGACACACTCTGATTTATGGAACTCCTGTACTTGGCGATCGCAATACTGGTATACTAGTATTGTGCACAATACTGGTATAAAAATTTGTTCCAGTATTGTATACCAGTATTGTACCAGTATTGTGATTTAAAAAAATATATAATTCTTATGATCACAACTATATAAACACAAGCTTACATAAGACTTAAATACCTAATTTTGCTTATTATTATTATTTGCTGTATGCTACATGTTTTGTTTTAATGTCCCTTTGATAAACAGTCTGAGTGCTAAGAAAAAAAGAGAGCATGGCAAATTTTTACTCAGAGCTAGCACCCAACGTTATCTTCAATAAAGACCCTACTGCAGTACTAAGACTACATGAAAGACCACAAGCTACTGACAACAGCATGCAACTGCTTAACCTGCACCAAACCAATGGAAATGGTAACCAGACCACTCAGTTCTACGTCAGATGGGTTTGGCTGGCGATGCACCAACCAAAGATGCCCTAAAAGACACACGTACAGAACTATACGAACTGGGTCCTTCTTCGAGAAATCCAGAGTTCCACTAGGGAAATGGTTGTACAAATGTATATCATCTACTTATGGAGTCACCAAACCAAAGTCAGTACAACTGTAAAGCAGGTAGAGATTGGAGAGAAGACGGTGATCCAGATGTACCAGTACCTCCGTGATGTCTGCACCACTAAGTTACTCGACACACCCATACAATTAGGCAGCCAAGATGTAGTAAAGGCAATGTACCGATTTAAAGAAATGAAAGGTGTATCATCACACCTACTACCCAGCTACCTAGACGAAAGAATGTGGCGTGATCGTTGGGACAACTGTGGGAACCAAGCTTTCGGCAACACCCTGGAGCACATGGTAGAACAGAACCTACATTTGTAGTTTAAGACATTTCATAATAGGACAATTAATGTTATCATCATTTTGTGTTATCTTGTTGAATTATCATGATGATTGTTGTGTATTGTGATGTATCACTGATACGATGTTATAAATGCCAATAAAATGATACACAATGAACTTGTACATTTAGTATGCTTTTCAACAGTTGATGACATGAACCTCCTTATATGAAGCAATCCAATACACTACAAAAAATCCAATATCTTAAAGGGATATTGTCTACCAGCTGCGTAATTTTTTCATACCCAAAATTATTGTCGATTTCCGTACTGACCTTCATAAAATGAAGATTAACACCGAGTTATGTTGCAAAAGATACGAAAAAGACCCAAAACTATCGTTATCAGAATTATTGTCCGGATGACAATATTCAAATCTGTTCATATGGCCTTCTATGCGAACACGTCTTGAGCATGCGCACTGTTTAGAAACAATAAACAACATGTGGTTCTTGGGCAAAAGAGAAACTGTCAACGCGTGGAAGAAAGCGGACTTTGACGGATTCAGAGATAAAGAGGAATAGAAGTGAAGTATCTTCCAAATGGAACAAATGCAGGATATATGTAGGGGATCAGTTGGACCGTTGCCGTTGGATGGAGCGAACTCAAGGAAGTGCTTGATTATTGTTGATAGGTAAGCCGAGCATGTTGCCTTCTTTTCTCAATCGTTTTTCATATTTTATGAATTTATGATGATGCCTATGATAATTTTCGGTAGATATTAATCAATATATGTAATTTTGCACCTGGCAACAGCAAATTATTGTCAATGAGTAGCATAAAACGGCCGTATTTGCGAGGTAAACAAACACAAATTTTAAGAGGCCAGCAAAGGGGAAATGGGAGTGCAAAAATGATATCAATGACAATGCAGTTTATTATTATATTTTTTATCAATTTAAAAAAAAATATCGAATCAATTCATTTTTAATGCAAGAATTAAAACTGTACATGGCTTAATGAAAACCCTATAACGTTCTTTTTATTCAAGCAAATTTATTTCTTTGATATAATTAGGCTTTTAATTTTATCAAATTTCAACAACTTGGACATGAAACTTAGTTTTGGGAACCAAAAGTATATACCTTACTTTCTGCGAATTATCACTATAATGGAAAATCAGTATGTATTTTTCAAATAAAAGCTTTCTATTTAAAGAAGCTTCATTTCAATTGCACTTTTAGTTTGGATCCTGTAAGTATAATATATAATTATAAACAAGGTCTTGAAGAAATGATATGAATATCCATTGAAATTTTCAAGTTTCAGAACTTTTTTTATATATGACTACACAATTTTACTGAAAATTTCAGAAATGTCCTAAAATGCATATTTTAGACCATGGCTAAATGAAAATCATTTTCAATTCCTTTATGCAAACAAGTTTATATCTTGGGTTCTGGAAATACATTACATAAATAAGGTTAAAAGAACTTTTCAATAAGTTTGAACATAACAATTTGTTATGGGAGCCAAAATTATATCTTCCTGTCTGTGAATTATCACCATAGTGGAAAATCAGTATGTATCTTTTATATAAAAAGCTTCCCATTTAAATAAGTGTCATTTCAGTAGCATTTTTAGTTTGGATCCTGTAAGTATGATACATAAACAAGGTTTTTAAAAAATAATATGAAGATCCATAGAAATTTGCAAGTTTCAGAAACTTTTCTATATATGTGACTATAAAATTTTACTGAAATGTCCTGAACTGCATATTTTAGACTATGACTAAATGAAAATCATTTTCAATTTCCTTATGCAAACCAAGTTTATTTCTTGACTATTCTAAAAACATTACATTAACTAGTTTTTTACTACATTTCAACAATTTTTGACATAATTTTTAGTTCAGGGAGCCAAAATTATACTTTACTATCTTAGAATTATCAACATAGACATGATAGAGGGAAATCAATATGTATTTTTCATATAAAGCCTTTCTATTTAAAGAATTGTCATTTGAACTGCTTTTTATCCCCTCGCCAACAAAGTTGCCAAGGGATATAGTAACGCTACCGTCCGTCCGTCACATCCTTGTGAACACTCTAGAATCAACATCCTTCAATGGATTTTGACCACACTTGGTACATACTTAGTCCTTAAGAGAATCTGGAACCCTATTGATTTTCAAGGTCGTATGTCAAAGATCAAGGTCACAGCCTAAAATTTTTACCGCATAACATCCTTGTGAACACTAGAATCAACATCCTTCAATGGATTTTTGACAAAACTTGGTACATACTTAGTCCTTAAGATACCGAAACCTTATCGATTTTCAAGGTCATAGCCTTATAGGTCAAAGGTCAAGTTAACCGGGTCAAAATTTTACCACGTAACATCCTTGTGAACACTCTAGAATCAACATCCTTCAATGGATTTTGACCAAACTTGGTACATACTTAGTCCTTAAGAGGATCTGGAACCCTATTGATTTTCAAAGTCAAAGGTCAAGGTCACCGGGTCAAATATTTAGGCAAGGGGATATGCCACGCTTTGCCCTTGTTTAGTTTGGATCTTGTAAGTATGATTTATAAACAAGATTTTTAAGAAATAATGTGAAGATCCATAGCAATTTGCATGTTTCACAGTGTGTGAATTTAACAGTAGACCGATGGCCCATGTCTGTTTTAAAATCATGCAGGTTTTTGTAAAATTATCTAAATTTTTTAGGCAAATTACTACAAAAACTGGTAATTTCAGACAAATGTGATTTTGTAGTGATTGATATTTGTACTTTTGATTTAGATATTCTGACCAAGGTAATTCTAGAGTAGAAGAAATGAGCAGCCATTACATTTCAACGAAACGGATGAAACTGGAGAAATCGAGTTCATTTGTGAACCCATTTGAGTATGTTCATTTTGTTAAAGATTAGACATATTCTACATTATGTTTATAGGTAACATTGTCAATATTGTTCAACACAGTCACTCGTATAACAGTTTCCTATTAATTATTGTGGCTTGCATAGTGATACTACTAGTAGCTATATTATATAGGGATCATGTTGGCTTCTGCGTCATCGTTACTTTTTCATCAATCCACAAGCTGAAATGGCCAGTCCTCTTTAGCTACTTACGGGAATGAAACCAAACTGGGACAGAATTGACGCACGTCTGGCGCACAAAATTTTTTCCTGGAACTTTGATGTAATTTTGTTTCTTTATATTGGGTTGTGTAGATGTGTGCTGGATACATGTACCGGTATATAGATTTAATATTATTTTGAAAAGCTTTTTCGTTATACAGCTGCACATCAGAACCATATAGCAAAATTTGTTTCGATATTATACACATACACTGTAATAAACAATTATTTTTTATTCTTACAGTCTCTCAATAGATATTACTGAAGAGGGCAGTGATGTTGGTGATGATTCTGACGATGGAGATTTTGAACCTAGCTTCAACTCCACTCTTAAGGTTTGTCATGTTAATTTCATATGTTTCAGTTGTAACTTACATACTTGAAATTTTGTCCTAATAACAGAACCATGCATGATCATATGTCATAGGAGCTTTATTATACCCCCCCCTCCACTGGAAGGGGGAGGGGGTATACTGTTTTACCTCTGTCCATCCGTTCGTCCCAAGATGTTCATAACATTTTTCTCAGTAATTATTTATGGCAGCAATCTGATATTTGATCATAGGCTTCAGAAGGGTCAATCGAAAGTCGCAAACCCGCTGTGTTGTCCATGGTCAAGTCCGGTAGAAGTCCCATCCGATGAAGGGAAAGACATCAACAACAAATGAAGATCAGGTCTGATTTGGGTAACAGACACCCTGTAACCATTGACCAGCTCGTGATGCCTGCCATAGAACTTCTTGAGGGATGACCACAACCTAAAATCTGTCTACAAATCACTCAAATCCTTCATAAAGTGGACTTGTAATGATATGTTTAGTTTGTCATTCACTATACATTCGAGATATTCATCTTGAATTGAAAGTTAGGGCTCCATAGATCATAATCTCAATTCTATTGTTCTATTCTTGTTAATTACATTGTATGTATTTTTCTACTTCAGGTGGCAGAGAAGTTACAACAAAAAGACAGCTAGATGGTCTGTGCATCCTGTTAAAGCTGACAAGTCATATTCCTATGTTCCAAGACTATTAAGGGTCATCATTTGTATGAGACAGCAAGATAATGAAGGAATGAATTAACATGTGCAGTTGGAAGTAGATGATCCCAGAAGAATCTCGGTCCATCTTGCACCAATTCCACAACCTCCAACTCGGGATGATATTGTAGCATCTCAGAAATCCAGATTTGAAGACCAAGACAAAACAATTGACTATATTGTCGCATAAAATAAATTTAGATTGTCACTCTTTGTTTTTCCTGGTCTAACAGAAGTTCTGCACATTTAGAGCAGAAAAGTACCCAAGTCAGGATAATGGCCATTACAAATTGTCCAATGCACAATAATGATAGCTGGTGGCCATTTTGAATTTTCAAATGGTGCAAACAGTAACAACACATGTTAAAGACATTCATAGGAACATATATACCAGATTTCAATTCAATCCCTTCAGCGGTTCTTGAGAAGAAGTTTCTTGAAAATCGACCAATCAGAATTTTCAAAGTCACATGGTGGCTATGTTTTTTGACGAATCTGCACAAAAGTAACAACTCTTGTGTAGGACCTCATAGAAAACATCTCTGCCAAGTTTGGTTTTGAATTATATAAAAGACTGTCAGTCCATTTTAGAAGAAATTGTCAGTGCTGATAGAACAAAAAATAATAATAAGATGGCAAAACTTTCAAATTAAATTTACAATTCCAACTGACCAACTTGTGAAATTAACAACTCATTAGGGTTGATTTAATTTTTATTTTTGGTGTTTTAACGCCACTTTCAGCAATATTTCAGCTATATCATGGCGACCAGTTTTAGTGGTGGAGGAAGCCAGAGTACCCGGACAACCACCGACCATAGGGAAGCAAGTGGTAAACTTTATCATTAGGGTATATGGGATAAAATACAAAATATTTCATGAACAAGTTTTAATTAAATCGTCTAGGAATGAAACCCTTGTATTGTCCATATAGATCAGGATACTTGTCCCTAATTTTCCAAGTACAACAGCTTGGGATCACACGTCTGACCCCAGCTCCAAGTCGGCCATGTGCCCAAATGGTATACTGGCGGTAGGCTGCATACCTATTGGATCTGTTGTAATCCTCATCATGGGGCATTACTACAAGTTCCTCTCGAAACATTCTAGCAACCCCCAACACTGCCTCATCAAGGACAATCCGATCAAAGTCCTGTAATAAAGACAAGAGATTTAATAAAAACAGAGTAAAGACAGATGGTTATACATTCATCTAGAAAAATGAGCTCTATTTAAAAAAGAAATATAATTCATTATAAGTGAAATAGTTTGCACAAATTCAGTTTAGAGAAATAAAAAAAAGTCTTATTTTGGAAGGAAAGATTTTCTCGTGGGACTTTCTTATGACCACAGTTTTATTTCGTTTTTTGTTGGTATATGGGAGAACCATTTTGGTCTTGCAATTTTTTTTTATCAATTTACCCCTCAAGCTATTCAATTTTAATTTTATGTTTTTTTTCCTAAAAATTATTTTGATTCTGAATCTTGAAGAAACAAATTTGGCTGGACAGGAGAAAAAAATATATTCTGACTTGACATTTTCACAGTATAATCATATACTTGCCATTTTCACAGTATAATCATATACAAAATTTTGAAGAAAAAAAATTATTCCAGCACTTCGCCAATTTAATTAAAATTAGATCTACGCGCTTGCTCCCTATTTTAGATCTAATTATACCCCCGGTCCCCGAAGGGGGAGGGGGGTATACTGTTTTACCTCTGTCCGTCCGTCCTTCCAAAATATTTTTCGTCACATTTTTCTCAGCAACTATTGATGGCAGAAATCTGATATTTGGTCACAAGCTTCACATAGGTATGCCATATCGTGGGAAGCGTTTTTGGAACCATCAGATTCCTACTTCCTGTTTGCCGACTTAGTTGGTTTTTATCCACATTGAACATATATGCACATTTTTCTCAACAACTATTGATGGCAGAAATCTGGTATTTGGTCACAAGCTTCATATAGGTACCCCATATCATGGGAAATGGCAGGGGTATCATAAGTGAGCATTAGATCACAGTTCACCTTGTTTTAATTAGATTGGCACTTCGCCGGAAAATAAGAAAATATGATTTATGTGGCGTCTGAAAAAAACATTTCTACGGCGAAAAAACGTGACATAGCCCCCTTCAAGGTAAATGGTCAGTCCCATATTATTTTGCAGCAACTGTCTTGTGAAACTAGAAGTAAGGTCTCTTTTGTTTCTAATCCAGCCCAAATTTCTCTGAAACATTCCAGTCAATTAACAAATAAAACAACACTGGCTACGTCATTCGTTTTCATCAGACATGTATTTCACTGTGTTCTACATGTATGTCTCTGTTTTCATATTGTCGGTAAACTGGCTAAAATAAATTAATTTAACACGTGTATCAAAATCTCGGGAAACAACTTCATAACTTATAAGAAGAAAAAAACTAATTTAGTTATTTTTAACGCCGGCAAAAATTTCCGATCGAAAATACGTAGTTGAGCTTGTCCCCATAGGGTGCCTCCTGGCATGTTTTCAATGGTTATCGTGGAAATATCGGCTGAATCTGTTAAGGCATGTAGTTTTCATCAAAGAAAATCTATTCCTGATACAGAAATTATTTATTCTACGTCTTTTAGATACAATCGATTCGCAAATAGCTTTTTTCCTCAACTTTTATAGAAATTTACCTCAATATCCATGCTGCAGCATCCGGGCTACTGACATAAAAATAGATAAATAAATAGAGTTGGCCTCGCCCAGGTCAGTGCATAATTAATTAGCTTCCGGTAACGATGGTCAGCTTTTTTAGTCGAAAAAACAACGTTTCGGAGCGTATTCATCAATAATTCGGTGTTTAATCTTCATTTTATGAAGGTCAGTACGGAAATCGACAATAATGTTGGGTATGAAAAAATTACGCAGCTGGTAGACAATATCCCTTTAATTACATTACTGGTATACCAGTATTGTACAAAATTTTGAAAAAAAATCACAATACTGGAACAAATTTTTATACCAGTATTGTGCACAATACTAGTATACCAGTATTGCGATCGCCAACTACAGGAGATCCTGATTTATACTAAAAAAACACATTTAAGCCAACCTTGGTCATCAGGAATGACATATTTACCGCCTTTCATTCAGGCATGCATTTCCAATGTAAACATTGATAAGATAAGATAAGATTTTATTGGTCCAAATTAAAGGGCCCACGAAGGGGCATATAAACATAATAAAACATAAGGTGATTGCATAAAATATCATATAAATTATAAATACAAGAATGAGAGACATGACTAGTGTTAAAATATGCGATACCAGCTATCCGAACAGTCGGGAAGCCACGCACAGATTCCGTACCTCCAACAATGCAAAGTCAAATCCCGAAATCAAGGGACGTAACTCTATTTTTTTTAGACATGACGCTTTACAAGTGAGCTGCCATGCATTGTTTACGTCGACACCCCATGTGTTTTTACTCAATATCTTCATAAATAAAACTGAAAGAAGTATTCATTTTTATTGAATCCATTTTTTAAATAAAATTGTAACGTGACTGACGCGTGAATACGTGTATTTATGATATCGTTTGCTTGAAATCAACGTTGGAACTCGGGATACCGCTGCTGATGAAATGTTGTAAAAAAAAATGGCGCTAAAAATAGACTCTTTAACTAAGTGGAACAATTGCATCCCATTGGCTGTTTATTAATAAATTTGGTAAAAATAGCTAGAATCACGTATTACAGTATGGATTATTTGCATATTTCCCCATCATTCGTCACTAGAATTCCATATTTGGATGTAAACAAGAAGCACAATATTTCGAGATTCTAACCAAATATTTCTGTTTTTTTTCATAGATTGATCGATCTATTAGGATGAAAATGTGACTGTTTCTGTTTAAACACGAAAGAACCACTTTACCAATCATAGTCACACATATATAGAGTCATTTTATTCCATTTTTAACAACAAATCTTTCATTTTCGTTGACTCGTTCCATGGCATTTATGGACATGTCAAAATATTGACATAATTAATAAATACATTTTAGAAATAAAAAGGTCTGCATTATAATGTATGATCTTGTCATGCAGAGAATGGTGAAAGATTATGTTAAATTCACTCTAGATTAACATGGCATAGCATAAGGCTACATATTTAGTTCATGTCAAGTATTTACACCCCCCCCCCTTTTTTTTCATTTTCAGTCTGTTTTCCTGAAATAATTATTGATGTGTGTACATGCTACTTTTCAGTGTCAATGGTATTGACAACCTACAGTTTTAGTTAGTTTTAGATCATTGTAGGTAGATATATATATACAGACTGGACATGGGATGTTTATTTATTTTTTACAAGAAGAGTCTGAAGATACCAAAGGGGCAAAGTTACAGATTCTATTAAATAAAATGGATGTTTATTTTCTGTTAGTTTCAGATTCTATGAGTATAAATGCAAAGTTTCCTGTCATGTTTATTGGTTGAATATTTGAATAAATAAAAATAAGAATATATGATAAGTCTTATATATATATTCATACAGGTTTGAAAATCAATATATGTTTTTTTTCTTCTAAATTATCCATGAAGTAAAAAAAAATGGACCAGCATTCCAATTATTTTTAAAGTACATCATCAAACAAATGCCATGAGTTTTCAAGACACCTTGTGTCATAAATTATAATAAAGTCATTCAGAAAAGAAGTTTTTGATTGTGTAATTTGTGTAATTTGTGAAACTTCATCTGAAAGTCAAAAGGTTTATTTCAATTTCAATTGAAAACCAGGACTTGTCTTAAACATTTCAAGAACGAATTAAATTTCTGTAAAGAATTTGGCTCAGAAGATAAATTATATTGTGGTACATATTGTTATAACAGTTGTAACACATTTTTTAGGTCAGAAAGTGGAGCTGAAACAAAATCTCAAACTTTTCAATTTCTTATAGATATATTGAATCAGAACCAAGTTGTTGAACAAGTTTCTACAGACATTTAGACCTGTATACACTCCAACATGTTGTTGAATTTGTTATTCATACTTTTTTTTAGATGAAAAGGTACTTATGTTGCCTGTTGTTTATGAGAAATATAATTATCTTTTATCTATGAATATTAATGCCGAAATTTATAAATTTTCTTTTACAGAAAAGAATTTTTCAAAATGTGCCCATTTATTAACTTTTTTCCAGTCATTGGAACAAATAAAATAATTTTTTTAACTTCAATTTTAAACAATATTAACCAATACTTGGTTATTTTGCCAACAGAAAACATATTCATTCTATTCTAGTCATTTAATTTACTTAGTGAAATTTGGAATTCTGGTTTGTCCTTTCATGTGAATGCAAGTGTTCTGTATATGTCTTAAAATTATGTGAATGGTAGTCATTCAATATGCTCTTTTATGTGAATGCTAGTTATTCTGTATGTGTCTTTTATGTGAATGTTAGTCATTTTGTGTCTGTCTTTTATGTGAATGCTATAGTCATTCTGTTTGTGAATGTCATGGTGGAAAAATTATTGCAATCTAAGTATCCATATTTGTAAATGCTGGTAGTTTTGTGAATGTCCTGGAGAGAGAATTATTGCAAACTAAGTACCCATATTTGTAAATGCTGGTCATTTTGTGAATGTCCTGGAGAAAGAATTATTGCAACCTAAGTACTCATATTTGTAAGTGCTGGTCATTTTGTGAATGTCAAGGGGAAAGAATTATTACAACTTAACCATCAGTATATGTTATAAAAACTAGTTTGTAGTTGTGTCAAACACATGAATATTCCAAATACATTGATATTGACATTGTGAGATAAACATAAAACTTGGTAGCTTTCATTCAGATAATGAAATTTCCTAATTCCAAGAAAAATATTTGCTTACACCTTTTTTTTTTAAAATTTGCCTCGATATAATAGGAAGGGTTAAGATATCTGAATACTATTTTGTATGCCCCTTTTTGTCTCAAGCTTTCACTTTTTTTTTTAGATTTTTAAAAATTTATTAATTTTTTTACATGTTTTTTTTTATAATATTTTCATATTTTTTCAATTCACTTAATTTTTGTTTACATGCTTTTATTTTTTCCACACATTTATTTCTTTCTATTTATCTTGTACCTGTTACAAAGTATTGAAATTAAATTAAATTGAAATTATCCCCTGTGCAAGTCTAGTATCATAGATGATTTTTTTTTTAATTTGAAGTGATGATAAATAGTAATTCCCCAGTCTAAATTACAAAATGCACAATGTCTAAAACAATATTGCAATAAAATTATTTCAATTAAACTGAAAAATACGGTATTAATACAAGAAAATTAAAAAAAGACATAAAAATAGACAACCCTTTCCCAAATATCCTCTTTCGGATGTACGCTTATGTGTCGTTTATTGTTGATGTTAAGAAATACCACCGATGTGTTCCGAAAGACAATGAATTTCGATGTTTGGCAAATGGTCGATCCGATCAAGGTGGGTGTAGGGCTAAGTGGAACAATTGCATCCCACAAGACATTGACACTAGTTGTCGGTATGACAATGATCCTAGATGATTTCCTCAGGCAATGTATGTTACAGAAAGCCATCATATTGTTTTAATTAAATTTTCTCTTTTAAATAGAACCACCTTGACATTTGTTTTGAAATTGAGTCCACTTCAAGTAGCAAAATTCGATGTTTATACACAATATAAATAAAAACTGAAGTGATACAATAATTTTCTATTTATCCATAGACATCTTCCATATATTTTAATTGATTTCAAGCATAAATATTTATTGTAAACCGACGTATTTTAAGCGAAGGGTTGAACGTCATTTTTCATCAAAAATGAAGCGAAAGTCACGTGACTTGACTTTGGAGCTCTCCTGTCACGCTGGCTGTCCTACTGCGAAACAGTGACTTTTTAACAGGAAATCACACATGCATATTAAAGTATCTTTACTTTCTGAGTTTAAAAGCCATATAAATTTATCCCCAAATGATAATTTTTCAAGGTTAGAATGATTAATGTTATTCTTAATTGTTTCAAGAAGTTTGCGCCTGGAAGTATAGTAAAAAGAACATTTTAATAGAAGAGTATTTCAGGGGAGGTAACTAAGTAAAAAATGGGGTACTATGAAGGGTATTTTAGTGATTTTTTTTTTAAATTTTGTTTAAATTTGTTAATTAAGACTAAAACACATACAGTGTAAGTGTCAGTTTACAGAATTAGAGAGGAGAGTGTATATGGGGTGCATAACATGAAGAATATTATAGTGATTATAGGAATATTTTACTCTGGTAGTTGAAAAAGGAGTTCTTTACGGCCACTTCATCACCCTTTTTATTAGATTTGCACCAACTACAACACAGATATTATGTATCAAGTATTTTCATGTAATTGATTCAATATAAACATGTGAGTTCCAATCAGTATTGGTGGATTATTTTCAGAAAAAATCCTACTATCAGTCAGAAATTTCCCCACCTTTGTCTCTAAAATCACCACTTTTAATTTGTTCAAAAAGTACTATAATACTCATTTGCAAAGCAAAACCTTCTATGTACTGAATATTTTATCCCTGTCTGTTATAAAAATAACAAAAAGAAACAAATTTAGGCGTTACCTTACAAGTTATTAACTTTTTAGAACACCATGCTAGATCATTCCCTTTTTACCTCTCCGTATTTGGAAAGTTGGCACCATGCCAACTTGTATGCTTTAATGATTAAATTTACTTTACAAGGTTGTTAAGATGTCACAGTTGCCTCTAAAACATAAAAACTACATTATTTGTCTCTTCAATCTAGAATACGGTGGTATTCAAAATGGGAAATTTTACACTTGAATATACTTACTCTGGTATTTGAATTTGTTCTAAAAATAGAACGACCCATTTGCACTTTTGATGGTATTTATGGAGTCGCTACATGTTACCCTTCAGGATAAGATAAGATAAGAAAACTTTATTTGAATTCGGTTTTTGTATAACAATAAACACAAGTTCTCAGGAGCTTTTTACCGAATATACATAGTAGCACAAGATACATACACATATTAACATAATCACATAAACACACATATAAAGCACATACAGTTAGCAAATGCAACATAAAAAGCACAAAAATAAAAGACATTCTAAAACATGCTGAAGCAATATCAAGCAAACATAAAATAACTAAGCAGCATTAAAACTTGGAAAAAGCACTAGAAATAAAACAGAAAGCTGAATATGTTATCTGCATGCAGAACAACGACATACTGAGCCATTCCAGGACTGAATCAAACTTTTAAAGTGGTTGAAACTGTTTTCAGTTCTGAAATGGTTCGGAAGGTCGTTCCACAGAGTTGCAGCTGCAAACGTGAATGATTTTTTGCCATACCTTGTAGTTCTAACTTGAGGTACATCTAATATGTTCGAATACCTGAAAGCATATTTAGAATTCTTCACATTAACCAAATCATGAAGGCATACAGGAGCTAATTTGTTAACGATTTTATATGTCTCCAAGGCCATTGTCCTAATACGTCTGATCTGTAAGGAGGGCACTAGAGCTTTTTCAAGAAGGTTGATATATGAACTGGTGTAGTCATCGTATACAAAGCGAAGTGCTCTTTCCTGCACTTTCTCTAATTTTTTTGAATTTTTATCGGTACAAAAATGCCAAGCCAAAGGGCAGAAGTTAAAGTTACTGAGAATGAAAGTGTGGAATATAGTTAATTTGCTTAATCTGTCTAAATATCGGCCCAAACGTTTAAGTATATTCAGTTGCTGTGATGCCTTCCTACAGATTGAACTGATATGAATGTCAAAATTTAATTGATAATCTATTTCAATTCCTAAAGGTTTTACTGTCTCTTCACATGAAAGTGTAGAATTCTGTATACAAATCTTCATGTTTTTGTCAAAAGTCTTCTTCCCAACCGCAAGTACCTGAAATTTATCTGGATTAGCCTGCATTTTGTTAACTTTAAACCAATTAATAAGAACATTTGACTCTGATTCTAAAACTGAGGTAAGTACATTAAAATCAGGATGACCATAAGACAAAGTATTGTCATCTGCATAATTATATAAAGTACCCTTGTTTACAAAATAAAAAATATCATTAATAAAGACATTAAAAAGTAGAGGGCCCAAGATTGACCCTTGGGGTACCCCTTTTTGGATGTCAGACCAACTGCTCAGGATACCATTAATTTTAATTTGCTGTTTCCTACTTGATAAGTAGGACTCAAGAAGGGATACAGAATCAGTGGACATACCATAGGCCGAAAGTTTATCCAATAAAATATCATGGGGTAGGCAATCAAATGCCTTGGACACATATGATATAAATTTGATTTTCCAACCTTGCTTCTGGACGAAATCTTAAATTTTGCATGGTTTTCTCATAGACAAGCTCTTAAGTATTCGGCGGAATTAAACAAATATATCCTGTTAGTGAGGGTTATTTGCGAATAATACCGGTTTCGAGGACAGTCAAATGTCCCACGCCGCTAAAGCGGCTCGGGATATTTGCCTCTCCTCTCAACCGGTATTTTTCGCAAATAACCCTTACTAACAGGATTTATTCTATAATATATTTATACTAATAGTAAAATTACATAGACAGCCAAATGAATAAAAAAGGCTATTGACTCGGATAACGCGGAAAATGCCTCGTGCGGCATATTTTTAGAAAAGGGAAAATCCGATATTTATATCGTCCAATCAAATCGCAATTTTAAATTTAAACAAATTTAAAGTTCAAAACTTCAAAAAATTTCAAAATTTCTAAAATTTCTAAAAATGTCAAAAAAATTCAAAATTTTCATAAGATTTCAAAATTTTCATAAGATTTCAAAATTTTTAAAAAATTTCAAAAATTTCAGTTTTCATAAAATTTCAATTTTTTTTATTTAAATAATAATATTGAAAAACATGTAATATAAAAATTAAGGACATAAAGAATCTTATGCAATAAAACAATTACTACACTTGAACTTGATCAATATGAGGTTATGGGGAAGTACATGTATACAAAAAAAAAGAAACCGAGAAGAGTATTCTATGTTATAATCGGATAATAGAATAAAACAATCACTGTCTTCTGTTTCAGTAAATGTGAGTGTTATTGACTTTTGAAAAACTAAGATATTCACCTCGCCCTTCGGGCTCAGTGAATATCTGTTTTCACAAAAAGTCAATAACACTTCACATTTACCCCAACAAAAGACAGTAATTGTATAATATTTGTATAGAATTGCACACGTCCATTGAATAACCCTATTATTCAACGGTGAATAACCCTTGAAAATGACAACGTTCAGTGAATAACCCTAATGAAATAATACTTTAACAATTCAAATATTAAACAGTATATTTCAACTGTTTGTTCGGAATAATAAAACAGTTACGGCCCTCTGAATCGGTGAACAGCCATAATTGTATATTAGCCAAAAGCCATGTAATGCAATAACCCGTTACTGATACTAGTCGATCGTCGTCGTTGCGTGTATCGTTGTTAACCTTTTCAAATTTTAATATTCTCCTAGAGTAATAACGTGTTCAATAGATAGCATTTAATATGAAGAACCATTAATACACCAGAGGCTCATCTGCTTATTCATACAATTTATGTTCAATCAAGGTGGATTTTCAGGAAAAAATATTTTTCTCATTTCACATATAGTCCTACAATGTATGTTAATCTTTGGTTGAAAAGCTACAACCATAGGATGAAAAATTATATATTTGTCGTTAACAAACAAAAATCCAACAAACATCTAATTTTAATTTTCGATCTTGTACAACCTAACACAACGTGGAACTCCTCATGTATATTTTACAATTATTGTTATTCTTCACGACATAGATTATAAACAATATATGTATTTTATATCTCTTGGTACCAGTCATATGACGTCACAATTTATTATGTATCTGTTTGATCTACTAGTATATATGAGAGCCGTCGTGGACGTCATCGTGTGGTAGGTGGATTAACAACTATATATACAACTACCTTGTGCAATCAGTGCCTATCACCACCAACGTTGCGAGTTCGAATCCCGCTAATGGCGAGTATACTCGATACAACATAATGTGATGAAGTTTGTCAGTGACTTGAGACAGGTCGGTGATGTCTCTGGTTACTCCGGTGTTCTCCATCAATAAAACTGACTGCCACAATATAACTGAAATATTGTTTTAAGTAGCGTTAAACACATAACCCTAAACCTATATCTATCTATATCTGATCAAGTTAATTAGTAAAAAAAGGTATAGGTGTAAATGTACATAGAAAAAAACTATCAAAATTTACACTTAGACACAAATTAAAGTAAAGGAAATCGTCCTTTTTTTGTGGCTGTTTTGTATTTTGTATTAAGGTCTTCAACAATAAGTACAACTTCACAGCCCGAAACTCACAAACATTAGCAGTGATAAGAACTGATTGTAAAAGTGGGTGTACATCTAACTACCATGTAGTCTTAGCCATGATCTTTAATCATGTGTCAATATGATGAATGGTTTTTGAAAATGTCGTTGGCCCAAGTTTTATATTTCATTGAGAGAGATGGAATTCACGATTGTAAACATAATTGAAAATGCACGACATAGGAGAAAGGGAGACAACTCTAAATATTTTTAACTTATGTGGCAACTTTTACGAATTTCTAATCTCACTGACACACACATAAAGGAAGATTGGAATGTAGAAAACTGAAAACTGCTAGTTATTGTCATACATTAAATCTTGAGTTTTGCAGAAGGTGACAAGATGATTCGTGAGGTTATTGAAGCAGTAAATGACATTTCACCTTTAGACCCGTATTTGCATAAAAAAATACATGTGTGCGTCTTGTCTAATTTGTTGCCATGGCTATTTATATCCAAGTTAGTTGATAAAATTCTGATGCAGATTGGTAGTGTCCATATTAGTTTAAGCATGTATTATTTGCATCAATGATACAAATAGGATTAGAAACAAGTAATGTCATACTTATGAAGTCTTCTCCTAGGCGTATTTTACAATAATATATGAAGCATGTTTTTTCTTTTCTTTTGGCCATTGTGTTGTCTGTTCTTCTTCGATATACGGATTCTGATTACCCCTTTGGTATCTTCTGGCCATTGTGTTGTCTGTTCTTCTTCGATATACGGATTCTGATTACCCCTTTGTTTGGCCATTGTGTTGTCTGTTCTTCTTCGATATACGGATTCTGATTACCCCTTTGGTATCTTTTGGTCATTGTGTTGTCTCTCCTTCTTCGATATACGGATTCTGATTACCCCTTTGGTATCTTTTGGCCATTGTGTTGTCTGTTCTTCTTCGATATACGGATTCTGATTACCCCTTTGGTATCTTTTGGCCATTGTGTTGTCTGTTCTTCTTCGATATACGGATTCTGATTACCCCTTTGGTATCTTTTGGCCATTGTGTTGTCTGTTCTTCTTCGATATACAGATTCTGATTACCCCTTTGGTATCTTGTAGTCATTGTGTTGTCTGTTCTTCTTCGATATACGGATTCTGATTACCCCTTTGGTATCTTGTGACCATTGTGTTGTCTGTTCTTCTTCGATATACGGATTCTAATTACCCCTCTGTTTGGCCATTGTGTTGTCTGTTCTTTGATATACGGATTCTGATTACCCCTTTGGTATCTTTTGGCCATTGTGTTGTCTGTTCTTCTTCGATATACGGATTCTGATTACCCCTTTGGTATCTTCTGGCCATTGTGTTGTCTGTTCTTCTTCGATATACGGATTCTAATTACCCCTTTGTTTGGCCATTGTGTTGTCTGTTCTTTGATATACGGATTCTGATTACCCCTTTGGTATCTTTTGGCCATTGTGTTGTCTGTTCTTCTTCGATATACGGATTCTGATTACCCCTTTGGTATCTTCTGGCCATTGTGTTGTCTGTTCTTCTTCGATATACGGATTCTGATTACCCCTTTGTTTGGCCATTGTGTTGTCTGTTCTTCTTCGATATACGGATTCTGATTACCCCTTTGGTATCTTCTGGCCATTGTGTTGTCTGTTCTTCTTCGATATACGGATTCTGATTACCCCTTTGGTATCTTTTGGCCATTGTGTTGTCTGTTCTTCTTCGATATACGGATTCTGATTACCCCTTTGGTATCTTGTAGTCATTGTGTTGTCTGTTCTTCTTCGATATACGGATTCTGATTACCCCTTTGGTATCTTGTGACCATTGTGTTGTCTGTTCTTCTTCGATATACGGATTCTGATTACCCCTTTGTTTGGCCATTGTGTTGTCTGTTCTTTGATATACAGATTCTGATTACCCCTTTGGTATCTTTTGGTCATTGTGTTGTCTCTCCTTCTTCGATATACGGATTCTGATTACCCCTTTGGTATCTTGTGACCATTGTGTTGTCTGTTCTTCTTCGATATACGGATTCTGATTACCCCTTTGTTTGGCCATTGTGTTGTCTGTTCTTTGATATACAGATTCTGATTACCCCTTTGGTATCTTTTGGTCATTGTGTTGTCTCTCCTTCTTCGATATACGGATTCTGATTACCCCTTTGGTATCTTGTGACCATTGTGTTGTCTGTTCTTCTTCGATATACGGATTCTGATTACCCCTTTGTTTGGCCATTGTGTTGTCTGTTCTTTGATATACAGATTCTGATTACCCCTTTGGTATCTTTTGGCCATTGTGTTGTCTGTTCTTCTTCGATATACAGATTCGGATTACCCCTTTGGTATCTTTTGGCCATTGTGTTGTCTCTCCTTCTTCGATATACGGATTCTGATTACCCCTTTGGTATCTTTTGGTCATTGTGTTGTCTCTCCTTCTTCGATATACAGATTCTGATTACCCCTTTGGTATCTTTTGGCCATTGTGTTGTCTCTCCTTCTTCGATATACGGATTCTGATTACCCCTTTGGTATCTTTTGGTCATTGTGTTGTCTCTCCTTCTTCGATATACGGATTCTGATTACCCCTTTGGTATCTTGTGACCATTGTGTTGTCTGTTCTTCTTCGATATACGGATTCTGATTACCCCTTTGTTTGGCCATTGTGTTGTCTGTTCTTTGATATACAGATTCTGATTACCCCTTTGGTATCTTTTGGTCATTGTGTTGTCTCTCCTTCTTCGATATACGGATTCTGATTACCCCTTTGGTATCTTGTGACCATTGTGTTGTCTGTTCTTCTTCGATATACGGATTCTGATTACCCCTTTGTTTGGCCATTGTGTTGTCTGTTCTTTGATATACAGATTCTGATTACCCCTTTGGTATCTTTTGGCCATTGTGTTGTCTGTTCTTCTTCGATATACAGATTCGGATTACCCCTTTGGTATCTTTTGGCCATTGTGTTGTCTCTCCTTCTTCGATATACGGATTCTGATTACCCCTTTGGTATCTTTTGGTCATTGTGTTGTCTCTCCTTCTTCGATATACAGATTCTGATTACCCCTTTGGTATCTTTTGGGCATTGTGTTGTCTCTCCTTCTTCGATATACGGATTCTGATTACCCCTTTGGTATCTTTTGGTCATTGTGTTGTCTCTCCTTCTTCGATATACAGATTCTGATTACCCCTTTGGTATCTTTTGGCCATTGTGTTGTCTCTCCTTCTTCGATATACGGATTCTGATTACCCCTTTGGTATCTTTTGGTCATTGTGTTGTCTCTCCTTCTTCGATATACGGATTCTGATTACCCCTTTGGTATCTTTTGGTCATTGTGTTGTCTCTCCTTCTTCGATATACAGATTCTGATTACCCCTTTGGTATCTTTTGGCCATTGTGTTGTCTCTCCTTCTTCGATATACGGATTCTGATTACCCCTTTGGTATCTTTTGGTCATTGTGTTGTCTCTCCTTCTTCGATATACGGATTCTGATTACCCCTTTGGTATCTTTTGGTCATTGTGTTGTCTCTCCTTCTTCGATATACGGATTCTGATTACCCCTTTGGTATCTTTTGGCCATTGTGTTGTCTGTTCTTCTTCGATATACAGATTCTGATTACCCCTTTGGTATCTTTTGGCCATTGTGTTGTCTCTCCTTCTTCGATATACGGATTCTGATTACCCCTTTGGTATCTTTTGGCCATTGTGTTGTCTGTTCTTCTTCGATATACAGATTCTGATTACCCCTTTGGTATCTTTTGGCCATTGTGTTGTCTGTTCTTCTTCGATATACGGATTCTGATTACCCCTTTGGTATCTTTTGGCCATTGTGTTGTCTGTTCTTCTTCGATATACAGATTCTGATTACCCCTTTGGTATCTTTTGGTCATTGTGTTGTCTCTCCTTCTTCGATATACGGATTCTGATTACCCCTTTGGTATCTTTTGGTCATTGTGTTGTCTCTCCTTCTTCGATATACGGATTCTGATTACCCCTTTGGTATCTTTTGGTCATTGTGTTGTCTCTCCTTCTTCGATATACGGATTCTGATTACCCCTTTGGTATCTTTTGGCCATTGTGTTGTCTGTTCTTCTTCGATATACAGATCCTGATTACCCCTTTGGTATCTTTTTGGCCATTGTGTTGTCTGTTCTTCTTCGATATACGGATTCTGATTACCCCTTTGGTATCTTTTGGCCATTGTGTTGTCTGTTCTTCTTCGATATACAGATTCTGATTACCCCTTTGGTATCTTTTGGTCATTGTGTTGTCTCTCCTTCTTCGATATACGGATTCTGATTACCCCTTTGGTATCTTCAAACTCTTCTTCCTATTACAACGATTTACTAGTATATTTATTTAGATGGATACGAAAGCAAAAAGTGAGAATTAAAAGATAGAAGATGGTGGGGATAATGGTTGTTGTTAGTGGGTGTATCCCATAAAGAAAGAAAATTATATCATACTAACAATCTGAACCTCTCAGACCCTTTGACCAATAAAATGAACAACCTTACTAACAATCTGAACATCTCAGACCCTTTGACCAATACAATGAACAACCTTACTAACAATCTGAACCTCTCAGACCCTTTGACCCATACAATGAACAACCTTACTAACAATCTGAACATCTCAGACCCTTTGACCCATACAATGAACAACCTTACTAACAATCTGAACATCTCAGACCCTTTGACCAATACAATGAACAACCTTACTAACAATCTGAACATCTCAGACCCTTTGACCAATACAATGAACAACCTTACTAACAATCTGAACATCTCAGACCCTTTGACCAATACAATGAACAACCTTACTAACAATCTGAACATCTCAGACCCTTTGACCAATACAATGAACAACCTTACTAACAATCTGAACATCTCAGACCCTTTGACCAATACAATGAACAACCTTACTAACAATCTGAACATCTCAGACCCTTTGACCAATACAATGAACAACCTTACTAACAATCTGAACATCTCAGACCCTTTGACCAATACAATGAACAACCTTAAATACTGCTTGGCTCTGTTCTTCTAGAAGATATATCATTACCACATGCGGGAAGCCAATTTAATAAATAATAAAAACCACCTTAAATTCAAAAGCGAATTCAAAAGAAATCAAAATCACATTTTGCAAATCAAATACTAAAGACATCGTGGTATAATTAAATTGATAAATTAAACAGATTTGTTGGAGACTTTAAGTTCTAGATCATACTTGTGTAACAGTGATAAAACATTTAATTTCTCTACATTCCACATGCGTATGTAAAATCTAGACTTAAACAATTGATTCAGGATTGCTTCTTAAAGAAGAACGGAAACCAACGTTATCAGTATCTTGTTATTGGTAGAGATAAGTCTTACTTTGTCAAGGACAACTAAAAAACAGGTCGAGATCATTCAAATGTTAGATGTTTTATCGACAACATATTTGTTCTGTTCAGTGGACGAGAGCTACAACAGACGATTGGTATTCCAATGGGTATGAATTGTGCTCCACTACTCGCTGATTTATTTCTACATGCTTATGACGCAAACTTCCTCCAAGGGCCTCTCATGTATAAAAATAGAACATTAGCCTAAATCTTCAATTCCAGTTTCCAGTTTCCGCTATATAAATGATATGCTGTCACTGAACAATTCTCGACTCGAAGGTTATCTTCACCCCATCTATCTAAATAAGCTTGAAGTAAAGGACACTACTGACACTCAATAGTAAACTTCTTACTTTGACATTCACCTTGACATCGACAACGTGGCGTGGGGGGGGGGGGGGGGGGGTAAAAACAAAACTATAAGACAAACATAATGACATAATTTTTTCCAATAGTCAACTCCCCATTCATCAGTAGCAATATTCCAGCAGCACATTTCACAACTCGTCAGCTTGATTTTCTGGACATTGCTCAAATGCTGACGCAAAAGGTACTCAAACAAGATTTCGTTGTTCCTATGTTAAAGTCATCGCTACAACAATTATATGGTCGTCATCACGATTTGGTTGACAGCTAAGACATATTCATTTCTCAAATAGCAAAGAGACTTATCCAGTTTACGTAGACACCGACAATTCTTTTAACGGACTTGACTATGAGCAGGATGTAGATTATAAGAAACAGGAGCTGGTTACCCTTAGCCAACACCTGTGTTTTCCACGGGTTTTTGGTTCGGTCCGTGTTGTTTATCTTTTAAGTTTTATGTGTTGCGTTTGTTTTGTTTGTTTGTTTGTTTGTTTGTTTGTTTTGCTTGTTTGTTTTTGGCTTCGTTGTGTCTTGCTCTCAATGTTGCCCGTGCCTCTCTAATTTGTCCATTCGTGATTACCCCTTCGGTTTTCTCTAACGTGTATTTTGTTATAATTATGTATGGATGACGGATATCCCTTTCCATAATTCATCGATCAATCAATCAAGCATAAAAAAATTGTATTCATTGATCCATAACAATTCTATAGTGAGGAATTTTTACTGACAGTATACCGAATAACCCCCTCCTATTTGTGTCATGTCGAGTATTGTAGCACTGTTAGTTTGTGCCTTGTAAGCTTCTTATTATGCTGCAATGGACAAATCAGAGAAAAATTCACACAATGAAAAGGGGTGGACATATTTTTTGCCTCAGAGATAACCTATGTATTGTTTTCTGTTTAAAGTAAATGTATGATAAGATAAATATTCATATACTGTTGTCGTGTGTGTCCTCTTATCAGGTAGATTAACGAGATGAGTGTAAGGTGACCGAATTCTTCACTAGTATTGAATTAAATGGACCCACCTTCAAATAAGGAAAAAAAAAATACTGATCAATTGGATGAATAAGACTCAGCAGAAGAGAAAAAACTATTACTGAACTTATTAGAAAACATGTCATCGATCATACAGCAATTTTGTTTTATAAGAAAATCAATCCATTAGTAACGCAGCACTGCCACAGACTGTAATGATGACGAATATCACAGTTATTGAAGATCTGAAAGAGCACCTGACGACCTGGCACGAAACTTGCAGACGATGAAAATGCAATTTATGTTGTAAACGCATCTCCTTCGTCAGGTGCAAGAAAATACGATGAATAGCAGATAAATGGCTTTTTTCTTTAAAGTGTTTTTATCTATTCGTACAGAAAAAGATGATAAACCTATTTACCAGAAACAAGACGGACAAAGATTTTCACAGCCTCATACAACGAAATTGAACGTGAATACGGCTTATACAGTGAAAACTATAATTCGCCCACCTGTAAAAGTGTTGTAAGTATTTACCTTTCTTTTATCTGCATTGTTTTTTATTAATACCCCGCTCCTTAGTAAATATCTGATATTGTAATTTTTACCTGTACAAATTCTAAGAATTGCAATTACTTGAAAACTTTCCTTTATTGTAATTAAATGAGTATCGAAAATTCGGACCTTGGAACCGGAAATTTAGATGGAAACGACCTACATGTCACACTACAGTATTGAACGTTTCATCTAATGTTTAACAATGTGTGCAGTTTATTTTTAATTCACTAAACTTGCCTAGGTTAGTCCGAGATTCCTTTGCCGTCCGACGGCTTTTTTTTTCCGACTTGCTGGAAAAAGCCGTCGGACGGCAGAGGATTCTCGGACTAGCCTAGGTTAACGTATTTTATCTTTTAACAATCATTCTTCTTCAAATGATTATTAGGAGGGACATATATAAAACATAACCACGTAGTTAGAACAATGTAATTGATTTTACACTCGCATCTGATCCTCAAATATTGATCAATCATGGAGCTCACAAGACAACAAGTAGAAGTTATTAAGATGTAAAATAAAAATTATATTTTAAATGTGTTGATCACATTGATGATCATCTACACATACATGTCAATATTGAATTATAATTGATAACTTTATAATATTGATAACCGATGACAAATGACAGGTTATTTATATATATGGTGATGGCAGTTTCTATTATACGCATTTTCTCTGATTTATTTTTAAATTGAATTCGACATCTTATTGATTTTTACTGGAATCACTTACAAAACAAAACAAAAACTGCAAGTGTGGACATAAAACACACACAGACACGATTACTTTATTTAATGTCGGTAATTTTATTTTTCACTTAGCGTCACTAATACAGTGCTTTGCAATTAATTATTTTGTTCCAATTTCATTTAAAGAGATTGTAGTGTTTAACATTTTTTAGTTATTTTCCTGCGGGATTCGTGTTGTTACATGTCTTCACACCTTTTAGTTCCGCGTTGTGATTTAGATGTAAGCTGCGATTTCCGCTTAAAAACTATGTTGGTTCGTCTTGACTCCCAATTGTTTTGTAGGGGGCGGGTGTTCATGTTTACTAACGTTAGTTGTATTTATTAACGTACACGATTTCCGTGTCATATGATGTTCGTGTCGTTTAACAGTCACACGGCCGGTGTTACTAGTGGAACTGCTGCTCCCCGGAGCACCAGAGTTCACACCCGGTTTAGTGGGGTTCGTGTTGCTCGATCTTTAGTTTTCTGTGTAATGTTTAAATGTTTTGTAGATCGTTGTTTGTCCTTTTGGCCATTGTATTGTCTGTCCTCCTTAAACTTACTGTCTGGTACCTTTGGTATCTTACACCTTTCTTAAACTGAACTTCGGCAAAACCCATAACCAAAGCAATATTATTTTTGACAAAGATCTTAGTACGTATATTAAATGTAGAATATTTGACAGTGTTTACATTGTTTGTTGGACAAATCAACATAATGTAGGATTAACCAACATACATTGTATTCAGATTGTATGTGTACACTTTTAATTATGGAAGTACATTGCAAATTTGTTTATGGAAATGTTTAAATAAAATTCCCCTATTTATATGTTTATTACCTCGAGGCAACCACGTGATATAGAAAAATGACATAAATTCTCTGCTGCTACTGGTATATCCCTCCAATAAAACCGATGGTAAAGTCGATATGTACCTTTTCTTGCTGTATTTTCGAGAAGATGTATTATTAGATGAACCATTTTATTATGTATACAACATTAATATCCATACTTCTATTTAAGTAAAGGCTTTGTGTGACAATTTATCTTCTTTGTTATTCACTAATTCATTATGTGTAACCTATTCAGAATATTCAAGTATATATGCAAGTATAAAGCACATACAAAAAAAGAAGTAATGAAAAACGATAGACAAATTGAAGATTGTCATTATCTTGTTGTAATTAAAGACCACTTTTCTCAGTGATCAAGACCTTAAAAAACACGAGCTCCCATAGCATAGCACTATAGTAATACATTTCCCTTGCGTGTTACATGTACTTTAACACGACCTCCCATAGCATAGCACTATAGTAATACATTTCCCTTGCGTGTTACATGTACTTTAACACGAGCTCCCATAGCATAGCACTATAGTAATACATTTCCCTTGCGTGTTACATGTACTTTAACACGAGCTCCCATAGCATAGCACTATAGTAATACATTTCTCTTGTGTGTTACATGTACTTTAACACGAGCTCCCATAGCATAGCACTATAATAATACATTTCCCTTGCGTGTTACATGTACTTTAACACGAGCTCCCATAGCATAGCACTATAGTAATACATTTCCCTTGCGTGTTACATGTACTTTAACACGAGCTCCCATAGCATAGCACTATAGTAATACATTTTCCTTGCGTGTTACATGTACTGTAACACCAGCTCCCATAGCATAGCACTATAGTAATACATTTCCCTTGCGTGTTACATGTACTTTAACACGAGCTCCCATAGCATAGCACTATAATAATACATTTCCCTTGCGTGTTACATGTACTTTAACACGAGCTCCCATAGCATAGCACTATAGTAATACATTTCCCTTGCGTGTTACATGTACTTTAACACGAGCTCCCATAGCATAGCACTATAGTAATACATTTCCCTTGCGTGTTACATGCACTTTAATACGAGCTCCCATAGCATAGCACTATAGTAATACACTTCCCTTGCGTGTTACATGTACTTTAACACGAGCTCCCATAGCATAGCACTATAGTAATACATTTCCCTTTTGTGTTACATGTACTTTAACACGAGCTCCCATAGCACAGTACTATAGTAATACATTTCCCTTGCGTGGTACATGTACTTTAACACGAGCTCCCATAGCACAGTACTATAGTAATACATTTCCCTTGCGTGTTACATGTACTTTAACACGAGCTCCCATAGCATAGCACTATAGTAATACATTTCCCTTGCGTGTTACATGTACTGTAACACGAGCTCCCATAGCATAGCACTATAGTAATACATTTCCCTTGCGTGTTACATGTACTTTAACACGAGCTCCCATAGCATAGCACTATAGTAATACATTTCCCTTGCGTGTTACATGTACTGTAACACGAGCTCCCATAGCATAGCACTATAGTAATACATTTCCCTTGCGTGTTACATGTACTTTAACACGAGCTCCCATAGCATAGCACTATAGTAATACATTTCCCTTGCGTGTTACATGTACTGTAACACGAGCTCCCATAGCATAGCACTATAGTAATACATTTCCCTTGCGTGTTACATGTACTTTAACACGAGCTCCCATAGCATAGCACTATAGTAATACATTTCCCTTGCGTGTTACATGTACTTTAACACGAGCTCCCATAGCATAGCACTATAGTAATACATTTCCCTTGCGTGTTACATGTACTTTAACACGAGCTCCCATAGCATAGCACTATAGTAATACATTTCCCTTGTGTGTTACATGTACTTTAACACGAGCTCCCATAGCATAGCACTATAGTAATACATTTCCCTTGCGTGTTACATGTACTTTAACACGAGCTCCCATAGCATAGCACTATAGTAATACATTTCCCTTGCGTGTTACATGTACTTTAACACGAGCTCCCATAGCATAGCACTATAGTAATACATTTCCCTTGCGTGTTACATGTACTTTAACACGAGCTCCCATAGCATAGCACTATAATAATACATTTCCCTTGCGTGTTACATGTACTTTAACACGAGCTCCCATAGCATAGCACTATAGTAATACATTTCCCTTGCGTGTTACATGTACTTTAACACGAGCTCCCATAGCATAGCACTATAGTAATAGATTTCCCTTGCGTGTTACATGCACTTTAATACGAGCTCCCATAGCATAGCACTATAGTAATACACTTCCCTTGCGTGTTACATGTACTTTAACACGAGCTCCCATAGCATAGCACTATAGTAATACATTTCTCTTGTGTGTTACATGTACTTTAACACGAGCTCCCATAGCACAGTACTATAGTAATACATTTCCCTTGCGTGGTACATGTACTTTAACACGAGCTCCCATAGCACAGTACTATAGTAATACATTTCCCTTGCGTGGTACATGTACTTTAACACGAGCTCCCATAGCATAGCACTATAGTAATACATTTCCCTTGCGTGTTACATGTACTTTAACACGAGCTCCCATAGCATAGCACTATAATAATACATTTCCCTTGCGTGTTACATGTACTTTAACACGAGCTCCCATAGCATAGCACTATAGTAATACATTTCCCTTGCGTGTTACATGCACTTTAATACGAGCTCCCATAGCATAGCACTATAGTAATACACTTCCCTTGCGTGTTACATGTACTTTAACACGAGCTCCCATAGCATAGCACTATAGTAATACATTTCTCTTGTGTGTTACATGTACTTTAACACGAGCTCCCATAGCACAGTACTATAGTAATACATTTCCCTTGCGTGGTACATGTACTTTAACACGAGCTCCCATAGCACAGTACTATAGTAATACATTTCCCGTGCGTGGTACATGTACTTTAACACGAGCTCCCATAGCATAGCACTATAGTAATACATTTCCCTTGCGTGTTACATGTACTGTAACACGAGCTCCCATAGCATAGCACTATAGTAATACATTTCCCTTGCGTGTTACATGTACTTTAACACGAGCTCCCATAGCATAGCACTATAGTAATACATTTCCCTTGCGTGTTACATGTACTGTAACACGAGCTCCCATAGCATAGCACTATAGTAATACATTTCCCTTTCGTGTTACATGTACTTTAACACGAGCTCCCATAGCATAGCACTATAGTAATACATTTCCCTTGCGTGTTACATGTACTGTAACACGAGCTCCCATAGCATAGCACTATAGTAATACATTTCCCTTGCGTGTTACATGTACTTTAACACGAGCTCCCATAGCATAGCACTATAGTAATACATTTCCCTTGCGTGTTACATGTACTTTAACACGAGCTCCCATAGCATAGCACTATAGTAATACATTTCCCTTGCGTGTTACATGTACTTTAACACGAGCTCCCATAGCATAGCACTATAGTAATACATTTCCCTTGTGTGTTACATGTACTTTAACACGAGCTCCCATAGCATAGCACTATAGTAATACATTTCCCTTGTGTGTTACATGTACTTTAACACGAGCTCCCATAGCATAGCACTATAGTAATACATTTCCCTTGCGTGTTACATGTACTTTAACACGAGCTCCCATAGCATAGCACTATAGTAATACATTTCCCTTGCGTGTTACATGTACTTTAACACGAGCTCCCATAGCATAGCACTATAATAATACATTTCCCTTGCGTGTTACATGTACTTTAACACGAGCTCCCATAGCATAGCACTATAGTAATACATTTCCCTTGCGTGTTACATGTACTTTAACACGAGCTCCCATAGCATAGCACTATAGTAATACATTTCCCTTGCGTGTTACATGCACTTTAATACGAGCTCCCATAGCATAGCACTATAGTAATACACTTACCTTGCGTGTTACATGTACTTTAACACGAGCTCCCATAGCATAGCACTATAGTAATACATTTCTCTTGTGTGTTACATGTACTTTAACACGAGCTCCCATAGCACAGTACTATAGTAATACATTTCCCTTGCGTGGTACATGTACTTTAACACGAGCTCCCATAGCACAGTACTATAGTAATACATTTCCCTTGCGTGGTACATGTACTTTAACACGAGCTCCCATAGTATAGCACTATAGTAATACATTTCCCTTGCGTGTTACATGTACTGTAACACGAGCTCCCATAGCATAGCACTATAGTAATACATTTCCCTTGCGTGTTACATGTACTTTAACACGAGCTCCCATAGCATAGCACTATAGTAATACATTTCCCTTGCGTGTTACATGTACTGTAACACGAGCTCCCATAGCATAGCACTATAGTAATACATTTCCCTTTCGTGTTACATGTACTTTAACACGAGCTCCCATAGCATAGCACTATAGTAATACATTTCCCTTGCGTGTTACATGTACTGTAACACGAGCTCCCATAGCATAGCACTATAGTAATACATTTCCCTTGCGTGTTACATGTACTTTAACACGAGCTCCCATAGCATAGCACTATAGTAATACATTTCCCTTGCGTGTTACATGTACTTTAACACGAGCTCCCATAGCATAGCACTATAGTAATACATTTCCCTTGCGTGTTACATGTACTTTAACACGAGCTCCCATAGCATAGCACTATAGTAATACATTTCCCTTGTGTGTTACATGTACTTTAACACGAGCTCCCATAGCATAGCACTATAGTAATACATTTCCCTTGAGTGTTACATGTACTTTAACACGAGCTCCCATAGCATAGCACTATAGTAATACATTTCCCTTGCGTGTTACATGTACTTTAACACGAGCTCCCATAGCATAGCACTATAGTAATACATTTCCCTTGTGTGTTACATTTACTTTAACACGAGCTCCCATAGCATAGCACTATAGTAATACATTTCCCTTGCGTGTTACATGTACTTTAACACGAGCTCCCATAGCATAGCACTATAGTAATACATTTCCCTTGCGTGTTACATGTACTTTAACACGAGCTCCCATAACATAGCACTATAGTAATACATTTCCCTTGCGTGTTACATGTACTTTAACACGAGCTCCCATAGCATAGCACTATAGTAATACATTTCCCTTGCGTGTTACATGTACTGTAACACGAGCTCCCATAGCATAGCACTATAGTAATACATTTCCCTTGCGTGTTACATGTACTTTAACACGAGCTCCCATAGCATAGCACTATAGTAATACATTTCCCTTGCGTGTTACATATACTTTAACACGAGCTCCCATAGCATAGCACTATAGTAATACATTTTCCTTGCGTGTTACATGTACTGTAACACCAGCTCCCATAGCATAGCACTATAGTAATACATTTCCCTTGCGTGTTACATGTACTTTAACACGAGCTCCCATAGCATAGCACTATAATAATACATTTCCCTTGCGTGTTACATGTACTTTAACACGAGCTCCCATAGCATAGCACTATAGTAATACATTTCCCTTGCGTGTTACATGTACTTTAACACGAGCTCCCATAGCATAGCACTATAGTAATACATTTCCCTTGCGTGTTACATGCACTTTAATACGAGCTCCCATAGCATAGCACTATAGTAATACACTTCCCTTGCGTGTTACATGTACTTTAACACGAGCTCCCATAGCATAGCACTATAGTAATACATTTCCCTTTTGTGTTACATGTACTTTAACACGAGCTCCCATAGCACAGTACTATAGTAATACATTTCCCTTGCGTGGTACATGTACTTTAACACGAGCTCCCATAGCACAGTACTATAGTAATACATTTCCCTTGCGTGGTACATGTACTTTAACACGAGCTCCCATAGCATAGCACTATAGTAATACATTTCCCTTGCGTGTTACATGTACTGTAACACGAGCTCCCATAGCATAGCACTATAGTAATACATTTCCCTTTCGTGTTACATGTACTTTAACACGAGCTCCCATAGCATAGCACTATAGTAATACATTTCCCTTGCGTGTTACATGTACTGTAACACGAGCTCCCATAGCATAGCACTATAGTAATACATTTCCCTTGCGTGTTACATGTACTTTAACACGAGCTCCCATAGCATAGCACTATAGTAATACATTTCCCTTGCGTGTTACATGTACTTTAACACGAGCTCCCATAGCATAGCACTATAGTAATACATTTCCCTTGCGTGTTACATGTACTTTAACACGAGCTCCCATAGCATAGCACTATAGTAATACATTTCCCTTGTGTGTTACATGTACTTTAACACGAGCTCCCATAGCATAGCACTATAGTAATACATTTCCCTTGCGTGTTACATGTACTTTAACACGAGCTCCCATAGCATAGCACTATAGTAATACATTTCCCTTGCGTGTTACATGTACTTTAACACGAGCTCCCATAGCATAGCACTATAGTAATACATTTCCCTTGCGTGTTACATGTACTTTAACACGAGCTCCCATAGCATAGCACTATAGTAATACATTTCCCTTGTGTGTTACATGTACTTTAACACGAGCTCCCATAGCATAGCACTATAGTAATACATTTCCCTTGTGTGTTACATGTACTTTAACACGAGCTCCCATAGCATAGCACTATAGTAATACATTTCCCTTGTGTGTTACATGTACTTTAACACGAGCTCCCATAGCATAGCACTATAGTAATACATTTCCCTTGCGTGTTACATGTACTTTAACACGAGCTCCCATAGCATAGCACTATAGTAATACATTTTCCTTGCGTGTTACATGTACTTTAACACGAGCTCCCATAACATAGCACTATAGTAATACATTTCCCTTGCGTGTTACATGTACTTTAACACGAGCTCCCATAGCATAGCACTATAGTAATACATTTCCCTTGCGTGTTACATGTACTGTAACACGAGCTCCCATAGCATAGCACTATAGTAATACATTTCCCTTGCGTGTTACATGTACTTTAACACGAGCTCCCATAGCATAGCACTATAGTAATACATTTCCCTTGCGTGTTACATATACTTTAACACGAGCTCCCATAGCATAGCACTATAGTAATACATTTCCCTTGCGTGTTACATGTACTTTAACACGAGCTCCCATAGCATAGCACTATAGTAATACATTTCCCTTGTGTGTTACATGTACTTTAACACGAGCTCCCATAGCATAGCACTATAGTAATACATTTCCCTTGCGTATTACATGTACTTTAACACGAGCTCCTATAGCATAGCACTATAGTAATACATTTCCCTTGCGTGTTACATGTACTTTAACACGAGCTCCCATAGCATAGCACTATAGTAATACATTTCCCTTGCGTGTTACATGTACTTTAACACGACCTCCCATAGCATAGCACTATAGTAATACATTTCCCTTGCGTGTTACATGTACTTTAACACGAGCTCCCATAGCATAGCACTATAGTAATACATTTCTCTTGTGTGTTACATGTACTTTAACACGAGCTCCCATAGCATAGCACTATAGTAATACATTTTCCTTGCGTGTTACATGTATTTTAACACCAGCTCCCATAGCATAGCACTATAGTAATACATTTCCCTTGCGTGTTACATGTACTTTAACACGAGCTCCCATAGCATAGCACTATAGTAATACATTTCTCTTGTGTGTTACATGTACTTTAACACGAGCTCCCATAGCATAGCACTATAATAATACATTTCCCTTGCGTGTTACATGTACTTTAACACGAGCTCCCATAGCATAGCACTATAGTAATACATTTCCCTTGCGTGTTACATGTACTTTAACACGAGCTCCCATAGCATAGCACTATAGTAATACATTTTCCTTGCGTGTTACATGTACTGTAACACCAGCTCCCATAGCATAGCACTATAGTAATACATTTCCCTTGCGTGTTACATGTACTTTAACACGAGCTCCCATAGCATAGCACTATAATAATACATTTCCCTTGCGTGTTACATGTACTTTAACACGAGCTCCCATAGCATAGCACTATAGTAATACATTTCCCTTGCGTGTTACATGTACTTTAACACGAGCTCCCATAGCATAGCACTATAGTAATACATTTCCCTTGCGTGTTACATGCACTTTAATACGAGCTCCCATAGCATAGCACTATAGTAATACACTTCCCTTGCGTGTTACATGTACTTTAACACGAGCTCCCATAGCATAGCACTATAGTAATACATTTCCCTTTTGTGTTACATGTACTTTAACACGAGCTCCCATAGCACAGTACTATAGTAATACATTTCCCTTGCGTGGTACATGTACTTTAACACGAGCTCCCATAGCACAGTACTATAGTAATACATTTCCCTTGCGTGGTACATGTACTTTAACACGAGCTCCCATAGCATAGCACTATAGTAATACATTTCCCTTGCGTGTTACATGTACTGTAACACGAGCTCCCATAGCATAGCACTATAGTAATACATTTCCCTTGCGTGTTACATGTACTTTAACACGAGCTCCCATAGCATAGCACTATAGTAATACATTTCCCTTGCGTGTTACATGTACTGTAACACGAGCTCCCATAGCATAGCACTATAGTAATACATTTCCCTTGCGTGTTACATGTACTTTAACACGAGCTCCCATAGCATAGCACTATAGTAATACATTTCCCTTGCGTGTTACATGTACTGTAACACGAGCTCCCATAGCATAGCACTATAGTAATACATTTCCCTTCCGTGTTACATGTACTTTAACACGAGCTCCCATAGCATAGCACTATAGTAATACATTTCCCTTGCGTGTTACATGTACTTTAACACGAGCTCCCATAGCATAGCACTATAGTAATACATTTCCCTTGCGTGTTACATGTACTTTAACACGAGCTCCCATAGCATAGCACTATAGTAATACATTTCCCTTGTGTGTTACATGTACTTTAACACGAGCTCCCATAGCATAGCACTATAGTAATACATTTCCCTTGCGTGTTACATGTACTTTAACACGAGCTCCCATAGCATAGCACTATAGTAATACATTTCCCTTGCGTGTTACATGTACTTTAACACGAGCTCCCATAGCATAGCACTATAGTAATACATTTCCCTTGCGTGTTACATGTACTTTAACACGAGCTCCCATAGCATAGCACTATAATAATACATTTCCCTTGCGTGTTACATGTACTTTAACACGAGCTCCCATAGCATAGCACTATAGTAATACATTTCCCTTGCGTGTTACATGTACTTTAACACGAGCTCCCATAGCATAGCACTATAGTAATAGATTTCCCTTGCGTGTTACATGCACTTTAATACGAGCTCCCATAGCATAGCACTATAGTAATACACTTCCCTTGCGTGTTACATGTACTTTAACACGAGCTCCCATAGCATAGCACTATAGTAATACATTTCTCTTGTGTGTTACATGTACTTTAACACGAGCTCCCATAGCACAGTACTATAGTAATACATTTCCCTTGCGTGGTACATGTACTTTAACACGAGCTCCCATAGCACAGTACTATAGTAATACATTTCCCTTGCGTGGTACATGTACTTTAACACGAGCTCCCATAGCATAGCACTATAGTAATACATTTCCCTTGCGTGTTACATGTACTTTAACACGAGCTCCCATAGCATAGCACTATAGTAATACATTTCTCTTATGTGTTACATGTACTTTAACACGAGCTCCCATAGCATAGCACTATAGTAATACATTTTCCTTGCGTGTTACATGTATTTTAACACCAGCTCCCATAGCATAGCACTATAGTAATACATTTCCCTTGCGTGTTACATGTACTTTAACACGAGCTCCCATAGCATAGCACTATAGTAATACATTTCTCTTGTGTGTTACATGTACTTTAACACGAGCTCCCATAGCATAGCACTATAATAATACATTTCCCTTGCGTGTTACATGTACTTTAACACGAGCTCCCATAGCATAGCACTATAGTAATACATTTTCCTTGCGTGTTACATGTACTGTAACACCAGCTCCCATAGCATAGCACTATAGTAATACATTTCCCTTGCGTGTTACATGTACTTTAACACGAGCTCCCATAGCATAGCACTATAATAATACATTTCCCTTGCGTGTTACATGTACTTTAACACGAGCTCCCATAGCATAGCACTATAGTAATACATTTCCCTTGCGTGTTACATGTACTTTAACACGAGCTCCCATAGCATAGCACTATAGTAATACATTTCCCTTGCGTGTTACATGCACTTTAATACGAGCTCCCATAGCATAGCACTATAGTAATACACTTCCCTTGCGTGTTACATGTACTTTAACACGAGCTCCCATAGCATAGCACTATAGTAATACATTTCCCTTTTGTGTTACATGTACTTTAACACGAGCTCCCATAGCACAGTACTATAGTAATACATTTCCCTTGCGTGGTACATGTACTTTAACACGAGCTCCCATAGCACAGTACTATAGTAATACATTTCCCTTGCGTGGTACATGTACTTTAACACGAGCTCCCATAGCATAGCACTATAGTAATACATTTCCCTTGCGTGTTACATGTACTGTAACACGAGCTCCCATAGCATAGCACTATAGTAATACATTTCCCTTGCGTGTTACATGTACTTTAACACGAGCTCCCATAGCATAGCACTATAGTAATACATTTCCCTTGCGTGTTACATGTACTGTAACACGAGCTCCCATAGCATAGCACTATAGTAATACATTTCCCTTGCGTGTTACATGTACTGTAACACGAGCTCCCATAGCATAGCACTATAGTAATACATTTCCCTTCCGTGTTACATGTACTTTAACACGAGCTCCCATAGCATAGCACTATAGTAATACATTTCCCTTGCGTGTTACATGTACTTTAACACGAGCTCCCATAGCATAGCACTATAGTAATACATTTCCCTTGCGTGTTACATGTACTTTAACACGAGCTCCCATAGCATAGCACTATAGTAATACATTTCCCTTGTGTGTTACATGTACTTTAACACGAGCTCCCATAGCATAGCACTATAGTAATACATTTCCCTTGCGTGTTACATGTACTTTAACACGAGCTCCCATAGCATAGCACTATAGTAATACATTTCCCTTGCGTGTTACATGTACTTTAACACGAGCTCCCATAGCATAGCACTATAGTAATACATTTCCCTTGCGTGTTACATGTACTTTAACACGAGCTCCCATAGCATAGCACTATAATAATACATTTCCCTTGCGTGTTACATGTACTTTAACACGAGCTCCCATAGCATAGCACTATAGTAATACATTTCCCTTGCGTGTTACATGTACTTTAACACGAGCTCCCATAGCATAGCACTATAGTAATAGATTTCCCTTGCGTGTTACATGCACTTTAATACGAGCTCCCATAGCATAGCACTATAGTAATACACTTCCCTTGCGTGTTACATGTACTTTAACACGAGCTCCCATAGCATAGCACTATAGTAATACATTTCTCTTGTGTGTTACATGTACTTTAACACGAGCTCCCATAGCACAGTACTATAGTAATACATTTCCCTTGCGTGGTACATGTACTTTAACACGAGCTCCCATAGCACAGTACTATAGTAATACATTTCCCTTGCGTGGTACATGTACTTTAACACGAGCTCCCATAGCATAGCACTATAGTAATACATTTCCCTTGAGTGTTACATGTACTTTAACACGAGCTCCCATAGCATAGCACTATAATAATACATTTCCCTTGCGTGTTACATGTACTTTAACACGAGCTCCCATAGCATAGCACTATAGTAATACATTTCCCTTGCGTGTTACATGCACTTTAATACGAGCTCCCATAGCATAGCACTATAGTAATACACTTCCCTTGCGTGTTACATGTACTTTAACACGAGCTCCCATAGCATAGCACTATAGTAATACATTTCTCTTGTGTGTTACATGTACTTTAACACGAGCTCCCATAGCACAGTACTATAGTAATACATTTCCCTTGCGTGGTACATGTACTTTAACACGAGCTCCCATAGCACAGTACTATAGTAATACATTTCCCTTGCGTGGTACATGTACTTTAACACGAGCTCCCATAGCATAGCACTATAGTAATACATTTCCCTTGCGTGTTACATGTACTGTAACACGAGCTCCCATAGCATAGCACTATAGTAATACATTTCCCTTGCGTGTTACATGTACTTTAACACGAGCTCCCATAGCATAGCACTATAGTAATACATTTCCCTTGCGTGTTACATGTACTGTAACACGAGCTCCCATAGCATAGCACTATAGTAATACATTTCTCTTTCGTGTTACATGTACTTTAACACGAGCTCCCATAGCATAGCACTATAGTAATACATTTCCCTTGCGTGTTACATGTACTGTAACACGAGCTCCCATAGCATAGCACTATAGTAATACATTTCCCTTGCGTGTTACATGTACTTTAACACGAGCTCCCATAGCATAGCACTATAGTAATACATTTCCCTTGCGTGTTACATGTACTTTAACACGAGCTCCCATAGCATAGCACTATAGTAATACATTTCCCTTGCGTGTTACATGTACTTTAACACGAGCTCCCATAGCATAGCACTATAGTAATACATTTCCCTTGTGTGTTACATGTACTTTAACACGAGCTCCCATAGCATAGCACTATAGTAATACATTTCCCTTGTGTGTTACATGTACTTTAACACGAGCTCCCATAGCATAGCACTATAGTAATACATTTCCCTTGCGTGTTACATGTACTTTAACACGAGCTCCCATAGCATAGCACTATAGTAATACATTTCCCTTGCGTGTTACATGTACTTTAACACGAGCTCCCATAGCATAGCACTATAATAATACATTTCCCTTGCGTGTTACATGTACTTTAACACGAGCTCCCATAGCATAGCACTATAGTAATACATTTCCCTTGCGTGTTACATGTACTTTAACACGAGCTCCCATAGCATAGCACTATAGTAATACATTTCCCTTGCGTGTTACATGCACTTTAATACGAGCTCCCATAGCATAGCACTATAGTAATACACTTCCCTTGCGTGTTACATGTACTTTAACACGAGCTCCCATAGCATAGCACTATAGTAATACATTTCCCTTGCGTGTTACATGTACTGTAACACGAGCTCCCATAGCATAGCACTATAGTAATACATTTCCCTTCCGTGTTACATGTACTTTAACACGAGCTCCCATAGCATAGCACTATAGTAATACATTTCCCTTGCGTGTTACATGTACTTTAACACGAGCTCCCATAGCATAGCACTATAGTAATACATTTCCCTTGCGTGTTACATGTACTTTAACACGAGCTCCCATAGCATAGCACTATAGTAATACATTTCCCTTGTGTGTTACATGTACTTTAACACGAGCTCCCATAGCATAGCACTATAGTAATACATTTCCCTTGCGTGTTACATGTACTTTAACACGAGCTCCCATAGCATAGCACTATAGTAATACATTTCCCTTGCGTGTTACATGTACTGTAACACCAGCTCCCATAGCATAGCACTATAGTAATACATTTCCCTTGCGTGTTACATGTACTTTAACACGAGCTCCCATAGCATAGCACTATAATAATACATTTCCCTTGCGTGTTACATGTACTTTAACACGAGCTCCCATAGCATAGCACTATAGTAATACATTTCCCTTGCGTGTTACATGTACTTTAACACGAGCTCCCATAGCATAGCACTATAGTAATAGATTTCCCTTGCGTGTTACATGCACTTTAATACGAGCTCCCATAGCATAGCACTATAGTAATACACTACCCTTGCGTGTTACATGTACTTTAACACGAGCTCCCATAGCATAGCACTATAGTAATACATTTCTCTTGTGTGTTACATGTACTTTAACACGAGCTCCCATAGCACAGTACTATAGTAATACATTTCCCTTGCGTGGTACATGTACTTTAACACGAGCTCCCATAGCACAGTACTATAGTAATACATTTCCCTTGCGTGGTACATGTACTTTAACACGAGCTCCCATAGCATAGCACTATAGTAATACATTTCCCTTGAGTGTTACATGTACTTTAACACGAGCTCCCATAGCATAGCACTATAATAATACATTTCCCTTGCGTGTTACATGTACTTTAACACGAGCTCCCATAGCATAGCACTATAGTAATACATTTCCCTTGCGTGTTACATGCACTTTAATACGAGCTCCCATAGCATAGCACTATAGTAATACACTTCCCTTGCGTGTTACATGTACTTTAACACGAGCTCCCATAGCATAGCACTATAGTAATACATTTCTCTTGTGTGTTACATGTACTTTAACACGAGCTCCCATAGCACAGTACTATAGTAATACATTTCCCTTGCGTGGTACATGTACTTTAACACGAGCTCCCATAGCACAGTACTATAGTAATACATTTCCCTTGCGTGGTACATGTACTTTAACACGAGCTCCCATAGCATAGCACTATAGTAATACATTTCCCTTGCGTGTTACATGTACTGTAACACGAGCTCCCATAGCATAGCACTATAGTAATACATTTCCCTTGCGTGTTACATGTACTTTAACACGAGCTCCCATAGCATAGCACTATAGTAATACATTTCCCTTGCGTGTTACATGTACTGTAACACGAGCTCCCATAGCATAGCACTATAGTAATACATTTCTCTTTCGTGTTACATGTACTTTAACACGAGCTCCCATAGCATAGCACTATAGTAATACATTTCCCTTGCGTGTTACATGTACTGTAACACGAGCTCCCATAGCATAGCACTATAGTAATACATTTCCCTTGCGTGTTACATGTACTTTAACACGAGCTCCCATAGCATAGCACTATAGTAATACATTTCCCTTGCGTGTTACATGTACTTTAACACGAGCTCCCATAGCATAGCACTATAGTAATACATTTCCCTTGCGTGTTACATGTACTTTAACACGAGCTCCCATAGCATAGCACTATAGTAATACATTTCCCTTGTGTGTTACATGTACTTTAACACGAGCTCCCATAGCATAGCACTATAGTAATACATTTCCCTTGTGTGTTACATGTACTTTAACACGAGCTCCCATAGCATAGCACTATAGTAATACATTTCCCTTGCGTGTTACATGTACTTTAACACGAGCTCCCATAGCATAGCACTATAGTAATACATTTCCCTTGCGTGTTACATGTACTTTAACACGAGCTCCCATAGCATAGCACTATAATAATACATTTCCCTTGCGTGTTACATGTACTTTAACACGAGCTCCCATAGCATAGCACTATAGTAATACATTTCCCTTGCGTGTTACATGTACTTTAACACGAGCTCCCATAGCATAGCACTATAGTAATACATTTCCCTTGCGTGTTACATGCACTTTAATACGAGCTCCCATAGCATAGCACTATAGTAATACACTTCCCTTGCGTGTTACATGTACTTTAACACGAGCTCCCATAGCATAGCACTATAGTAATACATTTCTCTTGTGTGTTACATGTACTTTAACACGAGCTCCCATAGCACAGTACTATAGTAATACATTTCCCTTGCGTGGTACATGTACTTTAACACGAGCTCCCATAGCACAGTACTATAGTAATACATTTCCCTTGCGTGGTACATGTACTTTAACACGAGCTCCCATAGTATAGCACTATAGTAATACATTTCCCTTGCGTGTTACATGTACTGTAACACGAGCTCCCATAGCATAGCACTATAGTAATACATTTCCCTTGCGTGTTACATGTACTTTAACACGAGCTCCCATAGCATAGCACTATAGTAATACATTTCCCTTGCGTGTTACATGTACTGTAACACGAGCTCCCATAGCATAGCACTATAGTAATACATTTCCCTTTCGTGTTACATGTACTTTAACACGAGCTCCCATAGCATAGCACTATAGTAATACATTTCCCTTGCGTGTTACATGTACTGTAACACGAGCTCCCATAGCATAGCACTATAGTAATACATTTCCCTTGCGTGTTACATGTACTTTAACACGAGCTCCCATAGCATAGCACTATAGTAATACATTTCCCTTGCGTGTTACATGTACTTTAACACGAGCTCCCATAGCATAGCACTATAGTAATACATTTCCCTTGCGTGTTACATGTACTTTAACACGAGCTCCCATAGCATAGCACTATAGTAATACATTTCCCTTGTGTGTTACATGTACTTTAACACGAGCTCCCATAGCATAGCACTATAGTAATACATTTCCCTTGCGTGTTACATGTACTTTAACACGAGCTCCCATAGCATAGCACTATAGTAATACATTTCCCTTGCGTGTTACATGTACTTTAACACGAGCTCCCATAGCATAGCACTATAGTAATACATTTCCCTTGCGTGTTACATGTACTTTAACACGAGCTCCCATAGCATAGCACTATAGTAATACATTTCCCTTGTGTGTTACATGTACTTTAACACGAGCTCCCATAGCATAGCACTATAGTAATACATTTCCCTTGTGTGTTACATGTACTTTAACACGAGCTCCCATAGCATAGCACTATAGTAATACATTTCCCTTGTGTGTTACATGTACTTTAACACGAGCTCCCATAGCATAGCACTATAGTAATACATTTCCCTTGCGTGTTACATGTACTTTAACACGAGCTCCCATAGCATAGCACTATAGTAATACATTTCCCTTGCGTGTTACATGTACTTTAACACGAGCTCCCATAACATAGCACTATAGTAATACATTTCCCTTGCGTGTTACATGTACTTTAACACGAGCTCCCATAGCATAGCACTATAGTAATACATTTCCCTTGCGTGTTACATGTACTGTAACACGAGCTCCCATAGCATAGCACTATAGTAATACATTTCCCTTGCGTGTTACATGTACTTTAACACGAGCTCCCATAGCATAGCACTATAGTAATACATTTCCCTTGCGTGTTACATATACTTTAACACGAGCTCCCATAGCATAGCACTATAGTAATACATTTCCCTTGCGTGTTACATGTACTTTAACACGAGCTCCCATAGCATAGCACTATAGTAATACATTTCCCTTGTGTGTTACATGTACTTTAACACGAGCTCCCATAGCATAGCACTATAGTAATACATTTCCCTTGCGTATTACATGTACTTTAACACGAGCTCCCATAGCATAGCACTATAGTAATACATTTCCCTTGCGTGTTACATGTACTTTAACACGAGCTCCCATAGCATAGCACTATAGTAATACATTTCCCTTGCGTGTTACATGTACTTTAACACGAGCTCCCATAGCATAGCCCTATAATAATACATTTCCCTTGCGTGTTACATGTACTTTAACACGAGCTCCCATAGCATAGCACTATAGTAATACATTTCCCTTGCGTGTTACATGTACTTTAACACGAGCTCCCATAGCATAGCACTATAGTAATACATTTCCCTTGCGTGTTACATGCACTTTAATACGAGCTCCCATAGCATAGCACTATAGTAATACACTTCCCTTGTGTGTTACATGTACTTTAACACGAGCTCCCATAGCATAGCACTATAGTAATACATTTCTCTTGTGTGTTACATGTACTTTAACACGAGCTCCCATAGCACAGTACTATAGTAATACATTTCCCTTGCGTGGTACATGTACTTTAACACGAGCTCCCATAGCACAGTACTATAGTAATACATTTCCCTTGCGTGGTACATGTACTTTAACACGAGCTCCCATAGCATAGCACTATAGTAATACATTTCCCTTGCGTGTTACATGTACTGTAACACGAGCTCCCATCGCATAGCACTATAGTAATACATTTCCCTTGCGTGTTACATGTACTTTAACACGAGCTCCCATAGCATAGCACTATAGTAATACATTTCCCTTGCGTGTTACATGTACTGTAACACGAGCTCCCATAGCATAGCACTATAGTAATACATTTCCCTTTCGTGTTACATGTACTTTAACACGAGCTCCCATAGCATAGCACTATAGTAATACATTTCCCTTGCGTGTTACATGTACTGTAACACGAGCTCCCATAGCATAGCACTATAGTAATACATTTCCCTTGCGTGTTACATGTACTTTAACACGAGCTCCCATAGCATAGCACTATAGTAATACATTTCCCTTGCGTGTTACATGTACTTTAACACGAGCTCCCATAGCATAGCACTATAGTAATACATTTCCCTTGCGTGTTACATGTACTTTAACACGAGCTCCCATAGCATAGCACTATAGTAATACATTTCCCTTGTGTGTTACATGTACTTTAACACGAGCTCCCATAGCATAGCACTATAGTAATACATTTCCCTTGCGTGTTACATGTACTTTAACACGAGCTCCCATAGCATAGCACTATAGTAATACATTTCCCTTGAGTGTTACATGTACTTTAACACGAGCTCCCATAGCATAGCACTATAGTAATACATTTCCCTTGCGTGTTACATGTACTTTAACACGAGCTCCCATAGCATAGCACTATAATAATACATTTCCCTTGCGTGTTACATGTACTTTAACACGAGCTCCCATAGCATAGCACTATAGTAATACATTTCCCTTGCGTGTTACATGTACTTTAACACGAGCTCCCATAGCATAGCACTATAGTAATACATTTCCCTTGCGTGTTACATGCACTTTAATACGAGCTCCCATAGCATAGCACTATAGTAATACACTTCCCTTGCGTGTTACATGTACTTTAACACGAGCTCCCATAGCATAGCACTATAGTAATACATTTCTCTTGTGTGTTACATGTACTTTAACACGAGCTCCCATAGCACAGTACTATAGTAATACATTTCCCTTGCGTGGTACATGTACTTTAACACGAGCTCCCATAGCACAGTACTATAGTAATACATTTCCCTTGCGTGGTACATGTACTTTAACACGAGCTCCCATAGCATAGCACTATAGTAATACATTTCCCTTGCGTGTTACATGTACTGTAACACGAGCTCCCATAGCATAGCACTATAGTAATACATTTCCCTTGCGTGTTACATGTACTTTAACACGAGCTCCCATAGCATAGCACTATAGTAATACATTTCCCTTGCGTGTTACATGTACTTTAACACGAGCTCCCATAGCATAGCACTATAGTAATACATTTCCCTTTCGTGTTACATGTACTTTAACACGAGCTCCCATAGCATAGCACTATAGTAATACATTTCCCTTGCGTGTTACATGTACTGTAACACGAGCTCCCATAGCATAGCACTATAGTAATACATTTCCCTTGCGTGTTACATGTACTTTAACACGAGCTCCCATAGCATAGCACTATAGTAATACATTTCCCTTGCGTGTTACATGTACTTTAACACGAGCTCCCATAGCATAGCACTATAGTAATACATTTCCCTTGCGTGTTACATGTACTTTAACACGAGCTCCCATAGCATAGCACTATAGTAATACATTTCCCTTGTGTGTTACATGTACTTTAACACGAGCTCCCATAGCATAGCACTATAGTAATACATTTCCCTTGCGTGTTACATGTACTTTAACACGAGCTCCCATAGCATAGCACTATAGTAATACATTTCCCTTGCGTGTTACATGTACTTTAACACGAGCTCCCATAACATAGCACTATAGTAATACATTTCCCTTGCGTGTTACATGTACTTTAACACGAGCTCCCATAGCATAGCACTATAGTAATACATTTCCCTTGCGTGTTACATGTACTGTAACACGAGCTCCCATAGCATAGCACTATAGTAATACATTTCCCTTGCGTGTTACATGTACTTTAACACGAGCTCCCATAGCATAGCACTATAGTAATACATTTCCCTTGCGTGTTACATGTACTTTAACACGAGCTCCCATAGCATAGCACTATAGTAATACATTTCCCTTGCGTGTTACATGTACTTTAACACGAGCTCCCATAGCATAGCACTATAGTAATACATTTCCCTTGCGTGTTACATGTACTTTAACACGAGCTCCCATAGCATAGCACTATAGTAATACATTTCCCTTTTGTGTTACATCTACTTTAACACGAGCTCCCATAGCATAGCACTATAGTAATACATTTCCCTTGTGTGTTACATGTACTTTAACACGAGCTCCCATAGCATAGCACTATAGTAATACATTTCCCTTGTGTGTTACATGTACTTTAACACGAGCTCCCATAGCATAGCACTATAGTAATACATTTCCCTTGCGTGTTACATGTACTTTAACACGAGCTCCCATAGCATAGCACTATAGTAATACATTTCCCTTGCGTGTTACATGTACTTTAACACGAGCTCCCATAACATAGCACTATAGTAATACATTTCCCTTGCGTGTTTAATGTACTTTAACACGAGCTCCCATAGCATAGCACTATAGTAATACATTTCCCTTGCGTGTTACATGTACTGTAACACGAGCTCCCATAGCATAGCACTATAGTAATACATTTCCCTTGCGTGTTACATGTACTTTAACACGAGCTCCCATAGCATAGAACTATAGTAATACATTTCCCTTGCGTGTTACATATACTTTAACACGAGCTCCCATAGCATAGCACTATAGTAATACATTTCCCTTGCGTGTTACATGTACTTTAACACGAGCTCCCATAGCATAGCACTATAGTAATACATTTCCCTTGCGTGTTACATGTACTTTAACACGAGCTCCCATAGCATAGCACTATAGTAATACATTTCCCTTGTGTGTTACATGTACTTTAACACGAGCTCCCATAGCATAGCACTATAGTAATACATTTCCCTTGCGTATTACATGTACTTTAACACGAGCTCCCATAGCATAGCACTATAGTAATACATTTCCCTTGCGTGTTACATGTACTTTAACACGAGCTCCCATAGCATAGCACTATAGTAATACATTTCCCTTGCGTGTTACATGTACTTTAACACGAGCTCCCATAGCATAGCACTATAGTAATACATTTCCCTTGTGTGTTACATGTACTTTAACACGAGCTCCCATAGCATAGCACTATAGTAATACATTTCCCTTGTGTGTTACATGTACTTTAACACGAGCTCCCATAGCATAGCACTATAGTAATACATTTCCCTTGTGTGTTACATGTACTTTAACACGAGCTCCCATAGCATAGCACTATAGTAATACATTTCCCTTGTGTGTTACATGTACTTTAACACGAGCTCCCATAGCATAGCACTATAGTAATACATTTCCCTTGTGTGTTACATGTACTTTAACACGAGCTCCCATAGCATAGCACTATAGTAATACATTTCTATTGCGTGTTACATGTACTTTAACACGAGCTCCCATAGCATAGCACTATAGTAATACATTTCCCTTGCGTGTTACATGTACTTTAACACGAGCTCCCATAGCATAGCACTATAGTAATACATTTTCCTTGCGTGTTACATGTATTTTAACACCAGCTCCCATAGCATAGCACTATAGTAATACATTTCCCTTGCGTGTTACATGTACTTTAACACGAGCTCCCATAGCATAGCACTATAGTAATACATTTCCCTCGCGTGTTACATGTACTTTAACACGAGCTTCCATATTATAGCACTATAGTAATACATTTCCCTTGTGTGTTACATGTACTTTAACACGAGCTCCCATAGCATAGCACTATAGTAATACATTTCCCTTGTGTGTTACATGTACTTTAACACGAGCTCCCATAGCATAGCACTATAGTAATACATTTCCCTTGCGTGTTACATGTACTTTAACACGAGCTCACATAGTATAGCACTATAGTAATACATTTCCCTTGCGTGTTACATGTACTTTAACACGAACTCCCATAGCATACCACTATAGTAATACATTTACCTTGTGTGTTACATGTACTTTAACACGAGCTCCCATAGCATAGTACTATAGTAATACATTTCCCTTGCGTGTTACGTGTACTTTAACACGAGCTCCCATAGCATAGCACTATAGTAATACATTTCCCTTGTGTGTTACATGTACTTTAACACGAGCTCCCATAGCGTAGTACTATAGTAATACATTTCCCTTGTGTAATACATGTACTTTAACACGAGCTCCCATAGCATAGCACTATAGTAATACATTTCCCTTGCGTGTTACATGTACTTTAACACAAGCTCCCATAGCATAGCACTATAGTAATACATTTCCCTTGTGTGTTACATGTACTTTAACACGAGCTCCCATAGCATAGCACTATAGTAATACACTTCCCTTGCGTGTTACATGTACTTTAACACGAGCTCCCATAGCATAGCACTATAGTAATACATTTCTATTGCGTGTTACATGTACTTTAACACGAGCTCCCATAGCATAGCACTATAGTAATACATTTCCCTTGCGTGTTACATGTACTTTAACACGAGCTCCCATAGCATAGCACTATAGTAATACATTTTCCTTGCGTGTTACATGTATTTTAACACCAGCTCCCATAGCATAGCACTATAGTAATACATTTCCCTTGCGTGTTACATGTACTTTAACACGAGCTCCCATAGCATAGCACTATAGTAATACATTTCCCTCGCGTGTTACATGTACTTTAACACGAGCTTCCATATTATAGCACTATAGTAATACATTTCCCTTGTGTGTTACATGTACTTTAACACGAGCTCCCATAGCATAGCACTATAGTAATACATTTCCCTTGTGTGTTACATGTACTTTAACACGAGCTCCCATAGCATAGCACTATAGTAATACATTTCCCTTGCGTGTTACATGTACTTTAACACGAGCTCACATAGTATAGCACTATAGTAATACATTTCCCTTGCGTGTTACATGTACTTTAACACGAACTCCCATAGCATACCACTATAGTAATACATTTACCTTGTGTGTTACATGTACTTTAACACGAGCTCCCATAGCATAGTACTATAGTAATACATTTCCCTTGCGTGTTACGTGTACTTTAACACGAGCTCCCATAGCATAGCACTATAGTAATACATTTCCCTTGTGTGTTACATGTACTTTAACACGAGCTCCCATAGCGTAGTACTATAGTAATACATTTCCCTTGTGTAATACATGTACTTTAACACGAGCTCCCATAGCATAGCACTATAGTAATACATTTCCCTTGCGTGTTACATGTACTTTAACACAAGCTCCCATAGCATAGCACTATAGTAATACATTTCCCTTGTGTGTTACATGTACTTTAACACGAGCTCCCATAGCATAGCACTATAGTAATACACTTCCCTTGCGTGTTACATGTACTTTAACACGAGCTCCCATAGCATAGCACTATAGTAATACATTTCTCTTATGTGTTACATGTACTTTAACACGAGCTCCCATAGCATAGCACTATAGTAATACATTTCTCTTATGTGTTACATGTACTTTAACACGAGCTCCCATAGCATAGCACTATAGTAATACACTTCCCTTGCGTGTTACATGTACTTTAACACGAGCTCCCATAGCATAGCACTATAGTAATACATTTCCCTTGCGTGTTACATGCACTTTAATACGAGCTCCCATAGCATAGCACTATAGTAATACACTTCCCTTGCGTGTTACATGTACTTTAACACGAGCTCCCATAGCATAGCACTATAGTAATACATTTCTCTTGTGTGTTACATGTACTTTAACACGAGCTCCCATAGTATAGCACTATAGTAATACATTTCCCTTGCGTGGTACATGTACTTTAACACGAGCTCCCATAGCACAGCACTATAGTAATACATTTCCCTTGCGTGTTACATGTACTGTAACACGAGCTCCCATAGCATAGCACTATAGTAATATATTTCCCTTGTGTGTTACATGTACTTTAACACGAGCTCCCATAGCATAGCACTATAGTAATACATTTCCCTTGCGTGTTACATGTACTTTAACACGTGCTCCCATAGCATAGCACTATAGTAATACATTTCCCTTGCGTGTTACATGTACTTTAACACGAGCTCCCATAGCATAGCACTATAGTAATACATTTACCTTGGGTGTTACATGTACTTTAACACGAGTTCCCATAGCATAGCACTATAGTAATACATTTCCCTTTCGTGTTACATGTACTTTAAAACGAGCTCCCATAGCATAGCACTATAGTAATATATTTCCCTTGAGTGTTACATGTACTTTAACACGAGCTCCCATAGCATATCACTATAGTAATACATTTCCGTTGCGTGTTACATGTACTTTAACACGAGCTCCAATAGCATAGCACTATAGTAATACATTTCCCTTGCGTGTTACATGTACTTTAACACGAGCTCCCATAGCATAGCACTATAGTAATACATTTCTCTTGCGTGTTACATGTACTTTAACACGAGCTCTCATACCATAGCACTATAGTAATACATTTCTCTTGTGTGTTACATGTACTTTAACACGAGCTCCCATAGCATAGCACTATAGTAATACATTTCCCTTGTGTGTTACATGTACTTTAACACGAGCTCCCATAGCATAGCACTATAGTAATACATTTCCCTTGTGTGTTACATGTACTTTAAGACGAGCTCCCATAGCATAGCACTATAGTAATACATTTCCCTTGCGTGTTACATGCACTTTAACACGAGCTCACATAGTATAGCACTATAGTAATACATTTCCCTTGCGTGTTACATGTACTTTAACACGAGCTCCCATAGCATAGCACTATAGTAATACATTTACCTTGTGTGTTACATGTACTTTAACACGAGCTCCCATAGCATAGCACTATAGTAATACATTTCCCTTGCGTGTTACGTGTACTTTAACACGAGCTCCCATAGCATAGCACTATAGTAATACATTTACCTTGCGTGTTACATGTACTTTAACACGAGCTCCCATAGCATAGCACTATAGTAATACATTTCCCTTGCGTGTTACATATACTTTAACACGAGCTCCCATAGCATAGCACTATAGTGATACATTTCCCTTGCGTGTTACATGTATTTTAACACGAGCTCCCATAGTATAGCACTATAGTAATACATTTCCCTTGCGTGTTACATGTACTTTAACACGAGCTCACATAGCATAGCACTATAGTAATACATTTCCCTTGCGTGTTACATGTACTTTAACACGAGCTCCCATAGCACAGCACTATAGTAATACATTTCCCTTGCGTGTTACATGTACTTTAACACGAGCTCCCATAGCATAACACTATAGTAATACATTTCTATTGCGTGTTACATGTACTTTAACACGAGCTCCCATAGCATAGCACTATAGTAATACATTTCCCTTGCGTGTTACATGTACTTTAACACGAGCTCCCATTGCATAGCACTATAATAATACATTTCCCTTGAGTGTTACATGTACTTTAACACGAGCTCCCATAACATAGCACTATAGTAATACATTTCCCTTGCGTGTTATATGTACTTTAACACGAGCTCCCATAGCATAGCACTATAGTAATACATTTCCCTTGTGTGTTACATGTACTTTAACACGAGCTCCCATAGCATAGCACTATAGTAATACATTTCCCTTGCGTGTTACATGTACTTTAACACGAGCTCCCATAGCATAGCACTATAGTAATACATTTCCCTTGAGTGTTACATGTACTTTAACACGAGATCCCATAGCATAGCACTATAGTAATACATTTCCCGTGCGTGTTACATGTACTTTAACACGAGCTCCTATAGCATAGCACTATAGTAATACATTTCTCTTGCGTGTTACATGTACTTTAACACGACCTCCCATAGCATAGCACTATAGTAATACATTTCCCTTGAGTGTTACATGTACTTTAACACGAGATCCCATAGCATAGCACTATAGTAATACATTTCCCTTGCGTGTTACATGTACTTTAACACGAGCTCCTATAGCATAGCACTATAGTAATACATTTCTCTTGCGTGTTACATGTACTTTAACACGAGTTCCCATAGCATAGCACTATAGTAATACATTTCCCTTGAGTGTTACATGTACTTTAACACGAGCTCCCATAGCATAGCACTATAGTAATACATTTCCCTTGCGTGTTACATGTACTTTAACACGAGCTCCTATAGCATAGCACTATAATAATACATTTCCCTTGTGTGTTACATGTACTTTAACACGAGCTCCCATAGCATAGCACTATAGTAATACATTTCCCTTGCGTGTTACATGTACTTTAACACGAGCTCATATAGCATAGCACTATAATAATACATTTCCCTTGCGTGTTACATGTACTTTAACACGAGCTCACATAGCATAGCACTATAGTAATACATTTCCCTTGTGTGTTACATGTACTTTAACACGAGCTCCCATAGCATAGCACTATAGTAATACATTTCCCTTGAGTGTTACATGTACTTTAACACGAGCTCCCATAGTATAGCACTATAGTAATACATTTCCCTTGTGTGTTACATGTACTTTAACACGAGCTCCCATAGCATAGCACTATAGTAATACATTTCTCTTGTGTGTTACATGTACTTCAACACGAGCTCCCATAGCATAGCACTATAGTAATACATTTCACTTGCGTGTTACATGTACTTTAACACGAGCTCCCATAGCATAGCACTATAGTAATACATTTCTCTTGCGTGTTACATGTACTTCAACACGAGCTCCCATAGCATAGCACTATAGTAATACATTTCCCTTGCGTGTTACATGTACTTTAACACGAGCTCCCATAGCATAGCACTATAGTAATACATTTCCCTTGCGTGTTACATGTACTTTAACACGAGCTCCTATAGCATAGCACTATAATAATACATTTCCCTTGTGTGTTACATGTACTTTAACACGAGCTCCCATAGCATAGCACTATAATAATACATTTCTCTTGCGTGTTACATGTACTTTAACACGAGCTCCCATAGCATAGCACTATAGTAATACATTTCCCTTGCGTGTTACATGTACTTTAACACGAGCTCCCATAGCATAGCACTATAGTAATACATTTCCCTTAAGTGTTACATGTACTTTAACACGAGCTCCCATAGCATAGCACTATAGTAATACATTTCTCTTGCGTGTTACATGTACTTTAACACGAGCTCCCATAGCATAGCACTATAGTAATACATTTCTCTTGTGTGTTACATATACTTTAACACGAGCTCCCATAGCATAGCACTATAGTAATACATTTCCCTTGCGTGGACTTTATTTTACATTTTTATGTTTTTCTTCCAAAATAAACAGGGAATTCATCATACAAGGGGAGCGTATAGAGTTGGAGGAACTAAAGCGTACTGAGAACGACGAGGACGATGTCATATCATATATCTCTCACTTCAACACAACAGGATATGATCTTAGTACGAAACAGAAGAGGAAGGACATCCCTATCACAATAATAGTAATTGTTTTCTATAAATTTTTTCTAAGTCTTTTTATGATAAATATTTTGGTTGGATTTACACATACCAGTGCAAGCTCAACATATCAAGAGTTCTGGGGGTCCGTGTGTTCGACTGCTGGTGTGGAGAAGGTGTACTCGATAACAACCTATGTGATACAGTTGGACCTGAGTGGTTTCATCCAGGTGCTACATATGGAAAGGTCATGGCCTCGTCCGGGTACTCCCGTTTCCTCAACGCTATAATTTAAATATTGTAGAAAGTGGCTGCAATTTGCAGTAAGTGAGTGAGTGTTTAATGCTATGTGAATGTTATTTTTACATTAGACGATAATACCTGCTTTTATGCCAGATCAACACGGTGGCTGGATGTCGCATAGTGCTATAGCACGCGGAAAAAACAGTCCGCGGGTAGACACGTCGATCAGATCGGACATATTATCCTGATTCCGAGCCAAACAGGCCATTTGCTTTCACTGATTAACGATGCACGCTAAAACCACTGATTTGTATAGTATTTGTATACCACAACTCCTCGAATGCTTCGGCACGCAACACTTAACATCGTACGTGATACAGCATCGGTCATGGACTTCTTTTGGAAATACTTGACGCTGTATTCCTGTTTGCAAATCAGTCAAAAACGATTTCAAAATCTCCAACTGCTCCTAGGTTTAACTTCACAAATTGTAAATCCACGAGAAAGCTGGACACCGTCATTATGCACATTAATAAACTGTTTTTGATTTGAAACATAATCAATTAATACACCAATCACAGCCGAGGTGTTGACGATAGAACAACGGAATCATCCGAAGTTGCCCGAGTGCCTTCAATGTTACATATAATAGCTGGTATTTTTTTACATTTTTTTCAGTTTGATCAAGGACAAAGTTTAATGGTTAGCCTACAATGTAAGCTGTACCCGGAAAATGAAGTGGAACATTGTCACTGGGGACAACCTTTAACATGGCTGGAATACGAATGTAAAGTTGAGGAAGGGACAACCCATGTTGACGTTTTAAAAGAGAAATACCTGTGATATTTATTCTTGATTGCTTTTCTATTTTTAACAATGGGATCTCCCCGAGGCAAGAGTAACGTGTATGCACAAAGTGTCGACAGAAGAACTAGATTTCATCTGTTTGTGGAAGGGACTCGGTGGACGAGTGGTTAATGTCGCTGAATCCCGACTACAATCCTAACACCATTGACGTGAGTTCCCGTCACGATGCCCACCTCAAGCTTCAATGCTACCAGACACCTACCCATGACCGGGAAACGCACCGGGCAATTCCTTATAAATATCCTGGCCGGTAGTGCAAAATGTTGACAATGACGACAAATTCCAACAACATATCTATGGACATGTGATTCTTGTCCCAGGGAGAATTTCATAAGTTTTATCTAACATCGCTCTTTGAAGTTTTTACTTCCATGTTGTATGTTTTGAGTTCAGGGCCTATGAGAGGGGGGATCAGCCGGTACATCGTTTCGTGGTCCGTAGAGCCAAGGAGGGACCCGTGAATCTCTGAATGGTCCCATAGCCTTAGCCATAGACGTTTTATTTTGATTTTTTCATTTTTAGGGGTATTTTCAACTCAAATCATCAATTTTGAGAGTAGTCTCAGTCTGTTCCAGGGGCCCCAAAGCAGTCTTGTTCCGCCTTGCAAAATTTCTCTTGGGGGCCTGTTTGAGTTTCCGATATGTGTAGACTCACTATTGTCAATAACATTTGGAAATTGTGTAAAACTAATGTTCTAGTGAGCGGTTCAATTTAAGCGATTAGAATTTAATTCGTGCAAGATATACTTCACTTATTTGTATAAATGATATGTTTTTTGTGTTTTATTTTTCTTCAAAAATTAAAATTGGCGTTTTTTACGCGGAGATTCCGGTTGCCTATCGAAAAATCTGGAACGTTGTATTTTTAATCACATATTAATTTCTTTGTTTTTGTTTTTGTTTGTTAATTGCATACATCCATACATGCATGAAAAATGTAAATTTCCAGTTTAAATAATATAATAATCTTAAATGCATTTGTTCTTTTCTAAAATGCTAACAATGTTCATACAATCTATCAGTATACAGACATATACCTCCCCCCCCCCCCTCCGTTTTTCTTCGTTCAGGAAAACAGTGCTCATCAAGACCAGTTATGGATGGCTTTGTTATCAAGTTTTTCTTACCATTGTCAATGTTTAGTAACGATCTATAGAGTTTCATTTACAGGTGAATGTTTTTTGTTATTATTTAAACACCTGAATATGTAAATTCCATCCCAAAAGCGGGTTTTTTTTCTTAACTGAGCTTGAGGAAGCAAATCCATTTTTTCAAGAACAACATTTTTTCAATTAATATCATTATGTTGACCATTACTTATTCCATATTTATTTAATGTGCCATAAATTATGTTTGTCATACTAGGTTCATACATCAAATTAATTGTGATATTAATCTAATGCAATAATTTTGTTTTAATATGCAACTTTTTTAGTTAATAAAATTACTATTTGTTGATATGTATTTTGTGTTTTGATTATCAAGGTATATTACTTTATATTTATTTATTCCATAACCTATAAAAACACAGATGAGGACCTAGTGTGGCCTCCCCAGTTTCCAAGTCTACAGATTTTTTAGTGGAAGATAAAATGATATTATCATCGGTTTTTACCCATATATATAATAGCTATATAACACATGTATATAATAGCTATATAACACATATATATAATAGCTATATAACACATGTATATAATAGCTATATAACACATGTATATAATAGCTATATAACACATATATATAATACCTATATAACACATGTATATAATAGCTATATAACACATATATATAATAGCTATATAACACATGTATATAATAGCTATATAACACATGTATATAATAGCTATATAACACATATATATAATACCTATATAACACATGTATATAATAGCTATATAACACATATATATAATAGCTATATAACACATGTATATAATAGCTATATAACACATGTATATAATAGCTATATAACACATATATATAATACCTATATAACACATGTATATAATAGCTATATAACACATATATATAATACCTATATAACACATGTATATAATAGCTATATAACACATATATATAATAGCTATATAACACATGTATATAATAGCTATATAACACATATATATAATAGCTATATAACACATGTATATAATAGCTATATAACACATGTATATAATAGCTATATAACACATATATATAATACCTATATAACACATATATATAATACCTATATAACACATATATATAATACCTATATAACACATATATATAATACCTATATAACACATATATATAATACCTATATAACACATATATATAATACCTATATAACACATATATATAATAGCTATATAACACATACATATAATACCTATATAACACATATATATAATACCTATATAACACATATATATAATACCTATATAACACATATATATAATAGCTATATAACACATATATATAATAGCTATATAACACATGTATATAATAGCTATATAACACATATATATAATAGCTATATAACACATGTATATAATAGCTATATAACACATGTATATAATAGCTATATAACACATATATATAATACCTATATAACACATATATATAATACCTATATAACACATATATATAATAACTATATAACACATATATATAATACCTATATAACACATATATATAATACCTATATAACACATATATATAATACCTATATAACACATATATATAATAGCTATATAACACATATATATAATACCTATATAACACATATATATAATAGCTATATAACACATATATATAATACCTATATAACACATATATATAATACCTATATAACACATATATATAATAGCTATATAACACATATATATAATACCTATATAACACATATATATAATACCTATATAACACATATATATAATACTTATATAACACATATATATAATACCTATATAACACATATATATAATACCTATATAACACATATATATAATACCTATATAACACATATATATAATACCTATATAACACATATATATAATAGCTATATAACACATATATATATAATACCTATATAACACATATATATAATACCTATATAACACATATATATAATACCTATATAACACATATATATAATAGCTATATAACACATATATATAATAGCTATATAACACATGTATATAATAGCTATATAACACATATATATAATAGCTATATAACACATGTATATAATAGCTATATAACACATGTATATAATAGCTATATAACACATATATATAATACCTATATAACACATATATATAATACCTATATAACACATATATATAATACCTATATAACACATATATATAATACCTATATAACACATATATATAATACCTATATAACACATATATATAATACCTATATAACACATATATATAATACCTATATAACACATATATATAATAGCTATATAACACATATATATAATAGCTATATAACACATATATATAATAGCTATATAACACATATATATAATAGCTATATAACACATATATATAATAGCTATATAACACATATATATAATAGCTATATAACACATATATATAATAGCTATATAACACATATATATAATACCTATATAACACATATATATAATAGCTATATAACACATGTATATAATAGCTATATAACACATATATATAATAGCTATATAACACATATATATAATAGCTATATAACACATATATATAATACCTATATAACACATATATATAATACCTATATAACACATATATATAATAGCTATATAACACATGTATATAATAGCTATATAACACATATATATAATACCTATATAACACATATATATAATACCTATATAACACATATATATAATACCTATATAACACATATATATAATAGCTATATAACACATATATATAATACCTATATAACACATATATATAATAGCTATATAACACATATATATAATAGCTATATAACACATATATATAATAGCTATATAACACATATATATAATACCTATATAACACATATATATAATACCTATATAACACATATATATAATACCTATATAACACATATATATAATACCTATATAACACATATATATAATACCTATATAACACATATATATAATACCTATATAACACATATATATAATACCTATATAACACATATATATAATAGCTATATAACACATATATATAATACCTATATAACACATATATATAATAGCTATATAACACATATATATAATAGCTATATAACACATGTATATAATAGCTATATAACACATGTATATAATAGCTATATAACACATATATATAATACCTATATAACACATATATATAATACCTATATAACACATGTATATAATACCTATATAACACATGTATATAATAGCTATATAACACATATATATAATAGCTATATAACACATATATATAATAGCTATATAACACATATATATAATACCTATATAACACATATATATAATACCTATATAACACATATATATAATAGCTATATAACACATGTATATAATAGCTATATAACACATATATATAATACCTATATAACACATATATATAATACCTATATAACACATATATATAATACCTATATAACACATATATATAATAGCTATATAACACATATATATAATACCTATATAACACATGTATATAATAGCTATATAACACATATATATAATACCTATATAACACATATATATAATACCTATATAACACATGTAACCCGCCACATTTTGAAGCAAACAAATTAGTTGCCAAAATCCAATTCTTCCATAACATTTCTGGGGGAAAATCAGAAGTATATCGTGGTACACTACTTCTAATAAATGTCACGGAGCCCCTCCCCCATCGGTTTATATGATTAGATATCCACGGAGCACACACCCATCCCCCACCGTTTATATGATTAGATGTTCACGGAGCACACACCCCTTCCCCACCGGTTTATATGATTAGATGTCCACGGAGCACACACCCCTCCCCCACCAGTTTATATGATTAGATGTCCACGGAGCATACACCCCTCCCCCACCGGTTTATATGATTAGATGTCCATGGAGCACACACCCCTCCCCCACCGGTTTATATGATTAGATGTCCACGGAGCACACACCCCTCCCTCACCAGTTTATATGATTAGATGTTCACGGAGCAGACACCCCTCCCCCACCGGTTTATATGATTAGATGTCCACGGAGCACACACCCCTCCCTCACCAGTTTATATGATTAGATGTTCACGGAGCACACACCCCTCCCCCACCGGTTTATATGATTAGATGTTCACGGAGCACACACCCCTCCCCCACCGGTTTATATGATTAGATGTTCACGGAGCACACACACCTCCCTCACCAGTTTATATGATTAGATGTTCACGGAGCACACACCCCTCCCCACCGGTTTATATGATTAGATGTTCACGGAGCACACACCCCTCCCCCACCGGTTTATATGATTAGATGTTCACGGAGCACACACCCCTCCCTCACCAGTTTATATGATTAGATGTTCACGGAGCACACACCCCTCCCCCACCGGTTTATATGATTAGATGTCCACGGAGCACACACCCCTCCCCCACCGGTTTATATGATTAGATGTCCGATTATAATATTAAAAACTTAGTAATATAAAGGAAGAACATATCACATTGTTTACTATATTTGAGGAGATAAATATGGTTTGGAATCTCTGGTATGCGTGTTGTGATTTATAGTGACAGTGATTTATAGATATTCCACTGACAGCAAGAGTGGATGTCGGATCGGAAGGAAAGAGAATTTTTTCAACACTACTTGTTTTGGACCAAAAAGAATGTATTCAGTTTTATCACGGTGGAAAACATGTTTATTGTCAATCAGCCATTCGCTTCATGATTCCAGTTCCATCAGAGTTTTTTTTAGATAAATCCATGATTTTATTGGAAAACAGTGAGTGAGTAAATGATTTCTGTTTAAGGAAGATAATCGTAACTCCAAAAGAAGATAATCTATTTTTATATATTATAATTTATGGAGTTACCATTATCTTCCTTAAATTTCCGACGGCAATTTTCTTGGTAACGAGACCATATATGGTATAAAGAACACACACATACAACAAAATCGTACAGATCAACCTTGCGGCTGAGTAATTCTTGACAACAACACGTTAGAATGAAGAAATTAGCAGAAAACGATCTTACCTATTTCTACCACCGCCATGTTGTGATCGTCCTAACTGCAGTTACCACGATCAGTTTACCACCTGTGAAATGAGCAATAATTCAGTTATATCATGGCGAGAACAAGTTACATTCGATGAGATGTTAATGGTGTTCGCTGTGTACTAGACCAACATGCTTAGTTGGATTTTTATAGTGCTAGCTCACTGCAACAACAGTCCATGGGAAGACATGTCGCTCCATTCGGATACATTATTTACCACACTCGGGGGCGAGCATTACATATGGAAAGACATAAACGTACTGTCGGTTACTTATACAGTAAACGAAGTATATAGTTTGAGTTTATGGACATGTCATTGACATGTAAAGAAATAAGTTAAGGATCATTATACATCCCTTTGACACTCCCCAACTTTAAAAAAAAAAAAAAATATCTGCCACGTTATAGATTCTGTACAATTTATATTAGCCAACTGTTTCCTTCCGGTTAAATATAATTTGAATAATTTAATGCTAGATATTCCCATCACTTGAAGCTTGTTCCTAAGAATTTGATGGTCGACAGTGGAGAATTTGGTTTGAAGATTTATCACAATCATGTTGGTGTACAAAAATCGGTCTTATAAGTATTAACTTAGATAATGGTATTGTGATTGATATTTCTGTTGAAGTGGTTTTAAAAATCATTTTAACTTATAAAATTAATCAAGCAGAATTTGCAGCCATACATGTAGCAATCAGTAAATTATGTCAAATAAAACCAAATTAAAGATGTGCATGGCTTTACAGGAAGGATCCAACATTTTAATAATAATGAATAGTAATCATAAAAAGAGATAATTAAACAAAACAATGATCATTGAATTAACAGGTTAAATATGGTGACATTTTATTGCTATTACATTTCTTTAACACAAAATATTAATTATGACTTTTTGTCTTGGAGGCTTTTCCAAATGAAAAATGATTAATTATGACTTTTTGTCTTGGAGGCTTTTCCAAATGAAAAATGATTAATTATGACTGTTTGTCTTAGAGGCTTTTCCAAATCAAAAATGATTAATATGACTTTTTGTGCTATCAAAATTGTGACATTATGTCCTGTGACTTTCTGTCCGTTTATCGTTTTTTTTCCAACATTTACTTGTGTGTCCTCCTAGCTAACTTCATCATGTTCTAACTATTGTACATCCTTTATATTTATTTATTGTATAGTTGTATATCTGTATACCATTATACTTACAAAGGCTTAACTGAATAAATATATAAAAGCTTTGAGTTTACACAGATCAGGGGCGGATCCAGGATTTCAAGTTAGGGGGTGGGCACTTAAAAAAAATTGCGCCGAGCGGAGGGAGGCGCGAAAATTTTTGGGGTATTTCGTGCGAAAAATCACGATTTTACGCCAAAAAATCATATTTTTTCCAATTTTAGGGGGGGGGGGGGGGGGGTGCGCGCCGGGTGCGCCCCCCCCCCCCTGGATCCGCCCCTGCTGATTACAATAAAGAACTCCATTGTCGTAAACGCGATTGTCACGTGGATGTATCTTTTGGAAAAGTGCAGCCATATACCTGATGAAAGTTATTCACATTTTTACACAAGAAAAAACTTGACAGAAATTATGTACACCGGGATGTTTCTGGAACATTTTTCTATACCCTCACTTACATGAGTCCCACTATGTTTCGTGTACAGCGACGGAAACCACGCGTGGCATACAATTGGTTATGGTTATTGTATATGTGTTTAGCGCCACTATCAATGGTTTGACCCGTGCCGAATTTAATTTTTCGGTATCAGATACATTAAATGGGTAATGTCTGTGATTTTGGTGATTTTTCTTGTGTCTCTTATTGGTTTCACTTTGATAAATAATTTCTGAATCGGATTCCTGAGATGTTGGTTGGAACTTTTTTATGACCAAACAATTTTGAAACAAGGACGTTGGAAAATCTAGTCACACAATCTAATATTAGATTGGAATAAGATTCAATGGAATTCAGTCAATAGTAACAGTTAGATTCAAAGTGTAAGTAGTACTATTTTGCTTCATTAACAACATAATTTTAATTACATTGTTTCATTAAGTATTTGAATTAGATTATTTCATTAAGTACTAATTCTCAGCATAACAATCCCGATTAATAGCTGATCATGTTTGAAGAGTGTCGCAGAAAAAACTGGGTTTTCCGTAATTATCACGGAACTTGGTTTAATATTATAATCGCCCTGAAATGAAAACATTGCCGATTGCAAAATCAAGATTATGATATTCACATGACCATCATTCAATACCAACTGACATGCCGAAAGACTCATCGTAAGATATCCAGAAAGCACACACATTGTCAAATTGTCAAATAAATCTACATCTAGTTTAACATTACAATTGTAATGTATACATTTTACAGGGGCGGATCCAGGATTTCAAGTTAGGGGGGGCGCACTTAAAAAAATTGCGCCGAGCAGAGGGAGGCGCGAAAATTTTTGGGGTATTTCGTGTGAAAAATCACGATTTTATGCCAAAAAATCATATTTTTCCAAATTTAGGGGGGGCGTGCGAAATTTTTGGGGTATTTCATGTGAAAAATCACGATTTTACGCCAAAAAAATCATATTTTTACCAATTTTAGGGCGGGGGGGGGGGGGGGGGGGCACGCGCCGGGTGCGCACCCCCCTGAATCCGCCCCTGTTTTATATAGAATTTAAAGAGGGGGGTTGCTCATTTCCTATTCAAGGTATTACTTTTCCACTTTGATATGGTCTCTGATGAAAGTTTTGGATGATATTTTAATTTTTGTGCTTGAATAAATGATCTGTATCTGTTATGTCAAATTCATGAAAAGGTCTGCGTTTTATAATCCTTTTCAGCTTACTTTTCACTAAAAACTCTTCCTGATTTATAGCTATGACCAGACCCTTAAACCATCTAATGATCTTGTACAGAAATACCAACCACCTTTTCCTTCTTAACTACTGGCTCTCTAGCTCTAAGTCCTCTAGAATGATACCAATTAATAAAATACAAATTGTATTTCTTTGTTTGTCTTGTGAACAGAAAATGTCATAGATAATGATAGCAAGGGAGATCCTACATGGTCGGTCTGCACTAGACACAAGTAGGACTTTATTCCTTTTAGCATCAACTCAAGGTGTCTCTTGCAGATTGGTGATGAATCCCCTGATATATATGTATATGTTCTCTCTTATCCCCCCCCTCATATATATGTGAGTAAGTGTATGTACGTTTATGTGCATATATCTCTTTTCCTGCCCGAGTGTGCCTGCACCACAATTATTGATATTTCACCGCAAATATTTAGTTTGATATATTGTTGTTGTGTATCAATCATAATTGTTATTTGTATATCCCCTCCTGGGGCCCTGATTTGGTTAATAAACTTATTTCTATTTCTATTTCATTGTTTGTAAACAAAAACAGATAATATTCAATTCTGTCAAGTGTGTCTAACATTTTAGCAATAGTGGTTTGTAAGATATAGTTTTATATCTTTGATGTGCCATATTATATGTTTGCATAACAAAAACAAAATTTAAGCGATTTTTGACACAAAAAGATGAAATCTTTCATGTGTTGAGTTTTTGGTATTATGGTTGTGACACTTGGTATTCTGGTCTACAGAGACTTTTTAAAATATTTGATAACAATACAGGAATTCACAATATGCTTAAATATAAGCATAATACATTTAAAAGAAAAGTTAAAGTTTATACAAAAGCCTTTTATAAAAATAAATGGTATGTTAAAAGAAATAAACTTCTAGATGAAAACGGCAAATTGCGAACCTATCTAAAACTCAAATGCAATTTCGGATTCGAAAATTATCTTCATATTTTATCAGATTTTAATCAAAGAAAATCTTTCACCAAATTTAGAATCAGCAACCATAAATTAAAGATTGAAACTGGCAGATATTCAAAACCTATAACACCTTTAGAGAACCGCATTTGCGAAAAATGTTTTTCAGATGAAATAGAATCTGAAGAACACCTTCTATTAAAATGTTCTTTTTACTATACTTCCAGGTGCAAGCTTCTTGAAACAATTAAGAATAACATTAATCATTCTAACCTTGAAAAATTATCATTTGGGGATAAATTTATATGACTTTTAAACTCAGAAAGTAAAGATATTTTAATATGCATGTGTGATTTCCTGTTAAAAAGTCACTGTTTCGGATAGCTGGTATCACATATATTAACACTAGTCATGTCTCTCATTCTTGTATTTACAATTTATATGATATTTTTATTGAACATCTGATCTCAAAGATTAACCCTTTTACTGGTTTTTACTTTGAATTTTTCCACCAAACAGTGTATAGATATTTTTGGATATAAATTTACTGCTGAGTTAATATAGAAAGGAATATACCGAAAAATGGGGGAAAAAATGAACATAAACAACCCCTTCCCTGTAGAAATCTGGAGTATTACAATTATATTTCATGTCTTGAAATGTATTTTTTTCTTCCAGAAATGTAGAAGAGTCTTGACTAGCTATAGGATGGCACAACATTACAGTTCTATACCACCACAACAAGGACAGTTACTATGGAACAAACAGGTGGAACTAGCTGGTTCCACAGATTATGTGATTCTAGATTCTGATGTTCCTACTGGTAATACATTATCTACAACCAAACCAATTTTAAATCAGAACTAAATTATATATACAATCTGATTGAAAATGTATCTCTCACATGCTCCCCATTACATGTCGGGACAGGGGAGATTGTGACCCTATGTCATGATCATTGCTGTCCAATGAAAATGCACTCAGGCAACTACATTTGTATGAAAGCATTATTATTTAAAAACCAGGACCGAAATTAATGAGGGAGGGGTAGTATAGCAGTTATTTTCGTCTAGTGTCTCTAAATTAAATTCCTGTGCAAACTTCCAGGTTGTATAAGCTTGTGCTTATGTATTTTGAAGTTGAATGAAATATTTATTTGTAAATATTAATGCTTTGGCTATACACTGAAGCTGTCAAAATCTACCACCAGATCAGGTGGCTATAAACATGTCCTAAATAATACCATGTGATCCCTAAATCATGTAATGATTTTCAGTGAGCAGCCTATCAGGAAAACTATGTATTGTAACCAACTTAGTTGTATTTTATTCTTTTGCGAATGACAAAAATGATTATCTCCCATTACAAAAAGAGAGACTAAATTTAGAAATGGATTGTGGGTAAAATCTGTAATGAAATGAAAACCAATAAAATGCCACTGTTGAAACAGTTTCAAAATACAATAAAAAAATTGTAGAAGGTTGCAAAATCGATACCCCTAACACATATTTACATATACACTTTCCTGGCTTGGTGCAGGTACTTCAATAAAAAGTGGTGGGGAATAAACTAGTTTTATGGGACCAAGTGAAGTGATGTGGTCATGTTAGTGCTTTCCACATGTGAGTAAATGTCAACCCTGACATATAACGGGATGAACAACATTGCTATATAATCTTGAACATAATACATAATATATTTAATCTTCATGACACAGTAGTTGATTTAAACTTATTTTATTGTTCATAATAACAACAAATGGATCAGACACAAGTTTTACAACTTAGAAATGTCTTCTCCGCTAGTTACATCAATTTACATATAATCAGAACAGCATTAATTACATAATAATAACATATTTGTTCAGAATATGAAGACGAATAAAAAAAATAAAAAATACAATAGAACGAAAAATGCAAATTTCGAAGGTCGATGAAACATACTGTGTGCTAAGGTATAAATATATGGCAAGTCGAGCACACCTCAAAGACCATTCTTAAACACGTGGTGTATGTGTGTTGCATACTTGGATCGTATTACGATTAGACATAGTTTATATGTTGGGATTTGATTAATTCATGGAGATCTTGCATAGGTAAGTACAATTTGAACTGAATAACACATGTATATTTCATCGACCTTTGACACGTAAATCAATCAATACCCCACAGCGCGACCAAGAAAAGAATATACATACATGTAGAAGTACATAATGTTAACAATTGTCAATAACGTTATACATGTTGACTTGTTAGTTCAAGCGAAACGCCGTGTATCTTTTATGTATTTTTGTACACATGAAAATATAAACGTGTTTATTTCTACAGACAGGTCATCATTTCCAAATAACACAATATCGATATTTACCGGTAGACCCCCCATATCAAGCATATTTAATTCAATGATCATGTTATTTCTAAGTAAATTGAATTTATTACAATATAATAGAAAATGCTCGGAACATTCGTTTTTATATCCACATGAACAAGAAGCACTAGGCACCAACTTCGATTTAAATAAATCGCTGTTCAGAGAACTACATTTATTTCTAAGCCTAACAGTAGTTGTCATATGTATGATATCAGTTCTGTTAAAGAGAGCTGATGGCCTCAACCAACATTTAAATATTAGATAGTATACAAGACATAACAGTTTTACAATAGTCAACTTTGAATCAAAATCTAATTGTCAATACATGTACCATCTTTCATCATCTGTGCTTGGATTTCCAAAGTCACAAGTTCTTGTATTGTTATGTTCAATAATTTGGAATGAGAGATGATTGTTTGTTATGTTGATATCAGTGCCGTGGAATGGTAAAACCATCTTTGTTTAAACTTTCTTTTGTTATGTTGATATCAGTGCCATGGAATTGTTAACTATCACTGTTTAAACTTTCTTTTGTTATGTTGATATCAGTGCTGTGGAATTGTTAACTATCACTGTTTAAACTTTCTTTTGTTGTGTTGATATCAGTGCCATGGAATTGTTAACCATCTTTGTTTAAACTTTCTTTTGTTATGTTGATATCAGTGAAATTGTTAACCATCACTGTTTAAACTTTCTTTTGTTATGTTGATATCAGTGTCGTGGAATTGTTAACCATCTTTGTTTAAACTTTCTTTTGTTGTGTTGATATCAGTGCCATGGAATTGTTAGCCATCACTGTTTAAACTTTCTTTTGTTATGTTGATATCAGTGCTGTGGAATTGTTAACTATCACTGTTTAAACTTTCTTTTGTTATGTTGATATCAGTGCTGTGGAATTGTTAACTATCACTGTTTAAACTTTCTTTTGTTGTGTTGATATCAGTGTCGTCGAATTGTTAACCATCACTGTTTAAACTTTCTTTTGTTATGTTGATATCAGTGCCGTGGAATTGTTAACTATCACTGTTTAAACTTTCTTTTGTTATGTTGATATCAGTGCTGTGGAATTGTTAACTATCATTGTTTAAACTTTCTTTTGTTGTGTTGATATCAGTGCCATGGAATTGTTAACTATCACTGTTTAAACTTTCTTTTGTTATGTTGATATCACTGCCATGGAATTGTTAACCATCTTTGTTTAAACTTTCTTTTGTTGTGTTGATATCAGTGCCGTGGAATTGTTAACTATCACTGTTTAAACTTTCTTTTGTTGTGTTGATATCAGTGCCATGGAATTGTTAACTATCACTGTTTAAACGTTCTTTTGTTGTGTTGATATCAGTGCCATGGAATTGTTAACTATCACTGTTTAAACTTTCTTTTGTTGTGTTGATATCAGTGCCGTGGAATTGTTAACCATCTTTGTTTAAACTTTCTTTTGTTATGTTGATATCAGTGCTGTGGAATTGTTAACCATCTTTGTTTAAACTTTCTTTTGTTGTGTTGATATCAATGCCATGGAATTGTTAACCATCACTGTTTAAACTTTCTTTTGTTGTGTTGATATCAGTGCCGTGGAATTGTTAACCATCTTTGTTTAAACTTTCTTTTGTTATGTTGATATCAGTGCTGTGGAATTGTTAACCATCTTTGTTTAAACTTTCTTTTGTTATGTTGATATCAGTGCTGTGGAATTGTTAACCATCTTTGTTTAAACTTTCTTTTGTTGTGTTGATATCAATGCTATGGAATTGTTAACCATCACTGTTTAAACTTTCTTTTGTTGTGTTGATATCAGTGCCGTGGAATTGTTAACCATCTTTGTTTAAACTTTCTTTTGTTATGTTGATATCAGTGCTGTGGAATTGTTAACCTTCTTTGTTTAAACTTTCTTTTGTTATGTTGATATCAGTGCCATGGAATTGTTAACTATCACTGTTTAAACTTTCTTTTGTTATGTTGATATCAGTGCTGTGGAATTGTTAACTATCACTGTTTAAACTTTCTTTTGTTGTGTTGATATCAGTGAAATTGTTGACCATCACTGTTTAAACTTTCTTTTGTTATGTTGATATCAGTGCCATGGAATTGTTAACTATCACTGTTTAAACTTTCTTTTGTTATGTTGATATCAGTGAAATTGTTGACCATCACTGTTTAAACTTTCTTTTGTTATGTTGATATCAGTGCCATGGAATTGTTAACTATCACTGTTTAAACTTTCTTTTGTTATGTTGATATCAGTGCCATGGAATTGTTAACCATCACTGTTTAAACTTTCTTTTGTTGTGTTGATATCAGTGAAATTGTTGACCATCACTGTTTAAACTTTCTTTTCATTTATTTTAGAGATTACAAAACAACACTGGAAGAATTCAGAAGGAGTAATAAATTGTAGAAACAAAGACTGCAGGAAAAAATTCTCTTTAATAGAAAGAATTCACCATTGTAGAAGGTAGTTGTCAAGAATAAATATGTTACTCCAAACTTTTAATGGAATCAGATATATATTAATTTACAAGATATAGGCTTTATAGATGATTTCTGTTGCCAGTGTCTCTGGATTGTCAATTCTTGATTGTCCCTTCGGTTTTCTCTGGATTGTCCATTCTTGATTGTCCATTCGGTTTTCTCTAACATTTATTTGAACCTGATATCTAATTAAGCATGATCAGAATAAGCCTGCTACTCATGATCGAGGTATATTATACTTAAACAAAATAAGCCTGCTACTCATGATCGAGGTATATTATACTTAAACAAAATAAGCCTGCTACTCATGATCGAGGTGTATTATACTTAAACAAAATAAGCCTGCTACTCATGATCGAGGTATATTATACTTAAACAAAATAAGCCTGCTACTCATGATCGAGGTGTATTATACTTAAACAAAATAAGCCTGCTACTCATGATCGAGGTATATTATACTAAAAAAAAAAAGAATTGCGAACACACACAAACATTTGCTAAAGATGTATCTTGTCAGATAACAGCAATTTACTTACAAGAAAAAATAATGATAAATAAAAGATAAAAACAAAAACAACAACAAAGTTTGAACATTTGATACTGTGTACATTTATTTTATGTTTTAATGGTATTTTAAAATTGCATCAAATCCTAAGAATTATTTGAAATGAGTAAATGTCAGTTATGTAAATAGATGATGAGAATTTAGTTATGAGATTTCTAATTCAAAGACAAAGTATGTTGTCAGTAAGAATAAGTCATCAACTGGTGCAATTATTAGTGAATGAGTGATTGTTGTTTAATGCCAAATGAGCAATTTTTCAGCTACGGCATAGACAAGACAAGCTACATTCAATGAAATGAAGATGATGCCTGTTTTGTACTAGATCAACACTCTTAGTTAGACATTTATAGTGCTAGCTGACTGAAGCAAACAGTCCTCAGGTAGACATGTCGCTCCACTCATTATCCTGATTCTAACCAGTCTTTGCTCTTACTCCTTTAGACTACAAGTTTAGCGGAGAAGCAACAAATGCAAATTTTATAGTGTTTGGGTTGACCTTAACAGGGTTCAAGCTCAGGATCGACCACACTCGAGGTGAACATGCTAACCATTACACCACTGATGTCGTTTCTGGTGCAATTACACACCAATAATCTTATCTCCAAAACTATGTTTATCTACTTTTTATCACACTTCTGGAATGTAAAGGAAATATCAACCTTGATTTTAAGGAAACATAAATCAGCTCCACCTATTCACTGTCAAACATTACATTATTAAAGGGAGATAATATGTAATTTAAATGAATTTTAGATGTGGTGACATTTTCTGTAAGGAATGTTTAAACTACCAAAGGAGATTAAATCAGCTAGCACATCCAGATCCTGAAAGTCGATCATATAAGGTAAGTTTTTAACAGACATTTTCTGTAAGGAATGTTTAAACTACCAAAGGAGATTAAATCAGCTAGCACTCCAGATCCTGAAGGTCGATCATATAAGGTATGTTTTTAACAGACATTTTCTGTAAGGAATGTTACTACCAGAGGAGATTAAATCAGCTAGCACATCCAGATCCTGAAGGTCGATCATATAAGGTAAGTTTTTAACAGACATTTTCTGTAAGGAATGTTTCAACTACCAGAGGAGATTAAATCAGCTAGCACTCCAGATCCTGAAGGTCGATCATATAAGGTAAGTTTTTAACAGACATTTTCTGTAAGGAATGTTTAAACTACCAGAGGATTAAATCAGCTAGCACATCCAGATCCGGAAGGTCGATCATATAAGGTAAGTTTTTAACAGACATTTTCTGTAAGGAATGTTTCAACTACCAGAGGAGATTAAATCAGCTAGCACTCCAGATCCTGAAGGTCGATCATATAAGGTAAGTTTTTAACAGACATTTTCTGTAAGGAATGTTTAAACTACCAGAGGATTAAATCAGCTAGCACATCCAGATCCTGAAGGTCGATCATATAAGGTAAGTTTTTAACAGACATTTTCTGTAAGGAATGTTTAAACTACCAAAGGAAATTAAATCAGCTAGCACATCCAGATCCTGAAGGTCGATCATAATAGTAAGTTTTTAACAGACATTTTCTGTAAGGAATGTTTCAACTACCAGAGGAGATTAAATCAGTTAGCACATCCAGATCCTGAAGGTCGATCATATAAGGTAAGTTTTTAACAGACATTTTCTGTAAGGAATGTTTCAACTACCAGAGGAGATTAAATCAGCTAGCACTCCAGATCCTGAAGGTCGATCATATAAGGTAAGTTTTTAACAGACATTTTCTGTAAGGAATGTTACTACCATAGGAGATTAAATCAACTAGCACATCCAGATCCTGAAGGTCGATCATATAAAGTAAGTTTTTAATGGACATTTTCTTGTCTATATATTTAATAAAATTGTAGAGTTGTATAAGAATATGAAGGGCTGTTGTGACCGTCGTCGTATGGTAGTTGGATTTACAATGACCTATGCAATCAGTGCTTAGTTGTGAGTTCGAACCCTGTTCATGATGTAGTGTACTCCATACAACATTATGTGGCAAAGTTTGTTAGTGACTTGCCACAGGTTGTAGGTTTCCTCCACCAATAAAACTGATTGCCACTATATAACTGAAATATTGTTGAAAGTGGCATTAAACACCATAACCCTATAAGAATAAGATGATTGATCTTACATATAATTGTCTATATAGGTTACTCTACTTCCTGTACATCTGTCACTTATTTGACGCTGTTTGTATTTTAAAAATGAACACACTTTCAATAGATAGAATTTCTAGCTATCTGTAAAGAGTTACTGGATGTTCTATGACCAAACGAGTACAAATATACAATTAACTACTCTATTTGATGGATATTTTTGTGTTAAGATCAATATTTTCATGACAAACACAGTTCTACATCCCTTATTGTAAAATGTCAAAACAATAAATAAGCAATTTATGGTAATTTAAAAAATTCCGAAGAAAAGAAAATAAAAATAATATTTCCTATGATATTATGAAGTTTTTTCAACTTGTAGGTATGTAAGTATTGTTTTGATGAAGGTAAAGACAGTGAGGGACAGAAGAGGAGGTTGACAGAATATTTCTTTGCTTTACGAAAACAAGGACAGGAAAATGCTGCTATAATACAGAATGGTAAAATATGTGGAAGCTGGAGAGATAGGTAATGTTCTATATGAATGTCTGTGTATTAAGGATTTTATGTGGAAATGATTTTTAAAAGCTAAAAAATGGATACTGCGTAAGTTATCGAAAATATACCATAGAGCTGAACAATGTGAATTCTGGAGGTATGTTGTATATTTTAAAAATCACTTTTATCGACTTGTTACTGGTTTAACATTGTAGAGTATTTAAGTTATTCTGGACTAAGTTAAGTTAACAAATACAGTAGTCCTTACATACAATAGTCCCTACATACAGTAGTTCCTACCTACAGTAGTCCCTACCTACAATAGTCCCTACATACAGTAGTCCCTACATACAGTAGTCCCTACATGCAGTAGTCCCTACATACAGTAGTCCCTACATACAGTAGTCCCTACATACAATAGTCCCTACATACAGTAGTCCCTACATACAATAGTCCCTACCTACTGTAGTCCCTACCTACAATAGTCCCTACATACAGTAGTCCCTACATACAATAGTCCCTACATACAGTAGTCCCTATATACAATAGTCCCTACCTACAGTAGTCCTTACATACAATAGTCCCTACATACAGTAGTCCCTACCTACAATAGTCCCTACATACAGTAGTCCCTACATACAATAGTCACTACATACAGTATACCCTACATACAATAGTCCCTACATACAATAGTCCCTACATACAGTAGTCCCTACATACAATAGTCCCTACATACAGTAGTCCTTACATACAATAGTCCCTACATACAGTATACCCTACATACAATAGTCCCTACATACAATAGTCCCTACATACAGTAGTCCCTACATACAGTATACCCTACATACAATAGTCCCTACATACACTAGTCCCTACATACAGTAGTCCCTGCATACAATATTCCCTACATACAGTAGTCCCTATATACAATAGTCCCTACCTACAGTAGTCCCTACATACAGTAGTCCCTACATACAATAGTTCCTACATACAATAGTCCCTACATACAGAAGTCCCTACATAGAGTAGTCTCTATATACAATAGTCTCTATATACAGTAGTCCTTACATACAGTAGTCCCTACCTACAGTAGTCCCTACCTACAGTAGTCCCTACATACAATAGTCCCTACATACAATAGTCCCTACATACAATAGTCCCTACATACAATAGTCCCTACCTACAGTAGTCCCTACATACAATAGTCCCTACATACAATAGTCCCTACATACAGTAGTCCCTACATACAATAGTCCCTACCTACAATAGTCCCTACATACAATAGTCCCTACCTACAGTAGTCCCTACATACAATAGTCCCTACATACAGTAGTCCCTACATACAGTAGTCCCTATATACAATAGTCCTTACCTACAGCAGTCCCTACATACAGTAGTTCCTATATACAATAGTCCCTACCTACAGTAGTCCCTACCTACAATAGTCTGTACATACAGTAGGCCCTACATACAATAGTCCCTACATACAGTAGTCCCTACATACAGTAGTCCCTACATACAATAGTCCCTACATACAGTAGTCCCTACATACAGTAGTCCCTACATACAATAGTCCCTACATATAATAGTCCCTACATACAGTAGTCCCTACATACAAGTGTCCCTACCTACAATAGTCCCTACATACAGTAGTCCCTACCTACAGTAGTCCCTACATACAATAGTCCCTACATATAGTAGTCCCTACATACAGTAGTCCCTACATACAATAGTCCCTATATACAATAGTCCCTACATACAGTAGTCCCTACCTACAGTAGTCCCTACATACAATAGTCCCTACATACAATAGTCCCTACATACAATAGTCCCTACATACAATAGTCCCTACATACAGTAGTCCCTACATACAATAGTCCCTACATACAGTAATCCCTACATACAATAGTCCCTACCTACAGTAGTCCCTACATACAGTAGTTCCTACCTACAGTAGTCCCTACCTACAATAGTCCCTACATACAGTAGTCCCTACATACAGTAGTCCCTACATACAATAGTCCCTACATACAGTAGTCTCTATATACAATAGTCCCTACATACAGTAGTCCTTACATACAGTAGTCCCTACCTACAATATTCCCTACATACAGTAGTCTCTATATACAATAGTCCCTACATACAATATTCCCTACATACAGTAGTCCCTACATACAGTAGTCCCTACCTACAATATTCCCTACATACAGTAGTCTCTATATACAATAGTCCCTACATACAATATTCCCTACATACAGTAGTCCCTACATACAGTAGTCCCTACATACAGTAATCCCTACATACAATAGTCCCTACCTACAGTAGTCCCTACATACAGTAGTTCCTACCTACAGTAGTCCCTACCTACAATAGTCCCTACATACAATAGTCCCTACATACAGTAGTCCCTACATACAATAGTCCCTACATACAATAGTCCCTACATACAGTAGTCTCTATATACAATAGTCCCTACATACAGTAGTCCTTACATACAGTAGTCCCTACATACAGTAGTCCCTACATACAGTAGTCCCTACCTACAATATTCCCTACATACAGTAGTCTCTATATACAATAGTCCCTACATACAATATTCCCTACATACAGTAATCCCTACATACAATAGTCCCTACCTACAATAGTCCCTACATACAATAGTCCCTACATACAGTAGTCCCTATATACAATAGTCCCTACATACAGTAATCTCTATATACAATAGTCCCTACATACAGTAGTCCTTACATACAGTAGTCCCTACCTACAGTAGTCCCTACATACAGTAGTCCCTACATACAATAGTCCCTACCTACAATAGTCCCTACATACAGTAGTCCCTACATACAATAGTCCCTACATATAGTAGTCCCTATATACAATAGTCCCTACATACAGTAGTCCCTACCTACAATAGTCCCTACATACAGTAGTCTCTATATACAATAGTCCCTACATACAGTAGCCCCTACATACAGTAGTCCCTATATACAGTAGTCCCTACATACAATAGTCCCTACATACAGTAGTCCCTACATACATAGTCCCTACATACAATAGTCCCTACATACATGTACAGTAGTCCTTACATACAGTAGTCCCTACTTACAGTAGTCCATACATATAGTAGTCCCTACCTACAGTAGTCCCTACCTACAATAGTCCCTACTTACAGTAGTCCCTATGTACAGTAGTCCCTACATGTACATACAATAGTCCCTACATACAATAGTCCCTACATACAGTAGTCCCTACATACAATAGTCCCTGCATACAATAGTCCCTACATACAGTAGTCCCTATATACAGTAGTCCCTACACACAGTAGTCCCTACATACAGTAGTCCTCCTCATAAAGACATCCCCCCCACAATGAAAAAGGGGCCAGACAAGAGGGGTGGCCTCTCTTGAGGGGGACAAGTTAGTAGTTATTTACTATCTCAGTGCATCTGAAATCTGGCCTGACAAGAGGGGCACTACTGTATACTGTTATTGTCTTCATATGAAGTCAACATTGACAACTTGATGTTCACCTCCTATGAAGGCAATAAATGTTATATTATACCCAAACTACACTAAGATGATTAAAACTTGAATGCTTTGTTTTGTAGAAAATAATTTCTGGTATAGTGAATATAATTACTCAAACGGACTGAGAAAAAAAAATTCAACACACTTCCTGTTGTCAGAGGTAATAGACCATGTGACAACCTATTGTTTCCCTCTACATTATACAATGTATGTTTTTGTTTTCCTCTGGGTTGTCTCCCTGGTCAGCAACTTTTCAGTAAAACATCCAAATTATCTTATTATACCCCCGCTCCCCGAAGGGAGAGGGGGTATACTGTTATACCTCTGTCCGTCCTTCCGTTCGTCCAAGTTATTTTTCGTCACATTTTTCTCAGTAACTGTTGATGGCAGAAATCTGATATTTGGTCACAAGCATCATATAGGTACCCCATATTGTGGGTAGTGTTATTGGACCCATCAGATTCCTACTTCCTGTTTGCCGACTTTGTTGATTTTTATTCACATTGAACATATATGCACATTTTTCGTCACATTTTTCTCAGCAACTATTGATGGCAGAAATCTGATATTTGGTCACAAGCTTCATATAGGTACCCCATATCGTGGGAAGCGTTTTTGAACCCATCAGATTCCTACTTCCTGTTTGCCGACTTTGTTGATTTTTATACACATTGAACATATATGTTCATTTTTCGTCGCATTTTTCTAAGCAACTATTGATGACAGGAATTTGATAATTGGTCACAAGCTTCATATAGGTATACCATATTGTGGGAAGCGTTTTTGGACCCGTCAGATTCCTACTTCCTGTTTGCCGACTTTGTTGATTTTTATACACATTGAACATATATGCTCATTTTTCGTCGCATTTTTCTCAGCAACTATTGATGGCAGAAATCTGATATTTGGTCACAAGCTTCATATACATATGTAGGTACCCCATATCGTGGGAAGCGTTTTTTGACCCGTCAGATTCCTACTTCCTGTTTGCCGAAGAGGGGGGGTATCATAGGTGAGCATTAGCTCACACACAGTTCATCTAAGGAAACAAACAATTGTTGTTGTTTTTGTATTATACTTAAAGAAATGAATAGTTTGTTCAAATTTAATTTCCTTTTTTCAAGGCTAGACATAGAAAAGGAATGTAAACGGTTAGTTATTGGATTTAGAGAAACCATTGGAAAATCGGAAGTAAAGAGAACAATTAATGAAATGACGACTATTCTATCAACACCGTCGTGGCAGAAATCAACATTCTGGGTGGTATGTTTCTTCATTTTATTTATAATTGTATTTGAATTTAATCATTTGCCTACATTTATATAAAGTGAAGTACAAACTCTACCTTCAACATTTAAAAGAAAACTAATATAAGATTCTTAAAACTGTTTGCTATTAAGCTGAAAACAATATTTCAAATCATAAATTTGACATCACTTATTAGTTTATAGTCAAGCTTACCAATATTCAAGTGATGTTCAAAATACATGTGTTCTTCATAATTATGATATGTTATAGAATCTTGTCATGTCTGAATACACTAACATATGTTACTTCTAATGGTATTGTAATTTACTACAGCAAGAAAACATGGCTAACCAGTGTCAGAAATGTCAGCAGAAGTTTAACTTTGTTAGGAGTAAACACAACTGTAAGGTGTGTGGGAGGGCTTTGTGTAAAGCCTGCTCCTTTAAAGATGTCATCGTATACTTACCAGATGATGAAGACACTACAGAACCTAGATTGTCTGTTATCAAGATAATAGGGGTCAGTTTAAATTGTTATCAAAATTATAGGGGTCAATTTGAATTGTTAATCAAGATTATAGGGGTCAACTTTATTTATTTAATCCATTTTAGAAGAGGAATGAATATAATATTGGATTATTACATGAATATTGATGAATATTGGAACAGAATATTATATTGTACAAAGTTGCGACTGCAATTGATATTCCGCTTGGGCAATATTTATAAATATACATACAATAACCACTTTATTGTATAGTAAATCTTTAAAAATGATGAGAGAATCATTTTATCCTGTTAATGTTTTATAGTGCTAGCTTAATGAAAGAACAGTCCGCGGATAGACATGACGCCCCACTTGGTCACATTATTCTGATTCTGAGCCAACCAGTCTCTTTCTCATTAATGCTGCATCCTTAGTGTAGAAGCAACAAATACCAATTTGATAGTCGTTGGTTTGACCTGATCTGGGCTTGAACCCATGATCTAACACAGTCGTTGGTTTGACCTGATCTGGGCTTGAACCCATGATCTACCACACTCGTTGGTTTGACCTGATCTGGGCTTGAACCCATGATCTACCACAGTCGTTGGTTTGACCTGATCTGGGCTTGAACCCATGATCTACCACACTCGAAGCGAGCATTCTAACCATTACACCACCTATGAGGTTACCCCTAAAGAAGTTGAAGGCATATAACATGGCATAATACAACACAAATATGCAATAAATATCAAGGTTCAATAGAAAATTGAAATATTATTGAATATAATGTAAGCAGTCATAATAAAGAATGTGTTTTATTGAAGAAATGTTTATATCCTTGTCTAATCTCCCCATTACATGTATGATGCTTGGTTCAGGTTAATCACAATGATAGCAGTTATTGTGAAATAGGTTTGGGTTTATGGTGTTTAATGCCACTTTCAACAATATTTCCGTTATATCGTGGCGGTCAGTTTTATTGGTGGAGGAAACCGGAGTACCCAGGGGAAAATACTGACCTGTCGTACGTCACTGACAAACTTTTTCACATAATGTTGTATCGTGTTATGAAATAACAGTTGTAAATGAAGTAATTACGTGTATGTGACAATACTATTGAATTTTATCTGTTACAATCTTAATTTTACACACCTATGCACATGTATAAACAATACACAAAATAAACAAAATCTGATTGAGTTGATTTCACTATCATTAATGAAAGAAAATAACTTTCATAGTTCTTTGTTGAGTTAGCAAAAATAGGAACACCCCAGAAAATAAACTTCAAATTACTTATCTCCCTTGAATTTACATGAAGATTATATATTGAAGTTTGGTTAAAATAAAAAGTTGTCATACCTCTCTACAATTTCATCACTGTTAGTGGACTAGACTGTAGATGGATTTTTTGGTCTTACCAATAAATGTAATCTACATGTATGATACAACTCTAAAATATCTAATATGTTTTATGTGTGATCTGTTTCACTATAAATGTCTTTTGAAAAGTCATAAAACACAACATGATTGATTTTATTTTTGGTGTTTAATGCCACTTTCAGCAATATTTCAGCTATATCATGGCGACCAGTTTTAGTCGTGGAAGAAGCCAGAGTACCCGGAGAGAACCACCGACCACGGGCAAGCAACTGGTAAACTTTATCTCTTGCGGCTGCGATATAACACAACAGACAAAGTGTTAAGGTCTTAGGTGGGGTTTATGGTATTTAATGCCACTTTCAACAATATTTCAGTTATATCGTGGCAGTGTGTTGTTTAGGTTATATGAATTTCACAGAGCTAATTATATTTCAGTGTCCATCTGTGGAACCAGAATTAGCATTGTATGTAAGAGTTTGTGAATCATGTCTAAGCAAACTGAAAACCAGACAGTTTGATAAAGTTGAACAGGAAGAGAAGATGTTAGACAAGGGAGGCTACTCTTTAGAATTATTAATCAAACTACATACTACTATGCACAAAAATGAAATGAAAATGGAAGACCAGTTATGTGAGGTACATTGTACTCAAATTATCAAGGAAGATTAGAACAAAAATACTTGAGCATGATTCCACATAAGACTGAAATAGCAAATATTGCCACTTCTTATACCTGGCATATATTTATTATCTCCCCTTTCTATAGTCTTCTGCCACATTAGATAATAAAATTACTTTTCATCGGCCGTTGTTGTCTGTTGTGAAAACTTTACTGATCTAACTTCTTATTGATTTTATTTAAAAATTTGTTCTTGTTGCGAATAATCATATGAAATTGGTTTTATAAAGTAGTATTATATGATAAACAACAACTTGTAAAGAGTTGTTGGCACTGGCCTGTTACAAGGCAAAATTGTTCAGCCTTTTTATTTTGAAGTATTATTTTCTCTTTGACCTGTGGTAATGAAATGTTCTAAGTATAGTACTAGTCCTAACCTAGAGGATGGTAGATGGGATATGGGTGCTAAACACACTGACGACAATATTTCAGTTGTATAATCATGGTCAAATTTCTAAGTGTATGGAACAGTAGTTCCTGAGAAAATCATTGCCCTTCTGCTGGACACTGACAAATTTTATGACATAAAGTTTGTATTAATTACACACCATCAAGGGTAAGTATCATTTACCCTTGGAAGGTTATACATGCTAATCCATTATAATGAATTATTAATGTGTGTGTATTATACATTAATGTGTGTGTATTATACATTAATGTGTATTATACAGTACTAATTACAGTAATCATATTGTATCTATCTAGTACCAAGTTATTATAGAAAGTTTAGCAGACAACAGTAAAAATCTAAGTAGTAGTGGAAAAAGTAACATACAGACAGTAGCTAAAGCTCAGGTGTGTACCACACTTATACCATAGTTAAAACAGATAGTAACTAAAGCAGTAAAACAGATATTTGCGAACATCAAATCCCCAATTGATGCCGGCAACTTGTCATATTCAATACTGTTATTTCTATTCTAATGCAAGACAAAGCAAATTTTCAATTGAGCTTAAGAAAGGGCCTGTGAATTGAAAGTGCTAAAATTCTATGAAATATTGTCGAAAACTTTGGCAGATAAATGTCATAGAAAATCGTGATATTATATGAAAATGTATATCGTAAACACTGGACATTATTTCTCAACATAAAATCTAACAATAAATTTTTAGGCAATGTATTTATTTTCTTTCATACTTTAGTAATTGACATATTGAATTTCAAGAATTCAATATGGCCGCTTATTCACACTAGAAACCTTAGCCGTCTTCTACCTTTAATCACAGTACTGATACTGTGAGTTTGTCTGTTGCCACTTAAAGGTATACTAATATCAGTGACTTACTATAGTTCAGTGTGTTCTCTGGGTACTCCAATATCCTCCACATACAAAACTAATGGCCATGATATAACTGATTAATCTATTAGGCTTTGTCTAATGGCCATGATATAACTGATTAATCTATTAGGCTTTGTCATTTTTTTCCTTTGATCTCTACAAATGATAATAAGAGATAGTAAGATTATATGACAATTTTCATATCACACCCCATATCACCCCTTATCAACCCATATTAGCATTAAACAACTGTCATAATCCAGACCAATCATTTCATGGGTCTGTATACTAGGGTTGTTGATTTGATAATAACCTTATATTATGTCGTGGCCGTGATCGTATGGTAGTTGGATTACCTATGCAATCAGTGCCTATCACCACTGATGTTGTGAGTTCGAATCTCAATCAGGGCAAGGTGTACTCGATACAACATTATGTGATAAAGTTTGGCAGTAACTTTGGTTTTCTCCGGATACTCCTGTTTCCTCCACCAATTAAACTGACTGCCACGATATAACTGAAATACTGTTGAAAGTGGCATTAAATACCATAAACCAAACCTAAATTATGTACACGACATGTGTATATCATTTAATTATTTTACAGGAAGATCTAGCAGATTTTCTGGCACAATATGTTTTAAACATACAAAAAATCAAAAAGATGACACCAGAATCAAATACACAGGCTATTCTGTTTAAAAATTGTTTAAAGGTAAGTCATAATATCTTATGATATACAAAATATGTATAGTGTCAGAAAATATATAATTTATTTGTACATGCTTTAGAAACAGGAAGAAAAGTGAGACTTTGGAGCTTCTCTGTCCTGGTTCACAGTGAATACTGACAATGTATGTATCGTGTGTTTATCTTGCATGCAATGTCAAAACTACACAACTGTCAAAATGTATTAAAGAGAAAAGAAATATGTGTTCTCTATCTTGTCAGAGCTTATACTGTTACCATTTCTTATCGATCACTATACAGAAAAGGTACCAGAGAATCTTTCTTAGATCCAGTCCTAAATAACCGTGAAGTTTATTTCTTCTTCTTCCTGTAAAGAGTCCAGTCCTAAATAACCATGAAGTTTATTTCTTCTTCTTCCTGTAAAGAGTGTACTCAAGGCTGAGTGTAATTACTCCGTGCATGTCTGTACTGTACAGTTAAAATACTCAAGGCTGATTGTAATTACTCCGTGCATGTCTGTACTGTACAGTTAAAATACTCAAGGCTGAGTGTAATTACTCTGTGCATGTCTGTACTGTACAGTTAAAATACTCAAGGCTGAGTGTAATTACTCCGTGCATGTCTGTACTGTACAGTTAAAATACTCAAGGCTGATTGTAATTACTCCGTGCATGTCTGTACTGTACAGTTAAAATACTCAAGGCTGAGTGTAATTACTCTGTGCATGTCTGTACTGTACAGTTAAAATACTCAAGGCTGAGTGTAATTACTCCGTGCATGTCCGTACTGTACAGTTAAAATACTCAAGGCTGAGTGTAATTACTCTGTGCATGTCTGTACTGTACAGTTAAAATACTCAAGGCTGAGTGTAATTACTCCATGCATGTCTGTACTGTACAGTTAAAATCAAAATAGTATTTACAGTTAAAAACAGGGTGGAGCACTATTTACATCTGGGACTGTACAGGAAGGGTAATGGACCCTACCCCTGTTTTAGTAGTTAAGATCAAACAATTGCAGGATCAATGTAATTTACAGTATATATAGTAATTATGACACTTAACATACATATCTTAGCTCTCTATGGTGATTTCACATGCTTTATGCAAGGACAATATAATTTCCAGATTTAAGACACTTCCAAACCGATCACTATTGAAAGATTAGATGTTAAATACTTGCATAATTGCACTGTTGTCTTTTTTATTCATTGTAGTGAACATTTGCTAAAAATATTACAATACAATGCTTTAAGAAAAGAAAGTTTAAACAGTGTTGGTCGACAATTCCACCAATATCAACAAAACAAAAGAAAGTTTAAACAGTGATGGTCAATAATTCCACCAATATCAACAAAACAAAAGAAAGTTTAAACAGTGATGGTCAATAATTCCACCAATATCAACAAAACAAAAGAAAGTTTAAACAGTGATGGTCAATAATTCCACCAATATCAACAAAACAAAAGAAAGTTTAAACAGTGTTGATCAACAATTCCACCAATATCAACAAAAGGAACAATTGTCTCTCACCTTATTGCACATACTTTTTGTATAGGTGCATTTACATGAAGTATGTAATATAGTTTGTTTTTAGATGAATAGCATAATATCATGTTTAATTAACTACCACATTTTATATTTTTTAGGGCAAGTGTGATTTTTACTTTGAAAACCAGTTTAGATACAAAAGTCTGAAGAAGACATTGGAAAGTTCTACACCACCAGAAATATTAGAATGTATACAAAGAACGGTAGATAAACATGTATGTATTAACAGCTACTGTGTAAGTGTAAACAGTAGATAAACATGTATGTATTAACAGCTACTGTGTAAGTGTAAACAGTAGATAAACATGTATGTATTAACAGCTACTGTGTAAGTGTAAACAGTAGATAAACATGTATGTATTAACAGCTACTGTGAGTGTGTAAGTGTAAACAGTAGATAAACATGTATGTATTAACAGCTACTGTGTAAGTGTAAACAGTAGATAAACATGTATGTATTAACAGCTACTGTGTAAGTGTAAACAGTAGATAAACATGTATGTATTAACAGCTACTGTGTAAGTGTAAACAGTAGATAAACATGTATGTATTAACAGCTACTGTGTAAGTGTAAACAGTAGATAAACATGTATGTATTAACAGCTACTGTGTAAGTAAACAGTAGATAAACATGTATGTATTAACAGTATAGGTTGGGGGAATTTTTGCTTAATTTGCATTTCACTAAACTGTAGAAAAATGTACTGTAAAATTCTGACTATTAGAAAATGTATTCCCTGCAAAATTAATTCAATGTGAAAAGTCCTGTTAACTTATATTTTTGTAGTTACTGTCTAACTGGTCATTTCTGCGGCTATCTAATTTCTGCTGCAATCTAATTTCTGCAGTCAGTTCCAGACAGAAGAAATTTAAATAGCAGAATATCATGTAAAATAAATGTTTAATATCGAGATAGGTCTTCTATACATTATACATGTACATGTCCTGAGGTGTAGATATCTCATAGTCGTATATTAACATTCACTGAAACGTACTCACGTACATTTCAACTTTGTCATACTTTGAATTCATATTGGTCAGGAAACATGTCGATGTTTAAATATTTAAAAAGAAGGAAGGATCCTTATATTACCTAATCTAAATGGATCTTTGTTCCGTCAATTTTGCCGTTAATTCCTTGTCAAAAAAGCTTCGATTTCTAGAACAGTAGATCTATTTTTATAATTTGAATAATAATAAATCAGTACAAATTACCATTTCAAACTCTATCCGCCACGATATAACTGAAATATTGTTGAAAGTGGTGTTAAACACCATAAAACCAAACCAAACCATTTCAAACTCAACTCCAATTCATTTGGAAGTGTCAACTATTTAATTAGACCTAATTACTTTATTCAGAAAAAAGAAAAATACTGGTACTGTATAACTGTTTACAAAACAATTAAAGGTTATTTAGCTGTGGCTTCATGATTTTTAACAGTTAATTACAATTGATAAAGATCTAGAAATATTACCAATAATTGAACAATTATTGAAACAATTACATGATCAATCATAATAAAGTTTCTTAAAGCAATATTTAAAATTGTTATTACATCAATTTTCATGTAGAGTTTTTTTGTAAAATTGTTATAGTTGATGCGATCAAATAACATCAAGCTGCATGATCTCAGGATTCATCTAAAAACTTTCAAACTGCAAAAAAAAATTCAACAAAAAATAAATGTCTTCTTTTTAGTCCAAAACCGCAGAAATTTCACACTGCAGAAATTACTGGTTATATGATATATGCATTATGCTCATAGTTGGGTTAATTTATGCTAATATCATCCTTCTGGAGCACATAAGATTATGTTCTGATCCTTCTGGAGCAACTGAGTGTATGTTCTGATCCTTCTGGAGCAACTGAGTGTATGTTCTGATCTTTCTGGAGCACCTGAGCTTAAGTTCTGATCCTTCTGGAGCAACTGAGTGTATGTTCTGATCCTTCTGGAGCATCTGAGTGTATGTTCTGATCCTTCTGGAGCAACTGAGTGTATGTTCTGACCCTTCTGGAGCACCTGGGCTTAAGTTCTGATCCTTCTGGAGCATCTGAGTGTATGTTCTGATCCTTCTGGAGCAACTGAGTGTATGTTCTGACCCTTCTGGAGCACCTGAGCTTAAGTTCTGATCCTTCTGGAGCAACTGAGTGTATGTTCTGATCCTTCTGGAGCATCTGAGGTTATGTTCTGACCCTTCTGGAGCACCTGAGCTTAAGTTCTGATCCTTCTGGAGCATCTGATCCTTCTGGAGCAACTGAGTGTATGTTCTGATCCTTCTGGAGCATCCGAGCTTAAGTTCTGATCCTTCTGGAGCATCTGATCTTATGTTCTGATCCTTCTGGAGCACCTGATCCTATGTTCTGATCCTTCTGGAACACCTGAACTTACATTCTGATCCTTCTGGAGCACCTGATCCTATGTTCTGATCCTTCTGGATCACCTGATCTTACCTTCTGGAGCACCTGAGCTTATCTTCTGACCCTTCTGGAGCACCTGAGCTTAAGTTCTATTCTTTCTGGATCACCTGATCTTATGTTCTGATCCTTCTGGACCACCTGAGATTATGTTCTGATCCTTCTGGAGCACCTGAGATTATGTTCTGATCCTTCAGGAGCACCTGAGATTATGTTCTGATCCTTCTGGAGCATCTGAGCTTATGTTCTGACCCTTCTGGAACACCTGAACTTACGTTTTGATCCTTCTGGAGCACCTGATCCTATGTTCTGATCCTTCTGGATCACCTGATCTTACCTTCTGACCCTTCTGGAGCACCTGATCTTACCTTCTGACCCTTCTGGAGCACCTGAGCTTAAGTTCTATTCTTTCTGGAGCATCTGATCCTTCTGGAGCACCTGATCTTATGTTCTGATCCTTCTGGACCACCTGAGATTATGTTCTGATCCTTCTGGAGCACCTGAGATTATGTTCTGATCCTTCTGGAGCACCTGAGATTATGTTCTGATCCTTCTGGAGTACCTGAGCTTACATTTTGACCCTTCTGGAGCACCTGAGCTTACCTTCTGATCCTTCTGGAGCACCCGAGCGTATGTTCTGATCCTTCTGGAGCACCTGAGCTTATGTTATGATCCTTTTTGAGCACCTGCGCTTATGTTCTGATCCTTCTGGAGCACCTGAGCTTATTTCCTGACCCTTCTGGAGCACCTGAGCTTACTTTCTGACCCTTTTGGAGCACCTGAGCTTACTTCCTGACCCTTCTGGAGCACCTGAGGCTGAGCTTATGTTCTGACCCTTCTGGAGCACCTGAGAGTTCACCTTCTGACCCTTCTGGTGCACTTAAGCTTACAGTGACAAGACTTACGAGTCAGAGTTTTGTACTTTGATATTGGCAAGATTAGAATTTAATTAATTACATTTGAATTTTTAGGCAATAGTGAGCACTCAACTTTATATCAGACAGCTGACGTATGAGACACTACACCTCTGTGATAAATACAAACTTAGTGATGATATTCCCCAGAAATTAACAGAAACTGATGAGGTAAGATGGTTGGTTTGGGGTTTATGGTGTTTAATGCCACTTTCAACAATATTTCAGTTATATTGTGGTGGTCATTTTATTGGTGGAGAAAACCAGAGAAAACCACCGACCTGTTGCAAGTCACTGAAAAACTTTATTACATAATGTTGTATCGAGTACACCTCACCATGATCGTGGTTCGAACTCACGTTAGTAGTGATAGGCACTATTTGCACAGGTAGTTGTAAATCCAACTACCATACTATCACGACGGCAGCATGGTAAGACACACCACCTCTGATAAATACAAGCTTAATGACGATATTAACACAATGAGGTAACATAAGATTAATGGCACTTTATAGATACAATCAAGACTCACCATTTCAAACTAGGATATATGGTTTATTGATAGTAGCTTTTAGCTCAATTTATCTAAGATAGTTCAAATATACAGCTTTATCGGTAAGTTGGATAATTTTTCAGCTATATCATGGCGAGAACAAGTTAATTTTCAATGAGATGATGATGAGGTCTTCTTTTTTTCTAGACCAACACGCTGAGTTGGATTTTTATAGTGCTAGCTCACTGAAACAACAGTCTGCGGGTAGATAGTTGTTCCACTCGGATACAATATTCTGATTTCGAGCCAACCAGTCTTTTCTCTTTCTCCTCAATGCTGCGTCCTTAGTGGAGAAGCCACAAATACCAATTATATAGTCTTTGGATTGACCAGACAGGAGCTTGAACCCACGATCTACCGCACTCAGGCGAGAACGCCAGGCATTGCACCACTGATGCGGTCCTAAACTGACTAAAAATTAGTGTTCAGTGTGATATCAAACACATTACGATGTTACCAAAGAAAAAAAAGCTTTGAAGGTCCTGGCAAACTAGTATCACAGCTCGTCCTATACCCCCCCCCCCCCCCCATTTTCAGCTTTTTGATTAAAATTTGTGTTTTATCACATAGAATAATGTCAAAATACCTGTGATCTAACAGTTAAATTTGCTCTAATTTAACAATATGCATTTTAATTTTATAACATGAGAACATCTTTATATGAAGATATTAAATGTGTAATATTTCTAGGATGTAGAGAAGGAAGCTATAGACTGTCTAGAACGTGATGGTGATGATGTAGACGATCATTCAGAACAATTACAAGAACTGTTACAAACACAGCTGAAGGTTAGTTACAAGTCAAGTATCTAGCTCTGTCTTATTTGACAACCAAGCCATGATGGATGATATTCTAATATAAAGTAATATTAATACCATGGAAATAAAATGACAAGCAAAAAATACCCCATTGTCAGAGCAACCCAGAAATCTGATACCTCCAGCACATGTATGCACCAACTCCCACCTTCCTACAAAATATGTGTGTGTGTGTGGGGGGAAATGGGGGGTGGTCAAACCGACCCCATCTCTGTGACACAGGAGCCGTCGTATCTACAACATTACTCCTATCAAAGAGAACTGATTACTTCAACCACCATATATATACACTAGACAGCATACAAGGTCATTGTGAGACATAAAACACCATATATACACTAGACAGCATACAAGGTCATTGTAAGACATAATACACCATATATACACTAGACAGCATACAAGGTCATTGTAAGACATAATACACCATATATACACTAGACAGCATACAAGGTCATTGTAAGACATAATACACCATATATACACTAGACAGCATACAAGGTCATTGTAAGACATAATACACCATATATACACTAGACAGCATACAAGGTCATTGTAAGACATAATACACCATAAATACACTAGACAGCATACAAGGTCATTGTAAGACATAATACACCATAAATACACTAGACAGCATACAAGGTCATTGTAAGACATAATACACCATATATACACTAGACAGCATACAAGGTCATTGTAAGACATAATACACCATATATACACTAGACAGCATACAAGGTCATTGTAAGACATAATACACCATATATACACTAGACAGCATACAAGGTCATTGTAAGACATAATACACCATATATACACTAGACAGCATACAAGGTCATTGTAAGACATAATACACCATATATACACTAGACAGCATACAAGGTCATTGTAAGACATAATACACCATATATACACTAGACAGCATACAAGGTCATTGTAAGACATAATACACCATATATACACTAGACAGCATACAAGGTCATTGTAAGACATAATACACCATAAATACACTAGACAGCATACAAGGTCATTGTAAGACATAATACACCATATATACACTAGACAGCATACAAGGTCATTGTAAGACATAATACACCATATATACACTAGACAGCATACAAGGTCATTGTAAGACATAATACACCATATATACACTAGACAGCATACAAGGTCATTGTAAGACATAATACACCATATATACACTAGACAGCATACAAGGTCATTGTAAGACATAATACACCATATATACACTAGACAGCATACAAGGTCATTGTAAGACATAATACACCATAAATACACTAGACAGCATACAAGGTCATTGTAAGACATAATACACCATATATACACGAGACAGCATACAAGGTCATTGTAAGACATAATACACCATAAATACACTAGACAGCATACAAGGTCATTGTAAGACATAATACACCATATATACACTAGACAGCATACAAGGTCATTGTAAGACATAATACACCATATATACACTAGACAGCATACAAGGTCATTGTAAGACATAATACACCATATATACACTAGACAGCATACAAGGTCATTGTAAGACATAATACACCATATATACACTAGACAGCATACAAGGTCATTGTAAGACATAATACACCATATATACACTAGACAGCATACAAGGTCATTGTAAGACATAATACACCATATATACACTAGACAGCATACAAGGTCATTGTAAGACATAATACACCATATATACACTAGACAGCATACAAGGTCATTGTAAGACATAATACACCATATATACACTAGACAGCATACAAGGTCATTGTAAGACATAATACACCATAAATACACTAGACAGCATACAAGGTCATTGTAAGACATAATACACCATATATACACTAGACAGCATACAAGGTCATTGTAAGACATAATACACCATATATACACTAGACAGCATACAAGGTCATTGTAAGACATAATACACCATAAATACACTAGACAGCATACAAGGTCATTGTAAGACATAATACACCATATATACACTAGACAGCATACAAGGTCATTGTAAGACATAATACACCATAAATACACTAGACAGCATACAAGGTCATTGTAAGACATAATACACCATATATACACTAGACAGCATACAAGGTCATTGTAAGACATAATACACCATAAATACACTAGACAGCATACAGGGTCATTGTAAGACATAATACACCATATATACACTAGACAGCATACAAGGTCATTGTAAGACATAATACACCATATATACACTAGACAGCATACAAGGTCATTGTAAGACATAATACACCATAAATACACTAGACAGCATACAAGGTCATTGTAAGACATAATACACCATATATACACTAGACAGCATACAAGGTCATTGTAAGACATAATACACCATAAATACACTAGACAGCATACAAGGTCATTGTAAGACATAATACACCATATATACACTAGACAGCATACAAGGTCATTGTAAGACATAATACACCATATATACACTAGACAGCATACAAGGTCATTGTAAGACATAATACACCATATATACACTAGACAGCATACAAGGTCATTGTAAGACATAATACACCATAAATACACTAGACAGCATACAAGGTCATTGTAAGACATAATACACCATATATACACTAGACAGCATACAAGGTCATTGTAAGACATAATACACCATATATACACTAGACAGCATACAAGGTCATTGTAAGACATAATACACCATATATACACTAGACAGCATACAAGGTCATTGTAAGACATAATACACCATATATACACTAGACAGCATACAAGGTCATTGTAAGACATAATACACCATATATACACTAGACAGCATACAAGGTCATTGTAAGACATAATACACCATATATACACTAGACAGCATACAAGGTCATTGTAAGACATAATACACCATATATACACTAGACAGCATACAAGGTCATTGTAAGACATAATACACCATAAATACACTAGACAGCATACAAGGTCATTGTAAGACATAATACACCATATATACACTAGACAGCATACAAGGTCATTGTAAGACATAATACACCATATATACACTAGACAGCATACAAGGTCATTGTAAGACATAATACACCATAAATACACTAGACAGCATACAAGGTCATTGTAAGACATAATACACCATATATACACTAGACAGCATACAAGGTCATTGTAAGACATAATACACCATATATACACTAGTCAGCATACAAGGTCATTGTAAGACATAATACACCATATATACACTAGACAGCATACAAGGTCATTGTAAGACATAATACACCATAAATACACTAGACAGCATACAAGGTCATTGTAAGACATAATACACCATATATACACTAGACAGCATACAAGGTCATTGTAAGACATAATACACCATAAATACACTAGACAGCATACAAGGTCATTGTAAGACATAATACACCATATATACACTAGACAGCATACAAGGTCATTGTAAGACATAATACACCATATATACACTAGACAGCATACAAGGTCATTGTAAGACATAATACACCATATATACACTAGACAGCATACAAGGTCATTGTAAGACATAATACACCATAAATACACTAGACAGCATACAAGGTCATTGTAAGACATAATACACCATATATACACTAGACAGCATACAAGGTCATTGTAAGACATAATACACCATAAATACACTAGACAGCATACAAGGTCATTGTAAGACATAATACACCATATATACACTAGACAGCATACAAGGTCATTGTAAGACATAATACACCATATATACACTAGACAGCATACAAGGTCATTGTAAGACATAATACACCATAAATACACTAGACAGCATACAAGGTCATTGTAAGACATAATACACCATATATACACTAGACAGCATACAAGGTCATTGTAAGACATAATACACCATATATACACTAGACAGCATACAAAGTCATTGTAAGACATAATACACCATATATACACTAGACAGCATACAAGGTCATTGTAAGACATAATACACCATATATACACTAGACAGCATACAAGGTCATTGTAAGACATAATACACCATATATACACTAGACAGCATACAAGGTCATTGTAAGACATAATACACCATATATACACTAGACAGCATACAAGGTCATTGTAAGACATAATACACCATAAATACACTAGACAGCATACAAGGTCATTGTAAGACATAATACACCATATATACACTAGACAGCATACAAGGTCATTGTAAGACATAATACACCATATATACACTAGACAGCATACAAGGTCATTGTAAGACATAATACACCATATATACACTAGACAGCATACAAGGTCATTGTAAGACATAATACACCATAAATACACTAGACAGCATACAAGGTCATTGTAAGACATAATACACCATATATACACTAGACAGCATACAAGGTCATTGTAAGACATAATACACCATATATACACTAGACAGCATACAAGGTCATTGTAAGACATAATACACCATAAATACACTAGACAGCATACAAGGTCATTGTAAGACATAATACACCATATATACACTAGACAGCATACAAGGTCATTGTAAGACATAATACACCATATATACACTAGACAGCATACAAGGTCATTGTAAGACATAATACACCATATATACACTAGACAGCATACAAGGTCATTGTAAGACATAATACACCATAAATACACTAGACAGCATACAAGGTCATTGTAAGACATAATACACCATATATACACTAGACAGCATACAAGGTCATTGTAAGACATAATACACCATATATACACTAGACAGCATACAAGGTCATTGTAAGACATAATACACCATATATACACTAGACAGCATACAAGGTCATTGTAAGACATAATACACCATATATACACTAGACAGCATACAAGGTCATTGTAAGACATAATACACCATAAATACACTAGACAGCATACAAGGTCATTGTAAGACATAATACACCATATATACACTAGACAGCATACAAGGTCATTGTAAGACATAATACACCATATATACACTAGACAGCATACAAGGTCATTGTAAGACATAATACACCATATATACACTAGACAGCATACAAGGTCATTGTAAGACATAATACACCATAAATACACTAGACAGCATACAAGGTCATTGTAAGACATAATACACCATATATACACTAGACAGCATACAAGGTCATTGTAAGACATAATACACCATAAATACACTAGACAGCATACAAGGTCATTGTAAGACATAATACACCATATATACACTAGACAGCATACAAGGTCATTGTAAGACATAATACACCATATATACACTAGACAGCATACAAGGTCATTGTAAGACATAATACACCATATATACACTAGACAGCATACAAGGTCATTGTAAGACATAATACACCATATATACACTAGACAGCATACAAGGTCATTGTAAGACATAATACACCATATATACACTAGACAGCATACAAGGTCATTGTAAGACATAATACACCATATATACACTAGACAGCATACAAGGTCATTGTAAGACATAATACACCATATATACACTAGACAGCATACAAGGTCATTGTAAGACATAATACACCATAAATACACTAGACAGCATACAAGGTCATTGTAAGACATAATACACCATATATACACTAGACAGCATACAAGGTCATTGTAAGACATAATACACCATATATACACTAGACAGCATACAAGGTCATTGTAAGACATAATACACCATATATACACTAGACAGCATACAAGGTCATTGTAAGACATAATACACCATATATACACTAGACAGCATACAAGGTCATTGTAAGACATAATACACCATATATACACTAGACAGCATACAAGGTCATTGTAAGACATAATACACCATATATACACTAGACAGCATACAAGGTCATTGTAAGACATAATACACCATAAATACACTAGACAGCATACAAGGTCATTGTAAGACATAATACACCATAAATACACTAGACAGCATACAAGGTCATTGTGAGACATAATACACCATATATACACTAGACAGCATACAAGGTCATTGTAAGACATAATACACCATAAATACACTAGACAGCATACAAGGTCATTGTAAGACATAATACACCATATATACACTAGACAGCATACAAGGTCATTGTAAGACATAATACACCATATATACACTAGACAGCATACAAGGTCATTGTAAGACATAATACACCATATATACACTAGACAGCATACAAGGTCATTGTAAGACATAATACACCATATATACACTAGACAGCATACAAGGTCATTGTAAGACATAATACACCATAAATACACTAGACAGCATACAAGGTCATTGTAAGACATAATACACCATATATACACTAGACAGCATACAAGGTCATTGTAAGACATAATAGAGCAACAATTGCCAATTCTCAACAAAAAACTAATTGCCAACACTATTCCCTGCCATCTGCAAGGAAGCGACAGAACACTGCCAAAACAAGATGTAAGCATCCTTAGAAAAACCCTTTGAAAGACAAGACAAGAAGACCCTTCTACCACAAGTCTCTGACTCAACAGCCCAGTACCCAGAAGACTGTGATGCTGCAAAAAGTCTGAACACAAACTGCAAGCTTGAGTGCAACACACAAGCTGTGAAATATAAAATTCTTCACATACGGGAGCATCCAATATACCGGTGTATCACCATCAAGGTGTGAAATATTTATAACAGCAAAACTAGTTATCTCCCTTGTCACAGAGTCTGGTAGAAAGTTGACCACTGGTGTCAAACTAGAGGTAGATGTCAAGAAATGAGGAAGCTGTTTCAGTCGTTTCTTTTATCTCAAGTTCCGTGTGGTATTTTAATAGAATACAGCAATGATAAAGATGTTATGATTAGAATATTATGGTTATATTGTTATATTGTGAATTTTATTGTAACAAATTTTATTTTCGATCTCTTTCAGTAAATAATATATTCGATCAGATGTTATCAATTTGGTTATGATGAAATAATGTTGAAGGGTCTCTGGAGATTTATTCTATAAATAGCTTCACTATACAATCAAGTGTTATTTTTGTAAGAACTTTCTTTGTAATGATCAGGTTTATACTGCAGATTAAAGGGGAGATAACTAAAGGATATCTTTCTTCTACTTGAACTACATTTGTTCTGTATTTACTTTATAAGCAACAATATGTGAGCAGGTGAGCATGAAAAAATAACTCCAAATATCAGGTTAAAATAGAATTAAAAATAACTCCAAATATCAGGTTAAAATAAAATTTTAAAAAACCTCCAAATATCAGGTAAAAATAAGATTTTAAATAACCCTCAAAATCTCAGATTGAAATACAAATTTTAAAAAACCCTCCAAATCTCAGGTTGAAGTAAAATTTTAAAAAAATCTCCAAATCTCAGGTTAAAGTAAATTTAAAAAAAACCTCCAAATCTCAGGTTAAAATAAAATAAAAAGAACCCCTCCAAATCTCAGGTAAAAATAATATTTTAAAAAACCCTCCAAATCTCAGGTAAAAATTCAATTAAAAAAAAACCTCCAAATCTCAGGTAAAAATTCAATTAAAAAAACACTTCAAATCTCAGGTAATTATATATTTTTTTTAAATCTCATGGATCAGGGAGTATTTTTTAGATGAGAGGCTTATTTAAACACAATGATTGTAACAGAAAGCAGGCTTGTTCTTGTATAATGAAACCTTTACAGCTGCTAAATAATTGAGTACACAGGTGTTAAAACCTCATTGAACCTTCTTATTCAGTAAGATGTAGAATCTAATTTACTCATGTGCCATTTATTTCAGGATCATCGCCTTATTAAGTTATCTAGAAGAATATTAAAACATTCAGGGTCTACCCATGCAGCAGATATGTTAATTAGAAGATCAACTGACATTCTACATCAGGTCAAAGTTCAACTGATGTTGAAATCAGCAAACAGAAGTTTTCCTTTGACAAAACAAACTCTTGATCAAACGCTTGACCAATTAACAGCAGTAACTTTAAAAGATGTTATCAAATAGGAAAAATACTTTTGTATTATGCATTTGTTGTTCAATGAATTATATTGTTTGTTTGTTTGATGGTGTTTAACCCCACTTTCAACAATATTTCAGCTATATCGTGGCGGTCAGTTTTATTGATGGAGGAAACCGGAGGACCTTGAGAAAACCACCGACCTGTCGCAAGTCACTGACAAACTTTATCACATCATGTTGTACACCTCGTCCTGATCGAGATTCGAACTCACAACTTTAATGGTAATAGGCACTGATTGCATAGGTAGTTGTAAATCCAACTACCTTATGATCACGGCCACGACAGCTCCTTAATGAATTATATGATAATTGATCTATTAAATATACAAATTCTTTTGTATTGGGTACTTGTTCAATGTTATTGTGTAATATATTTATTTATGAAGTAGATTCATCAAAGTTTAAGCATAAGATCATATGCTGGTAACCTTCTTATTGATTATAGCACAGATACATTATAGAACAAGGCTACGAAATGACATTAAAATGGGTCATCAAACTGTTAACATTTTATATCTGCTATTTATTTTAAGTTCTCAGCTATTATTTTTTACATGTTTGAAAGAGAACGAAGCCTGTTTTTACATTTGATATGATTCCTATATTTACTAATAAATATCTGTTTGGCTATTAAACAATTCATTACTAATAAATATCTGTTTGGCTATTGAACAATTCATTACTAATAAATATCTGTTTGGCTATTAAACAATTCATTAGTAATAAATATCTGTTTGGCTATTAAACAATTCATTAGTAATAAATATCTGTTTGGCTATTAAACAATTCATTAGTAATAAATATCTGTTTGGCTATTAAACAATTCATTACTAATAAATATCTGTTTGGCTATTAAACAATTCATTAGTAATAAATATCTGTTTGGCTATTAAACAATTCATTACTAATAAATATCTGTTTGGCTATTAAACAATTCATTAGTAATAAATATCTGTTTGGCTATTAAACAATTCATTAGTAATAAATATCTGTTTGGCTATTAAACAATTCATTACTAATAAATATCTGTTTGGCTATTAAACAATTCATTACTAATAAATATCTGTTTGGCTATTAAACAATTCATTACTAATACATGTAAATATTTTACTGTAGACATGTCTAATTACAAAACATCTTATATTAGTTTGAATGATAAGTTGAGATCACAAATGTGAAGCACTGGAAATGAATAATATGACCAATAATATAATATATTCCGTTTATAGAAAGGTTTTGGAAGGTGTTATTTACTTTAGTTAAGTTTAAAAAAAAAACATTATTTAGCTAGTGATTTGTTTATGGAAATGACAGAATATAAACATTAATTGGACATGAATTTAGTTCAGAGATATACTACAAAATCTATAGAATAAAACAGTAACCCCCCTCAAACCGTTATAGTTCATAATTATTAGATGAGCTACGAACACTTATTATAGCTTTAGGATTTTTGTCGACTAGATCATCATGTAGACTTAAACTTGTAATTTTATATTTGATTTTATAGTTTATACAAGAAAGATATTTTATAAAAGCATTCATTGATTACTTTTTATAAATGTTTGGAAACTTTTTATATTAAAATATTTTTGTTATTATGATTATTTATTAATCTACTATTAAGTGCATTATTTAAAAAAAATGATCAATTGTTAAAATCGTTATTTTTATATATATATATGTAAGACTCGGATCGACATCCAACCTCTAATCGACTTCCAATCCTCTAATCCATGTCCGATTTTTACGTCAGATCTATGTCTTTTTTTCAAATTCTCAAATCGGCGTCCAATTCTCAATTCTATGTCTTTTTTCAAATTCTTAAATAGGCATCCAATTTTCAAATCCGTAGACGAAATGTGGGTCAGGCACACTGAATTTATGCCTGGAACTTTGACGTTTTGCATTCATTTGATATATTATAATATGCAATGCAGATGATGTACAAATTTGACCCACATCCATCATGTGACAAGGTAAAAGCACATACAGAATTTCTTTCTGAAAAGGATGTCGATTTGATAGCAATAAATCAGCCTTGGATCTGAGAATTTGGAAAGCACGCCAATTTGAGAATACCCTTAAATCGGATCGTGATTTCAGATAATGGCATCAGTGAATGCAGATTTGAGGAGTGTACTCCGATTTGAGTCCGGACGCTGATCTGAGTCGATCATATATACAAAATAGTAGTCCATACATGTTCAACAATCAATTTTTTATTTGATTTATATTTTAACATTGTAATTTTTTGCTTATCTATAATTTTGTTATAGATATATATTTTATATGATTTATATAAAATTATGAAAAGTCTTCGTTCTTGTCCATTCTTTTTAACATAATTTAGCCAAAGGACATATATTTGCCATCTTGTGTGGTCTGTCAACATTATCATCTGTTCTAACTTTTCAGTTTTTTTTTATTCTCAAAAATAATTAGACGAAGAACAAAAATACACCATCCATGCATAAATAATTAGATTACCTGTGCAAAGACCTATCAGACTACCTTTACCTTTGATGAAAGGACCATTACAAATATAATTGGCTTGTCTGACAACGAAAAATGGAACATTACAATAAATAATTAGCTTACATGGTCAAAGACAAAAGCACCATTACAAAAATAATTAAAAGAGTTGGAAGATACCAAAGAGGTAATCAGAATCTGTAAATAGAAGAAGAACAGACAACACAATGGCCAAAAGAAAAAGTACAAAAGGACAAACAATGATCTACTAAATACTGGGGGTGAACTCACATGCTTCGGAAGGGTCAGCAATACCTGCTCCACTAGTGGCACCCATTTATCTAGTTACAAACCAGGCTAATCTGGACAAAATTGAAAAAACAATTACAAAAATAATTAGCTAATCTGGACAAAGACCAAAAATACTGCTGTTATAAATACAATAATCTTACCTGAACAAAGACCAAAATAATTACTATTACAAATTTAAATTAGTTTACATGGGCAAAAGCAAGGACAAATTATATATATATACAGAGATAATTGACTTACTTGTGCATATGCCATTACAAAAAGGATTAGTCTATCTGGTCCATGACACATGTTCGAAAATGACAAATTCAGTATTTGAACTTTTAAACAAAATGTCTTCCATATATATATACAGGTATATGAGTTATTTATGATTCAACAATTAAATGAGCTATTTTGTGTGGGGAAATTGTCCAAAGGGACCCAAAATTTCATATGTTTGGAAATTTTTATTTTTCATCTAATGTTCATGAAGTTTTTTTCTTTGCATTGATTGTGACAAGCAGTTCAGATAGACTTGCTGTGCACGGCATTGCCTTTCATTCACTATGGTGATAGAGTACTTATTCCTGATATGTAATGTTGTGATATTTGACATACACTATACTGATGGCGCTCATTTGATAACGATCATGCGATAGGGTACCCAGGGAAAGTATTTTGAATATAGGGAGACCATCAATAGAAGCAATTGTGGCTTTCCAATCTCTCTATTTTTAGTATACCTTATGAGGGTTATTTCAGAAACGTGTCTTGTACACTAAATTTGATATCTGTGTTATTATTACAAGTACTCATGCATCTTCATTCATAAGGAAGGAAGTTTGAGACACTGGTCCATAGATTGGATTCCAAACATGACTTCCCTGGATGCCATATAACACCACAATATGCATTATCACATGGGTGTATGAGTCTGAACTTAAAGATGTATAGCTGATTTGGAATTAATTGAACACAAATCGGTACTATACTTTCACCTCGACTCACCCATGTGTATCTTACCTATCTGACCATGGTTAATATAAATGAGAAACAACACACTTTATTTGTCTATCCTTCGATTTACGGATTCTGATTACCCCTTTGGCATCTTCAGAGTCTTCTAAATATCATCTGTACATCTCCTCATATATTAAATATTCTTTTAATTAACTGTATTCATGTGTGGTTTATCATAAAGTGGACCGAAGTTCTGTTGGAATTGTTAATAAAACCAATATTAAAGATTGAAATGTGTGGAACAAGGCTGGATGGGAGTACAGTACAGATAATATAATTATAGAAGCTTCAAATTAATGTAAATATATTTATTATTTATATTTAATCCATTATACACAGTGTCCATGGTATACTTTGAGATCATCTATAGCCATCATACTTCTATCACCACTTCCAATGTCAGCCTCAAATACAAGCTAAAAAGTAGACGAAACTCAAGTAATTATACAGAAATACTAAAATGTAGATGCAACTCAAGTAATTATACAGAAATAGTATACAAGCTAAAATGTAGATTTAACTCGAGTGATTATACAGAAATACTAAAATGTAGATGTAACTCAAAAGTAATTATACAGAAATACTAAAATGTAGATGTAACTCGGGTAATTATACAGAAATACTAAAGTGTAGATGTAACTCAGGTAATTATACAAACAACTATAAAAGCTAAGATGTAGATGTAACTCCAGTAATTATACAGAAATACTAAAATGTAGATGTAGCACAGGTAATTATACAGAAATACTAAAATGTAGATGTAACTCAAGTAATTATACAGAAATACTCAAATGTAGATGTAACTTAAGTAATTATACAGAAATACTAAAGTGTAGATGTAACTCAAGTAATTATACAGCAATACTAAAATGTAGATGTAACTCAAGTTATTATACAGAAATACTAAAATATAAATGTAACTCAAGTAATTATACAGAAATACTAAGGTGTAGATATAACTCAGGTAATAATACAGAAATACTAAAGTGTAGATGTAGCTCAGGTAATTATACAGAAATACTTAAAAGTGTTAAATGAAAATTATACAAACAAATATAAAAGCAAATATTGATGTAGCTGCAGTAATTATACAGAAATACTAAAATGTAGAGGTAACTCAGGTAATTATACAGAAATACTAAAATATAGATGTAACTCAAGTAATTATACAGAAATACTAAAATGTAGATGTAACTCCAGTAATTATACAGAAATACTTAAAAGTGTTAAATGAACAATTCAAAAACAGTTGTATTAAGTGAGGAAACTACGAATTCTCTGTAAGGTTCTGACAAACTTTATCACATAAGTTTGATTTATCGCCACGTGAGGAAGTAAAACTGACAAACTGTACCAATTAGCTAAAACGTATATGGATGAAAATGAACATGAGAGATTATCCAAGGTTACACTTAGACACAAATTACCTGTAAATGAAGTAATTGAACAGCTCTTTTATTGCTGTTCTACATGTACATTTCAAAGTCACAGCAAGATCTTCAATAAAGAGCAGAACTTGTCCCAAACCCTAGGCTGCTGTTGAGCGGCCAACTCTTCTGGTTAAAAAGTAAGGGTAACCGATCACCATTAAATCTTATACAAGGAAAATGTTATTTAATTTACCAACTTCCTTACCTGCCATTGCAACGGTACATTCATGTTTATTCTTTGTGTGACCCATCCGTGTGTTTGACTTCCGGTCCATTGTTTTATGGTATGATCTATTCTGGGAGCCTCTGCCCTTAATAGGAATGTTTTGACCTGACTACCATATACAAAGTAACTAAATTCAATACAGTTGACACCACTGGGAAGAGTGGTGGTCTGGATTCTTGCTTTCTTATTGTGGTGATGACGGGCATCAGCTAACAGGTAATGTCCTGAAATCCATATGCTTGATTTTGAAAAGTACACAAAAAATCACTACATGTAGTTTAAAAAGATATTGAATTTTTTTATAGAAAAGCAAAATTAATTTGTTGATTTTTACAGAAATGACGGTATAAATAGCCAATAGGAACATAAAATGGAAAATATGAAGTAAATATCATTTCACCCCTATCATATTGTAATGGTGGTGTAATATATGTATGTTCACCTCCCAAATGAGAACTTTGGTTTATTTTCTTTCTTTCCGTTTGCAACGTGTATATATAACAATGTAGAGCTGTATTAATTTAAACAGAATCATATATCATAATAGAACTATTTGAAGTAACTTAACAGAACGTATATCAACCAATATCACACAGACAAACTTTTCTGGTTAAGCAAGCATAATTTACTTACAAAGTGTCCGTCCAGATTTCAATTTTGTTTAGTTTCTTGATACACATTATCATTAGAAAATAAAAAAAAACATTTACGAGGTCTTTAGCTTATATAAGGGATATAATATTTCTGTAAAGTTTACGTGATGACGTCATGTTTATAAGTACAGCTCTATTTACTAAATTATAAAAGGAAAGTTTAAACAGTAATGGTAAATAATTCTACTAATACCAACAAAACAGCAATCACCACACAAAAACAGCAATCACCTCTCACCACACAAAAACAGCAATCACCTCTCACCACACAAAAGCAGCAATCACCTCTCACCACACAAAAACAGCAATCACCTCTCACCACACAAAAACAGCAATCACCTCTCACCACACAAAAACAGCAATCACCTCTCACCACACAAAAGCAGCAATCACCTCTCACCACACAAAAGCAGCAATCACCTCTCACCACACAAAAACAGCAATCACTTCTCACCACACAAAAAGACCACGACATGTGGCGTTCGAAATCCAAGTCCTGACACATTTTGACTATTAAATCGGTCAATGGGATCCTAACACTCTCTAACGACAGTACAGATATAAACAAACGTTAAACAAAACGTACAGAGATTCCCTTCAACTCAAAAAGAGGTAATCAGAAACCGACATTCAAAGAATGGAATGACAGATATTACAAAGGAAATGTAACAAAAAGACAAACAATAAAACACTATACAGAAAAGTTAGCAAGACAAACACCCTAAAACCCAGAGGGTTCTCCGGTAGGGTCACGAATTCCTGCTCCACTAGTGTCGACCGTTGTGTTACTGTTGATGGACAAGAATATCACATCATTTGATATGTAAATCGTGTTGGACACCAGTAACGTTAATAACTATCGTGATACAATTAAGAACGAATTTGAAGATACCAAAGGGGTAATCAGAATTCGTAAATCGAAACAAGACAGACAACACAATGGCCAAAAACAAAAAAAGGACAAAAGGACAAACAACGATCTACAAAACTTACATATAAAACTAAAGATCGAGTAACATAAATTAAACATGAATATCTACAAAACCAATGGGGTAAAGACGAACCGATCATCGTTTTTATGTGGAAATCGTAGCGGATCATAACAGGAATAAAAAAAAATATGAAGACATGACATTATACGATATAAACAACATGAACACCATTCAAAACCGAGTGAACTTGTGTGCTCCGGAAGGCTGTTCTGCATTTCACAGTCACAGTAGGGTTCTTCAATAATGAGAAAAACGCATACTCTAAAGTGAGTGTTAAACGGCATCTAGCCTGAGCGGTACTCTTTACTTTTGCCAATAAAAGCTACATTTGGGCGTCTTTGTCATTTTGATGTTACTTAGTGTATATACATTTGTTTTTTAATTTAATATCCCAGATGCGGGGTTGATATCTAGAAGTACAGGGTTGATATCTAGAAGTACAATTGTATTTCGCTTGGTAAATATGTTCAAATTGAGTTTTGTGTCTGGTTTTTAGGGTATTCTACATTTGAAAATAAAAACTTACCTGCACCATTGGTATGATCGGCCAGGGGACCAGAATTACTAACACCGGTGGGTCCAGATTTCAGCGTCCAATCAAACTGGTCATCATGGAGCTGCTGCAGTGCACATTTACCAGTGGTGATTCCATGTTCAAAATCACACTCAACAATATGAGCTGCAATGAAACGTAGAAATCCTTACAATTATCCTGGAGGAATGAGCAGGATCACCACCCCACCATCCCGTCCATTATCCTGGAGGAATGAGCAGGATCACCACCCCACCATCCCGTCCATTATCCTGGAGGAATGAGCAGGATCACCACCCCACCATCCCGTCCATTATCCTGGAGGAATGAGCAGGATCACCACCCCCACCATCCCGTCGATTATCCTGGAGGAATGAGCAGGATCACCACCCCCACCATCCCGTCGATTATCCTGGAGGAATGAGCAGGATCACCACCCCCACCATCCCGTCGATTATCCTGGAGGAATGAGCAGGATCACCACCCCACCATCCCGTCCATTATCCTGGAGGAATGAGCAGGATCACCACCCCCACCATCCCGTCGATTATCCTGGAGGAATGAGCAGGATCACCACCCCCACCATCCCGTCCATTATCCTGGTGGAATGAGCAGGATCACCACCCCACCATCCCGTCCATTATCCTGGAGGAATGAGCAGGATCACCACCCCCACCATCCCGTCCATTATCCTGGAGGAATGAGCAGGATCACCAGCCCACCATCCCGTCCATTATCCTGGAGGAATGAGCAGGATCACCACTCCACCATCCCGTCGATTATCCTGGAGGAATGAGCAGGATCACCACCCCACCATCCCGTCCATTATTCTTAATTTTATCTGTTAATATGAAAAGGTGGGGATTGGAGTGAATATAAGAAACTCAGGTATATAAAGATAAAATGTTAATTCACAGTAATAAATTTATAAATACTCTATTTTAACATGCATGACGCGTTTCTGGAATAATATTCACCAGTTAATTACCTCAAATTCGAAAGAATGAAAAGTACATGTTCTTCGCCTTGTATTTGAATTAATTAGTTGAGCAGAACTTGTTTACATTTCCGGAGTACATGAGTTCGTCCCGTTTTGATTGGGGTTCGTGTTTTTCGTGTCTTTTTTTTCCATTTACCGTGTTTTTGTTCTCCATTTTCTATTGAATTGTGTTCTTTTAAAACACGTCAACTGTGAGACGTATAGAAGTACATTTTGTATATGTGTTAACAGAGGTTGTATGTATTCTATTCGTGTGCACAGTGGGGATACATGTATAAATATGTGTTTGTGATTAAACAGAATTAACTCACTTGGTTCTTGTGGTGTCGTAATGTGACCAAGATCTAAAATACAAAATATCTTTATATTATATTTATTATTAAGATATATTCAACTCTTAGAATCATCATCCTTTAACCAAATTTGTATACTACACAGTAAATGAGGATTTCACAAGAGGCTATCAATAGCAACCTCTTACATAGTATTATCACTCCCTCATATATTTCTGTTAACATCTCAACATTCATCAAAACGAATTACGTAATATCACAGTCTGATTCGCTCATATTCAAGTATTTATTTATTTCTCGTACACTTATTATCACGGATTTCAATACTCAGATTGTTGTCACGGATTGTTTCGCTCTAGCACGTGATTAAAACCTGTGATATTCTAAGCTATCACATAGCCGGAACCAAATAGTATCTGAACAATGTTAAATTCTTATCTGTTCCGATAATTTCGTTTTTATTGTGGCATCCTTACACGAAGTAGATATAATGACAGAGGCTAACGAAGGCGCGATAACTCTGTAAGATATTGGTGCCATAAATATGGACAAATGGAAGTTTATTCTGTTGAATTATTTTTGTACGGTTCCCTTTAATTCGTAATTTATTAGTATCACCTTATAACACCAAACACGTTTAGTACAATGCAGCAACATCTCATAAAAAACAACTTGTTCTCTCTATTATATGTAAAATAGCTCACTTAGCTTAAAGTAATAATCAACCAATTTGCTGAAATCTCAACCACAAGTCTGAATACAATACACATAACACTTTTAGCTTAACAGTTTGTTTTTGCTAAGCGAGTTAAACATTGATTCAGTGAACCAAACTCGGGAAAAAGAATACCCCTATGTCGTATGAATGTGAATGTACATGATATACTGGGAAATAACTATATATCAAATTAACAGTGTTTTTATTGTTGTTGACAGACGTTTTTCATGTTTCTTTTCCTATCTCCTTTCTTGCTCCTTCCCATTTGTTTATCATTTGTGCCGCATCAACAACTATTGAAAGTGTCACATGTCCTTCTATACATTTCGCTACCACAATAGCATAAAGTTCACACAACGTGAAAACAACACATTGTTACACCTTTTTTTCCCCCTATTTTTTGTAATTATGCTATAATATATAAAAAATTGTATTGTTATCATGATCTACGTGTATTGCTATCATATGGAATTTTAACCACAAACGTTTCGTTTTCAGCAGTTACCTGATCCACAATTATAGAGCTTCTGAATTTTATCGACATCTTCTCTAGAAAGAGCTAATCGTTGTCCCATGATGTGTCCATCTGAATGCTTAGGTATTATGGTTGGCGTTGATTTATCAATGGCAAAGGAGTATGGTCCATAGTGCATGATTGATCCGTAATCATAAGGTTCCCCAAATGTCTGCATGTCATGAGTAGTGTGGATCCGGAAATCTTTGTGTTGAGCTGAAAAAGTGTGAATAAATTTCTACTTTAACAATAAAACGAGAGGAAAAAAATACCACACTATCGGGACATTTCTAAAAATCTAATCGAAACATCGCAGAAACAGAGACAAAATCGATGTCTAACATAAATATACATGACTACTGACTATCACATAAATATACATGACTACTGACTATCACATAAATATACATGACTGCTGACTATCACATAAATATACATGACTGCTGACTATCACATAAATATACATGACTGCTGACTATCATGGCTTGGTATATGTACTTCAATCTAAAGTATCGGGGTTAAACTAGTCTGCCGGCCTAACCTCCCCTCTTAGTGAAATGGTGTGGTCATGTCAGTGTTTTAGGCCTAACCTCCCCTCTTAGTGAAATGGTGTGGTCATGTCAGTGTGTTAGGCCTAACATCCCCTCTTAGTGAAATGGTGTGGTCATGTCAGTGTTTTAGGCCTAACCTCCCCTCTTAGTGAAATGGTGTGGTCATGTCAGTGTTTTAGACCTAACCTCCCCTCTTAGTGAAATGGTGTGGTCATGTCAGTGTGTTAGCCTCTTCGTGAAATGGTGTGGTCATGTCAGTGTGTTAGGCCTAACCTCCCCTCTTAGTGAAATGGTGTGGTCATGTCAGTGTTTTAGACCTAACTTCCCCTCTTAGTGAAATGGTGTGGTCATGTCAGTGTTTTCCACATATGAATTAAACGTTAACCCTGACATATAACAACGTCAACCCTGACATATAACAACGTTAACCCTGACATATAACAACGTTAACCCTGACATATAACAACGTTAACCCTGACATATAACAACGTCAAGCCTGACATATAACAACGTTAACCCTGACATATAACAACGTCAACCCTGACATATAACAACGTTAACCCTGACATAAAACAACGTTAACCCTGACATATAACAACGTTAACCCTGACATATAACAACGTTAACCCTGACATATAACAACGTTAACCCTGACATATAACAACGTCAACCCTGACATATAACAACGTTAACCCTGACATATAACAACGTTAACCCTGACATATAACAACGTTAACCCTGACATATAACAACGTCAAGCCTGACATATAACAACGTTAACCCTGACATATAACAACGTTAACCCTGACATATAACAACGTCAATCCTGACATATAACAACGTTAACCCTGACATATAACAACGTTAACCCTGACATATAACAACGTTAACCCCGACATATAACAACGTTAACCCTGACATATAACAACGTCAAGCCTGACATATAACAACGTTAACCCTGACATATAACAACGTCAACCCTGACATATAACAACGTTAACCCTGACATATAACAACGTCAAGCCTGACATATAACAACGTTAACCCTGACATATAACAACGTTAACCCTGACATATAACAACGTTAACCCTGACATATAACATCGTTAAGCCTGACATATAACAACGTCAAGCCTGACATATAACAACGTTAACCCTGACATATAACAACGTCAACCCTGACATATAACAACGTTAACCCTGACATATAACAACGTCAAGCCTGACATATAACAACGTTAACCCTGACATATAACAACGTTAACCCTGACATATAACAACGTTAACCCTGACATATAACAACGTCAAGCCTGACATATAACAACGTCAAGCCCGACATATAACAACGTTATTATAAAGAACGTTCGAATCTTGAATTTTATAAATGATATATTTAATGGTGGTGATACAGAAGTTGTTATAATAGTGTTCTATTATAGAGAGTCTCAAACATCTTTTAAATATTAGATAGCAATGATTTTGAGTTAGCATTGCCTTAAAATTAGTTGACATTTGAACAATAACTTTCGATCTTAAATTTGTATATTTTGTATATGATAGATCACTTAAGATGTATGTGTGTGTAGTCGTCGTTATAAAACAAAGCATGTTCAATCAGAATCACTGATGATGTTGAGTAATATGGTCAAATACCCGACAGTATAACAATTGATGAGTTCTTTCTCCTCTAATCCAGTTGTAATATACATTGAAATTTCTTTGTCAATAAACAAATGCACGATGTAAACGGGTATATTTATGTAATTCGATTCAAATTCAGTTCCATCTACATAAAATAACAGTTAACGGTTGCTGAATCTGTTGACCAACGGTGATCAAAATAACTGTTTTAATTAAAAGTTTAATATGATCTTTAAAAAACGTACCTGTTTTAACATTACTCAAATTGATGGTGACGTATTTGTCTCTATCATATCTGTTTTGTTCGTGCCAGAATCCCAGAACATGTAAAAATTCATGCATGGCGGTTCCCTTTCTTTCACATCCATGTCCCAAAGATACAAGTCCTCTACCTCTGTGATGTCCGACTGGTGAATGACAGCTAAAAGGTAAATAAAAGTATCAGTTGGTCTTCAGCTTTCTGATGACAATCAGAGGAAATATTACAAAAACAAAATATAACAACCCGGAGAAACAAAGCATAAAATTACACTCCAGGGAAACAAAACATAAAATTACACTCCAGGGAAACAAAACACCAGCAAAAACTACAAGTTACCATCTATGTATACAAAACAACGGAAGTGAAACATAACATTACTATTCATGAAAACAAAACAAAAAGCATAATATTACATAATATTACATAGCATAGCAAAACATAATATAACATAGTATAGCATTGCACAACATAGCATATAATGGCATAGTAGAGTATTGCATAGCATAGCATAGCATAATGTAACACAGCATATATTAGCATAGCATAACATAGCATAATAATATAATATAAGGTTACACAACATGAACCCCCTGGGGGCAAGACTGTATTTCGTTCTGGTTATGCGTCTCATACTCATATATACTGTGTCGGCATATATCAAAACTAATATTGCTGTCAGAAGAAAGTTTTCATTAGGAACTTCTATTTGCCTTCATTTGGAGACTAAATGAAATGATTTGATATAGTAATTTTGTACTGTATCATGCATTGTGTTGTCATATTCTTATTTCAAAGACTTCATATAAGTAATGGCTGATAATACTAATGACTGAATCTGGTAAATATAAGAAGAGTCTGAAGTTACCAAAGGGGTCATCAGAATCCGTAAATCGAAGGACAGACAACACAATGGCCATAAGACAAAGGACAAAAGAATAAACAACGATCTACAAAACATCACACAGAAAAATAAAGATCGAGTAACAAGAACCCCAATAAAAGCCGGGGTGAATTCAGTGATCCTGTAGGGTAAGAGCAGTTCCTGCTCCACTAGTGACAACCGTCGTGTTATAATGTTTACCTTTAATTCATTTTTAACATAACTAAGATTTATTATTATTATTATTAGTATTATAAATATTTTCCGTCTATAATACAGTATAATTTATTATGAACAATGATCTTTACAAGAATGCATGTGTATTATGTGCAAGACGTTTCTTTGTGTTCATATAAAGTAGTTTTGGCGAGAGACTGCAGCAGATTGCAGCAATTTTCGCAGCAAAAATGCAGCTGGGAATGCAGCTATGGTTGCAGCAGGATTGCAGAAAGCAATCCATATATGGGTACAATATTGTTTCCAAACCTGTAGCAGACCTAATTTGTATTGCAAAATTTTTCAGTACGGTTGCAGCACATATGTCGCAAGCATGCAGCAAGCTTCGAGTACATGTTGCAGCAAATATTTGCATGAAGTCTATATTTATAGTACTGGTGGTCTCGTAAAACGACAATAACGATCACTTGACTTTCCACTTTTAAATTATGGAATACATGAGAATCTGTTATGTCGTCGACCATGATGATGATGATGATTTGACTCCTTTTTGTATGAATAAATATACAAACATAGAAAGTTTTCTTTATTTCATAGCTATTGTTTGGATTGTCAGCTCTATTCTTCGAAAACCCTTACCCTGTCTGTGGTAAAATATAGATGTAGTCGTGATGTGCGCTTGTCTTTGGTACAAATTTTATGCAAGTTTTGCCATGAACCTTTGTATCTTCCTCGATTTCTTTCATTGCTTGTAAATATGTGTTCCTAATTGAAGTAGCTGTAAAGAAAAGCAAAGAAATGTATGGCAACATATATCCAGGGATTTTATCTGAAACTGTTTACCGATTAGTTTACTAGTAATCGGTTTTTGTTCTTAATATATTGTCCCCTTTTTAAATGTTATATTCTGTCCCGTTCTTAGTCCAATGATGTCACCGTTAATATAAAAAAAATATAGAACTACATTTTGTCAAAATGGCTGTTTTTCATTTGATGATAGAACAGGCTGAAATGTAAATAGTTACATATACATAGAAACGGTTTATTTAGATATTACTCTGTTATATTTAGTTAGAATTTTATCAAATTTGTAAGAAATGTGCAACAGAAATGTACATATCGTTATTCTCTGAGCCTTAGGAACCAATTCTAAGTCAGTTGTAAATCAAGTGAGCGATTACATGCTGTTTGTGGCTTACTGCAACAAATACATATCATTAAAGTCCAGCTGTTACCCGAATATGAAACTTTATTTATTGTTATTAAGGATTTTATTGAATAGTTCTGACCACAATAAACAAACGACTTACAATAGCTTGTGTGAATCTGATAGGGTACGATACCATTAGGCCACAGAGCACTGCGGTAATAGTGGGTGTTCACAGCATTTCTAGTCTGTAATAAAACACAGTTTGTATAGTTTATGGTGAATATCTTTTGTTCCTGAAACACAACATTAGTACAATGGCGTTTTTCATTATTTCGAAAACATTAATTTCCCTATGATTATTTTAACGGATTCAGGTTGCTGTATCGTTAGTTAATTTCCCTCTGATTAATTTAGCGGGATTCAGGTTATTAGATCATTAGTTAATTTCCGTCTGATTATTTTAGCGGGATTCAGGTTGTTAAATCATTAGTTAATTTCCCTCTGATTATTTTAGCAGGATTCAGGTTGTTAAATCATTAGTTAATTTCCCTCTGATTATTTTAGCGGGATTCAGGTTGTTAAATCATTAATTAATTTCCCTATGATTATTTTAGTGGGATTCAGGTTGTTAAATCGTTAGTTAATTTCCCTATGATTATTTTAGCGGGATTCAGGTTGTTAGATCATTAGTTAATTTCCCTCTGATTAATTTAGCGGGATTCAGGTTGTTAGATCATTAGTTAATTTCCCTATGATTATTTTAGTGGTATTCAGGTTGTTAAATCATTAGTTAATTTCCCTCTGATCAATTTAGCGGGATTCAGGTTATTAAATCGTTAGTTAATTTCCCCCTGATTATTTTAGCGGGATTCAGGTTGTTAGATCATTAGTTAATTTCCCTCTGATTATCTTAGCGGGATTCAGGTTGTTAAATCATTAGTTAATTTCCGTCTGATTATTTTAGCAGGATTCAGCTTGTTAAATCATTAGTTAATTTCCCTCTGATTATTTAGCGGGATTCAGGTTGTTAAATCATTAGTTAATTTCCCTCTGATTATTTTAGCAGGATTCAGGTTGTTAAATCATTAGTTAATTTCCGTCTGATTATTTTAGCAGGATTCAGGTTGTTAGATCATTAATTAATTTCCCTCTGATTATTTTAGCGGGATTCAGGTTGTTAAATCATTAGTTAATTTCCCTCTGATTATTTTAGCGGGATTCAGGTTGTTAAATCGTTAGTTAATTTCCCTATGATTATTTTAGCGGGATTCAAGTTGTTAGATCATTAGTTAATTTCCCTCTGATTAATTTAGCGGGATTCAGGTTGTTAGATCATTAGTTAATTTCCCTATGATTATTTTAGTGGTATTCAGGTTGTTAAATCATTAGTTAATTTCCCTCTGATCAATTTAGCGGGATTCAGGTTATTAAATCGTTAGTTAATTTCCCTATGATTATTTTAGCAGGATTCAGGTTGTTTGATCATTAGTTAATTTCCCTCTGATTATTTTAGCGAGATTCAGGTTGTTAAATCATTAGTTAATTTCCCTCTGATTATTTTAGCGGGATTCAGGTTGTAAAATCGTTAGTTAATTTCCCCCTTAATATTTTAGCAGGATCATTAGTTAATTTCCCTCTGATTATTTTAGCGGGATTCAGGTTGTTAAATCATTAGTTAATTTCCCTCTGATTATTTGAGCAGGATTCAGCTTGTTAAATCATTACTTAATTTCCCTCTGATCTTTTTAGAAGGATTCGGGTTGTTAAATCATTAGTTAATTTCCATCTGATTATTTTAGCGGGATTCAGGTTGTTAGATCATTAGTTAATTTCCCTCTGATTATCTTAGCGGGATTCAGGTTGTTAAATCATTAGTTAATTTCCCTCTGATTATTTTAGCAGGATTCAGGTTGTTAAATCATTAGTTAATTTCCCTCTGATTATTTTAGCGGGATTCAGGTTGTTAAATCATTAGTTAATTTCCCTCTGATTATTTTAGCAGGATTCAGGTTGTTAAATCATTAGTTAATTTCCGTCTGATTATTTTAGCAGGATTCAGGTTGTTAGATCATTAGTTAATTTCCCTCTGATTATTTTAGCGGGATTCAGGTTGTTAAATCGTTAGTTAATTTCCCTATGATTATTTTAGCGGGATTCAGGTTGTTAGATCATTAGTTAATTTCCCTCTGATTAATTTAGCGGGATTCAGGTTGTTAGATCATTAGTTAATTTCCCTATGATTATTTTAGTGGTATTCAGGTTGTTAAATCATTAGTTAATTTCCCTCTGATCAATTTAGCGGGATTCAGGTTATTAAATCGTTAGTTAATTTCCCTCTGATTATTTTAGCAGGATTCAGGTTATTAGATCATTAGTTAATTTCCCTCTGATTATTTTAGCGAGATTCAGGTTGTTAAATCATTAGTTAATTTCCCTCTGATTATTTTAGCGGAATTCAGGTTGTTAAATCGTTAGTTAATTTCCCCCTGAATATTTTAGCAGGATCATTAGTTAATTTCCCTCTGATTATTTTAGCGGGATTCAGGTTGTTAAATCATTAGTTAATTTCCCTCTGATTATTTGAGCAGGATTCAGCTTGTTAAATCATTACTTAATTTCCCTCTGATCATTTTAGCAGGATTCGGGTTGTTAAATCATTAGTTAATTTCCATCTGATTATTTTAGCGGGATTCAGGTTGTTAAATCATTAGTTAATTTCCCTCTGATTTTTTTAGCAGGATTCAGGTTGTTAAATCTTTAGTTAATTTCCCTCTGATTATTTTAGCGGGATTCCGGTTGTTAAATCATTAGTTAATTTCCCTCTGATTATTTTAGCAGGATTCAGGTTGTTAAATCATTAGTTAATTTCCGTCTGATTATTTTAGCAGGATTCAGGTTGTTAGATCATTAGTTAATTTCCCTCTGATTATTTTAGCGGGATTCAGGTTGTTAAATCATTAGTTAATTTCCCTCTGATTATTTTAGCGGGATTCAGGTTGTTAAATCGTTAGTTAATTTCCCTATGAATATTTAGCGGGATTCAGGTTGTTAGATCATTTGTTAATTTCCCTCTGATTAATTTAGCGGGATTCAGGTTGTTAGATCATTAGTTAATTTCCCTATGATTATTTTAGTGGTATTCAGGTTGTTAAATCATTAGTTAATTTCCCTCTGATCAATTTAGCGGGATTCAGGTTATTAAATCGTTAGTTAATTTCCCCCTGATTATTTTAGCAGGATTCAGGTTGTTAGATCATTAGTTAATTTCCCTCTGATTATTTTAGCGGGATTCAGGTTGTTAAATCATTAGTTAATTTCCCTCTGATCAATTTAGCGGGATTCAGGTTATTAAATCGTTAGTTAATTTCCCTATGATTATTTTAGCAGGATTCAGGTTGTTAGATCATTAGTTAATTTCCCTCTGATTATTTTAGCGGGATTCAGGTTGTTAAATCGTTAGTTAATTTCCCTCTGAATATCTTAGCAGGATCATTAGTTAATTTCCCTCTGATTATTTTAGCGGGATTCAGGTTGTTAAATCATTAGTTAATTTCCCTCTGATTATTTGCGCAGGATTCAGCTTGTTAAATCATTAGTTAATTTCCCTCTGATCATTTTAGCAGGATTCAGGTTGTTAAATCATTAGTTAATTTCCATCTGATTATTTTAGCGGGATTCAGGTTGTTAGATCATTAGTTAATTTCCCTCTGATTATCTTAGCGGGATTCAGGTTGTTAAATCATTAGTTAATTTCCCTCTGATTATTTTAGCAGGATTCAGGTTGTTAAATCATTAGTTAATTTCCGTCTGATTATTTTAGCAGGATTCAGGTTGTTAGATCATTAGTTAATTTCCCTCTGATTATTTTAGCGGGATTCAGGTTGTTAAATCGTTAGTTAATTTCCCTATGATTATTTTAGCGGGATTCAGGTTGCTAGATCATTAATTAATTTCCCTCTGATTAATTTAGCGGGATTCAGGTTGTTAGATCATTAGTTAATTTCCCTATGATTATTTTAGTGGTATTCAGGTTGTTAAATCATTAGTTAATTTCCCTCTGATCAATTTAGCGGGTTTCAGGTTATTAAATCGTTAGTTAATTTTCCCCTGATTATTTTAGCAGGATTCAGGTTGTTAGATCATTAGTTAATTTCCCTCTGATTATTTTAGCGAGATTCAGGTTGTTAAATCATTAGTTAATTTCCCTCTGATTATTTTAGCGGAATTCAGGTTGTTAAATCGTTAGTTAATTTCCCCCTGAATATTTTAGCAGGATCATTAGTTAATTTCCCTCTGATTATTTTAGCGGGATTCAGGTTGTTAAATCATTAGTTAATTTCCCTCTGATTATTTGAGCAGGATTCAGCTTGTTAAATCATTACTTAATTTCCCTCTGATCATTTTAGCAGGATTCGGGTTGTTAAATCATTAGTTAATTTCCATCTGATTATTTTAGCGGGATTCAGGTTGTTAAATCATTAGTTAATTTCCCTCTGATTTTTTTAGCAGGATTCAGGTTGCTAAATCGTTAGTTAATTTCCCTCTGATTATTTTAGCGGGATTCCGGTTGTTAAATCATTAGTTAATTTCCTTCTGATTATTTTAGCGGGATTCAGGTTGTTAAATCATTAGTTAATTTCCGTCTGATTATTTTAGCAGGATTCAGGTTGTTAGATCATTAGTTAATTTCCCTCTGATTATTTTAGCGGGATTCAGGTTGTTAAATCATTAGTTAATTTTCCTCTGATTATTTTAGCGGGATTCAGGTTATTAAATCATTAGTTAATTTCCCTCTGATTATTTTAGCGGGATTCAGGTTGTTAAATCGTTAGTTAATTTCCCTATGATTATTTTAGCGGGATTCAGGTTGTTAGATCATTTGTTAATTTCCCTCTGATTAATTTAGCGGGATTCAGGTTGTTAGATCATTAGTTAATTTCCCTATGATTATTTTAGTGGTATTCAGGTTGTTAAATCATTAGTTAATTTCCCTCTGATCAATTTAGCGGGATTCAGGTTATTAAATCGTTAGTTAATTTCCCCCTGATTATTTTAGCAGGATTCAGGTTGTTAGATCATTAGTTAATTTCCCTCTGATTATTTTAGCGAGATTCAGGTTGTTAAATCATTAGTTAATTTCCCTCTGATTATTTTAGCGGGATTCAGGTTGTTAAATCGTTAGTTAATTTCCCTCTGAATATTTTAGCAGGATCATTAGTTAATTTCCCTCTGATTATTTTAGCGGGATTCAGGTTGTTAAATCATTAGTTAATTTCCCTCTGATTATTTGAGCAGGATTCAGCTTGTTAAATCATTAGTTAATTTCCCTCTGATCATTTTAGCAGGATTCAGGTTGTTAAATCATTAGTTAATTTCCCTCTGATTATTTTAGCGGGATTCAGGTTGTTAAATCGTTAGTTAATTTCCCCCTGAATATCTTAGCAGGATCATTAGTTAATTTCCCTCTGATTATCTTAGCGGGATTCAGGTTGTTAAATCATTAGTTAATTTCCCTCTGATTATTTTAGCGGGATTCAGGTTGTTAGATCATTAGTTAATTTCCCTCTGATTATTTTAGCAGGATTCAGGTTGTTAAATCATTAGTTAATTTCCCTCTGATTATATTAGCAGGATTCAGGTTGTTAAATCATTAGTTAATTTTCCTCTGATTATTTTAGCAGGATTCAGGTTATTAGATCGTTAGTTAATTTCTCTCTGATTATTTTAGCAGGATTCAGGTTGTTAGATCATTGGTTAATTTCCCTCTGATTATTTCAGCGGGATTCAGGTTGTTAGATCATTAGTTAATTTCCCTCTGATTATTTTAGCGGGATTCAGGTTGTTAAATCATTTGTTAATTTCCCTCTGATTATTTTAGCAGGATTCAGGTTGTTAAATCATTAGTTAATTTCCCTCTGATTATTTTAGCGGGATTCAGGTTGTTAAATCATATGTTAATTTCCCTCTGATTATTTTAGCGGGATTCAGGTTGTTAAATCATTAGTTAATTTCCCTCTGATTATTTTAGCAGGATTCAGGTTGTTAAATCATTAGTTAATTTCCCTCTGATGATTTTAGCAGGATTCAGATTGTTAAATCATTAGTTAATTTCCCTCTGATTATGTTAGCATGATTCAGGTTGTTAGATCATTAATTAATTTCCCTCTGATTATTTTAGCAGGATTCAGGTTGTTAAATCATTAGTTAATTTCCCTCTGATTATTTTAGCATGATTCAGGTTGTTAGATCAATAGATAATTTCCCTCTGATTATTTTAGCAGGATTCAGGTTGTTAAATCATTAGTTAATTTCCCTCTGATTATTTTAGCAGGATTCAGGTTGTTAAATCATTAGTTAATTTCCCTCTGGTTATTTTAGCAGGATTCAGGTTGTTAGATCATTAGTTAATTTCCCTATGATTATTTTGGCGGGATTCAGGTTGTTAAATCGTTAGTTAATTTCCCTCTGATTATTTTAGCATGATTCAGGTTGTTAGATCATTAGTTAATTTCCCTCTGATTAATTTAGCAGGATTCAGGTTGTTAGATCATTAGTTAATTTCCCTATGATTATTTTAGTGGTATTCAGGTTGTTAAATCATTAGTTAATTTCCCTCTGATCATTTTAGCGGGATTCAGGTTGTTAAATCGTTAGTTAATTTCCCTCTGATTATTTTAGCAGGATTCAGGTTGTTAAATCATTAGTTAATTTCCCTCTGATTATTTTAGCATGATTCAGGTTGTTAGATCATTAGTTAATTTCCCTCTGATTATTTTGGCGGGATTCAGGTTGTTAAATCATTAGTTAATTTCCCTCTGATTATTTTAGGAGGATTCAGGTTGTTAAATCATTAGTTAATTTCCCTCTGATTATTTTAGCAGGATTCAGGTTGTTAAATCATTAGTTAATTTCCCTCTGATTATTTTGGCGGGATTCAGGTTGTTAAATCATTAGTTAATTTCCCTCTGGTTATTTTAGGAGGATTCAGGTTGTTAAATCATTAGTTAATTTCCCTCTGATTATTTTAGCAGGATTCAGGTTGTTAAATCATTCGTTAATTTCCCTCTGATTATTTTAGCAGGATTCAGGATGTTAAATCATTATTTAATTTCCCTCTGATTATTTTAGCAGGATTCAGGTTGTTAAATCGTTAATTAATTTTCCTATGATTATTTTAGCATGATTCAGGTTGTTAGATCATTAGTTAATTTCTCTCTGATTAATTTAGCGGGATTCAGGTTGTTAAATCATTAGTTAATTTCCCTATGATTATTTTAGTGGTATTCAGGTTGTTAAATCTTTAGTTAATTTCCCTCTGATCATTTCAGCGGAATTCAGGTTGTTTAATCGTTAGTTAATTTCCCGCTGATTATTTTAGCAGGATTCAGGTTGTTAGATCATTAGTTAATTTCCCTCTGATTATTTGAGCGAGATTCAGGTTATTAAATCATTAGTTAATTTCCCTCTGATTATTTAAGCGAGATTCAGGTTGTTAAATCATTAGTTAATTTCCCTCTGATTATTTTAGCGGGATTCAGGTGGTTAAATCATTAGTTAATTTCCCTCTGATTATTTTGACGGGATTCAGGTTGTTAAATCATTAGTTAATTTCCCTCTGATTATTTTAGCAGGATTCAGGTTGTTAGATCATTAATTAATTTCCCTCTGATTATTTTGGCGGGATTCAGGTTGTTAGATCATTAGTTAATTTCCCTCTGATTATTTTAGGAGGATTCAGGTTGTTAAATCGTTAGTTAATTTCCCCCTTAATATCTTAGCAGGATCATTAGTTAATTTCCCTCTGATTATTTTAGCGGGATTCAGGTTGTTCAATCATTAGTTAATTTCCCTCTGATTATTTTAGCGGGATTCAGGTTGTTAGATCATTAGTTAATTTCCCTCTGATTATTTTAGCAGGATTCAGGTTGTTAAATCATTAGTTAATTTCCCTCTGATTATATTAGCAGGATTCAGGTTGTTAAATCATTAGTTAATTTTCCTCTGATTATTTTAGCAGGATTCAGGTTATTAGATCGTTAGTTAATTTCTCTCTGATTATTTTAGCAGGATTCAGGTTGTTAGATCATTGGTTAATTTCCCTCTGATTATTTCAGCGGGATTCAGGTTGTTAGATCATTAGTTAATTTCCCTCTGATTATTTTAGCGGGATTCAGGTTGTTAAATCATTTGTTAATTTCCCTCTGATTATTTTAGCAGGATTCAGGTTGTTAAATCATTAGTTAATTTCCCTCTGATTATTTTAGCGGGATTCAGGTTGTTAAATCATATGTTAATTTCCCTCTGATTATTTTAGCGGGATTCAGGTTGTTAAATCATTAGTTAATTTCCCTCTGATTATTTTAGCAGGATTCAGGTTGTTAAATCATTAGTTAATTTCCCTCTGATGATTTTAGCAGGATTCAGATTGTTAAATCATTAGTTAATTTCCCTCTGATTATGTTAGCATGATTCAGGTTGTTAAATCATTAATTAATTTCCCTCTGATTATTTTAGCAGGATTCAGGTTGTTAAATCATTAGTTAATTTCCCTCTGATTATTTTAGCATGATTCAGGTTGTTAGATCATTAGATAATTTCCCTCTGATTATTTTAGCAGGATTCAGGTTGTTAAATCATTAGTTAATTTCCCTCTGATTATTTTAGCGGGATTCAGGTGGTTAAATCATTAGTTAATTTCCCTCTGATTATTTTGACGGGATTCAGGTTGTTAAATCATTAGTTAATTTCCCTGTTATTATTTTAGCAGGATTCAGGTTGTTAGATCATTAGTTAATTTCCCTCTGATTATTTTAGGAGGATTCAGGTTGTTAAATCGTTAGTTAATTTCCCCCTGAATATCTTAGCAGGATCATTAGTTAATTTCCCTCTGATTATTTTAGCGGGATTCAGATTGTTCAATCATTAGTTAATTTCCCTCTGATTATTTTAGCGGGATTCAGGTTGTTAGATCATTAGTTAATTTCCCTCTGATTATTTTAGCAGGATTCAGGTTGTTAAATCATTAGTTAATTTCCCTCTGATTATATTAGCAGGATTCAGGTTGTTAAATCATTAGTTAATTTTCCTCTGATTATTTTAGCAGGATTCAGGTTATTAGATCGTTAGTTAATTTCTCTCTGATTATTTTAGCAGGATTCAGGTTGTTAGATCATTGGTTAATTTCCCTCTGATTATTTCAGCGGGATTCAGGTTGTTAGATCATTAGTTAATTTCCCTCTGATTATTTTAGCGGGATTCAGGTTGTTAAATCATTTGTTAATTTCCCTCTGATTATTTTAGCAGGATTCAGGTTGTTAAATCATTAGTTAATTTCCCTCTGATTATTTTAGCGGGATTCAGGTTGTTAAATCATATGTTAATTTCCCTCTGATTATTTTAGCATGATTCAGGTTGTTAAATCATTAGTTAATTTCCCTCTGATTATTTTAGCAGGATTCAGGTTGTTAAATCATTAGTTAATTTCCCTCTGATGATTTTAGCAGGATTCAGATTGTTAAATCATTAGTTAATTTCCCTCTGATTATGTTAGCATGATTCAGGTTGTTAAATCATTAATTAATTTCCCTCTGATTATTTTAGCAGGATTCAGGTTGTTAAATCATTAGTTAATTTCCCTCTGATTATTTTAGCATGATTCAGGTTGTTAGATCATTAGATAATTTCCCTCTGATTATTTTAGCAGGATTCAGGTTGTTAAATCATTAGTTAATTTCCCTCTGATTATTTTAGCAGGATTCAGGTTGTTAAATCATTAGTTAATTTCCCTCTGGTTATTTTAGCAGGATTCAGGTTGTTAGATCATTAGTTAATTTCCCTATGATTATTTTGGCGGGATTCAGGTTGTTAAATCGTTAGTTAATTTCCCCCTGATTATTTTAGCATGATTCAGGTTGTTAGATCATTAGTTAATTTCCCTCTGATTAATTTAGCAGGATTCAGGTTGTTAGATCATTAGTTAATTTCCCTATGATTATGTTAGTGGTATTCAGGTTGTTAAATCATTAGTTAATTTCCCTCTGATCATTTTAGCGGGATTCAGGTTATTAAATCGTTAGTTAATTTCCCTCTGATTATTTTAGCAGGATTCAGGTTATTAAATCATTAGTTAATTTCCCTCTGATTATTTTAGCATGATTCAGGTTGTTAGATCATTAGTTAATTTCCGTCTGATTATTTTGGCGGGATTCAGGTTGTTAAATCATTAGTTAATTTCCCTCTGATTATTTTAGGAGGATTCAGGTTGTTAAATCATTAGTTAATTTCCCTCTGATTATTTTAGCAGGATTCAGGTTGTTAAATCATTAGTTAATTTCCCTCTGATTATTTTGGCGGGATTCAGGTTGTCAAATCATTAGTTAATTTCCCTCTGATTATTTTAGGAGGATTCAGGTTGTTAAATCATTAGTTAATTTCCCTCTGATTATTTTAGCAGGATTCATTTTGTTAAATCATTAGTTAATTTCCCTGTTATTATTTTAGCAGGATTCAGGATGTTAAATCATTATTTAATTTCCCTCTGATTATTTTAGCAGGATTCAGGTTGTTAAATCGTTAGTTAATTTTCCTATGATTATTTTAGCATGATTCAGGTTGTTAGATCATTAGTTAATTTCCCTCTGATTAATTTAGCGGGATTCAGGTTGTTAAATCGTTAGTTAATTTCCCTCTGATCATTTTAGCGGGATTCAGGTTGTTAAATTGTTAGTTAATTTCCCGCTGATTATTTTAGCAGGATTCAGGTTGTTAGATCATTAGTTAATTTCTCTCTGATTATTTGAGCGAGATTCAGGTTGTTAAATCATTAGTTAATTTCCCTCTGATTATTTCAGCGAGATTCAGGTTGTTAAATCATTAGTTAATTTCCCTCTGATTATTTTAGCGGGATTCAGGTGGTTAAATCATTAGTTAATTTCCCTCTGATTATTTTGGCGGGATTCAGGTTGTTAAATCATTAGTTAATTTCCCTCTGATTATTTTAGCAGGATTCAGGTTGTTAGATCATTAGTTAATTTCCCTCTGATTATTTTGGCGGGATTCAGGTTGTTAGATCATTAGTTAATTTCCCTCTGATTATTTTAGGAGGATTCAGGTTGTTAAATCATTAGTTAATTGCCCTCTGATTATTTTAGCAGGATTCAGGTTGATAAATCATTAGTTAATTTCCCTCTGATTATTTTAGCAGGATTCAGGTTGTTAAATCATTAGTTAATTTCCCTCTGATTATTTTAGCGGGATTCAGGTTGTTAAATCGTTGTTAATTTCCCTATGATTATTTTAGCATGATTCAGGTTGTTAGATCATTAGTTAATTTCCCTCTGATTAATTTGGCGGGATTCAGGTTGTTAGATCATTAGTTAATTTCCCTATGATTATTTTAGTGGTATTCAGGTTGTTAGACCATTAGTTAATTTCCCTCTGATCATTTTAGCAACATTCAGGTTGTTAAATCATTAATTTATTTCCCTCTGATTATTTTAGCGAGATTCAGGTTGTTAAATCATTAGTTAATTTCCCTCTGATTATTTTAGCGGGATTCAGGTTGTTAAATCATTAGTTAATTTCCCTCTGATTATTTTAGCAGGATTCAGCTTGTTAAATCATTACTTAATTTCCCTCTGATCATTTTAGCAGGATTCGGGTTGTTAAATCATTAGTTAATTTCCATCTGATTATTTTAGCGGGATTCAGGTTGTTAAATCATTAGTTAATTTCCGTCTGATTTTTTTAGCAGGATTCAGGTTGTTAAATCTTTAGTTAATTTCCCTCTGATTATTTTAGCGGGATTCCGGTTGTTAAATCATTAGTTAATTTCCCTCTGATTATTTTAGCAGGATTCAGGTTGTTAAATCATTAGTTAATTTCCGTCTGATTATTTTAGGAGGATTCAGGTTGTTAAATCATTAGTTAATTTCCCTCTGATTATTTTAGCAGGATTCAGGTTGTTAAATCATTAGTTAATTTCCCTCTGATTATTTTGGCGGGATTCAGGTTGTCAAATCATTAGTTAATTTCCCTCTGATTATTTTAGGAGGATTCAGGTTGTTAAATCATTAGTTAATTTCCCTCTGATTATTTTAGCAGGATTCATTTTGTTAAATCATTAGTTAATTTCCCTGTTATTATTTTAGCAGGATTCAGGATGTTAAATCATTATTTAATTTCCCTCTGATTATTTTAGCAGGATTCAGGTTGTTAAATCGTTAGTTAATTTTCCTATGATTATTTTAGCATGATTCAGGTTGTTAGATCATTAGTTAATTTCCCTCTGATTAATTTAGCGGGATTCAGGTTGTTAAATCATTAGTTAATTTCCCTCTGATCATTTGAGCGAGATTCAGGTTGTTAAATCATTAGTTAATTTCCCTCTGATTATTTCAGCGAGATTCAGGTTGTTAAATCATTAGTTAATTTCCCTCTGATTATTTTAGCGGGATTCAGGTGGTTAAATCATTAGTTAATTTCCCTCTGATTATTTTGGCGGGATTCAGGTTGTTAAATCATTAGTTAATTTCCCTCTGATTATTTTAGCAGGATTCAGGTTGTTAGATCATTAGTTAATTTCCCTCTGATTATTTTGGCGGGATTCAGGTTGTTAGATCATTAGTTAATTTCCCTCTGATTATTTTAGGAGGATTCAGGTTGTTAAATCATTAGTTAATTGCCCTCTGATTATTTTAGCAGGATTCAGGTTGATAAATCATTAGTTAATTTCCCTCTGATTATTTTAGCAGGATTCAGGTTGTTAAATCATTAGTTAATTTCCCTCTGATTATTTTAGCGGGATTCAGGTTGTTAAATCGTTGTTAATTTCCCTATGATTATTTTAGCATGATTCAGGTTGTTAGATCATTAGTTAATTTCCCTCTGATTAATTTGGCGGGATTCAGGTTGTTAGATCATTAGTTAATTTCCCTATGATTATTTTAGTGGTATTCAGGTTGTTAGACCATTAGTTAATTTCCCTCTGATCATTTTAGCAACATTCAGGTTGTTAAATCATTAATTTATTTCCCTCTGATTATTTTAGCGAGATTCAGGTTGTTAAATCATTAGTTAATTTCCCTCTGATTATTTTAGCGGGATTCAGGTTGTTAAATCATTAGTTAATTTCCCTCTGATTATTTTAGCAGGATTCAGCTTGTTAAATCATTACTTAATTTCCCTCTGATCATTTTAGCAGGATTCGGGTTGTTAAATCATTAGTTAATTTCCATCTGATTATTTTAGCGGGATTCAGGTTGTTAAATCATTAGTTAATTTCCCTCTGATTTTTTTAGCAGGATTCAGGTTGTTAAATCTTTAGTTAATTTCCCTCTGATTATTTTAGCGGGATTCCGGTTGTTAAATCATTAGTTAATTTCCCTCTGATTATTTTAGCAGGATTCAGGTTGTTAAATCATTAGTTAATTTCCGTCTGATTATTTTAGCAGGATTCAGGTTGTTAGATCATTAGTTAATTTCCCTCTGATTATTTTAGCGGGATTCAGGTTGTTAAATCATTAGTTAATTTCCCTCTGATTATTTTAGCGGGATTCAGGTTGTTAAATCGTTAGTTAATTTCCCTATGAATATTTAGCGGGATTCAGGTTGTTAGATCATTTGTTAATTTCCCTCTGATTAATTTAGCGGGATTCAGGTTGTTAGATCATTAGTTAATTTCCCTATGATTATTTTAGTGGTATTCAGGTTGTTAAATCATTAGTTAATTTCCCTCTGATCAATTTAGCGGGATTCAGGTTATTAAATCGTTAGTTAATTTCCCCCTGATTATTTTAGCAGGATTCAGGTTGTTAGATCATTAGTTAATTTCCCTCTGATTATTTTAGCGGGATTCAGGTTGTTAAATCATTAGTTAATTTCCCTCTGATCAATTTAGCGGGATTCAGGTTATTAAATCGTTAGTTAATTTCCCTATGATTATTTTAGCAGGATTCAGGTTGTTAGATCATTAGTTAATTTCCCTCTGATTATTTTAGCGGGATTCAGGTTGTTAAATCGTTAGTTAATTTCCCTCTGAATATCTTAGCAGGATCATTAGTTAATTTCCCTCTGATTATTTTAGCGGGATTCAGGTTGTTAAATCATTAGTTAATTTCCCTCTGATTATTTGCGCAGGATTCAGCTTGTTAAATCATTAGTTAATTTCCCTCTGATCATTTTAGCAGGATTCAGATTGTTAAATCATTAGTTAATTTCCATCTGATTATTTTAGTGGGATTCAGGTTGTTAGATCATTAGTTAATTTCCCTCTGATTATCTTAGCGGGATTCAGGTTGTTAAATCATTAGTTAATTTCCCTCTGATTATTTTAGCAGGATTCAGGTTGTTAGATCATTAGTTAATTTCCGTCTGATTATTTTAGCAGGATTCAGGTTGTTAGATCATTAGTTAATTTCCCTCTGATTATTTTAGCGGGATTCAGGTTGTTAAATCGTTAGTTAATTTCCCTATGATTATTTTAGCGGGATTCAGGTTGCTAGATCATTAATTAATTTCCCTCTGATTAATTTAGCGGGATTCAGGTTGTTAGATCATTAGTTAATTTCCCTATGATTATTTTAGTGGTATTCAGGTTGTTAAATCATTAGTTAATTTCCCTCTGATCAATTTAGCGGGTTTCAGGTTATTAAATCGTTAGTTAATTTTCCCCTGATTATTTTAGCAGGATTCAGGTTGTTAGATCATTAGTTAATTTCCCTCTGATTATTTTAGCGAGATTCAGGTTGTTAAATCATTAGTTAATTTCCCTCTGATTATTTTAGCGGAATTCAGGTTGTTAAATCGTTAGTTAATTTCCCCCTGAATATTTTAGCAGGATCATTAGTTAATTTCCCTCTGATTATTTTAGCGGGATTCAGGTTGTTAAATCATTAGTTAATTTCCCTCTGATTATTTGAGCAGGATTCAGCTTGTTAAATCATTACTTAATTTCCCTCTGATCATTTTAGCAGGATTCGGGTTGTTAAATCATTAGTTAATTTCCATCTGATTATTTTAGCGGGATTCAGGTTGTTAAATCATTAGTTAATTTCCCTCTGATTTTTTTAGCAGGATTCAGGTTGCTAAATCGTTAGTTAATTTCCCTCTGATTATTTTAGCGGGATTCCGGTTGTTAAATCATTAGTTAATTTCCTTCTGATTATTTTAGCGGGATTCAGGTTGTTAAATCATTAGTTAATTTCCGTCTGATTATTTTAGCAGGATTCAGGTTGTTAGATCATTAGTTAATTTCCCTCTGATTATTTTAGCGGGATTCAGGTTGTTAAATCATTAGTTAATTTCCCTCTGATTATTTTAGCGGGATTCAGGTTATTAAATCATTAGTTAATTTCCCTCTGATTATTTTAGCGGGATTCAGGTTGTTAAATCGTTAGTTAATTTCCCTATGATTATTTTAGCGGGATTCAGGTTGTTAGATCATTTGTTAATTTCCCTCTGATTAATTTAGCGGGATTCAGGTTGTTAGATCATTAGTTAATTTCCCTATGATTATTTTAGTGGTATTCAGGTTGTTAAATCATTAGTTAATTTCCCTCTGATCAATTTAGCGGGATTCAGGTTATTAAATCGTTAGTTAATTTCCCCCTGATTATTTTAGCAGGATTCAGGTTGTTAGATCATTAGTTAATTTCCCTCTGATTATTTTAGCGAGATTCAGGTTGTTAAATCATTAGTTAATTTCCCTCTGATTATTTTAGCGGGATTCAGGTTGTTAAATCGTTAGTTAATTTCCCTCTGAATATTTTAGCAGGATCATTAGTTAATTTCCCTCTGATTATTTTAGCGGGATTCAGGTTGTTAAATCATTAGTTAATTTCCCTCTGATTATTTGAGCAGGATTCAGCTTGTTAAATCATTAGTTAATTTCCCTCTGATCATTTTAGCAGGATTCAGGTTGTTAAATCATTAGTTAATTTCCCTCTGATTATTTTAGCGGGATTCAGGTTGTTAAATCGTTAGTTAATTTCCCCCTGAATATCTTAGCAGGATCATTAGTTAATTTCCCTCTGATTATCTTAGCGGGATTCAGGTTGTTAAATCATTAGTTAATTTCCCTCTGATTATTTTAGCGGGATTCAGGTTGTTAGATCATTAGTTAATTTCCCTCTGATTATTTTAGCAGGATTCAGGTTGTTAAATCATTAGTTAATTTCCCTCTGATTATATTAGCAGGATTCAGGTTGTTAAATCATTAGTTAATTTTCCTCTGATTATTTTAGCAGGATTCAGGTTATTAGATCGTTAGTTAATTTCTCTCTGATTATTTTAGCAGGATTCAGGTTGTTAGATCATTGGTTAATTTCCCTCTGATTATTTCAGCGGGATTCAGGTTGTTAGATCATTAGTTAATTTCCCTCTGATTATTTTAGCGGGATTCAGGTTGTTAAATCATTTGTTAATTTCCCTCTGATTATTTTAGCAGGATTCAGGTTGTTAAATCATTAGTTAATTTCCCTCTGATTATTTTAGCGGGATTCAGGTTGTTAAATCATATGTTAATTTCCCTCTGATTATTTTAGCGGGATTCAGGTTGTTAAATCATTAGTTAATTTCCCTCTGATGATTTTAGCAGGATTCAGATTGTTAAATCATTAGTTAATTTCCCTCTGATTATGTTAGCATGATTCAGGTTGTTAGATCATTAATTAATTTCCCTCTGATTATTTTAGCAGGATTCAGGTTGTTAAATCATTAGTTAATTTCCCTCTGATTATTTTAGCATGATTCAGGTTGTTAGATCAATAGATAATTTCCCTCTGATTATTTTAGCAGGATTCAGGTTGTTAAATCATTAGTTAATTTCCCTCTGATTATTTTAGCAGGATTCAGGTTGTTAAATCATTAGTTAATTTCCCTCTGGTTATTTTAGCAGGATTCAGGTTGTTAGATCATTAGTTAATTTCCCTATGATTATTTTGGCGGGATTCAGGTTGTTAAATCGTTAGTTAATTTCCCTCTGATTATTTTAGCATGATTCAGGTTGTTAGATCATTAGTTAATTTCCCTCTGATTAATTTAGCAGGATTCAGGTTGTTAGATCATTAGTTAATTTCCCTATGATTATTTTAGTGGTATTCAGGTTGTTAAATCATTAGTTAATTTCCCTCTGATCATTTTAGCGGGATTCAGGTTGTTAAATCGTTAGTTAATTTCCCTCTGATTATTTTAGCAGGATTCAGGTTGTTTAATCATTAGTTAATTTCCCTCTGATTATTTTAGCATGATTCAGGTTGTTAGATCATTAGTTAATTTCCCTCTGATTATTTTGGCGGGATTCAGGTTGTTAAATCATTAGTTAATTTCCCTCTGATTATTTTAGGAGGATTCAGGTTGTTAAATCATTAGTTAATTTCCCTCTGATTATTTTAGCAGGATTCAGGTTGTTAAATCATTAGTTAATTTCCCTCTGATTATTTTGGCGGGATTCAGGTTGTTAAATCATTAGTTAATTTCCCTCTGGTTATTTTAGGAGGATTCAGGTTGTTAAATCATTAGTTAATTTCCCTCTGATTATTTTAGCAGGATTCAGGTTGTTAAATCATTCGTTAATTTCCCTCTGATTATTTTAGCAGGATTCAGGATGTTAAATCATTATTTAATTTCCCTATGATTATTTTAGCAGGATTCAGGTTGTTAAATCGTTAATTAATTTTCCTATGATTATTTTAGCATGATTCAGGTTGTTAGATCATTAGTTAATTTCTCTCTGATTAATTTAGCGGGATTCAGGTTGTTAAATCATTAGTTAATTTCCCTATGATTATTTTAGTGGTATTCAGGTTGTTAAATCTTTAGTTAATTTCCCTCTGATCATTTCAGCGGAATTCAGGTTGTTTAATCGTTAGTTAATTTCCCGCTGATTATTTTAGCAGGATTCAGGTTGTTAGATCATTAGTTAATTTCCCTCTGATTATTTGAGCGAGATTCAGGTTGTTAAATCATTAGTTAATTTCCCTCTGATTATTTAAGCGAGATTCAGGTTGTTAAATCATTAGTTAATTTCCCTCTGATTATTTTAGCGGGATTCAGGTGGTTAAATCATTAGTTAATTTCCCTCTGATTATTTTGACGGGATTCAGGTTGTTAAATCATTAGTTAATTTCCCTCTGATTATTTTAGCAGGATTCAGGTTGTTAGATCATTAATTAATTTCCCTCTGATTATTTTGGCGGGATTCAGGTTGTTAGATCATTAGTTAATTTCCCTCTGATTATTTTAGGAGGATTCAGGTTGTTAAATCGTTAGTTAATTTCCCCCTGAATATCTTAGCAGGATCATTAGTTAATTTCCCTCTGATTATTTTAGCGGGATTCAGGTTGTTCAATCATTAGTTAATTTCCCTCTGATTATTTTAGCGGGATTCAGGTTGTTAGATCATTAGTTAATTTCCCTCTGATTATTTTAGCAGGATTCAGGTTGTTAAATCATTAGTTAATTTCCCTCTGATTATATTAGCAGGATTCAGGTTGTTAAATCATTAGTTAATTTTCCTCTGATTATTTTAGCAGGATTCAGGTTATTAGATCGTTAGTTAATTTCTCTCTGATTATTTTAGCAGGATTCAGGTTGTTAGATCATTGGTTAATTTCCCTCTGATTATTTCAGCGGGATTCAGGTTGTTAGATCATTAGTTAATTTCCCTCTGATTATTTTAGCGGGATTCAGGTTGTTAAATCATTTGTTAATTTCCCTCTGATTATTTTAGCAGGATTCAGGTTGTTAAATCATTAGTTAATTTCCCTCTGATTATTTTAGCGGGATTCAGGTTGTTAAATCATATGTTAATTTCCCTCTGATTATTTTAGCGGGATTCAGGTTGTTAAATCATTAGTTAATTTCCCTCTGATTATTTTAGCAGGATTCAGGTTGTTAAATCATTAGTTAATTTCCCTCTGATGATTTTAGCAGGATTCAGATTGTTAAATCATTAGTTAATTTCCCTCTGATTATGTTAGCATGATTCAGGTTGTTAAATCATTAATTAATTTCCCTCTGATTATTTTAGCAGGATTCAGGTTGTTAAATCATTAGTTAATTTCCCTCTGATTATTTTAGCATGATTCAGGTTGTTAGATCATTAGATAATTTCCCTCTGATTATTTTAGCAGGATTCAGGTTGTTAAATCATTAGTTAATTTCCCTCTGATTATTTTAGCGGGATTCAGGTGGTTAAATCATTAGTTAATTTCCCTCTGATTATTTTGACGGGATTCAGGTTGTTAAATCATTAGTTAATTTCCCTCTGATTATTTTAGCAGGATTCAGGTTGTTAGATCATTAGTTAATTTCCCTCTGATTATTTTAGGAGGATTCAGGTTGTTAAATCGTTAGTTAATTTCCCCCTGAATATCTTAGCAGGATCATTAGTTAATTTCCCTCTGATTATTTTAGCGGGATTCAGGTTGTTCAATCATTAGTTAATTTCCCTCTGATTATTTTAGCGGGATTCAGGTTGTTAGATCATTAGTTAATTTCCCTCTGATTATTTTAGCAGGATTCAGGTTGTTAAATCATTAGTTAATTTCCCTCTGATTATATTAGCAGGATTCAGGTTGTTAAATCATTAGTTAATTTTCCTCTGATTATTTTAGCAGGATTCAGGTTATTAGATCGTTAGTTAATTTCTCTCTGATTATTTTAGCAGGATTCAGGTTGTTAGATCATTGGTTAATTTCCCTCTGATTATTTCAGCGGGATTCAGGTTGTTAGATCATTAGTTAATTTCCCTCTGATTATTTTAGCGGGATTCAGGTTGTTAAATCATTTGTTAATTTCCCTCTGATTATTTTAGCAGGATTCAGGTTGTTAAATCATTAGTTAATTTCCCTCTGATTATTTTAGCGGGATTCAGGTTGTTAAATCATATGTTAATTTCCCTCTGATTATTTTAGCATGATTCAGGTTGTTAAATCATTAGTTAATTTCCCTCTGATTATTTTAGCAGGATTCAGGTTGTTAAATCATTAGTTAATTTCCCTCTGATGATTTTAGCAGGATTCAGATTGTTAAATCATTAGTTAATTTCCCTCTGATTATGTTAGCATGATTCAGGTTGTTAAATCATTAATTAATTTCCCTCTGATTATTTTAGCAGGATTCAGGTTGTTAAATCATTAGTTAATTTCCCTCTGATTATTTTAGCATGATTCAGGTTGTTAGATCATTAGATAATTTCCCTCTGATTATTTTAGCAGGATTCAGGTTGTTAAATCATTAGTTAATTTCCCTCTGATTATTTTAGCAGGATTCAGGTTGTTAAATCATTAGTTAATTTCCCTCTGGTTATTTTAGCAGGATTCAGGTTGTTAGATCATTAATTAATTTCCCTATGATTATTTTGGCGGGATTCAGGTTGTTAAATCGTTAGTTAATTTCCCCCTGATTATTTTAGCATGATTCAGGTTGTTAGATCATTAGTTAATTTCCCTCTGATTAATTTAGCAGGATTCAGGTTGTTAGATCATTAGTTAATTTCCCTATGATTATGTTAGTGGTATTCAGGTTGTTAAATCATTAGTTAATTTCCCTCTGATCATTTTAGCGGGATTCAGGTTATTAAATCGTTAGTTAATTTCCCTCTGATTATTTTAGCAGGATTCAGGTTGTTAAATCATTAGTTAATTTCCCTCTGATTATTTTAGCATGATTCAGGTTGTTAGATCATTAGTTAATTTCCCTCTGATTATTTTGGCGGGATTCAGGTTGTTAAATCATTAGTTAATTTCCCTCTGATTATTTTAGGAGGATTCAGGTTGTTAAATCATTAGTTAATTTCCCTCTGATTATTTTAGCAGGATTCAGGTTGTTAAATCATTAGTTAATTTCCCTGTTATTATTTTAGCAGGATTCAGGATGTTAAATCATTATTTAATTTCCCTCTGATTATTTTAGCAGGATTCAGGTTGTTAAATCGTTAGTTAATTTTCCTATGATTATTTTAGCATGATTCAGGTTGTTAGATCATTAGTTAATTTCCCTCTGATTAATTTAGCGGGATTCAGGTTGTTAAATCATTAGTTAATTTCCCTCTGATTATTTCAGCGAGATTCAGGTTGTTAAATCATTAGTTAATTTCCCTCTGATTATTTTAGCGGGATTCAGGTGGTTAAATCATTAGTTAATTTCCCTCTGATTATTTTGGCGGGATTCAGGTTGTTAAATCATTAGTTAATTTCCCTCTGATTATTTTAGCAGGATTCAGGTTGTTAGATCATTAGTTAATTTCCCTCTGATTATTTTGGCGGGATTCAGGTTGTTAGATCATTAGTTAATTTCCCTCTGATTATTTTAGGAGGATTCAGGTTGTTAAATCATTAGTTAATTGCCCTCTGATTATTTTAGCAGGATTCAGGTTGATAAATCATTAGTTAATTTCCCTCTGATTATTTTAGCAGGATTCAGGTTGTTAAATCATTAGTTAATTTCCCTCTGATTATTTTAGCGGGATTCAGGTTGTTAAATCGTTGTTAATTTCCCTATGATTATTTTAGCATGATTCAGGTTGTTAGATCATTAGTTAATTTCCCTCTGATTAATTTGGCGGGATTCAGGTTGTTAGATCATTAGTTAATTTCCCTATGATTATTTTAGTGGTATTCAGGTTGTTAGACCATTAGTTAATTTCCCTCTGATCATTTTAGCAACATTCAGGTTGTTAAATCATTAATTTATTTCCCTCTGATTATTTTAGCGAGATTCAGGTTGTTAAATCATTAGTTAATTTCCCTCTGATTATTTTAGCGGGATTCAGGTTGTTAAATCATTAGTTAATTTCCCTCTGATTATTTTAGCAGGATTCAGGTGGTTAAATCATTAGTTAATTTCCCTCTGATTATTTTAGCAGGATTCAGGTTGTTAGATCATTATTTAATTTCCATCTGATTATTTTAGCAGGATTCAGGTTGTTAAATCATTAGTTAATTTCCCTCTGATTATTTTAGCAGGATTCAGGTTGTTAAATCATTAGTTAATTTCCCTCTGATTATTTTAGCAGGATTCAGGTTGTTAAATCATTAGTTAATTTCCCTCTGATTATTTTAGCAGGATTCAGGTTGTTAGATCATTAGTTAATTTCCCTCTGATTATTTTAGCAGGATTCAGGTTGTTAAATCATTAGTTAATTTCCCTCTGATTATTTTAGCGGGATTCAGATTGTTAAATCGTTAGTTAATTTTCCTATGATTATTTTAGCGGGATTCAGGTTGTTAGATCATTAGTTAATTTCCCTCTGATTAATTTGGCGGGATTCAGGTTGTTAGATCATTAGTTAATTTCCCTATGATTATTTTAGTGGTATTCAGGTTGTTAAATCATTAGTTAATTTCATTCTGATCAATTTATCGTGATTCAGGTTATTAAATCGTTAGTTAATTTCCCCCTGATTATTTTAGCGAGATTCAGGTTGTTAAATCATTAGTTAATTTCCCTCTGATTATTTAAGCGGGATTCAGTTTGTTAAATCATTAGTTAATTTCCCTCTGATTATTTTAGCAGGATTCAGGTTGTTAAATCATTAGTTAATTTCACTCTGATTATTTTAGCGGGATTCAGGTTGTTAAATCATTAGTTAATTTCCCTCTGATTATTTGAGCAGGATTCAGCTTGTTAGATCATTAGTTAATTTCCCTCTGATCATTTTAGCAGGATTCAGATTGTTAAATCATTAGTTAATTTCCCTCTGATTATTTTAGCGGGATTCAGGTTGTTAAATCGTTAGTTAATTCCCCCCTGAATATTTTAGCAGGATCATTAGTTAATTTCCCTCTGATTATTTTAGCGGGATTCAGGTTGTTCAATCATTAGTTAATTTCCCTCTGATTATTTTAGCGGGATTCAGGTTGTTAGATCATTAGTTAATTTCCCTATGATTATTTTAGCAGGATTCAGGTTGTTAAATCATTAGTTAATTTCCCTCTGATTATATTAGCAGGATTCAGGTTGTTAAATCATTAGTTAATTTTCCTCTGATTATTTTAGCGGGATTCAGGTTGTTAGATCATTAGTTAATTTCCCTCTGATTATTTTAGCAGGATTCAGGTTGTTAGATCATTAGTTAATTTCCCTCTGATTATTTTAGCGGGATTCAGGTTGTTAGATCATTAGTTAATTTCCCTCTGATTATTTTAGCGGGATTCAGGTGGTTAAATCATTTGTTAATTTCCCTCTGATTATTTTAGCAGGATTCAGGTTGTTTGATCATTAGTTAATTTCCCTCTGATTATTTTAGCGGGATTCAGGTTGTTAAATCATATGTTAATTTCCCTCTGATTATTTTAGCAGGATTCAGGTTGTTAAATCATTAGTTAATTTCCCTCTGATTATTTTAGCAGGATTCAGGTTGTTAAATCATTAGTTAATTTCCCTCTGGTTATTTTAGCAGGATTCAGGTTGTTAAATCGTTAGTTAATTTCCCTATGATTATTTTAGCATGATTCAGGTTGTTAGATCATTAGTTAATTTCCCTCTGATTAATTTAGCGGGATTCAGGTTGTTAGATCATTAGTTAATTTCCCTATGATTATTTTAGTGGTATTCAGGTTGTTAAATCATTAGTTAATTTCCCTCTGATAATTTTAGCAGGATTCATGTTGTTAAATCATTAGTTAATTTCCCTCAGATGATTTTAGCAGGATTCAGGTTGTTAAATCATTAGTTAATTTCCCTCTGATTATTTCAGCATGATTCAGGTTGTTAGATCATTAGTTAATTTCCCTCTGATTATTTTAGCAGGATTCAGGTTGTTAAATCATTAGTTAATTTCCCTCTGATTATATTAGCAGGATTCAGGTTGTTAGATCATTAGATAATTTCCCTCTGATTATTTTAGTGGTATTCAGGTTGTTAAATCATTAGTTAATTTCATTCTGATCAATTTATCGTGATTCAGGTTATTAAATCGTTAGTTAATTTTCCCCTGATTATTTTAGCGGGATTCAGGTTGTTAAATCATTAGTTAATTTCCCTCTGATTATTTAAGCGGGATTCAGTTTGTTAAATCATTAGTTAATTTCCCTCTGATTATTTTAGCAGGATTCAGGTTGTTAAATCATTAGTTAATTTCACTCTGATTATTTTAGCGGGATTCAGGTTGTTAAATCATTAGTTAATTTCCCTCTGATTATTTGAGCAGGATTCAGCTTGTTAGATCATTAGTTAATTTCCCTCTGATCATTTTAGCAGGATTCAGATTGTTAAATCATTAGTTAATTTCCCTCTGATTATTTTAGCGGGATTCAGGTTGTTAAATCGTTAGTTAATTCCCCCCTGAATATTTTAGCAGGATCATTAGTTAATTTCCCTCTGATTATTTTAGCGGGATTCAGGTTGTTCAATCATTAGTTAATTTCCCTCTGATTATTTTAGCGGGATTCAGGTTGTTAGATCATTAGTTAATTTCCCTATGATTATTTTAGCAGGATTCAGGTTGTTAAATCATTAGTTAATTTCCCTCTGATTATATTAGCAGGATTCAGGTTGTTAAATCATTAGTTAATTTTCCTCTGATTATTTTAGCGGGATTCAGGTTGTTAGATCATTAGTTAATTTCCCTCTGATTATTTTAGCAGGATTCAGGTTGTTAGATCATTAGTTAATTTCTCTCTGATTATTTTAGCGGGATTCAGGTTGTTAGATCATTAGTTAATTTCCCTCTGATTATTTTAGCGGGATTCAGGTGGTTAAATCATTTGTTAATTTCCCTCTGATTATTTTAGCAGGATTCAGGTTGTTTGATCATTAGTTAATTTCCCTCTGATTATTTTAGCGGGATTCAGGTTGTTAAATCATATGTTAATTTCCCTCTGATTATTTTAGCAGGATTCAGGTTGTTAAATCATTAGTTAATTTCCCTCTGATTATTTTAGCAGGATTCAGGTTGTTAAATCATTAGTTAATTTCCCTCTGGTTATTTTAGCAGGATTCAGGTTGTTAAATCGTTAGTTAATTTCCCTATGATTATTTTAGCATGATTCAGGTTGTTAGATCATTAGTTAATTTCCCTCTGATTAATTTAGCGGGATTCAGGTTGTTAGATCATTAGTTAATTTCCCTATGATTATTTTAGTGGTATTCAGGTTGTTAAATCATTAGTTAATTTCCCTCTGATAATTTTAGCAGGATTCATGTTGTTAAATCATTAGTTAATTTCCCTCAGATGATTTTAGCAGGATTCAGGTTGTTAAATCATTAGTTAATTTCCCTCTGATTATTTCAGCATGATTCAGGTTGTTAGATCATTAGTTAATTTCCCTCTGATTATTTTAGCAGGATTCAGGTTGTTAAATCATTAGTTAATTTCCCTCTGATTATATTAGCAGGATTCAGGTTGTTAGATCATTAGATAATTTCCCTCTGATTATTTTAGCAAAATTTAGGTTGTTAGATCATTAGTTAATTTCCCTCTGATTATTTTGGCGGGATTCAGGTTGTTAAATCATTAGTTAATTTCCTTCTGATTATTTTAGCAGGATTCAGGTTGTTAGATCATTAGTTAATTTCCCTCTGATTATTTTAGCAGGATTCAGGTTGTTAAATCATTAGTTAATTTCCCTCTGATTATATTAGCAGGATTCAGGTTGTTAAATCATTAGTTAATTGCCTTCTGATTATTTTAGCAGGATTCAGGTTGTTAAATCATTAATTAATTTCCATCTGATTATTTTAGCAGGATTCAGGTTGTTAGATCAATAGTTGATTTCCCTCTGATTATTTTAGCAGGATTCAGGTTGTTAAATCATTAGTCAATTTCCCTCTGATTATTTTAGCGGGATTCAGGTTGTTAAATCGTTAGTTAATTTCCCTCTGATTATTTTAGCGGGATTCAGGTTGTTAAATAATTATTTAATTTCCCTCTGATCATTTTAGCGGGATTCAGGCTGTTAAATCGTTAGTTAATTTCACCCGGATTATTTTAGTAGGATTCAGGTTGTTAGATCATTAGTTAATTTCCCTCTGATTATTTTAGCGGGATTCAGGTTGTTAAATCGTTAGTTAATTTCCCTCTGATTATTTTAGCGGTATTCAGGTTGTTAAATCATTAGTTAATTTCCCTCTGATTATTTTAGCAGGATTCATGTTGTTAAATCATTAGTTAATTTCCCTCAGATGATTTTAGCAGGATTCAGGTTGTTAGATCATTAGTTAATTTCCCTCTGATTATTTTAGCATGATTCAGGTTGTTAGATCATTAGTTAATTTCCCTCTGATTATTTTAGCAGGATTCAGGCTGTTAAATCATTAGTTAATTTCCCTCTGATTATATTAGCAGGATTCAGGTTGTTAGATCATTAGATAATTTCCCTCTGATTATTTTAGCAGGATTCTGGTTATTAACTCATTAGTTAATTTCCCTCTGATTATTTTAGCAGAATTCAGGTTGTTAAATCATTAGTTAATTTCCATCTGATCATTTTAGCAGGATTCAGGTTGTTAGATCATTAGTTAATTTCCCTCTGATTATTTGGCGGGATTCCTGTTGTTAAATCATTAGTTAATTTCCTTCTGATTATTTTAGCATGATTCAGGTTGTTAGATCATTGGTTAATTTCCCTCTGATTATTTTAGCAGGATTCAGGTTGTTAAATCATTAGTCAATTTCCCTCTGATTATTTTAGCGGGATTCAGGTTGTTAAATCGTTAGTTAATTTCCCTCTGATTATTTTAGCATGATTCAAGTTGTTAGATCATTAGTTAATTTCCCTCTGATTAATTTAACAGGATTCAGGTTGCTAGATCATTAGTTAATTTCCCTCTGATTATTTTAGCAGGATTCAGGTTGTTAAATCATTAGTTAATTTCCCTCTGATTATTTTAGCATGATTCAGGTTGTTAGATCATTAGATAATTTCCCTCTGATTATTTTAGCAGGATTCAGGTTGTTAAATCATTAGTTAATTTCCCTCTGATTATTTTAGCGGGATTCAGGTGGTTAAATCATTAGTTAATTTCCCTCTGATTATTTTGACGGGATTCAGGTTGTTAAATCATTAGTTAATTTCCCTCTGATTATTTTAGCAGGATTCAGGTTGTTAGATCATTAGTTAATTTCCCTCTGATTATTTTAGGAGGATTCAGGTTGTTAAATCGTTAGTTAATTTCCCCCTGAATATCTTAGCAGGATCATTAGTTATTTTCCCTCTGATTATTTTAGCGGGATTCAGGTTGTTCAATCATTAGTTAATTTCCCTCTGATTATTTTAGCGGGATTCAGGTTGTTAGATCATTAGTTAATTTCCCTCTGATTATTTTAGCAGGATTCAGGTTGTTAAATCATTAGTTAATTTCCCTCTGATTATATTAGCAGGATTCAGGTTGTTAAATCATTAGTTAATTTTCCTCTGATTATTTTAGCAGGATTCAGGTTATTAGATCGTTAGTTAATTTCTCTCTGATTATTTTAGCAGGATTCAGGTTGTTAGATCATTGGTTAATTTCCCTCTGATTATTTCAGCGGGATTCAGGTTGTTAGATCATTAGTTAATTTCCCTCTGATTATTTTAGCGGGATTCAGGTTGTTAAATCATTTGTTAATTTCCCTCTGATTATTTTAGCAGGATTCAGGTTGTTAAATCATTAGTTAATTTCCCTCTGATTATTTTAGCGGGATTCAGGTTGTTAAATCATATGTTAATTTCCCTCTGATTATTTTAGCATGATTCAGGTTGTTAAATCATTAGTTAATTTCCCTCTGATTATTTTAGCAGGATTCAGGTTGTTAAATCATAAGTTAATTTCCCTCTGATGATTTTAGCAGGATTCAGATTGTTAAATCATTAGTTAATTTCCCTCTGATTATGTTAGCATGATTCAGGTTGTTAAATCATTAATTAATTTCCCTCTGATTATTTTAGCAGGATTCAGGTTGTTAAATCATTAGTTAATTTCCCTCTGATTATTTTAGCATGATTCAGGTTGTTAGATCATTAGATAATTTCCCTCTGATTATTTTAGCAGGATTCAGGTTGTTAAATCATTAGTTAATTTCCCTCTGATTATTTTAGCAGGATTCAGGTTGTTAAATCATTAGTTAATTTCCCTCTGGTTATTTTAGCAGGATTCAGGTTGTTAGATCATTAGTTAATTTCCCTATGATTATTTTGGCGGGATTCAGGTTGTTAAATCGTTAGTTAATTTCCCCCTGATTATTTTAGCATGATTCAGGTTGTTAGATCATTAGTTAATTTCCCTCTGATTAATTTAGCAGGATTCAGGTTGTTAGATCATTAGTTAATTTCCCTATGATTATGTTAGTGGTATTCAGGTTGTTAAATCATTAGTTAATTTCCCTCTGATCATTTTAGCGGGATTCAGGTTGTTAAATCGTTAGTTAATTTCCCTCTGATTATTTTAGCAGGATTCAGGTTGTTAAATCATTAGTTAATTTCCCTCTGATTATTTTAGCATGATTCAGGTTGTTAGATCATTAGTTAATTTCCCTCTGATTATTTTGGCGGGATTCAGGTTGTTAAATCATTAGTTAATTTCCCTCTGATTATTTTAGGAGGATTCAGGTTGTTAAATCATTAGTTAATTTCCCTCTGATTATTTTAGCAGGATTCAGGTTGTTAAATCATTAGTTAATTTCCCTCTGATTATTTTGGCGGGATTCAGGTTGTCAAATCATTAGTTAATTTCCCTCTGATTATTTTAGGAGGATTCAGGTTGTTAAATCATTAGTTAATTTCCCTCTGATTATTTTAGCAGGATTCATTTTGTTAAATCATTAGTTAATTTCCCTGTTATTATTTTAGCAGGATTCAGGATGTTAAATCATTATTTAATTTCCCTCTGATTATTTTAGCAGGATTCAGGTTGTTAAATCGTTAGTTAATTTTCCTATGATTATTTTAGCATGATTCAGGTTGTTAGATCATTAGTTAATTTCCCTCTGATTAATTTAGCGGGATTCAGGTTGTTAAATCATTAGTTAATTTCCCTCTGATCATTTTAGCGGGATTCAGGTTGTTAAATTGTTAGTTAATTTCCCGCTGATTATTTTAGCAGGATTCAGGTTGTTAGATCATTAGTTAATTTCCCTCTGATTATTTGAGCGAGATTCAGGTTGTTAAATCATTAGTTAATTTCCCTCTGATTATTTCAGCGAGATTCAGGTTGTTAAATCATTAGTTAATTTCCCTCTGATTATTTTAGCGGGATTCAGATGGTTAAATCATTAGTTAATTTCCCTCTGATTATTTTGGCGGGATTCAGGTTGTTAAATCATTAGTTAATTTCCCTCTGATTATTTTAGCAGGATTCAGGTTGTTAGATCATTAGTTAATTTCCCTCTGATTATTTTGGCGGGATTCAGGTTGTTAGATCATTAGTTAATTTCCCTCTGATTATTTTAGGAGGATTCAGGTTGTTAAATCATTAGTTAATTGCCCTCTGATTATTTTAGCAGGATTCAGGTTGATAAATCATTAGTTAATTTCCCTCTGATTATTTTAGCAGGATTCAGGTTGTTAAATCATTAGTTAATTTCCCTCTGATTATTTTAGCGGGATTCAGGTTGTTAAATCGTTGTTAATTTCCCTATGATTATTTTAGCATGATTCAGGTTGTTAGATCATTAGTTAATTTCCCTCTGATTAATTTGACGGGATTCAGGTTGTTAGATCATTAGTTAATTTCCCTATGATTATTTTAGTGGTATTCAGGTTGTTAGACCATTAGTTAATTTCCCTCTGATCATTTTAGCAACATTCAGGTTGTTAAATCATTAATTTATTTCCCTCTGATTATTTTAGCGAGATTCAGGTTGTTAAATCATTAGTTAATTTCCCTCTGATTATTTTAGCGGGATTCAGGTTGTTAAATCATTAGTTAATTTCCCTCTGATTATTTTAGCAGGATTCAGGTGGTTAAATCATTAGTTAATTTCCCTCTGATTATTTTAGCAGGATTCAGGTTGTTAGATCATTATTTAATTTCCATCTGATTATTTTAGCAGGATTCAGGTTGATAAATCATTAGTTAATTTCCCTCTGATTATTTTAGCAGGATTCAGGTTGTTAAATCATTAGTTAATTTCCCTCTGATTATTTTAGCAGGATTCAGGTTGTTAAATCATTAGTTAATTTCCCTCTGATTATTTTAGCAGGATTCAGGTTGTTAGATCATTAGTTAATTTCCCTCTGATTATTTTAGCAGGATTCAGGTTGTTAAATCATTAGTTAATTTCCCTCTGATTATTTTAGCGGGATTCAGATTGTTAAATCGTTAGTTAATTTTCCTATGATTATTTTAGCGGGATTCAGGTTGTTAGATCATTAGTTAATTTCCCTCTGATTAATTTGGCGGGATTCAGGTTGTTAGATCATTAGTTAATTTCACTATGATTATTTTAGTGGTATTCAGGTTGTTAAATCATTAGTTAATTTCATTCTGATCAATTTATCGTGATTCAGGTTATTAAATCGTTAGTTAATTTCCCCCTGATTATTTTAGCGAGATTCAGGTTGTTAAATCATTAGTTAATTTCCCTCTGATTATTTAAGCGGGATTCAGTTTGTTAAATCATTAGTTAATTTCCCTCTGATTATTTTAGCAGGATTCAGGTTGTTAAATCATTAGTTAATTTCACTCTGATTATTTTAGCGGGATTCAGGTTGTTAAATCATTAGTTAATTTCCCTCTGATTATTTGAGCAGGATTCAGCTTGTTAGATCATTAGTTAATTTCCCTCTGATCATTTTAGCAGGATTCAGATTGTTAAATCATTAGTTAATTTCCCTCTGATTATTTTAGCGGGATTCAGGTTGTTAAATCGTTAGTTAATTCCCCCCTGAATATTTTAGCAGGATCATTAGTTAATTTCCCTCTGATTATTTTAGCGGGATTCAGGTTGTTAGATCATTAGTTAATTTCCCTATGATTATTTTAGCAGGATTCAGGTTGTTAAATCATTAGTTAATTTCCCTCTGATTATATTAGCAGGATTCAGGTTGTTAAATCATTAGTTAATTTTCCTCTGATTATTTTAGCGGGATTCAGGTTGTTACATCATTAGTTAATTTCCCTCTGATTATTTTAGCAGGATTCAGGTTGTTAGATCATTAGTTAATTTCCCTCTGATTATTTTAGCGGGATTCAGGTTGTTAGATCATTAGTTAATTTCCCTCTGATTATTTTAGCGGGATTCAGGTGGTTAAATCATTTGTTAATTTCCCTCTGATTATTTTAGCAGGATTCAGGTTGTTTGATCATTAGTTAATTTCCCTCTGATTATTTTAGCGGGATTCAGGTTGTTAAATCATATGTTAATTTCCCTCTGATTATTTTAGCAGGATTCAGGTTGTTAAATCATTAGTTAATTTCCCTCTGATTATTTTAGCAGGATTCAGGTTGTTAAATCATTAGTTAATTTCCCTCTGGTTATTTTAGCAGGATTCAGGTTGTTAAATCGTTAGTTAATTTCCCTATGATTATTTTAGCATGATTCAGGTTGTTAGATCATTAGTTAATTTCCCTCTGATTAATTTAGCGGGATTCAGGTTGTTAGATCATTAGTTAATTTCCCTATGATTATTTTAGTGGTATTCAGGTTGTTAAATCATTAGTTAATTTCCCTCTGATAATTTTAGCAGGATTCATGTTGTTAAATCATTAGTTAATTTCCCTCAGATGATTTTAGCAGGATTCAGGTTGTTAAATCATTAGTTAATTTCCCTCTGATTATTTCAGCATGATTCAGGTTGTTAGATCATTAGTTAATTTCCCTCTGATTATTTTAGCAGGATTCAGGTTGTTAAATCATTAGTTAATTTCCCTCTGATTATATTAGCAGGATTCAGGTTGTTAGATCATTAGATAATTTCCCTCTGATTATTTTAGCAAAATTTAGGTTGTTAGATCATTAGTTAATTTCCCTCTGATTATTTTGGCGGGATTCAGGTTGTTTAATCATTAGTTAATTTCCTTCTGATTATTTTAGCAGGATTCAGGTTGTTAGATCATTAGTTAATTTCCCTCTGATTATTTTAGCAGGATTCAGGTTGTTAAATCATTAGTCAATTTCCCTCTGATTATTTTAGCGGGATTCAGGTTGTTAAATCGTTAGTTAATTTCCCTCTGATTATTTTAGCTGGATTCAGGTTGTTAAATAATTATTTAATTTCCCTCTGATCATTTTAGCGGGATTCAGGCTGTTAAATCGTTAGTTAATTTCACCCGGATTATTTTAGCAGGATTCAGGTTGTTAGATCATTAGTTAATTTCCCTCTGATTATTTTAGCGGGATTCAGGTTGTTAAATCGTTAGTTAATTTCCCTCTGATTATTTTAGCGGTATTCAGGTTGTTAAATCATTAGTTAATTTCCCTCTGATTATTTTAGCAGGATTCATGTTGTTAAATCATTAGTTAATTTCCCTCAGATGATTTTAGCAGGATTCAGGTTGTTAGATCATTAGTTAATTTCCCTCTGATTATTTTAGCATGATTCAGGTTGTTAGATCATTAGTTAATTTCCCTCTGATTATTTTAGCAGGATTCAGGCTGTTAAATCATTAGTTAATTTCCCTCTGATTATATTAGCAGGATTCAGGTTGTTAGATCATTAGATAATTTCCCTCTGATTATTTTAGCAGGATTCTGGTTATTAACTCATTAATTAATTTCCCTCTGATTATTTTAGCAGAATTCAGGTTGTTAAATCATTAGTTAATTTCCCTCTGATCATTTTAGCAGGATTCAGGTTGTTAGATCATTAGTTAATTTCCCTCTGATTATTTGGCGGGATTCCTGTTGTTAAATCATTAGTTAATTTCCTTCTGATTATTTTAGCATGATTCAGGTTGTTAGATCATTGGTTAATTTCCCTCTGATTATTTTAGCAGGATTCAGGTTGTTAAATCATTAGTCAATTTCCCTCTGATTATTTTAGCGGGATTCAGGTTGTTAAATCGTAAGTTAATTTCCCTCTGATTATTTTAGCATGATTCAAGTTGTTAGATCATTAGTTAATTTCCCTCTGATTAATTTAACAGGATTCAGGTTGTTAGATCATTAGTTAATTTCCCTCTGATCATTTTAGCGGGATTCAGGTTGTTGAATCATTTGTTAATTTCCCTCTGATTATTTTAGCATGATTCAGGTTGTTACATCATTAGATAATTTTCCTCTGATTATTTTAGCAGGATTCAGGTTGTTAAATCATTAGTTAATTTCCCTCTGATTATTTTAGCAGGATTCAGGTTGTTAAATCGTTAGTTAATTTCCCTCTGATTATCTTAGCAGGATTCAGGTTGTGAAATCATTAGTTAATTTCCCTCTAATTATTTTGGCGGGATTCAGGTTGTTAAATCATTAGTTAATTTCCCTCTGATTATTTTAGCAGGATTCAGGTTGTTAAATCATTAGTTAATTTCCCTATGATTATTTTAGCAGGATTCAGATTGTTAAATCATTAGTTAATTTCCCTCTGATTAATTTAGCAGGATTCAGGTTGTTAGATCATTAGTTAATTTCCCTCTGATTATTTTAGCAGGATTCAGGTTGTTAAATCATTAGTTAATTTCCCTCTGATTATTTTAGCAGGATTCAGGTTGTTAAATCATTATTTAATTTCCGTCTGATTATTTTAGCGGGATTCAGGTTGTTAGATCATTAGTTAATTTCCCTCTGATTATTTTAGCAGGATTCAGGTTGTTAAATCATTAGTTAATTTCCCTCTGATTATTTTAGCAGGATTCAGGTTGTTAGATCATTAGTTAATTTCCCTCTGATTATATTAGCAGGATTCAGGTTGTTAAATCATTAGTTAATTGCCTTCTGATTATTTTAGCAGGATTCAGGTTGTTAAATCATTAATTAATTTTCATCTGATTATTTTAGCAGGATTCAGGTTGTTAGATCAATAGTTGATTTCCCTCTGATTATTTTAGCAGGATTCAGGTTGTTAAATCATTAGTCAATTTCTCTCTGATTATTTTAGCAGGATTCAGGTTGTTAAATCATTAGTTAATTTCCCTCTGATTATTTTAGCAGGATTCAGGTTGTTAGATCATTAGTTAATTTCCCTCTGATTATTTTAGCAGGATTCAGGTTGTTAGATCATTAGTAAATTTCCCTCTGATTATTTTAGCAGGATGCAGGTTGTTAAATCATTAGTTAATTTCCCTCTGATTATTTTGGTGGGATTCAGGTTGTTAGATCATTAGTTAATTTCTCTCTGATTATTCTATCAGGATTCAGGTTGTTAAATCATTAATTAATTTCCCTCTGATTATTTTGGCGGGATTCAGATTGTTAAACCATTTGTTAATTTCCCTCTAATTATTTTAGCAGGATTCAGGTTGTTAGATCATTAGTTAATTTCCCTCTGATTATTTTAGCAGGATTCAGGTTGTTAAATCATTAGTTAATTTCCCTCTGATTATTTTAGCAGGATTCAGGTTGTTAAATCATTAGTTAATTTCCCTCTGATTATTTTAGCGGGATTCAGGTTGTTAAATCGTTAGTTAATTTTCCTATGATTATTTTAGCATGATTCAGGTTGTTAGATCATTAGTTAATTTCAATCTGATTAATTTAGCGGGATTCAGGTTGTTAGATCATTAGTTAATTTCCCTATGATTATTTTAGTGGTATTCAGGTTGTTAAATCATTAGTTAATTTCACTCTGATCAATTTATCGTGATTCAGGTTATTAAATCGTTAGTTAATTTCCCCCTGATTATTTTAGCAGGATTCAGGTTGTTAGATGATTAGTTAATTTCCCTCTGATTATTTTAGCGAGATTCAGGTTGTTAAATCATTAGTTAATTTCCTTCTGATTATTTTAGCGGGATTCAGGTTGTTAAATCATTAGTTAATTTCCCTCTGATTATTTTAGCAGGATTCAGGTTGTTAAATCATTAGTTAATTTCACTCTGATTATTTTAGCGGGATTCAGGTTGTTAAATCATTAGTTAATTTCCCTATGATTATTTGAGCAGGATTCAGCTTGTTAGATCATTAGTTAATTTCCCTCTGATCATTTTAGCAGGATTCAGATTGTTAAATCATTAGTTAATTTCCCTGTGATTATTTTAGCGGGATTCAGGTTGTTAAATCGTTAGTTAATTTCCCCCTGAATATTTTAGCAGGATCATTAGTTAATTTCCCTCTGATTATTTTAGCGGGATTCAGGTTATTAACTCATTAGTTAATTTCCCTCTGATTATTTTAGCAGAATTCAGGTTGTTAAATCATTAGTTAATTTCCCTCTGATCATTTTAGCAGGATTCAGGTTGTTAGATCATTAGTTAATTTCCCTCTGATTATTTTGGCAGGATTCCTGTTGTTAAATCATTAGTTAATTTCCTTCTGATTATTTTAGCAGGATTCAGGTTGATAAATCATTAGTTAATTTCCCTCTGATTATTTTAGCAGGATTCAGGTTGTTAAATCATTAGTTAATTTCCCTCTGATTATTTTAGCGGGATTCAGGTTGTTAAATCGTTGTTAATTTCCCTATGATTATTTTAGCATGATTCAGGTTGTTAGATCATTAGTTAATTTCCCTCTGATTAATTTGACGGGATTCAGGTTGTTAGATCATTAGTTAATTTCCCTATGATTATTTTAGTGGTATTCAGGTTGTTAGACCATTAGTTAATTTCCCTCTGATCATTTTAGCAACATTCAGGTTGTTAAATCATTAATTTATTTCCCTCTGATTATTTTAGCGAGATTCAGGTTGTTAAATCATTAGTTAATTTCCCTCTGATTATTTTAGCGGGATTCAGGTTGTTAAATCATTAGTTAATTTCCCTCTGATTATTTTAGCAGGATTCAGGTGGTTAAATCATTAGTTAATTTCCCTCTGATTATTTTAGCAGGATTCAGGTTGTTAGATCATTATTTAATTTCCATCTGATTATTTTAGCAGGATTCAGGTTGATAAATCATTAGTTAATTTCCCTCTGATTATTTTAGCAGGATTCAGGTTGTTAAATCATTAGTTAATTTCCCTCTGATTATTTTAGCAGGATTCAGGTTGTTAAATCATTAGTTAATTTCCCTCTGATTATTTTAGCAGGATTCAGGTTGTTAGATCATTAGTTAATTTCCCTCTGATTATTTTAGCAGGATTCAGGTTGTTAAATCATTAGTTAATTTCCCTCTGATTATTTTAGCGGGATTCAGATTGTTAAATCGTTAGTTAATTTTCCTATGATTATTTTAGCGGGATTCAGGTTGTTAGATCATTAGTTAATTTCCCTCTGATTAATTTGGCGGGATTCAGGTTGTTAGATCATTAGTTAATTTCACTATGATTATTTTAGTGGTATTCAGGTTGTTAAATCATTAGTTAATTTCATTCTGATCAATTTATCGTGATTCAGGTTATTAAATCGTTAGTTAATTTCCCCCTGATTATTTTAGCGAGATTCAGGTTGTTAAATCATTAGTTAATTTCCCTCTGATTATTTAAGCGGGATTCAGTTTGTTAAATCATTAGTTAATTTCCCTCTGATTATTTTAGCAGGATTCAGGTTGTTAAATCATTAGTTAATTTCACTCTGATTATTTTAGCGGGATTCAGGTTGTTAAATCATTAGTTAATTTCCCTCTGATTATTTGAGCAGGATTCAGCTTGTTAGATCATTAGTTAATTTCCCTCTGATCATTTTAGCAGGATTCAGATTGTTAAATCATTAGTTAATTTCCCTCTGATTATTTTAGCGGGATTCAGGTTGTTAAATCGTTAGTTAATTCCCCCCTGAATATTTTAGCAGGATCATTAGTTAATTTCCCTCTGATTATTTTAGCGGGATTCAGGTTGTTAGATCATTAGTTAATTTCCCTATGATTATTTTAGCAGGATTCAGGTTGTTAAATCATTAGTTAATTTCCCTCTGATTATATTAGCAGGATTCAGGTTGTTAAATCATTAGTTAATTTTCCTCTGATTATTTTAGCGGGATTCAGGTTGTTAGATCATTAGTTAATTTCCCTCTGATTATTTTAGCAGGATTCAGGTTGTTAGATCATTAGTTAATTTCCCTCTGATTATTTTAGCGGGATTCAGGTTGTTAGATCATTAGTTAATTTCCCTCTGATTATTTTAGCGGGATTCAGGTGGTTAAATCATTTGTTAATTTCCCTCTGATTATTTTAGCAGGATTCAGGTTGTTTGATCATTAGTTAATTTCCCTCTGATTATTTTAGCGGGATTCAGGTTGTTAAATCATATGTTAATTTCCCTCTGATTATTTTAGCAGGATTCAGGTTGTTAAATCATTAGTTAATTTCCCTCTGATTATTTTAGCAGGATTCAGGTTGTTAAATCATTAGTTAATTTCCCTCTGGTTATTTTAGCAGGATTCAGGTTGTTAAATCGTTAGTTAATTTCCCTATGATTATTTTAGCATGATTCAGGTTGTTAGATCATTAGTTAATTTCCCTCTGATTAATTTAGCGGGATTCAGGTTGTTAGATCATTAGTTAATTTCCCTATGATTATTTTAGTGGTATTCAGGTTGTTAAATCATTAGTTAATTTCCCTCTGATAATTTTAGCAGGATTCATGTTGTTAAATCATTAGTTAATTTCCCTCAGATGATTTTAGCAGGATTCAGGTTGTTAAATCATTAGTTAATTTCCCTCTGATTATTTCAGCATGATTCAGGTTGTTAGATCATTAGTTAATTTCCCTCTGATTATTTTAGCAGGATTCAGGTTGTTAAATCATTAGTTAATTTCCCTCTGATTATATTAGCAGGATTCAGGTTGTTAGATCATTAGATAATTTCCCTCTGATTATTTTAGCAAAATTTAGGTTGTTAGATCATTAGTTAATTTCCCTCTGATTATTTTGGCGGGATTCAGGTTGTTTAATCATTAGTTAATTTCCTTCTGATTATTTTAGCAGGATTCAGGTTGTTAGATCATTAGTTAATTTCCCTCTGATTATTTTAGCAGGATTCAGGTTGTTAAATCATTAGTCAATTTCCCTCTGATTATTTTAGCGGGATTCAGGTTGTTAAATCGTTAGTTAATTTCCCTCTGATTATTTTAGCTGGATTCAGGTTGTTAAATAATTATTTAATTTCCCTCTGATCATTTTAGCGGGATTCAGGCTGTTAAATCGTTAGTTAATTTCACCCGGATTATTTTAGCAGGATTCAGGTTGTTAGATCATTAGTTAATTTCCCTCTGATTATTTTAGCGGGATTCAGGTTGTTAAATCGTTAGTTAATTTCCCTCTGATTATTTTAGCGGTATTCAGGTTGTTAAATCATTAGTTAATTTCCCTCTGATTATTTTAGCAGGATTCATGTTGTTAAATCATTAGTTAATTTCCCTCAGATGATTTTAGCAGGATTCAGGTTGTTAGATCATTAGTTAATTTCCCTCTGATTATTTTAGCATGATTCAGGTTGTTAGATCATTAGTTAATTTCCCTCTGATTATTTTAGCAGGATTCAGGCTGTTAAATCATTAGTTAATTTCCCTCTGATTATATTAGCAGGATTCAGGTTGTTAGATCATTAGATAATTTCCCTCTGATTATTTTAGCAGGATTCTGGTTATTAACTCATTAGTTAATTTCCCTCTGATTATTTTAGCAGAATTCAGGTTGTTAAATCATTAGTTAATTTCCCTCTGATCATTTTAGCAGGATTCAGGTTGTTAGATCATTAGTTAATTTCCCTCTGATTATTTGGCGGGATTCCTGTTGTTAAATCATTAGTTAATTTCCTTCTGATTATTTTAGCATGATTCAGGTTGTTAGATCATTGGTTAATTTCCCTCTGATTATTTTAGCAGGATTCAGGTTGTTAAATCATTAGTCAATTTCCCTCTGATTATTTTAGCGGGATTCAGGTTGTTAAATCGTAAGTTAATTTCCCTCTGATTATTTTAGCATGATTCAAGTTGTTAGATCATTAGTTAATTTCCCTCTGATTAATTTAACAGGATTCAGGTTGTTAGATCATTAGTTAATTTCCCTCTGATCATTTTAGCGGGATTCAGGTTGTTGAATCATTTGTTAATTTCCCTCTGATTATTTTAGCATGATTCAGGTTGTTACATCATTAGATAATTTTCCTCTGATTATTTTAGCAGGATTCAGGTTGTTAAATCATTAGTTAATTTCCCTCTGATTATTTTAGCAGGATTCAGGTTGTTAAATCGTTAGTTAATTTCCCTCTGATTATCTTAGCAGGATTCAGGTTGTGAAATCATTAGTTAATTTCCCTCTAATTATTTTGGCGGGATTCAGGTTGTTAAATCATTAGTTAATTTCCCTCTGATTATTTTAGCAGGATTCAGGTTGTTAAATCATTAGTTAATTTCCCTATGATTATTTTAGCAGGATTCAGATTGTTAAATCATTAGTTAATTTCCCTCTGATTAATTTAGCAGGATTCAGGTTGTTAGATCATTAGTTAATTTCCCTCTGATTATTTTAGCAGGATTCAGGTTGTTAAATCATTAGTTAATTTCCCTCTGATTATTTTAGCAGGATTCAGGTTGTTAAATCATTATTTAATTTCCGTCTGATTATTTTAGCGGGATTCAGGTTGTTAGATCATTAGTTAATTTCCCTCTGATTATTTTAGCAGGATTCAGGTTGTTAAATCATTAGTTAATTTCCCTCTGATTATTTTAGCAGGATTCAGGTTGTTAGATCATTAGTTAATTTCCCTCTGATTATATTAGCAGGATTCAGGTTGTTAAATCATTAGTTAATTGCCTTCTGATTATTTTAGCAGGATTCAGGTTGTTAAATCATTAATTAATTTTCATCTGATTATTTTAGCAGGATTCAGGTTGTTAGATCAATAGTTGATTTCCCTCTGATTATTTTAGCAGGATTCAGGTTGTTAAATCATTAGTCAATTTCTCTCTGATTATTTTAGCAGGATTCAGGTTGTTAAATCATTAGTTAATTTCCCTCTGATTATTTTAGCAGGATTCAGGTTGTTAGATCATTAGTTAATTTCCCTCTGATTATTTTAGCAGGATTCAGGTTGTTAGATCATTAGTAAATTTCCCTCTGATTATTTTAGCAGGATGCAGGTTGTTAAATCATTAGTTAATTTCCCTCTGATTATTTTGGTGGGATTCAGGTTGTTAGATCATTAGTTAATTTCTCTCTGATTATTCTATCAGGATTCAGGTTGTTAAATCATTAATTAATTTCCCTCTGATTATTTTGGCGGGATTCAGATTGTTAAACCATTTGTTAATTTCCCTCTAATTATTTTAGCAGGATTCAGGTTGTTAGATCATTAGTTAATTTCCCTCTGATTATTTTAGCAGGATTCAGGTTGTTAAATCATTAGTTAATTTCCCTCTGATTATTTTAGCAGGATTCAGGTTGTTAAATCATTAGTTAATTTCCCTCTGATTATTTTAGCGGGATTCAGGTTGTTAAATCGTTAGTTAATTTTCCTATGATTATTTTAGCATGATTCAGGTTGTTAGATCATTAGTTAATTTCAATCTGATTAATTTAGCGGGATTCAGGTTGTTAGATCATTAGTTAATTTCCCTATGATTATTTTAGTGGTATTCAGGTTGTTAAATCATTAGTTAATTTCACTCTGATCAATTTATCGTGATTCAGGTTATTAAATCGTTAGTTAATTTCCCCCTGATTATTTTAGCAGGATTCAGGTTGTTAGATGATTAGTTAATTTCCCTCTGATTATTTTAGCGAGATTCAGGTTGTTAAATCATTAGTTAATTTCCTTCTGATTATTTTAGCGGGATTCAGGTTGTTAAATCATTAGTTAATTTCCCTCTGATTATTTTAGCAGGATTCAGGTTGTTAAATCATTAGTTAATTTCACTCTGATTATTTTAGCGGGATTCAGGTTGTTAAATCATTAGTTAATTTCCCTATGATTATTTGAGCAGGATTCAGCTTGTTAGATCATTAGTTAATTTCCCTCTGATCATTTTAGCAGGATTCAGATTGTTAAATCATTAGTTAATTTCCCTGTGATTATTTTAGCGGGATTCAGGTTGTTAAATCGTTAGTTAATTTCCCCCTGAATATTTTAGCAGGATCATTAGTTAATTTCCCTCTGATTATTTTAGCGGGATTCAGGTTATTAACTCATTAGTTAATTTCCCTCTGATTATTTTAGCAGAATTCAGGTTGTTAAATCATTAGTTAATTTCCCTCTGATCATTTTAGCAGGATTCAGGTTGTTAGATCATTAGTTAATTTCCCTCTGATTATTTTGGCAGGATTCCTGTTGTTAAATCATTAGTTAATTTCCTTCTGATTATTTTAGCATGATTCAGGTTGTTAGATCATTGGTTAATTTCCCTCTGATTATTTTAGCAGGATTCAGGTTGTTAAATCATTAGTCAATTTCCCTCTGATTATTTTAGCGGGATTCAGGTTGTTAAATCGTAAGTTAATTTCCCTCTGATTATTTTAGCATGATTCAAGTTGTTAGATCATTAGTTAATTTCCCTCTGATTAATTTAACAGGATTCAGGTTGTTAGATCATTAGTTAATTTCCCTCTGATCATTTTAGCGGGATTCAGGTTGTTGAATCATTTGTTAATTTCCCTCTGATTATTTTAGCATGATTCAGGTTGTTAGATCATTAGATAATTTTCCTCTGATTATTTTAGCAGGATTCAGGTTGTTAAATCATTAGTTAATTTCCCTCTGATTATTTTAGCAGGATTCAGGTTGTTAAATCATTAGTTAATTTCCCTCTGATTATCTTAGCAGGATTCAGGTTGTGAAATCATTAGTTAATTTCCCTCTAATTATTTTGGCGGGATTCAGGTTGTTAAATCATTAGTTAATTTCCCTCTGATTATTTTAGCAGGATTCAGGTTGTTAAATCATTAGTTAATTTCCCTATGATTATTTTAGCAGGATTCAGGTTGTTAAATCATTAGTTAATTTCCCTCTGATTAATTTAGCAGGATTCAGGTTGTTAGATCATTAGTTAATTTCCCTCTGATTATTTTAGCAGGATTCAGGTTGGTAAATCATTAGTTAATTTCCCTCTGATTATTTTAGCAGGATTCAGGTTGTTAAATCATTATTTAATTTCCGTCTGATTATTTTAGCGGGATTCAGGTTGTTAGATCATTAGTTATTTTCCCTCTGATTATTTTAGCAAGATTCAGGTTGTTAAATCATTAGTTAATTTCCCTCTGATTATTTTAGCAGGATTCAGGTTGTTAAATCATAAGTTAATTTCCCTCTGATTATATTAGCAGGATTCAGGTTGTTAAATCATTAGTTAATTGCCTTCTGATTATTTTAGCAGGATTCAGGTTGTTAAATCATTAATTAATTTCCATCTGATTATTTTAGCAGGATTCAGGTTGTTAGATCAATAGTTGATTTCCCTCTGATTATTTTAGCAGGATTCAGGTTGTTAAATCATTAGTCAATTTCTCTCTGATTATTTTAGCAGGATTCAGGTTGTTAAATCATTAGTTAATTTCCCTCTGATTATTTTAGCAAAATTTAGGTTGTTAGATCATTAGTTAATTTCCCTCTGATTATTTTGGCGGGATTCAGGTTGTTAAATCATTAGTTAATTTCCTTCTGATTATTTTAGCAGGATTCAGGTTGTTAGATCATTAGTTAATTTCCCTATGATTATTTTAGCAGGATTCAGGTTGTTAAATCATTAGTCAATTTCCCTCTGATTATTTTAGCGGGATTCAGGTTGTTAAATCGTTAGTTAATTTCCCTCTGATTATTTTAGCGGGATTCAGGTTGTTAAATAATTATTTAATTTCCCTCTGATCATTTTAGCGGGATTCAGGCTGTTAAATCGTTAGTTAATTTCACCCTGATTATTTTAGCAGGATTCAGGTTGTTAGATCATTAGTTAATTTCCCTCTGATTATTTTAGCGGGATTCAGGTTGTTAAATCGTTAGTTAATTTCCCTCTGATTATTTTAGCGGTATTCAGGTTGTTAAATCATTAGTTAATTTCCCTCTGATTATTTTAGCAGGATTCAGGTTGTTAAATCATTAGTTAATTTCCCTCAGATGATTTTAGCAGGATTCAGGTTGTTAGATCATTAGTTAATTTCCCTCTGATTATTTTAGCATGATTGAGGTTGTTAGATCATTAGTTAATTTCCCTCTGATTATTTTAGCAGGATTCAGGCTGTTAAATCATTAGTTAATTTCCCTCTGATTATTTTAGCAGGATTCTGGTTATTAACTCATTAGTTAATTTCCCTCTGATTATTTTAGCAGAATTCAGGTTGTTAAATCATTAGTTAATTTCCCTCTGATCATTTTAGCAGGATTCAGGTTGTTAGATCATTAGTTAATTTCCCTCTGATTATTTGGCGGGATTCCTGTTGTTAAATCATTAGTTAATTTCCTTCTGATTATTTTAGCATGATTCAGGTTGTTAGATCATTGGTTAATTTCCCTCTGATTATTTTAGCAGGATTCAGGTTGTTAAATCATTAGTCAATTTCCCTCTGATTATTTTAGCGGGATTCAGGTTGTTAAATCGTAAGTTAATTTCCCTCTGATTATTTTAGCATGATTCAAGTTGTTAGATCATTAGTTAATTTCCCTCTGATTAATTTAACAGGATTCAGGTTGTTAGATCATTAGTAAATTTCCCTCTGATCATTTTAGCGGGATTCAGGTTGTTGAATCATTTGTTAATTTCCCTCTGATTATTTTAGCATGATTCAGGTTGTTACATCATTAGATAATTTTCCTCTGATTATTTTAGCAGGATTCAGGTTGTTAAATCATTAGTTAATTTCCCTCTGATTATTTTAGCAGGATTCAGGTTGTTAAATCATTAGTTAATTTCCCTCTGATTATCTTAGCAGGATTCAGGTTGTGAAATCATTAGTTAATTTCCCTCTAATTATTTTGGCGGAATTCAGGTTGTTAAATCATTAGTTAATTTCCCTCTGATTATTTTAGCAGGATTCAGGTTGTTAAATCATTAGTTAATTTCCCTCTGATTATTTTAGCAGGATTCAGGTTGTTAAATCATTAGTTAATTTCCCTCTGATTAATTTAGCAGGATTCAGGTTGTTAGATCATTAGTTAATTTCCCTCTGATTATTTTAGCAGGATTCAGGTTGTTAAATCATTAGTTAATTTCCCTCTGATTATTTTAGCAGGATTCAGGTTGTTAAATCATTATTTAATTTCCGTCTGATTATTTTAGCGGGATTCAGGTTGTTAGATCATTAGTTAATTTCCCTCTGATTATTTTAGCAGGATTCAGGTTGTTAAATCATTAGTTAATTTCCCTCTGATTATTTTAGCAGAATTCAGGTTGTTAAATCATTAGTTAATTTCCCTCTGATTATATTAGCAGGATTCAGGTTGTTAAATCATTAGTTAATTGCCTTCTGATTATTTTAGCAGGATTCAGGTTGTTAAATCATTAATTAATTTCCATCTGATTATTTTAGCAGGATTCAGGTTGTTAGATCAATAGTTGATTTCCCTCTGATTATTTTAGCAGGATTCAGGTTGTTAAATCATTAGTCAATTTCTCTCTGATTATTTTAGCAGGATTCAGGTTGTTAAATCATTAGTTAATTTCCCTCTGATTATTTTAGCAGGATTCAGGTTGTTAGATCATTAGTTAATTTCCCTCTGATTATTTTAGCAGGATTCAGGTTGTTAGATCATTAGTAAATTTCCCTCTGATTATTTTAGCAGGATGCAGGTTGTTAAATCATTAGTTAATTTCCCTCTGATTATTTTGGTGGGATTCAGGTTGTTAGATCATTAGTTAATTTCTCTCTGATTATTCTATCAGGATTCAGGTTGTTAAATCATTAATTAATTTCCCTCTGATTATTTTGGCGGGATTCAGATTGTTAAACCATTAGTTAATTTCCCTCTAATTATTTTAGCAGGATTCAGGTTGTTAGATCATTAGTTAATTTCCCTCTGATTATTTTAGCAGGATTCAGGTTGTTAAATCATTAGTTAATTTCCCTCTGATTATTTTAGCAGGATTCAGGTTGTTAAATCATTAGTTAATTTCCCTCTGATTATTTTAGCGGGATTCAGGTTGTTAAATCGTTAGTTAATTTTCCTATGATTATTTTAGCATGATTCAGGTTGTTAGATCATTAGTTAATTTCCCTCTGATTAATTTAGCGGGATTCAGGTTGTTAAATCATTAGTTAATTTCCCTCTGATTATCTTAGCAGGATTCAGGTTGTGAAATCATTAGTTAATTTCCCTCTAATTATTTTGGCGGAATTCAGGTTGTTAAATCATTAGTTAATTTCCCTCTGATTATTTTAGCAGGATTCAGGTTGTTAAATCATTAGTTAATTTCCCTCTGATTATTTTAGCAGGATTCAGGTTGTTAAATCATTAGTTAATTTCCCTCTGATTAATTTAGCAGGATTCAGGTTGTTAGATCATTAGTTAATTTCCCTCTGATTATTTTAGCAGGATTCAGGTTGTTAAATCATTAGTTAATTTCCCTCTGATTATTTTAGCAGGATTCAGGTTGTTAAATCATTATTTAATTTCCGTCTGATTATTTTAGCGGGATTCAGGTTGTTAGATCATTAGTTAATTTCCCTCTGATTATTTTAGCAGGATTCAGGTTGTTAAATCATTAGTTAATTTCCCTCTGATTATTTTAGCAGAATTCAGGTTGTTAAATCATTAGTTAATTTCCCTCTGATTATATTAGCAGGATTCAGGTTGTTAAATCATTAGTTAATTGCCTTCTGATTATTTTAGCAGGATTCAGGTTGTTAGATCAATAGTTGATTTCCCTCTGATTATTTTAGCAGGATTCAGGTTGTTAAATCATTAGTCAATTTCTCTCTGATTATTTTAGCAGGATTCAGGTTGTTAAATCATTAGTTAATTTCCCTCTGATTATTTTAGCAGGATTCAGGTTGTTAGATCATTAGTTAATTTCCCTCTGATTATTTTAGCAGGATTCAGGTTGTTAGATCATTAGTAAATTTCCCTCTGATTATTTTAGCAGGATGCAGGTTGTTAAATCATTAGTTAATTTCCCTCAGATTATTTTGGTGGGATTCAGGTTGTTAGATCATTAGTTAATTTCTCTCTGATTATTCTATCAGGATTCAGGTTGTTAAATCATTAATTAATTTCCCTCTGATTATTTTGGCGGGATTCAGATTGTTAAACCATTAGTTAATTTCCCTCTAATTATTTTAGCAGGATTCAGGTTGTTAGATCATTAGTTAATTTCCCTCTGATTATTTTAGCAGGATTCAGGTTGTTAAATCATTAGTTAATTTCCCTCTGATTATTTTAGCAGGATTCAGGTTGTTAAATCATTAGTTAATTTCCCTCTGATTATTTTAGCGGGATTCAGGTTGTTAAATCGTTAGTTAATTTTCCTATGATTATTTTAGCATGATTCAGGTTGTTAGATCATTAGTTAATTTCCCTCTGATTAATTTAGCGGGATTCAGGTTGTTAGATCATTAGTTAATTTCCCTATGATTATTTTAGTGGTATTCAGGTTGTTAAATCATTAGTTAATTTCACTCTGATCAATTTATCGTGATTCAGGTTATTAAATCGTTAGTTAATTTCCCCCTGATTATTTTAGCAGGATTCAGGTTGTTAGATGATTAGTTAATTTCCCTCTGATTATTTTAGCGAGATTCAGGTTTTTAAATCATTAGTTAATTTCCCTCTGATTATTTTAGCGGGATTCAGGTTGTTAAATCATTAGTTAATTTCCCTCTGATTATTTTAGCAGGATTCAGGTTGTTAAATCATTAGTTAATTTCACTCTGATTATTTTAGCGGGATTCAGGTTGTTAAATCATTAGTTAATTTCCCTCTGATTATTTGAGCAGGATTCAGCTTGTTAGATCATTAGTTAATTTCCCTCTGATCATTTTAGCAGGATTCAGATTGTTAAATCATTAGTTAATTTTCCTGTGATTATTTTAGCGGGATTCAGGTTGTTAAATCGTTAGTTAATTTCCCCCTGAATATTTTAGCAGGATCATTAGTTAATTTCCCTCTGATTATTTTAGCGGGATTCAGGTTATTAACTCATTAGTTAATTTCCCTCTGATTATTTTAGCAGAATTCAGGTTGTTAAATCATTAGTTAATTTCCCTCTGATCATTTTAGCAGGATTCAGGTTGTTAGATCATTAGTTAATTTCCCTCTGATTATTTTGGCGGGATTCCTGTTGTTAAATCATTAGTTAATTTCCTTCTGATTATTTTAGCATGATTCAGGTTGTTATATCATTGGTTAATTTCCCTCTGATTATTTTAGCAGGATTCAGGTTGTTAAATCATTAGTCAATTTCCCTCTGATTATTTTAGCGGGATTCAGGTTGTTAAATCGTAAGTTAATTTCCCTCTGATTATTTTAGCATGATTCAAGTTGTTAGATCATTAGTTAATTTCCCTCTGATTAATTTAACAGGATTCAGGTTGTTAGATCATTAGTTAATTTCCCTCTGATCATTTTAGCGGGATTCAGGTTGTTGAATCATTTGTTAATTTCCCTCTGATTATTTTAGCATGATTCAGGTTGTTAGATCATTAGATAATTTTCCTCTGATTATTTTAGCAGGATTCAGGTTGTTAAATCATTAGTTAATTTCCCTCTGATTATTTTAGCAGGATTCAGGTTGTTAAATCATTAGTTAATTTCCCTCTGATTATTTTAGCAGGATTCAGGTTGTTAGATCATTAGTTAATTTCCCTCTGATTATTTTAGCAGGATTCAGGTTGTTAGATCATTAGTAAATTTCCCTCTGATTATTTTAGCAGGATGCAGGTTGTTAAATCATTAGTTAATTTCCCTCTGATTATTTTGGTGGGATTCAGGTTGTTAGATCATTAGTTAATTTCTCTCTGATTATTCTATCAGGATTCAGGTTGTTAAATCATTAATTAATTTCCCTCTGATTATTTTGGCGGGATTCAGATTGTTAAACCATTAGTTAATTTCCCTCTAATTATTTTAGCAGGATTCAGGTTGTTAGATCATTAGTTAATTTCCCTCTGATTATTTTAGCAGGATTCAGGTTGTTAAATCATTAGTTAATTTCCCTCTGATTATTTTAGCAGGATTCAGGTTGTTAAATCATTAGTTAATTTCCCTCTGATTATTTTAGCGGGATTCAGGTTGTTAAATCGTTAGTTAATTTTCCTATGATTATCTTAGCATGATTCAGGTTGTTAGATCATTAGTTAATTTCCCTCTGATTAATTTAGCGGGATTCAGGTTGTTAGATCATTAGTTAATTTCCCTATGATTATTTTAGTGGTATTCAGGTTGTTAAATCATTAGTTAATTTCACTCTGATCAATTTATCGTGATTCAGGTTATTAAATCGTTAGTTAATTTCCCCCTGATTATTTTAGCAGGATTCAGGTTGTTAGATGATTAGTTAATTTCCCTCTGATTATTTTAGCGAGATTCAGGTTTTTAAATCATTAGTTAATTTCCCTCTGATTATTTTAGCGGGATTCAGGTTGTTAAATCATTAGTTAATTTCCCTCTAATTATTTTAGCAGGATTCAGGTTGTTAAATCATTAGTTAATTTCACTCTGATTATTTTAGCGGGATTCAGGTTGTTAAATCATTAGTTAATTTCCCTCTGATTATTTGAGCAGGATTCAGCTTGTTAGATCATTAGTTAATTTCCCTCTGATCATTTTAGCAGGATTCAGATTGTTAAATCATTAGTTAATTTCCCTGTGATTATTTTAGCGGGATTCAGGTTGTTAAATCGTTAGTTAATTTCCCCCTGAATATTTTAGCAGGATCATTAGTTAATTTCCCTCTGATTATTTTAGCGGGATTCAGGTTATTAACTCATTAGTTAATTTCCCTCTGATTATTTTAGCAGAATTCAGGTTGTTAAATCATTAGTTAATTTCCCTCTGATCATTTTAGCAGGATTCAGGTTGTTAGATCATTAGTTAATTTCCCTCTGCTTATTTTGGCGGGATTCCTGTTGTTAAATCATTAGTTAATTTCCTTCTGATTATTTTAGCATGATTCAGGTTGTTAGATCATTGGTTAATTTCCCTCTGATTATTTTAGCAGGATTCAGGTTGTTAAATCATTAGTCAATTTCCCTCTGATTATTTTAGCGGGATTCAGGTTGTTAAATCGTAAGTTAATTTCCCTCTGATTATTTTAGCATGATTCAAGTTGTTAGATCATTAGTTAATTTCCCTCTGATTAATTTAACAGGATTCAGGTTGTTAGATCATTAGTTAATTTCCCTCTGATCATTTTAGCGGGATTCAGGTTGTTGAATCATTTGTTAATTTCCCTCTGATTATTTTAGCAGGATTCATGTTGTTAAATCATTAGTTAATTTCCCTCAGATGATTTTAGCAGGATTCAGGTTGTTAGATCATTAGTTAATTTCCCTCTGATTATTTTAGCATGATTCAGGTTGTTAGATCATTAGTTAATTTCCCTCTGATTATTTTAGCAGGATTCAGGCTGTTAAATCATTAGTTAATTTCCCTCTGATTATATTAGCAGGATTCAGGTTGTTAGATCATTAGATAATTTCCCTCTGATTATTTTAGCAGGATTCTGGTTATTAACTCATTAGTTAATTTCCCTCTGATTATTTTAGCAGAATTCAGGTTGTTAAATCATTAGTTAATTTCCCTCTGATCATTTTAGCAGGATTCAGGTTGTTAGATCATTAGTTAATTTCCCTCTGATTATTTGGCGGGATTCCTGTTGTTAAATCATTAGTTAATTTCCTTCTGATTATTTTAGCATGATTCAGGTTGTTAGATCATTGGTTAATTTCCCTCTGATTATTTTAGCAGGATTCAGGTTGTTAAATCATTAGTCAATTTCCCTCTGATTATTTTAGCGGGATTCAGGTTGTGAAATCGTAAGTTAATTTCCCTCTGATTATTTTAGCATGATTCAAGTTGTTAGATCATTAGTTAATTTCCCTCTGATTAATTTAACAGGATTCAGGTTGTTAGATCATTAGTTAATTTCCCTCTGATCATTTTAGCGGGATTCAGGTTGTTGAATCATTTGTTAATTTCCCTCTGATTATTTTAGCATGATTCAGGTTGTTACATCATTAGATAATTTTCCTCTGATTATTTTAGCAGGATTCAGGTTGTTAAATCATTAGTTAATTTCCCTCTGATTATTTTAGCAGGATTCAGGTTGTTAAATCATTAGTTAATTTCCCTCTGATTATCTAAGCAGGATTCAGGTTGTGAAATCATTAGTTAATTTCCCTCTAATTATTTTGGCGGGATTCAGGTTGTTAAATCATTAGTTAATTTCCCTCTGATTATTTTAGCAGGATTCAGGTTGTTAAATCATTAGTTAATTTCCCTATGATTATTTTAGCAGGATTCAGGTTGTTAAATCATTAGTTAATTTCCCTCTGATTAATTTAGCAGGATTCAGGTTGTTAGATCATTAGTTAATTTCCCTCTGATTATTTTAGCAGGATTCAGGTTGTTAAATCATTAGTTAATTTCCCTCTGATTATTTTAGCAGGATTCAGGTTGTTAAATCATTATTTAATTTCCGTCTGATTATTTTAGCGGGATTCAGGTTGTTAGATCATTAGTTAATTTCCCTCTGATTATTTTAGCAGGATTCAGGTTGTTAAATCATTAGTTAATTTCCCTCTGATTATTTTAGCAGGATTCAGGTTGTTAAATCATTAGTTAATTTCCCTCTGATTATATTAGCAGGATTCAGGTTGTTAAATCATTAGTTAATTGCCTTCTGATTATTTTAGCAGGATTCAGGTTGTTAAATCATTAATTAATTTCCATCTGATTATTTTAGCAGGATTCAGGTTGTTAGATCAATAGTTGATTTCCCTCTGATTATTTTAGCAGGATTCAGGTTGTTAAATCATTAGTCAATTTCTCTCTGATTATTTTAGCAGGATTCAGGTTGTTAAATCATTAGTTAATTTCCCTCTGATTATTTTAGCAGGATTCAGGTTGTTAGATCATTAGTTAATTTCCCTCTGATTATTTTAGCAGGATTCAGGTTGTTAGATCATTAGTAAATTTCCCTCTGATTATTTTAGCAGGATGCAGGTTGTTAAATCATTAGTTAATTTCCCTCTGATTATTTTGGTGGGATTCAGGTTGTTAGATCATTAGTTAATTTCTCTCTGATTATTCTATCAGGATTCAGGTTGTTAAATCATTAATTAATTTCCCTCTGATTATTTTGGCGGGATTCAGATTGTTAAACCATTAGTTAATTTCCCTCTAATTATTTTAGCAGGATTCAGGTTGTTAGATCATTAGTTAATTTCCCTCTGATTATTTTAGCAGGATTCAGGTTGTTAAATCATTAGTTAATTTCCCTCTGATTATTTTAGCAGGATTCAGGTTGTTAAATCATTAGTTAATTTCCCTCTGATTATTTTAGCGGGATTCAGGTTGTTAAATCGTTAGTTAATTTTCCTATGATTATTTTAGCATGATTCAGGTTGTTAGATCATTAGTTAATTTCCCTCTGATTATTTTAGCGGGATTCAGGTTGTTAAATCATTAGTTAATTTCCCTCTGATTATCTTAGCAGGATTCAGGTTGTGAAATCATTAGTTAATTTCCCTCTAATTATTTTGGCGGAATTCAGGTTGTTAAATCATTAGTTAATTTCCCTCTGATTATTTTAGCAGGATTCAGGTTGTTAAATCATTAGTTAATTTCCATCTGATTATTTTAGCAGGATTCAGGTTGTTAAATCATTAGTTAATTTCCCTCTGATTAATTTAGCAGGATTCAGGTTGTTAGATCATTAGTTAATTTCCCTCTGATTATTTTAGCAGGATTCAGGTTGTTAAATCATTAGTTAATTTCCCTCTGATTATTTTAGCAGGATTCAGGTTGTTAAATCATTATTTAATTTCCGTCTGATTATTTTAGCGGGATTCAGGTTGTTAGATCATTAGTTAATTTCCCTCTGATTATTTTAGCAGGATTCAGGTTGTTAAATCATTAGTTAATTTCCCTCTGATTATTTTAGCAGAATTCAGGTTGTTAAATCATTAGTTAATTTCCCTCTGATTATATTAGCAGGATTCAGGTTGTTAAATCATTAGTTAATTGCCTTCTGATTATTTTAGCAGGATTCAGGTTGTTAAATCATTAATTAATTTCCATCTGATTATTTTAGCAGGATTCAGGTTGTTAGATCAATAGTTGATTTCCCTCTGATTATTTTAGCAGGATTCAGGTTGTTAAATCATTAGTCAATTTCTCTCTGATTATTTTAGCAGGATTCAGGTTGTTAAATCATTAGTTAATTTCCCTCTGATTATTTTAGCAGGATTCAGGTTGTTAGATCATTAGTTAATTTCCCTCTGATTATTTTAGCAGGATTCAGGTTGTTAGATCATTAGTAAATTTCCCTCTGATTATTTTAGCAGGATGCAGGTTGTTAAATCATTAGTTAATTTCCCTCTGATTATTTTGGTGGGATTCAGGTTGTTAGATCATTAGTTAATTTCTCTCTGATTATTCTATCAGGATTCAGGTTGTTAAATCATTAATTAATTTCCCTCTGATTATTTTGGCGGGATTCAGATTGTTAAACCATTAGTTAATTTCCCTCTAATTATTTTAGCAGGATTCAGGTTGTTAGATCATTAGTTAATTTCCCTCTGATTATTTTAGCAGGATTCAGGTTGTTAAATCATTAGTTAATTTCCCTCTGATTATTTTAGCAGGATTCAGGTTGTTAAATCATTAGTTAATTTCCCTCTGATTATTTTAGCGGGATTCAGGTTGTTAAATCGTTAGTTAATTTTCCTATGATTATTTTAGCATGATTCAGGTTGTTAGATCATTAGTTAATTTCCCTCTGATTAATTTAGCGGGATTCAGGTTGTTAGATCATTAGTTAATTTCCCTATGATTATTTTAGTGGTATTCAGGTTGTTAAATCATTAGTTAATTTCACTCTGATCAATTTATCGTGATTCAGGTTATTAAATCGTTAGTTAATTTCCCCCTGATTATTTTAGCAGGATTCAGGTTGTTAGATGATTAGTTAATTTCCCTCTGATTATTTTAGCGAGATTCAGGTTTTTAAATCATTAGTTAATTTCCCTCTGATTATTTTAGCGGGATTCAGGTTGTTAAATCATTAGTTAATTTCCCTCTGATTATTTTAGCAGGATTCAGGTTGTTAAATCATTAGTTAATTTCACTCTGATTATTTTAGCGGGATTCAGGTTGTTAAATCATTAGTTAATTTCCCTCTGATTATTTGAGCAGGATTCAGCTTGTTAGATCATTAGTTAATTTCCCTCTGATCATTTTAGCAGGATTCAGATTGTTAAATCATTAGTTAATTTTCCTGTGATTATTTTAGCGGGATTCAGGTTGTTAAATCGTTAGTTAATTTCCCCCTGAATATTTTAGCAGGATCATTAGTTAATTTCCCTCTGATTATTTTAGCGGGATTCAGGTTATTAACTCATTAGTTAATTTCCCTCTGATTATTTTAGCAGAATTCAGGTTGTTAAATCATTAGTTAATTTCCCTCTGATCATTTTAGCAGGATTCAGGTTGTTAGATCATTAGTTAATTTCCCTCTGATTATTTTGGCGGGATTCCTGTTGTTAAATCATTAGTTAATTTCCTTCTGATTATTTTAGCATGATTCAGGTTGTTATATCATTGGTTAATTTCCCTCTGATTATTTTAGCAGGATTCAGGTTGTTAAATCATTAGTCAATTTCCCTCTGATTATTTTAGCGGGATTCAGGTTGTTAAATCGTAAGTTAATTTCCCTCTGATTATTTTAGCATGATTCAAGTTGTTAGATCATTAGTTAATTTCCCTCTGATTAATTTAACAGGATTCAGGTTGTTAGATCATTAGTTAATTTCCCTCTGATCATTTTAGCGGGATTCAGGTTGTTGAATCATTTGTTAATTTCCCTCTGATTATTTTAGCATGATTCAGGTTGTTAGATCATTAGATAATTTTCCTCTGATTATTTTAGCAGGATTCAGGTTGTTAAATCATTAGTTAATTTCCCTCTGATTATTTTAGCAGGATTCAGGTTGTTAAATCATTAGTTAATTTCCCTCTGATTATTTTAGCAGGATTCAGGTTGTTAGATCATTAGTTAATTTCCCTCTGATTATTTTAGCAGGATTCAGGTTGTTAGATCATTAGTAAATTTCCCTCTGATTATTTTAGCAGGATGCAGGTTGTTAAATCATTAGTTAATTTCCCTCTGATTATTTTGGTGGGATTCAGGTTGTTAGATCATTAGTTAATTTCTCTCTGATTATTCTATCAGGATTCAGGTTGTTAAATCATTAATTAATTTCCCTCTGATTATTTTGGCGGGATTCAGATTGTTAAACCATTAGTTAATTTCCCTCTAATTATTTTAGCAGGATTCAGGTTGTTAGATCATTAGTTAATTTCCCTCTGATTATTTTAGCAGGATTCAGGTTGTTAAATCATTAGTTAATTTCCCTCTGATTATTTTAGCAGGATTCAGGTTGTTAAATCATTAGTTAATTTCCCTCTGATTATTTTAGCGGGATTCAGGTTGTTAAATCGTTAGTTAATTTTCCTATGATTATCTTAGCATGATTCAGGTTGTTAGATCATTAGTTAATTTCCCTCTGATTAATTTAGCGGGATTCAGGTTGTTAGATCATTAGTTAATTTCCCTATGATTATTTTAGTGGTATTCAGGTTGTTAAATCATTAGTTAATTTCACTCTGATCAATTTATCGTGATTCAGGTTATTAAATCGTTAGTTAATTTCCCCCTGATTATTTTAGCAGGATTCAGGTTGTTAGATGATTAGTTAATTTCCCTCTGATTATTTTAGCGAGATTCAGGTTTTTAAATCATTAGTTAATTTCCCTCTGATTATTTTAGCGGGATTCAGGTTGTTAAATCATTAGTTAATTTCCCTCTGATTATTTTAGCAGGATTCAGGTTGTTAAATCATTAGTTAATTTCACTCTGATTATTTTAGCGGGATTCAGGTTGTTAAATCATTAGTTAATTTCCCTCTGATTATTTGAGCAGGATTCAGCTTGTTAGATCATTAGTTAATTTCCCTCTGATCATTTTAGCAGGATTCAGATTGTTAAATCATTAGTTAATTTCCCTGTGATTATTTTAGCGGGATTCAGGTTGTTAAATCGTTAGTTAATTTCCCCCTGAATATTTTAGCAGGATCATTAGTTAATTTCCCTCTGATTATTTTAGCGGGATTCAGGTTATTAACTCATTAGTTAATTTCCCTCTGATTATTTTAGCAGAATTCAGGTTGTTAAATCATTAGTTAATTTCCCTCTGATCATTTTAGCAGGATTCAGGTTGTTAGATCATTAGTTAATTTCCCTCTGATTATTTTGGCGGGATTCCTGTTGTTAAATCATTAGTTAATTTCCTTCTGATTATTTTAGCATGATTCAGGTTGTTAGATCATTGGTTAATTTCCCTCTGATTATTTTAGCAGGATTCAGGTTGTTAAATCATTAGTCAATTTCCCTCTGATTATTTTAGCGGGATTCAGGTTGTTAAATCGTAAGTTAATTTCCCTCTGATTATTTTAGCATGATTCAAGTTGTTAGATCATTAGTTAATTTCCCTCTGATTAATTTAACAGGATTCAGGTTGTTAGATCATTAGTTAATTTCCCTCTGATCATTTTAGCGGGATTCAGGTTGTTGAATCATTTGTTAATTTCCCTCTGATTATTTTAGCATGATTCAGGTTGTTAGATCATTAGATAATTTTCCTCTGATTATTTTAGCAGGATTCAGGTTGTTAAATCATTAGTTAATTTCCCTCTGATTATTTTAGCAGGATTCAGGTTGTTAAATCATTAGTTAATTTCCCTCTGATTATCTTAGCAGGATTCAGGTTGTGAAATCATTAGTTAATTTCCCTCTAATTATTTTGGCGGGATTCAGGTTGTTAAATCATTAGTTAATTTCCCTCTGATTATTTTAGCAGGATTCAGGTTGTTAAATCATTAGTTAATTTCCCTATGATTATTTTAGCAGGATTCAGGTTGTTAAATCAATAGTTAATTTCCCTCTGATTAATTTAGCAGGATTCAGGTTGTTAGATCATTAGTTAATTTCCCTCTGATTATTTTAGCAGGATTCAGGTTGTTAAATCATTAGTTAATTTCCCTCTGATTATTTTAGCAGGATTCAGGTTGTTAAATCATTATTTAATTTCCGTCTGATTATTTTAGCGGGATTCAGGTTGTTAGATCATTAGTTAATTTCCCTCTGATTATTTTAGCAGGATTCAGGTTGTTAAATCATTAGTTAATTTCCCTCTGATTATTTTAGCAGGATTCAGGTTGTTAAATCATTAGTTAATTTCCCTCTGATTATATTAGCAGGATTCAGGTTGTTAAATCATTAGTTAATTGCCTTCTGATTATTTTAGCAGGATTCAGGTTGTTAAATCATTAATTAATTTCCATCTGATTATTTTAGCAGGATTCAGGTTGTTAGATCAATAGTTGATTTCCCTCTGATTATTTTAGCAGGATTCAGGTTGTTAAATCATTAGTCAATTTCTCTCTGATTATTTTAGCAGGATTCAGGTTGTTAAATCATTAGTTAATTTCCCTCTGATTATTTTAGCAAAATTTAGGTTGTTAGATCATTAGTTAATTTCCCTCTGATTATTTTAGCAGGATTCAGGTTGTTAAATCATTAGTTAATTTCCCTCTGATTATATTAGCAGGATTCAGGTTGTTAGATCATTAGATAATTTCCCTCTGATTATTTTAGCAAAATTTAGGTTGTTAGATCATTAGTTAATTTCCCTCTGATTATTTTGGCGGGATTCAGGTTGTTAAATCATTAGTTAATTTCCTTCTGATTATTTTAGCAGGATTCAGGTTGTTAGATCATTAGTTAATTTCCCTCTGATTATTTTAGCAGGATTCAGGTTGTTAAATCATTAGTCAATTTCCCTCTGATTATTTTAGCGGGATTCAGGTTGTTAAATCGTTAGTTAATTTCCCTCTGATTATTTTAGCGGGATTCAGGTTGTTAAATAATTATTTAATTTCCCTCTGATCATTTTAGCGGGATTCAGGCTGTTAAATCGTTAGTTAATTTCACCCTGATTATTTTAGCAGGATTCAGGTTGTTAGATCATTAGTTAATTTCCCTCTGATTATTTTAGCGGGATTCAGGTTGTTAAATCGTTAGTTAATTTCCCTCTGATTATTTTAGCGGTATTCAGGTTGTTAAATCATTAGTTAATTTCCCTCTGATTATTTTAGCAGGATTCATGTTGTTAAATCATTAGTTAATTTCCCTCAGATGATTTTAGCAGGATTCAGGTTGTTAGATCATTAGTTAATTTCCCTCTGATTATTTTAGCATGATTCAGGTTGTTAGATCATTAGTTAATTTCCCTCTGATTATTTTAGCAGGATTCAGGCTGTTAAATCATTAGTTAATTTCCCTCTGATTATATTAGCAGGATTCAGGTTGTTAGATCATTAGATAATTTCCCTCTGATTATTTTAGCAGGATTCTGGTTATTAACTCATTAGTTAATTTCCCTCTGATTATTTTAGCAGAATTCAGGTTGTTAAATCATTAGTTAATTTCCCTCTGATCATTTTAGCAGGATTCAGGTTGTTAGATCATTAGTTAATTTCCCTCTGATTATTTGGCGGGATTCCTGTTGTTAAATCATTAGTTAATTTCCTTCTGATTATTTTAGCATGATTCAGGTTGTTAGATCATTGGTTAATTTCCCTCTGATTATTTTAGCAGGATTCAGGTTGTTAAATCATTAGTCAATTTCCCTCTGATTATTTTAGCGGGATTCAGGTTGTGAAATCGTAAGTTAATTTCCCTCTGATTATTTTAGCATGATTCAAGTTGTTAGATCATTAGTTAATTTCCCTCTGATTAATTTAACAGGATTCAGGTTGTTAGATCATTAGTTAATTTCCCTCTGATCATTTTAGCGGGATTCAGGTTGTTGAATCATTTGTTAATTTCCCTCTGATTATTTTAGCATGATTCAGGTTGTTACATCATTAGATAATTTTCCTCTGATTATTTTAGCAGGATTCAGGTTGTTAAATCATTAGTTAATTTCCCTCTGATTATTTTAGCAGGATTCAGGTTGTTAAATCATTAGTTAATTTCCCTCTGATTATCTAAGCAGGATTCAGGTTGTGAAATCATTAGTTAATTTCCCTCTAATTATTTTGGCGGGATTCAGGTTGTTAAATCATTAGTTAATTTCCCTCTGATTATTTTAGCAGGATTCAGGTTGTTAAATCATTAGTTAATTTCCCTATGATTATTTTAGCAGGATTCAGGTTGTTAAATCGTTAGTTAATTTTCCTATGATTATCTTAGCATGATTCAGGTTGTTAGATCATTAGTTAATTTCCCTCTGATTAATTTAGCGGGATTCAGGTTGTTAGATCATTAGTTAATTTCCCTATGATTATTTTAGTGGTATTCAGGTTGTTAAATCATTAGTTAATTTCACTCTGATCAATTTATCGTGATTCAGGTTATTAAATCGTTAGTTAATTTCCCCCTGATTATTTTAGCAGGATTCAGGTTGTTAGATGATTAGTTAATTTCCCTCTGATTATTTTAGCGAGATTCAGGTTTTTAAATCATTAGTTAATTTCCCTCTGATTATTTTAGCGGGATTCAGGTTGTTAAATCATTAGTTAATTTCCCTCTGATTATTTTAGCAGGATTCAGGTTGTTAAATCATTAGTTAATTTCACTCTGATTATTTTAGCGGGATTCAGGTTGTTAAATCATTAGTTAATTTCCCTCTGATTATTTGAGCAGGATTCAGCTTGTTAGATCATTAGTTAATTTCCCTCTGATCATTTTAGCAGGATTCAGATTGTTAAATCATTAGTTAATTTCCCTGTGATTATTTTAGCGGGATTCAGGTTGTTAAATCGTTAGTTAATTTCCCCCTGAATATTTTAGCAGGATCATTAGTTAATTTCCCTCTGATTATTTTAGCGGGATTCAGGTTATTAACTCATTAGTTAATTTCCCTCTGATTATTTTAGCAGAATTCAGGTTGTTAAATCATTAGTTAATTTCCCTCTGATCATTTTAGCAGGATTCAGGTTGTTAGATCATTAGTTAATTTCCCTCTGATTATTTTGGCGGGATTCCTGTTGTTAAATCATTAGTTAATTTCCTTCTGATTATTTTAGCATGATTCAGGTTGTTAGATCATTGGTTAATTTCCCTCTGATTATTTTAGCAGGATTCAGGTTGTTAAATCATTAGTCAATTTCCCTCTGATTATTTTAGCGGGATTCAGGTTGTTAAATCGTAAGTTAATTTCCCTCTGATTATTTTAGCATGATTCAAGTTGTTAGATCATTAGTTAATTTCCCTCTGATTAATTTAACAGGATTCAGGTTGTTAGATCATTAGTTAATTTCCCTCTGATCATTTTAGCGGGATTCAGGTTGTTGAATCATTTGTTAATTTCCCTCTGATTATTTTAGCATGATTCAGGTTGTTAGATCATTAGATAATTTTCCTCTGATTATTTTAGCAGGATTCAGGTTGTTAAATCATTAGTTAATTTCCCTCTGATTATTTTAGCAGGATTCAGGTTGTTAAATCATTAGTTAATTTCCCTCTGATTATCTTAGCAGGATTCAGGTTGTGAAATCATTAGTTAATTTCCCTCTAATTATTTTGGCGGGATTCAGGTTGTTAAATCATTAGTTAATTTCCCTCTGATTATTTTAGCAGGATTCAGGTTGTTAAATCATTAGTTAATTTCCCTATGATTATTTTAGCAGGATTCAGGTTGTTAAATCAATAGTTAATTTCCCTCTGATTAATTTAGCAGGATTCAGGTTGTTAGATCATTAGTTAATTTCCCTCTGATTATTTTAGCAGGATTCAGGTTGTTAAATCATTAGTTAATTTCCCTCTGATTATTTTAGCAGGATTCAGGTTGTTAAATCATTATTTAATTTCCGTCTGATTATTTTAGCGGGATTCAGGTTGTTAGATCATTAGTTAATTTCCCTCTGATTATTTTAGCAGGATTCAGGTTGTTAAATCATTAGTTAATTTCCCTCTGATTATTTTAGCAGGATTCAGGTTGTTAAATCATTAGTTAATTTCCCTCTGATTATATTAGCAGGATTCAGGTTGTTAAATCATTAGTTAATTGCCTTCTGATTATTTTAGCAGGATTCAGGTTGTTAAATCATTAATTAATTTCCATCTGATTATTTTAGCAGGATTCAGGTTGTTAGATCAATAGTTGATTTCCCTCTGATTATTTTAGCAGGATTCAGGTTGTTAAATCATTAGTCAATTTCTCTCTGATTATTTTAGCAGGATTCAGGTTGTTAAATCATTAGTTAATTTCCCTCTGATTATTTTAGCAAAATTTAGGTTGTTAGATCATTAGTTAATTTCCCTCTGATTATTTTAGCAGGATTCAGGTTGTTAAATCATTAGTTAATTTCCCTCTGATTATATTAGCAGGATTCAGGTTGTTAGATCATTAGATAATTTCCCTCTGATTATTTTAGCAAAATTTAGGTTGTTAGATCATTAGTTAATTTCCCTCTGATTATTTTGGCGGGATTCAGGTTGTTAAATCATTAGTTAATTTCCTTCTGATTATTTTAGCAGGATTCAGGTTGTTAGATCATTAGTTAATTTCCCTCTGATTATTTTAGCAGGATTCAGGTTGTTAAATCATTAGTCAATTTCCCTCTGATTATTTTAGCGGGATTCAGGTTGTTAAATCGTTAGTTAATTTCCCTCTGATTATTTTAGCGGGATTCAGGTTGTTAAATAATTATTTAATTTCCCTCTGATCATTTTAGCGGGATTCAGGCTGTTAAATCGTTAGTTAATTTCACCCTGATTATTTTAGCAGGATTCAGGTTGTTAGATCATTAGTTAATTTCCCTCTGATTATTTTAGCGGGATTCAGGTTGTTAAATCGTTAGTTAATTTCCCTCTGATTATTTTAGCGGTATTCAGGTTGTTAAATCATTAGTTAATTTCCCTCTGATTATTTTAGCAGGATTCATGTTGTTAAATCATTAGTTAATTTCCCTCAGATGATTTTAGCAGGATTCAGGTTGTTAGATCATTAGTTAATTTCCCTCTGATTATTTTAGCATGATTCAGGTTGTTAGATCATTAGTTAATTTCCCTCTGATTATTTTAGCAGGATTCAGGCTGTTAAATCATTAGTTAATTTCCCTCTGATTATATTAGCAGGATTCAGGTTGTTAGATCATTAGATAATTTCCCTCTGATTATTTTAGCAGGATTCTGGTTATTAACTCATTAGTTAATTTCCCTCTGATTATTTTAGCAGAATTCAGGTTGTTAAATCATTAGTTAATTTCCCTCTGATCATTTTAGCAGGATTCAGGTTGTTAGATCATTAGTTAATTTCCCTCTGATTATTTGGCGGGATTCCTGTTGTTAAATCATTAGTTAATTTCCTTCTGATTATTTTAGCATGATTCAGGTTGTTAGATCATTGGTTAATTTCCCTCTGATTATTTTAGCAGGATTCAGGTTGTTAAATCATTAGTCAATTTCCCTCTGATTATTTTAGCGGGATTCAGGTTGTGAAATCGTAAGTTAATTTCCCTCTGATTATTTTAGCATGATTCAAGTTGTTAGATCATTAGTTAATTTCCCTCTGATTAATTTAACAGGATTCAGGTTGTTAGATCATTAGTTAATTTCCCTCTGATCATTTTAGCGGGATTCAGGTTGTTGAATCATTTGTTAATTTCCCTCTGATTATTTTAGCATGATTCAGGTTGTTACATCATTAGATAATTTTCCTCTGATTATTTTAGCAGGATTCAGGTTGTTAAATCATTAGTTAATTTCCCTCTGATTATTTTAGCAGGATTCAGGTTGTTAAATCATTAGTTAATTTCCCTCTGATTATCTAAGCAGGATTCAGGTTGTGAAATCATTAGTTAATTTCCCTCTAATTATTTTGGCGGGATTCAGGTTGTTAAATCATTAGTTAATTTCCCTCTGATTATTTTAGCAGGATTCAGGTTGTTAAATCATTAGTTAATTTCCCTATGATTATTTTAGCAGGATTCAGGTTGTTAAATCATTAGTTAATTTCCCTCTGATTAATTTAGCAGGATTCAGGTTGTTAGATCATTAGTTAATTTCCCTCTGATTATTTTAGCAGGATTCAGGTTGTTAAATCATTAGTTAATTTCCCTCTGATTATTTTAGCAGGATTCAGGTTGTTAAATCATTATTTAATTTCCGTCTGATTATTTTAGCGGGATTCAGGTTGTTAGATCATTAGTTAATTTCCCTCTGATTATTTTAGCAGGATTCAGGTTGTTAAATCATTAGTTAATTTCCCTCTGATTATTTTAGCAGGATTCAGGTTGTTAAATCATTAGTTAATTTCCCTCTGATTATATTAGCAGGATTCAGGTTGTTAAATCATTAGTTAATTGCCTTCTGATTATTTTAGCAGGATTCAGGTTGTTAAATCATTAATTAATTTCCATCTGATTATTTTAGCAGGATTCAGGTTGTTAGATCAATAGTTGATTTCCCTCTGATTATTTTAGCAGGATTCAGGTTGTTAAATCATTAGTCAATTTCTCTCTGATTATTTTAGCAGGATTCAGGTTGTTAAATCATTAGTTAATTTCCCTCTGATTATTTTAGCAGGATTCAGGTTGTTAGATCATTAGTTAATTTCCCTCTGATTATTTTAGCAGGATTCAGGTTGTTAGATCATTAGTAAATTTCCCTCTGATTATTTTAGCAGGATGCAGGTTGTTAAATCATTAGTTAATTTCCCTCTGATTATTTTGGTGGGATTCAGGTTGTTAGATCATTAGTTAATTTCTCTCTGATTATTCTATCAGGATTCAGGTTGTTAAATCATTAATTAATTTCCCTCTGATTATTTTGGCGGGATTCAGATTGTTAAACCATTAGTTAATTTCCCTCTAATTATTTTAGCAGGATTCAGGTTGTTAGATCATTAGTTAATTTCCCTCTGATTATTTTAGCAGGATTCAGGTTGTTAAATCATTAGTTAATTTCCCTCTGATTATTTTAGCAGGATTCAGGTTGTTAAATCATTAGTTAATTTCCCTCTGATTATTTTAGCGGGATTCAGGTTGTTAAATCGTTAGTTAATTTTCCTATGATTATTTTAGCATGATTCAGGTTGTTAGATCATTAGTTAATTTCCCTCTGATTAATTTAGCGGGATTCAGGTTGTTAGATCATTAGTTAATTTCCCTATGATTATTTTAGTGGTATTCAGGTTGTTAAATCATTAGTTAATTTCACTCTGATCAATTTATCGTGATTCAGGTTATTAAATCGTTAGTTAATTTCCCCCTGATTATTTTAGCAGGATTCAGGTTGTTAGATGATTAGTTAATTTCCCTCTGATTATTTTAGCGAGATTCAGGTTGTTAAATCATTAGTTAATTTCCCTCTGATTATTTTAGCGGGATTCAGGTTGTTAAATCATTAGTTAATTTCCCTCTGATTATTTTAGCAGGATTCAGGTTGCTAAATCATTAGTTAATTTCACTCTGATTATTTTAGCGGGATTCAGGTTGTTAAATCATTAGTTAATTTCCCTCTGATTATTTGAGCAGGATTCAGCTTGTTAGATCATTAGTTAATTTCCCTCTGATCATTTTAGCAGGATTCAGATTGTTAAATCATTAATTAATTTCCCTGTGATTATTTTAGCGGGATTCAGGTTGTTAAATCGTTAGTTAATTTCCCCCTGAATATTTTAGCAGGATCATTAGTTAATTTCCCTCTGATTATTTTAGCGGGATTCAGGTTATTAACTCATTAGTTAATTTCCCTCTGATTATTTTAGCAGAATTCAGGTTGTTAAATCATTAGTTAATTTCCCTCTGATCATTTTAGCAGGATTCAGGTTGTTAGATCATTAGTTAATTTCCCTCTGATTATTTTGGCGGGATTCCTGTTGTTAAATCATTAGTTAATTTCCTTCTGATTATTTTAGCATGATTCAGGTTGTTAGATCATTGGTTAATTTCCCTCTGATTATTTTAGCAGGATTCAGGTTGTTAAATCATTAGTCAATTTCCCTCTGATTATTTTAGCGGGATTCAGGTTGTTAAATCGTAAGTTAATTTCCCTCTGATTATTTTAGCATGATTCAAGTTGTTAGATCATTAGTTAATTTCCCTCTGATTAATTTAACAGGATTCAGGTTGTTAGATCATTAGTTAATTTCCCTCTGATCATTTTAGCGGGTTTCAGGTTGTTGAATCATTTGTTAATTTCCCTCTGATTATTTTAGCATGATTCAGGTTGTTAGATCATTAGATAATTTTCCTCTGATTATTTTAGCAGGATTCAGGTTGTTAAATCATTAGTTAATTTCCCTCTGATTATTTTAGCAGGATTCAGGTTGTTAAATCATTAGTTAATTTCCCTCTGATTATCTTAGCAGGATTCAGGTTGTGAAATCATTAGTTAATTTCCCTCTAATTATTTTGGCGGGATTCAGGTTGTTAAATCATTAGTTAATTTCCCTCTGATTATTTTAGCAGGATTCAGGTTGTTAAATCATTAGTTAATTTCCCTATGATTATTTTAGCAGGATTCAGGTTGTTAAATCAATAGTTAATTTCCCTCTGATTAATTTAGCAGGATTTCAGGTTGTTAGATCATTAGTTAATTTCCCTCTGATTATTTTAGCAGGATTCAGGTTGTTAAATCATTAGTTAATTTCCCTCTGATTATTTTAGCAGGATTCAGGTTGTTAAATCATTATTTAATTTCCGTCTGATTATTTTAGCGGGATTCAGGTTGTTAGATCATTAGTTAATTTCCCTCTGATTATTTTAGCAGGATTCAGGTTGTTAAATCATTAGTTAATTTCCCTCTGATTATTTTAGCAGGATTCAGGTTGTTAAATCATTAGTTAATTTCCCTCTGATTATATTAGCAGGATTCAGGTTGTTAAATCATTAGTTAATTGCCTTCTGATTATTTTAGCAGGATTCAGGTTGTTAAATCATTAATTAATTTCCATCTGATTATTTTAGTAGGATTCAGGTTGTTAGATCAATAGTTGATTTCCCTCTGATTATTTTAGCAGGATTCAGGTTGTTAAATCATTAGTCAATTTCTCTCTGATTATTTTAGCAGAATTCAGGTTGTTAAATCATTAGTTAATTTCCCTCTGATTATTTTAGCAGGATTCAGGTTGTTAGATCATTAGTTAATTTCCCTCTGATTATTTTAGCAGGATTCAGGTTGTTAGATCATTAGTAAATTTCCCTCTGATTATTTTAGCAGGATGCAGGTTGTTAAATCATTAGTTAATTTCCCTCTGATTATTTTGGTGGGATTCAGGTTGTTAGATCATTAGTTAATTTCTCTCTGATTATTCTATCAGGATTCAGGTTGTTAAATCATTAATTAATTTCCCTCTGATTATTTTGGCGGGATTCAGATTGTTAAACCATTAGTTAATTTCCCTCTAATTATTTTAGCAGGATTCAGGTTGTTAGATCATTAGTTAATTTCCCTCTGATTATTTTAGCAGGATTCAGGTTGTTAAATCATTAGTTAATTTCCCTCTGATTATTTTAGCAGGATTCAGGTTGTTAAATCATTAGTTAATTTCCCTCTGATTATTTTAGCGGGATTCAGGTTGTTAAATCGTTAGTTAATTTTCCTATGATTATTTTAGCATGATTCAGGTTGTTAGATCATTAGTTAATTTCCCTCTGATTAATTTAGCGGGATTCAGGTTGTTAGATCATTAGTTAATTTCCCTATGATTATTTTAGCATGATTCAGGTTGTTAGATCATTAGTTAATTTCACTCTGATCAATTTATCGTGATTCAGGTTATTAAATCGTTAGTTAATTTCCCCCTGATTATGTTAGCAGAATTCAGGTTGTTAGATGATTAGTTAATTTCCCTCTGATTATTTTAGCGAGATTCAGGTTGTTAAATCATTAGTTAATTTCCCTCTGATTATTTTAGCGGGATTCAGGTTGTTAAATCATTAGTTAATTTCCCTCTGATTATTTTAGCAGGATTCAGGTTGTTAAATCATTAGTTAATTTCACTCTGATTATTTTAGCGGGATTCAGGTTGTTAAATCATTAGTTAATTTCCCTCTGATTATTTGAGCAGGATTCAGCTTGTTAGATCATTAGTTAATTTCCCTCTGATCATTTTAGCAGGATTCAGATTGTTAAATCATTAGTTAATTTCCCTGTGATTATTTTAGCGGGATTCAGGTTGTTAAATCGTTAGTTAATTTCCCCCTGAATATTTTAGCAGGATCATTAGTTAATTTCCCTCTGATTATTTTAGCGGGATTCAGGTTGTTCAATCATTAGTTAATTTCCCTCTGATTATTTTAGCAGGATTCAGGTTGTTAGATCATTAGTTAATTTCCCTCTGATTATTTTAGCAGGATTCAGGTTGTTAAATCATTAGTTAATTTCCCTCTGATTATTTTGGCAGGATTCAGGTTGTTAGATCATTAGTTAATTTCCCTCTGATTATTTTAGCGGGATTCAGGTTGTTAGATCATTAGTTAATTTCCCTCTGATTATTTTAGCGGGATTCAGGTGGTTAAATCATTTGTTAATTTCCCTATGATTATTTTAGCAGGATTCAGGTGGTTAAATCATTAGTTAATTTCCCTCTGATTATTTTAGCGGGATTCAGGTTGTTAAATCATATGTTAATTTCCCTCTGATTATTTTAGCAGGATTCAGGTTGTTAAATCATTAGTTAATTTCCCTCTGATTATTTTAGCAGGATTCAGGTTGTTAAATCATTAGTTAATTTCCCTCTGATTATTTTAGCGGGATTCAGGTTGTTAAATCGTTAGTTAATTTCCCTATGATTATTTTAGCATGATTCAGGTTGTTAGATCATTAGTTAATTTCCCTCTGATTAATTTAGCGGGATTCAGGTTGTTAGATCATTAGTTAATTTCCCTATGATTATTTTAGTGGTATTCAGGTTGTTAAATCATTAGTTAATTTCCCTCTGATAATTTTAGCAGGATTCATGTTGTTAGATCATTAGTTAATTTCCCTCAGATGATTTTAGCAGGATTCAGGTTGTTAAATCATTAGTTAATTTCCCTCTGATTATTTTAGCAGGATTCAGGTTGTTAAATCATTAGTTAATTTCCCTCTGATTATTTTAGCAGGATTCAGGTTGTTAAATCATTAGTTAATTTCCCTCTGATTATTTTAGCAGGATTCAGGTTGTTAGATCATTAGTTAATTTCCCTCTGATTATTTTAGCAGGATTCAGGTTGTTAAATCATTAGTTAATTTCCCTCTGATTATTTTAGCGGGATTCAGGTTGTTAAATCGTTAGTTAATTTTCCTATGATTATTTTAGCATGATTCAGGTTGTTAGATCATTAGTTAATTTCCCTCTGATTAATTTGGCGGGATTCAGGTTGTTAGATCATTAGTTAATTTCCCTATGATTATTTTAGTGGTATTCAGGTTGTTAAATCATTAGTTAATTTCACTCTGATCAATTTATCGTGATTCAGGTTATTAAATCGTTAGTTAATTTCCCCCTGATTATTTTAGCAGGATTCAGGTTGTTGGATGATTAGTTAATTTCCCTCTGATTATTTTAGCGAGATTCAGGTTGTTAAATCATTAGTTAATTTCCCTCTGATTATTTTAGCGGGATTCAGGTTGTTAAATCATTAGTTAATTTCCCTCTGATTATTTTAGCAGGATTCAGGTTGTTAAATCATTAGTTAATTTCACTCTGATTATTTTAGCGGGATTCAGGTTGTTAAATCATTAGTTAATTTCCCTCTGATTATTTGAGCAGGATTCAGCTTGTTAGATCATTAGTTAATTTCCCTCTGATCATTTTAGCAGGATTCAGATTGTTAAATCATTAGTTAATTTCCCTCTGATTATTTTAGCGGGATTCAGGTTGTTAAATCGTTAGTTAATTTCCCCCTGAATATTTTAGCAGGATCATTAGTTAATTTCCCTCTGATTATTTTAGCAGGATTCAGGTTGTTCAATCATTAGTTAATTTCCCTCTGATTATTTTAGCGGGATTCAGGTTGTTAGATCATTAGTTAATTTCCCTCTGATTATTTTAGCAGGATTCAGTGTGTTAAATCATTAGTTAATTTCCCTCTGATTATATTAGCAGGATTCAGGTTGTTAAATCATTAGTTAATTTTCCTCTGATTATTTTAGCGGGATCAGGTTGTTAGATCATTAGTTAATTTCCCTCTGATTATTTTAGCAGGATTCAGGTTGTTAGATCATTAGTTAATTTCCCTCTGATTATTTTAGCATGATTCAGGTTGTTAAATCATTAGTCAATTTCCCTCTGATTATTTTAGCGGGATTCAGGTTGTTAAATCGTTAGTTAATTTCCCTCTGATTAATTTAATAGGATTCAGGTTGTTTGATCATTAGTTAATTTCCCTCTGATCATTTTAGCGGGATTCAGGTTGTTGAATCGTTAGTTAACTTCCCTCTGATTATTTTAGCAGGGTTCAGGTTGTTAGATCATTAGTTAATTTCCCTCTGATTATTTTAGCGAGATTCATGTTGTTAAATCATTAGTTAATTTCCCTCTGATTATTTTAGCAGGATTCAGGTTGTTAAATCATTAGTTAATTTCCCTCTGATTATTTTGGCGGGATTCAGGTTGTTAAATCATTAGTTAATTTCCCTCTGATTATTTTAGCAGGATTCAGGTTGTTAAATCATTAGCTAATTTCCCTCTGATTATTTTAGCAGGATTCAGGTTGTTAAATCATTAGTTAATTTCCCTCTGATTATTTTAGCGGGATTCAGGTTGTTAAATCATTATTTAATTTCCCTCTGATCATTTTAGCGGGATTCAGGCTGTTAAATCGTTAGTTAATTTCTCCCGGATTATTTTAGCAGGATTCAGGTTGTTAGATCATTAGTTAATTTCCCTCTGATTATTTTAGCGGGATTCAGGTTGTTAAATCGTTAGTTAATTTCCCTCTGATTATTTTAGCGGTATTCAGGTTGTTAAATCATTAGTTAATTTCCCTCTGATTATTTTAGCAGGATTCATGTTGTTAAATCATTAGTTAATTTCCCTCAGATGATTTTAGCAGGATTCAGGTTGTTAAATCATTAGTTAATTTCCCTCTGATTATTTTAGCATGATTCAGGTTGTTAGATCATTAGTTAATTTCCCTCTGATTATTTTAGCAGGATTCAGGCTGTTAAATCATTAGTTAATTTCCCTCTGATTATATTAGCAGGATTCAGGTTGTTAGATCATTAGATAATTTCCCTCTGATTATTTTAGCAGGATTCTGGTTGTTAACTCATTAGTTAATTTCCCTATGATTATTTTAGCAGAATTCAGGTTGTTAAATCATTAGTTAATTTCCCTCTGATCATTTTAGCAGGATTCAGGTTGTTAGATCATTAGTTAATTTCCCTCTGATTATTTTGGCGGGATTCCTGTTGTTAAATCATTAGTTAATTTCCTTCTGATTATTTTAGCATGATTCAGGTTGTTAGATCATTAGTTAATTTCCCTCTGATTATTTTAGCAGGATTCAGTGTGTTAAATCATTAGTTAATTTCCCTCTGATTATATTAGCAGGATTCAGGTTGTTAAATCATTAGTTAATTTTCCTCTGATTATTTTAGCGGGATTCAGGTTGTTAGAGCATTAGTTAATTTCCCTCTGATTATTTTAGCAGGATTCAGGTTGTTAGATCATTAGTTAATTTCCCTCTGATTATTTTAGCATGATTCAGGTTGTTAAATCATTAGTCAATTTCCCTCTGATTATTTTAGCGGGATTCAGGTTGTTAAATCGTTAGTTAATTTCCCTATGATTATTTTAGCATGATTCAGGTTGTTAAATCATTAGTTAATTTCCCTCTGATTAATTTAACAGGATTCAGGTTGTTTGATCATTAGTTAATTTCCCTCTGATCATTTTAGCGGGATTCAGGTTGTTGAATCGTTAGTTAATTTCCCTCTGATTATTTTAGCAGGGTTCAGGTTGTTAGATCATTAGTTAATTTCCCTCTGATTATTTTAGCGAGATTCATGTTGTTAAATCATTAGTTAATTTCCCTCTGATTATTTTAGAGGGATTCAGGTTGTTAAATCATTAGTTAATTTCCCTCTGATTATTTTAGCAGGATTCAGGTTGTTAAATCATTAGTTAATTTCCCTCTGATTATTTTTGCATGATTCAGGTTGTTAGATCATTAGATAATTTCCCTCTGATTATTTTAGCAGGATTCAGGTTGTTAAATCATTAGTTAATTTCCCTCTGATTATTTTGGCGGGATTCAGGTTGTTAAATCATTAGTTAATTTCCCTCTGATTATTTTAGCAGGATTCAGGTTGTTAAATCATTAGCTAATTTCCCTCTGATTATTTTAGCAGGATTCAGGTTGTTAAATCATTAGTTAATTTCCCTCTGATTATTTTAGCAGGATTCAGGTTGTTAAATCATTATTTAATTTCCCTCTGATCATTTTAGCGGGATTCAGGCTGTTAAATCGTTAGTTAATTTCACCCGGATTATTTTAGCAGGAATCAGGTTGTTAGATCATTAGTTAATTTCCCTCTGATTATTTTAGCGGGATTCAGGTTGTTAAATCGTTAGTTAATTTCCCTCTGATTATTTTAGCGGTATTCAGGTTGTTAAATCATTAGTTAATTTCCCTCTGATTATTTTAGCAGGATTCATGTTGTTAAATCATTAGTTAATTTCCCTCAGATGATTTTAGCAGGATTCAGGTTGTTAAATCATTAGTTAATTTCCCTCTGATTATTTTAGCATGATTCAGGTTGTTAGATCATTAGTTAATTTCCCTCTGATTATTTTAGCAGGATTCAGGCTGTTAAATCATTAGTTAATTTCCCTCTGATTATATTAGCAGGATTCAGGTTGTTAGATCATTAGATAATTTCCCTCTGATTATTTTAGCAGGATTCAGGTTGTTAAATCATTAGTTAATTTCCCTCTGATTATTTTAGCAGGATTCAGGTTGTTAAATCATTAGTTAATTTCCCTCTGATTATATTAGCAGGATTCAAGTTGTTAAATCATTAGTTAATTGCCTTCTGATTATTTTAGCAGGATTCAGGTTGTTAAATCATTAATTAATTTCCATCTGATTATTTTAGCAGGATTCAGGTTGTTAGATCAATAGTTGATTTCCCTCTGACTATTTTAGCAGGATTTAGGTTGTTAAATCATTAGTCAATTTCCCTCTGATTATTTTAGCAGGATTCAGGTTGTTAGATCATTAGTTAATTTCCCTCTGATTATTTTAGCAGGATTCAGGTTGTTAGATCATTAGTAAATTTCCCTCTGATTATATTAGCAGGATGCAGGTTGTTAAATCATTAGTTAATTTCCCTCTGATTATTTTGGCGGGATTCAGGTTGTTAGATCATTAGTTAATTTCTCTCTGATTATTTTATCAGGATTCAGGTTGCTAAATCATTAATTAATTTCCCTCTGATTATTTTGGCGGGATTCAGATTGTTAAACCATTATTTAATTTCCCTCTAATTATTTTAGCAGGATTCAGGTTGTTAGATCATCAGTTAATTTCCCTCTGATTATTTTAGCAGGATTCAGGTTGTTAAATCATTAGTTAATTTCCCTCTGATTATTTTAGCAGGATTCAGGTTGTTAAATCATTAGTTAATTTCCCTCTGATTATTTTAGCGGGATTCAGGTTGTTAAATCGTTAGTTAATTTTCCTATGATTATTTTAGCATGATTCAGGTTGTTAGATCATTAGTTAATTTCCCTCTGATTAATTTAGCGGGATTCAGGTTGTTAGATCATTAGTTAATTTCCCTATGATTATTTTAGTGGTATTCAGGTTGTTAAATCATTAGTTAATTTCACTCTGATCAATTTATCGTGATTCAGGTTATTAAATCGTTAGTTAATTTCCCCCTGATTATTTTAGCAGGATTCAGGTTGTTAGATGATTAATTAATTTCCCTCTGATTATTTTAGCGAGATTCAGGTTGTTAAATCATTAGTTAATTTCCCTCTGATTATTTTAGCAGGATTCAGGTTGTTAGATCATTAGTTAATTTCCCTCTGGTTATTTTAGCGAGATTCAGGTTGTTAAATCATTAGTTAATTTCCCTCTGATTATTTTAGCAGGATTCAGGTTGTTAGATCATTAGTTAATTTCCCTCTGATTATTTTAGCAGGATTCAGGTTGTTAAATCATTAGTTAATTTCCCTCTGATTATTTTTGCATGATTCAGGTTGTTTGATCATTAGATAATTTCCCACTGATTATTTTAGCAGGATTCAGGTTGTTAAATCATTAGTTAATTTCCCTCTGATTATTTTAGCAGGATTCAGGTTGTTAAATCATTAGTTAATTTCCCTCTGATTATTTTAGCAGGATTCAGGTTGTTAAATCATTAGTTAATTTCCCTTTGATTATTTTAGCAGGATTCAGGTTTTTAAATCATTATTTAATTTCCATCTGATCATTTTAGCGGGATTCAGGCTGTTAAATCGTTAGTTAATTTCACCCGGATTATTTTAGCAGGATTCAGGTTGTTAGATCATTAGTTAATTTCCCTCTGATTATTTTAGCGGGATTCAGGTTGTTAAATCGTTAGTTAATTTCCCTCTGATTATTTTAGCGGTATTCAGGTTGTTAAATCATTAGTTAATTTCCCTCTGATTATTTTAGCAGGATTCATGTTGTTAAATCATTAGTTAATTTCCCTCAGATGATTTTAGCAGGATTCAGGTTGTTAAATCATTAATTAATTTCCCTCTGATTATTTTAGCATGATTCAGGTTGTTAGATCATTAGTTAATTTCCCTCTGATTATTTTAGCAGGATTCAGGTTGTTAAATCATTAGTTAATTTCCCTCTGATTATATTAGCAGGATTCAGGTTGTTAGATCATTAGATAATTTCACTCTGATTATTTTAGCAGGATTCTGGTTGTTAGCTCATTAGTTAATTTCCCTCTGATTATTTTAGCAGAATTCAGGTTGTTAAATCATTAGTTAATTTCCCTCTGATCATTTTAGCAGGATTCAGGTTGTTAGATCATTAGTTAATTTCCCTCTGATTATTTTGGCGGGATTCAGGTTGTTAAATCATTAGTTAATTTCCTTCTGATTATTTTAGCATGATTCAGGTTGTTAGATCATTGGTTATTTTCCCTCTGATTATTTTAGCAGGATTCAGGTTGTTAAATCATTAGTCAATTTCCCTCTGATTATTTTAGCGGGATTCAGGTTGTTAGATCATTAGTTAATTTCTCTCTGATTAATTTAACAGGATTCAGGTTGTTAGATCATTAGTTAATTTTCCTCTGATCATTTTAACGGGATTCAGGTTGTTGAATCGTTAGTTAATTTCCCTCTGATTATTTTAGCATGATTCAGGTTGTTAGATCATTAGATTATTTTCCTCTGATTATTTTAGCAGGATTCAGGTTGTTAAATCATTAGTTAATTTCCCTCTGATTATTTTAGCAGGATTCAGGTTGTTAAATCATTAGTTAATTTCCCTCTGATTATTTTAGCAGGATTCAGGTTGTTAAATCATTAGTTAATTTCCCTCTAATTATTTTGGCGGGATTCAGGTTGTTAAATCATTAGTTAATTTCCCTCTGATTATTTTAGCAGGATTCAGGTTGTTAGATCATTAGTTAATTTCCCTCTGATTATTTTAGCAGGATTCAGGTTGTTAAATCATTAGTTAATTTCCCTCTGATCATTTTAGCAGGATTCAGGTTGTTAAATCATTAGTTAATTTCCCTCTGATTATTTTGGCGGGATTCAGGTTGTTAAATCATTAGTTAATTTCCTTCTGATTATTTTAGCATGATTCAGGTTGTTAGATCATTGGTTAATTTCCCTCTGATTATTTTAGCAGGATTCAGGTTGTTAAATCATTAGTCAATTTCCCTCTGATTATTTTAGCGGGATTCAGGTTGTTAAATCGTAAGTTAATTTCCCTCTGATTATTTTAGCTTGATTCAGGTTGTTAGATCATTAGTTAATTTCCCTCTGATTAATTTAACAGGATTCAGGTTGTTAGATCATTAGTTAATTTCCCTCTGATTATTTTAGCAGGATTCAGGTTGTTAAATCATTAGTTAATTTCCCTCTGATTATTTTAGCAGGATTCAGGTTGTTAAATCATTATTTAATTTCCGTCTGATTATTTTAGCGGGATTCAGGTTGTTAGATCATTAGTTAATTTCCCTCTGATTATTTTAGAAGGATTCAGGTTGTTAAATCATTAGTTAATTTCCTTCTGATTATTTTAGCAGGATTCAGGTTGTTAAATCATTAGTTAATTTCCCTCTGATTATATTAGCAGGATTCAGGTTGTTAAATCATTAGTTAATTGCCTTCTGATTATTTTAGCAGGATTCAGGTTGTTAAATCATTAATTAATTTCCATCTGATTATTTTAGCAGGATTCAGGTTGTTAGATCAATAGTTGATTTCCCTTTGATTATTTTAGCAGGATTCAGGTTGTTAAATCATTAGTTAATTTCCCTCTGATTATTTTGGCGGGATTCAGGTTGTTAGATCATTAGTTAATTTCTCTCTGATTATTTTATCAGGATTCAGGTTGTTAAATCATTAATTAATTTCCCTCTGATTATTTTAGCGGGATTCAGATTGTTAAACCATTAGTTAATTTCCCTCTAATTATTTTAGCAGGATTCAGGTTGTTAGATCATTAGTTAATTTCCCTCTGATTATTTTAGCAGGATTCAGGTTGTTAAATCATTAGTTAATTTCCCTCTGATTATTTTAGCGGTATTCAGGTTGTTAGATCGTTAGTTAATATCCCTCTGATTATTTTAGCGGTATTCAGGTTGTTAGATCGTTAGTTAATTTCCCTCTGATTATTTTAGCGGGATTCAGGTTGTTAAATCATTAGCCTACTGTGTAGTGTATTGTAGTTCATTGTTTGTCATTTTTCCTATCTTTTTAGACCATTGTATTGGCTGCCCCCTTTTTTGGTATTATGGCTTCCGATTGTCTCATTGGTATATGTACGTATCTTCAACATTTTCTTACACGACACATTCTCCTATTAATGGGTGCAACGTCAAATTACCACCGTGTGTTTTTTTGTTCAAGAATAAAAACTTGTAAGATTTCATCACTGGATTAAATTGTTTGTGGTTGTACAAGATAAGTTGAGTACTTAAAAGAAAAACTAATAGACTTACATGTAAATGTCTATTAGAACCTACTAATCTTTTTACATGTAAATGTCTATTAGAACCTACTAATCTTTTTTTATGTAAATGTCTATTAGAACCTACTAATCTTTTTACATGTAAATGTCTATTAGAACCTACTAATCTTTTTACATGTAAATGTCTATTAGAACCTACTAATCTTTTTACATGTAAATGTCTATTAGAACCTACTAATCTTTTTACATGTAAATGTCTATTAGAACCTACTAATCTTTTTACATGTAAATGTCTATTAGAACCTACTAATCTTTTTACATGTAAATGTCTATTAGAACCTACTAATCTTTTTACATGTAAATGTCTATTAGAACCTACTAATCTTTTTACATGTAAATGTCTATTAGAACCTACTAATCTTTTTACATGTAAATGTCTATTAGAACCTACTAATCTTTTTACATGTAAATGTCTATTAGAACCTACTAATCTTTTTACATGTAAATGTCTACTAGAACCTACTAATCTTTTTACATGTAAATGTCTATTAGAACCTACTAATCTTTTTACATGTAAATGTCTATTAGAACCTACTAATCTTTTTACATGTAAATGTCTATCAGAACCTACTAATCTTTTTACATGTAAATGTCTATTAGAACCTACTAATCTTTTTACATGTAAATGTCTATTAGAACCTACTAATCTTTTTACATGTAAATGTCTATTAGAACCTACTAATCTTTTTACATGTAAATGTCTATTAGAACCTACTAATCTTTTTACATGTAAATGTCTATTAGAACCTACTAATCTTTTTACATGTAAATGTCTATTAGAACCTACTAATCTTTTTACATGTAAATGTCTATTAGAACCTACTAATCTTTTTACATGTAAATGTCTATTAGAACCTACTAATCTTTTTCAAATATGTATTTTAATTAAACCATAGCAATTCATTGATTTGAATTTTTTAATAAGGAAATGCAGGATTAATTCAATGAAATTTGTACCATAGTTTAATCTTTTTTTCCAATTTTGTTCAAACATTAACATAATCTTGAATTGTTGAATGTGGTTAGTATGTGATCGAAGTACATATATAAATAATTTTTGCTTTTAATTGTTGTCAAAAAGTCTTATAAACTATTCGGCGCTCCAATCTTTTGAGTACGTGCGTACCTGATGAATGTTATTTCAGAAACACGTGGTATTGACTAAATTAGATATCTACGTTTTTATTGAGTTAATTACATACCTCCGAGTCTAGTTCTATGTCACCTTCGAAAAAACCTGAACAAAACAAAATAATAACGTGAGTTAGTGATTGATGTTAAATGTCAGGTGAGCATTCTTTATTAATATTAACCAGATAATGTTTATTAGCTCAACATATCTGGGATTCTTATAGTGCTGTTAGCTCACTGAATACAAGTCCACTTATAGTCAAACCATTTATCAGAACTCCTTAATTCTTCGTTATTTTCACAGAGGCGCCAAATAACAATTTTATACAACGAGTCTTTGGTCAGACTCAGCTCAAGAAAGGGACACACTGGCCATTACTCCATATGTAGAATGTACTTGTGATCATCGTTATTATAACGTCTGTCGTTTTGTGCAACAATTTATGACAGACAACACGTGCATGCATTTTGTAGAAGTTTTAATATAATGTAATAGAGAAAAATTCATGCAATACCAAACTTATATGTATATAGTTATAGAATAGTTCAAAAGTTTGTTGTTTTGACAAATCTTGTTGGTTTTCTGTTTGTATTGATGCTGGCCATATTGTAATGGTGGTATAAATTGTGCTTGATCTACACTCAATTTGAACCACTTTAAATGTACATATATACTAAATACAAATATAAATGAAGGGCTTGTCTTATAAATTTTGTATGTTTTTGTGATAAAAGTAAAAAATGTAGATCTACAAAACAACATCAATGAAGCATGAAATATGAAGAAAGAAATAATATAACAACACATAGGATGCAAAATACCAAGTAAAAAGAGTTTGAAGAAAGGGGTAATCACGTAATACTTCGATATCATTATTAATAGACCACTGACGTAACAGATTTTCATTCTATGATCTGTAATTGACACATCTGTTGTCTTGGTCTTGGGACAAGGTCATTGTTTTTGTCGTACCCTCTCACCGAATGTCACTGTTATCAGTATTATAGCCTGGGAATAGCTTAGTGCTTGCAACCGCTAACTAGTACATTCCAGAATAAGGTCATTTTTAAGCTAATAAAACACTTTATTCATTTCATTAGTTGTACATAGCTTATATATATATATTTTTTTTCTTAAATCAAGTATTATTTTATATTATAGATTCCTATTCTTATAATTCCCCCAAGCACAATTATAAAAAAAATAAAATAAAAAAACTTTTGTAGCTAGTCGGATACGGTCTAGTCGGTTATATTTTCCGCATTCCATTCTAATTAGGACAATATAGTGGAAAGTCGAAAAATGGATGCGAGAGCGCGCAAAGTTGAAAAAGCGAAAATTACAAATTCATACACTAAAAATCCTACTACCATACCATTGTCACAATATTTAAGAAGTATTAAGACAAACAATAATTATATATAATTTATTACCTTCATTTTCCTCCGGATTGTCAATTGGAACCTCTAAAAAGAACATGAAAAAAAAACCTTTAAGAAAAATGTGTAATTTTTGCTTAGCAGATATCATTTATTCCACAAGCTACATTAGTGTTGTGGTGTGATAGGCAGTAATGACAACTCTAAATTTGCTAATGTTAGAAAACTTTTATTCAAAAAATTAAACATTAAACTGCAAGATCTGTGTCCAAGTGAATGTATGAAAACAGTAACTAGATTGTTAAATCCAAATAATATTGATGACACTATGAATATATGTCACTATATCAAAGATTGTATGAATATCAGATAAGTTTATTTTTCTTTAATATGATATTTTGTCATTTAAAAATGTAATGTATTCATAATTATATATGTTTATTGATTTAATATCATGTTAATGTGGGGAGGACATCAATGTTTGATTGATTTTTCTTATTAATAAAACTTGAAACTTGAAACTTGAATAAAAGAATAATCAACATCTTCTATTCAACATAGTACAACATAGTACAACATAGATAAACGTGACCAACAGTAGATTATTAATGTTATTTACATATCAAATGTTCATTTCATGATTTATTGAGACACTATTTGATTGAAACTTTTGAAATGGTTAAACTTTTATAAAATGATATACAGTATACATTACCAAGAAATTCAACTTCAACCTGAAATGAAACCAACGGGGGTTAGTTATGATTATATAATAATTAATCAAAGAGTGTTAATAACTTTATTGAAGATAAAATATTTTACAAAAATATAATCAGAAAATTACCTAAATAGATTCATTAAAAAAAAAGTAATAATTTTTTTATTAGAATAACGAAAATTTGAAGTATCTTTTAAACTGTAGATTTTAAAGTAGAAGTGTAAACGAGAGTTGTATAGAGAATCAAGGGTGCTAATTTAATTTGGAAGTTTGCAGACCAGAAAGTGAACGTATTTGGCCCTGCTCATATATATTTCACAAGATTTTATTGATAACACTCAGACACATAAATGTGTTACATGAGGACATAACATATATACAGTATTACATGGCGAAATGATCATATATTATCAAAAACATTAAAACATACCAGCAATTTTCTTTATGAACAATGATAACCTTTTATAAACTTCTACATTACAAAAAGATAGGAGACCATTCATTTTAACAATACTAGGATAAGTAACATAATACCTAGGTAAATATATACGTCTCATGTTTACTAAATATTCATTACAACAAACAAATAACAAGTGGAACTCATCACCAATTGATTGTCCACACAAAGTACAAAACCTCTCATCTTTAGGAATATTATACCACCGCCCAGTTTCTATTGGAATTCGTAAATTTGACGCCCTTAATTTTGTCATCCAAATTCTAGTTTTCTCGTTTAATCTCACTAAATAATTTTCTAATCCAAAGTCTTTTTTGAAAGAGCCATAAAATTGTCCTCGAGATGAATTTTCAATGTCATTATACCATGAACTGACAAACTGATCTGTTAAAATTTGGTTAAGATATGCTTTATCACAATATCCAACCTGATGTATAACAATATATCCTAAGCCAGCTCTATTTAATATAGATTCTATATAATTAATCCACTTGAAATTATTCTGACCCTGATTTTTTAAACATAACATCAACCTGTATAAGGAACTACTCAATTTTGTTTCGTTATTCACAAGTTTACACCAATATGAAATCATACGAAGTTTTACTCGAATTTCCAAAGGAAATCTACCTAATTCCCCATAAACGATAAAATTTGGAGTAGTATTTCTAACTTTTAAAATTCGTTTACAAAATTTAAGATGAATCTGTTCTAATATTTTTAAATTCTCATATCCCCAAACTTCAGAACCATATAAAAGTATTGGTTCAATCATAGAATCAAACAATTTTAATTGTAAGTCGACAGGTATGCTTTCGTTCCTGATAGTCTTATAAATAAAATGTAGGGACCTTTGAGCCTGATTTACAAGTTTCTTTTTTGTATCAAAAAAAGGTACCATTATATTTAAAAATAATACCTAGATATGAAAATTTTTCTACAACTTCTAACTGTTTGTCTTGTAATATAAATGAATAATTAAGATTCTTCTTTTTGCTAAAAACCATAACCTTTGTTTTGTTAATATTTACATCCAATTTCCACAAATCACAATACAACTGAAAGATATTTAGCGATTGTTGCATACCCTCCTTTGTTTCAGACATTAAAACAGTGTCATCAGCATATAATATGATAAATAATTCAAACAACATAAGCAATTCATTATAAAACCGTTCTTTTAGCTTTTCTAAAGGAACACCATCTAAAGTCTTAAAGTAGTCTTCTAAATCATTTAGAAAAACTGAGAATAAAAAAGTGATAAATTTTCACCTTGTCTTACACCTGTAAGACAAGGGGAAAAACCAGACTGACATTCTTTATACTTAACACAAGATTTAATACCCTGGTACATATTAAATATTACTTTAAAACACTTTCCTTTAATATTACTAAATTGAAGTTTTTTCCACAGGTCAGGTCTACTGACCGTATCAAAAGCCTTCCGAAAGTCTATGAAGGTACAAAATAGTTTCTTTCCGAACGAAAAATACAACTCTATGAGGACATGTAGTACAAAAATATTGTCTATTGTAGAGTATCCTTTTCGAAAGCCCGCTTGATTTTCGTGTATAAGTGTGACCTCATTTGCAAAAAAATTGAGTCTAGTGTTAACAATGGATGTAAACAATTTACCTAAGCAACTAATTAACGTTATAGCTCTAAAATTGTCTGGATCTGTTGGACATCCTTTGTTTTTATAAACTGGTATAATTATTCCAGTTGTCCAAGTTTCTGGTATAATACCTGTATCAAGAACAACATTAAACAATTTGGTATAAATAGATACTAAAAACGGCGGAGAATTTTTAAAAAATTCATTAATTAATTTGTCACTACCCGGCGCTTTATTATTTTTCAAACCTTATATTGCATCTAAAACCTCCTTTTCTGTAATTATCCCATTCAACATTTCGTTATACATAGGGTCATTACAGACTTCGTCAATATTGATATCACTATATTCCTCTTCACAAAAATTTAAGTTCTTAAAATATTCAAAGAATGTATCAATATCAACAGGTGGGGTTTCTTTTCTATTACCAGAATATTTTTTCAAAGTCTTCCAGAATCCTTTCGTATCATTTTTTGAAAATCGCATTTTAAAGGAGTTTTTGGTGTAAATCCCTGAGGACAATAGACACTTGACTGTCACCCGAAAGATTCCATTGTTCTCCGTAGAGCCCGTCACCATCTCCTACACCCACTATTAAGTTCATTGATTTTTACCTGTAAAATATTTTACCTTTCATTATTTTTATTTTTTCACTAAATATATAGCACTTCTGTCTTTAATAGTGAAAAAATGAAGTCTTCATATATTATATAATATGAAGAATATATCATTGTCGTTTTGTTCGATTCTATATGGCATTGTTAATTTATATGCATGTAAGAAACGGAGCGAAAGATGAGTTTTGAGATTGTGCAACTTCCTATTTAAAAAATGCTTGTAAAATTAGTACATTTTTAAATTATAGAACCTCAGAGATCAATTGGAGGATTTTTTTTGGGGGGGGGGGGGGGGGGGGTAGATTATGACATTGAGCATTGTCATTTTTTTAGCTATTTTTTACCAAGTTTAACATTGGTAAAAAATACCTAAAAAATGCAAAAATTATTGATGAATCATTGATACTTGCAATTGTTTTACGTAACTATTCTACTAAACCAAGTTATATCTTTCAACTCAAACGTGAGCTAAATGTTTGGAAATATATATTTAACCTATTCCACTTCGAAATGCTTATCCAAAACAGGAATCCGAGGTTTCGACCTCTGTGTTTGCTTGTTTTGACTTTTCATGAATACGAGGCCCGTTTTGTGTTTGGTTTTCGGTTGGATTATAAACTGTCCCTGTTTATCTTTTTTCTTTTTCTTGTATCAAATTGTTTTGTGTATTATTTATGTGTTATAATCAATATAAGTTAAATAATTCATCTGACCCCAGATAGTTTCAACAGTTACAATTGTTCTTAAACCTTAATGAATTGGCAGACACATGTTCCAATTACATTTTTTCTCTGTCTATTATACTTAATATGATTCAACCCGTGTCGTCATCCGAGTCATCATCACAAAAATCAATGATAATAGGTTCTATGACACTTCTATCTATACAGTTTTCTTTGCAGTATTCTTTTTCAATTTTGACCACATGTGCTTATGCTTTTGTCCACACATCTTTTGTAATTTTTCCGAAAGTGGCGTACGTGAGTTCTTTAACATCTTTTAATCGGAAGGTGGTATTGTTTTAGCCACGAAACATTTGACTTGCGCCCATATTAATTCTATCGGGTTAAGTTCACAGTGTCGAACGGGGGTTCTTAATACTTCGTGTCCGTGTAAATTAGCAATTTTATCTGTTTCATAAACTACTGGGGTCTTTTTTTGTTTTATTTTTTCATATAATACTTTTTTGGTATCAGTAGCAGAAAAGGGAATGTTGTGTTGTGTAAGATATAGTTTTGGAGAACAGCTTTTTTCTGACTAAAATTTGGGCACACCGTATCTTCTGTTTTAACATTGTGATAACTTGCATTATCTAACACAACCAAGCTAGGATTTTTCAGAGCAGGCATCAATTGATTTTCAAACCACTCAAGAAAGACAAAACTATTTATCTCCTGGTGATAGTCACCATCCTTTGATTAGGCCAGAAACACTAAATCGCAGCCGTCAATCAAACCCTCACTTCGCGTACCTGCATGCAAAACAATCAAACGTTTGCCTTTACCCGAGGGTATTTTTGGGGCATCAGACCCATCATTCGGAAGCCACATATAATCTGTGCAGTGATTTTGGTTAACCCATGTTTCATCCATGTACACGATAGCATACCCTGCTTCCCTAAAAGATTTGATCTTTCTCAGATAATTACACCTATCATTGATAATAGACACTTGATCGTACAGAACTCTTCGATTATCACCTATTTTTTTATAAGTATATCCAAGTTCAATGAGAGTTAGAGTAAGTTTAGACTTTGATATTTTAATAGAATCTTTTATTTCCTTATGTATAATTGAGACGGTCGGAGCAATTTTCCGTGAATATAAACCGTGGATTGTTCTTTTAATGACGCAATGATCAAAGTCGTCCAAAATTTTAGCTCTTTCTTTGGGTCTATTTGACTTACAAGGCCTCTTACCATTCATAATACGGTGCACTGAAGTGTAAGACACACCCAAATCTTTAGATGTTCTTTGATATACCCTATCAAATGAGACAATTGGCTTCTTCGTTGCCTTTTCCTTACTGAAAAAGGCAAACAACTTTTTTACAAACTTTTGGCATTCCGGAGATAAGTCAGACTTTTTATCCATTTTACAAAAAATGCAAAATATAACAATAATTTATGAGAGAAATGCTTGTCAGTTTCGTCTAAAGTACACTTGGCTGAGAGAAAGATTTTACAGGTAAGATACCTGACGTACGGATGGCTCTTCTGTAAAGTACATCTACTCCCACCCGAAAAATGACAACAAAATAGAACCATAATACAAAATTTCATCCGAGTGCAGCCTCAGCCAAAACAATAAGAAGCATTACTGTAACATGTTTAGTTAGAACTCCTAATTCTAAATAAAACTCGTTTATTTTGCTGTTCAAAAATCTATAGTTTAAAAGATATTTGTATTTTTCGTTATTCTAATCAAACAATTATTACTTTTTTTTTTTTTTTTTAGTATGTAATATAACTAACTTGCGACAAGTCTGTGGTTTTCTCCGTGTCCTCCGGCTTCCTCCTCCAGTAAAACTGACCGCCACGATATAACTGAAATAGCGTTGAAAGTGGCGTTAAACACCATAAACTTAAACCTAAACCGTAATAGAACTAGATAAATCTCTAAATACCTCAGGTACAGGTGTTGCCTTAATTAGACCTAATAATGTAAAACCAAGAACAAAGGCAATGGTGAACTTCATCTTTTCTTCTAAAAAGAGTCAATAGTTAGTGAAAGAAAATTAGGACACATTCTTATCATTGAACCATATGGCTTTTCACTTGACTTTAGTCTCTGTTCTAATTATAGATTAAAGGTATCATACTTTCATGTAACGTAAATAAATTTATCAATCAAATCCGGATCTTAACAGAATGAACTTCCGAAATTCGAATTTGATCTCAATTTTCAGTGCGTTGAACTTGAACACGTTTTGCGGTATCAAACGTCATTTTGTTTTATTTGATTAACACACATAATCTATATGTTAGAGTTAATAAAGAAAACATGCCTTAATAAAAACGTGGGGGATCTAATTTAGTGCACACGACACATAGCTGGAATAATCTTCATGAGGTACGCCAAACGTCGAAAGATTGGAAAGTCTTGGGAACAGGAATACCAAAGAGCTTAAACAGAAAACAGCGTAAAGCAGACAATACAATGGCCAGAAGAAATGGACAAAAGGTCAAGCAATGATCCACAAACAAAAGGTCAAGCAATGATCCACAAAACATTACACTAAAACCTAAACATCGAGCAACACGAACCTCACTAAAAACCGGAAGTGAACTCAGGTGTACCGGACAGGAAAGCAGTTCCTGTTGCACATGTGTCCACCGTCATGTTACTATTGTTACACATCCGGTGATAAGTAATAAATGAGTAAGGACCGGATTATGATTACAACAAACGATATTAATTAGTTTTTGGTATATCAGCTAACTGATGCTGATGCCGCACATGTCAACACAACATATGGGAAAATGGGAAGGAAAACGGAAAGTATGTTTCATCTAGAAATAAGTGTTCTATATCTATTTGTCACTCTAAATGAACACCCAATCGTATTTATAGGGTTATGATCTTTAACGCCACTTTTATATGTGCTCTTCATAGTCACATGTATCATCTCGAGTCATTAATGGTAGGAAAACTAATTGATCTGAAAAGTAAACAATAATTAAAATGGAAATAATGTCAATATTGTATAAAAGACAGTAAAATCATTGACTTTCTTCATCACATGATTACTGTCCAATGAACAAGCTCATAAATCACTGGACTTAGTTGGGTTCGATCTACTCAGTCAATTAGGTTTCAGTGTAGTGCACTGTCAACCATTGTATATCTGTTGTACTTTTTCTCTTAGCCATTGTTTTGTCTATCCTTTGCTTTATAGCTTCTGATATCCACAATCATTTCTAACACACCACCGTCACTTGGGTGCGCTTGTTATCGTAGAACCTCTGCCATAAGACCAAAAGTGGTATGACCTAAATGCATATGGTCTAAAACAGGATTATCATAAGTACACAAAAGAAACACAGGTCAATTGTAACCAAACATGGTAGGGATGTTTATTGGATGGTTTTTAAGCAGATTATGTTTTGTTGTTGATTGGAAGTGCGCAAAATAAGCAAGAGTTCCATAGGTATCAAAAAGGGTGTTGTCTATCTTCTACTCCGAAGCCACTGGGCAAATTGGAATCAAACTTGGTATGAATGTCCATTGAATGGTCCTTTACACAGTTTGATTTTAGCTCACCTGATCCAAAGGGTCATGTGAGGTATTGACATCATCCGCTTTGTACTCTATAAAACGTTTACATTTTAATCTTCTTCTCTGAAGCCACTGGGCCAATTTGAACCAAGCTGGGTAGGAATCGTCACTGGATGTTCCGTTAGAAAGCTTTTTTTGTTGATCGGAAGTACACGAAAGACACAAGAGACCCAAAGGTGTCAAAAGGGATATTGCCTGTTTTTAATCTTCTACTCCAAAACCACTGAGCCATTGGAACCATATTTGATATGAATGTTCATTGGATGGTCCTCTATAAAGTGCATGTTTTTAGCTCACCTGACCCAAATGGGTTCTTTGAGGTATTGCCATCAGTTGGCGTCTGGCGGTGTCATCGTACCTCGTTGTTTGTAAACATTTACATGTTAATGCTCTTCTCTGAAACCACTGGACCAATAAGAACCATACTTGGAAGGATTGTTCATTGGGTGGTTCTTAGTTGATTGGAAGTACGCAAAAGAAACAAGATGCCCAAAGATATATTCATATCAGTAAAGTTATCCCCTCTACTCTGTTTTCAAAATTCAAAAGTCTGAATATCAGCCCTGGAATTGTATTCATAAGATCCTACTATGTTACATTATGTATAAAATAGTCAATGTCCCATAACCCCTACAAATTATGTGGTATCAAAATGGTGGCACTGCAGGCTTATCTACATGTCATGACTAACAATCCTATCAAAAGATGAACAAATTCTGTCATACAGTTTCAGAGAAGTTTCGTTCACAAAGTGTCACAGACGTACGGAGACCATTACTATGTCCCTCCATCGCAGAGCCGGCGGGGAACAAAAAGATCATGAATGACAGACGAAAGACCAAGATGGATACAACGACATACACATACAAAATGTATATAGATGGTTAGATTGACTGACACCAGTATACACCCAACTACTTCAGAGTGATCGTGAGAGTATAAAAAAGTCAGTGTCCATCACCTGACATATCGGACACCGTTCTTATTAATGAGTTCACATTCGTTATACAAGTACACAGATTTGTACTAGTTTCTGGCCAATACTGTCCAACTGACATATCAGACACCGTTCTTATTAATGAGTTCACATTCGTTATACAAGTACACAGATTTGTACTCATTTCTGGCCAATACTGTCCACCTGACATCTCGAAACACTGTTCTTATAAATGAGTTCACATTCGATATACAAGTACACAGATTTGTACTCGTTTCTGGCCAATACTGTCCACCTGACATATCACACTGTTCTTATTAATAAGTTCACATTCGTTATACAAGTACACAGATTTGTACTCGTTTCTGGCCAATACTGTCCACCTGACATATCGACCACTGTTCTTATTAATGAGTTCACATTCGTTATACAAGTACACAGATTTGTACTAGTGTCTGGCCAATACTGTCCACCTGACATATCAGACACTGTTCTTATTAATGAGTTCACATTCGTTATACAAGTACACAGATTTGTACTCGTTTCTGGCCATATGAGATTGTGTAACATAATGTTTTCATTAAAAAACAAAGAAAAAGCAAATATAATTTAATTTTGTGTAAAACATACAAATAAACATATAACAACATGAGCTTTCTACACATAACTCTACATATATGAAATACCTTATAAAAGTCTTTCTTCCTGAAAATAAATAGTTCAGTTAACTGGGTAATCCATAAAAAACCAGAGGCTCTCAAGAGCCTGTATCGTTCACCTGGTTATAAAAAAAACAATTGGTCCTATGTAAAAACTATGTCCTGTAGTGGTAGTCATCTTGGAATTACGATCAACATAAAAAACACAAAGTTTGTAAAGGACCTTCCAATGATTGATGCACAATAGGTTCAATCAGTGCAATAGCTTCAGAGAAGAATATATTTCTGTATTTTCCCCATATGGTCCTGTGTTAATACTATGACCTGTGGTGGCAGCCATCTTGGATTTCCGATCGGCATAAAAAACAGAAACTTTGTAGAGGACCTTCCAATGATCATTCCTGGGCAGTTTGGTTTCAACTGTCCAAGTGGTTTCAGAGAAGAAGCGTTTTGAAACATTTTTCCCATAGGGTCCAATGTTAAACTAAGTCCTGCCGTAGCCGCCATTTTGAATTTCATATCAGAACAAAAAACGTAAAGTTTGTAGAGGACCATCCAATGAACATTCATGTACAGTTTGGCTTTAATCATATTTGTAGTTTCTGAGTAGAAGGCATTTGAACATTTTCCCATAGGGTCCAATGTTAATCTATGTATTGCGGTGGTGACCATCTTGGATTTCCAATCGGCATAAAAAACACACACCTTGTAGAGGACCTTCCAATGATCATTCCTGGGCAGTTTGGTTTCAATTATCCAAGTGGTTTCAGAGAAGAAGCGTTTTGAAACATTTTTCCCATAGGGTCCAATGTTAAACTAAGTCCTGCCGTAGCCGCCATTTTGAATTTCATATCGGAATAAAAAACGTAAAGTTTGTAGAGGACCATTCAATGAACATTCATGTACAGTTTTGCTTTAATCATATTTGTAGTTTCTGAGAAGAAGGCATTTGAACATTTTCCCATAGGGTCCAATGTTAATCTATGTCCTGCGGTGGCGGCCATCTTGAATTTTCGATCGGCATAAAAAAACAGAAACTTTGTAGAGGACCTTCCAATGATCATTCCTGGGCAGTTTGGTTTCAATTGTCCAAGTGGTTTCAGAGAAGAAGCGTTTTGAAACATTTTTCCCATAGGGTCCAATGTTAAACTAAGTCATGCCGTAGCCGCCATTTTGAATTTCATATCGGAACAAAACACGTAAAGTTTGTAGAGGACCATCCAATGAACATTCATGTACAGTTTGGCTTTAATCATATTTGTAGTTTCTGAGAAGAAGGCATTTGAATATTTTCCCATAGGGTCCAATGTTAATCTATGTCCTGCGGTGGCGGCCATCTTGGATTTCCGATCGGCATAAAAAACAAAATCTTTGTAGAGGACCTTCCAATGATCATTCCTGGGCAGTTTGGTTTCAACTGTCCAAGTGGTTTCAGAGAAGAAGCATTTTGAAACATTTTCCCCATAGGGTCCAATGTTAAACTAAGTCCTGCCGTAGCCGCCATTTTGAATTTCATATCGAACAAAAGACCTTAAGATTGTAGAGGACCATCCAATGAACATTCATGTACAGTTTGGCTTTAATCATATTTGTAGTTTCTGAGAAGAAGGCATTTGAATATTTTCCCATAGGGTCCAATGTTAATCTATGTCCTGCGGAGGCGGCCATCTTGGATTTCCGATCGGCATAAAAAACAGAAACTTTGTAGAGGACCTTCCAATGATCATTCCTGGGCAGTTTGGTTTCAACTGTCCAAGTGGTTTCAGAGAAGAAGCATTTTGAAACATTTTTCTCATAGGGTCCAATGTTAAACTAAGTCCTGCGGTAGCCGCCATTTTGAATTTCATATCGGAACAAAAAACCTTAAGATTGTAGAGGACCATCCAATGAACATTCATGTACAGTTTGGCTTTAATCATATTTGTAGTTTCTGAGAAGAAGGCATTTGAATATTTTCCCATAGGGTCCAATGTTAATCTATGTCCTGCGGTGGCAGCCATCTTGGATTTCAGATCGGCATAAAAAACAGAGAGTTTGTAGAGGATCTTCAAATGATCATTCCTGGGCAGTTTGGTTTCAACTGTCCAAGTGGTTTCAGAGAAGAAGCATTTTGAAACATTTTTCCCATAGGGTCCAATGTTAAACTAAGTCCTGCCGTAGCCGCCATTTTGAATTTCATATCGGAACAAAAAACCTTAGGATTGTAGAGGACCATCCAATGAACATTCATGTACAGTTTGGCTTTAATCATATTTGTAGTTTCTGAGAAGAAGGCATTTGAATATTTTCCCATAGGGTCCAATGTTAATCTATGTCCTGCGGTGGTGGCCATCTTGGATTTCCGATCGGCATAAAAAACAGAAACTTTGTAGAGGACCTTCCAATGATCATTCCTGGGCAGTTTGGTTTCAACTGTCCAAGTGGTTTCAGAGAAGAAGCATTTTGAAACATTTTTCCCATAGGGTCCAATGTTAAACTAAGTCCTGCCGTAGCCGCCATTTTGAATTTTATATCGGAACAAAAAACCTTAAGATTGTAGAGGACCATCCAATGAACATTCATGTACAGTTTGGCTTTAATCATATTTGTAGTTTCTGAGAAGAAGGCATTTGAATATTTTCCCATAGGGTCCAATGCTAATCTATGTCCTGCGGTGGCGGCCATCTTGGATTTCCGATCGGCATAAAAAACAAAATCTTTGTAGAGGACCTTCCAATGATCATTCCTGGGCAGTTTGGTTTCAACTGTCCAAGTGGTTTCAGAGAAGAAGCATTTTGAAACATTTTCCCCATAGGGTCCAATGTTAAACTAAGTCCTGCCGTAGCCGCCATTTTGAATTTCATATCGAACAAAAGACCTTAAGATTGTAGAGGACCATCCAATGAACATTCATGTACAGTTTGGCTTTAATCATATTTGTAGTTTCTGAGAAGAAGGCATTTGAATATTTTCCCATAGGGTCCAATGTTAATCTATGTCCTGCGGAGGCGGCCATCTTGGATTTCCGATCGGCATAAAAAACAGAAACTTTGTAGAGGACCTTCCAATGATCATTCCTGGGCAGTTTGGTTTCAACTGTCCAAGTGGTTTCAGAGAAGAAGCATTTTGAAACATTTTTCCCATAGGGTCCAATGTTAAACTAAGTCCTGCGGTAGCCGCCATTTTGAATTTCATATCGGAACAAAAAACCTTAAGATTGTAGAGGACCATCCAATGAACATTCATGTACAGTTTGGCTTTAATCATATTTGTAGTTTCTGAGAAGAAGGCATTTGAATATTTTCCCATAGGGTCCAATGTTAATCTATGTCCTGCGGTGGCAGCCATCTTGGATTTCAGATCGGCATAAAAAACAGAGAGTTTGTAGAGGATCTTCAAATGATCATTCCTGGGCAGTTTGGTTTCAACTGTCCAAGTGGTTTCAGAGAAGAAGCATTTTGAAACATTTTTCCCATAGGGTCCAATGTTAAACTAAGTCCTGCCGTAGCCGCCATTTTGAATTTCATATCGGAACAAAAAACCTTAGGATTGTAGAGGACCATCCAATGAACATTCATGTACAGTTTGGCTTTAATCATATTTGTAGTTTCTGAGAAGAAGGCATTTGAATATTTTCCCATAGGGTCCAATGTTAATCTATGTCCTGCGGTGGTGGCCATCTTGGATTTCCGATCGGCATAAAAAACAGAAACTTTGTAGAGGACCTTCCAATGATCATTCCTGGGCAGTTTGGTTTCAACTGTCCAAGTGGTTTCAGAGAAGAAGCATTTTGAAACATTTTTCCCATAGGGTCCAATGTTAAACTAAGTCCTGCCGTAGCCGCCATTTTGAATTTTATATCGGAACAAAAAACCTTAAGATTGTAGAGGACCATCCAATGAACATTCATGTACAGTTTGGCTTTAATCATATTTGTAGTTTCTGAGAAGAAGGCATTTGAATATTTTCCCATAGGGTCCAATGCTAATCTATGTCCTGCGGTGGCGGCCATCTTGGATTTCCGATCGGCATAAAAAAACAGAAAATTTGTAGAGGACCTACCAATGATCATTCCTGGGCAGTTTGGTTTCAACTGTCCAAGTGGTTTCAGAGAAGAAGCATTTTGAAACATTTTTCCCATAGGGTCCAATGTTAAACTAAGTTCTGCCGTAGCCGCCATTTTGAATTTCATACCGGAACAAAAAACCTATAGTTTGTAGAGGGCCATCTAATGAACATTCATGTACAGTTTGGCTTTAATCATATTTGTAGTTTCTGAGAAGAAGGCATTTGAATATTTTCCCATAGGGTCCAATGTTAATCTATGTCCTGCGGAGGCGGCCATCTTGGATTTCCGATCGGCATAAAAAACAGAAAATTTGTAGAGGACCTTCCAATGATCATTCCTGGGCAGTTTGGTTTCAACTGTCCAAGTGGTTTCAGAGAAGAAGCATTTTGAAACATTTTTCCCATAGAGTCCAATGTTAAACTAAGTCCTGCCGTAGCCGCCATTTTGAATTTTATATCGGAACAAAAAACCTTAAGATTGTAGAGGACCATTCAATGAACATTCATGTACAGTTTGGCTTTAATCATATTTGTAGTTTCTGAGAAGAAGGCATTTGAATATTTTCCCATAGGGTCCAATGTTAATCTATGTCCTGCGGAGGCGGCCATCTTGGATTTCCGATCGGCATAAAAAACAGAAACTTTGTAGAGGATCTTCCAATGATCATTCCTGGGCAGTTTGGTTTCAACTGTCCAAGTGGTTTCAGAGAAGAAGCATTTTGAAACATTTTTCCCATAGGGTCCAATGTTAAACTAAGTCCTGCGGTAGCCGCCATTTTGAATTTCATATCGGAACAAAAAACCTTAAGATTGTAGAGGACCATCCAATGAACATTCATGTACAGTTTGGCTTTAATCATATTTGTAGTTTCTGAGAAGAAGGCATTTGAATATTTTCCCATAGGGTCCAATGTTAATCTATGTCCTGCGGTGGCGGCCATCTTGGATTTCCGATCGGCATAAAAAACAGAAAATTTGTAGAGGACCTTCCAATGATCATTCCTGGGCAGTTTGGTTTCAACTGTCCAAGTGGTTTCAGAGAAAAAGCATTTTGAAACATTTTTCCCATAGGGTCCAATGTTAAACTAAGTCCTGCGGTAGCCGCCATTTTGAATTTCATACCGGAACAAAAAACCTAATGTTTGTAGAGGACCATCTAATGAACATTCATGTACAGTTTGGCTTTAATCATATTTGTAGTTTCTGAGAAGAAGGCATTTGAATATTTTCCCATAGGGTCCAATGTTAATCTATGTCCTGCGGTGGCAGCCATCTTGGATTTCCGATCGGCATAAAAAACAGAAACTTTGTAGAGGACCTTCCAATGATCATTCCTGGGCAGTTTGGTTTCAACTGTCCAAGTGGTTTCAGAGAAGAAGCATTTTGAAACATTTTTCCCATAGGGTCCAATGTTAAACTAAGTCCTGCGGTAGCCGCCATTTTGAATTTCATATCGGAACAAAAAACCTTAAGATTGTAGAGGACCATCCAATGAACATTCATGTACAGTTTGGCTTTAATCATATTTGTAGTTTCTGAGAAGAAGGCATTTGAATATTTTCCCATAGGGTCCAATGTTAATCTATGTCCTGCGGTGGCAGCCATCTTGGATTTCAGATCGGCATAAAAAACAGAGAGTTTGTAGAGGATCTTCAAATGATCATTCCTGGGCAGTTTGGTTTCAACTGTCCAAGTGGTTTCAGAGAAGAAGCATTTTGAAACATTTTTCCCATAGGGTCCAATGTTAAACTAAGTCCTGCCGTAGCCGCCATTTTGAATTTCATATCGGAACAAAAAACCTTAGGATTGTAGAGGACCATCCAATGAACATTCATGTACAGTTTGGCTTTAATCATATTTGTAGTTTCTGAGAAGAAGGCATTTGAATATTTTCCCATAGGGTCCAATGTTAATCTATGTCCTGCGGTGGTGGCCATCTTGGATTTCCGATCGGCATAAAAAACAGAAACTTTGTAGAGGACCTTCCAATGATCATTCCTGGGCAGTTTGGTTTCAACTGTCCAAGTGGTTTCAGAGAAGAAGCATTTTGAAACATTTTTCCCATAGGGTCCAATGTTAAACTAAGTCCTGCCGTAGCCGCCATTTTGAATTTTATATCGGAACAAAAAACCTTAAGATTGTAGAGGACCATCCAATGAACATTCATGTACAGTTTGGCTTTAATCATATTTGTAGTTTCTGAGAAGAAGGCATTTGAATATTTTCCCATAGGGTCCAATGCTAATCTATGTCCTGCGGTGGCGGCCATCTTGGATTTCCGATCGGCATAAAAAAACAGAAAATTTGTAGAGGACCTACCAATGATCATTCCTGGGCAGTTTGGTTTCAACTGTCCAAGTGGTTTCAGAGAAGAAGCATTTTGAAACATTTTTCCCATAGGGTCCAATGTTAAACTAAGTTCTGCCGTAGCCGCCATTTTGAATTTCATACCGGAACAAAAAACCTATAGTTTGTAGAGGGCCATCTAATGAACATTCATGTACAGTTTGGCTTTAATCATATTTGTAGTTTCTGAGAAGAAGGCATTTGAATATTTTCCCATAGGGTCCAATGTTAATCTATGTCCTGCGGAGGCGGCCATCTTGGATTTCCGATCGGCATAAAAAACAGAAAATTTGTAGAGGACCTTCCAATGATCATTCCTGGGCAGTTTGGTTTCAACTGTCCAAGTGGTTTCAGAGAAGAAGCATTTTGAAACATTTTTCCCATAGAGTCCAATGTTAAACTAAGTCCTGCCGTAGCCGCCATTTTGAATTTTATATCGGAACAAAAAACCTTAAGATTGTAGAGGACCATTCAATGAACATTCATGTACAGTTTGGCTTTAATCATATTTGTAGTTTCTGAGAAGAAGGCATTTGAATATTTTCCCATAGGGTCCAATGTTAATCTATGTCCTGCGGAGGCGGCCATCTTGGATTTCCGATCGGCATAAAAAACAGAAACTTTGTAGAGGATCTTCCAATGATCATTCCTGGGCAGTTTGGTTTCAACTGTCCAAGTGGTTTCAGAGAAGAAGCATTTTGAAACATTTTTCCCATAGGGTCCAATGTTAAACTAAGTCCTGCGGTAGCCGCCATTTTGAATTTCATATCGGAACAAAAAACCTTAAGATTGTAGAGGACCATCCAATGAACATTCATGTACAGTTTGGCTTTAATCATATTTGTAGTTTCTGAGAAGAAGGCATTTGAATATTTTCCCATAGGGTCCAATGTTAATCTATGTCCTGCGGTGGCGGCCATCTTGGATTTCCGATCGGCATAAAAAACAGAAAATTTGTAGAGGACCTTCCAATGATCATTCCTGGGCAGTTTGGTTTCAACTGTCCAAGTGGTTTCAGAGAAAAAGCATTTTGAAACATTTTTCCCATAGGGTCCAATGTTAAACTAAGTCCTGCGGTAGCCGCCATTTTGAATTTCATACCGGAACAAAAAACCTAATGTTTGTAGAGGACCATCTAATGAACATTCATGTACAGTTTGGCTTTAATCATATTTGTAGTTTCTGAGAAGAAGGCATTTGAATATTTTCCCATAGGGTCCAATGTTAATCTATGTCCTGCGGTGGCAGCCATCTTGGATTTCCGATCGGCATAAAAAACAGAAACTTTGTAGAGGACCTTCCAATGATCATTCCTGGGCAGTTTGGTTTCAACTGTCCAAGTGGTTTCAGAGAAGAAGCATTTTGAAACATTTTTCCCATAGGGTCCAATGTTAAACTAAGTCCTGCCGTAGCCGCCATTTTGAATTTCATATCGGAACAAAAAACCTTAGGATTGTAGAGGACCATCCAATGAATATTCATGTACAGTTTGGCTTTAATCATATTTGTAGTTTCTGAGAAGAAGGCATTTGAATATTTTCCCATAGGGTCTAATGTTAATCTATGTCCTGCGGTGGCGGCCATCTTGGATTTCCGATCGGCATAAAAAACAGAAACTTTGTAGAGGACCTTCCAATGATCATTCCTGGGCAGTTTGGTTTCAACTGTCCAAGTGGTTTATAGAAGAAGCATTTTGAAACATTTTTCCCATAGGGTCCAATGTTAAACTAAGTCCTGCCGTAGCCGCCATTTTGAATTTCATATCGGAACAAAAAACCTTAAGATTGTAGAGGACCATCCAATGAACATTCATGTACAGTTTGGCTTTAATCATATTTGTAGTTTCTGAGAAGAAGGCATTTGAATATTTTCCCATAGGGTCCAATGCTAATCTATGTCCTGCGGTGGCGGCCATCTTGGATTTCCGATCGGCATAAAAAACAGAAAATTTGTAGAGGACCTTCCAATGATCATTCCTGGGCAGTTTGGTTTCAACTGTCCAAGTGGTTTCAGAGAAGAAGCATTTTGAAACATTTTTCCCATAGGGTCCAATGTTAAACTAAGTTCTGCCGTAGCCACCATTTTGAATTTCATACCGGAACAAAAAACCTATAGTTTGTAGAGGGCCATCTAATGAACATTCATGTACAGTTTGGCTTTAATCATATTTGTAGTTTCTGAGAAGAAGGCATTTGAATATTTTCCCATAGGGTCCAATGTTAATCTATGTCCTGCGGAGGCGGCCATCTTGGATTTCCGATCGGCATAAAAAACAGAAAATTTGTAGAGGACCTTCCAATGATCATTCCTGGGCAGTTTGGTTTCAACTGTCCAAGTGGTTTCAGAGAAGAAGCATTTTGAAACATTTTTCCCATAGAGTCCAATGTTAAACTAAGTCCTGCCGTAGCCGCCATTTTGAATTTTATATCGGAACAAAAAACCTTAAGATTGTAGAGGACCATTCAATGAACATTCATGTACAGTTTGGCTTTAATCATATTTGTAGTTTCTGAGAAGAAGGCATTTGAATATTTTCCCATAGGGTCCAATGTTAATCTATGTCCTGCGGAGGCGGCCATCTTGGATTTCCGATCGGCATAAAAAACAGAAACTTTGTAGAGGATCTTCCAATGATCATTCCTGGGCAGTTTGGTTTCAACTGTCCAAGTGGTTTCAGAGAAGAAGCATTTTGAAACATTTTTCCCATAGGGTCCAATGTTAAACTAAGTCCTGCGGTAGCCGCCATTTTGAATTTCATATCGGAACAAAAAACCTTAAGATTGTAGAGGACCATCCAATGAACATTCATGTACAGTTTGGCTTTAATCATATTTGTAGTTTCTGAGAAGAAGGCATTTGAATATTTTCCCATAGGGTCCAATGTTAATCTATGTCCTGCGGTGGCGGCCATCTTGGATTTCCGATCGGCATAAAAAACAGAAACTTTGTAGAGGACCTTCCAATGATCATTCCTGGGCAGTTTGGTTTCAACTGTCCAAGTGGTTTCAGAGAAAAAGCATTTTGAAACATTTTTCCCATAGGGTCCAATGTTAAACTAAGTCCTGCGGTAGCCGCCATTTTGAATTTCATACCGGAACAAAAAACCTAATGTTTGTAGAGGACCATCTAATGAACATTCATGTACAGTTTGGCTTTAATCATATTTGTAGTTTCTGAGAAGAAGGCATTTGAATATTTTCCCATAGGGTCCAATGTTAATCTATGTCCTGCGGTGGCAGCCATCTTGGATTTCCGATCGGCATAAAAAACAGAAACTTTGTAGAGGACCTTCCAATGATCATTCCTGGGCAGTTTGGTTTCAACTGTCCAAGTGGTTTCAGAGAAGAAGCATTTTGAAACATTTTTCCCATAGGGTCCAATGTTAAACTAAGTCCTGCCGTAGCCGCCATTTTGAATTTCATATCGGAACAAAAAACCTTAGGATTGTAGAGGACCATCCAATGAATATTCATGTAAAGTTTGGCTTTAATCATATTTGTAGTTTCTGAGAAGAAGGCATTTGAATATTTTCCCATAGGGTCTAATGTTAATCTATGTCCTGCGGTGGCGGCCATCTTGGATTTCCGATCGGCATAAAAAACAGAAACTTTGTAGAGGACCTTCCAATGATCATTCCTGGGCAGTTTGGTTTCAACTGTCCAAGTGGTTTATAGAAGAAGCATTTTGAAACATTTTTCCCATAGGGTCCAATGTTAAACTAAGTCCTGCCGTAGCCGCCATTTTGAATTTCATATCGGAACAAAAAACCTTAAGATTGTAGAGGACCATCCAATGAACATTCATGTATAGTTTGGCTTTAATCATATTTGTAGTTTCTGAGAAGAAGGCATTTGAATATTTTCCCATAGGGTCCAATGCTAATCTATGTCCTGCGGTGGCGGCCATCTTGGATTTCCGATCGGCATAAAAAACAGAAAATTTGTAGAGGATCTTCCAATGATCATTCCTGGGCAGTTTGGTTTCAACTGTCCAAGTGGTTTCAGAGAAGAAGCATTTTGAAACATTTTTCCCATAGGGTCCAATGTTAAACTAAGTTCTGCCGTAGCCACCATTTTGAATTTCATACCGGAACAAAAAACCTATAGTTTGTAGAGGGCCATCTAATGAACATTCATGTACAGTTTGGCTTTAATCATATATGTAGTTTCTGAGAAGAAGGCATTTGAATATTTTCCCATAGGGTCCAATAATAATCTATGTCCTGCGGAGGCGGCCATCTTGGATTTCCGATCGGCATAAAAAACAGAAAATTTGTAGAGGACCTTCCAATGATCATTCCTGGGCAGTTTGGTTTCAACTGTCCAAGTGGTTTCAGAGAAGAAGCATTTTGAAACATTTTTCCCATAGGGTCCAATGTTAAACTAAGTCCTGCCGTAGCCACCATTTTGAATTTCATATCGGAACAAAAAACCTTAAGATTGTAGAGGACCATCCAATGAACATTCATATACAGTTTGGCTTTAATCATATTTGTAGTTTCTGAGAAGAAGGCATTTGAATATTTTCCCATAGGGTCCAATGTTAATCTATGTCCTGCGGTGGCGGCCATCTTGGATTTCCGATCGGCATAAAAAACATAAAATTTGTAGAGGACCTTCCAATGATCATTCCTGGGCAGTTTGGTTTCAACTGTCCAAGTGGTTTCAGAGAAAAAGCATTTTGAAACATTTTTCCCATAGGGTCCAATGTTAAACCAAGTCCTGCGGTTGCCGCCATTTTGAATTTCATACCGGAACAAAAAACCTAAATTTTATAGAGGACCATCTAATGAACATTCATGTACAGTTTGGCTTTAATCATATTTGTAGTTTCTGAGAAGAAGGCATTTGAATATTTTCCCATAGGGTCCAATGTTAATCTATGTCCTGCGGTGGCAGCCATCTTGGATTTCCGATCGGCATAAAAAGCAGAAACTTTGTAGAGGACCTTCCAATGATCATTCCTGGGCAGTTTGGTTTCAACTGTCCAAGTGGTTTCAGAGAAGAAGCATTTTGAAACATTTTCCCCATAGGGTCCAATGTTAAACTAAGTCCTGCCGTAGCCGCCATTTTGAATTTCATATCGGAACAAAAAACCTTAAGATTGTAGAGGACCATCCAATGAACATTCATGTACAGTTTGGCTTTAATCATATTTGTAGTTTCTGAGAAGAAGGCATTTGAATATTTTCCCATAGGGTCCAATGTTAATCTATGTCCTGCGGAGGCGGCCATCTTGGATTTCCGATCGGCATAAAAAACAGAAACTTTGTAGAAGACCTTCCAATGATCATTCCTGGGCAGTTTGGTTTCAACTGTCCAAGTGGTTTCAGAGAAGAAGCATTTTGAAACATTTTTCCCATAGGGTCCAATGTTAAACTAAGTCCTGCGGTAGCCGCCATTTTGAATTTCATACCGGAACAAAAAACCTAGAGTTTGTAGAGGACCATCTAATGAACATTCATGTACAGTTTGGCTTTAATCATATTTGTAGTTTCTGAGAAGAAGGCATTTGAATATTTTTCCATAGGGTCCAATGTTAATCTATGTCCTGCGGTGGCAGCCATCTTGGATTTCCGATCGGCATAAAAAGCAGAAACTTTGTAGAGGACCTTCCAATGATCATTCCTGGGCAGTTTGGTTTCAACTGTCCAAGTGGTTTCAGAGAAGAAGCATTTTGAAACATTTTTCCCATTGGGTCCAATGTTAAACTAAGTCCTGCCGTAGCCGCCATTTTGAATTTCATATCGGAACAAAAAACCTTAAGATTGTAGAGGACCATCCAATGAACATTCATGTACAGTTTGGCTTTAATCATATTTGTAGTTTCTGAGAAGAAGGCATTTGAATATTTTCCCATAGGGTCCAATGTTAATCTATGTCCTGCGGTGGCAGCCATCTTGGATTTCAGATCGGCATAAAAAACAGAGAGTTTGTAGAGGATCTTCCAATGATCATTCCTGGGCAGTTTGGTTTCAACTGTCCAAGTGGTTTCAGAGAAGAAGCATTTTGAAACATTTTTCCCATAGGGTCCAATGTTAAACTAAGTCCTGCGGTAGCCGCCATTTTGAATTTCATACCGGAACAAAAAACCTAGAGTTTGTAGAGGGCCATCTAATGAACATTCATGTACAGTTTGGCTTTAATCATATTTGTAGTTTCTGAGAAGAAGGCATTTGAATATTTTTCCATAGGGTCCAATGTTAATCTATGTCCTGCGGTGGCAGCCATCTTGGATTTCCGATCGGCATAAAAAGCAGAAACTTTGTAGAGGACCTTCCAATGATCATTCCTGGGCAGTTTGGTTTCAACTGTCCAAGTGGTTTCAGAGAAGAAGCATTTTGAAACATTTTTCCCATTGGGTCCAATGTTAAACTAAGTCCTGCCGTAGCCGCCATTTTGAATTTCATATCGGAACAAAAAACCTTAAGATTGTAGAGGACCATCCAATGAACATTCATGTACAGTTTGGCTTTAATCATATTTGTAGTTTCTGAGAAGAAGGCATTTGAATATTTTCCCATAGGGTCCAATGTTAATCTATGTCCTGCGGTGGCAGCCATCTTGGATTTCAGATCAGCATAAAAAACAGAGAGTTTGTAGAGGATCTTCCAATGATCATTCCTGGGCAGTTTGGTTTCAACTGTCCAAGTGGTTTCAGAGAAGAAGCATTTTGAAACATTTTTCCCTTAGGGTCCAATGTTAAACTAAGTCCTGCCGTAGCCGCCATTTTGAATTTCATATCGGAACAAAAAACCTTAGGATTGTAGAGGACCATCCAATGAACATTCATGTACAGTTTGGCTTTAATCATATTTGTAGTTTCTGAGAAGAAGGCATTTGAATATTTTCCCATATGGTCTAATGTTAATCTATGTCCTGCGGTGGCGGCCATCTTGGATTTCCGATCGGCATAAAAAACAGAAACTTTGTAGAGGACCTTCCAATGATCATTCCTGGGCAGTTTGGTTTCAACTGTCCAAGTGGTTTCAGAGAAGAAGCATTTTGAAACATTTTTCCCATAGGGTCCAATGTTAAACTAAGTTCTGCCGTAGCCACCATTTTGAATTTCATACCGGAACAAAAAACCTATAGTTTGTAGAGGGCCATCTAATGAACATTCATGTACAGTTTGGCTTTAATCATATTTGTAGTTTCTGAGAAGAAGGCATTTGAATATTTTCCCATAGGGTCCAATGCTAATCTATGTCCTGCGGAGGCGGCCATCTTGGATTTCCGATCGGCATAAAAAACATAAAATTTGTAGAGGACCTTCCAATGATCATTCCTGGGCAGTTTGGTTTCAACTGTCCAAGTGGTTTCAGAGAAAAAGCATTTTGAAACATTTTTCCCATAGGGGCCAATGTTAAACCAAGTCCTGCGGTTACCGCCATTTGAATTTCATACCGGAACAAAAAACCTAAATTTTATAGAGGACCATCTAATGAACATTCATGTACAGTTTGGCTTTAATCATATTTGTAGTTTCTGAGAAGAAGGCATTTGAATATTTTCCCATAGGGTCCAATGTTAGTCTATGTCCTGCGGTGGCAGCCATCTTGGATTTCCGATCGGCATAAAAAGCAGAAACTTTGTAGAGGACCTTCCAATGATCATTCCTGGGCAGTTTGGTTTCAACTGTCCAAGTGGTTTCAGAGAAGAAGCATTTTGAAACATTTTTCCCATAGGGTCCAATGTTAAACTAAGTCCTGCGGTAGCCGCCATTTTGAATTTCATATCGGAACAAAAAACCTTAAGATTGTAGAGGACCATCCAATGAACATTCATGTACAGTTTGGCTTTAATCATATTTGTAGTTTCTGAGAAGAAGGCATTTGAATATTTTCCCATAGGGTCCAATGTTAATCTATGTCCTGCGGAGGCGGCCATCTTGGATTTCCGATCGGCATAAAAAACAGAAACTTTGTAGAAGACCTTCCAATGATCATTCCTGGGCAGTTTGGTTTCAACTGTCCAAGTGGTTTCAGAGAAGAAGCATTTTGAAACATTTTTCCCATAGGGTCCAATGTTAAACTAAGTCCTGCGGTAGCCGCCATTTTGAATTTCATACCGGAACAAAAAACCTAGAGTTTGTAGAGGACCATCTAATGAACATTCATGTACAGTTTGGCTTTAATCATATTTGTAGTTTCTGAGAAGAAGGCATTTGAATATTTTCCCATAGGGTCCAATGTTAATCTATGTCCTGCGGTGGCAGCCATCTTGGATTTCAGATCGGCATAAAAAACAGAGAGTTTGTAGAGGATCTTCCAATGATCATTCCTGGGCAGTTTGGTTTCAACTGTCCAAGTGGTTTCAGAGAAGAAGCATTTTGAAACATTTTTCCCTTAGGGTCCAATGTTAAACTAAGTCCTGCCGTAGCCGCCATTTTGAATTTCATATCGGAACAAAAAACCTTAGGATTGTAGAGGACCATCCAATGAACATTCATGTACAGTTTGGCTTTAATCATATTTGCAGTTTCTGAGAAGAAGGCATTTGAATATTTTCCCATAGGGTCCAATGTTAATCTATGTCCTGCGGTGGCGGCCATCTTGGATTTCCGATCGGCATAAAAAACAGAAACTTTGTAGAGGACCTTCCAATGATCATTCCTGGGCAGTTTGGTTTCAACTGTCCAAGTGGTTTCAGAGAAGAAGCATTTTGAAACAGTTTTCCCATAGGGTCCAATGTTAAACTAAGTTCTGCCGTAGCCGCCATTTTGAATTTCATACCGGAACAAAAAACCTATAGTTTGTAGAGGGCCATCTAATGAACATTCATGTACAGTTTGGCTTTAATCATATTTGTAGTTTCTGAGAAGAAGGCATTTGAATATTTTCCCATAGGGTCCAATGTTAATCTATGTCCTGCGGAGGCGGCCATCTTGGATTTCCGATCGGCATAAAAAACAGAAACTTTGTAGAGGACCTTCCAATGATCATTCCTGGGCAGTTTGGTTTCAACTGTCCAAGTGGTTTCAGAGAAGAAGCATTTTGAAACATTTTTCCCATAGGGTCCAATGTTAAACTAAGTCCTGCCGTAGCCGCCATTTTGAATTTCATATCGGAACAAAAAACCTTAAGATTGTAGAGGACCTTCCAATGATCATTCCTGGGCAGTTTGGTTTCAACTGTCCAAGTGGTTTCAGAGAAGAAGCATTTTGAAACATTTTTCCCATAGGGTCCAATGTTAAACTAAGTCCTGCGGTAGCCGCCATTTTGAATTTCATATCGGAACAAAAAACCTTAAGATTGTAGAGGACCATCCAATGAACATTCATGTACAGTTTGGCTTTAATCATATTTGTAGTTTCTGAGAAGAAGGCATTTGAATATTTTCCCATAGGGTCCAATGTTAATCTATGTCCTGCGGTGGCAGCCATCTTGGATTTCCGATCGGCATAAAAAACAGAAACTTTGTAGAGAACCTTCCAATGATCATTCCTGGGCAGTTTGGTTTCAACTGTCCAAGTGGTTTCAGAGAAGAAGCATTTTGAAACATTTTTCCCATAGGGTCCAATGTTAAACTAAGTCCTGCCGTAGCCACCATTTTGAATTTCATATCGGAACAAAAAACCTTAAGATTGTAGAGGACCATCCAATGAACATTCATGTACAGTTTGGCTTTAATCATATTTGTAGTTTCTGAGAAGAAGGCATTTGAATATTTTCCCATAGGGTCCAATGTTAATCTATGTCCTGCGGTGGCGGCCATCTTGGATTTTCGATCGGCATAAAAAACAGAAAATTTGTAGAGGACCTTCCAATGATCATTCCTGGGCAGTTTGGTTTCAACTGTCCAAGTGGTTTCAGAGAAGAAGCATTTTGAAACATTTTTCCCATAGGGTCCAATGTTAAACTAAGTCCTGCCGTAGCCACCATTTTGAATTTCATATCGGAACAAAAAACCTTAAGATTGTAGAGGACCATCCAATGAACATTCATGTACAGTTTGGCTTTAATCATATTTGTAGTTTCTGAGAAGAAGGCATTTGAATATTTTCCCATAGGGTCCAATGTTAATCTATGTCCTGCGGTGGCGGCCATCTTGGATTTCCGATCGGCATAAAAAACATAAAATTTGTAGAGGACCTTCCAATGATCATTCCTGGGCAGTTTGGTTTCAACTGTCCAAGTGGTTTCAGAGAAAAAGCATTTTGAAACATTTTTCCCATAGGGGCCAATGTTAAACCAAGTCCTGCGGTTACCGCCATTTGAATTTCATACCGGAACAAAAAACCTAAATTTTATAGAGGACCATCTAATGAACATTCATGTACAGTTTGGCTTTAATCATATTTGTAGTTTCTGAGAAGAAGGCATTTGAATATTTTCCCATAGGGTCCAATGTTAATCTATGTCCTGCGGTGGCAGCCATCTTGGATTTCCGATCGGCATAAAAAGCAGAAACTTTGTAGAGGACCTTCCAATGATCATTCCTGGGCAGTTTGGTTTCAACTGTCCAAGTGGTTTCAGAGAAGAAGCATTTTGAAACATTTTTCCCATAGGGTCCAATGTTAAACTAAGTCCTGCGGTAGCCGCCATTTTGAATTTCATATCGGAACAAAAAACCTTAAGATTGTAGAGGACCATCCAATGAACATTCATGTACAGTTTGGCTTTAATCATATTTGTAGTTTCTGAGAAGAAGGCATTTGAATATTTTCCCATAGGGTCCAATGTTAATCTATGTCCTGCGGAGGCGGCCATCTTGGATTTCCGATCGGCATAAAAAACAGAAACTTTGTAGAAGACCTTCCAATGATCATTCCTGGGCAGTTTGGTTTCAACTGTCCAAGTGGTTTCAGAGAAGAAGCATTTTGAAACATTTTTCCCATAGGGTCCAATGTTAAACTAAGTCCTGCGGTAGCCGCCATTTTGAATTTCATACCGGAACAAAAAACCTAGAGTTTGTAGAGGACCATCTAATGAACATTCATGTACAGTTTGGCTTTAATCATATTTGTAGTTTCTGAGAAGAAGGCATTTGAATATTTTCCCATAGGGTCCAATGTTAATCTATGTCCTGCGGTGGCAGCCATCTTGGATTTCCGATCGGCATAAAAAGCAGAAACTTTGTAGAGGACCTTCCAATGATCATTCCTGGGCAGTTTGGTTTCAACTGTCCAAGTGGTTTCAGAGAAGAAGCATTTTGAAACATTTTTCCCATTGGGTCCAATGTTAAACTAAGTCCTGCCGTAGCCGCCATTTTGAATTTCATATCGGAACAAAAAACCTTAGGATTGTAGAGGACCATCCAATGAACATTCATGTACAGTTTGGCTTTAATCATATTTGTAGTTTCTGAGAAGAAGGCATTTGAATATTTTCCCATAGGGTCCAATGTTAATCTATGTCCTGCGGTGGCAGCCATCTTGGATTTCAGATCGGCATAAAAAACAGAGAGTTTGTAGAGGATCTTCCAATGATCATTCCTGGGCAGTTTGGTTTCAACTGTCCAAGTGGTTTCAGAGAAGAAGCATTTTGAAACATTTTTCCCTTAGGGTCCAATGTTAAACTAAGTCCTGCCGTAGCCGCCATTTTGAATTTCATATCGGAACAAAAAACCTTAGGATTGTAGAGGACCATCCAATGAACATTCATGTACAGTTTGGCTTTAATCATATTTGCAGTTTCTGAGAAGAAGGCATTTGAATATTTTCCCATAGGGTCCAATGTTAATCTATGTCCTGCGGTGGCGGCCATCTTGGATTTCCGATCGGCATAAAAAACAGAAACTTTGTAGAGGACCTTCCAATGATCATTCCTGGGCAGTTTGGTTTCAACTGTCCAAGTGGTTTCAGAGAAGAAGCATTTTGAAACAGTTTTCCCATAGGGTCCAATGTTAAACTAAGTTCTGCCGTAGCCGCCATTTTGAATTTCATACCGGAACAAAAAACCTATAGTTTGTAGAGGGCCATCTAATGAACATTCATGTACAGTTTGGCTTTAATCATATTTGTAGTTTCTGAGAAGAAGGCATTTGAATATTTTCCCATAGGGTCCAATGTTAATCTATGTCCTGCGGAGGCGGCCATCTTGGATTTCCGATCGGCATAAAAAACAGAAACTTTGTAGAGGACCTTCCAATGATCATTCCTGGGCAGTTTGGTTTCAACTGTCCAAGTGGTTTCAGAGAAGAAGCATTTTGAAACATTTTTCCCATAGGGTCCAATGTTAAACTAAGTCCTGCGGTAGCCGCCATTTTGAATTTCATATCGGAACAAAAAACCTTAAGATTGTAGAGGACCATCCAATGAACATTCATGTACAGTTTGGCTTTAATCATATTTGTAGTTTCTGAGAAGAAGGCATTTGAATATTTTCCCATAGGGTCCAATGTTAATCTATGTCCTGCGGTGGCAGCCATCTTGGATTTCCGATCGGCATAAAAAACAGAAACTTTGTAGAGGACCTTCCAATGATCATTCCTGGGCAGTTTGGTTTCAACTGTCCAAGTGGTTTCAGAGAAGAAGCATTTTGAAACATTTTTCCCATAGGGTCCAATGTTAAACTAAGTCCTGCCGTAGCCGCCATTTTGAATTTCATATCGGAACAAAAAACCTTAGGATTGTAGAGGACCATCCAATGAACATTCATGTACAGTTTGGCTTTAATCATATTTGTAGTTTCTGAGAAGAAGGCATTTGAATATTTTCCCATAGGGTCTAATGTTAATCTATGTCCTGCGGTGGCGGCCATCTTGGATTTCCGATCGGCATAAAAAACAGAAACTTTGTAGAGGACCTTCCAATGATCATTCCTGGGCAGTTTGGTTTCAACTGTCCAAGTGGTTTATAGAAGAAGCATTTTGAAACATTTTTCCCATAGGGTCCAATGTTAAACTAAGTCCTGCCGTAGCCGCCATTTTGAATTTCATATCGGAACAAAAAACCTTAAGATTGTAGAGGACCATCCAATGAACATTCATGTACAGTTTGGCTTTAATCATATTTGTAGTTTCTGAGAAGAAGGCATTTGAATATTTTCCCATAGGGTCCAATGTTAATCTATGTCCTGCGGAGGCGGCCATCTTGGATTTCCGATCGGCATAAAAAACAGAAACTTTGTAGAAGACCTTCCAATGATCATTCCTGGGCAGTTTGGTTTCAACTGTCCAAGTGGTTTCAGAGAAGAAGCATTTTGAAACATTTTTCCCATAGGGTCCAATGTTAAACTAAGTCCTGCGGTAGCCGCCATTTTGAATTTCATACCGGAACAAAAAACCTAGAGTTTGTAGAGGACCATCTAATGAACATTCATGTACAGTTTGGCTTTAATCATATTTGTAGTTTCTGAGAAGAAGGCATTTGAATATTTTTCCATAGGGTCCAATGTTAATCTATGTCCTGCGGTGGCAGCCATCTTGGATTTCCGATCGGCATAAAAAGCAGAAACTTTGTAGAGGACCTTCCAATGATCATTCCTGGGCAGTTTGGTTTCAACTGTCCAAGTGGTTTCAGAGAAGAAGCATTTTGAAACATTTTTCCCATTGGGTCCAATGTTAAACTAAGTCCTGCCGTAGCCGCCATTTTGAATTTCATATCGGAACAAAAAACCTTAAGATTGTAGAGGACCATCCAATGAACATTCATGTACAGTTTGGCTTTAATCATATTTGTAGTTTCTGAGAAGAAGGCATTTGAATATTTTCCCATAGGGTCCAATGTTAATCTATGTCCTGCGGTGGCAGCCATCTTGGATTTCAGATCGGCATAAAAAACAGAGAGTTTGTAGAGGATCTTCCAATGATCATTCCTGGGCAGTTTGGTTTCAACTGTCCAAGTGGTTTCAGAGAAGAAGCATTTTGAAACATTTTTCCCATAGGGTCCAATGTTAAACTAAGTCCTGCGGTAGCCGCCATTTTGAATTTCATACCGGAACAAAAAACCTAGAGTTTGTAGAGGGCCATCTAATGAACATTCATGTACAGTTTGGCTTTAATCATATTTGTAGTTTCTGAGAAGAAGGCATTTGAATATTTTTCCATAGGGTCCAATGTTAATCTATGTCCTGCGGTGGCAGCCATCTTGGATTTCCGATCGGCATAAAAAGCAGAAACTTTGTAGAGGACCTTCCAATGATCATTCCTGGGCAGTTTGGTTTCAACTGTCCAAGTGGTTTCAGAGAAGAAGCATTTTGAAACATTTTTCCCATTGGGTCCAATGTTAAACTAAGTCCTGCCGTAGCCGCCATTTTGAATTTCATATCGGAACAAAAAACCTTAGGATTGTAGAGGACCATCCAATGAACATTCATGTACAGTTTGGCTTTAATCATATTTGTAGTTTCTGAGAAGAAGGCATTTGAATATTTTCCCATAGGGTCCAATGTTAATCTATGTCCTGCGGTGGCAGCCATCTTGGATTTCAGATCGGCATAAAAAACAGAGAGTTTGTAGAGGATCTTCCAATGATCATTCCTGGGCAGTTTGGTTTCAACTGTCCAAGTGGTTTCAGAGAAGAAGCATTTTGAAACATTTTTCCCTTAGGGTCCAATGTTAAACTAAGTCCTGCCGTAGCCGCCATTTTGAATTTCATATCGGAACAAAAAACCTTAGGATTGTAGAGGACCATCCAATGAACATTCATGTACAGTTTGGCTTTAATCATATTTGCAGTTTCTGAGAAGAAGGCATTTGAATATTTTCCCATAGGGTCCAATGTTAATCTATGTCCTGCGGTGGCGGCCATCTTGGATTTCCGATCGGCATAAAAAACAGAAACTTTGTAGAGGACCTTCCAATGATCATTCCTGGGCAGTTTGGTTTCAACTGTCCAAGTGGTTTCAGAGAAGAAGCATTTTGAAACAGTTTTCCCATAGGGTCCAATGTTAAACTAAGTTCTGCCGTAGCCGCCATTTTGAATTTCATACCGGAACAAAAAACCTATAGTTTGTAGAGGGCCATCTAATGAACATTCATGTACAGTTTGGCTTTAATCATATTTGTAGTTTCTGAGAAGAAGGCATTTGAATATTTTCCCATAGGGTCCAATGTTAATCTATGTCCTGCGGAGGCGGCCATCTTGGATTTCCGATCGGCATAAAAAACAGAAACTTTGTAGAGGACCTTCCAATGATCATTCCTGGGCAGTTTGGTTTCAACTGTCCAAGTGGTTTCAGAGAAGAAGCATTTTGAAACATTTTTCCCATAGGGTCCAATGTTAAACTAAGTCCTGCGGTAGCCGCCATTTTGAATTTCATATCGGAACAAAAAACCTTAAGATTGTAGAGGACCATCCAATGAACATTCATGTACAGTTTGGCTTTAATCATATTTGTAGTTTCTGAGAAGAAGGCATTTGAATATTTTCCCATAGGGTCCAATGTTAATCTATGTCCTGCGGTGGCAGCCATCTTGGATTTCCGATCGGCATAAAAAACAGAAACTTTGTAGAGGACCTTCCAATGATCATTCCTGGGCAGTTTGGTTTCAACTGTCCAAGTGGTTTCAGAGAAGAAGCATTTTGAAACATTTTTCCCATAGGGTCCAATGTTAAACTAAGTCCTGCCGTAGCCGCCATTTTGAATTTCATATCGGAACAAAAAACCTTAGGATTGTAGAGGACCATCCAATGAACATTCATGTACAGTTTGGCTTTAATCATATTTGTAGTTTCTGAGAAGAAGGCATTTGAATATTTTCCCATAGGGTCTAATGTTAATCTATGTCCTGCGGTGGCGGCCATCTTGGATTTCCGATCGGCATAAAAAACAGAAACTTTGTAGAGGACCTTCCAATGATCATTCCTGGGCAGTTTGGTTTCAACTGTCCAAGTGGTTTATAGAAGAAGCATTTTGAAACATTTTTCCCATAGGGTCCAATGTTAAACTAAGTCCTGCCGTAGCCGCCATTTTGAATTTCATATCGGAACAAAAAACCTTAAGATTGTAGAGGACCATCCAATGAACATTCATGTACAGTTTGGCTTTAATCATATTTGTAGTTTCTGAGAAGAAGGCATTTGAATATTTTCCCATAGGGTCCAATGTTAATCTATGTCCTGCGGAGGCGGCCATCTTGGATTTCCGATCGGCATAAAAAACAGAAACTTTGTAGAAGACCTTCCAATGATCATTCCTGGGCAGTTTGGTTTCAACTGTCCAAGTGGTTTCAGAGAAGAAGCATTTTGAAACATTTTTCCCATAGGGTCCAATGTTAAACTAAGTCCTGCGGTAGCCGCCATTTTGAATTTCATACCGGAACAAAAAACCTAGAGTTTGTAGAGGACCATCTAATGAACATTCATGTACAGTTTGGCTTTAATCATATTTGTAGTTTCTGAGAAGAAGGCATTTGAATATTTTTCCATAGGGTCCAATGTTAATCTATGTCCTGCGGTGGCAGCCATCTTGGATTTCCGATCGGCATAAAAAGCAGAAACTTTGTAGAGGACCTTCCAATGATCATTCCTGGGCAGTTTGGTTTCAACTGTCCAAGTGGTTTCAGAGAAGAAGCATTTTGAAACATTTTTCCCATTGGGTCCAATGTTAAACTAAGTCCTGCCGTAGCCGCCATTTTGAATTTCATATCGGAACAAAAAACCTTAAGATTGTAGAGGACCATCCAATGAACATTCATGTACAGTTTGGCTTTAATCATATTTGTAGTTTCTGAGAAGAAGGCATTTGAATATTTTCCCATAGGGTCCAATGTTAATCTATGTCCTGCGGTGGCAGCCATCTTGGATTTCAGATCGGCATAAAAAACAGAGAGTTTGTAGAGGATCTTCCAATGATCATTCCTGGGCAGTTTGGTTTCAACTGTCCAAGTGGTTTCAGAGAAGAAGCATTTTGAAACATTTTTCCCATAGGGTCCAATGTTAAACTAAGTCCTGCGGTAGCCGCCATTTTGAATTTCATACCGGAACAAAAAACCTAGAGTTTGTAGAGGGCCATCTAATGAACATTCATGTACAGTTTGGCTTTAATCATATTTGTAGTTTCTGAGAAGAAGGCATTTGAATATTTTTCCATAGGGTCCAATGTTAATCTATGTCCTGCGGTGGCAGCCATCTTGGATTTCCGATCGGCATAAAAAGCAGAAACTTTGTAGAGGACCTTCCAATGATCATTCCTGGGCAGTTTGGTTTCAACTGTCCAAGTGGTTTCAGAGAAGAAGCATTTTGAAACATTTTTCCCATTGGGTCCAATGTTAAACTAAGTCCTGCCGTAGCCGCCATTTTGAATTTCATATCGGAACAAAAAACCTTAAGATTGTAGAGGACCATCCAATGAACATTCATGTACAGTTTGGCTTTAATCATATTTGTAGTTTCTGAGAAGAAGGCATTTGAATATTTTCCCATAGGGTCCAATGTTAATCTATGTCCTGCGGTGGCAGCCATCTTGGATTTCAGATCAGCATAAAAAACAGAGAGTTTGTAGAGGATCTTCCAATGATCATTCCTGGGCAGTTTGGTTTCAACTGTCCAAGTGGTTTCAGAGAAGAAGCATTTTGAAACATTTTTCCCTTAGGGTCCAATGTTAAACTAAGTCCTGCCGTAGCCGCCATTTTGAATTTCATATCGGAACAAAAAACCTTAGGATTGTAGAGGACCATCCAATGAACATTCATGTACAGTTTGGCTTTAATCATATTTGTAGTTTCTGAGAAGAAGGCATTTGAATATTTTCCCATAGGGTCTAATGTTAATCTATGTCCTGCGGTGGCGGCCATCTTGGATTTCCGATCGGCATAAAAAACAGAAACTTTGTAGAGGACCTTCCAATGATCATTCCTGGGCAGTTTGGTTTCAACTGTCCAAGTGGTTTCAGAGAAGAAGCATTTTGAAACATTTTTCCCATAGGGTCCAATGTTAAACTAAGTTCTGCCGTAGCCACCATTTTGAATTTCATACCGGAACAAAAAACCTATAGTTTGTAGAGGGCCATCTAATGAACATTCATGTACAGTTTGGCTTTAATCATATTTGTAGTTTCTGAGAAGAAGGCATTTGAATATTTTCCCATAGGGTCCAATGCTAATCTATGTCCTGCGGAGGCGGCCATCTTGGATTTCCGATCGGCATAAAAAACATAAAATTTGTAGAGGACCTTCCAATGATCATTCCTGGGCAGTTTGGTTTCAACTGTCCAAGTGGTTTCAGAGAAAAAGCATTTTGAAACATTTTTCCCATAGGGGCCAATGTTAAACCAAGTCCTGCGGTTACCGCCATTTGAATTTCATACCGGAACAAAAAACCTAAATTTTATAGAGGACCATCTAATGAACATTCATGTACAGTTTGGCTTTAATCATATTTGTAGTTTCTGAGAAGAAGGCATTTGAATATTTTCCCATAGGGTCCAATGTTAGTCTATGTCCTGCGGTGGCAGCCATCTTGGATTTCCGATCGGCATAAAAAGCAGAAACTTTGTAGAGGACCTTCCAATGATCATTCCTGGGCAGTTTGGTTTCAACTGTCCAAGTGGTTTCAGAGAAGAAGCATTTTGAAACATTTTTCCCATAGGGTCCAATGTTAAACTAAGTCCTGCGGTAGCCGCCATTTTGAATTTCATATCGGAACAAAAAACCTTAAGATTGTAGAGGACCATCCAATGAACATTCATGTACAGTTTGGCTTTAATCATATTTGTAGTTTCTGAGAAGAAGGCATTTGAATATTTTCCCATAGGGTCCAATGTTAATCTATGTCCTGCGGAGGCGGCCATCTTGGATTTCCGATCGGCATAAAAAACAGAAACTTTGTAGAAGACCTTCCAATGATCATTCCTGGGCAGTTTGGTTTCAACTGTCCAAGTGGTTTCAGAGAAGAAGCATTTTGAAACATTTTTCCCATAGGGTCCAATGTTAAACTAAGTCCTGCGGTAGCCGCCATTTTGAATTTCATACCGGAACAAAAAACCTAGAGTTTGTAGAGGACCATCTAATGAACATTCATGTACAGTTTGGCTTTAATCATATTTGTAGTTTCTGAGAAGAAGGCATTTGAATATTTTCCCATAGGGTCCAATGTTAATCTATGTCCTGCGGTGGCAGCCATCTTGGATTTCAGATCGGCATAAAAAACAGAGAGTTTGTAGAGGATCTTCCAATGATCATTCCTGGGCAGTTTGGTTTCAACTGTCCAAGTGGTTTCAGAGAAGAAGCATTTTGAAACATTTTTCCCTTAGGGTCCAATGTTAAACTAAGTCCTGCCGTAGCCGCCATTTTGAATTTCATATCGGAACAAAAAACCTTAGGATTGTAGAGGACCATCCAATGAACATTCATGTACAGTTTGGCTTTAATCATATTTGCAGTTTCTGAGAAGAAGGCATTTGAATATTTTCCCATAGGGTCCAATGTTAATCTATGTCCTGCGGTGGCGGCCATCTTGGATTTCCGATCGGCATAAAAAACAGAAACTTTGTAGAGGACCTTCCAATGATCATTCCTGGGCAGTTTGGTTTCAACTGTCCAAGTGGTTTCAGAGAAGAAGCATTTTGAAACAGTTTTCCCATAGGGTCCAATGTTAAACTAAGTTCTGCCGTAGCCGCCATTTTGAATTTCATACCGGAACAAAAAACCTATAGTTTGTAGAGGGCCATCTAATGAACATTCATGTACAGTTTGGCTTTAATCATATTTGTAGTTTCTGAGAAGAAGGCATTTGAATATTTTCCCATAGGGTCCAATGTTAATCTATGTCCTGCGGAGGCGGCCATCTTGGATTTCCGATCGGCATAAAAAACAGAAACTTTGTAGAGGACCTTCCAATGATCATTCCTGGGCAGTTTGGTTTCAACTGTCCAAGTGGTTTCAGAGAAGAAGCATTTTGAAACATTTTTCCCATAGGGTCCAATGTTAAACTAAGTCCTGCCGTAGCCGCCATTTTGAATTTCATATCGGAACAAAAAACCTTAAGATTGTAGAGGACCTTCCAATGATCATTCCTGGGCAGTTTGGTTTCAACTGTCCAAGTGGTTTCAGAGAAGAAGCATTTTGAAACATTTTTCCCATAGGGTCCAATGTTAAACTAAGTCCTGCGGTAGCCGCCATTTTGAATTTCATATCGGAACAAAAAACCTTAAGATTGTAGAGGACCATCCAATGAACATTCATGTACAGTTTGGCTTTAATCATATTTGTAGTTTCTGAGAAGAAGGCATTTGAATATTTTCCCATAGGGTCCAATGTTAATCTATGTCCTGCGGTGGCAGCCATCTTGGATTTCCGATCGGCATAAAAAACAGAAACTTTGTAGAGAACCTTCCAATGATCATTCCTGGGCAGTTTGGTTTCAACTGTCCAAGTGGTTTCAGAGAAGAAGCATTTTGAAACATTTTTCCCATAGGGTCCAATGTTAAACTAAGTCCTGCCGTAGCCACCATTTTGAATTTCATATCGGAACAAAAAACCTTAAGATTGTAGAGGACCATCCAATGAACATTCATGTACAGTTTGGCTTTAATCATATTTGTAGTTTCTGAGAAGAAGGCATTTGAATATTTTCCCATAGGGTCCAATGTTAATCTATGTCCTGCGGTGGCGGCCATCTTGGATTTTCGATCGGCATAAAAAACAGAAAATTTGTAGAGGACCTTCCAATGATCATTCCTGGGCAGTTTGGTTTCAACTGTCCAAGTGGTTTCAGAGAAGAAGCATTTTGAAACATTTTTCCCATAGGGTCCAATGTTAAACTAAGTCCTGCCGTAGCCACCATTTTGAATTTCATATCGGAACAAAAAACCTTAAGATTGTAGAGGACCATCCAATGAACATTCATGTACAGTTTGGCTTTAATCATATTTGTAGTTTCTGAGAAGAAGGCATTTGAATATTTTCCCATAGGGTCCAATGTTAATCTATGTCCTGCGGTGGCGGCCATCTTGGATTTCCGATCGGCATAAAAAACATAAAATTTGTAGAGGACCTTCCAATGATCATTCCTGGGCAGTTTGGTTTCAACTGTCCAAGTGGTTTCAGAGAAAAAGCATTTTGAAACATTTTTCCCATAGGGGCCAATGTTAAACCAAGTCCTGCGGTTACCGCCATTTGAATTTCATACCGGAACAAAAAACCTAAATTTTATAGAGGACCATCTAATGAACATTCATGTACAGTTTGGCTTTAATCATATTTGTAGTTTCTGAGAAGAAGGCATTTGAATATTTTCCCATAGGGTCCAATGTTAATCTATGTCCTGCGGTGGCAGCCATCTTGGATTTCCGATCGGCATAAAAAGCAGAAACTTTGTAGAGGACCTTCCAATGATCATTCCTGGGCAGTTTGGTTTCAACTGTCCAAGTGGTTTCAGAGAAGAAGCATTTTGAAACATTTTTCCCATAGGGTCCAATGTTAAACTAAGTCCTGCGGTAGCCGCCATTTTGAATTTCATATCGGAACAAAAAACCTTAAGATTGTAGAGGACCATCCAATGAACATTCATGTACAGTTTGGCTTTAATCATATTTGTAGTTTCTGAGAAGAAGGCATTTGAATATTTTCCCATAGGGTCCAATGTTAATCTATGTCCTGCGGAGGCGGCCATCTTGGATTTCCGATCGGCATAAAAAACAGAAACTTTGTAGAAGACCTTCCAATGATCATTCCTGGGCAGTTTGGTTTCAACTGTCCAAGTGGTTTCAGAGAAGAAGCATTTTGAAACATTTTTCCCATAGGGTCCAATGTTAAACTAAGTCCTGCGGTAGCCGCCATTTTGAATTTCATACCGGAACAAAAAACCTAGAGTTTGTAGAGGACCATCTAATGAACATTCATGTACAGTTTGGCTTTAATCATATTTGTAGTTTCTGAGAAGAAGGCATTTGAATATTTTCCCATAGGGTCCAATGTTAATCTATGTCCTGCGGTGGCAGCCATCTTGGATTTCCGATCGGCATAAAAAGCAGAAACTTTGTAGAGGACCTTCCAATGATCATTCCTGGGCAGTTTGGTTTCAACTGTCCAAGTGGTTTCAGAGAAGAAGCATTTTGAAACATTTTTCCCATTGGGTCCAATGTTAAACTAAGTCCTGCCGTAGCCGCCATTTTGAATTTCATATCGGAACAAAAAACCTTAGGATTGTAGAGGACCATCCAATGAACATTCATGTACAGTTTGGCTTTAATCATATTTGTAGTTTCTGAGAAGAAGGCATTTGAATATTTTCCCATAGGGTCCAATGTTAATCTATGTCCTGCGGTGGCAGCCATCTTGGATTTCAGATCGGCATAAAAAACAGAGAGTTTGTAGAGGATCTTCCAATGATCATTCCTGGGCAGTTTGGTTTCAACTGTCCAAGTGGTTTCAGAGAAGAAGCATTTTGAAACATTTTTCCCTTAGGGTCCAATGTTAAACTAAGTCCTGCCGTAGCCGCCATTTTGAATTTCATATCGGAACAAAAAACCTTAGGATTGTAGAGGACCATCCAATGAACATTCATGTACAGTTTGGCTTTAATCATATTTGCAGTTTCTGAGAAGAAGGCATTTGAATATTTTCCCATAGGGTCCAATGTTAATCTATGTCCTGCGGTGGCGGCCATCTTGGATTTCCGATCGGCATAAAAAACAGAAACTTTGTAGAGGACCTTCCAATGATCATTCCTGGGCAGTTTGGTTTCAACTGTCCAAGTGGTTTCAGAGAAGAAGCATTTTGAAACAGTTTTCCCTTAGGGTCCAATGTTAAACTAAGTTCTGCCGTAGCCGCCATTTTGAATTTCATACCGGAACAAAAAACCTATAGTTTGTAGAGGGCCATCTAATGAACATTCATGTACAGTTTGGCTTTAATCATATTTGTAGTTTCTGAGAAGAAGGCATTTGAATATTTTCCCATAGGGTCCAATGTTAATCTATGTCCTGCGGAGGCGGCCATCTTGGATTTCCGATCGGCATAAAAAACAGAAACTTTGTAGAGGACCTTCCAATGATCATTCCTGGGCAGTTTGGTTTCAACTGTCCAAGTGGTTTCAGAGAAGAATCATTTTGAAACATTTTTCCCATAGGGTCCAATGTTAAACTAAGTCCTGCGGTAGCCGCCATTTTGAATTTCATATCGGAACAAAAAACCTTAAGATTGTAGAGGACCATCCAATGAACATTCATGTACAGTTTGGCTTTAATCATATTTGTAGTTTCTGAGAAGAAGGCATTTGAATATTTTCCCATAGGGTCCAATGTTAATCTATGTCCTGCGGTGGCAGCCATCTTGGATTTCCGATCGGCATAAAAAACAGAAACTTTGTAGAGGACCTTCCAATGATCATTCCTGGGCAGTTTGGTTTCAACTGTCCAAGTGGTTTCAGAGAAGAAGCATTTTGAAACATTTTTCCCATAGGGTCCAATGTTAAACTAAGTCCTGCCGTAGCCGCCATTTTGAATTTCATATCGGAACAAAAAACCTTAGGATTGTAGAGGACCATCCAATGAACATTCATGTACAGTTTGGCTTTAATCATATTTGTAGTTTCTGAGAAGAAGGCATTTGAATATTTTCCCATAGGGTCTAATGTTAATCTATGTCCTGCGGTGGCGGCCATCTTGGATTTCCGATCGGCATAAAAAACAGAAACTTTGTAGAGGACCTTCCAATGATCATTCCTGGGCAGTTTGGTTTCAACTGTCCAAGTGGTTTATAGAAGAAGCATTTTGAAACATTTTTCCCATAGGGTCCAATGTTAAACTAAGTCCTGCCGTAGCCGCCATTTTGAATTTCATATCGGAACAAAAAACCTTAAGATTGTAGAGGACCATCCAATGAACATTCATGTACAGTTTGGCTTTAATCATATTTGTAGTTTCTGAGAAGAAGGCATTTGAATATTTTCCCATAGGGTCCAATGCTAATCTATGTCCTGCGGTGGCGGCCATCTTGGATTTCCGATCGGCATAAAAAACAGAAAATTTGTAGAGGACCTTCCAATGATCATTCCTGGGCAGTTTGGTTTCAACTGTCCAAGTGGTTTCAGAGAAGAATCATTTTGAAACATTTTTCCCATAGGGTCCAATGTTAAACTAAGTTCTGCCGTAGCCACCATTTTGAATTTCATACCGGAACAAAAAACCTATAGTTTGTAGAGGGCCATCTAATGAACATTCATGTACAGTTTGGCTTTAATCATATTTGTAGTTTCTGAGAAGAAGGCATTTGAATATTTTCCCATAGGGTCCAATGTTAATCTATGTCCTGCGGAGGCGGCCATCTTGGATTTCCGATCGGCATAAAAAACAGAAACTTTGTAGAGGACCTTCCAATGATCATTCCTGGGCAGTTTGGTTTCAACTGTCCAAGTGGTTTCAGAGAAGAAGCATTTTGAAACATTTTTCCCATAGGGTCCAATGTTAAACTAAGTCCTGCCGTAGCCACCATTTTGAATTTCATATCGGAACAAAAAACCTTAAGATTGTAGAGGACCATCCAATGAACATTCATGTACAGTTTGGCTTTAATCATATTTGTAGTTTCTGAGAAGAAGGCATTTGAATATTTTCCCATAGGGTCCAATGTTAATCTATGTCCTGCGGTGGCGGCCATCTTGGATTTCCGATCGGCATAAAAAACAGAAACTTTGTAGAGGACCTTCCAATGATCATTCCTGGGCAGTTTGGTTTCAACTGTCCAAGTGGTTTCAGAGAAGAAGCATTTTGAAACATTTTTCCCATAGGGTCCAATGTTAAACTAAGTCCTGCCGTAGCCGCCATTTTGAATTTCATATCGGAACAAAAAACCTTAAGATTGTAGAGGACCTTCCAATGATCATTCCTGGGCAGTTTGGTTTCAACTGTCCAAGTGGTTTCAGAGAAGAAGCATTTTGAAACATTTTTCCCATAGGGTCCAATGTTAAACTAAGTCCTGCGGTAGCCGCCATTTTGAATTTCATATCGGAACAAAAAACCTTAAGATTGTAGAGGACCATCCAATGAACATTCATGTACAGTTTGGCTTTAATCATATTTGTAGTTTCTGAGAAGAAGGCATTTGAATATTTTCCCATAGGGTCCAATGTTAATCTATGTCCTGCGGAGGCGGCCATCTTGGATTTCCGATCGGCATAAAAAACAGAAACTTTGTAGAAGACCTTCCAATGATCATTCCTGGGCAGTTTGGTTTCAACTGTCCAAGTGGTTTCAGAGAAGAAGCATTTTGAAACATTTTTCCCATAGGGTCCAATGTTAAACTAAGTCCTGCGGTAGCCGCCATTTTGAATTTCATACCGGAACAAAAAACCTAGAGTTTGTAGAGGACCATCTAATGAACATTCATGTACAGTTTGGCTTTAATCATATTTGTAGTTTCTGAGAAGAAGGCATTTGAATATTTTCCCATAGGGTCCAATGTTAATCTATGTCCTGCGGTGGCAGCCATCTTGGATTTCCGATCGGCATAAAAAGCAGAAACTTTGTAGAGGACCTTCCAATGATCATTCCTGGGCAGTTTGGTTTCAACTGTCCAAGTGGTTTCAGAGAAGAAGCATTTTGAAACATTTTTCCCATTGGGTCCAATGTTAAACTAAGTCCTGCCGTAGCCGCCATTTTGAATTTCATATCGGAACAAAAAACCTTAGGATTGTAGAGGACCATCCAATGAACATTCATGTACAGTTTGGCTTTAATCATATTTGTAGTTTCTGAGAAGAAGGCATTTGAATATTTTCCCATAGGGTCCAATGTTAATCTATGTCCTGCGGTGGCAGCCATCTTGGATTTCAGATCGGCATAAAAAACAGAGAGTTTGTAGAGGATCTTCCAATGATCATTCCTGGGCAGTTTGGTTTCAACTGTCCAAGTGGTTTCAGAGAAGAAGCATTTTGAAACATTTTTCCCTTAGGGTCCAATGTTAAACTAAGTCCTGCCGTAGCCGCCATTTTGAATTTCATATCGGAACAAAAAACCTTAGGATTGTAGAGGACCATCCAATGAACATTCATGTACAGTTTGGCTTTAATCATATTTGCAGTTTCTGAGAAGAAGGCATTTGAATATTTTCCCATAGGGTCCAATGTTAATCTATGTCCTGCGGTGGCGGCCATCTTGGATTTCCGATCGGCATAAAAAACAGAAACTTTGTAGAGGACCTTCCAATGATCATTCCTGGGCAGTTTGGTTTCAACTGTCCAAGTGGTTTCAGAGAAGAAGCATTTTGAAACAGTTTTCCCATAGGGTCCAATGTTAAACTAAGTTCTGCCGTAGCCGCCATTTTGAATTTCATACCGGAACAAAAAACCTATAGTTTGTAGAGGGCCATCTAATGAACATTCATGTACAGTTTGGCTTTAATCATATTTGTAGTTTCTGAGAAGAAGGCATTTGAATATTTTCCCATAGGGTCCAATGTTAATCTATGTCCTGCGGAGGCGGCCATCTTGGATTTCCGATCGGCATAAAAAACAGAAACTTTGTAGAGGACCTTCCAATGATCATTCCTGGGCAGTTTGGTTTCAACTGTCCAAGTGGTTTCAGAGAAGAAGCATTTTGAAACATTTTTCCCATAGGGTCCAATGTTAAACTAAGTCCTGCCGTAGCCGCCATTTTGAATTTCATATCGGAACAAAAAACCTTAAGATTGTAGAGGACCTTCCAATGATCATTCCTGGGCAGTTTGGTTTCAACTGTCCAAGTGGTTTCAGAGAAGAAGCATTTTGAAACATTTTTCCCATAGGGTCCAATGTTAAACTAAGTCCTGCGGTAGCCGCCATTTTGAATTTCATATCGGAACAAAAAACCTTAAGATTGTAGAGGACCATCCAATGAACATTCATGTACAGTTTGGCTTTAATCATATTTGTAGTTTCTGAGAAGAAGGCATTTGAATATTTTCCCATAGGGTCCAATGTTAATCTATGTCCTGCGGTGGCAGCCATCTTGGATTTCCGATCGGCATAAAAAACAGAAACTTTGTAGAGGACCTTCCAATGATCATTCCTGGGCAGTTTGGTTTCAACTGTCCAAGTGGTTTCAGAGAAGAAGCATTTTGAAACATTTTTCCCATAGGGTCCAATGTTAAACTAAGTCCTGCCGTAGCCGCCATTTTGAATTTCATATCGGAACAAAAAACCTTAGGATTGTAGAGGACCATCCAATGAACATTCATGTACAGTTTGGCTTTAATCATATTTGTAGTTTCTGAGAAGAAGGCATTTGAATATTTTCCCATAGGGTCTAATGTTAATCTATGTCCTGCGGTGGCGGCCATCTTGGATTTCCGATCGGCATAAAAAACAGAAACTTTGTAGAGGACCTTCCAATGATCATTCCTGGGCAGTTTGGTTTCAACTGTCCAAGTGGTTTATAGAAGAAGCATTTTGAAACATTTTTCCCATAGGGTCCAATGTTAAACTAAGTCCTGCCGTAGCCGCCATTTTGAATTTCATATCGGAACAAAAAACCTTAAGATTGTAGAGGACCATCCAATGAACATTCATGTACAGTTTGGCTTTAATCATATTTGTAGTTTCTGAGAAGAAGGCATTTGAATATTTTCCCATAGGGTCCAATGCTAATCTATGTCCTGCGGTGGCGGCCATCTTGGATTTCCGATCGGCATAAAAAACAGAAAATTTGTAGAGGACCTTCCAATGATCATTCCTGGGCAGTTTGGTTTCAACTGTCCAAGTGGTTTCAGAGAAGAATCATTTTGAAACATTTTTCCCATAGGGTCCAATGTTAAACTAAGTTCTGCCGTAGCCACCATTTTGAATTTCATACCGGAACAAAAAACCTATAGTTTGTAGAGGGCCATCTAATGAACATTCATGTACAGTTTGGCTTTAATCATATTTGTAGTTTCTGAGAAGAAGGCATTTGAATATTTTCCCATAGGGTCCAATGTTAATCTATGTCCTGCGGAGGCGGCCATCTTGGATTTCCGATCGGCATAAAAAACAGAAACTTTGTAGAGGACCTTCCAATGATCATTCCTGGGCAGTTTGGTTTCAACTGTCCAAGTGGTTTCAGAGAAGAAGCATTTTGAAACATTTTTCCCATAGGGTCCAATGTTAAACTAAGTCCTGCCGTAGCCACCATTTTGAATTTCATATCGGAACAAAAAACCTTAAGATTGTAGAGGACCATCCAATGAACATTCATGTACAGTTTGGCTTTAATCATATTTGTAGTTTCTGAGAAGAAGGCATTTGAATATTTTCCCATAGGGTCCAATGTTAATCTATGTCCTGCGGTGGCGGCCATCTTGGATTTCCGATCGGCATAAAAAACAGAAACTTTGTAGAGGACCTTCCAATGATCATTCCTGGGCAGTTTGGTTTCAACTGTCCAAGTGGTTTCAGAGAAGAAGCATTTTGAAACATTTTTCCCATAGGGTCCAATGTTAAACTAAGTCCTGCCGTAGCCGCCATTTTGAATTTCATATCGGAACAAAAAACCTTAAGATTGTAGAGGACCTTCCAATGATCATTCCTGGGCAGTTTGGTTTCAACTGTCCAAGTGGTTTCAGAGAAGAAGCATTTTGAAACATTTTTCCCATAGGGTCCAATGTTAAACTAAGTCCTGCGGTAGCCGCCATTTTGAATTTCATATCGGAACAAAAAACCTTAAGATTGTAGAGGACCATCCAATGAACATTCATGTACAGTTTGGCTTTAATCATATTTGTAGTTTCTGAGAAGAAGGCATTTGAATATTTTCCCTTAGGGTCCAATGTTAATCTATGTCCTGCGGTGGCAGCCATCTTGGATTTCCGATCGGCATAAAAAACAGAAACTTTGTAGAGGACCTTCCAATGATCATTCCTGGGCAGTTTGGTTTCAACTGTCCAAGTGGTTTCAGAGAAGAAGCATTTTGAAACATTTTTCCCATAGGGTCCAATGTTAAACTAAGTCCTGCCGTAGCCGCCATTTTGAATTTCATATCGGAACAAAAAACCTTAGGATTGTAGAGGACCATCCAATGAACATTCATGTACAGTTTGGCTTTAATCATATTTGTAGTTTCTGAGAAGAAGGCATTTGAATATTTTCCCATAGGGTCTAATGTTAATCTATGTCCTGCGGTGGCGGCCATCTTGGATTTCCGATCGGCATAAAAAACAGAAACTTTGTAGAGGACCTTCCAATGATCATTCCTGGGCAGTTTGGTTTCAACTGTCCAAGTGGTTTATAGAAGAAGCATTTTGAAACATTTTTCCCATAGGGTCCAATGTTAAACTAAGTCCTGCCGTAGCCGCCATTTTGAATTTCATATCGGAACAAAAAACCTTAAGATTGTAGAGGACCATCCAATGAACATTCATGTACAGTTTGGCTTTAATCATATTTGTAGTTTCTGAGAAGAAGGCATTTGAATATTTTCCCATAGGGTCCAATGCTAATCTATGTCCTGCGGTGGCGGCCATCTTGGATTTCCGATCGGCATAAAAAACAGAAAATTTGTAGAGGACCTTCCAATGATCATTCCTGGGCAGTTTGGTTTCAACTGTCCAAGTGGTTTCAGAGAAGAATCATTTTGAAACATTTTTCCCATAGGGTCCAATGTTAAACTAAGTTCTGCCGTAGCCACCATTTTGAATTTCATACCGGAACAAAAAACCTATAGTTTGTAGAGGGCCATCTAATGAACATTCATGTACAGTTTGGCTTTAATCATATTTGTAGTTTCTGAGAAGAAGGCATTTGAATATTTTCCCATAGGGTCCAATGTTAATCTATGTCCTGCGGAGGCGGCCATCTTGGATTTCCGATCGGCATAAAAAACAGAAAATTTGTAGAGGACCTTCCAATGATCATTCCTGGGCAGTTTGGTTTCAACTGTCCAAGTGGTTTCAGAGAAGAAGCATTTTGAAACATTTTTCCCATAGGGTCCAATGTTAAACTAAGTCCTGCCGTAGCCACCATTTTGAATTTCATATCGGAACAAAAAACCTTAAGATTGTAGAGGACCATCCAATGAACATTCATGTACAGTTTGGCTTTAATCATATTTGTAGTTTCTGAGAAGAAGGCATTTGAATATTTTCCCATAGGGTCCAATGTTAATCTATGTCCTGCGGTGGCGGCCATCTTGGATTTTCGATCGGCATAAAAAACAGAAACTTTGTAGAGGACCTTCCAATGATCATTCCTGGGCAGTTTGGTTTCAACTGTCCAAGTGGTTTCAGAGAAGAAGCATTTTGAAACATTTTTCCCATAGGGTCCAATGTTAAACTAAGTCCTGCCGTAGCCACCATTTTGAATTTCATATCGGAACAAAAAACCTTAAGATTGTAGAGGACCATCCAATGAACATTCATGTACAGTTTGGCTTTAATCATATTTGTAGTTTCTGAGAAGAAGGCATTTGAATATTTTCCCATAGGGTCCAATGTTAATCTATGTCCTGCGGTGGCGGCCATCTTGGATTTCCGATCGGCATAAAAAACATAAAATTTGTAGAGGACCTTCCAATGATCATTCCTGGGCAGTTTGGTTTCAACTGTCCAAGTGGTTTCAGAGAAAAAGCATTTTGAAACATTTTTCCCATAGGGTCCAATGTTAAACCAAGTCCTGCGGTTGCCGCCATTTTGAATTTCATACCGGAACAAAAAACCTAAATTTTATAGAGGACCATCTAATGAACATTCATGTACAGTTTGGCTTTAATCATATTTGTAGTTTCTGAGAAGAAGGCATTTGAATATTTTCCCATAGGGTCCAATGTTAATCTATGTCCTGCGGTGGCAGCCATCTTGGATTTCCGATCGGCATAAAAAGCAGAAACTTTGTAGAGGACCTTCCAATGATCATTCCTGGGCAGTTTGGTTTCAACTGTCCAAGTGGTTTCAGAGAAGAAGCATTTTGAAACATTTTTCCCATAGGGTCCAATGTTAAACTAAGTCCTGCCGTAGCCGCCATTTTGAATTTTATATCGGAATAAAAAACCTTAGGATTGTAGAGGACCATCCAATGAACATTCATGTACAGTTTGGCTTTAATCATATTTGTAGTTTCTGAGAAGAAGGCATTTGAATATTTTCCCATAGGGTCCAATGTTAATCTATGTCCTGCGGTGGCGGCCATCTTGGATTTCCGATCGGCATAAAAACAGAAACTTTGTAGAGGACCTTCCAATGATCATTCCTGGGCAGTTTGGTTTCAACTGTCCAAGTGGTTTCAGAGAAGAAGCATTTTGAAGCATTTTCCCCATAGGGTCCAATGTTAAACTAAGTCCTGCCGTAGCCGCCATTTTGAATTTCATATCGGAACAAAAAACCTTAAGATTGTAGAGGACCATCCAATGAACATTCATGTACAGTTTGGCTTTAATCATATTTGTAGTTTCTGAGAAGAAGGCATTTGAATATTTTCCCATAGGGTCCAATGTTAATCTATGTCCTGCGGTGGCGGCCATCTTGGATTTCCGATCGGCATAAAAAACAAGAACTTTGTAGAGGACCTTCCAATGATCATTCCTGGGCAGTTTGGTTTCAACTGTCCAAGTGGTTTCAGAGAAGAAGCATTTTGAAACATTTTTCCCATAGGGTCCAATGTTAAACTAAGTCCTGCGGTAGCCGCCATTTTGAATTTCATACCGGAACAAAAAACCTATAGTTTGTAGAGGACCATCTAATGAACATTCATGTACAGTTTGGCTTTAATCATATTTGTAGTTTCTGAGAAGAAGGCATTTGAATATTTTCCCATAGGGTCCAATGTTAATCTATGTCCTGCGGTGGCGGCCATCTTGGATTTCCGATCGGCATAAAAAACAGAAACTTTGTAGAGGACCTTCCAATGATCATTCATGTACAGTTTAGGTTCAGTCAGTTCATTAGTTTCAGAGAAGAAGATCTTTGAAATTTCAGCCAATCAGAGCATATTATTGGCCTTGGCAGCCATATTGAATATCCGACTGGAACGGAAAAACAGTAACTTTGTAGAGGACCATCCAAGGAACATTCCTGCTAAGTTTGGTTCCAATCGGCCCAGTGGTTTCGGAGAAGAAGCTTGAAATGTGAAAAGTTTACAGACGACAGACAACAGACTACGGATGCCAAGTGATGGCAATAGTTCACCTGGACCTTTGGTCCAGGTGAACTAAAAACTACAAATACAGTAAAAAGGTATATTTGATCCTTAATTAAAAGTTGGATTTTTCATTAACGTTACAAAATCATTTATTACTAAATATAACATTCTCTATAACAAATCTTATTGATATGTTTATCAATAAGAAAAAATGACAAATTAAACAAATATTTTCTAAATTCAGGATCTTGCTAGTGTTTTCAAGCATGCAGTCACAGAATACATTTGTAAGAGTGAACTGCAAAGAGAAATGTATATTTTCTAAAAACTATCGGAGTCTATGTCACAATATTTATAAAAGATATGTCTATATAAAAAAAAACTTAATATTGCATAGTAAACATAATATATTTCTATTGATTTTAATTTCATATTACTCACAATTCTGACTACATTCTGTGTGTATAGATTTACTAACACAAATCATATTCAGTAATTATCTAATGTTACTAACTAATTCTTCTATTATTTCAAACTTTTATAGCATTTTTCTCAATAATAATTCTCTGTTTAACATTGCATCCTCTTTTAAAAACAAACTAAAATAAATCTATTGTACACCAAAGTCCAAATCTGAAAATCACAAAATAATTCTGATGAAACATACTCTTTTATGAAAACACTGATTGATTGTTGTTTAATGTCGTTCTGCTATATTCATGACCAGAACAAGCTAACAAACAATATACAAGAAAGGTAAAAAAGGTGGCACTGGAATGAGTGGAAGTTCTCATTTCCACATACAAAGGGGTAAAAATTGTTAAGGTTGGAAAATGTTGTCCTGCAAAAGGCCACCAACAACCACTTCTTAACAAACTGTTGCTCATTAGGATCTGTTATAAATTGTCTCTTAAGTGTAAGAAGATTAACATTCTCCATAAAACAAAACAATTATTTCAATGTTAATTTGCATACAAAATACCATGTCATCCATTCAAGAAAAAAATCAGTTTACATAAAAAGGATTGATAAGTAATAAATCGTTTTTTGTAAACATGCAATTGGTCATTTATTAAAATTTATTTTCAACTATGGAAATTCCCAAAAATAATTAATCTCAACTAAATATTTTTTTTTTATGGAATGCAAGTTTTGTTTCTTTCATAATAATAAATCATTTGCTATAAGAAGCTGGTTTTATTTTATTTAATACATAACTAATCCCTATCTACAAGACCTACCACCAATATTATACAGGTGACAAACTATTCTAAATGAGGTTTATCAATTCTCAACAGATACTACTTAAAAATGTTGTTAGGATGTCCAGTGCTTAAGGCAATTGTTCATAATAAAACAATATTGTTTGATCAATTAGGTGTCTGTTTGCGCCCATCTCACCGTGAGGTGTGTTTGATTTGTTCCGTAAGAAAGTTACTGGCACTGTGATTTTCCCCCATGAACTTTCTCCATCACTGTACCTAGTTGTCAAAATGTTGATTTAAAATTGCCCGAGGGTGGTGTAAAGCAACATTTAAAATCAATAAAAATTAAAAAAACAAGAACATTGCTCTACCACATTAGTGGTTAATATTTAACATAGGGTTGGTTGTATGATGACAGTAACATTGTAACAAAACAAGAGGTTCACATGATCCTTAAAACATTGTAACAAAACAAGAGGTTCACATGACCCTGAATCACTCACCTTGTAAAGATTATTTTATTTAATTGCCTATCACATTAACATTGTACCTTTTAAAGTCTATTAGTACTTCATCAAGGAGAATCAACTTCATTAATATAAATATGAATCTCGTCTCTCTCGTATGATCATCTCTGCCATGTTTGGTTTTATTTAGGTTGGTGAGTTTGGTAGATAATAAAATGTGGAAAAGTTTACAACAATGGATGGACGAAGATGCTAAGTGATACTAAAAGTTAACTTGACCTTTGACCTGGTGAAATAACAATAACAGGCATAAAAAACAACAACAACAACATATCACAGCAGTTGCCTTCACCTTAGTATAAAACAATAATTACAAACTCTGTTATTATCTTCCAAAAGGAAAGATCAAAATGTCCCATTTCCCAAACATGCCAAACTTTGATTTAAAATGGATGTTTTAAATTTTGCTTGGTAACCATGGAATGCTATCAAATGTCAATTATTAGTAATAATTTGTTTAACAGTACACATGACTTATTCAACAGTACACATGACTTATTTTACAGTGACACCTGACAAAATAGAACACTAAATTATCAAATTTAACCTGTCTGAATATCTGTTAATTCTGAACAAAAATGTGGGTCCAATCGATGTTCAGTTTAAACAATATTAATTTTGTCTAATGTTTAAATACAAAGTCCACTCAAATGAAATGAAATGTTCTTATTTTAAGAAAATCTCCACATAAACTAAAACAAAACAGGATATAACAATAAAATAATAAATAATAATACACATGTCAAATTATTCTGTCTGAAACGTAGGAGTACTGTAAGTCAAGCAAACCACAACCCTCATTTTTTGTGGGAATAAACCAATAAAGTGTGATACAAACATGTTATCATCAATTTATATGTTAAATAATGTATATATTGTTGTCACCTTGTCAAATCTTTGATGAACATAAAGTCATTGATATGTGTTGATAGAACTGTATTTCTCCTCCCCTGCTTCGCCTACGATAGCGATATTATTCTGAGAAATCTATTCTCACAAAACAAATCAACAATAGTATATATATTTATCTCTATATCATGAATTAACAGTAACTAACACAACATAATGATGAATCAGCAATAATAGTGCAAAAATCATATCATAGTGGTAAAATAAAAGCACCACATCAACTTAGATACACCCAGTATCTTTCATGTTGTTAGCTTAAAAATTTCAAATAACAGCTAAAAATGAGATATACATATAAAAACATTCTAAAATTGTGAGAATACAAAATAAAAAAATGTCTTAAAAATTATATCAAAAGTTTATCAATAAACCTGTGAACTACTGAGATTTTCGAGTGAAATAAAAACCAGCAGTTCGTTCGGTGAAATGAAAATGTTTATTTCACTGCATGATGTCAGAGTACCAAGGTCACAATCAAAAATATCATTGAGCATCTGACATTGAAACATAAAGTCCTTTTTTAAACATCTTATTATAAAAAACAAAAGGGGAAAAACTATGTAATAAAAAGTATAGCTACAAATCTTGAATTCTGTATACATGTATCTAAAATGAATCACTTGTAACCGAACATTGGCAGTAATTCACTCATGCGCTAACATGCATTTGAAAATAAATGCATTGTTCAGTGCCTCATGATTAATTTTCCATATTTGGAATTTAAGAGTAGTAATAATTAAATTGGAGCCCCTTATTTTGTATTTTAAATATACCATTGTATAACATGATACTATTTTGTTTCTAACCTTTAAATGTTAAAAAAGTAAATAACAGTAAATGAATTATCCCCCCTTCATAATAAAATCTGACACAACAGTACACTGCTGTCTTAATGGGTTATCTCCCCTTCATAATAACATCAGACATACTGCTGTCTTAATGGGTTATCTCCCCTTCATAATAACATCAGATATACTGCTGTCTTAATGGGTTATCTCCCCTTCATAATAACATCAGACATACTGCAGTCTTAATGGGTTATCTCCCCTTCATAATAACATTAGACATACTGCAGTCTTAATGGGTTATCTCCCCTTCATAATAACATCAGACATACTGCTGTCTTAATGGGTTATCTCTCCTTCATGATAACGTCAAGACATACTGCTGTCTTAATGGGTTATCTCCCATTCATAATAACATCAGACATACTGCAGTCTTAATGGGTTATCTCCCCTTCATAATAACATCAGACATACTGCTGTCTTAATGAGAAAAATACATTAGATATTTTCAGGAAATAAATGAGACCACTGTATTTTGGCACATATAATTCACTTTTGCATTTACAATTCTGGTTAAGCATTCAATGAAATGTATTCTAGTAATTCCATATGAGTAGAATAACTGGTATTTGTTTTAGTACCAGTACTATGACATTCCAGCATTATCAAACTTATTACATTCTGACATCAGAGGAACTCCATGTTATACTCTAATCTAAATGACCATCATTTTTAAATCAAATTATGTGTACTATTTTGGACACATGTTTTAGTGATAATAAAGAAAAACTAAGATTCTCAACTCTATTTAACTGTTTCCTCTGTAAATATGGTACCAGTAAAATTGTCAATTTGCTTTACTTTTGATTAAATCCCTCAGAAATAATATACACGTATAAATTTGTGCAATAATTAACATCTATCAATTTACAATATAAATAAATACTTGAATAAAAGACAATATTGTGATATGTAGGTTCTCATAGAAAATATTTCTAGACTAATAAATAAAAAAAAAACAATTTATCTAATGAAATGACCTGAAGTAAAATTTCAAGTACTGTAGAATATATTGCGTACAGAATAAAAAAAAAAAATCTACTTTAACTTCCAAAATACATTGTACTCCTTGTGATACAGTAGTCCCCGTCATAAGACCCCTCACATCAAAGGTCACTCTTCTTGTCAGGCCAGATTTCAGCTGCATTGAGACAGTAAAATACTATTAAATGGTCTCCCTTAGGCTCACCCTCTTATAAGGCCATTTTTTTGTGGCAGAAGAGGTGACCTTATAAAAGGGTAACTACTATAATCACAAAAGTTTCATGAAATCAGTAAACATTTAAAAATTAAAAAAATTAAAAGAAACTATTAAATTATTGATAAATTTAAAAGTTTGATGACTAGTACATTTAAAAATCTGAGTTTTAATGTAATACTCCATTTGAACAAACAAACTTTTGTGTACTGTAACTGGAACCACGAGTGTGAACCATTAAATACTATTACAACAGTACTAATGTGAAATATCATTCCACTGGCCGTACTTCATGGAGTCCCTTCCTGTTCCTACAGACATTTCCCTGACATAATGTGTTCCCTCCCAGCCCCGCTTCACTTGGTTCCTCAGTGCTGAGTATGGCATATGAGATTTAGGAATGGATGGATATGAGATAAAGTCATCTTCAATATCATATTCAGAATGAATTGGACGTGAAGTGTAGTTGAATGCCGACATTGACGATTTTGACCTTTTCATTGTAGCAGCTGGTATCTTGTTACCTACAGAATGCCTTAGGGGATGCATCCTAGTCCTAGAAAATGGAGATTCTGAAAGAAAGAAGAAAATGGAAATGCACAAAAATGTAAATCAAATATAATAAATTGGAAGATAAAGATTACCTTATATGTAATAAACCTTCTTAATCCTCAAATAAAATATTGTTTACTTTTTGTAAATGATTTCACCTCCTTGTACATTTTCTGCTACATTTAATATATAAGTACAAACAATATCTGACCAATAAAGCAGAAACAGACAAGGGCATCCATCACCTTCCAGGTTGGCTCATTGTTTATTAATGTGTTGCCTAGATGAGTAGCCCATTGGGCACCTGCATATGGAGTATATATCTCTCAGCTGATCCAATATTCAAGAGCTTATAGTTCCTATAATGATTCCCTTGATAAAGGGTTGCTGCTAAAAATGAAGCTACTGAACCAAGAGTTCCTAGTTGAAGTCATAACTTCGAAAGATTTACGATCACCACCATGACCTACATGTAGTTAACTGTTGCGAAATATCTGTGTCACAAATGACCACGGAAATGTCATAATCCTAATACTATCCTTTCCTCATTTGTAACAAGAGTAACACAACAGGTGCCATATGTGGAGCAGGAACTGCTTACCCTTCCGGAGCACCTGAGTTCATCCCCAGTTTTAAGTAGGATTAGTGCTGCTCAATCTTTAGTTTTCTGTGTAATGTTTCATAGGTTATTGTTTGATCTTTTGACCATTGTGTTGTCTGTCCTTCTTATATTGATGGCTACTGATTACCTCTTTGGTGTACAAGGAGACAAAAGAAGCAGACATTAGATGATGTAAGGTGGTACACAAAGTGTGACTGAAGCAGACATTAGATGATGTAAGGTGGTACACAAAGTGTGACTGAAGCAGACATTAGATGATGTAAGGTGGTACACAAAGTGTGACTGAAGCAGACATTAGATGATGTAAGGTGGTACACAGTGTGACTGAAGCAGACATTAGATGATGTAAGGTGGTACACAGTGTGACTGAAGCAGACATTAGATGATGTAAGGTGGTACACAAAGTGTGACTGACGCAGACATTAGATGATGTAAGGTGGTACACAGTGTGACTGAAGCAGACATTAGATGATGTAAGGTGGTACACAGTGTGACTGTATTAGAAGCAGACATTAGATGATGTAAGGTGGTACACAGTGTGACTGAAGCAGACATTAGATAATGTAAGGTGGTACACAGTGTGACTGAAGCAGACATTAGATGATGTAAGGTGGTACACAAAGTGTGACTGAAGCAGACATTAGATGATGTAAGGTGGTACACAGTGTGACTGAAGCAGACATTAGATGATGTAAGGTGGTACACAGTGTGACTGTATTAGAAGCAGACATTAGATGATGTAAGGTGGTACACAGTGTGACTGTATTAGAAGCAGACATTAGATGATGTAAGGTGGTACACAGTGTGACTGTATTAGAAGCAGACATTAGATGATGTAAGGTGGTACACAGTGTGACTGTATTAGAAGCAGACATTAGATGATGTAAGGTGGTGCAGTGTGACTGAAGCAGACATTAGATGATGTAAGGTGGTACACAGTGTGACTGAAGCAGACATTAGATGATGTAAGGTGGTACACAGTGTGACTGTATTAGAAGCAGACATTAGATGATGTAAGGTGGTACACAGTGTGACTGTATTAGAAGCAGACATTAGATGATGTAAGGTGGTACACAGTGTGACTGTATTAGAAGCAGACATTAGATGATATAAGGTGGTGCAGTGTGACTGAAGCAGACATTAGATGATGTAAGGTGGTACACAGTGTGACTGAAGCAGACATTAGATAATGTAAGGTGGTACACAAAGTGTGACTGAAGCAGACATTAGATGATGTAAGGTGGTACACAAAGTGTGACTGAAGCAGACATTAGATGATGTAAGGTGGTACACAGTGTGACTGAAGCAGACATTAGATGATGTAAGGTGGTACACAGTGTGACTGTATTAGAAGCAGACATTAGATGATGTAAGGTGGTACACAGTGTGACTGTATTAGAAGCAGACATTAGATGATGTAAGGTGGTACACAGTGTGACTGTATTAGAAGCAGACATTAGATGATGTAAGGTGGTGCAGTGTGACTGAAGCAGACATTAGATGATGTAAGGTGGTACACAGTGTGACTGAAGCAGACATTAGATGATGTAAGGTGGTACACAGTGTGACTGTATTAGAAGCAGACATTAGATGATGTAAGGTGGTACACAGTGTGACTGTATTAGAAGCAGACATTAGATGATGTAAGGTAGTGCAGTGTGACTGAAGCAGACATTAGATGATGTAAGGTGGTACACAGTGTGACTGAAGCAGACATTAGATGATGTAAGGTGGTACACAGTGTGACTGTATTAGAAGCAGACATTAGATGATGTAAGGTGGTACAGTGTGACTGAAGCAGACATTAGATGATGTAAGGTGGTACACAAAGTGTGACTGAAGCAGACAGTAGATGATGTAAGGTGGTACACAGTGTGACTGAAGCAGACATTAGATGATGTAAGGTGGTACACAGTGTGACTGTATTAGAAGCAGACATTAGATGATGTAAGGTGGTGCACAGTGTGACTGAAGCAGACATTAGATGATGTAAGGTGGTACACAGTGTGACTGTATTAGAAGCAGACATTAGATGATGTAAGGTGGTACACAGTGTGACTGTATTAGAAGCAGACATTAGATGATGTAAGGTGGTACACAGTGTGACTGTATTAGAAGCAGACATTAGATGATGTAAGGTGGTACACAGTGTGACTGTAGCAGACATTAGATGATGTAAGGTGGTACACAGTGTGACTGTATTACCAAGATGACATAAGGTCACTTTTCCCTAATGTTTATTTCATTTTGTGGACACCTAGCTAGAATCAAATGAATGGAATACAATAATTTACTAAATATTGTTTTTAAATGAAATCAATCAATTACAAACAAATGAATACCTTCTAATGATACACCCATCTTCATTCTTCTCTTCATGTCTTCTGATATCAAAGTCGGATCACTAGTATCTGGTCCTGAAATAAATGTGCTAGAATTATCTCCAGAAGGACAAAGTTGTCACTACATAAGTTTCCTAGGGGATCCAATCATGTAATATGTCATTGTAAACCCATTCTAACCAAAACGTACTGTGCTTTAAATATACAAAATGTATACAATAAACAATTTAATGATCAATGATAAAGTTATTTATCCTGTAGTTGTTGCATTTAACAACTTAACATAATGTAAAATAAACAAAATCACCATCCTGCATAATATAATTTTCGGGTGCCACTTTCACATGTACTACTTATTGAGTAAGCTTTGAAGGTTGAAGTAGTTGTATATCAGTTCACTTCCCGTTGACAGAAATATCAAAATTGGTATGTAAAGGACATTAATTGCATAATTGTATAAATTTCTTCTTTAATCTAGAATATAATGGTCTATAGAATAATGTGATTTTTACACAGGATAAAAGGGGCCATCGTGGCCGTGATCGCATAGTAATTGGATTTACAATTACCTATGCAATCAGTGCCCATCACCACTAATGTTGTGAGTTTGAATCTCGATCAGGGCGAGGTGTACAACATTATGTGATAAAGTTTTTCAGTGACTTGCGACAGGTCAGTGGTGTTTTCTGGGTCCCTCCACCAATAAAACCGACCACCACGATATAACTGAAATATTGTTGTAAGTGGCATTAAACACCATCAAACATACACAGGATAAACACAATATTAATGCAGTGTTTTTAAATATAAAGCTTGTTTGAATTCAGCCCAATATGAGGAAAAAGACTCAATAAGCCTCATCTTTGTCTCACTTTCTAAGCCTCATATACATTTAACTAAAATTTTATAAACTTTAAGGCATAACATTAACATATATTCTAACATGACCTCCTTCTTTCGCTTTGTTAACAAACGAGCGAGTTATCCATTCGGTATATTCTCATTAGCACATGCGCCGGTGAATGTGACTGACTTTTCCATTGGCAGCATAAATTGTAACCCGAATAATGCCGATAGAGGGCGCAGTATTATTCGAGTTACATAAATTGTGTGCGACATTTTCCGCAAGCGTAAATATAAATTACCGTCTTCCAATCAAAGTATACTACCATATTTGTACTCTTAGATATATCAGAATCGAAATAAATCATGGAAGCCAGAATGTGTTTTGAGTTTTAACATGGACTGGTGGATATTAGTAAATTTGATCCCTCGCTTCTAGCTCGGGATACAATACTAATATCTGCCAATCCATGTTAAAACTCCCAACACATTCTGGCTTCCATGATTTATTTCTTAAATAATGCTAGAGCCTATCAGATAACTCTGCTGTGTCTTATGTATACCGACAACATTATCTGTTTTAATCTATTTTGAGTATATTTTTCAGAGGAATCTATAGCATTTTTAAAACCTTACTTTTATTGTTTGTCCAATGAGATACATTTATTCTTTATCTTCTTTTCACTATGTTTGACAAGGGAGATAATTAAATAGTGGTATATGTGTTAGCATTGAAGAGTATTATTACTTCCCTTTTCTAACTAATGTTTTATTAACTCATCTGTCTAATTTACACAGACAAATTAAACAAATGACTGTAACATAATTGTACTTACTTTGAGATGATGAAAACAATGGTTCATCTACATATGCCTTGTCTGCTACCTTATGGTATTTATTGTATGTCCTGTCAAAAATATAGCCAATAAATAATATCTTCCTGTCAAAAATATTTCCAATAAATAATTAATTTACTGACAAAAATATTACAAATAAATAATTAATTTCCTGTCAAGAATATTATCAGAGAAGATTTATTCATAAATGAAACAAAAACTACTGAAAATATGATTGAAATAAGTAACATGTTATAACAGAATCTATAATTCATCATGAGGCCATATTGAACATTGGATCAGAACAAAATAACGAGTCCTTTTTAAAGAACATCTACTGATAATTCCTGTAATGTTAGCTCACATAATAGAGTGGTGCCTATATGTAATAAAATCAGATATTATTATGCCCTGTAGTGGTCACACTGTATTTCTTATTGTAACAAAATAAGAATTCACTTTTGAGGTCCATCCACAAACCATATCTACAAAGCTTTAGTTTAAAATGACCCAGTCGTTTTAGAGGACAAGACTAAAATGTAAGAAGAGTTAAAAGCTAAATGGACAGATACAAACTGAAGACATAACCACATTGGGTTTGGCTAGAGCAGTCCCTTTAGTGAGCCTCATGTGTTTAACAGGCTTGATTTAAGGGTAATTATTCTCACTTTCAGCAATTTTTCAGGTATATCATGACTACCAGATTTACTCAAGAAGATTACATAAAACAGTTAAATCAAATAGATCATTGAAACACCTGGTCTTGGGCAAGTGCCTGGAAACCTTAAAACTTGATGTGGGCATTAGGAAAGGGGGAGAAAACTCACGTCACGTTATGCTCATAACTATAACAGTGATTGTGATGAAGAACAGCAATAAAAGTTATGTTTCTTAAGTTTATCTGAGGTCAAGTTTCATATTGATTTTCTTTCATGTTAGATTCCATCTAAATCCTTTCTTATTTCATATATGTATATTACCTTTTTAATATCTGTATATCACCTACAAACTGACAATGTTGTAACTTGTAGTCAATGATTACATAGTCTGTGACAATGTTGTAACTTGTAGTCAATGATTACATAGTCTGTGACAATGTTGTAACTTGTAGTCAATGATTACATAGTCTGTGACAATGTTGTAACTTGTAGTCAATGATTACATAGTCTGTGACAATGTTGTAACTGTAGTCAATGATTACATAGTCTGTGACAATGTTGTAACTGTAGTCAATGATTACATAGTCTGTGACAATGTTGTAACTTGTAGTCAATGATTACATAGTCTGTGACAATGTTGTAACTGTAGTCAATGATTATATAGTCTGTGACAATGTTGTAACTTGTAGTCAATGATTACATAGTCTGTGACAATGTTGTAACTTGTAGTCAATGATTACATAATCTGTGACAATGTTGTATCAGTAATCATTGATTACATAGTCTGTGACAATGTTGTAACTTGTAGTCAATGATTACATAGTCTGTGACAATGTTGTAGCTTGTAGTCAATGATTACATAGTCTGTGACAATGTTGTAACTTGTAGTCAATGATTACATAGTCTGTGACAATGTTGTAGCTTGTAGTCAATCATTATATAGTCTGTGACAATGTTGTAACTGTAGTCAATGATTACATAGTCTGTGACAATGTTGTAACTGTAGTCAATGATTACATAGTCTGTGACAATGTTGTAACTGTAGTCAATGATTACATAGTCTGTGACAATGTTGTAACTGTAGTCAATGATTACATAGTCTGTGACAATGTTGTAACTTGTAGTCAATGATTACATAGTCTGTGTCGACAATGTTGTAACTTGTAGTCAATGATTACATAGTCTGTGACAATGTTGTATCTGTAATCATTGATTACATAGTCTGTGACAATGTTGTAACTTGTAGTCAATGATTACATAGTCTGTGACAATGTTGTAACTTGTAGTCAATGATTACATAGTCTGTGACAATGTTGTAACTTGTAGTCAATGATTACATAGTCTGTGACAATGTTGTAACTTGTAGTCAATGATTACATAGTCTGTGACAATGTTGTAACTTGTAGTCAATGATTACATAGTCTGTGACAATGTTGTAACTGTAATCAATGATTACATAGTCTGTGACAATGTTGTATCTGTAATCATTGATTACATAGTCTGTGACAATGTTGTAACTTGTAGTCAATGATTACATAGTCTGTAACAATGTTGTAACTTGTAGTCAATGATTACATAGTCTGTGACAATGTTGCAACTTGTAGTCAATGATAACAGTCTGTGACAATGTTGTAACTTGTAGTCAATGATTACATAGTCTGTGACAATGTTGTAACTTGTAGTCAATGATTACATAGTCTGTGACAATGTTGTAACTTGTAGTCAATGATTACATAGTCTGTGATACTGATGTAACACCTTTCATGTCACAACATTATTGCTTTGCATTTTTGTGGTTTAAGAGACAACATACATAGTGACAGGCAGGTCATACACAACAGGGAGGATCGTAGGTATATTGACTCACCATCTTGATAGAGGTATAAACCTGATACAATTAGCTCTGACAAATACTACAGCAGTAACACAGACTAGATAATCATTGACTACAACATTGTTAGATTCTAGCTGCTGGGAGGGTCGTAGGTATATTGACTCACCATCTTGATAGAGGTATAAACCTGATACAATTAGCTCTGACAAATACTACAGCATTAACACAGACTAGATAATCATTGACTACAACATTGTCAGATTGTAGCTGCTGGCAGGGTCAAAGGTATATTGACTCACCATCTTGATAGAGGTATAAACCTGATACAATTAGCTCTGACAAATACTACAGCATTAACACAGACTAGATAATCATTGACTACAACATTGTCAGATTGTAGCTGCTGGGAGGGTCGTAGGTATATTGACTCACCATCTTGATAGAGGTATAAACCTGATACAATTAGCTCTGACAAATACTACAGCATTAACACAGACTAGATAATCATTGACTACAACATTGTCAGATTCTAGCTGCTGGGAGGGTCGTATGTATATTGACTCACCATCTTGATAGAGGTATAAACCTGATACAATTAGCTCTGACAAATACTACAGCATTAACACAGACTAGATAATCATTGACTACAACATTGTCAGATTGTAGCTGCTGGGAGGGTCGTAGGTATATTGACTCACCATCTTGTTAGAGGTATAAACCTGATACAATTAGCTCTGACAAATACACCATGATTATTTGTACACTGGAAATATCTTCTTCCCATCAACATACCATCATTTTCTCCAACTTGAAAAAAAACAACAAAAATTAGATATCTATGTTTTTATCACCTGTGTACATCAAACATAAATACTGGAACTGTTATATATATATAAATCTTCAAAAGGGTGCACCATGTCTACTGCAAAAAGAAATGATATCAATAGCAGTATACTAAAGTACATCCCTATTATATTGCCACCTTTTCATTCAGCATAAATTTGATGTTATAAATAGATACAGGTAGACTTACAGAACTAGTATGAAAATCTGGGAATAAAATTTACTTAAAAAACATAATGGCATTATGTGGATCTGGATTTGTGGTTCTTTCAACAGCATGGATAATATCATTGCGGTCAGTTTTATTGGTGGAGAAAACCAGAATACCGGAGAAAACCACTGAACTGTAACAGGTCACTGACAAACATTAGAACATGAGAATGTATGAAGTACGCCTCACCCTGGAATGAAATCAAACTCGCAGCTTCAGTGGCAATAGGCACCAATAACATCTGAGATAGCAAAAAATAATTAGAGGTACTTTGAGCAAAGCTCATAATATAATACCTCATCCCCTCTGTATTCAATTAACATTACATACAAACCACTCAATAAAACATAGATACTGTTCTTTTAGTGATATGACAGTCAAAATATAATAAATTATTCTTTTTATTTATAGGATTTCTCAGATCAAATGAAGGGAAGATACAAGTTTTAGATCATAAAACAACATTACCTCTATTTTATTAGGCACTGGGTCTGAAGACAAAAAGTACTGCACCCCGCAAAGTTAATATTATTTGTATGATCAATATTTGACCTTGTGGTCAAAGGTCACTTACTAATTAAAAGGACTCAATCATAGAATTATTTTTCAAATGATGCAAGAAAAATATATTTGGTATTAAATTCATGTTCCAAAATATTGCTTGTATCCTCTACCACTGACAGTGACACCGATCACCATTGTCAAAACTATTATTATAGGATTTACACCTTGTAATGTGACAAACAGGGGTATGTGTCCACGTAATATATATATATTTGTCACAAAATGAGGTAAACATCCTACAAAAACGGTTGTGACAAGAGCCTGTGTAGCATGATATTAGTGAAAAGTTGTCTTGAAAGTTGTGTTAAGCACACATAACCAATAATTAGAAATATTATTTAGTATACCCCTGAACCTTCTTTATTCTATTACAGCAACATAATTTTCTTGTTATTCAGTCTCAATCACTCAATACATTTCATAGCAATAAAAACATTGAAATCGTGATGTTAACTTATAAATTTTGGCTACAGAATTTTTTATTGACTTGTGGTATTGTTGGTGGATGTTGTCCTGTTGGTACTGAACTCACTAGGGTGGAGGAACCGTTTATTCTATTGATTCCTCTGAAAACAGCTTCATTTTCAGGTCCAACAATATAATTATTAAACTCACTAAAATGTCTATAAATGCATGCATTTTCCTTTTGACAATTATTTCAAGAATTTCTTGAATATCCCTAAGCAATATCAAGATTACCAGCTAGTCATAAGAAAAGTAAAAACACCTAAAGGTTAGGGTGTAACAAACTACCAACTGAATTCAGATTTAGTCTTGATATTTGGTAGGAAACTGACAGAACATATCTGTATGTTAAAAACTACAAAGAAACAACATGTACATAATACATGTAACAGACATACAAACCTGAAAATAGACGGCCCACTGTCAAAAACACAGAAATACTTAGCAAATTATAAATAAAAATAGTGATAACCCTTTCAGTTTGATATTTTACAAATATCCAGTAAAACAAAAAGTTTCTAGCTTGAAAACTGTACGAGGAGCTAACTTAAGCTGACAAACCATGTACACTATATGCCAATGGTCAAATGGACAAATTGATGGACAGACAGGAGTAAAACAGTATTACTCCTCTGACTTTTAGTGGCAGGGGCATAACAACACAAGAGATATGATCATACAACTGTTAAATAGTCAACTACGTTGTAAAATATTAAACTCTGTGTTTTTAAATACATGTAATTTCTTTAGCTTTGTTCAACATTATTTTTTGTTGTAACACCTGATTATATTTTACTGTATTGTAGAAATATAATAGGATTATTTATTGTTTGTAAACTTGATATGGCCATGAATACAGCTGAATTACTGCTTGATGTTGACAAACAACTGATCAATCAATCAAGCTTCATATACACTTATACCATAGTATGTAGAGAGAGGATCGCTTTCTAAGAAGGATATTGGAAATTGTAATGAGAACCTTAGACTACCATGATATATTGTACAATTAGGAATACAAACAATAAAGTTTTGTCTAGACTGTTACTGATTAACTAAACTAGGGCAAAATCATATCGGATTTATATAAAAAATGGATTAAGATGATCAAATTATTAATAAAATATTCACCTGTTAATACTTAAGTATATTAAAATGCATTTCACATTTTAACTTTGTAAGCCAGCTGAATAAACAAATGGATTAAAACAAAGCCTATAAAGTAGGTCATATTGATAAAATAATAAAAGCTTATAAGTAGGAAATTATACAAAAAAATTGCATTTTTTGTAAAATTTTAGTAAAAATATATTGATAATCAATCATTTCTAAACTCAATTGTTTGATTTTAATATATTTACTTCATATTTAACATCAAGATATGGCTAAAATATTTACTTCATATTTAACATCAAGATATGGCTAAAATATTTACTTCATATTTAACATCAAGATATGGCTAAAATATTTACTTCATATTTAACATCAAGATATGGCTAAAATATTTACTTCATATTTAACATCAAGATATGGCTAAAATATTTACTTCATATTTAACATCAAGTTTATATGGCTGAAATATTACAAAAGATGGTGTTAAAGATAAAATAATAGCATTGATAATACATGTACTTATGGAGTTTTCTTAACAAACAAATCACCAATTAACCTACAAAAACATCATGAAATAAGGAAAAACCATCCTGACTAGTGCATTCAATTATCACTTGTATAGGTAACCTGAATAATCCAATCATTTCAATCACTCCATAAATGCATTGCCCAAATACCTGGCTTGATCTATGGTGTTTAACGTCACTTTCAACATTATTTCATCTATATCGTGATGACCCCCAAATACCTGTATGGTCTGTCTGCCTCAGATGTAATATGACAGATAGTGATCTCTATATGTTAGTTCTGCTATAGCATGTGACACAAAAAAATACTCATGTTCATTTACCATTTTAAACTTTAAAACAAGAATTGTAAATGTACAGGAACGGTACTACTGGTATAATGTTAAAATAAGACAACACATGTAGATCAGATGACAAAAAAAAACCTTACCTGGCTGTTCTAACGATACACCGACCCAGTCTCCAGGTTTATGGATGATGGCACCTTTATATTTGACTGTTCCTCTGTATATTCTGTTATGAAGTTTAACCTCCACTCTTTGTCCAATGTTAACATTTTGATGTAGCACCATGATTATTGAAATTTTCTGAAAGTAAAATCAAACTAGTGGAAATATTTTAAAATAAAGGACTATATACATGTACAGTGATATATATAGGCACCGAATATCCACATTTGTCAGAAATTCTAATAAAAGTAATCAAAAAATATTTTTTTCCTAATTAAAATATACATTTATACTTATTTGTTGAGTAAAAATAGAACAACATACATTGTATAAATATGAAATAACTTTTTATGTACTTTTTAAAAACTTTTGTATATGTAGATATTCAGAGCAGAGAGCACAATCATGGCCGATTAACTATGGAGATGCACCTTCATCAGTAGCATGACAAAAGTGGCTTGTGTCTATGCATAATCCCTTTTAGGAGACAGATTTATAAAAGCAATAATTGCTTGTTTCTGAATCCTGTCTGTATTTACTATGTTTGATGTACTGTATATTCTGATTATTTTCTAAATAAATATTGTTTAAATTAATCTTCTGTAATCCAATAAATCATATGATGGAGAAAACATTAGGTAGTCCTTGTCCAAAAACACCACAGTTTAAAAATGAAAATAGTTCACTAAAAATAAACCAATTCAGTTCATTTTTGCATTGGAACCCTTCTCTTTTTATATCTAATAAGACACCTTTTTCCTATAATTGACCATATGGAATTTTTATTGATATATTGTCTATACTCTGTGTCACAGAGATTAAAATCTGTTGAAACGGTCGGAAATGAAAACCACCTATCGCGTTGTGTTAAACTAAGATGTATCAAGAAATTATATTTTGTGAAACTTAAATACACAGTGCCATATCGTTCATTTGAGTAACTTTTATTCGTGTGTCATACATGAATTAACATGGAGTTTTTTGTCATCGTTTATACCGGAAGTGAAACATTGGTGCATTTGGTCGAATGTCCTCAATATTCTATTTAATGTCAATTATTAAGTAAAAGAAATATAAAATATTGACAGACAATGTAAGACAATAAATATTGTTGTCGTATTTAACTCAGATATGACTAAACTTGTCAATGCAGAATTTAAAACATGGACCATTTACTTTGTGATGGAGTTTAGCATTTGATTTGTAATTCAAAAGAGTAAGAAATGTGCATATAAAAATTGAGTGTCATATTTTGGAAAAATGGATTATGCGACATATAGAGATTAGTACCGGTAAATTTCTGTTTTCCATTTGACATTTCTACATTTACTTCTACCAATCATTGACCTACTGCAACAACTTAAAGATTATGTCAACAGAATTGTGTTACGGATTCTGATTACCCCTTTGGTATCTTCAAACTCTTCTGTACGAAAAAGAAAAATATTAACTATAAGAAAATAAGTTGAAAAATATGTACAAAAACGGGGGGAACTCAAATATTAGATGAAGTAATCGCAGCCCTGAAGAACTCAATTGAGTCACTCAACACTCCGGTCTGAGGGAGACGGTTCCGGTCTACAATAGCGGGAAGGAAAATTTATGCCTTTCTCTGTTGGGTCCTACATAACCATTATTAATGGGACCTGATATGACAGAGTGCATATTTCTGGAGTGCCTCAAGGGCGGTGAAAGCCTGTCACATTTACTGACTGCCACCTTGTCGACACTGAAGATTTTATACATCATGAAAGTTGTAACATGTCACCAACACTAGAAGTATTTTGTTGTCTGTTGTTGACATATCTTGCAGCCTTCCATTGAACCATTTCTATTTTGTTTATGTTGGTTTTAAGATGGAGATCCCATACAGAACTGACATACTCTAGTGTCTGACTAAAGATTGGTAAGCCTGTTTTAATGGAGGTGGAATCGATGTTCAAGTTGTGATGCAAGAAGCAGAGAGTCTTATTGGCTTTACCACAGATGTTGTTGATGTGGTTCTCCCATTTGAGGTAACTCCCAGACATTTTCCTTATCAATCGATTCGATGACATGACCATGAAGGCAACAATTGAATTTCAATTTCATTGGTGTTTTATTACTTGAGATAGAGAACACATTGCATTTATCTGGGTGGAAAGTGATCTTCCATAATTGTTTCCAATGAGCAAGTTTATTTACGTTTCTTTGCAGGTTTAGCAAACTTTAGGGCTGTATAATAGCAACAATATTATTAATTTATTGGTAAATAGTAGTTCATAGTTTTGCCTAAAACTGACCTCTTCTTACACAACAGAATGTTTAGAAGTAAGAAACAGTATGATTTCTTGATAGTAAATTGTGCTTTGTTTCATTTTAATATGTAACATGCTTCAACATGTTGTTCATTTTATCTTGTGTTCACCTTAGGCCTTAACCATGATTTTTTTTATGCCTGCTGCATTCTTGCTTGTTCCTTTTAGTTAGCATATATTTTTAGTTCATTATGTTTTAGTTAGCATCCTTATATTTTTTTGTTGATGTTTTTACTTTAGCTTTCATTCTGATTTCTAGCTTGATTTTATACTGCTTTTCGTGTCATCATGTTTGTGTATCAAGTATATGTGCATATGTATGGGTTTTTTTGTTTTTTTTTTATAAAAATTATGTGCTGTATGTTGTATGCATGTTTGTGTATCAAGTATCAATGTGGATATGTATGGCTTGATGATTTTAAATTATTATGTGCTTTTTTATATGTGCTGTATGTTGTTCAATGTATAGTCGAATTTAAAAGCTCGTTCGAGCTTGTGTTATGCTTGTTGTACATGCTTCGACTTTAAATAAAACTTATTTATTTATTTATAACCATGTTGTTACGGCATGTAATATTAATGAGTTTGTGCCAATAAAGTATTTGTATTTAATTACCAGGTATGCAATTGTATCATATTCGACCATATTACGATTTTTTTATCCCTCGAATGACAACTATACGATTTTTTCTTATCCCACGACTGACAACTCTAGAGTTGTCAGTCGAGGGATAACAAAATCGTAACAAGCCCCTGTGTCAGCTGTGATTCGACGTAGTCGTAGATCTGCAAATAGTCTTGTTTGAAGTCTAATGTGCGATTGTGTTTTTAGTTATCTATTTGTTGTTATATTCTTACTCTTTACCTGATATAATGATAAAATTTATTCCTTCCTTTAAAATGAATATCTATGAATATCTTACGAGCACATTTTTTGTAAAAAATTTGTTTAGTTGTTTCTATGAAAAGTCTCGATCAATGAAACGCTTCATCTCTGTCACTGGGAGGTTTAAATTGACAGGTGCCCCTCATTACCAGAATACAATTTATAACAAGGAAAAAACGACCCAGTTTACAAATATCCAAAGACATATTTAATTAATCACAGTCACATGTGTGACCAAGTTCCGAGCTCATTTTACTGATGCCCAGCTCACTTGGTCACACTTGAATTTCTATCAATATAAAAGAGAAAAACAGTCCAAAATTTAAAAATAATATAGGTATATATATACTTTTTTGATTTTGGACTGTTTTTTCTATTATATTGATAGAAATTCAAGTGAATGTGAATTAATATCATATGTCTCCGGTATTACCATCTACATTACATTGCCAAATAAACAAATGAAACGCAAATATAAAATTTCGACGTCTAAATCATACTACCGTTTTAGATCAGTGGTATCCCTAGGTCTGTGATTTAGACCCCCGCTTATATACTGTTGCCGTTTCTTAGCGTCGCTCAACATGAATCGGGTACCAGAAAAAGATATATATATATATATATATATATATATATATATATATATATATATATAGGAAAGCCATGGTTTAACAAAGAGTGTACTATTTAAACGAAAACTGTATCACAAAGCCAAAAATTATAATTGGAGAGTTAGAACTGTAGAGAGTATTTTAAAGACTAACCTAATTAGATGTAGTAAAGAATATAAGAAAGTTTTGAATACACAGTTCCATTTATATACATTTATTAATAAACTGAGAGGTCTTAAGCAGACAGACTCAAAATATTACTGGTCTTTGATAAACAGAACCTGTAGTAATGAAAATAAACAAAAGATTGTTAAAAATGTGTCATTGAATTGTTTTTTTGGGGTCCGACCTATAATCCGACAGTCCGATAGTCCGACAGTCCGATAGTCCGACGGTCCGACAGTCCGATAGTCCGACAAATGCTTTATTTCTTTGAAAGTTAACACTATAACATGTGTAATATGGGGCCAGAAACCGAACCGTTTACTCACCAAAGAAAGGTCCAGAACACCGGAAACACGATATCATAGATGGACAAACAATTGGCAGGGCCACACAAGAACTCAAAAAAACACATATATGAACAACACGGACTCTATAAAAACCTGGATCCAGTCGTGATGCTTAAGGTCCAGCAAGCAATATTTCAGTCATATTCAGGATGAGAAAAGTTTGTAAGCAAAAAATCAGAAAGAGGGGACTCTAGGATGGGTCAACATGTGTCCCCCGCCCTTTATCATGGAATATTTATGTTAAAAAGCAACGTCGACACATCAATAGAGCTGGATACAATCAAATGTGTGCGAATTGATTGAATTGATTGATTGATTGATTGCTTGATTAAGGTCCAGCAAGCAATATTTCAGTCATATTCAGGATGAGAAAAGTTTGTAAGCAAAAAATCAGAAAGAGGGGACTCTGGGATGGGTCAACATGGGCAACGACTTAACACGGGAACTTGTTTTTCTGTCTCTTCCGACGACAAGTTGGTCCTATTTATATTCCCCGGAATTCCGACGGGAGACCCTGCTATATATAGTCGCCTTCTACGACAAGCGCATATATGAAAAGTTATGATTGAAGGAATTGTCCCTAAGTTACCCCTTATATCACGGAAATAAACAGCATCGGAATATGACAAAATAAACAACTGTGACATGATACCCCCTTTCCCCTTTTGCAATTGAAGGTCAGTTGCCCAGCGTGAGAACAGTAATTAATATGCAAAAATCCGTTGTTATCGTTTTTTTTAACTTCTTTTATATATATGGCATATATATACAATGTACTGTTTTTCGTATGGACTATCAGACTGTTGGTCTATCGAACTGTCGGATTATAGCTACAGCCCCCGAATAATTTGACCTCGCTTTCTCCGTATGCAACTGACCTTACTAGTTACAGGTAAAACTGAACGAATAATTTGTATTTTGTCACTTATTAACTGCAAACTCAGGGGCGGATCCAGGATTTCAAGTTAGGGGGGCGCACTTAAAAAAATTGCGCCGAGCAGAGGGAGGCGCGAACATTTTTGGGGTATTTCGTGTGAAAAATCACGATTTTACGCCAAAAAATCATATTTTTCCAATTTTAGGGGGGGGGGGGGGGGGGCGCGCGAAATTGTTGGGGTATTTCATGTGAAAAATCACGATTTTACGCCAAAAAAAATCATGTTTTTTCCAATTTTTCCGGCGCGCGCCCCCCCCCCCCCCTGAATCCGCCCCTGAAACTTGCATGGTTCGTTGTCCGTAATTAACGCCGACTAAAAGCAGATTCACAGAAAATAAGAAATAAGTGCATTGTTGTACTGATTTAATGACGATTCGGCAAACTCCGTAAACAATGCCGATAATTAATAAGATGGCGTCCATTTCTTGATCGATCTCAAAACACGAGCAGTTGCACCTTTTTTCCTCGATGCGCGTACATTTCATAACATTTATAAGTTACAGAAACACGTCTTATTAAGGCATCAATCATATCTGATAGTTTTTATGGGTAACAAAAATTTACGATTTTGGCAGATAATGCCCTGTAAATAGTAAGCTATATTATAAAACTATTAATATGTTACTCAAAAGTGAACGCCAAACTAATGACATACCCCCTCTAAGAAATTCTAATGATATAGTTACTAGTAATTTGTCTCATGAAGGCGTCGAGAAATGTGAGATATTAAATAAATATTTTTGTTCTATAACAGATTTAGAAGATGATGGGATAGATCTCCCTGATTTTGATGATAGGGGTAGTAATACTTTAACTACAATAGTAGTGAGTGAACAAGATGTAATTGACGTTCTAAATACCTTGGATTCCAATAAAGCTGTTGGACCTGATATTATAAGTAATAAAATGTTAATTGCTGTGAAGAATGAAGTTGCAAAGCCATTGTGTTTACTATTTAATAAATCCTTTCAATGTAAAATATTCCCAAACAACTGTAAAACTGCATTTGTAATTCCGTTATTTAAAAATGGCAACAAGTCTTTGCCGTCAAACTATAGACCAGTGTCTCTCCTTTCATGCGTGAGCAAATGTATTGAACAAATAGCTTTCAAATATATATTCAACCACTTATTATTTAATAGTCTTCTCTATAAGTTTCAATCTGGTTTCATTCCAGGATATTCTACAACTCATCAACTAGTTGAATTATATCATAATATTATGCTTGCATTAGATAACAAAGAAATGACTAGTATTACTTTTGCTGACGTGAGCAAAGCTCTTGATCGAATTTGGATTAGAGGTCTCATTTTAAAGCTGGAAACATATGGTGTAAAGGGAGAATTATTGTGTTGGTTGAAAAGTTACTTAAGTAATAGATGTCAAAGGGTTATTATTAAAGATGCAATTTCTAGTGTTGGTGAGCTCAAGGCTGGTGTGCCCCAGGGGTCAGAATGGGGTCCCTTGTTATTTCTTGTCTTTATAAATGATATAGCGGATGACATGTTGGGTCTTGGTAGACGGGCTGTTTGCTGATGATACGTCAATTGAACATACCGCGCATGATGAAACTACACTGAAAAATATGATAAATATTGATCTCAAATATATTCAAGAATAGTCAAATAAGGGTAATAACAAAATTACCGAACTCCGAACAATCTTACAAAGGGAAAGTCAAAATTCATAATTATATAAACAGACAAAATCAGTCAACAACCGGAAAACTGTGAATACCGTAATGACCCTGACTTGGTACAGGCATTTCTAAAGAAATGGTGGGTTGAATCAGATTTTAAGGCGCCAAACCTCCCGCTCTCATTACGGTTCAAAGGTTCCGGCTGTCACTATAACAGTATTTAAATACAGGAACAAAATAGGTAAAATAGTTGTCAAAGCAGTACCATATTCGGTGACGTAAATGTCAAAAATATTTTTACGTCACACATTGATAAAAAAAATATCCTTGACATTTTTCTTGACTTCTTTATCTTTATACATTTTCACTATATGAAAATGCATCGCTTATAATCGTTTCTGCAGAGATGGCTTGTAAAATTTAACGCAAGTAAGACTGATATTATGGTTTTCAGTGCTAATAATCAGCAGAACGACTTGACTTTTGATTTTAATAGTACACTTATTCAAACAGTAAACACTCACAAACATCTAGGAGTAATTTTTAGTTGTGATTGTAAGTGGACTAAGCATATTAATACCATAATTGAAAGAGCCTCAAAACAATTAAATACTTTGAGAAAATTAAAATTTAAACTTAATAGGCAATATCTGGAAAATATCTATATTACATTTATTAGACCTATATTAGAATATAGTTCTGAAGTATGGGATAATTGTGGAGCTGTCAACTCTGATAGATTGGAAAAAGCACAAACTGAAGCTGCTCGAATAGTAACAGGGCTTACTTCATATGCTAGCTTAGATTCTATTTATTGTGAAACTGAGTGGATAAGTTAATTGTAAGACGGGAAGTTAAAAAACTTAACTTATTTTATAAAATCATAAATAATGAAGCCCCGGAATAATTATCAGAGTTGATACCTCCAACAGTTGCCGAATCAAGTAACTATAATCTACGTAATCGTTACAATATAAGTCAACCAGCAAACAGACTATCATCATACCAAAACTCATTCTTTCCGTCGACTATAAAGACATGGAATACCCTTGATTTAGATATTCGAGAAGTTCCAACCTTTTTCACATTAACAAATAAGCTCCAATTTAAATATTTTAGAAATAAGAAAATACCATGTTACTTTTCGTCAGGTGACAGATACTTGAATGTTTTGCAAAGTAGGTTAAGAAATAGATGCAGTGCATTAAATAGTGATCTATATCGTACTAATTTGATTCCGAATGCATTATGCTCATGTGGAAAATCGGATGAAACGGCAAAACATTTTTTATTACATTGTGAAAATTATATTGTACAAAGAAATATTTTTCTTACAGGAATTCGAGAAATTAACAATGATTTACCAATAGAAGAGCTTACTATATTATTTGGCAATGAAATTCTCAACGATGAAAAAAATACACAAATTTTCTTGCAAGTTCAAAAATTCATTCAAGACACAGGTCGTTTCACCATAAAGTGACTACTGTATGATAATGCGTTTTGATGTTTATATTGTTTACCGTTCGTGACTGACCTCGAAAGATTATTTTTATGGTTCTTTTTTTTCTTCTTTTTTTTTCTTTTTGTTTACAACAGTATGCGACAATGGACAACTCATTTAATACCATATTATGATACACAAAGTGAACTAAAAGTACTTATAGCGAAATAATGTATTATTAATCCAATAACTAACAACACGTGCTACTGTCTATGTCCCAGTTTTTTAATACTCGGGTCTGTTTGATTGGTTATTTTTAATGATATTCCATTGTCGCATTCTGCTTTATTGCTACATTTATTGTTTCATGTCTTCATGTTAAAATGTTTAGAGAAATTATGTAATAATAATGCATATCATATTGTATATGTATATGTACATGAAGAAGACAATACTAAGTTGAAAAACTTGTGTCTGATCCTTTTGTCATTATTTAGACAATAAAATATGTTGAAATAAATAAAACTACATATGCAATCAGTGGCTATCACCACTAGCGTTTTGAGTTCGAATCATACTCAGGCGTAATGTACTCGATACAACATTATGTGATAAAAGTTGTCAGTGACTTGCGACAGGTCGATGGTTTTCTCCGGTTTCCTCCACCAATAAAACTGACATCCACCATAACTGAAATATTGTTGAAAGTGGCGTTAAACACCATAACTCTAACCCTTTCACTACAATATGATTGTCAAACAATAATGTTTGTCATAAAATATTTATAAGACACTGGTTAACTGTTTAACAGCGTATATCTAATATTTAAGAAGTTGAGGGGGAAATGACTTTATACCGACAATCACTTAATAACTTCACAAAGGAAGTAGATCAGGGGCGGATCCAGAGGGGGGGGCGTACCCGGCGCCCCCCCCCCCCCCCCCTTAAATTGGAAAATAAATATTTGTTTTGCGTAAAATCGTGATTTTTCACACGAAATACCCCAAACATTTTCGCGCCTCCCTTCGCAATTGGAAAAAATATGATTTTTTGGCGTAAAATCGTGATTTTTCACACGAAATACCCCAAACATTTTCGCGCCTCCCTTCGCAATTGGAAAAAATATGATTTTTTGGCGTAAAATCGTGATTTTTCACACTAAATACCCCAAACATTTTCGCGCCTCCCTTCGCAATTGGAAAAAATATGATTTTTTGGCGTAAAATCGTGATTTTTCACACGAAATACCCCACAAATTTTCGCGCCTCCCTCCGCTCGACGCAATTGTTTTAAGTGCGCCCCCCCCAGCTTGAAATCTTGGATCCACCCCTGTTAAGATGTATATCATGTATGTATTTATAGTAGTCTGAATAGACGATCTATCATATCAAATGTTGTCTTTATTATATAATTGTTTAGATATTTTATATGCACCACGTGTGTACTATGTGTATCTAAACAATATAGTTATAATGACACATTCAGGATATGTGTATTATATCTCATACAAATATAAATACAGTAGTGGAAAAGAGGTCACATATCTAATAATCGACAAAACTAAAATAAATGTTTGGAAAATCCCGATTCATTAGACAACTTACCTGGTCGCGTAGGAACATTGTTATATTACATATTTTAAACATCCGTTTTAGTGCAGTTGACAAGATCTAGCCATGAAGGTCATATATTTTCTGTTGCTGGTAGTTGTGAACCAGATTTCCTGTAATTGTATTCCGCCATCATCTAATACTTACAATGCTAAGTGTAATTGTTCGTTTCGTCAAAGACACCTTTCTACATCTTTATGATCATACCATTAAACCAATTCTAACTTATGGGAGTGAAATTTGGGGGTATGTTTTCTGTTGATTCGTCCAGTTGTAGGGAAAAAAGTGATTATTGTTTTGAAATTTGTTTCTCAACCAGCCAAACAGAGAATCACATGTAAAAAATTTAAAATACTTTCTTGGCGTAAATAGGAAAACTACCAATATTGCAGTTATGTCTGAGCTTGGACGTTATCCTATATATTTCTCTGTAATTTTAGCTCTGTTAAAATATTGTCACAGATTAGAAGGTCAACAGGTTTACTATTTGATGCTTATATATGTAATAAAGAGTTACATTTTAGTCAAATCAATTAGATACATACTTTTACATAAAGACCCATTTTGGGAAAGAGAAATATTTTGAAATTAATAATTTTAAAATTCGACAGTCTATCTGTAAGATAAGAGTCAGTGCTCATTCATTAAATATTGAAACTGGCTGATATAAGAACATTATAAGACCAGAAAGAAAATGCACAAATTGTTCTAAGGGAGATATTGAAGATGAGAAACATTTTATTGTCGACTGTCCCTTATATGAAAATATTGGAGTAAAATGTTTTGATAAAGTTATTGACTTGTGTCCAAATTTTAGATACATGGACACATCATCAAAATATGTCTGGCTATTTACCAATGAACATGAACAAGTTTAAAAAAAATTAGGTAGCTTTATTGAAGAATGTTTTTTGCTGCGAGGACACAACTGATCCTATAGATATCATTAGGTTAGGTGAATTATTATAGCTATTATACATGTTATATTAAATGTGAATTGATTTATGGTGGTATTTGATAGGCTCTGATCTGACCGTGCAGTCACTGAACACAAATATGTTTTGTTTTTTGTGTGTGTTTACATGTATCTTTGTATGTCTCCAATCATTTCAATCATTGTATTAAATTGTTTGCCCCTTGTGGGACCTTAATTGGCAATAAAAAATTCTTATTCTTATTCTTATTCTTATTCTATTTAAATCACACGTTCTACCGACACCCTTCTGTTAAAATTTGGAACGATGAATCTCAATACATTTTTGGCATATTTAAAATTCTTTTAATAAAATGAAAAATAGAAAATACCACTGTACGAACGGTAAAAAATTCAATAGGAAAATCGTAGAAAAAGGTAAAAATATATACCCCAAACACAGATATCTCCTTCATGGTTATATAAACACTTCAGTAAAAAATTGTATGGACCCAAATAATATTATCCTTTTCTCTGTTTTCATCAAGTGTCATGTTTTTTTAGACCATTGTAATTGTATTCTTTTTCTTTTTTAGCTGACTTTGCCAAAGGCAAGGTGAGCTTTTGCCATCACTTGGTATCCGTCGTCCGTCATCTGTCGTCCGTCGTCCGTTAACTTTTCACATTTTAATCTTCTCCTCTGAAACCCCTCAGCCAAATGAACTGAAACTTGGTAGGAAGCATCTATGGAAGGTCATCTATACATAATACTCATTTCGTCCCGATCCATTAACAAACATGGCTGCCACAGGCAATTCCTGTTTCTGATTGACCGATTTTTAACAATCATCTCCTCTGAAACCGCTTCGCCAAATGAACCGAAACTTGGTAGGCAGTATCTATGGAAGGTCCTCTATAAAGACTGCTCATTTTGTCCCGATCCATAAACAAACATGGCCGCCACAGGCAATTCCTGTTTCTGATTGGTCGATTTCTAAAAATCTTCTACTCTGAAACAGCTTGGGCAAATGGACTGAAACGTGGTAGGAAGTATCTATGGAAGATCCTCTATGGGAATTGCTCATTCCGTTTTGATCCGTTAACAAACATGGCCGTCATAGGCAATTCTTGTTTCTTATTGGTAGATTTCTAAAACAGCTTTTCCTCTGATACCGCTTGGCCAAATGAACCGTAACTTGGTAGGAAGCATCTATGACAGGTCCTTAATTGAATTGCTCATTTCGTTTTGATCCATTAACAAACATGGCCGCCACAGGCAATTCTTGTTTTAGATTGGTCGATTTCTAAAAATCTTCTTCTCTGAAACTGCTTAGCCAAAATGAACCGAAATTTGGTGGGAAGCACCTATGGAAGGTTTTGTATTAAGTTTCCTCAAAGCAGAATGAAAGGTGAGCGACATAGGCTCAATCCACTGAGCCTCTAGTTTTTTTGTCCAGTGTATTGTCTGTGCTTGGATTTGGCCTCTGATCACTCCTCTGGTATTTTTAAACTGCTCCCAAGTTAAAATGAAAAAAAAATGCCACACTGTCGGAATAGTTTCAAATTCTTGGTACAGGCAAATACCACTCCGTCACCAAAGCTCAACGGAACATTGTAGACACAGAGGTAAAATTGAAACCCATAGACACGTGCACTAACTCTCCTGGCTTGGTACAGAGTGCATGAAAAGTGCATGGGCTTAATTAGTTTTATGAAGCAAAACACTTCTCTCTTAGTGAAATGATGTGGTCATGTAAGTGTGTTCTACATGTGAGTAAACAGCACTGATGACAAATCTGATACTAAACTATAGAAAGTGAATTTAACATGATGTGATCTGAAAACTACAACCTATGTATAAGATTTGTTTATTGATAATAATTCCTTTGTTTTTCAGCATCTACTGTATTTCTAAATGATCAAATAGCTGACTTCGACTATGCCAGAGTAACACTATACAAGTATATTGACTGTTGTGCTCAAGATTATCACAAAATGTTGTGGTATTTCCAGAAAAAAGGAGAATCAAAATGGCAACTGTTTCCATGGTTTCCGATAGACAGCTTCAGTGATATGCAGCCTTCTCTGAAAAATAAAAACAAAACACTTGAAATTAAAAGAGTTGGATATGATAATGAAGGAATTTACAAGTGTGTTGCACTATCTCCAGAAAACAATGTTCTAGCAGAACACACCACAACCATAGAAGTTTTCTGTAAGTAACATATGAGTATTTTTATTCATTGCTTATTCTAACCAATAATATATATGGAAAGCAGTGTTTATAATTGACGTTCTGGGAGGGGGAAGGGTTAGGATTATTGTTGTTTAACATCACTTTCAACATTATTTTATTATATCGTGAAATTGTGAAGAAAACATCGTTTAATAATTAGGAGAAAAACCACCAATCTTCTACACGTGACAATTATATCACATACTATTTTGTAGATTACACAATGCCACGACGAGGTTTAAGCTCACAAAAGTTGCAAGAAAAAAACATGAACGAATTGCTAAATAGACAGATTTATAAAGAGACCATGGGTAATTTGTGTCTGTCAAAACAACACTGGATCATATACTCCTCCATTGTTTCTCTTATTGTCATATATACATCACAATAAAATGTCAACAGTCTCATCAACAGTTTAAGGCATCATAATGAAGAACAAAGGTATAATTTCATACCCAAAGTTGTGTTGGTTTCATGTTGTTTAAACTTTAGTTTTCTGTGTATTTTTGTTGTTGTCATTGTTTGTTTTTTATTTTCGCCATTGTAATGTATTGTCTGTTCTTCTTCGATTTACGGTTTCTGATTACCCCTTTGGTATATTCAAACTTTTCTCCCAATATCTAGCATTGCCGAAACGAGATAATACTGGACAATTATTGTGGCAGAACCAATATTATTGATGGACCAGTAATTGTAAATCTAGAACCAGTAGAATGATATCTCAAGTACATGGTACAAGTATTATCGATACTGGAAAACTGAAGAGCACAAGGTGTTCCATTATTTGGCGATGTCAAGAGAGTACAGAGAGTAAGTCAAGTGTATTTTGTCCACGAGTAGGGAAAAGTACCATCTGTTCTAAAGCTAGATCATGTTGCATGGACATAAGCTCTTCGTTTTCCCGCCTTGGTAATTGATGGCCCTTCACCGTGGAGGATTCCCAGTCTATGTCTGGCAGGTTGAAGTCGCCCCCTAGGATGAAATACGAAGACTGGTACTGTGATCTAACTGTAGTAATGTCTTTCACTAGTAGTTCAATGTATTCTCCATCGGTTCTGTTGGGTGGTCTATAGGCTGCTGATATGATGACTGCTTTTCCATGGAGCAGCTTCACTTTAATGCCAATGAACTCCGTGGTTTTGCCGATGTGTACTATTGAACCTACAAGTGAGCGTCTACAAGCTATGAATACACCTCCATGTGGGTCGCTTCCTCTATCACGTCGAAAAACCTCAAAGTCGTTGGGTATAAATTCTGACGAGTTCATATCTTTAGTTAACCATGTCTGGTTGTGACGAGTCGATAGCCATTTGTAAATCAGCTGATTTGTTTGTTATGCTTTGGAAGTTTATTTCTAATAATCTTAATTTATCTCTTGGCTTATGGTGGTTCATTCTTTTGGGTGACGATGCTGCTGTCGGTTCTCCGAGTTGACTGATGGATGAGTCACCTGTGATGTTATGTAGGCTAGACGATAAACTTGAGAACGAGTTTGAAACAGACATGACTGATTCATACAGTATTGTGGTATGGTTTGGAGTGTCACATTTGTTACATGTCCATGATACTGATGTGTTTGAAAGAGTTTCATCCATAGATGTTGATATTCCCATACAAGCTGTGTGAAACCATTGGTCGCATTTATCGCATGCAACTGATTTTTGATTCCAACGGCATGTCTTGTTGCATGAACCACATGAGTACTTAATTGATCTTGGACCTGGGTTACATTCAATTCCTCCTATAGCAAGTAATAATAAATTACATTTGGTGTAGGGGCCATGGTAGTACATTCGTTTGTGTACTGACGACTCTTTTGACCAGTGGAAAAGTGATGTTTCTGTCGAGATACGGGTTAATGGTATGCATGGTACGTAACCAGCTTCTTGGAGGATAAAATGTTCATATACCTCTATACCTGTACTATTATTGTACTTTAGTGTCACTAAGTATAACTGAAATGCTGTACAAAATATCCTGTTCATAATGTGGTTTGCTCCCGGGTTTTGTTTACTATCGTGAACCATCTCCAGAACATATCCGTGGTCATTTGTGAAACATATATTCCGTAAAACTTTTGAAGCAATGACATCAACTTACAACCATTTGGAACCATTGATCCAGTAGCTTCCTTGTTAGCTCAGGAATATCTGATCAACTGAGAGATATATACTCTATATGCAGGTGCTACTGTAATGTTGTTGCTACATATAAATGGAACGTTCCAATGGGAAAATTGAGATCATCTCTTTTGTATTAAAGTTGCGTTCTTATCTGCCCCTCACTGCCAATTTCGAGGTGTATGTCAAGGTATGAAGCAGACCAGCTGTTTCCTTGTTATTCATTATTTCAAGCTCAACTTAAATCACAAAACTTTAGAATTATTTAGTGAAACGGTGTAATCTTATATAAAAGGATCGTGTTAGCTTCTTTTCGTTTTTCTTGAGAAGCCCATGTATGAAGTCTGCCAATAAAGGAACAAGTCTAATAAAAAAAATATCATAGAACCAAATGCAAAATCGATACCCATAACACACATGTACGAAGGTTCACCTTTCTCACTTGGTACAGGCACTTTAATAAAAAGTTGTGGATGTTAAACCGTAGTAGATATATATCTTAATTAACTTAATTGTTTACTGTGTGGATTTGAGCTTATATAGAATAATAATTTTGCTCTATATTGATTAATAAATCGACATCTAATTAATCATTTAAAAATTTGTGTGACTTATTTCAGGAATCTTATATAGTATGCAAGTCTACGCAGAACAAAGCAAGAGTTTAATAATAATTTATCCTTTGAGTAGTTACACTGAAAACTTCGACATGATGCTTACAGCACAAAACTATTTTAAGCCCAATCTTATAACAGTTGTAAAAAAGAGAACAGAAGGTCAAAGGACAATCCGAACCTTGGAGGATAAAGGTTTGGTAAAGCTCTTCTATAAATCAAGACAAAACAACATCTACTGCCATTACAACTTTTATTGTAAACTAAAGCTGCGCATGCCTAGAAAGGTAGACACAAGAGGAGTGTGTTGTTTAAAAGGTGCTCCAGAGGAACGAAGGGCCGAAATTAATAATCTCTTGACTGGAACTTCACCAAATGTATCTCCCTTTACTGATGACCAACTTAATTTTGAAAACCATAGAAAATAATGGAATAGTTTAAAGAAATAATTGTCTTTGTGGTTTTTAAAAAGATATAATGTATTGGTTTTATTTGTCAACTATGTTGTGTTATTATGCAATAAATTAATTTTAGAGTCACATGTCATTTTATACGTGGTTTTTTTGGGGTTTAGAAAGTTGAGGTTATTTGTCAATGTACTGAATCTAAAAATAAACATCGTTCTCAAGGCGTCGCGTGCCGTTGTCATCAGGTGATTTTCTTTAAAAGAGGCACCTTTGGGTTTAAGATATAATTATTTTAAATGCATAAATTGTCTGAATTGGATAGGGTGATATTTCTTTTATTAAAATTTGATATATTTTTAAATTGGTACATAAAACCAAGCTATGATAAGATGTATATAACTGATGTTAATAAACCGGACATGGTACATAAAACGTGGAACCAGTATATGAAATTAGGTCCTGGACAAAGTACATAATTCGATAAAATTTGATAGAAATGTAAGTCCTTGCTTGGGAAGGGATTAATATATCACATGTACAATGCAGAGTCAGTGAATGAATAACTGATGAAAGTGATAAACAATTTGCTTTTGATTTTGATTGTGTTTAACGCCGCTTTCAGCAATATTTCAGCTATATCATGGCGACCAGTTTTAGTGGTGGAAGAAGACGGCGTACCCAGATAGAACCACCGACCATGGGCAAACAACTGGTGAACTTTATCACTTGCTGCTGTGAGTCGAGTGCACCCTTTTTGTAATTTACAAAGCCTGACGTGAACCCACGTCGTATTGGTGATAGGTTTGTATGAATTGTTAGGTAATCCAACTACCTAACTTCTTGAGCCACCCGGGCCCCCGATAAACAATCAGAACTGTCTTTAATCATTTTAATATCAATTAGTGTTAAATATCCAATGAAATCGTCCAAGAGACTCGAAATGAAATAGTACATATAATGACATCGAAATCGTTCGAGATACCCCTAATAAATTAGTACATATAAAAACAATGATATTCTAATTTACAACAGTAAAATTAATAAGGGGTCAATTTATTTAATTTTTTTTAGCAAAAACGTAATTAAATTGACAATCATTGCAATAATTAGAACGATATCTGTATGTAGCAAAAAGACACTTTATCCCATTATTTTATAAACAGGAATTACAACTATTTCATTAACAATAATCACTAATTACAAAATTATCAATATCGGCCACATTTATTGGCAAGAAAACGATTTAATTGACCTTCACAACTGTCATACAAGACCAACGGTAATTGACATGGAACCTACTATCAGCCTGAACCCACACAATATCTCCTACTTGTAGATCAGCAGCAACAACAGAGGTGCCGGCATCAATATTATTATCATTGGAAAGACGGAGAGTTGACACTGTATTACCATTAAGTTGAACAGAGAACTGAGTATTTGCTGTAGGTGAATTCATCACTACAGAGATTTGGTAGAGTCCGTCTTTCTCACATGTAAATCGTCCACTGTTCCTCACTGCAGCTAAATCTACTATTCCTACGTGTGTTCGTACCTCGTCGAACCTGATAAGGGTGTGGTCGAAACAAAACCATCGACAGAAACAAATGCTGTCAGTGCCACTGAAAAAAAAGTAAAACATTTGATACAATAGATATTCTCAAAACCGTGTGTACAATTAGTATTATTTAATTACTTATTCATAATTACATGCAAAACACGTATGGTATCATAAAAATCACACGGTACCATCCTTTTCCCCGAGTTTACCCCACACAGTGACATAGTTTCACAAGAGATATTCCATTTTATGGAAATGTTCCTTTTTTGTTTTTTACAAATATTTGCAAATGCACATGTGTGTCTTTTGTTTTGATAACATCTTAGATATATAATTTAGTGCGCAGAACCGTTTCTGTAATAAGTGGTTGGTTTGTGGAGTTTAACGCCACTTTCAACAATATATCAGTAGCCCTTTTCACAAAAATTCGTAACTATAGTCCTAACTTTTTCACTTAAGATTATCTTACGACAATTCCTAAGTCCTTTTCACAAAGATTATCGTACGACAAATTTTAATCTTACGACTAAAATTACACTTACGATAAAAAATTATTCCTTAGGTGTACTCGATACAACATTATGTGATAAAGTTTGCCAGTGAATTGTCAATGGTTTTCTCCGAGTACTCCAGTTTTCTCCACCAATAAAACTGACCGATATATTGTTGAAAGGGGCGTTAAACACCATAAACCATCTTCCTTGGCAACTTAGTTTCATTTCCATAGCACAACAAAGCATTTTTTTTTAATAAAATTATTCTATAAAATATCCCCGGCACTAATTTATTAGCCGTTTTTATGCTATGATGTGTTTGTATGTTAAAATTGAATTTTTATCTAATACAAAAAAATGTATATGAATCGGTCACCAATAACTGCACAAAATATGAACGGGTATGATTTTCGTATAGAGGAACATTTCTAATGCATGTAAATTAAAATGATCCATGATCATTATCATTACTTGGAGCTGTGCGTCATCATCCACGCGTGGTTACTTTGGGTAGAAGTATTTTTTAAGGGAATGCATCTGGAGTGTGAAAAAAAACCTATTCATATAATTCATTTTATCGGTTATTTGTCAGCAAAATATTTACCTCTGTTTTCCAATTAATCCCATTCCACATAAAATTAAACGCTTGTTCTTTTACTGATGAAAATTTATCCCGATTTTTCTGAGATAACCCAAATTAAGATGTGTTTATCATCTATCAATCATGAAGACGAATAAATATCCCTGTTATATATTAATATTAATATAACAGAAGAATGTACACAAGTTTATGTATTGCCAGAATGTTCGATGATCATCGAAGTTGCCAGAAATTAATAAATTATATTACTAATATAAAGGCAAAATCAAAACGATATCATTGGATCCAGAAAATTCCAGTCCAAAAGCGGCTGTTCATACATCAAGTTCATGTATTGACAATTTCCGCTTTTGTTTGTCTATAAACAAGAACGGTCGAATCATACGTTTTTAATGAATGAATCAAACGACGAAAAGAAAAGCTCCATCCGGATGGGGCAGTATTAACTAGAATCACCCGAAAGGACAAGCACAGAAAGTACAGACCAATTAGTAAAATGAGGAATGCGTTAAAACTAAACCAATTGTTCTTTGAAGGGTTAAAATATCGTGATCGATCAGTCATGAGTTGAACAATTCGCATCACGGTTGTTCAAAAAAAAGTTTTACTTTAGGTTCTTATAATCTGAAAAAAACATACTGTTAACAATTATCCGATAAAATTAAAACTCAAAGTCAAATTTTTTTGGTCTGATAAAAATGGTGTGGTTGGTTCAAAATTGTCGTTCAAATAAATGTCTGTAATTCCTCAAATCCCCAGAGCTTAAGGCCCCCTGGGCACCCTACCAGGAACCCCTGGGGACCTTAAGCGGTCCCCAGACCCCTCGCCTACTCACGCCACCCCCTAACCACAAATCCGAGTCCGCCCCTGTTTATAGTAGTCTGAATACACGATCTATCATATCAAATGTTGTCTTTATTATATAATTGTTTAGATATTTTATATGCACCACGTGTGTACTATGTGTATCTAAACAATATAGTTATAATGACACATTCAGGATATGTGTATTATATCTCATACAAATATAAATACAGTAGTGGAAAAGAGGTCACATATCTAATAATCGACAAAACTAAAATAAATGTTTGGAAAATCCAGATTCATTAGACAACTTACCTGGTCGCGTAGGAACATTGTTATATTACATATTTTAAACATCCGTTTTAGTGCAGTTGACAAGATCTAGCCATGAAGGTCATATATTTTCTGTTGCTGGTAGTTGTGAACCAGATTTCCTGTAATTGTATTCCGCCATCATCTAATACTTACAATGGTAAGTGTAATTGTTCGTTTCGTCAAAGACACCTTTCTACATCTTTATGATCATACCATTAAACCAATTCTAACTTATGGGAGTGAAATTTGGGGTATGTTTTCTGTTGATTCGTCCAGTTGTTGGAAAAAAAGTGATTATTGTTTTGAAATTTGTTTCTCAACCAGCCAAACAGAGCAATCACATGTAAAAAAATTAAAATACATTCTTGGCGTAAATAGGAAAACTACCAATATTGCAGTTATGTCTGAGCTTGGACGTTATCCTATATATTTCTCTGTAATTTTAGCTCTGTTAAAATATTGTCACAGATTAGAAGGTCAACAGGTTTACTATTTGATGCTTATATATGTAATAAAGAGTTACATTTTAGTCAAATCAATACATAGTATTCGAGTATATTATGTATAGGAGAATGTCCGAGTAATTCTCCATTCCTTAAAAATAATGGAGCCGAGGCCCCGAAAGGGCCGAGGCCCATTGGTTTTAAGGAATGGAGAGATACGAGGACATTCTCCAACTTAAAATCCACCCATTGTACTTTAATAATTTTATTAATTATTAATCTTGTAACAAAAAAATTTAAATAAATTGTTTGTTATTCTCTTTTGCAATTTTAAACAGGTTGAGGTTTTTGACCTTTAAACTCTAGCTCCGCCCCTGTACATATTGTTCACAACTCTCCATTCCTTAAAAATAATGGAGAGTTTAGACAATAGATTTACATCACAGGTGGATTTTAAATATTATGGATGAATTGAAGTTCAGGAGTTTAAATATCAAATTAAGTCAGTTGTGTAAACAAGTAAAAGATAATATGTGTAACAGTTTTCTTGATTTTTGGAATGGAGAAAGGGTAGATGCCATTGGCAGCAACAGAGGTAAATTAGATACATACTTTTACATTAAGACCCATTTTGGGAAAGAGAAATATTTTGAAATTAATAATTTTAATATTCGACAGTCTATCTGTGAGATAAGAGTCAGTGCTCATTCATTAAATATTGAAACTGGCAGATATAAGAACATTATAAGACCAGAAAGAAAATGCACAAATTGTTCTAAGGGAGATATTGAAGATGAGAAACATTTTATTCGACTGTCCCTTATATGAAAATATTAGAGTAAAATGTTTTGATAAAGTTATTGACTTGTGTCCAAATTTTAGATACATGGACACATCATCAAAATATGTCTGGCTATTTACCAATGAACGTGAACAAGTTTAAAAAAAATTAGGTAGCTTTATTGAAGAATGTTTTTTGCTGCGAGGACACACCTGATCCTATAGATATCATTAGGTTAGGTGAATTATTATAGTTATTATACATGTTATATTAAATGTGAATTGATTTATGGTGGTATTTGATAGGCTCTGATCTGACCGTGCAGTCACTGAACACAAATATGTTTTCATGTTTTGTTTTTTGTGTGTGTTTACATGTATCTTTGTATGTCTCCAATCATTTCAATCATTGTATTAAATTGTTTGCCCCTTGTGGGACCTTAATTGACAATAAAAAATTCTCATTCTTATTCTTATTCTATTTAAATCACACGTTCTACCGACACCCTTCTGTTAAAATTTGGAACGATGAATCTCAATACATTTTTGGCATATTTAAAATTCTTTTAATAAAATGAAAAATAGAAAATACCACTGTACGAACGGTCAAAAATTCAATAGAAAAATCTTAGAAACAGGTAAAAATATATACCCCAAACACAGATATATCCTTCATGGTTGTATAAACACTTCAGTAAAAAGTTGTATGGACCCAAATAATATTATCCTTTTTTCTGTTTTCATCTAGTGTCGTTTTTTTAGACCATTGTAATTGTATTCTATTTCTTTTTTAGCTGACCTTGCCAAAGGCAAGATGAGCTTTTGCCATCACTTGGTATTCGTCGTCCGTCATCTGTCGTCCGTCGTCCGTTAACTTTTCACATTTTAATCTTCTCCTCTGAAACCCCTCAGCCAAATGAACTGAAACTCGGTAGGAAGCATCTATGGAAGGTCATCTATACATATTGCTCATTTCGTCCCGATCCATTAACAAACATGGCTGCCACAGGCAATTCCTGTTTCTGATTGACCGATTTTTAACAATCATCTCCTCTGAAACCGCTTCGCCAAATGAACCGAAACTTGGTAGGCAGCATCTATCGAAGGTCCTCTGTAAATATTGCATATTTCGTCCCGATCCATTAACAAACATGGCCGCCACAGGCGACTCTTGTTTCTGATTAGGAAGCATCTATGGAAGGTCCTCTATAAAGACTGCTCATTTTGTCCTGATCCATAAACAAACATGGCCGCCACAGGCAATTCCTGTTTCTGATTGGTCGATTTCTAAAAATCTTCTACTCTGAAACAGCTTGGGCAAATGGACTGAAACGTGGTAGGAAGTATCTATGGAAGATCCTCTATGGGAATTTCTCATTCCGTTTTGATCCGTTAACAAACATGGCCGTCATAGGCAATTCTTGTTTCTTATTGGTAGATTTCTAAAACAGCTTTTCCTCTGATACCGCTTGGCCAAATGAACCGTAACTTGGTAGGAAGCATCTATGACAGGTCCTTAATTGAATTGCTCATTTCGTTTTGATCCATTAACAAACATGGCCGCCACAGGCAATTCTTGTTTTAGATTGGTCGATTTCTAAAAATCTTCTCCTCTGAAACTGCTTAGCCAAAATAAACCGAAATTTGGTGGGAAGCACCTATGGAAGGTTTTGTATTAAGTTTCCTCAAAGCAGAATGAAAGGTGAGCGACATAGGCTCAATCCACTGAGCCTCTAGTGTTTTGTCCAGTGTATTGTCTGTGCTTGGATTTGGCCTCTGATCACTCCTCTGGTATTTTTAAGCTGCTCCTAAGTTAAAATGAAAAAAAAAATGCCACACTGTCGGAATAGTTTCAAATTCTTGGTACAGGCAAATACCACTCCGTCACCAAAGCTCAACGGAAAATTGTAGACACAGAGGTAAAATTGAAACCCATAGACACGTGCACTAACTCTCCTGGCTTGGTACAGAGTGCATGAAAAGTGCATGGGCTTAATTAGTTTTATGAAGCAAAACACTTCTCTCTTAGTGAAATGATGTGGTCATCTAAGTGTGTTCTACATGTGAGTAAACAGCACTGATGACAAATCTGATACTAAACTATAGAAAGTGAATTTAACATGATGTGATCTGAAAACTACAACCTATGTATAAGATTTGTTTATTGATAATTATTCCTTTGTTTTTCAGCATCTACTGTATTTCTAAATGATCAAATAGCTGACTTCGACTATGCCAGAGTAACACTATACAAGCATATTGACTGTTGTGCTCAAGATTATCACAAAATGTTGTGGTATTTCCAGAAAAAAGGAGAATCAAAATGGCAACTGTTTCCATGGTTTCCGATAGACAGCTTCAGTGATATGCAGCCTTCTCTGGAAAATAAAAACAAAACACTTGAAATTAAAAGAGTTGGATATGATAATAAAGGAATTTACAAGTGTGTTGCACTATCTCCAGAAAACAATGTTCTAGCGGAACACACCACAACCATAGAAGTTTTCTGTAAGTAACATATGAGTATTTTTATTCATTGCTTATTCTAACCAATAATATATATGGAAAGCAGTGTTTATAATTGACGTTCTGGGAGGGGGAAGGGTTAGGATTATTGTTGTTTAACATCACTTTCAACATTATTTTATTATATCGTGAAATTGTGGAGAAAACATCGTTTAATAATTAGGAGAAAAACCACCAATCTTCTACACGTGATAATTATAGCACATACTATTTTGTAGATTACACAATGCAACGACGAGGTTTAAGCTCACAAAAGTTGCAAGAAAAAAACATGAACGAATTGCTAAATAGACAGATTTATAAAGAGACCATGGGTAATTTGTGTCTGTCAAAACAACACTGGATCATATACTCCTCCATTGTTTCTCTTATTGTCATATATACATCACAATAAAATGTCAACAGTCTCAACAGTCTAAGGCACCATAATGAAGAACAAAAGTATAATTTCATACCCATATTTGTGTTGGTTTCATGTTGTTTAAACTTTAGTTTTCTGTGTATTTTTGTTGTTGTCATTGTTTGTTTTTTATTTTCGCCATTGTAATGTATTGTCTGTTCTTCTTCGATTTACGGTTTCTGATTACCCCTTTGGTATATTCAAACTTTTCTCCCAATATCTAGCATTGCCGAAACGAGATAATACTGGACAATTATTGTGGCAGAACCAATATTATTGATGGACCAGTAATTGTAAATCTAGAACCAGTAGAATGATATCTCAAGTACATGGTACAAGTATTATCGATACTGGAAAACTGAAGAGCACAAGGTGTTCCATTTTTTGGCGATAATATCATTTACGCCTTCTTAGGAGGTGGATTTCGTTACTGTCGACCTGGAATGGTTGTTGTCAGTTTTTCGTCGGACTTGTGTAAAATAACACTTCCAGGTTGACAGACAGTTATTTATGTTAACAATATTTAGTTAGCCACACGAATAGACAATAGCCAGAGAGCACAAAAAGCTTATCCACCAAATAACTGACTGCAATGATGGTGATAACGTTAATGATGTTTATCCATGTTGCACACACAAGAAAATAACAACAAAGTAGAAAACACAATTGTCTAATGAACTGCAAGTATGTCTCAGCCGATTATTAATATACAATATCGTATAATATAGTGTTGAAAATATGAAATATTGTGTACAAGCTTTAGAAACAGGTAGAACATTCAGTCCTTAGCAAGCTCTAGAATTGGCATATTTCGAATCGATTGTTAATAAATATTATTTTTACCGAAAATGTGGACCAATTATGTTTATCCTGCAATGACAAAAAGTCAAAAACAACTGTCAAATTTTAATGAAAATAGCAGAAACACAATTTCTTACCATTTGAACTCGAACGAATCAGACATAAGGAGACTGTTATTTATATACTAGACGAATCATGGGACAAATCAAACAAAATATTCTTATACAAGCTAAGTAAGTATTGCTGATATTTAGTAGCTATTGTCGGCTTTATAAAATGCAGTGACGTCGTCAGTGGTGCTAGTGACTATTGTCACATATCCGGTAAAACGACATAGTGCTTGTCGAGGGTGAGAATATTATTGTCACACTTCCGATGAAGCCAAATAAGAGGTTGTTGAGTAGATAATTGGGTTGTCTAGCAGTGCCAGGGGAGACATATAGAGTTGTCACTGAAGACACAAAGAATTGTAAACATCATATGACTATAAATGATCAATACCAAGCATTATATACAGTTAGGTATAAAAATGGAAATTGGCGGACAATAACTAGCTCTAAATCTGGTCCATAATCTATTGATTTGTTTGATAGATCCATCATATGCATGAAATACAACGAGGTCTAATTAAAAAGTATACATATTTCAAGATCAACAGTATGAAGTTTGTGGAAGTTGAAGTGGTTCCAATTCAATTTGAACAAATTATTCTTGCAGCATGCACTGACAGAGTAAAACCGATAGCTTATGGACCCAAAGACAAATACACAAGTATAGGCCAGAACGTAACATTCACTTGTACTGGTGATTTTGGATGTAACAGTGATTCAGCCAGAGATGTCTCATGGTATGATGATCACTGGAATACTATGAACGATTCATCACTCCCGAGATATAAAGTCAGTAAAGTAGAAAGGTAGGCATAATTAATGCATTATTGGTGTTTAACGCCACTTTCAACAATATTTAAGTTATATTGCTATATCATAGCTCCGGAAGTGTTAGCAGTTCCTGTTTCACATGTGGCACCCGTCGTGTTACTGTTAAACGACACGAACATCATCTGATAGGAAAATCATGTTTGACACCAGTATACGTAAATAAATACAAATAACATCAATGAAACATGAACTCCCTACAACACAATTGGGAGTCAATAGAACCGAGCATCGTCTTTAAGCGGAAATCGTATCTTGCATCACAATACGGAACTAAGCAACGTGAAGACATGTAATTTGACACGAACCCAACTATGACAAGTACAAAAATATCCAGGTGCTCCGGAAGGGTAGGAAGTTCCTACTCCATGAACACAAAGTATCCAAACGTCAAAACAGGATACAAAATATATGTCTTTATTATATTGTTTTATGTTTCTGAAGAATTGTGTTCTTATTTTCTGTTTGTTTTCTCATTTGATCATTTTGTTCTATATTACATATTTACACTGTATTTCATATGGTATTAGTTGAATAGTGAAGTTCTAAAATATCTCGCTTACAAACGCAAAACAAATTCAGCAGACGACATATTGGTCCATTTTAAGACAGATATTCTTAGTTAGGGAGAGTCTGGGTAATGTTAAATGCATTTCTTTTTATAATTAGATTATTTACGGTAATTGCATATATATAGTCAATTACAAGTACATGTTTCACGCCTGATGAGTTTGGGTATCAAAATAACCAGTAAATAAATACTTTATCGAGTCTTGCTACAACACGTCACGTTTACTTTCCATTTCGGGGTATAAATGAAAAATCTTTTTTCAAGATAAGTTAACAGGACTGGTTAATTTATGAACATTGTTTGTGTACATACATACATTTATATGATTGTTATAATTAATAAAATATGCTCGTTAAGTTGTAGCGAGTCACTCACTTTATTCATTCTTGTTTTATCTTATTATAGAAAAGACTATATTTATTTTCGTATGAGAGTATCGAAGGAGAAAATAAATTAAATGTTCCTTGGTCAAATATATTAGTCGGATTCTATATCACATTTTATTCCTAAAAATGAATTGGGTTTTATACTGTGTTATATGACTAATATTGTTTTCATTTTCAGGAGAAATTATACCATTGTTGAAGTTAACTTCACAATTATAGGAGTAACAAAGGAGGATTTCTCTAAAACGTTCGTGTGTTGGGTGTCGTCATCATATTCTCCTGGAAATCAACATTTCGACGTTAAGCTGATGAAAACAAGTTAGTTAGATATCGTATTTCTTACCATATTTAGAAAAGGTGTACCACTTTTCTTCTTGTCCAGTTTCATATGTTACTTGAATCTAAAATGCAACAAATTACACATAAAATGTACAAAAAATCCGCACCCAGATTCAGTGCATAAAATCTGGAGATGAAAACGTACCCGGGACCAGTACATGAAATCCGTACTCGAACCAATTCATATACTAGTAATACAGACATGATACCTATAAGACGGACTCATACCCAGTACATAAAATATGGACTCAGGCCCTTCTGTAGTTAATGAAGATTAAAATACTAAAGTGCTAATAAATGTGTATGCACTGTATTTCTCGTAGATGTTTACAACCAGCCTGTCATTATTATCGATTCTGATACAGATTAAACTAACATTAACAATGTCACTCTCGCCATAACTACTCTTCGATTTACACAATTTAAAAACAATAAGAATATTTATACTTCAGTTATGCATTTGGTGTTGTACAAACTTTATTATATATTATTGTTCATGTATTCAGTATGTCATGTTCATTGGCAATACAACATCCTGTAATATTGATTGTTGGCTAGTTTCTAGACGATTTATATATGTTTTTATAATATAATTAATAATAATAATTTTTTTATTTTCCAAATCAAATCCCCAAGGGGGCATTTACATTTAACAGGTCATGAGTGTTTAACATATATAAAACAGTATATGACAGCAAAATCAGTACATATCAAGGACTAAACAATAAAATGATTTATTGAACAATAAAATGACTTGTCAATTAATATTGACCAATAAGGTATGTGCAGCTGTGTTGCTACTCTGGGTAATGGAAGCAATGTTTAATAGACTATTGTTCTGCTGCAATGGGCACCAAGGGACGGTGCTAAGGTTTGTTGAAGTTCTAACAAAACCTCCTCGTGTCCAATGCAACAGAACATAAGTATGTTCATTGATTATTTAGTTTATTAAGATAATACACATGTGTAACAAAAAAAAACAAAAAAGTGTTTTACTGAATATTCTTTTGCCGCAATGGACACCAAGGGACGGTGCTATAGGTTTGTTGAAATTGTAACAAAACCTCCTCGTGTCCAATGCAGGAAAACCATATGTATGTAATAAAACAATTAAAATGAGTATGTGTTATCATTAATTATTCTGTTTAAAGATATAAAATAAAAAAAGAGAATCATATTCAAACAATTTAATAGTAACTGTAGAGGTCTCATTTCAGCTAAGGACACCACGGGATGATGCTCAAGGTACTGTTATATGCAGACCTCCTGGTGTCCAGAGCAAAAAAGAGAGCCATGCTATTGCATGTTCTTTAGAATAAATGTTGCTATAATAGTGAGGACTGATGTTTCCTCTGTATTCATTAACAAAACAAGTTTGTCCTTTGAATTTAAACGTTTGAAATTAGGACAGCTTTTTGCTATCTCCTTAAGTAGAAGATTTCGGTCATTTTCAAGTTCATTACAGTGAAACAGAAAATGATATTCATCTTCCACTTCCCGAGGAGCAACGCTCACATTTTCTATCTTGTAGGAGAGTACCCTGGTATCTACCAGTCTCAATTTTTAATTGATGACAGGAAATACGTAGCTGTGTAAGGCATCTCCTCTGCTCAAATCTTTTTAGAACAGACAGATATTTTTCTCTGCCAAAGTTAGATTTGAATGTAATATAAGTTCTAAGTTTTCCATTTGTTTGTTGAAGCATTTGGTCTCTCCACAATTCAATAAAGTTTGACTTTAAATGAATTTTTGCTTTATTTTTGAAGCTACTTAACTTTATACAAAATTGGTCCAAATTTTTAATTTCTGGTATTTGTTCCAAAATTGTATTGATTGAACCATACCAAGAAGTTGTCTTAGATTCGAAAAGTGTTTTAGATGTTATATATGCATCTTGAAGAATTGGAAATGTTGAATCTAAAGTCTCTAATCGATGCCAGTAATTAAGCATAGATTTGAATATATCATAATAAATGGGAAATCTTTCCAACTCTGACAGGACAACAACATTTGTAGATTTTTTATGAACTCCCAAAATAAATTTTCAGAATTATATATAGTTTGATGTGTAGTCACGTCGAGATGTCTGGATCAAGGACAGAGCCCTTCCCTCAAGAATCTTCTACACGTCAAGATGTCTGGATCAAGGACAGAGCCCTCCTTCCCTCAAGAATCTGCTAGCTTTAAGACAGTGTATACTATTATTTATTTGCACAGAATTCAAGAGCAAGCTTGTAATAATATTACAAGCTTGTTCTTTAATTCTGTATAAATAAATTAGAAACTAAGTCGTTTTTAGATAATGCACCTCATCTTAATGCAGAACAAGCGTGCCAAGCCTAATATATACAATTTTTAAATACTAGTATAAAAATCAAAAAAATCTGTGGGAACTTGTTAGTGACTTCGTTTGTTGGTAACCCTTGATTAATGTACATAGGTTTTATGCAGAAATAATATTGATTCATAGTTCTGCTTAGACACGCTTTGATTCTACACAAGACATAGACATCATCGGATGAAACGGACCGGGTTTTTTAACTGGGAAATCTCAGTATATGACATGATGTATGTAATTATTATTTCAGGTCTACAAGTACATACAGTAATACCAGCTGAAGTTCTCACAGGGATAGGGAGTGCAATGGCTTTCGTACTGATAATAGTTATAATTATGGTGGCATTATTTTATCCCAAAGTGAAGCTAATAGCCCTGTCCCATTTACCCAACTGTCATCTTGATGATATCGGTAAATATTACTGAAATAAGTTTGAATGTGTTGTATTAGTAAATAAAGTCCAATGGGGAGATTATGTTGCATTAGTGCAATATGTCCAGTGGTTTGTTTGTGTCAATTAGTGAAATAAATCTAGTAGTTTTATGGTGTTATATTAGTGAAATAAGTGCAGTGGGTTTAGGGTGTGTATTTGACCAATTATGATAAACAAGTTGTTTATAATAAATAATGACAGATCAAACAGTACAAAAATAGAAAATATTAATTAGTTAAGTGAGATCACAAAGTATAAAATTGTATTTTATATTCCATAAGGACCAACAAACATTCTCTTATGTTGAGAAAGTCATATGAAGGATACAATTAAGTATATCCAGCCTCTTTATTTCAAAATGTAAGGCTTTTTTTACTTTACTTAATTTAAAACTCCTTTAATGGTTATATTGTCGACCATTAATTTTATTTTTGATTTTCAATTCTATAAGAATAATTTATTATTGCTAATGAGAGGCAACACAAACTCATACACAATCGGTGTTGGACAGCAGTTCTTGTTCCATGTGTGGAACCCTCCATGTTACTCAGGGTATTGATCAAAGTAAATGATGTCATTGTTTTCTTTGTCTTCATTCTGTGTATTTTCCACATGTCCCTATATTGTCCATTTTTGATTGCCCCTTTCGCTTTTCTCTGGTGTTTATTGAAAGGGAGCACAATTAGTGCCCATTGAAATGTAAACAGCATGTTGGAAACACAGGAACCAAATACAACAAATATGTTGTTGATCAATGTCAGTCTTCAGAGCACGTTTTGTTAGAATCAGACTGTTTTTTACAAGGTAGGACTTGTCTCTACCCAAAAAGGATAATAGTATCTATCTTGGCTATGTAGACCAAGAAGAAAAAACAAAGTTAAGCCAATTCCTTTGGTCGGTTTTTAATTATATCAGTGCAAGGGGTGGTAGTGAAAAATGCAAGAGAAATAAAGAGACAATAAAAGTAGATACCTACAATATTATGTTATTACTATGATGAAATAAAGAAGCAATAAAAGTAGATATCTACAATATTATGTTATTACTATGATGAAATAAAGAAACAATAAAAGTAGATATCTACAATATTATGTTATTACTATGATGAAATAAAGAAACAATAAAAGTAGATATCTACAATATTATGTTATTACTATGATGAAATAAAGAAACAATAAAAGTAGATATCTACAATATTATGTTATTACTATGATGAAATAAAGAAACAATAAAAGTAGATATCTACAATATTATGTTATTACTATGATGAAATAAAGAAACAATAAAAGTAGATATCTACAATATTAGGTTATTACTATGATGAAATAAAGAAACAATAAAAGTAGATATCTACAATATTATGTTATTACTATGATTGTTTTACAAAATTAGAGAGATTTTGATGTAATGAACTCCAATATATCTTTAGATTGCTTGAGGATCCACATCTGATTCACTCCACTACTGGAGTAGATGGTGCCACAGTACTTGTAAAAACAAGATTTGACTGCTAATAAAATCGATAAAGAATTTCCAGAACGAGTTTTCGAGGAACATATATTGACTCCACAATCTGCAAAATGAACTGGTGTATATAAATCAGGTGTACTTACATGTTCATTAAATACATTATTCTAGAGAATGTTTTTTTCTTTCCATACAGATTCGATTCCACCGAGAGAAGAACAAACATTACAAATATTTGTTAACTGAAAGATCTAATTCTAACATAGTTGGGTTAAATGTTCAGACCTATACAAATATGATTACTTCCTAATAAGACCTTTTTGTATTTCTATAGGTGATAAAAAATACCATGCTTTGATTCTACATGATGAAGTCGAATCTGACATTAATTTTGCAAAAGAACTACAGAAACAATTAGAGGCAGATTCCTACAATATTGTGTTATCTGGAGATATCACAGCAGGACATGGTAATTTTATATTTTTACTTAAATACTAACTTTTATAAAAGGGGGTCGTGACCCTGATCTGATTGACATTTGATTTGAATATATCGGTACCTATGTAATAAGAACTTATCACCTCTTCAGTTGTGAACTCGGATCTCGTCGGTGGACAGTAGTACTTGACACAACTTTACGTCATGAGTTTGTCAGTACGTCATCGAGTTTGTCAGTACGTCATGAGTTTGTCAGTACGTACAGGCATGTATGTAGTAGTACTTGACACAACTTTACGTCATGAGTTTGTCAGTACGTACAGGCATGTATGTAGTAGTACTTGACACAACTTTACGTCATGAGTTTGTCAGTACGTACAGGCATGTATGTAGTAGTACTTGACACAACTTTACGTCATCGAGTTTGTCAGTACGTACAGACATGTATGTAGTAGTACTTGACACAACTTTACGTCATGAGTTTGTCAGTACGTACAGGCATGTATGTAGTAGTACTTGACACAACTTTACGTCATCGAGTTTGTCAGTACGTACAGACATGTATGTAGTAGTACTTGGCACAACTTTACGTCATGAGTTTGTCAGTACGTACAGGTATGCATGTGGTAGTACTTGACACAACTTTACGTCATGAGTTTGTCAGTACGTACAGGCATGGGTATGTAGTAGTACTTGACACAACTTTACGTCATGAGTTTGTCAGTACGTACAGGCATGTATGTAGTAGTACTTGACACAACTTTACGTCATCGAGTTTGTCAGTACGTACAGACATGTATGTAGTAGTACTTGATACAACTATACGTCATCGAGTTTGCCAGTACGTACAGACATGTATATAGTAGTACTTGATACAACTTTACGTCATGAGTTTGTCAGTACGTACAGGCATGTATGTAGTAGTACTTGATACAACTATACGTCATCGAGTTTGCCAGTACGTACAGGCATGTATGTAGTAGTATTTGACGCAACTTTACGTCATCGAGTTTGTCAGTACGTACATGCATGTATGTAGTAGTACTTGATACAACTTTACGTCATGAGTTCGTCAGTATGTACAGGCATGTATGCAGTAGTACTTGATACAACTTTACGTCATGAGTTCGTCAGTATGTACAGGCATTTATGTAGTAGTACTTGACACAACTTTACATCATCGAGTTTGTCAGTACGTACAGGCATGTATGTAGTAGTACTTGATACAACTTTACGTCATGAGTTTGTCAGTACGTAAAGGCATGCATGTAGTAGTACTTGACACAACTTTACATCATCGAGTTTGTCAGTACTTACAGGCATGTATGTAGTAGTACTTGATACAACTTTACGTCATGAGTTTGTCAGTACGTACAGGCATGTATGTAGTAGTACTTGATACAACTTTACGTCATGAGTTCGTCAGTATGTACAGGCATGTATGTAGTAGTACTTGATACAACTTTACGTCATGCGTTTGTCAGTACGTACAAGCATGTATGTAGTAGTACTTGACACAACTTTACGTCATGAGTTTGTCAGTACGTACAGGTATGTATGTGGTAGTACTTGACACAACTTTACGTCATGAGTTTGTCAGTACGTACAGACATGTATGTAGTAGTACTTGATACAACTTTACGTCATGAGTTTGTCAGTACGTACAGGTATGTATGTAGTAGTACTTGACACAATTTTACGTCGTGAGTTTGTCAGTACGTACAGACATGTATGTAGTAGTACTTGATACAACTTTACATCATCGAGTTTGTCAGTACGTACATGTATGTATGTAGTAGTACTTGACACAATTTTACGTCATGAGTTTGTCAGTACGTACAGGTATGTATGTGGTAGTACTTGATGCAACTTTACGTCGCGTCGATCTTTCTTGTATATTTTCACTCCGTGAGAACTAAAACATCAATAAAATTAACTTATAAATATCATTTAATATCATCTACAAAGTAATGCAATACTTCTACATGTTTTTTTGCGTTATTTCAATAGTAGACTCTAATCGACTCTGTTTAGTATCACCCGTTAAAAAAAGGTGGGAATCTTATCTACACGGTTAGGAACTGGGCAGGTGGTAAGTTGCCCAGTGTGTCCCTGAACTCCTCCACGGAACTGGCTGTTGTTGCTGCCAATGGAAGGTTGTTCCATTCCCGGATGGATCTTGGGAAAAAGGAGTTTCGGTAGACATCCTTCCTGGTTGATGGAATCCGAAAGGTATTCTGACCTCTAGTCCTGGAGTCTGATGGAAGAAGATGTGCTTCTGCCGGAATAGCCACTAGGTTATGCTGGATCTTAAATAGCAAAAGGAGGCGGATCTTAACTCTCCTAACCTGGAGTGGTTCCCATCCAAGTTGGGTTACCATCTGAGTGACACTTTCTGGCTGTGTTATATGGGTCTCATATAGATGCAGCATGTTCCAAGGTTGGGCGAACTATAGCTTCATCGGCTCTGGCTCGTGCTGATGTTTTGCACCCTCTAAGATTTCACTTGAGGAAGTCTAGTGTCCTATTTGCTCTTGCTGTGATGTTGTTGATATGGTCATCCCATCTTAGGTTCTTGTTGATTGTAACGCCCAGGTACTTACTAGAGTCAACAACATCAAGTTGGTGGTTATGTAGTGTGTAGTTAGCTGGGACGGTACTTCGCTTAGATGAAATCTGGATGATTACACATTTTTCTGGATGGAAAGCCATTTGCCACTGCTTTTCCCAGTCTTCCAGTGCTGCTAGGTCTTGTTGCAGGTCCTCTGTGTCTTTCCTACTGTAGATGGGCCTGTATAATAGGCAATCATCTGCGAAGAGGCGTGCCTCTGAGTTGGTGACTTCTGGAAGGTCATTGATGAAAGTTAAGAAAAGCAGTGGACCGAGAACGGTTCCCTGTGGTACTCCTGATAACACTTCTGCTGTTGATGAAGTATGACCATCGAGGAGGACTTGTTGCAGTCTATTGTTGAGGAAGTCCTTGGTCCATTGTAGGGTTCGTCCATGCACTCCGTAGTACTGTAGTTTGTGGAGAAGCCTCTGGTGAGCTACAGTGTCAAACGCTTTTGAGAAGTCAAGTAGTATAATATCTACTTGACCCCCATCGGCTAGGGTACGTGCGATGCTGTCAATGGTGACTGATAACTGGGTCTCACCGGAACGTTTGGATCTGAAGCCGTGTTGTTTGTCACTCAGGATGTTGTGTATGTCGTAATGATCCATCACCTGAGTATGGACGATATGCTCTAAAAGCTTACAAGCTATTGAAGTCAGAGAGACGGGGCGATAGTTGGATGCTTGATGTCGGTCACCTTTCTTGAAAACCGGTACAATTAAAGCTGATCGCCACTCATCTGGTATAGTGCCTGTGTTGACAGATATCTGGAATATCTTTGTCAGAGCTGGAGCTATGTAGCTGGCATATTCATGGAGTAGTCTTGCTGGAATACCATCTGGACCTGTGGCCTTGTGACTGTTGATATTGTTGAGCAGTTTCAGCACTCCAGCTTCACCAATGTGTATATCTGGCATATCAGGATATGGACTTTGACCCTTCTCTGGCATAGATGTCATATCTTCCCTGGTATATACAGAGTAAAACTGGTCATTTAGTATCTCAGCTTTGATCTCGGTATCGCTGTATAGGAAGCCATCGTCTTTTCTGAGTGGAGTAACACCTTGGGAGTCTTGTTTCTTACTCTTCATGTAGGACCAGAACTGTTTGGTATTGTTCTTCATGTCTCCAAATATGGTGTTGTCGACATATTGGTCGTGGGTTTTCCTAGCCTCTCTTTGTACTGTTGTTTTTAGCTGTTTGTATCTGGCCCAATCTTTTGTCTTGTTTGTGTGTCTGGCTCTGGAAAATGTTTTTGTCGTCTACGTAGTAAACGTTTGATGTCGGTTGTCATCCATGGGATTGATGGTCTTTTTCTGGAGATCTTCGATGGTACAAGATCAGTAATGATTACTGACATAGCATTTTTGAAATCATTCCATATGTCGTTTACTGATGTGTATTGTGTCCTCATGATCTTTTCTGTTGCATCTTGTATATGGCTGCCTATGATGGATTTATCAGCTTTATTCCACAATAAGATCTTTCTTGGGCTAGAACGTTGTTGGTGTGTAGTCAGTGCAAGGTCTATTAGCACGGTATCATGGTCGCTTCTGCCCAATGCCGGTAATGCTTTACACTGATCAATGATCGTAGGATGTGATGTGAAGTGTATTTTGTCCACGAGTAGGGAAAAGTACCATCTGTTCTAAAGCTAGGTCATGTTGCATGGACATAAGCTCTTCGTTTTCCCGCCTTGGTAATTGATGGCCCTTCACCGTGGAGGATTCCCAGTCTATGTCTGGCAGGTTGAAGTCGCCCCCTAGGATGAAATACGAAGACTGGTACTGTGATCTAACTGTAGTAATGTCTTTCACTAGTAGTTCAATGTATTCTCCATCGGTTCTGTTGGGTGGTCTATAGGCTGCTGATATGATGACTGCTTTTCCATGGAGCAGCTTCACTTTAATGCCAATGAACTCCGTGGTTTTGCCGATGTGTACTATTGAACCTACAAGTGAGCGTCTACAAGCTATGAATACACCTCCATGTGGGTCGCTTCCTCTATCACGTCGAAAAACCTCAAAGTCGTTGGGTATAAATTCTGACGAGTTCATATCTTTAGTTAACCATGTCTGGTTGTGACGAGTCGATAGCCATTTGTAAATCAGCTGATTTGTTTGTTATGCTTTGGAAGTTTATTTCTAATAATCTTAATTTATCTCTTGGCTTATGGTGGTTCATTCTTTTGGGTGACGATGCTGCTGTCGGTTCTCCGAGTTGACTGATGGATGAGTCACCTGTGATGTTATGTAGGCTAGACGATAAACTTGAGAACGAGTTTGAAACAGACATGACTGATTCATACAGTATTGTGGTATGGTTTGGAGTGTCACATTTGTTACATGTCCATGATACTGATGTGTTTGAAAGAGTTTCATACATAGATGTTGATATTCCCATACAAGCTGTGTGAAACCATTGGTCGCATTTATCGCATGCAACTGATTTTTGATTCCAACGGCATGTCTTGTTGCATGAACCACATGGGTACTTAATTGATCTTGGACCTGGGTTACATTCAATTCCCCCTATAGCAAGTAATAATAAATTACATTTGGTGTAGGGGCCATGGTAGTACATTCGTTTGTGTACTGACGACTCTTTTGACCAGTGGAAAAGTGATGTTTCTGTCGAGATACGGGTTAATGGTATGCATGGTACGTAACCAGCTTCTTGGAGGATAAAATGTTCATATACCTCTATACCTGTACTATTATTGTACTTTAGTGTCACTAAGTATAACTGAAATGCTGTACAAAATATCCTGTTCATAATGTGGTTTGCTCCCGGGTTTTGTTTACTATCGTGAACCATCTCCAGAACATATCCGTGGTCATTTGTGAAACATATATTCCGTAAAACTTTTGAAGCAATGACATCAACTTACAACCATTTGGAACCATTGATCCAGTAGCTTCCTTGTTAGCTCAGGAATATCTGATCAACTGAGAGATATATACTCTATATGCAGGTGCTACTGTAATGTTGTTGCTACATATAAATGGAACGTTCCAATGGGAAAATTGAGATCATCTCTTTTGTATTAAAGTTGCGTTCTTATCTGCCCCTCACTGCCAATTTCGAGGTGTATGTCAAGGTATGAAGCAGACCAGCTATTTCCTTGTTATTCATTATTTCAAGCTCAACTTAAATCACAAAACTTTAGAATTATTTAGTGAAACGGTGTAATCTTATATAAAAGGATCGTGTTAGCTTCTTTTCGTTTTTCTTGAGAAGCCCATGTATGAAGTCTGCCAATAAAGGAACAAGTCTAATAAAAAAAATATCATAGAACCAAATGCAAAATCGATACCCATAACACACATGTACGAAGGTTCACCTTTCTCACTTGGTACAGGCACTTTAATAAAAAGTTGTGGATGTTAAACCGTAGTAGATATATATCTTAATTAACTTAATTGTTTACTGTGTGGATTTGAGCTTATATAGAATAATAATTTTGCTCTATATTGATTAATAAATCGACATCTAATTAATCATTTAAAAATTTGTGTGACTTATTTCAGGAATCTTATATAGTATGCAAGTCTACGCAGAACAAAGCAAGAGTTTAATAATAATTTATCCTTTGAGTAGTTACACTGAAAACTTCGACATGATGCTTGCAGCACAAAACTATTTTAAGCCCAATCTTATAACAGTTGTAAAAAAGAGAACAGAAGGTCAAAGGACAATCCGAACCTTGGAGGATAAAGGTTTGGTAAAGCTCTTCTATAAATCAAGACAAAACAACATCTACTACCATTACAACTTTTATTGTAAACTAAAGCTGCGCATGCCTAGGAAGGTAGACAAAAGAGGAGTGTGTTGTTTAAAAGGTGCTCCAGAGGAACGAAGGGCCGAAATAGATAATCTCTTGACTGGAACTTCACCAAATATATCTCCCTTTATTGATGACCAACTTAATTTGAAAACCATAGAAAATAATGGAATAGTTTAAAGAAATAATTGTCTTTGTGGTTTAAAAAGATATAATGTATTGGTTTTATTTGTCAACTATGTTGTGTTATTATGCAATAAATTAATTTTAGAGTCACATGTCATTTTATACGTGGTTTTTTTGGGGTTTAGAAAGTTGAGGTTATTTGTCAATGTACTGAATCTAAAAATAAACATCGTTCTCAAGGCGTCGCGTGCCGTTGTCATCAGGTGATTTTCTTTAAAAGAGGCACCTTTGGGGTTATTTATATCCATTTCCGATTATTTGCCTTATTTTAAAAAATAAATATATTTTTTTAATATCATAGCAAACAAAGTTTGAATTAATTTATAAGGATTGATCAAAATTATTTGTTCGGTTCATTCGAAATAACCTCAATCAGGTTATTCGCTACGCTGGTTACACAGTGTGTACAACTTGATTGAGATTATTTATTCATGAATGGAACAAAAATTGCGATCAATCCTTAATTGTCTTACCAATAGTTTTTAGTACAAAAGGTTTAAGATATAATTATTTTAAATGCATAAATTGTCTGAATTGGATAGGGTGATATTTCTTTTATTAAAATTTGATATATTTTTAAATTGGTACATAAAACCAAGCTATGATAAGATGTATATAACTGATGTTAATAAACCAGACATGGTACATAAAACGTGGAACCAGTATATGAAATTAGGTCCTGGACAAAGTACATAATTCGATAAAATTTGATAGAAATGTAAGTCCTTGCTTGGGAAGGGATTAATATATCACATGTACAATGCAGAGTCAGTGAATGAATAACTGATGAAAGTGATAAACAATTTGCTTTTGATTTTGATTGTGTTTAACGCCGCTTTCAGCAATATTTCAGCTATATCATGGCGACCAGTTTTAGTGGTGGAAGAAGACGGCGTACCCAGATAGAACCACCGACCATGGGCAAACAACTGGTAAACTTTATCACTTGCTGCTGTGAGTCGAGTGCACCCTTTTGTAATTTACAAAGCCTGACGTGAACCCACGTCGTATTGGTGATAGGCTTGTATGAATTGTTAGGTAATCCAACTACCTAACTTCTTGAGCCACCCGGGCCCCCGATAAACAATCAGAACTGTCTTTAATCATTTTAATATCAATTAGTGTTAAATATCCAATGAAATCGTCCAAGAGACTCGAAATGAAATAGTACATATAATGACATCGAAATCGTCCGAGATACCCCTAATAAATTAGTACATATAAAAACAATGATATTCTAATTTACAACAGTAAAATTAATAAGGGGTCAATTTATTTAAATTTTTTAGCAAAAACGTAATTAAATTGACATTCATTGCAATAATTAGAACGATATCTGTATGTAGCAAAAAGACACTTTATCCCATTATTTTATAAACAGGAATTACAACTATTTCATTAACAATAATCACTAATTACAAAATTATCAATATCGGCCACATTTATTGGCAAGAAAACGATTTAATTGACCTTCACAACTGTCATACAAGACCAATGGAAATAGACATGGAACCTACTATCAGCCTGAACCCACACACTATCTCCTACGTGTAGATCAGCAGCAACAACAGAGGTGCCGGCATCAATATTATTATCATTGGAAAGACGGAGAGTTGACACTGTATTACCATTAAGTTGAACAGAGAACTGAGTATTTGCTGTAGGTGAATTCATCACTACAGAGATTTGGTAGAGTCCGTCTTTCTCACATGTAAATCGTCCACTGTTCCTCACTGCAGCTAAATCTACTATTCCTACGTGTGTTCGTACCTCGTCGAACCTGATAAGGGTGTGGTCGGAAACAAAACCATCGACAGAAACACATGCTGTCAGTGCCACTGAAAAAAAAGTAAAACATTTGATACAATAGATATTCTCAAAACCGTGTGTACAATTAGTATTATTTAATTACTTATTCATAATTACATGCAAAACACGTATGGTATCATAAAAATCACACGGTACCATCCTTTTTCCCGAGTTTACCCCACACAGTGACATAGTTTCACAAGAGATATTCCATTTTATGGAAATGTTCCTTTTTTGTTTTTTTACAAATATGTGCAAATGCACATGTTTGTCTTTTGTTTTGATAACATCTTAGATATATAATTTAGTGCGCAGAACCGTTTCTGTAATAAGTGGTTGGTTTGTGGAGTTTAACGCCACTTTCAACAATATATCAGTAGCCCTTTTCACAAAAATTCGTAACTATAGTCCTAACTTTTTCACTTAAGATTATCTTACGACAATTCCTAAGTCCTTTTCACAAAGATTATCGTACGACAAATTTTAATCTTACGACTAAAATTACACTTACGATAAAAAATTATTCCTTAGGTGTACTCGATACAACATTATGTGATAAAGTTTGCCAGTGAATTGTCAATGGTTTTCTCCGAGTACTCCAGTTTTCTCCACCAATAAAACTGACCGATATATTGTTGAAAGGGGCGTTAAACACCATAAACCATCTTCCTTGGCAACTTAGTTTCATTTCCATAGCACAACAAAGCATTTTTTTTTAATAAAATTATTCTATAAAATATCCCCGGCACTAATTTATTAGCCGTTTTTATGCTATGATGTGTTTATATGTTTATATTGAATTTTCATCTAATACAAAAAAATGTATATGAATCGGTCACCAATAACTGCACAAAATATGAACGGGTATGATTTTCGTATAGAGGAACATTTCTAATGCATGTAAATTAAAATGATCTATAATAATTATCATTACTTGGAGTTGTGCGTCATCATCCACGCGTGGTTACTTTTGGTAGAAGTATTTTTTAAGGGAGTGCATCTGGAGTGTGAAAAAAAACCTATTCATATAATTCATTTTATCGGTTATTTGTCAGCAAAATATTTACCTTTGTTTTCCAATTAATCCCATTCCACATAAAATTAAACGCTTGTTCTTTTACTGATGAAAATTTATCCCGATTTTTCTGAGATAACCCAAATTAAGATGTGTTTATCATCTATCAATCATGAAGACGAATAAATATCCCTGTTATATATTAATATTAATATAACAGAAAAATGTACACAAGTTTATGTATTGCCAGAATGTTCGATGATCATCGAAGTTGCCAGAAATTAATAAATTATATTACTAATATAAAGGCAAAATCAAAACGATATCATTGGATCCAGAAAATTCCAGTCCAAAAGCTGCTGTTCATACATCAAGTTCATGTATTGACAATTTCCGCTTTTGTTTGTCTATAAACAAGAACGGTCGAATCATACGTTTTCAATGAATGAATCAAACGACGAAAAGAAAAGCTCCATCCGGATTGGGCAGTATTAACTAGAATCACCCGAAAGGACAAGCACAGAAAGTACAGACCAATTAGTGAAATGAGGAATGCGTTAAAACTAAACCAATTGTTCTTTGAAGGGTTAAAATATCGTGATCGATCAGTCATGAGTTGAACAATTCGCATCACGGTTGTTCAAAAAAAAGTTTTACTTTAGGTTCTTATAATCTGACAAAAACATACTGTTAACAATTATCCGACAAAATTAAGACTCAAAGTCAAGTTTTTTTGGTCTGATAAAAATGGTGTGGTTGGTTCAAAATTGTCGTTCAAATAAATGTCTGTAATTCCTCAAATCCCCAGAGCTTAAGGCCCCCTGGGCACCCTACCAGGACCCCCTGGGGACCTTAAGCGGTCCCCAGACCCCTCGCCTACTCACGCCACCCCCTAACCACAAATCCGAGTCCGCCCCTGTTTATAGTAGTCTGAATACACGATCTATCATATCAAATGTTGTCTTTATTATATAATTGTTTAGATATTTTATATGCACCACGTGTGTACTATGTGTATCTAAACAATATAGTTATAATGACACATTCAGGATATGTGTATTATATCTCATACAAATATAAATACAGTAGTGGAAAAGAGGTCACATATCTAATAATCGACAAAACTAAAATAAATGTTTGGAAAATCCCGATTCATTAGACAACTTACCTGGTCGCGTAGGAACATTGTTATATTACATATTTTAAACATCCGTTTTAGTGCAGTTGACAAGATCTAGCCATGAAGGTCATATATTTTCTGTTGCTGGTAGTTGTGAACCAGATTTCCTGTAATTGTATCCCGCCATCATCTAATACTTACAATGGTAAGTGTAATTGTTCGTTTCGTCAAAGACACCTTTCTACATCTTTATGATCATACCATTAAACCAATTCTAACTTATGGGAGTGAAATTTGGGGTATGTTTTCTGTTGATTCGTCCAGTTGTTGGAAAAAAAGTGATTATTGTTTTGAAATTTGTTTCTCAACCAGCCAAACAGAGCAATCACATGTAAAAAATTTAAAATACATTCTTGGCGTAAATAGGAAAACTACCAATATTGCAGTTATGTCTGAGCTTGGACGTTATCCTATATATTTCTCTGTAATTTTAGCTCTGTTAAAATATTGTCACAGATTAGAAGGTCAACAGGTTTACTATTTGATGCTTATATATGTAATAAAGAGTTACATTTTAGTCAAATCAATACATAGTATTCGAGTATATTATGTATAGGAGAATGTCCGAGTAATTCTCCATTCCTTAAAAATAATGGGGCCGAGGCCCCGAAAGGGCCGAGGCCCATTGGTTTTAAGGAATGGAGAGATACGAGGACATTCTCCAACTTAAAATCCACCCATTGTACTTTAATAATTTTATTAATTATTAATCTTGTAACAAAAAAATTTAAATAAATTGTTTGTTATTCTCTTTTGCAATTTTAAACAGGTTGAGGTTTTTTACCTTTAAACTCTAGCTCCGCCCCTGTACATATTGTTCACAACTCTCCATTCCTTAAAAATAATGGAGAGTTTAGACAATAGATTTACATCACAGGTGGATTTTAAATATTATGGATGAATTGAAGTTCAGGAGTTTAAATATCAAATTAAGTAAGTTGTGTAAACAAGTAAAAGATAATATGTGTAACAGTTTTCTTGATTTTTGGAATGGAGAAAGGGTAGATGCCATTGGCAACAACAGAGGTAAATTAGATACATACTTTTACATTAAGACCCATTTTGGGAAAGAGAAATATTTTGAAATTAATCATTTTAAAATTCGACAGTCTATCTGTGAGATAAGAGTCAGTGCTCATTCATTCATTCGCCTACTCACGCCACCCCCTAACCACAAATCCGAGTCCGCCCCTGTTTATAGTAATCTGAATACACGATCTATCATATCAAATGTTGTCTTTATTATATAATTGTTTAGATATTTTATATGCATCACGTGTGTACTATGTGTATCTAAACAATATAGTTATAATGACACATTCAGGATATGTGTATTGTATCTCATACAAATATAAATACAGTAGTGGAAAAGAGGTCACATATCTAATAACAGGTAGAATGTTCGACAAAACTAAAATAAATGTTTGGAGAAGACTTCATAAGTTTGTTTAACTTTTGTCTAATCCATTTTGTCTGTTTAATTGGCAAATAAAATATGTTTAAACTAAGAGTCAGTGCTCATTCATTAAATATTGAAACTGGCAGATCTAAGAACATTATAAGACCAGAAAGAAAATGCACAAATTGTTCTAAGGGAGATATTGAAGATGAGAAACATTTTATTGTCGACTGTCCCTTATATGAAAATATTAGAGTAAAATGTTTTGATAAAGTTATTGACTTGTGTCCAAATTTTAGATACATGGACACATCATCAAAATATGTCTGGCTATTTACCAATGAACATGAACAAGTTTAAAAAAAATTAGGTAGTTTTATTGAAGAATGTTTTTTGCTGCGAGGACACACCTGATCCTATAGATATCATTAGGTTAGGTGAATTATTATAGTTATTATACATGTTATATTAAATGTGAATTGATTTATGGTGGTATTTGATAGACTCTGATCTGACCGTGCAGTCACTGAACACAAATATGTTTTCATGTTTTGTTTTTTGTGTGTGTTTACATGTATCTTTGTATGTCTCCAATCATTTCAATCATTGTATTAAATTGTTTGCCCCTTGTGGGACCTTAATTGGCAATAAAAAATTCTTATTCTTATTCTTATTCTATTTAAATCACACGTTCTACCGACACCCTTCTGTTAAAATTTGGAACGATGAATCTCAATACATTTTTGGCATATTTAAAATTCTTTTAATAAAATGAAAAATAGAAAATACCACTGTACGAACGGTCAAAAATTCAATAGAAAAATCGTAGAAACAGGTAAAAATATATACCCCAAACACAGATATATCCTTCATGGTTATATAAACACTTCAGTAAAAAGTTGTATGGACCCAAATAATATTATCCTTTTCTCTGTTTTCATCTAGTGTCGTTTTTTTAGACCATTGTAATTGTATTCTATTTCTTTTTTAGCTGACCTTCCCAAAGGCAAGATGAGCTTTTGCCATCACTTGGTATTCGTCGTCCGTCATCTGTCGTCCGTCGTCCGTTAACTTTTCACATTTTAATCTTCTCCTCTGAAACCCCTCAGCCAAATGAACTGAAACTTGGTAGGAAGCATCTATGGAAGGTCATCTATACATATTGCTTATTTCGTCCCGATCCATTAACAAACATGGCTGCCACAGGCAATTCCTGTTTCTGATTGACCGATTTTTAACAATCATCTCCTCTGAAACCGCTTCGCCAAATGAACCGAAACTTGGTAGGCAGCATCTATGGAAGGTCCTCTGTAAATATTGCATATTTCGTCCCGATCCATTAACAAACATGGCCGCCACAGGCGACTCTTGTTTCTGATTAGGAAGCATCTATGGAAGGTCCTCTATAAAGACTGCTCATTTTGTCCCGATCCATAAACAAACATGGCCGCCACAGGCAATTCCTGTTTCTGATTGGTCGATTTCTAAAAATCTTCTACTCTGAAACAGCTTGGGCAAATGGACTGAAACGTGGTAGGAAGTATCTATGGAAGATCCTCTATGGGAATTGCTCATTCCGTTTTGATCCGTTAACAAACATGGCCGTCATAGGCAATTCTTGTTTCTTATTGGTAGATTTCTAAAACAGATTTTCCTCTGATACCGCTTGGCCAAATGAACCGTAACTTGGTAGGAAGCATCTATGACAGGTCCTTAATTGAATTGCTCATTTCGTTTTGATCCATTAACAAACATGGCCGCCACAGGCAATTCTTGTTTTAGATTGGTCGATTTCTAAAAATCTTCTCCTCTGAAACTGCTTAGCCAAAATAAACCGAAATTTGGTGGGAAGCACCTATGGAAGGTTTTGTATTAAGTTTCCTCAAAGCAGAATGAAAGGTGAGCGACATAGGCTCAATCCACTGAGCCTCTAGTGTTTTGTCCAGTGTATTGTCTGTGCTTGGATTTGGCCTCTGATCACTCCTCTGGTATTTTTAAGCTGCTCCTAAGTTAAAATGAAAAAAAAAATGCCACACTGTCGGAATAGTTTCAAATTCTTGGTACAGGCAAATACCACTCCGTCACCAAAGCTCAACGGAAAATTGTAGACACAGAGGTAAAATTGAAACCCATAGACACGTGCACTAACTCTCCTGGCTTGGTACAGAGTGCATGAAAAGTGCATGGGCTTAATTAGTTTTATGAAGCAAAACACTTCTCTCTTAGTGAAATGATGTGGTCATCTAAGTGTGTTCTACATGTGAGTAAACAGCACTGATGACAAATCTGATACTAAACTATAGAAAGTGAATTTAACATGATGTGATCTGAAAACTACAACCTATGCATAAGATTTGTTTATTGATAATTATTCCTTTGTTTTTCAGCATCTACTGTATTTCTAAATGATCAAATAGCTGACTTCGACTATGCCAGAGTAACACTATACAAGCATATTGACTGTTGTGCTCAAGATTATCACAAAATGTTGTGGTATTTCCAGAAAAAAGGAGAATCAAAATGGCAACTGTTTCCATGGTTTCCGATAGACAGCTTCAGTGATATGCAGCCTTCTCTGGAAAATAAAAACAAAACACTTGAAATTAAAAGAGTTGGATATGATAATAAAGGAATTTACAAGTGTGTTGCACTATCTCCAGAAAACAATGTTCTAGCAGAACACACCACAACCATAGAAGTTTTCTGTAAGTAACATATGAGTATTTTTATTCATTGCTTATTCTAACCAATAATATATATGGAAAGCAGTGTTTATAATTGACGTTCTGGGAGGGGGAAGGGTTAGGATTATTGTTGTTTAACATCACTTTCAACATTATTTTATTATATCGTGAAATTGTGGAGAAATAAAGGTAATAACAAAATTACCGAACTCCGAACAATCTTATAAAGGGAAAGTCAAAACTCATAATTATATAAACAGACAAAATCAGTCAACAACCGGAAAACTGTGAAAACCGTAATGACCCTGACTTGGTACAGGCATTTCTAAAGAAATGGTGGGTTGAATCAGATTTTAAGGCGCCAAAAAACATCGTTTAATAATTAGGAGAAAAACCACCAATCTTCTACACGTGATAATTATAGCACATACTATTTTGTAGATTACACAATGCAACGACGAGGTTTAAGCTCACAAAAGTTGCAAGAAAAAAACATGAACGAATTGCTAAATAGACAGATTTATAAAGAGACCATGGGTAATTTGTGTCTGTCAAAACAACACTGGATCATATACTCCTCCATTGTTTCTCTTATTGTCATATATACATCACAATAAAATGTCAACAGTCTCATCAACAGTCTAAGGCACCATAATGAAGAACAAAAGTATAATTTCATACCCAAAGTTTTGTTGGTTTCATGTTGTTTAAACTTTAGTTTTCTGTGTATTTTTGTTGTTGTCATTGTTTGTTTTTTATTTTCGCCATTGTAATGTATTGTCTGTTCTTCTTCGATTTACGGTTTCTGATTACCCCTTTGGTATATTCAAACTTTTCTCCCAATATCTAGCATTGCCGAAACGAGATAATACTGGACAATTATTGTGGCAGAACCAATATTATTGATGGACCAGTAATTGTAAATCTAGAACCAGTAGAATGATATCTCAAGTACATGGTACAAGTATTATCGATACTGGAAAACTGAAGAGCACAAGGTGTTCCATTTTTTGGCGATAATATCATTTACGGCCTTCTTAGGAGGTGGATTTCGTTACTGTCGACCTGGAATGGTTGTTGTCAGTTTTTCGTCGGACTTGTGTAAAATAACACTTCCAGGTTGACAGACAGGTATTTATGTTAACAATATTTATTTAGCCACACGAATAGACAATAGCCAGAGAGCACAAAAAGCTTATCCACCAAATAACTGACTGCAATGATGGTGATAACGTTAATGATGTTTATCCATGTTGCACACACAAGAAAATAACAACAAAGTAGAAAACACAATTGTCTAATGAACTGCAAGTATGTCTCAGCCGATTATTAATATACAATATCGTATAATATAGTGTTGAAAATATGAAATATTGTGTACAAGCTTTAGAAACAGGTAGAACATTCAGTCCTTAGCAAGCTCTAGAATTGGCATATTTCGAATCGATTGTTAATAAATATTATTTTTACCGAAAATGTGGACCAATTATGTTTATCCTGCAATGACAAAAAGTCAAAAACAACTGTCAAATTTTAATGAAAATAGCAGAAACACAATTTCTTACCATTTGAACTCGAACGAATCAGACATAAGGAGACTGTTATTTATATACTAGACGAATCATGGGACAAATCAAACAAAATATTCTTATACAAGCTAAGTAAGTATTGCTGATATTTAGTAGCTATTGTCGGCTTTATAAAATGCAGTGACGTCGTCAGTGGTGCTAGTGACTATTGTCACATATCCGGTAAAACGACATAGTGCTTGTCGAGGGTGAGAATATTATTGTCACACTTCCGATGAAGCCAAATAAGAGGTTGCTGAGTAGATAATTGGGTTGTCTAGCAGTGCCAGGGGAGACATATAGAGTTGTCACTGAAGACACAAAGAATTGTAAACATCATATGACTATAAATGATCAATACCAAGCATTATATACAGTTAGGTATAAAAATGGAAATTGGCGGACAGTAACTAGCTCTAAATCTGGTCCATAATCTATTGATTTGTTTGATAGATCCATCATATGCATGAAATACAACGAGGTCTAATTAAAAAGTATACATATTTCAAGATCAACAGTATGAAGTTTGTGGAAGTTGAAGTGGTTCCAATTCAATCTGAACAAATTATCCTTGCAGCATGCACTGACAGAGTAAAACCGGTAGCTTATGGACCCAAAGACAAATACACAAGTATAGGCCAGAACGTAACATTCACTTGTACTGGTGATTTTGGATGTAACAGTGATTCAGCCAGAGATGTCTCATGGTATGATGATCACTGGAATACTATGAACGATTCATCACTCCCGAGATATAAAGTCAGTAAAGTAGAAAGGTAGGCATAATTAATGCATTATTGGTGTTTAACGCCACTTTCAACAATATTTAAGTTATATTGCTATATCATAGCTCCGGAAGTGTTAGCAGTTCCTGCTTCACATGTGGCACCCGTCGTGTTACTGTTAAACGACACGAACATCATCTGATAGGAAAATCATGTTTGACACCAGTATACGTAAATAAATACAAATAACATCAATAAAACATGAACTCCCTACAACACAATTGGGAGTCAATAGAACCGAGCATCGTCTTTAAGCGAAAATCGTATCTTGCATCACAATACGGAACTAAACAACGTGAAGACATGTAATTTGACACGAACCCAACTATGACAAGTACAAAAATATCCAGGTGCTCCGGAAGGGTAGGAAGTTCCTACTCCATGAACACAAAGTATCCAAACGTCAAAACAGGATGCAAAATATATGTCTTTATTATATTGTTTTATGTTTCTGAAGAATTGTGTTCTTATTTTCTGTTTGTTTTCTCATTTGATCATTTTGTTCTATATTACATATTTACACTGTATTTCATATGGTATTAGTTGAATAGTGAAGTTCTAAAATATCTCGCTTACAAACGCAAAACAAATTCAGCAGACGACATATTGGTCCATTTTAAGACAGATATTCTTAGTTAGGGAGAGTCTGGGTAATGTTAAATGCATTTCTTTTTATAATTAGATTATTTACGGTAATTGCATATATATAGTCAATTACAAGTACATGTTTCACGCCTGATGAGTTTGGGTATCAAAATAACCAGTAAATAAATACTTTATCGAGTCTTGCTACAACACGTCACGTTTACTTTCCATTTCGGGGTATAAATGAAAAATCTTTTTTCAAGATAAGTTAACAGGACTGGTTAATTTATGAACATTGTTTGTGTTCATACATACATTTATATGATTGTTATAATTAATAAAATATGCTCGTTAAGTTGTAGCGAGTCACTCACTTTATTCATTCTTGTTTTATCTTATTATAGAAAAGACTATATTTATTTTCGTATGAGAGTATCGAAGGAGAAAATAAATTAAATGTTCCTTGGTCAAATATATTAGTCGGATTCTATATCACATTTTATTCCTAAAAATGAATTGGGTTTTATACTGTGTTATATGACTAATATTGTTTTCATTTTCAGGAGAAATTATACCATTGTTGAAGTTAACTTCACAATTATAGGAGTAACAAAGGAGGATTTCTCTAAAACGTTCGTGTGTTGGGTGTCGTCATCATATTCTCCTGGAAATCAACATTTCGACGTTAAGCTGATGAAAACAAGTTAGTTAGATATCGTATTTCTTACCATATTTAGAAAAGGTGTACCACTTTTCTTCTTGTCCAGTTTCATATATTACTTGAATCTAAAATGCAACAAATTACACATAAAATGTACAAAAAATCCGCACCCAGATTCAGTGCATAAAATCTGGAGATGAAAACGTACCCGGGACCAGTACATGAAATCCGTACTCGGACCAATTCATATACTAGTAATACAGACATGATACCTATAAGACGGACTCATACCCAGTACATAAAATATGGACTCAAGCCCTTCTGTAGTTAATGAAGCTTAAAATACTAAAGTACTAATAAATGTGTATGCACTGTATTTCTCGTAGATGTTTACAACCAGCCTGTCATTATTATCGATTCTGATACAGATTAAACTAACATTAACAATGTCACTCTCGCCATAACTACTCTTCGATTTACACAATTTAAAAACAATAAGAATATTTATACTTCAATTATGCATTTGGTGTTGTACAAACTTTATTATATATTATTGTTCATGTATTCAGTATGTCATGTTCATTGGCAATACAACATCCTGTAATATTGATTGTTGGCTAGTTTCTAGACGATTTATATATGTTTTTATAATATAATTAATAATAATAATTTTTTTATTTTCCAAATCAAATCCCCAAGGGGGCATTTACATTTAACAGTCATGAGTGTTTAACATATATAAAACAGTATATGACAGCAAAATCAGTACATATCAAGGACTAAACAATAAAATGATTTATTGAACAATAAAATGACTTGTCAATTAATATTGACCAATAAGGTATGTGCAGCTGTGTTGCTACTCTGGGTAATGGAAGCAATGTTTAATAGACTATTGTTCTGCTGCAATGGGCACCAAGGGACGGTGCTAAGGTTTGTTGAAGTTCTAACAAAACCTCCTCGTGTCCAATGCAACAGAACATAAGTATGTTCATTGATTATTTAGTTTATTAAGATAATACACATGTGTAACAAAAAAAACCAAAAAAGTGTTTTACTGAATATTCTTTTGCCGCAATGGACACCAAGGGACGGTGCTATAGGTTTGTTGAAATTGTAACAAAACCTCCTCGTGTCCAATGCAGGAAAACCATATGTATGTAATAAAACAATTAAAATGAGTATGTGTTATCATTAATTATTCTGTTTAAAGATATAAAATAAAAAAAGAGAATCATATTCAAACAATTTAATAGTAACTGTAGAGGTCTCATTTCAGCTAAGGACACCACGGGATGATGCTCAAGGTATTGTTATATGCAGACCTCCTGGTGTCCAGAGCAAAAAAGAGAGCCATGCTATTGCATGTTCTTTAGAATAAATGTTGCTATAATAGTGAGGACTGATGTTTCCTCTGTATTCATTAACAAAACAAGTTTGTCCTTTGAATTTAAACGTTTGAAATTAGGACAGCTTTTTGCTATCTCCTTAAGTAGAAGATTTCGATCATTTTCAAGTTCATTACAGTGAAACAGAAAATGATATTCATCTTCCACTTCCCGAGGAGCAACGCTCACATTTTCTATCTTGTAGGAGAGTACCCTGGTATCTACCAGTCTCAATTTTCAATTGATGACAGGAAATACGTAGCTGTGTAAGGCATCTCCTCTGCTCAAAACTTTTTAGAACAGACAGATATTTTTCTCTGCCAAAGTTAGATTTGAATGTAATATAAGTTCTAAGTTTTCCATTTGTTTGTTGAAGCATTTGGTCTCTCCACAATTCAGTAAAGTTTGACTTTAAATGAATTTTTGCTTTATTTTTGAAGCTACTTAACTTTATACAAAATTGGTCCAAATTTTTAATTTCTGGTATTTGTTCCAAAATTGTATGGATTGAACCATACCAAGAAGTTGTCTTAGATTCGAAAAGTGTTTTAGATGTTATATATGCATCTTGAAGAATTGGAAATGTTGAATCTAAAGTCTCTAATCGATGCCAGTAATTAAGCATAGATTTGAATATATCATAATAAATGGGAAATCTTTCCCACTCTGACAGGACAACAACATTTGTAGATTTTTTATGAACTCCCAAAATAAATTTTCAGAATTATATATAGTTTGATGTGTAGTCACGTCGAGATGTCTGTATCAAGGACAGAGCCCTTCCCTCAAGAATCTTCTACACGTCAAGATGTCTGGATCAAGGACAGAGCCCTCCTTCCCTCAAGAATCTGCTAGCTTTAAGACAGTGTATACTATTATTTATTTGTACAGAATTCAAGAGCAAGCTTGTAATAATATTACAAGCTTGTTCTTTAATTCTGTATAAATAAATTAGAAACTAAGTCGTTTTTAGATAATGCACCTCATCTTAATGCAGAACAAGCGTGCCAAGCCTAATATATACAATTTTTAAATACTAGTATAAAAATCAAAAAAATCTGTGGGAACTTGTTAGTGACTTCGTTTGTTGGTAACCCTTGATTAATGTACATATGTTTTATGCAGAAATAATATTGATTCATAGTTCTGCTTAGACACGCTTTGATTCTACACAAGACATAGACATCATCGGATGAAACGGACCGGGTTTATTAACTGGGAAATCTCAGTATATGACATGATGTATGTAATTATTATTTCAGGTCTAGAAGTACATACAGTAATACCAGCTGAAGTTCTCACAGGGATAGGGAGTGCAATGGCTTTCGTACTGATAATAGTTATAATTATGGTGGCATTATTTTATCCCAAAGTGAAGCTAATAGCCCTGTCCCATTTACCCAACTGTCATCTTGATGATATCGGTAAATATTACTGAAATAAGTTTGAATGTGTTGTATTAGTAAATAAAGTCCAGTGGGGGGATTATGTTGCATTAGTGCAATATGCCCAGTGGTTTGTTTGTGTCAATTAGTGAAATAAATCTAGTAGTTTTATGGTGTTATATTAGTGAAATAAGTGCAGTGGGTTTAGGGTGTTGTATTTGACCAATTATGATAAACAAGTTGTCAATAATAAATAATGACAGATCAAACAGTACAAAAATAGAAAATATTAATAAGTTAAGTGAGATCACAAAGTATAAAATTGTATTTTATATTCCATAAGGACCAACAAACATTCTCTTATGTTGAGAAAGTCATATGAAGGATACAATTAAGTATATCCAGCCTCTTTATTTCAAAATGTAAGGCTTTTTTACTTTACTTAATTTAAAACTCCTTTAATGGTTATATTGTCGACCATTAATTTTATTTTTGATTTTCAATTCTATAAGAATAATTTATTATTGCTAATGAGAGGCAACACAAACTCCTACAAAATCGGTGTTGGACAGCAGTTCTTGTTCCATGTGTGGAACCCTCCATGTTACTCAGGGTATTGATCAAAGTAAATGATGTCATTGTTTTCTTTGTCTTCATTCTGTGTATTTTCCACATGTCCCTATATTGTCCATTTTTGATTGCCCCTTTCGCTTTTCTCTGGTGTTTATTGAAAGGGAGCACAATTAGTGCTCATTGGAATGTAAACAGCATGTTGGAAACACAGGAACCAAATACAACAAATATGTTGTTGATCAATGTCAGTCTTCAGAGCACGTTTTGTTAGAATCAGACTGTTTTTTACAAGGTAGGACTTGTCTCTACCCAAAAAGGATAATAGTATCTATCTTGGCTATGTAGACCAAGAAGAAAAAACAAAGTTAAGCCAATTCCTTTGGTCGGTTTTTAATTATGTTAGTGCAAGGGATGGTAGTAAAAAATGCAAGAGAAATAAAGAGACAATAAAAGTAGATACCTACAATATTATGTTATTACTATGATGAAATAAAGAGACAATAAAAGTAGATATCTACAATATTATGTTATTACTATGATGAAATAAAGAAACAATAAAAGTAGATATCTACAATATTATGTTATTACTATGATGAAATAAAGAAACAATAAAAGTAGATATCTACAATATTATGTTATTACTATGATGAAATAAAGAAACAATAAAAGTAGATATCTACAATATTATGTTATTACTATGATGAAATAAAGAAACAATAAAAGTAGATATCTACAATATTAGGTTATTACTATGATGAAATAAAGAAACAATAAAAGTAGATATCTACAATATTATGTTATTACTATGATGAAATAAAGAAACAATAAAAGTAGATATCTACAATATTAGGTTATTACTATGATGAAATAAAGAAACAATAAAAGTAGATATCTACAATATTAGGTTATTACAATGATGAAATAAAGAAACAATAAAAGTAGATATCTACAATATTATGTTATTACTATGATGAAATAAAGAAACAATAAAAGTAGATATCTACAATATTATGTTATTACTATGATGAAATAAAGAAACAATAAAAGTAGATATCTACAATATTATGTTATTACTATGATGAAATAAAGAAACAATAAAAGTAGATATCTACAATATTAGGTTATTACTATGATGAAATAAAGAAACAATAAAAGTAGATATCTACAATATTAGGTTATTACAATGATGAAATAAAGAAACAATAAAAGTAGATATCTACAATATTATGTTATTACTATGATTGTTTTACAAAATTAGAGAGATTTTGATGTAATGAACTCCAATATATCTTTAGATTGCTTGAGGATCCACATCTGATTCACTCCACTACTGGAGTAGATGGTGCCACAGTACTTGTAAAAACAAGATTTGACTGCTAATAAAATCGATAAAGAATTTCCAGAACGAGTTTTCGTGGAACATATATTGACTCCACAATATGCAAAATGAACTGGTGTATATAAATCAGGTGTACATACATGTTCATTAAATACATTATTCTAGAGAATGTTTTTTTCTTTCCATACAGATTCGATTCCACCGAGAGAAGAACAAACATTACAAATATTTGTTAACTGAAAGATCTAATTCTAACATAGTTGGGTTAAATGTTCAGACCTATACACAAATGATTACTTCCTAATAAGACCTTTTTGTATTTCTATAGGTGATAAAGAATACCATGCTTTGATTCTACATGATGAAGTCGAATCTGACATTAATTTTGCAAGAGAACTACAGAAACAATTAGAGGCAGATTCCTACAATATTGTGTTATCTGGAGATATCACAGCAGGACATGGTAATTTTATATTTTTACTTAAATACTAACTTTTATAAAAGGGGGTCGTGACCCTGATCTGATTGACATTTGATTTGAATATATCGGTACCTATGTAATAAGAACTTATCACCTCTTCAGTTGTGAACTCGAATCTCGTCGGTGGCCAGTAGTACTTGACACAACTTTACGTCATGAGTTTGTCAGTACGTCATCGAGTTTGTCAGTACGTCATGAGTTTGTCAGTACGTACAGGCATGTATGTAGTAGTACTTGACACAACTTTACGTCATGAGTTTGTCAGTACGTACAGGCATGTATGTAGTAGTACTTGACACAACTTTACGTCATCGAGTTTGTCAGTACGTACAGACATGTATGTAGTAGTACTTGACACAACTTTACGTCATGAGTTTGTCAGTACGTACAGGCATGTATGTAGTAGTACTTGACACAACTTTACGTCATGAGTTTGTCAGTACGTACAGGCATGTATGTAGTAGTACTTGACACAACTTTACGTCATGAGTTTGTCAGTACGTACAGGCATGGGTATGTAGTAGTACTTGACACAACTTTACGTCATGAGTTTGTCAGTACGTACAGGCATGTATGTAGTAGTACTTGACACAACTTTACGTCATCGAGTTTGTCAGTACGTACAGACATGTATGTAGTAGTACTTGACACAACTTTACGTCATCGAGTTTGTCAGTACGTACAGACATGTATGTAGTAGTACTTGATACAACTATACGTCATCGAGTTTGCCAGTACGTACAGACATGTATATAGTAGTACTTGATACAACTTTACGTCATGAGTTTGTCAGTACGTACAGGCATGTATGTAGTAGTACTTGATACAACTATACGTCATCGAGTTTGCCAGTACGTACAGGCATGTATGTAGTAGTATTTGACGCAACTTTACGTCATCGAGTTTGTCAGTACGTACATGCATGTATGTAGTAGTACTTGATACAACTTTACGTCATGAGTTTGTCAGTACGTACAGGCATGTATGTAGTAGTACTTGATACAACTTTACGTCATGAGTTTGTCAGTATGTACAGGCATGTATGTAGTAGTACTTGATACAACTTTACGTCATGAGTTCGTCAGTATGTACAGGCATGTATGTAGTAGTACTTGACACAACTTTACATCATCGAGTTTGTCAGTACGTACAGGCATGTATGTAGTAGTACTTGACACAACTTTACATCATCGAGTTTGTCAGTACGTACAGGCATGTATGTAGTAGTACTTGATACAACTTTACGTCATGAGTTTGTCAGTACGTAAAGGCATGCATGTAGTAGTACTTGACACAACTTTACATCATCGAGTTTGTCAGTACGTACAGGCATGTATGTAGTAGTACTTGATACAACTTTACGTCATGAGTTTGTCAGTACGTACAGGCATGTATGTAGTAGTACTTGATACCACTTTACGTCATGAGTTCGTCAGTATGTACAGGCATGTATGTAGTAGTACTTGATACAACTTTACGTCATGAGTTTGTCAGTACGTACAGGCATGTATGTAGTAGTACTTGACACAACTTTACGTCATGAGTTTGTCAGTACGTACAGGTATGTATGTGGTAGTACTTGACACAACTTTACGTCATGAGTTTGTCAGTACGTACAGGCATGTATGTAGTAGTACTTGACACAACTTTACGTCATGAGTTTGTCAGTACGTACAGGCATGTATGTAGTAGTACTTGATACAACTTTACGTCATGAGTTTGTCAGTACGTACAGGTATGTATGTAGTAGTACTTGACACAATTTTACGTCGTGAGTTTGTCAGTACGTACAGACATGTATGTAGTAGTACTTGATACAACTTTACATCATCGAGTTTGTCAGTACGTACATGTATGTATGTAGTAGTACTTGACACAATTTTACGTCATGAGTTTGTCAGTACGTACAGGTATGTATGTGGTAGTACTTGATGCAACTTTACGTCACGTCGATCTTTCTTGTATATTTTCACTCCGTGAGAACTAAAACATCAATAAAATTAACTTATAAATATCATTTAATATCATCTACAAAGTAATGCAATACTTCTACATGTTTTTTGCGTTATTTCAATAGTAGACTCTAATCGACTCTAGTCGACTCTGTTTAGTATCACCCGTTAAAAAAAGGTGGGAATCTTATCTACACGGTTAGGAACTGGGCAGGTGGTAAGTTACCCAGTGTGTCCCTGAACTCCTCCACGGAACTGGCTGTTGTTGCTGCCAATGGAAGGTTGTTCCATTCCCGGATGGATCTTGGGAAAAAGGAGTTTCGGTAGACATCCTTCCTGGTTGATGGAATCCGAAAGGTATTCTGACCTCTAGTCCTGGAGTCTGATGGAAGAAGATATGCTTCTGCCGGAATAGCCACTAGGTTATGCTGGATCTTAAATAGCAAAAGGAGGCGGATCTTAACCCTCCTAACCTGGAGTGGTTCCCATCCAAGTTGGATTACCATCTGAGTGACACTTTCTGGCTGTCTGTCTGTGTAATTCTTGGTGGTAAATTGTGCCGCTCGTCTCTGTACCTTTTCTAGTTGGTTAATTTACCCGGTGTTATATGGGTCTCATATAGATGCAGCATATTCCAAGGTTGGGCGAACTATAGCTTCATCGGCTCTGGCTCGTGCTGATGTTTTGCACCCTCTAAGATTTCACTTGAGGAAGTCTAGTGTCCTATTTGCTCTTGTTGTGATGTTGTTGATATGGTCATCCCATCTTAGGTTCTTGTTGATTGTAACGCCCAGGTACTTACTAGAGTCAACAACATCAAGTTGGTGGTTATGTAGTGTGTAGTTAGCTGGGACGGTACTTCGCTTAGATGAAATCTGGATGACTACACATTTTTCTGGATGGAAAGCCATTTGCCACTGCTTTTCCCAGTCTTCCAGTGCTGCTAGGTCTTGTTGCAGGTCCTCTGTGTCTTTCCTACTGTAGATGGGCCTGTATAATAGGCAATCATCTGCGAAGAGGCGTGCCTCTGAGTTGGTGACTTCTGGAAGGTCATTGATGAAAGTTAAGAAAAGCAGTGGACCGAGAACGGTTCCCTGTGGTACTCCTGATAACACTTCTGCTGTTGATGAAGTATGACCATCGAGGAGGACTTGTTGCAGTCTATTGTTGAGGAAGTCCTTGGTCCATTGTAGGGTTCGTCCATGCACTCCGTAGTACTGTAGTTTGTGGAGAAGCCTCTGGTGAGCTACAGTGTCAAACGTTTTTGAGAAGTCAAGTAGTATAATATCTACTTGACCCCCATCGGCTAGGGTACGTGCGATGCTGTCAATGGTGACTGATAACTGGGTCTCACCGGAACGTTTGGATCTGAAGCCGTGTTGTTTGTCACTCAGGATGTTGTGTATGTCGTAATGATCCATCACCTGAGTATGGACGATATGCTCTAAAACCTTACAAGCTATTGAAGTCAGAGAGACGGGGCGATAGTTGGATGCTTGATGTCGGTCACCTTTCTTGAAAACCGGTACAATTAAAGCTGATCGCCACTCATCTGGTATAGTGCCTGTGTTGACAGATATCTGGAATATCTTTGTCAGAGCTGGAGCTATGTAGCTGGCATATTCATGGAGTAGTCTGGCTGGAATACCATCTGGACCTGTGGCCTTGTGACTGTTGATATTGTTGAGCAGTTTCAGCACTCCAGCTTCACCAATGTGTATATCTGGCATATCAGGATATGGACTTTGACCCTTCTCTGGCATAGATGTCATATCTTCCCTGGTATATACAGAGTAAAACTGGTCATTTAGTATCTCAGCTTTGATCTCGGTATCGCTGTATAGGAAGCCATCGTCTTTTCTGAGTGAAGTAACACCTTGGGAGTCTTGTTTCTTACTCTTCAGGTAGGACCAGAACTGTTTGGTATTGTTCTTCATGTCTCCAAATATGGTGTTGTCGACATATTGGTCGTGGGTTTTCCTAGCCTCTCTTTGTACTGTTGTTTTTAGCTGTTTGTATCTGGCCCAATCTTTTGTCTTGTTTGTGTGTCTGGCTCTGGAAAATGTTTTTTGTCGTCTACGTAGTAAACGTTTGATGTCGGTTGTCATCCATGGGATTGATGGTCTTTTTCTGGAGATCTTCGATGGTACAAGATCAGTAATGATTACTGACATAGCATTTTTGAAATCATTCCATATGTCGTTTACTGATGTGTATTGTGTCCTCATGATCTTTTCTGTTGCATCTTGTATATGGCTGCCTATGATGGATTTATCAGCTTTATTCCACAATAAGATCTTTCTTGGGCTAGAACGTTGTTGGTGTGTAGTCAGTGCAAGGTCTATTAGCACGGTATCATGGTCGCTTCTGCCCAATGCCGGTAATGCTTTACACTGATCAATGATCGTAGGATGTGATGTGAAGTGTATTTTGTCCACGATTAGGGAAAAGTACCATCTGTTCTAAAGCTAGGTCATGTTGCATGGACATAAGCTCTTCGTTTTCCCGCCTTGGTAATTGATGGCCCTTCACCGTGGAGGATTCCCAGTCTATGTCTGGCAGGTTGAAGTCGCCCCCTAGGATGAAATACGAAGACTGGTACTGTGATCTAACTGTAGTAATGTCTTTCACTAGTAGTTCAATGTATTCTCCATCGGTTCTGTTGGGTGGTCTATAGGCTGCTGATATGATGACTGCTTTTCCATGGAGCAGCTTCACTTTAATGCCAATGAACTCCGTGGTTTTGCCGATGTGTACTATTGAACCTACAAGTGAGCGTCTACAAGCTATGAATACACCTCCATGTGGGTCGCTTCCTCTATCACGTCGAAAAACCTCAAAGTCGTTGGGTATAAATTCTGACGAGTTCATATCTTTAGTTAACCATGTCTGGTTGTGACGAGTCGATAGCCATTTGTAAATCAGCTGATTTGTTTGTTATGCTTTGGAAGTTTATTTCTAATAATCTTAATTTATCTCTTGGCTTATGGTGGTTCATTCTTTTGGGTGACGATGCTGCTGTCGGTTCTCCGAGTTGACTGATGGATGAGTCACCTGTGATGTTATGTAGGCTAGACGATAAACTTGAGAACGAGTTTGAAACAGACATGACTGATTCATACAGTATTGTGGTATGGTTTGGAGTGTCACATTTGTTACATGTCCATGATACTGGTGTGTTTGAAAGAGTTTCATACATAGATGTTGATATTCCCATACAAGCTGTGTGAAACCATTGGTCGCATTTATCGCATGCAACTGATTTTTTATTCCAACGGCATGTCTTGTTGCATGAACCACATGGGTACTTAATTGATCTTGGACCTGGGTTACATTCAATTCCTCCTATAGCAAGTAATAATAAATTACATTTGGTGTAGGGGCCATGGTAGTACATTCGTTGGTGTACTGACGACTCTTTTGACCGGTGGAAAAGTGATGTTTCTGTCGAGATACGGGTTAATGGTATGCATGGTACGTAACCAGCTTCTTGGAGGATAAAATGTTCATATACCTCTATACCTGTACTATTATTGTACTTTAGTGTCACTAAGTATAACTGAAATGCTGTACAAAATATCCTGTTCATAATGTGGTTTGCTCCCGGGTTTTGTTTACTATCGTGAACCATCTCCAGAACATATCCGTGGTCATTTGTGAAACATATATTCCGTAAAACTTTTGAAGCAATGACATCAACTTACAACCATTTGGAACCATTGATCCAGTAGCTTCCTTGTTAGCTCAGGAATATCTGATCAACTGAGAGATATATACTCTATATGCAGGTGCTACTGTAATGTTGTTGCTACATATAAATGGAACGTTCCAATTGGAAAATTGAGATCATCTCTTTTGTATTAAAGTTGCGTTCTTATCTGCCCCTCACTGCCAATTTCGAGGTGTATGTCAAGGTATGAAGCAGACCAGCTATTTCCTTGTTATTCATTATTTCAAGCTCAACTTAAATCACAAAACTTTAGAATTATTTAGTGAAACGGTGTAATCTTATATAAAAGGATCGTGTTAGCTTCTTTTCGTTTTTCTTGAGAAGCCCATGTATGAAGTCTGCCAATAAAGGAACAAGTCTAATAAAAAAAATATCATAGAACCAAATGCAAAATCGATACCCATAACACACATGTACGAAGGTTCACCTTTCTCACTTGGTACAGGCACTTTAATAAAAAGTTGTGGATGTTAAACCGTAGTAGATATATATCTTAATTAACTTAATTGTTTACTGTGTGGATTTGAGCTTATATAGAATAATAATTTTGCTCTATATTGATTAATAAATCGACATCTAATTAATCATTTAAAAATGTGTGTGACTTATTTCAGGAATCTTAGATAGGATACAAGACTACGCAGAACAAAGCAAGAGTTTAATAATAATTTATCCTTTGGGTAGTTACACTGAAAACTTCGACAGAATGCTTGCAGCACAAAACTATTTTAAACCCAATCTTATAACAGTTGTAAAAAAGAGAACAGAAAGTCAAAGGCCAATCCGAACTTTGGAGGATAAAGGTTTGGTAAAGCTCTTCTATTCATCAAGACAAAACAACATCTACTGCCATTACAACTTTTATTGTAAACTAAAGCTGCGCATGCCTAGGAAGGTAGACAAAAGAGGAGTGTGTTGTTTAAAAGGTGCTCCAGAGGAACGAAGGGCCGAAATTAATAATCTCTTGACTGGAACTTCACCAAATGTATCTCCCTTTACTGATGACCAACTTAATTTTGAAAACTATAGAAAATAATGGAATAGTTTAAAGAAATAATTGTCTTTGTGGTTTTTAAAAAGATATAATGTATTGGTTTTATTTGTCAACTATGTTGTGTTATTATGCAATAAATTAATTTTAGAGTCACATGTCATTTTATACGTGGTTTTTTGGGGGTTTAGAAAGTTGAGGTTATTTGTCAATGTACTGAATCTAAAAATAAACATCGTTCTCAAGGCGTCGCGTGCCGTTGTCATCAGGTGATTTTCTTTAAAAGAGGCACCTTTGGGGTTATTTATATCCATTTCCGATTATTTGCCTTATTTTAAAAAATAAATATATTTTTCAATATCATAGCAAAAAAAGTTTGAATTAATTTATAAGGATTGATCAAAATTATTTGTTCGATTCATTCGAAATAACCTCAATCAGGTTATTCGCTACGCTGGTTACACAGTGTGTACAACTTGATTGAGGTTATTTATTCATGAATGGAACAAAAATTGCGATCAATCCTTAATTGTCTTACCAATAGTTTTTAGTACAAAAGGTTTAAGATATAATTATTTTAAATGCATAAATTGTCTGAATTGGATAGGGTGATATTTCTTTTATTAAAAATTGATATATTTTTAAATTGGTACATAAAACCAAGCTATGATAAGATGTATATAACTGATGTTAATAAACCGGACATGGTACATAAAACGTGGAACCAGTATATGAAATTAGGTCCTGGACAAAGTACATAATTCGATAAAATTTGATAGAAATGTAAGTCCTTGCTTGGGAAGGGATTAATATATCACATGTACAATGCAGAGTCAGTGAATGAATAACTGATGAAAGTGATAAACAATTTGCTTTTGATTTTGATTGTGTTTAACGCCGCTTTCAGCAATATTTCAGCTATATCATGGCGACCAGTTTTAGTGGTGGAAGAAGACGGCGTACCCAGATAGAACCACCGACCATGGGCAAACAACTGGTGAACTTTATCACTTGCTGCTGTAAGTCGAGTGCACCCTTTTTGTAATTTACAAAGCCTGACGTGAACCCACGTCGTATTGGTGATAGGTTTGTATGAATTGTTAGGTAATCCAACTACCTAACTTCTTGAGCCACCCGGGCCCCCGATAAACAATCAGAACTGTCTTTAATCATTTTAATATCAATTAGTGTTAAATATCCAATGAAATCGTCCAAGAGACTCGAAATGAAATAGTACATATAATGACATCGAAATCGTCCGAGATACCCCTAATAAATTAGTACATATAAAATTAATGATATTTTAATTTACAGCAGTAAAATTAATAAGGGGTCAATTTATTTAAATTTTTTAGCAAAAACGTAATTAAATTGACAATCATTGCAATAATTAGAACGATATCTGTATGTAGCAAAAAGACACTTTATCCCATTATTTTATAAACAGGAATTACAACTATTTCATTAACAATAATCACTAATTACAAAATTATCAAAATCGGCCACATTTATTGGCAAGAAAACGATTTAATTGACCTTCACAACTGTCATAAAAGACCAATGGAAATAGACATGGAACCTACTATCAGCCTGAACCCACACAATATCTCCTACTTGTAGATCAGCAGCAACAACAGAGGTGCCGGCATCAATATTATTATCATTGGAAAGACGGAGAGTTGACACTGTATTACCATTAAGTTGAACAGAGAACTGAGTATTTGCTGTAGGTGAATTCATCACTACAGAGATTTGGTAGAGTCCGTCTTTCTCACATGTAAATCGTCCACTGTTCCTCACTGCAGCTAAATCTACTATTCCTACGTGTGTTCGTACCTCGTCGAACCTGATAAGGGTGTGGTCGGAAACAAAACCATCGACATAAACACATGCTGTCAGTGCCACTGAAAAAAAAGTAAAACATTTGATACAATAGATATTCTCAAAACCGTGTGTACAATTAGTATTATTTAATTACTTATTCATAATTACATGCAAAACACGTATGGTATCATAAAAATCACACGGTACCATCCTTTTTCCCGAGTTTACCCCACACAGTGACATAGTTTCACAAGAGATATTCCATTTTATGGAAATGTTCCTTTTTTTGTTTTTTACAAATATGTGCAAATGCACATGTGTGTCTTTTGTTTTGATAACATCTTAGATATATAATTTAGTGCGCAGAACCGTTTCTGTAATAAGTGGTTGGTTTGTGGAGTTTAACGCCACTTTCAACAATATATCAGTAGCCCTTTTCACAAAAATTCGTAACTATAGTCCTAACTTTTTCACTTAAGATTATCTTACGACAATTCCTAAGTCCTTTTCACAAAGATTATCGTACGACAAATTTTAATCTTACGACTAAAATTACACTTACGATAAAAAATTATTCCTTAGGTGTACTCGATACAACATTATGTGATAAAGTTTGCCAGTGAATTGTCAATGGTTTTCTCCGAGTACTCCAGTTTTCTCCACCAATAAAACTGACCGATATATTGTTGAAAGGGGCGTTAAACACCATAAACCATCTTCCTTAGCAACTTAGTTTCATTTCCATAGCACAACAAAGCATTTTTTTTTAATAAAATTATTCTATAAAATATCCCCGGCACTAATTTATTAGCCGTTTTTATGCTATGATGTGTTTGTATGTTTATATTGAATTTTTATCTAATACAAAAAAATGTATATGAATCGGTCACCAATAACTGCACAAAATATGAACGGGTATGATTTTCGTATAGAGGAACATTTCTAATGCATGTAAATTAAAATGATCTATGATAATTATCATTACTTGAAGTTGTGCGTCATCATCCACGCGTGGTTACTTTGGGTAGAAGTATTTTTTAAGGGAGTGCATCTGGAGTGTGAAAAAAAACCTATTCATATAATTCATTTTATCGGTTATTTGTCAGCAAAATATTTACCTCTGTTTTCCAATTAATCCCATTCCACATAAAATTAAACGCTTGTTCTTTTACTGATGAAAATTTATCCCGATTTTTCTGAGATAACCCAAATTAAGATGTGTTTATCATCTATCAATCATGAAGACGAATAAATATCCCTGTTATATATTAATATTAATATAACAGAAGAATGTACACAAGTGTATGTATTGCCAGAATGTTCGATGATCATCGAAGTTGCTAGAAATTAATAAATTATATTACTAATATAAAGGCAAAATCAAAACGATATCATTGGATCCAGAAAATTCCAGTCCAAAAGCGGCTGTTCATACATCAAGTTCATGTATTGACAATTTCCGCTTTTGTTTGTCTATAAACAAGAACGGTCGAATCATACGTTTTCAATGAATGAATCAAACGACGAAAAGAAAAGCTCCATCCGGATGGGGCAGTATTAACTAGAATCACCCGAAAGGACAAGCACAGAAAGTACAGACCAATTAGTGAAATGAGGAATGCGTTAAAACTAAACCAATAGTTCTTTGAAGGGTTAAAATATCGTGATCGATCAGTCGTGAGTTGAACAATTCGCATCACGGTTGTTCAAAAAAAAGTTTTACTTTAGGTTCTTATAATCTGAAAAAAACATACTGTTAACAATTATCCGACAAAATTAAAACTCAAAGTCAAGTTTTTTTGGTCTGATAAAAATGGTGTGGTTGGTTCAAAATTGTCGTTCAAATAAATGTCTGTAATTCCTCTAATCCCCAGAGCTTAAGGCCCCCTGGGCACCCTACCAGGACCCCCTGGGGACCTTAAGCGGTCCCCAGACCCCTCGCCTACTCACGCCACCCCCTAACCACAAATCCGAGTCCGCCCCTGTTTATAGTAGTCTGAATACACGATCTATCATATCAAATGTTGTCTTTATTATATAATTGTTTAGATATTTTATATGCACCACGTGTGTACTATGTGTATCTAAACAATATAGTTATAATGACACATTCAGGATATGTGTATTATATCTCATACAAATATAAATACAGTAGTGGAAAAGAGGTCACATATCTAATAATCGACAAAACTAAAATAAATGTTTGGAAAATCCCGATTCATTAGACAACTTACCTGGTCGCGTAGGCACATTGTTATATTACATATTTTAAACATCCGTTTTAGTGCAGTTGACAAGATCTAGCCATGAAGGTCGTCATATATTTTCTGTTGCTGGTAGTTGTGAACCAGATTTCCTGTAATTGTATTCCGCCATCATCTAATACTTACAATGGTAAGTGTAATTGTTCGTTTCGTCAAAGACACCTTTCTACATCTTTATGATCATACCATTAAACCAATTCTAACTTATGGGAGTGAAATTTGGGGTATGTTTTCTGTTGATTCGTCCAGATGTTGGAAAAATATTGCAGTTATGTCTGAGCTTGGACGTTATCCTATATATTTCTCTGTAATTTTAGCTATGTTAAAATATTGTCACAGATTAGAAGGTCAACAGGTTTACTATTTGATGCTTATATATGTAATAAAGAGTTACATTTTAGTCAAATCAATACATAGTATTCGAATATATTATGTATAGGAGAATGTCCGAGTAATTCTCCATTCCTTAAAAATAATGGAGCCGAGGCCCCGAAAGGGCCGAGGCCCATTGGTTTTAAGGAATGGAGAGATACGAGGACATTCTCCAACTTAAAATCCACCCATTGTACTTTAATAATTTTATTAATTATTAATCTTGTAACAAAAAAATTTAAATAAATTGTTTGTTATTCCCTTTTGCAATTTTAAACAGGTTGAGGTTTTTGACCTTTAAACTCTAGCTCCGCCCCTGTACATATTGTTCACAACTCTCCATTCCTTAAAAATAATGGAGAGTTTAGACAATAGATTTACATCACAGGTGGATTTTAAATATTATGGATGAATTGAAGTTCAGGAGTTTAAATATCAAATTAAGTCAGTTGTGTAAACAAGTAAAAGATAATATGTGTAACAGTTTTCTTGATTTTTGGAATGGAGAAAGGGTAGATGCCATTGGCAGCAACAGAGGTAAATTAGATACATACTTTTACATTAAGACCCATTTTGGGAAAGAGAAATATTTTGAAATTAATAATTTTAAAATTCGACAGTCTATCTGTGAGATAAGAGTCAGTGCTCATTCATTAAATATTGAAACTGGCAGATATAAGAACATTATAAGACCAGAAAGAAAATGCACAAATTGTTCTAAGGGAGATATTGAAGATGAGAAACATTTTATTGTCGACTGTCCCTTATATGAAAATATTAGAGTAAAATGTTTTGATAAAGTTATTGACTTGTGTCCAAATTTTAGATACATGGACACATCATCAAAATATGTCTGGCTATTTACCAATGAACATGAACAAGTTTAAAAAAAATTAGGTAGCTTTATTGAAGAATGTTTTTTGCTGCGAGGACACACCTAATCCTATAGATATCATTAGGTTAGGTGAATTATTATAGTTATTATACATGTTATATTAAATGTGAATTGATTTATGGTGGTATTTGATAGACTCTGATCTGACCGTGCAGTCACTGAACACAAATATGTTTTCATGTTTTGTTTTTTGTGTGTGTTTACATGTATCTTTGTATGTCTCCAATCATTTCAATCATTGTATTAAATTGTTTGCCCCTTGTGGGACCTTAATTGGCAATAAAAAATTCTTATTCTTATTCTTATTCTATTTAAATCACACGTTCTACCGGCACCCTTCTGTTAAAATTTGGAACGATGAATCTCAATACATTTTTGGCATATTTAAAATTCTTTTAATAAAATGAAAAATAGAAAATACCACTGTACGAACGGTAAAAAATTCAATAGGAAAATCGTAGAAACAGGTAAAAATATATACCCCAAACACAGATATATCCTTCATGGTTATATAAACACTTCAGTAAAAAGTTGTATGGACCCAAATAATATGATCCTTTTCCCTGTTTTCATCTAGTGTCGTTTTTTAAGACCATTATAATTGTATTCTATTTCTTTTTTAGCTGACCTTGCCAAAGGCAAGATGAGCTTTTGCCATCACTTGGTATTCGTCGTCCGTCATCTGTCGTCCGTCGTCCGTTAACTTTTCACATTTTAATCTTCTCCTCTGAAACCCCTCAGCCAAATGAACTGAAACTTGGTAGGAAGCATCTATGGAAGGTCATCTATACATATTGCTTATTTCGTCCCGATCCATTAACAAACATGGCTGCCACAGGCAATTCCTGTTTCTGATTGACCGATTTTTAACAATCATCTCCTCTGAAACCGCTTCGCCAAATGAACCGAAACTTGGTAGGCAGCATCTATGGAAGGTCCTCTGTAAATATTGCATATTTCGTCCCGATCCATTAACAAACATGGCCGCCACAGGCGACTCTTGTTTCTGATTAGGAAGCATCTATGGAAGGTCCTCTATAAAGACTGCTCATTTTGTCCCGATCCATAAACAAACATGGCCGCCACAGGCAATTCCTGTTTCTGATTGGTCGATTTCTAAAAATCTTCTACTCTGAAACAGCTTGGGCAAATGGACTGAAACGTGGTAGGAAGTATCTATGGAAGATCCTCTATGGGAATTTCTCATTCCGTTTTGATCCGTTAACAAACATGGCCGTCATAGGCAATTCTTGTTTCTTATTGGTAGATTTCTAAAACAGCTTTTCCTCTGATACCGCTTGGCCAAATGAACCGTAACTTGGTAGGAAGCATCTATGACAGGTCCTTAATTGAATTGCTCATTTCGTTTTGATCCATTAACAAACATGGCCGCCACAGGCAATTCTTGTTTTAGATTGGTCGATTTCTAAAAATCTTCTCCTCTGAAACTGCTTAGCCAAAATAAACCGAAATTTGGTGGGAAGCACCTATGGAAGGTTTTGTATTAAGTTTCCTCAAAGCAGAATGAAAGGTGAGCGACATAGGCTCAATCCACTGAGCCTCTAGTGTTTTGTCCAGTGTATTGTCTGTGCTTGGATTTGGCCTCTGATCACTCCTCTGGTATTTTTAAGCTGCTCCTAAGTTAAAATGAAAAAAAAAATGCCACACTGTCGGAATAGTTTCAAATTCTTGGTACAGGCAAATACCACTCCGTCACCAAAGCTCAACGGAAAATTGTAGACACAGAGGTAAAATTGAAACCCATAGACACGTGCACTAACTCTCCTGGCTTGGTACAGAGTGCATGAAAAGTGCATGGGCTTAATTAGTTTTATGAAGCAAAACACTTCTCTCTTAGTGAAATGATGTGGTCATCTAAGTGTGTTCTACATGTGAGTAAACAGCACTGATGACAAATCTGATACTAAACTATAGAAAGTGAATTTAACATGATGTGATCTGAAAACTACAACCTATGTATAAGATTTGTTTATTGATAATTATTCCTTTGTTTTTCAGCATCTACTGTATTTCTAAATGATCAAATAGCTGACTTCGACTATGCCAGAGTAACACTATACAAGCATATTGACTGTTGTGCTCAAGATTATCACAAAATGTTGTGGTATTTCCAGAAAAAAGGAGAATCAAAATGGCAACTGTTTCCATGGTTTCCGATAGACAGCTTCAGTGATATGCAGCCTTCTCTGGAAAATAAAAACAAAACACTTGAAATTAAAAGAGTTGGATATGATAATAAAGGAATTTACAAGTGTGTTGCACTATCTCCAGAAAACAATGTTCTAGCGGAACACACCACAACCATAGAAGTTTTCTGTAAGTAACATATGAGTATTTTTATTCATTGCTTATTCTAACCAATAATATATATGGAAAGCAGTGTTTATAATTGACGTTCTGGGAGGGGGAAGGGTTAGGATTATTGTTGTTTAACATCACTTTCAACATTATTTTATTATATCGTGAAATTGTGGAGAAAACATCGTTTAATAATTAGGAGAAAAACCACCAATCTTCTACACGTGATAATTATAGCACATACTATTTTGTAGATTACACAATGCAACGACGAGGTTTAAGCTCACAAAAGTTGCAAGAAAAAAACATGAACGAATTGCTAAATAGACAGATTTATAAAGAGACCATGGGTAATTTGTGTCTGTCAAAACAACACTGGATCATATACTCCTCCATTGTTTCTCTTATTGTCATATATACATCACAATAAAATGTCAACAGTCTCAACAGTCTAAGGCACCATAATGAAGAACAAAAGTATAATTTCATACCCAAAGTTTTGTTGGTTTCATGTTGTTTAAACTTTAGTTTTCTGTGTATTTTTGTTGTTGTCATTGTTTGTTTTTTATTTTCGCCATTGTAATGTATTGTCTGTTCTTCTTCGATTTACGGTTTCTGATTACCCCTTTGGTATATTCAAACTTTTCTCCCAATATCTAGCATTGCCGAAACGAGATAATACTGGACAATTATTGTGGCAGAACCAATATTATTGATGGACCAGTAATTGTAAATCTAGAACCAGTAGAATGATATCTCAAGTACATGGTACAAGTATTATCGATACTGGAAAACTGAAGAGCACAAGGTGTTCCATTTTTTGGCGATAATATCATTTACGCCTTCTTAGGAGGTGGATTTCGTTACTGTCGACCTGGAATGGTTGTTGTCAGTTTTTCGTCGGACTTGTGTAAAATAACACTTCCAGGTTGACAGACAGTTATTTATGTTAACAATATTTAGTTAGCCACACGAATAGACAATAGCCAGAGAGCACAAAAAGCTTATCCACCAAATAACTGACTGCAATGATGGTGATAACGTTAATGATGTTTATCCATGTTGCACACACAAGAAAATAACAACAAAGTAGAAAACACAATTGTCTAATGAACTGCAAGTATGTCTCAGCCGATTATTAATATACAATATCGTATAATATAGTGTTGAAAATATGAAATATTGTGTACAAGCTTTAGAAACAGGTAGAACATTCAGTCCTTAGCAAGCTCTAGAATTGGCATATTTCGAATCGATTGTTAATAAATATTATTTTTACCGAAAACGTGGACCAATTATGTTTATCCTGCAATGACAAAAAGTCAAAAACAACTGTCAAATTTTAATGAAAATAGCAGAAACACAATTTCTTACCATTTGAACTCGAACGAATCAGACATAAGGAGACTGTTATTTATATACTAGACGAATCATGGGACAAATCAAACAAAATATTCTTATACAAGCTAAGTAAGTATTGCTGATATTTAGTAGCTATTGTCGGCTTTATAAAATGCAGTGACGTCGTCAGTGGTGCTAGTGACTATTGTCACATATCCGGTAAAACGACATAGTGCTTGTCGAGGGTGAGAATATTATTGTCACACTTCCGATGAAGCCAAATAAGAGGTTGCTGAGTAGATAATTGGGTTGTCTAGCAGTGCCAGGGGAGACATATAGAGTTGTCACTGAAGACACAAAGAATTGTAAACATCATATGACTATAAATGATCAATACCAAGCATTATATACAGTTAGGTATAAAAATGGAAATTGGCGGACAGTAACTAGCTCTAAATCTGGTCCATAATCTATTGATTTGTTTGATAGATCCATCATATGCATGAAATACAACGAGGTCTAATTAAAAAGTATACATATTTCAAGATCAACAGTATGAAGTTTGTGGAAGTTGAAGTGGTTCCAATTCAATCTGAACAAATTATCCTTGCAGCATGCACTGACAGAGTAAAACCGGTAGCTTATGGACCCAAAGACAAATACACAAGTATAGGCCAGAACGTAACATTCACTTGTACTGGTGATTTTGGATGTAACAGTGATTCAGCCAGAGATGTCTCATGGTATGATGATCACTGGAATACTATGAACGATTCATCACTCCCGAGATATAAAGTCAGTAAAGTAGAAAGGTAGGCATAATTAATGCATTATTGGTGTTTAACGCCACTTTCAACAATATTTAAGTTATATTGCTATATCATAGCTCCGGAAGTGTTAGCAGTTCCTGCTTCACATGTGGCACCCGTCGTGTTACTGTTAAACGACACGAACATCATCTGATAGGAAAATCATGTTTGACACCAGTATACGTAAATAAATACAAATAACATCAATAAAACATGAACTCCCTACAACACAATTGGGAGTCAATAGAACCGAGCATCGTCTTTAAGCGAAAATCGTATCTTGCATCACAATACGGAACTAAACAACGTGAAGACATGTAATTTGACACGAACCCAACTATGACAAGTACAAAAATATCCAGGTGCTCCGGAAGGGTAGGAAGTTCCTACTCCATGAACACAAAGTATCCAAACGTCAAAACAGGATGCAAAATATATGTCTTTATTATATTGTTTTATGTTTCTGAAGAATTGTGTTCTTATTTTCTGTTTGTTTTCTCATTTGATCATTTTGTTCTATATTACATATTTACACTGTATTTCATATGGTATTAGTTGAATAGTGAAGTTCTAAAATATCTCGCTTACAAACGCAAAACAAATTCAGCAGACGACATATTGGTCCATTTTAAGACAGATATTCTTAGTTAGGGAGAGTCTGGGTAATGTTAAATGCATTTCTTTTTATAATTAGATTATTTACGGTAATTGCATATATATAGTCAATTACAAGTACATGTTTCACGCCTGATGAGTTTGGGTATCAAAATAACCAGTAAATAAATACTTTATCGAGTCTTGCTACAACACGTCACGTTTACTTTCCATTTCGGGGTATAAATGAAAAATCTTTTTTCAAGATAAGTTAACAGGACTGGTTAATTTATGAACATTGTTTGTGTTCATACATACATTTATATGATTGTTATAATTAATAAAATATGCTCGTTAAGTTGTAGCGAGTCACTCACTTTATTCATTCTTGTTTTATCTTATTATAGAAAAGACTATATTTATTTTCGTATGAGAGTATCGAAGGAGAAAATAAATTAAATGTTCCTTGGTCAAATATATTAGTCGGATTCTATATCACATTTTATTCCTAAAAATGAATTGGGTTTTATACTGTGTTATATGACTAATATTGTTTTCATTTTCAGGAGAAATTATACCATTGTTGAAGTTAACTTCACAATTATAGGAGTAACAAAGGAGGATTTCTCTAAAACGTTCGTGTGTTGGGTGTCGTCATCATATTCTCCTGGAAATCAACATTTCGACGTTAAGCTGATGAAAACAAGTTAGTTAGATATCGTATTTCTTACCATATTTAGAAAAGGTGTACCACTTTTCTTCTTGTCCAGTTTCATATATTACTTGAATCTAAAATGCAACAAATTACACATAAAATGTACAAAAAATCCGCACCCAGATTCAGTGCATAAAATCTGGAGATGAAAACGTACCCGGGACCAGTACATGAAATCCGTACTCGGACCAATTCATATACTAGTAATACAGACATGATACCTATAAGACGGACTCATACCCAGTACATAAAATATGGACTCAAGCCCTTCTGTAGTTAATGAAGCTTAAAATACTAAAGTGCTAATAAATGTGTATGCACTGTATTTCTCGTAGATGTTTACAACCAGCCTGTCATTATTATCGATTCTGATACAGATTAAACTAACATTAACAATGTCACTCTCGCCATAACTACTCTTCGATTTACACAATTTAAAAACAATAAGAATATTTATACTTCAATTATGCATTTGGTGTTGTACAAACTTTATTATATATTATTGTTCATGTATGCAGTATGTCATGTTCATTGGCAATACAACATCCTGTAATATTGATTGTTGGCTAGTTTCTAGACGATTTATATATGTTTTTATAATATAATTAATAATAATAATTTTTTTATTTTCCAAATCAAATCCCCAAGGGGGCATTTACATTTAACAGTCATGAGTGTTTAACATATATAAAACAGTATATGACAGCAAAATCAGTACATATCAAGGACTAAACAATAAAATGATTTATTGAACAATAAAATGACTTGTCAATTAATATTGACCAATAAGGTATGTGCAGCTGTGTTGCTACTCTGGGTAATGGAAGCAATGTTTAATAGACTATTGTTCTGCTGCAATGGGCACCAAGGGACGGTGCTAAGGTTTGTTGAAGTTCTAACAAAACCTCCTCGTGTCCAATGCAACAGAACATAAGTATGTTCATTGATTATTTAGTTTATTAAGATAATACACATGTGTAACAAAAAAAACCAAAAAAGTGTTTTACTGAATATTCTTTTGCCGCAATGGACACCAAGGGACGGTGCTATAGGTTTGTTGAAATTGTAACAAAACCTCCTCGTGTCCAATGCAGGAAAACCATATGTATGTAATAAAACAATTAAAATGAGTATGTGTTATCATTAATTATTCTGTTTAAAGATATAATATAAAAAAAGAGAATCATATTCAAACAATTTAATAGTAACTGTAGAGGTCTCATTTCAGCTAAGGACACCACGGGATGATGCTCAAGGTATTGTTATATGCAGACCTCCTGGTGTCCAGAGCAAAAAAGAGAGCCATGCTATTGCATGTTCTTTAGAATAAATGTTGCTATAATAGTGAGGACTGATGTTTCCTCTGTATTCATTAACAAAACAAGTTTGTCCTTTGAATTTAAACGTTTGAAATTAGGACAGCTTTTTGCTATCTCCTTAAGTAGAAGATTTCGATCATTTTCAAGTTCATTACAGTGAAACAGAAAATGATATTCATCTTCCACTTCCCGAGGAGCAACGCTCACATTTTCTATCTTGTAGGAGAGTACCCTGGTATCTACCAGTCTCAATTTTCAATTGATGACAGGAAATACGTAGCTGTGTAAGGCATCTCCTCTGCTCAAAACTTTTTAGAACAGACAGATATTTTTCTCTGCCAAAGTTAGATTTGAATGTAATATAAGTTCTAAGTTTTCCATTTGTTTGTTGAAGCATTTGGTCTCTCCACAATTCAATAAAGTTTGACTTTAAATGAATTTTTGCTTTATTTTTGAAGCTACTTAACTTTATACAAAATTGGTCCAAATTTTTAATTTCTGGTATTTGTTCCAAAATTGTATGGATTGAACCATACCAAGAAGTTGTCTTAGATTCGAAAAGTGTTTTAGATGTTATATATGCATCTTGAAGAATTGGAAATGTTGAATCTAAAGTCTCTAATCGATGCCAGTAATTAAGCATAGATTTGAATATATCATAATAAATGGGAAATCTTTCCAACTCTGACAGGACAACAACATTTGTAGATTTTTTATGAACTCCCAAAATAAATTTTCAGAATTATATATAGTTTGATGTGTAGTCACGTCGAGATGTCTGTATCAATGACAGAGCCCTTCCCTCAAGAATCTTCTACACGTCAAGATGTCTGGATCAAGGACAGAGCCCTCCTTCCCTCAAGAATCTGCTAGCTTTAAGACAGTGTATACTATTATTTATTTGCACAGAATTCAAGAGCAAGCTTGTAATAATATTACAAGCTTGTTCTTTAATTCTGTATAAATAAATTAGAAACTAAGTCGTTTTTAGATAATGCACCTCATCTTAATGCAGAACAAGCGTGCCAAGCCTAATATATACAATTTTTAAATACTAGTATAAAAATCAAAAAAATCTGTGGGAACTTGTTAGTGACTTCGTTTGTTGGTAACCCTTGATTAATGTACATATGTTTTATGCAGAAATAATATTGATTCATAGTTCTGCTTAGACACGCTTTGATTCTACACAAGACATAGACATCATCGGATGAAACGGACCGGGTTTATTAACTGGGAAATCTCAGTATATGACATGATGTATGTAATTATTATTTCAGGTCTAGAAGTACATACAGTAATACCAGCTGAAGTTCTCACAGGGATAGGGAGTGCAATGGCTTTCGTACTGATAATAGTTATAATTATGGTGGCATTATTTTATCCCAAAGTGAAGCTAATAGCCCTGTCCCATTTACCCAACTGTCATCTTGATGATATCGGTAAATATTACTGAAATAAGTTTGAATGTGTTGTATTAGTAAATAAAGTCCAGTGGGGGGATTATGTTGCATTAGTGCATTATGTCCAGTGGTTTGTTTGTGTCAATTAGTGAAATAAATCTAGTAGTTTTATGGTGTTATATTAGTGAAATAAGTGCAGTGGGTTTAGGGTGTTGTATTTGACCAATTATGATAAACAAGTTGTCAATAATAAATAATGACAGATCAAACAGTACAAAAATAGAAAATATTAATAAGTTAAGTGAGATCACAAAGTATAAAATTGTATTTTATATTCCATAAGGACCAACAAACATTCTCTTATGTTGAGAAAGTCATATGAAGGATACAATTAAGTATATCCAGCCTCTTTATTTCAAAATGTAAGGCTTTTTTTACTTTACTTAATTTAAAACTCCTTTAATGGTTATATTGTCGACCATTAATTTTATTTTTGATTTTCAATTCTATAAGAATAATTTATTATTGCTAATGAGAGGCAACACAAACTCATACAAAATCGGTGATGGACAGCAGTTCTTGTTCCATGTGTGGAACCCTCCATGTTACTCAGGGTATTGATCAAAGTAAATGATGTCATTGTTTTCTTTGTCTTCATTCTGTGTATTTTCCACATGTCCCTATATTGTCCATTTTTGATTGCCCCTTTCGCTTTTCTCTGGTGTTTATTGAAAGGGAGCACAATTAGTGCCCATTGGAATGTAAACAGCATGTTGGAAACACAGGAACCAAATACCACAAATATGTTGTTGATCAAAGTCAGTCTTCAGAGCACGTTTTGTTAGAATCAGACTGTTTTTTACAAGGTAGGACTTGTCTCTACCCAAAAAGGATAATAGTATCTATCTTGGCTATGTAGACCAAGAAGAAAAAACAAAGTTAAGCCAATTCCTTTGGTCGGTTTTTAATTATGTTAGTGCAAGGGATGGTAGTAAAAAATGCAAGAGAAATAAAGAGACAATAAAAGTAGATACCTACAATATTATGTTATTACTATGATGAAATAAAGAGACAATAAAAGTAGATATCTACAATATTATGTTATTACTATGATGAAATAAAGAAACAATAAAAGTAGATATCTACAATATAATATTATTACTATGATGAAATAAAGAAACAATAAAAGTAGATATCTACAATATTATGTTATTACTATGATGAAATAAAGAAACAATAAAAGTAGATATCTACAATATTATGTTATTACTATGATGAAATAAAGAAACAATAAAAGTAGATATCTACAATATTAGGTTATTACTATGATGAAATAAAGAAACAATAAAAGTAGATATCTACAATATTATGTTATTACTATGATGAAATAAAGAAACAATAAAAGTAGATATCTACAATATTAGGTTATTACTATGATGAAATAAAGAAACAATAAAAGTAGATATCTACAATATTATGTTATTACTATGATGAAATAAAGAAACAATAAAAGTAGATATCTACAATATTAGGTTATTACAATGATGAAATAAAGAAACAATAAAAGTAGATATCTACAATATTAGGTTATTACTATGATGAAATAAAGAAACAATAAAAGTAGATATCTACAATATTAGGTTATTACTATGATGAAATAAAGAAACAATAAAAGTAGATATCTACAATATTAGGTTATTACAATGATGAAATAAAGAAACAATAAAAGTAGATATCTACAATATTATGTTATTACTATGATGAAATAAAGAAACAATAAAAGTAGATATCTACAATATTATGTTATTACTATGATGAAATAAAGAAACAATAAAAGTAGATATCTACAATATTAGGTTATTACTATGATGAAATAAAGAAACAATAAAAGTAGATATCTACAATATTAGGTTATTACTATGATGAAATAAAGAAACAATAAAAGTAGATATCTACAATATTATGTTATTACTATGATTGTTTTACAAAATTAGAGAGATTTTGATGTAATGAACTCCAATATATCTTTAGATTGCTTGAGGATCCACATCTGATTCACTGGAGTAGATGATGCCACAGTACTTGTAAAAACAAGATTTGACTGCTAATAAAATCGATAAAGAATTTCCAGAACGAGTTTTCGTGGAACATATATTGACTCCACAATATGCAAAATGAACTGGTGTATATAAATCAGGTGTACATACATGTTCATTAAATACATTATTCTAGAGAATGTTTTTTTCTTTCCATACAGATTCGATTCCACCGAGAGAAGAACAAACATTACAAATATTTGTTAACTGAAAGATCTAATTCTAACATAGTTGGGTTAAATGTTCAGACCTATACACATATGATTACTTCCTAATAAGACCTTTTTGTATTTCTATAGGTGATAAAGAATACCATGCTTTGATTCTACATGATGAAGTCGAATCTGACATTAATTTTGCAAGAGAACTACAGAAACAATTAGAGGCAGATTCCTACAATATTGTGTTATCTGGAGATATCACAGCAGGACATGGTAATTTTATATTTTTACTTAAATACTAACTTTTATAAAAGGGGGTCGTGACCCTGATCTGATTGACATTTGATTTGAATATATCGGTACCTATGTAATAAGAACTTATCACCTCTTCAGTTGTGAACTCGAATCTCGTCGGTGGCCAGTAGTACTTGACACAACTTTACGTCATGAGTTTGTCAGTACGTCATCGAGTTTGTCAGTACGTCATGAGTTTGTCAGTACGTACAGGCATGTATGTAGTAGTACTTGACACAACTTTACGTCATGAGTTTGTCAGTACGTACAGGCATGTATGTAGTAGTACTTGACACAACTTTACGTCATCGAGTTTGTCAGTACGTACAGGCATGTATGTAGTAGTACTTGACACAACTTTACGTCATCGAGTTTGTCAGTACGTACAGACATGTATGTAGTAGTACTTGACACAACTTTACGTCATGAGTTTGTCAGTACGTACAGGCATGTATGTAGTAGTACTTGACACAACTTTACGTCATGAGTTTGTCAGTACGTACAGGCATGTATGTAGTAGTACTTGACACAACTTTACGTCATGAGTTTGTCAGTACGTACAGGCATGGGTATGTAGTAGTACTTGACACAACTTCACGTCATGAGTTTGTCAGTACGTACAGGCATGTATGTAGTAGTACTTGACACAACTTTACGTCATCGAGTTTGTCAGTACGTACAGACATGTATGTAGTAGTACTTGATACAACTATACGTCATCGAGTTTGCCAGTACGTACAGACATGTATATAGTAGTACTTGATACAACTTTACGTCATCGAGTTTGTCAGTACGTACAGGCATGTATGTAGTAGTACTTGATACAACTTTACGTCATGAGTTTGTCAGTACGTACAGGCATGTATGTAGTAGTACTTGACACAACTTTACGTCATGAGTTTGTCAGTACGTACAGGTATGTATGTGGTAGTACTTGACACAACTTTACGTCATGAGTTTGTCAGTACGTACAGGCATGTATGTAGTAGTACTTGACACAACTTTACGTCATGAGTTTGTCAGTACGTACAGGCATGTATGTAGTAGTACTTGATACAACTTTACGTCATGAGTTTGTCAGTACGTACAGGTATGTATGTAGTAGTACTTGACACAATTTTACGTCGTGAGTTTGTCAGTACGTACAGACATGTATGTAGTAGTACTTGATACAACTTTACATCATCGAGTTTGTCAGTACGTACATGTATGTATGTAGTAGTACTTGACACAATTTTACGTCATGAGTTTGTCAGTACGTACAGGTATGTATGTGGTAGTACTTGATGCAACTTTACGTCGCGTCGATCTTTCTTGTATATTTTCACTCCGTGAGAACTAAAACATCAATAAAATTAACTTATAAATATCATTTAATATCATCTACAAAGTAATGCAATACTTCTACATGTTTTTTGCGTTATTTCAATAGTAGACTCTAATCGACTCTAGTCGACTCTGTTTAGTATCACCCGTTAAAAAAAGGTGGGAATCTTATCTACACGGTTAGGAACTGGGCAGGTGGTAAGTTGCCCAGTGTGTCCCTGAACTCCTCCACGGAACTGGCTGTTGTTGCTGCCAATGGAAGGTTGTTCCATTCCCGGATGGATCTTGGGAAAAAGGAGTTTCGGTAGACATCCTTCCTGGTTGATGGAATCCGAAAGGTATTCTGACCTCTAGTCCTGGAGTCTGATGGAAGAAGATATGCTTCTGCCGGAATAGCCACTAGGTTATGCTGGATCTTAAATAGCAAAAGGAGGCGGATCTTAACCCTCCTAACCTGGAGTGGTTCCCATCCAAGTTGGATTACCATCTGAGTGACACTTTCTGGCTGTCTGTCTGTGTAATTCTTGGTGGTAAATTGTGCCGCTCGTCTCTGTACCTTTTCTAGTTGGTTAATTTACCCGGTGTTATATGGGTCTCATATAGATGCAGCATATTCCAAGGTTGGGCGAACTATAGCTTCATCGGCTCTGGCTCGTGCTGATGTTTTGCACCCTCTAAGATTTCACTTGAGGAAGTCTAGTGTCCTATTTGCTCTTGCTGTGATGTTGTTGATATGGTCATCTCATCTTAGGTTCTTGTTGATTGTAACGCCCAGGTACTTACTAGAGTCAACAACATCAAGTTGGTGGTTATGTAGTGTGTAGTTAGCTGGGACGGTACTTCGCTTAGATGAAATCTGGATGATTACACATTTTTCTGGATGGAAAGCCATTTGCCACTGCTTTTCCCAGTCTTCCAGTGCTGCTAGGTCTTGTTGCAGGTCCTCTGTGTCTTTCCTACTGTAGATGGGCCTGTATAATAGGCAATCATCTGCGAAGAGGCGTGCCTCTGAGTTGGTGACTTCTGGAAGGTCATTGATGAAAGTTAAGAAAAGCAGTGGACCGAGAACGGTTCCCTGTGGTACTCCTGATAACACTTCTGCTGTTGATGAAGTATGACCATCGAGGAGGACTTGTTGCAGTCTATTGTTGAGGAAGTCCTTGGTCCATTGTAGGGTTCGTCCATGCACTCCGTAGTATTGTAGTTTGTGGAGAAGCCTCTGGTGAGCTACAGTGTCAAACGCTTTTGAGAAGTCAAGTAGTATAATATCTACTTGACCCCCATCGGCTAGGGTACGTGCGATGCTGTCAATGGTGACTGATAACTGGGTCTCACCGGAACGTTTGGATCTGAAGCCGTGTTGTTTGTCACTCAGGATGTTGTGTATGTCGTAATGATCCATCACCTGAGTATGGACGATATGCTCTAAAACCTTACAAGCTATTGAAGTCAGAGAGACGGGGCGATAGTTGGATGCTTGATGTCAGTCACCTTTCTTGAAAACCGGTACAATTAAAGCTGATCGCCACTCATCTGGTATAGTGCCTGTGTTGACAGATATCTGGAATATCTTTGTCAGAGCTGGAGCTATGTAGCTGGCATATTCATGGAGTAGTCTGGCTGGAATACCATCTGGACCTGTGGCCTTGTGACTGTTGATATTGTTGAGCAGTTTCAGCACTCCAGCTTCACCAATGTGTATATCTGGTATATCAGGATATGGACTTTGACCCTTCTCTGGCATAGATGTCATATCTTCCCTGGTATATACAGAGTAAAACTGGTCATTTAGTATCTCAGCTTTGATCTCGGTATCGCTGTATAGGAAGCCATCGTCTTTTCTGAGTGAAGTAACACCTTGGGAGTCTTGTTTCTTACTCTTCAGGTAGGACAAGAACTGTTTGGTATTGTTCTTCATGTCTCCAAATATGGTGTTGTCGACATATTGGTCGTGGGTTTTCCTAGCCTCTCTTTGTACTGTTGTTTTTAGCTGTTTGTATCTGGCCCAATCTTTTGTCTTGTTTGTGTGTCTGGCTCTGGAAAATGTTTTTTGTCGTCTACGTAGTAAACGTTTGATGTCGGTTGTCATCCATGGGATTGATGGTCTTTTTCTGGAGATCTTCGATGGTACAAGATCAGTAATGATTACTGACATAGCATTTTTGAAATCATTCCATATGTCGTTTACTGATGTGTATTGTGTCCTCATGATCTTTTCTGTTGCATCTTGTATATGGCTGCCTATGATGGATTTATCAGCTTTATTCCACAATAAGATCTTTCTTGGGCTAGAACGTTGTTGGTGTGTAATCAGTGCAAGGTCTATTAGCACGGTATCATGGTCGCTTCTGCCCAATGCCGGTAATGCTTTACACTGATCAATGATCGTAGGATGTGATGTGAAGTGTATTTTGTCCACGAGTAGGGAAAAGTACCATCTGTTCTAAAGCTAGGTCATGTTGCATGGACATAAGCTCTTCGTTTTCCCGCCTTGGTAATTGATGGCCCTTCACCGTGGAGGATTCCCAGTCTATGTCTGGCAGGTTGAAGTCGCCCCCTAGGATGAAATACGAAGACTGGTACTGTGATCTAACTGTAGTAATGTCTTTCACTAGTAGTTCAATGTATTCTCCATCGGTTCTGTTGGGTGGTCTATAGGCTGCTGATATGATGACTGCTTTTCCATGGAGCAGCTTCACTTTAATGCCAATGAACTCCGTGGTTTTGCCGATGTGTACTATTGAACCTACAAGTGAGCGTCTACAAGCTATGAATACACCTCCATGTGGGTCGCTTCCTCTATCACGTCGAAAAACCTCAAAGTCGTTGGGTATAAATTCTGACGAGTTCATATCTTTAGTTAACCATGTCTGGTTGTGACGAGTCGATAGCCATTTGTAAATCAGCTGATTTGTTTGTTATGCTTTGGAAGTTTATTTCTAATAATCTTAATTTATCTCTTGGCTTATGGTGGTTCATTCTTTTGGGTGACGATGCTGCTGTCGGTTCTCCGAGTTGACTGATGGATGAGTCACCTGTGATGTTATGTAGGCTAGACGATAAACTTGAGAACGAGTTTGAAACAGACATGACTGATTCATACAGTATTGTGGTATGGTTTGGAGTGTCACATTTGTTACATGTCCATGATACTGATGTGTTTGAAAGAGTTTCATCCATAGATGTTGATATTCCCATACAAGCTGTGTGAAACCATTGGTCGCATTTATCGCATGCAACTGATTTTTGATTCCAACGGCATGTCTTGTTGCATGAACCACATGGGTACTTAATTGATCTTGGACCTGGGTTACATTCAATTCCTCCTATAGCAAGTAATAATAAATTACATTTGGTGTAGGGGCCATGGTAATACATTCGTTTGTGTACTGACGACTCTTTTGACCAGTGGAAAAGTGATGTTTCTGTCGAGATACGGGTTAATGGTATGCATGGTACGTAACCAGCTTCTTGGAGGATAAAATGTTCATATACCTCTATACCTGTACTATTATTGTACTTTAGTGTCACTAAGTATAACTGAAATGCTGTACAAAATATCCTGTTCATAATGTGGTTTGCTCCCGGGTTTTGTTTACTATCGTGAACCATCTCCAGAACATATCCGTGGTCATTTGTGAAACATATATTCCGTAAAACTTTTGAAGCAATGACATCAACTTACAACCATTTGGAACCATTGATCCAGTAGCTTCCTTGTTAGCTCAGGAATATCTGATCAACTGAGAGATATATACTCTATATGCAGGTGCTACTGTAATGTTGTTGCTACATATAAATGGAACGTTCCAATTGGAAAATTGAGATCATCTCTTTTGTATTAAAGTTGCGTTCTTATCTGCCCCTCACTGCCAATTTCGAGGTGTATGTCAAGGTATGAAGCAGACCAGCTATTTCCTTGTTATTCATTATTTCAAGCTCAACTTAAATCACAAAACTTTAGAATTATTTAGTGAAACGGTGTAATCTTATATAAAAGGATCGTGTTAGCTTCTTTTCGTTTTTCTTGAGAAGCCCATGTATGAAGTCTGCCAATAAAGGAACAAGTCTAATAAAAAAAATATCATAGAACCAAATGCAAAATCGATACCCATAACACACATGTACGAAGGTTCACCTTTCTCACTTGGTACAGGCACTTTAATAAAAAGTTGTGGATGTTAAACCGTAGTAGATATATATCTTAATTAACTTAATTGTTTACTGTGTGGATTTGAGCTTATATAGAATAATAATTTTGCTCTATATTGATTAATAAATCGACATCTAATTAATCATTTAAAAATGTGTGTGACTTATTTCAGGAATCTTAGATAGGATACAAGACTACGCAGAACAAAGCAAGAGTTTAATAATAATTTATCCTTTGGGTAGTTACACTGAAAACTTCGACAGAATGCTTGCAGCACAAAACTATTTTAAGCCCAATCTTATAACAGTTGTAAAAAAGAGAACAGAAAGTCAAAGGCCAATCCGAACTTTGGAGGATAAAGGTTTGGTAAAGCTCTTCTATTCATCAAGACAAAACAACATTTACTGTCGTTACAACTTTTATTGTAAACTAAAGCTGCGCATGCCTAGGAAGGTAGACAAAAGAGAAGTGTGTTGTTTAAAAGGTGCTCCAGAGGAACGAAGGGCCGAAATTAATAATCTCTTGACTGGAACTTCACCAAATATATCTCCCTTTACTGATGACCAATTCAATTTTGAAAACCATAGAAATAATGGAATAGTTTAAAGAAATAATTGTCTTTGTGGTTTTTAAAAAGATATAATGTATTGGTTTTATTTGTCAACTATGTTGTGTTATTATGCAATAAATTAATTTTAGAGTCACATGTCATTTTATACGTGGTTTTTTTTTTGGTTTAGAAGGTTGAGGTTATTTGTCAATGTACTGAATCTAAAAATAAACATCGTTCTTAAGGCGTCGCGTGCCGTTGTCATCAGGTTATTTTCTTTAAAAGAGGCACCTTTGGGGTTATTTAAATCCATTTCCGATTATTTGCCTTATTTTAAAAAATAAATATATTTTTCAATATCATAACAAAAAAAGTTTGAATTAATTTATAAGGATTGATCAAAATTATTTGTTCAGTTCATTCGAAATAACCTCAATCAGGTTGTACACACCCTTGCGTAACCCGCTACGCTGGTTACTCAGTGTGTACAACCTGATTGAGGTTATTTATTCATAAACGGAACAAAAATTTCGATCAATCCTTAATTGTCTTACCAATAGTTTTTAGTACAAAAGGTTTAAGATATAATTATTTTAAATGCATAAATTGTCTGAATTGGATAGGGTGATATTTCTTTTATTAAAATTGATATATTTTTAAATTGGTACATAAAACCAAGCTATGATAAGATGTATATAACTGATGTTAATAAACCGGACATGGTACATAAAACGTGGAACCAGTATATGAAATTAGGTCCTGGACAAAGTACATAATTCGATAAAATTTGATAGAAATGTAAGTCTTTGCTTGGGAAGGGATTAATATATCACATGTACAATGCAGAGTCAGTGAATGAATAACTGATGAAAGTGATAAACAATTTGATTTTGATTGTGTTTAACGCCGCTTTCAGCAATATTTCAGCTATATCATGGCGACCAGTTTTAGTGGTGGAAGAAGACGGGAGTACCCAGATAGAACCACCGACCATGGGCAAACAACTGGTAAACTTTATCACTTGCTGCTGTGAGTCGAGTGCACCCTTTTGTAATTTACAAAGCCTGACGTGAACCCACGTCGTATTGGTGATAGGCTTGTATGAATTGTTAGGTAATCCAACTACCTAACTTCTTGAGCCACCCGGGCCCCCGATAAACAATCAGAACTGTCTTTAATCATTTTAATATCAATTAGTGTTAAATATCCAATGAAATCGTCCAAGAGACTCGAAATGAAATAGTACATATAATGACATCGAAATCGTCCGAGATACTCCTAATAAATTAGTACATATAAAAACAATGATATTTTAATTCACAACAGTAAAATTAATAAGGGGTCAATTTATTTATATTTTTAGCAAAAACGTAATTAAATTGACAATCATTGCAATAATTAGAACGATATCTGTATGTAACAAAACGACACTTTATCCCATTATTTTATAAACAGGAATTACAACTATTTCATTAACAATAATCACTAATTACAAAATTATCAATATCGGCAACATTTATTGACAAGAAAACGATTTAATTGACCTTCACAACTGTCATACAAGACCAATGGAAATAGACATGGAACCTACTATCAGCCTGAACCCACACAATATCTCCTACTTGTAGATCAGCAGCAACAACAGAGGTGCCGGCATCAATATTATTATCATTGGAAAGACGGAGAGTTGACACTGTATTACCATTAAGTTGAACAGAGAACTGAGCATTTGCTGTAGGTCAATTCATCACTACAGAGATTTGGTAGAGTCCGTCTTTCTCACATGTAAATCGTCCACTGTTCCTCACTGCAGCTAAATCTACTATTCCTACGTGTGTTCGTACCTCGTCGAACCTGATAAGGGTGTGGTCGGAAACAAAACCATCGACAGAAACACATGCTGTCAGTGCCAGTGAAAAAAAGTAAAACATTGGATACAATAGATATTCTCAAAACCGTGTGTACAATTAGTATTATTTAATTACTTATTCATAATTACATGCAAAACACGTATGGTATCATAAAAATCACACGGTACCATCATTTTTCCCGAGTTTACCCCACACAGTGACATAGTTTCACAAGAGATATTCCATTTTATGGAAATGTACCTTTTTTGTTTTTTACAAATATGTGCAAATGCACATGTGTGTCTTTTGTTTTGATAACATCTTAGATATATAATTTAGTGCGCAGAACCGTTTCTGTAATAAGTGGTTGGTTTGTGGAGTTTAACGCCACTTTCAACAATATATCAGTTATATGGTGGCGGTCAGTTTTATTCGTGGAGGAAAGCAGAGTACTCGGAGAAAACTACCGACCTGCTGCATGTCGCTGACAAACTTTTTCATATTATGTTGCATCGAGTAGGCCTCGCATGGATGGGATGCGAACTCACAACGTTAGTAGTGATAGGCACTGATTGCATGTGTAGTTGAAAATCCAACTATCATACGACCACGACGGCCCCTTTCTGTAATAAGCTTCATCAGGTACACTCATTGTCAAAAGATTTGAAAGCCAAATGATTTAATAGTATTCTAGAACAAGTAATCCAAAGGGCCAGATCAGGACAGCCAACATCGACTAAGGGTATCCATGCCTGATAGGGGAGAACCATAGTTTTACTCAGTTACATTATTTAGGAAATGTAAATTTCAAACATAAACATACATGTATCTAATAAACCATATCAGTGCCGAAGCAATGACTACTGTGCAGTTACACACCCTCTGGGACTAATGGTCCACCAACAGACGTATTGATCCAGTGATGGTAATACAAACGTAGATATCTAATTTAGTGCGCACGAGACGTTTCTGAATTTACGGTCATCAGGTAGACAAAAGATTAGGAAGCTAAATCATTTATTAGTCTTAGATTTGCGTTTCACAAAAAATAAAGTACAACATGGAAACTTAAATTTAGTGAAATGTCTGTTTCCTAACTCAAGTTGATATTATCTTGATAATATAGTTTTTGGTCGTCTTAGGGCTACTCGCAATTCGTATATTCTCGTGTATTTTCAGGTAAGTTGTGCCCATAAAAAATTACATGATCGTATGAAGCGATACAATACGACTATCAAGTCAATAAAATTATTTTCTCACTTTCGCCATTGTTGTACGAGTATTGTGAATTTACAATTTAACAACCTTTATCTCTGACAAATAGTCTTTTAGTGTATAGTATTCTATATTTCTTAAATTTGAATACCTCATCTTTATTTGTATATTTGTTTGAATACCTCATCTTTATTTGTAAATTTGTTTGAATACCTCATCTTTATTTGTATATTTGTTTGAATACCTCATCTTTATTTGTATATTTGTTTGAATACCTCATCTTTATTTGTATATTTGTTTGAATACCTCATCTTTATTTGTATATTTGTTTGAATACCTCATCTTTATTTGTATATTTGTTTGAATACCTCATCTTTATTTGTATATTTGTTTGAATACCTCATCTTTATTTGTATATTTGTTTGAATACCTCATCTTTATTTGTATATTTGTTTGAATACCTCATCTTTATTTGTATATTTGTTTGAATACCTCATCTTTATTTGTATATTTGTTTGAATACCTCATCTTTATTTGTATATTTGTTTGAATACCTCATCTTTATTTGTATATTTGTTTGAATACCTCATCTTTATTTGTATATTTGTTTGAATACCTCATCTTTATTTGTATATTTGTTTGAATACCTCATCTTTATTTGTATATTTGTTTGAATACCTCATCTTTATTTGTATATTTGTTTGAATACCTCATCTTTATTTGTATATTTGTTTGAATACCTCATCTTTATTTGTATATTTGTTTGAATACCTCATCTTTATTTGTATATTTGTTTGAATACCTCATCTTTATTTGTATATTTGTTTGAATACCTCATCTTTATTTGTATATTTGTTTGAATACCTCATCTTTATTTGTATATTTGTTTGAATACCTCATCTTTATTTGTATATTTGTTTGAATACCTCATCTTTATTTGTATATTTGTTTGAATACCTCATCTTTATTTGTATATTTGTTTGAATACCTCATCTTTATTTGTATATTTGTTTGAATACCTCATCTTTATTTGTATATTTGTTTGAATACCTCATCTTTATTTGTATATTTGTTTGAATACCTCATCTTTATTTGTATATTTGTTTGAATACCTCATCTTTATTTGTATATTTGTTTGAATACCTCATCTTTATTTGTATATTTGTTTGAATACCTCATCTTTATTTGTATATTTGTTTGAATACCTCATCTTTATTTGTATATTTGTTTGAATACCTCATCTTTATTTGTATATTTGTTTGAATACCTCATCTTTATTTGTATATTTGTTTGAATACCTCATCTTTATTTGTATATTTGTTTGAATACCTCATCTTTATTTGTATATTTGTTTGAATACCTCATCTTTATTTGTATATTTGTTTGAATACCTCATCTTTATTTGTATATTTGTTTGAATACCTCATCTTTATTTGTATATTTGTTTGAATACCTCATCTTTATTTGTATATTTGTTTGAATACCTCATCTTTATTTGTATATTTGTTTGAATACCTCATCTTTATTTGTATATTTGTTTGAATACCTCATCTTTATTTGTATATTTGTTTGAATACCTCATCTTTATTTGTATATTTGTTTGAATACCTCATCTTTATTTGTATATTTGTTTGAATACCTCATCTTTATTTGTATATTTGTTTGAATACCTCATCTTTATTTGTATATTTGTTTGAATACCTCATCTTTATTTGTATATTTGTTTGAATACCTCATCTTTATTTGTATATTTGTTTGAATACCTCATCTTTATTTGTATATTTGTTTGAATACCTCATCTTTATTTGTATATTTGTTTGAATACCTCATCTTTATTTGTATATTTGTTTGAATACCTCATCTTTATTTGTATATTTGTTTGAATACCTCATCTTTATTTGTATATTTGTTTGAATACCTCATCTTTATTTGTATATTTGTTTGAATACCTCATCTTTATTTGTATATTTGTTTGAATACCTCATCTTTATTTGTATATTTGTTTGAATACCTCATCTTTATTTGTATATTTGTTTGAATACCTCATCTTTATTTGTATATTTGTTTGAATACCTCATCTTTATTTGTATATTTGTTTGAATACCTCATCTTTATTTGTATATTTGTTTGAATACCTCATCTTTATTTGTATATTTGTTTGAATACCTCATCTTTATTTGTATATTTGTTTGAATACCTCATCTTTATTTGTATATTTGTTTGAATACCTCATCTTTATTTGTATATTTGTTTGAATACCTCATCTTTATTTGTATATTTGTTTGAATACCTCATCTTTATTTGTATATTTGTTTGAATACCTCATCTTTATTTGTATATTTGTTTGAATACCTCATCTTTATTTGTATATTTGTTTGAATACCTCATCTTTATTTGTATATTTGTTTGAATACCTCATCTTTATTTGTATATTTGTTTGAATACCTCATCTTTATTTGTATATTTGTTTGAATACCTCATCTTTATTTGTATATTTGTTTGAATACCTCATCTTTATTTGTATATTTGTTTGAATACCTCATCTTTATTTGTATATTTGTTTGAATACCTCATCTTTATTTGTATATTTGTTTGAATACCTCATCTTTATTTGTATATTTGTTTGAATACCTCATCTTTATTTGTATATTTGTTTGAATACCTCATCTTTATTTGTATATTTGTTTGAATACCTCATCTTTATTTGTATATTTGTTTGAATACCTCATCTTTATTTGTATATTTGTTTGAATACCTCATCTTTATTTGTATATTTGTTTGAATACCTCATCTTTATTTGTATATTTGTTTGAATACCTCATCTTTATTTGTATATTTGTTTGAATACCTCATCTTTATTTGTATATTTGTTTGAATACCTCATCTTTATTTGTATATTTGTTTGAATACCTCATCTTTATTTGTATATTTGTTTGAATACCTCATCTTTATTTGTATATTTGTTTGAAAACTTTAGAAACCTTTAATTTACATTAAAAATGAAATCTTGTGTAGATTAAGTTATTACTTTGAGTGTTTATTAACTTTCAAAAGAATATATAATGACATACCTTTTTCATTTGTCTGAGTAGCACGTTGCAAGAGCCCGTCTACCTTCATGTTATTTTGGATTTCGTAGTCTTCTAATTGTTTGTTCATGGCAGTTGCCGTCAAATTCTGACTTTGATCGACCTCGTCTATTTTCTTATGAAGACTGTCGTATGCCACAGTCTGCCTGGTAGAAAAGTCATCAAATCTCCTACCCATATTTATCACAGTAACGTGTTGGTCGTGTTCAATTCGATCGAAATTAGTAATGGTCTCTGACACTAAGCTAGCGATTCTTTTTTCTGAGTCTGCATTTTTGTTGTACAAGGCCGCAATATCTCTGTTTCGGTTCCTATCGTTTGACACTAATAAATAGGTTTTTATACCAATCGATTTTACTTGTTGCTGCAACGAATGCATGTCCTGTTCGAGTGTTACATTGTTAACTTTTCCCAGATTAGTGCTTAATTCAGATGATTGGTTACGTACTAAAATGAGTTCCTTTTCAATTGCAATGTACTTGTCCAGAAGGTGATTATACGTATGCTGCAATCTAATGTTGTTTGTCTTCAGGTCGTTGTACTTTTGTTGCCATTGTACGACCGGTGTCAATGTGTCATTAGAAAGAGAAAGCTTTTGTTCAAGTTGTGACTTCATTGCTAACAACGCGATTTCAAATTTGTGCTGTTGCTGTTGTTGCATAGCAACAACTTCCGCCATCGTTACGTACTGATTGCCTGTTAGATTGTGTGTACCAATCTTTTCGATACCATGTTTATTTACAACACTTCCTGATGAAAACGAAGACACAGCACCAATCAGCAGAACTGTTAAGAGCAGCATAATGGATCGTATTACCGAATACAGACTCCTTTCATTTGTGAATTAATCCGCTAAAAAGACAAGTTTATATAATATATGCTCTCACATATCTAGGTGGATATAATGCTATGTCATATGTCTTGTGTCATTATTGTTGATCAAGTTAGGATTAACAAATGTTATCTTGAACAAACAAGTGACTGCACAATATCAATTATCACAAACAACTACTGAACAATTTAACGTGTGGTAACAAATGTACCCAAACTGTGTATTGTAAGATTTGATAAAAACGTCTTTAATAGTGGGAGTTATCATGGCCACCACCGCTTAGTAGATTAATTAAGGTTCTCCTTCCTCAGGCATCGGTGACCTTAGCCGATCGTAACTATCCTGTTTAATGCTCTTTAGCTTTAAGACTGAAATTATTTGGCCTTCCGTTATTACGACTTTGAAATTCAGAATACGGCCAACAATATGAATACAAACTGGAAGCACGAGCGTACCGTTTGAGTTGTGAATAACAAGCTTCATACGCAGGAACGGTAGGTATATTACTATAAAGGTGTGAAAAATGGCAAAATTTAAGTCGTCTCTTTTGTCATTGTGTCTGATAGATTTAGCTGGTTGGTTTTATGGTGTTTAACGCCACTTTCAACAATATTTCAGTTATATCGTGGCGGTATATATGATAGAGAGTTGGTCATTGGTGTGAAATGTAGGTTAAATAAAGTAAGATTAAAGGCTTTAGCTTCTTTAATTTCTTTGTCTTTGATAATTTTGTGTAAACTCTGCCTCATATGAATAACAGAAAGATCGGCAAGGAGAGGAGCACAGTTTGTTCCCATTGAGGATGCCGATGATTTGTTGTAAAAATATTCCCTCAACAAATATGTTATAAATATATCAATAAGACACTCCAACTTACTGACTCGATCATTTTCTATGTAGAGCCTTGTGTTGTGTTCTTGACAAAATAAGTTAAATCGTCACCCAAAACTATAAATTTGAAACGCTGTTCTTAGATTTTCATGCGGTTAGGTAGTGTAAAATAAATAAAAACGTAGATATCAAAATTATTGTGCATGGTACGTTTCTGGAGTAACCTTCATCAGGTATGCTGCTCAAAATCAAAAGATTGGAAAGCCAAATAAGTTAAAGTTTTGAGAGCAATAAAACCAAAGTGTCTAAACAAGGTAGCTAAATGTTTGGATAAAGTAAAATTCTTCAGATCTTTAGTTGTTTCCAGTATCGACATTTGTTTGATACTACTGTGTTATTAGACCTTTCTTTATGTGGATTCTTGGGAAGTCTTGGTATCCAATATAAAATAGGTATGTCATCATTTTCCTAATTAATCGGAAAGTTCGTTGATGACATGAAGCTACCCCGATCCTTTAATTTCACGTTCCGCTATACAGATGATGTCCTTTCACTACATAATTCCTGGTTTGGTGATTTCGTTGATCACATCTATCCCATTGCGCTTGAAATAAAGGATACCACAGACACAGATATATCTGATTCATACCTTGATCTACACCTCGAATTTGACAGTGAGGGGCGGTTAAGAACGAAACTTTACGGAAAAAGAGAAAAAGAGAAAAAGAGAAAAAGATGATTTCAATTTTCCCATTGTGAACTTTCCATTGATATGTAGCAACATTCCAGCAGCACCTGCATATTGAGTATGTATCTCTCAGTTGATACGATATTCCAAAGCTTGTGGTTCCTATGAGGATTTCCTTGATAGAGGGTTGCTGCTAACAAGGAATCTAATGAACCAAAGGTTCCTCTTGGTCAAGCTGAAATCATCACTTTAAAGCTTTACGATCGCCACCATGACCTGGTTGATCGCTATGGAATATCTATGTCACAACTGACCACGGATAAGTTCCACTTGTTGTAAGCACTTCCCGGTTTCCTCATTCATGACTTATCACCGGTTTTGTAACTAGACTAACATTATGGGTGCCACTAGTAGAGCTGAGGCTGCTTTTCCTTCCGGAGCACCTGAGTTCACCCCCAGTTTTAATGGGGTTCGTGCAACCCGATCTTTAGCTTTATGTGTATGTTTTGTAGATCAATGTTCGTCCTTTATCTTTTGACCATTGTGTTGTATGTTATTCTTCGATTTATGATTATATTTATCCCAAATATATCTTCTTTATCAAACTAATATGTTTATAAGTAGGATTACCCGAGTTCATTGATGAGACACCCAATAGTAATATTCTTAAAATGCAAACAATGTTCATATAATTAGCTTTTTCTGAATGTACATTTGTCATGAGGAGAAGACACACACTCGTTTTTCTTTTTATCCTGAAATACTGATTTTGGTCGAGTATTCAAACAAAACTCTAGTTCGTGAATTCGAAGGGATATTGAGAATCTGATTGATTTTACTCATTCTGAAAATGTGTCTCTTCACCCTTTGGTATCTTCAAACTCCTCTTAAGATTTAGCTACATACACCAAATAAGAAACCAGGAGTGAAAGTGACCACCTTGATATTATTGAAATATTGTTGAAAGAAGAGTTTGACGATACCAAAGGGGTAATCAGAATCCGTAAATCGAAGAAGGATAGACAACACAATGGCCAAAAGAAAAAGGACAGAAGGACAAACAACGATCTACAAAACATTACACCTAAAACTAAGATCGAGTAACAGGAATCCACTAAATACGTGGATGAACTCGGGTGCTTGAACACCCCACAATGAAAGGAATGACAATAGAAAATTTGATATCGTATGCATACTTAATAACATAGGACAATATAATTACAGCTAGATAATAGTTTATGTGATTGGTCATATGCAAACAGCATCATTCGTATGCATATGAATTTAGCATACCAAATAAGGAAATATAGCTTCAGTGCTAAGATTAAAAAAAGTTAATTCGTAATTTTATTTAAAAAAATGATTATCATCGTTTTCATAAGTGTATTATAATGCATAGATGAACTTTGTCGTCACAAGTTTGGTTGATTGAGATATCACGTTTTTATTATCTTCAACACAAGACAAATTACAATGCACAAATACAATTATTACATAAGTAACCCTGTGTGTTAATGGCTGTCTGTTTACCGCTATAAAGTATCAGATGTGACGATCGTTTTCAATAATTAAAAACATGTCTCTTTTGATAATTCTGATCACTGGTTTTTCTATGTCTTATGGATTTTTATTAGATCAAAAGTTGGAGCATGGCAGTGCGCCGAACGTATCAGACACACAATCTGCCATCATGGGGATTTTGATCAACAAATACCGTGAACTTGAAGCCAACAGTACCAACTTAAAATCCTTATACGATGATTTACAAAGAAAGTATTTGAACCTTGAAGCCATAATTAACAAAACATTGGGCGTTAATTTAATCCATGATGTTAATTCGCTGAGGGACAAAATAAATGCCATTGGTTCTAAAACATTTTTATTAGATTTAAATGAGCGTTCACGGAACCGAGATATTGTTGCTTTGTACAACAAATCTGCAGAAGCAAACGCAACAATATCCAATCTGAAGATACAGACAAACAATCGTTTACATCAAATCGAACTCGACCAAAACGTGACCAAACAACACATTCAACAACAGTTTGAGGAAGTGTCTAACAGACAGAATGGGACATATTACAGTCTCATGAAGAAAATTGATTCGATTGAAATAGGTCAGAATGTGTCTGCTACACTGAGAGCGCTTAACAAAGAAATCAAAGACTACGAAATGAGGGACAATATGACACACGAAACACTCCTACAACGGGTTTCTGAAGCCAATGAAAAAGGTAAAGTGAAGTATTTAAAAAATAACACACTTGATTAGGTTTTAGTTAATATTTAATTTTCGTCCATTGTTAATATTTCTACGATTTAATTTCCAGCACGTGGTCGTAATTATTTTTCATTTTTATTATCATTATTATTTCTTGGCAACACTTCAACACTTTGAAAATGAACATGTTTCGAAATGTTAATAAAAACGTAGATATCTTATTCAGTGTGCGCGACGCGTTTCTGGAATAACCTTCATCATGTACGTAGACATCTTATTCAGTGTACGCGACACGTTTCTGGAATAACCTTCATCATGTACGTAGACATCTTATTCGGTGTACGCGACACGTTTCTGGAATAACCTTCATCATGTACGTAGACATCTTATTCGGTGTACGCGACACGTTTCTGGAATAACCTTCATCATGTACGTAGAAATCTTATTCAGTGTACGCGACACGTTTCTGGAATAACCTTCATCATGTACGTAGAAATCTTATTCGGTGTACGCGACACGTTTCTGGAATAACCTTCATCATGTACGTAGACATCTTATTCGGTGTACGCGACACGTTTCTGGAATAACCTTCATCATGTACGTAGAAATCTTATTCGGTGTACGCGACACGTTTCTGGAATAACCTTCATCATGTGCGTAGACATCTTATTCAGTGTGCGCGACACGTTTCTGGAAAAAACCTTCATCATGTACGCTCAGTTTCAAAAGATTCAAAAACCAAATGATAATTAAAAAAAATGTTTCTGGGAGATAAAACCAAAGGGTCTAAACAGTATAATCAAAATCGTCTGTGGTCGCCTAAGTCTGGGAGAGGAGAACCTTAGTCTGTGGTCGCCTAAGTCTGGGAGAGGAGAACCTTAGTCTGTGGTCGCCTAAGTCTGGGAGAGGAGAACCTTAGTCTGTGGTCGCCTAAGTCTGGGAGAGGAGAACCTTAGTCTGTGGTCGCCTAAGTCTGGGAGAGGAGAACCTTAGTTCAATCTTTGAAAGTGTTGCTATCAAAGAATAATCAGCATTGTATTTATTTTTTGAATTGACAACCTTACATACCATTCACTTCATGCTTTGTACTGTCTTGTTTCACACTAACGGCATTGTTATTATTTGTTCCAAAAATAAATATTTATCAAGCTTTAATAATGTACCCTAGATGTTTTAAAAATGTAAGCAATTATATAGATAAAACTAGTGTATACTTTTCAATGCAGAAATATATATATAATTGATAATAGATGATCTATCTGTTTTCCCTAAGAAATATATAACATAATTTTGAAATTAGTATTATACACCTGTTCGTTATTATTTGTTTAAATCATCAATATATAAATATTATATGAAGTTCTAGATCCATCAGAAAGGTTTGAAAATACCAAAGGGATAAAACAGAAGACAAAAATGGAAGAAGGACAGATAATACAATGGTCAACAGAAGAAAGACAAAAGGACAAACAACATTCTATAAAACACTATACATACTATTAATGATTGATTAATACTCATCCCACGAAAAATCGGGATGAAGTCGGAAGGGTAAGCATTATCTTCTCCACTCGTGCCGGTCGTCGTGTTATACGTAAATAAATACAAATAACATAAATAAAGCAATAAAACCATGCAAAACAAATTGGAGTAGACGAACCCAACATCGTTTTAATCGAAAATTGCAATGGCCTTCACAACACGGAACTAAAAACGTGAAGACAACATGAACAATGCCAACCCCACTAAGACTCGATAGTTAAGGAATGTGTTCCGGAGCTCCACTAAAACTCGAGAGTTAAGGAACGTGTTCCAGGGCTCCACTAAGACTCGAGAGTTAAGGAACGTGTTCCGGAGCTCCACTAAGACTCGAGAGTTAAGGAACGTGTTCCGGAGCTCCACTAAGACTCGAGAGTTAAGGAACGTGTTCCGGAGCTCCACTAAGACTCGAGAGTTAAGGAACGTGTTCCGGAGCTCCACTAAGACTCGAGAGTTAAGGAATGTGTTCCGGAGCTCCACTATGCATAAAGTGTTTTGTTCTGCTGTTATAAAAGTTATGAAAGTTATAACACCGATAAAAGCTATATCAGATTTAACACTAATAATAATTATTGTTTAAAACAAATAATTAGATGAAAATAGATTGATGCATGTCATGTAAATTATTTTCCAGTGGGAATGACTGCCTGTGCTTCAGTAGATGGAGTCACTACACATGATGGTGTAATAAGATTTGACCAGTTACGATCTCATGTTGGAATAGCAGATTTATCCACTATAAGATCTACTGGTACATTTACCTGTGAGAAAGCCGGCATGTATCAGGTATCAGTTGTGATAAACACACCTACAGACCACGCCCGGTTTTCTACCCATGTAAACGGTAATTGGTATCAACTCTTAGTGTTTCTACTGATAACCATGTTGATACTGGTACATCCGTTATTGCTGTAGAATTACAAGCAGGAGATGTTGTGTGGGTTCAGGCTGATACCGACATCCATGTCTATTTCCATTGGTCCTGTATGACAGTTGTAAAGATCTAATAACATTGTAGAAAGTAGAAATGAACCATTTTTTATAGTTTATTCTGAACTGCAAAGAAATTCAAAGTGATGTGAAAGAGAATGCATGTATATATATTTAAATTCCATTCATTGTATTAATACAAATTAAGGGCTAATCATATTTTAACAGTATTTAGCAAAGATCACAAAACGTCTTTTTTCTTATTTTTAATCGTTCATGATTTAACTTTCGGAATACATAAAAATACAAGTAATACACACCACACATTACACTGACATCTAATACAAGTAATACACACCACACATTACACTGTCATATAATACAAGTAATTCACACCACACATTACACAGACATCTAATAAAAGTAATACACACCACACATTACACTGACATCTAATACAAGTAATACACACCACACATTACACTGACATCTAATACACACCACACATTACACTAACATCTAATACAAGTAATACACACCACACATTACACTGACATCTAATACAAGTAATACACACCACACATTACACTGACATCTAATACAAGTAATCCACACCACACATTACACTGACATCTAATACAAGTAATACACACCACACATTACACTGACATCTAATACAAGTAATACACACCACACATTACACTGACATCTAATACAAGTAATACACACCACACATTACACTGACATCTAATACAAGTAATACACACCACACATTACACTGACATCTAATACAAGCAATACACACCACACATTACACTGACATCTAATACAAGTAATACACACCACACATTACACTGACCGAAATCTAATAATGGTCACAAAGTAAACCATTCATTAAACAAATATATTTATGTTGGTCCTCGTATTCCTGATATGTATCCATTACGCAGGTGTGTTAAGGCTGTTTCTAAGATTGCATGCAATAAAAAAGGGGGGTCAGGTATGTAATACAAATTAATGATTAAAACATAACAATATTTGATGCATATTGCAACCAGTTATTTATACATGTTCGAAAGTGAAAATGTTTCAACTTTGTGCGAGTCAACGTGGATTTCTTTTGATAAAATGATGGTCACGTGACTACAATCAGTGCCTTAACTAATTTCGAAAAGTTCTAGTATTTAGAGTGAAAGTTGAATTAAAATCTGGATATTTTCTGAAAGATTTTTTGTTTTTGTTTAAGAAAAGTGCTACGAGAGCTACTATACAGCCAACAATGGAGATTAAGACACGATAAAACGCGGAAAATTGACGATTCCTGTTGGCCAATGGTGTAAAATTGTAAATCATCGTCTTCTGTCAAGTTTTTCGTTGATCTCGTAGCAAAATCATATATCTTTATTATCTGCTCTTTATTAATATGTTTTCAACTGTGAATTTATTGACGCGTATATTCTAGAACTTTCATGTCGAAGTGTACGTACTCAATATTTAATCAATTTCGAAAACAATAAAACACTCAAGTGATCCGGCGCACCGATAAAGGGAGGTAACAATATTTGTTAACTCTATCGGCGGCAAATATGAAAACAATATATTTTTTTGCTTTATTTAATTAAAGTAAACTAAATTTGTCGTCGATTCAATAATTAATCAATTGTTTATTTCATATATAAAAAAAAAAGGTTTCTGTGAAGTGATTGCTAATCAATTGTAAAATGGTGTAATTATCCATGTCAACTTCTATCACTATCAGTATCACAATCTTGTACCTGGTCCTGGGCGTCATGTACAAAACAAAATATTGAATATCCATGTATTACTTATTCATGTATCAGAGACATATAACACAATTATGTCTCTGCATGTATTGGGTAGATCAGTAGATGCTCATATTGAATTATTCGACAACTCTCTGTTAAAATAAGTTGTTAAATTATATTTTGAGATGAAATACTTTTGAAAAAAAATGGCAAAAATTGATATATTTGCAAACATAGTGAATATCTGAGTGTGCATGGTGTAATGATAGATTTGTTTCTTTTGTTCCCCTCACATCTCTTTTTTACAAAATAAAATGTTACTTTTTTATAATGGCCTACAGATGAAGTGAAAAAAAACCCAGATAACACTCGTAACCCTCAAATCTATTTTCTATTCCTGTAAATTTTCATATCTAGAACTTGAACCGGATGAAACTGATGGAATATTTAAATTTATTAAATCTTAATTAAATAAAAATGAATCTTGGGTTACATTGTTTTGTATATGTTTTGTGAATCTGGGGAAAGCTAGTCTACTCAGGGCCGTCTTAACAACATTATAGGACCCCGGGCATAGCAGTACACCGAGACGGCTACCTATACAACCATTCGCAGGAATATAAATGTAAATGTCGATTAAATTAAATATATAGTTATTGTGTAGGTACTTCCAAAAAAATCAGTGTTTAAACATTAAAAAACATGCCGCACACAGCATACAAAGATTAGCATATGATCTCTATGCTCATCGGGCCCCCGGGCAACTGCTCAGCGTGCCCATGCGTTAATATGGCACTGAGTCTACTGATACATTCTTAGTATATCTGTATATCTACATATATATGGTTCAATGTTATGTATGTAATCTTGTTTTCGTTATGTGTGTATGCTAGGTTAAATAAACTTGAAGAAAGGGGCAATGAAATACAGCGGTACATGTAGCTTTACACCAAGTTGTTTTCCTTACAAGTTGTTTCGGCCTTATGACAGATTCGGCCGTAGTTGATTCGGCCTTAGTTGATGCGGCCTTACGCAAATCCGGCCTTATATCAAATTGATGTTCCGGCCTTATCATATATTTATGCGGCCTACGGCAAATCCGGCCTTATATCAAATGGAAAAGAATAATTAAAAAATAAAAGTTCTATTTAAATTTAAAATGTTATTTAAATATTCATGGATATGATGAATAAAATATTGGAACTTGTAGTGTTTTCACAAGATTTACTCGTAACTCAATATGAAAAGCCATAATAAATCGTTATTATTTTAACAATTTTTTAATTAGTAATTTTTGGTAATAATGACGGAAATCATTTCCATTGAAGTTGATGATTAGAAAAACAATTCAGGTTGATATACCAAGCTGTCAACAAGCGAAATTCCTTAGATGTTCTCTTGCAATTAATTTTCATTTGTTTAATAGTCGTATAATTGCACTGGCAGTATGATTATAAGGGTTACCAAAAAGTAAAAGGAAGCCATACTATAAATTACTCAAAAAGTACTCCAACTCTTTTGATGAAACCGCACTAATATATGCACATTTTGGTGATGGTCCTACTATTTTCAAAACTATCAACTATGTCGTTTCCTTGTATTGTGTGTGAGCAGAACATCCCTCCAAAGCAGCATGCTTTAGAGTGTGACAGTTGTTTCCAGTGGCAACACAGACTATGTAATTGTAGGACCATCACTTAATTATTTACTCAAATCATCACAATGTGTCGTTTTATTGTATATATCATATATATCCATAGATACACATCATTCTTAACTGAGGCCGCATTAATTAACCAAGGCCGTATCAACTAAGGCCGCATTTGTTTAAGGCCGGATTTGCATAAGGCCGAATAGTTTTCAGGCCGGATCAACTCGAAAGCGTTGTTTTCCCCATTAAATAGCACAGGGGCTAGGTGCGTTCGGAAAAATAATAAAAAATACTATATAATACTACAAGGGGGCGAACTCACTTGCTTCCATTTTTTTAAGTCGTCGTGTTAAATTGATCGTAACTTCGGAACGCATTAATATTTTCAAAAAATGTTTTCACCAGTCGAAAGTGACGTAATTTTCTTTTACAAAGAGACCCCAATTGTTAGTGTAGGCCTCCGAACTGCTGAGGTATCATACACGAACCAAAACTAAACGGCGTGAAAATCCGAAGTCGTACAGCTGTTGGGTTGACCACTTCCCATCTGTGTACATACTTTCCCATGCGTAAACGAGTCATTTTGACTAGCTAAATACTTTCATCCATTCAAATTACGTTAAAATTTCTTACCTTTCGCCAATTTATATGCCCTTTAAATCTGTTTTTGAAAGAAATCCCCTTTGCATTCTTCACAAACGCCATAGACTTGAAAATTGAGAGAGTTCTAACGGGCTTTTTGATTGGCTGAACAAAAAGCATGTTATTGAAATGAACAGTCAAACGATTTGAATTACAATTGTAGAAATGCTACGAAAAAATCGGGAATTTGCATAAAACCCAGCGTTCTATACAATAAAAAAAACATAAATAAAATGTAAACGTACGGACTACTGGGTTTGGTGTTTAACACACCACTTTCAACAAATTTCAGTTATATCGTGGGGGTCAGTTTTATTGGTGGAGGAAAACGGTGTGCACAGAGAAAAACACGGATCTGCCACAAATCACTGGCAAACTTTATAACATAATGTTGTATCGCCTGGTACTGATTGCATAGGTAGTTGTAAATCCAGCTACCAAACGATCACGTCCATGAAGGCCCCTAACGGACTACTGAGTTAAATATTGTAGGGAAGGTCAATTAAGATTTCCTTTCCTTAAACTGGATATATCATACAGATAAAGAATATTTTTTGTTGGAAAATTTTGGAAAATAATCATCAATGTGTTCCCTTTGGATTGTTTATTACAAACATAAATTTATTATTGCTATTAGATTTTTTTATCATTAGCCGTTTTGGGATTTATTTTGAATAAGCTCCCCTTTAAATGAAATGAAGTACCAACTATGTTATTTGAAAAGGTGTCTAGATCGAGATTGGAACAAAAATTCTGCTTCAGAGTGCATTTTTTTTTCAGTTACAAAAATGTAGCATCGAAATCTTTTTATAAGAGTTAAATACACCCTTTTCTCCTAATGCTAATGTAAGAAATGAAATGTGATACACGTATACACCGTTAGGAATTTATATCCCTGTCGTTCTGTAGTCAACTGTTCAAGCGAAATGGTTTTAAGTATAAGATACAGTACTATTTAAAAAAAAGAAGCGGCCCGTATTGAATATCCCGCAATACGTACAACTTCTTTTGTTTCAATAGTAGTTTATCTACAGAGGGAACAGCGTGGTTTTTTTTTACATTTCCCACTATTCTGTCACGGAAATTAATCCTTTCCACGATGGCCCCGTCGCGGAAAACACGACGGAACAGGTAAACTGATATTTTTCATCCGCGGTGGTATCATCGTGGGAGGGATTAACCTTTATTATACGTGTGTTTTTCCACGATATAGCGTGGAAATCATCGTGGAAAAGATTAATATATGTGTTTTGAACACGATATAGCGTGGACATCATCGTGGAAGAGATTAATATATGTGTGGTGAACACGACATATTAATCTTTTCCACGATGATTTCCACGCTATATCGTGGAACATATTTTTAAAAGGTTTTATATGCCTAACATTAATATTTATTTGGAATGTATATGCTTCCTAAAATTATATACACGAGAGTCTTTACAGTCTGCATTGTCATATATGTCACAATGAAGCGTAGAAATTAATTATGGGACAAACAGATAATTATTTGTACAGAATATATGATTTTGTTCATCATAAATGGTATTGTCATTAATTTACCGAAGTGTATGAAAATTGGGCTTTTCAAATATAGAGTTTTATTCCTTATTTTGTAAGCTTATATAAAAAGGGAAACGTTTTACGTTTTCTTGTCAATTTGGCGTAGTATAATAGAAAAAACAATTGTAGCGGTGATCGTCGGGTGTAAGTCCATTTGAATTGGAAAGGAGACCCTTTACGTTTACACTATACCAGTACACTTACAGACAATAACAATGTATATGGAGAGAATGTAGGGAAAAAAGTCACGGAAAAAAGTCATGGATGAAAACTCACAGGAAAAGAAGTCACAAGAAAAAAGTCACAGGAAAAAAAGTCACATATATAATGTCATCTTTCAGATAATTAAAGTTTTTTGTAAAAATTATTTCAATGCCTTAATCTTTAATTTGTTTATACTATGATTAATATATTTTTCCTGAATAGAGACCCAGTTGTTTATTTAGTACATGTATTTAATTCATAAATGACTCAAACCATAATGATTTAAATGGAAAGGAGTAATTTATAAAAAGAAACCACTTGATTGCTATTGTCATAATGTTTATACACAGACATGCATAGGTCATTTTTAATAGTTAAGAATACAATTATGAAAGAAATTGTTGAACATCAACATATGGTGAAACCATACCTGGTGTATTCCATGCCCTAGTCAATTCAGAGCAAAATGTATGGTTTCTTTCACTTTTTGTATAAAAGGAAACAGTTAACTTTCACTATCATTAAACGAAAATGAAGATTATACCAAGCAACAGAGGTGGTTCCAAGCTGTGTTACCAGGGGTACATGTATACCAAACATGCTACCAGGAAGACCAATCAGTGGTGGAAGTGTGTTAAACGGTCAAGCATAGGATGCAGAGGAAACCTTAGCACTACACTTCAGAATGAAAATCCAGTTCCTGGGCAGCCACACAATCACGCTCCCAGTGATACAAGCATCAAGTACTCAAAAACCAGAAATGCCATGAAAGACCTGGCAACCAACACCAGAGACAAACCCAGCCAGATCTTTGCCCAGGTTGTATCCCAGTGTGACGACAATGTCCAAGCCTTGCTGCCCCGTGAAGAAAACACCAAGCGCACAATTCGATACCAGCGTCCTACTCCTCCAGTCCCAGTGACCTATGCAGATGTCAGATTGCCTGAAGAGTACACAACAACTACCAACAACCAACAGTTCCTGCAATACGACAACGGCCAGAATGCAGAAAACAGAATGTTAGTCCTCTACTCACCAGAGAGTTTGGAAAGATTAGCTAATGTCCAGACATTATTCATCTTCATGGACGGTACCTTCTCTGTACCTCCGCACCCATTTAAACAGCTATACACCATCCGGGTTCCATTCAAAGATGTAACAGGCACTGCAGTATATGCGTTCCTGCCAAATAAATGTCAAGATACTTACAGGGAACTCTTCCAGTCTATTGTTTAAACTGCCATGCCAGCAACCTACATTTCAATGTCCAGACTTTGAAGATGCAGTTCTTCGTGCAGTTACAGCTGTATTTGGTCGCCACATCAACCACCAGGGCTGTTTCTACCACCTGACACAAGCATCATGGCGACAGATACAGCAGCTTGGTTTGGTGCCTCTCTACAAGAACGACGACGACTTCAGAGTGTTCTGTGGTATGATGGATGGTCTTGCCTTTTTACCAGTACCTGATTTGACCAATGGTATTCATCTGCTTAGAACACTATGCCCTGATGACCCACCAGAGGCAGCTGAGCTCCTAGATTACTTTGATTCAACTTCAGTGGTAGACTTAGACAGCAGAATCCAGCACAAAATCATGCAGTCCGTCTGGTCTTAACACGTAGCCCACCTATGTTTCCACCAGCCATTTGGATCGTACATGATGCCACAGTCAACGGTGATGCCAGAACCAACAATATGTGCGAGGGCTGGAACAACAATTTCGTCAACCTGGTAGGACATGCCCATCCGTCTATATGGCGTGTCATCGAGTGGTGTCAAAAGGAAGAAGCTACTGTCCGTACTATTATCCAGCAAGATGCCGTCGGTAATCCACCAGCTAAGCGTACTCAACAGAGACATGTTCAGCTCCAGGAGCGTTTACAGAATCTATGCAGAGACCTCACTACTGACCAGAAGACCATTGCCGAGTTCTTGTGTGGAGTTGGGTGGAACATCAGACTCAATCACCAATATTAGTGCTTAAGAGACAATTGACATTATGAACATTTACAATTATAAACTGGAAATATTCAATGTTTGTATGTTCATCATTATATCGTTATGATTTGATATATTTCATATGTTATTTATTATATGACTTATAAATGCTCCAATCATTGATGTGATTAATTAAATGTAAATGCTAATTCATTGTTTTTTTTTATATTATTTTCTAATTAGAAAGAGTTAGATGGGTGAATATCAATGAGTCAAATTTTGGTTCTCATATATCAAGGTCTCATTAAGAATCATTCCTTTATGATTAGAAGGAGTTGGGATTGAATACATAGCCATCAATCGAATTTGGTTCTCAATCTAGGTCTTGAATAAATATCAAAACAGAAACAAGACAAAAAAACACACAAACAATTAAAGAAAATACAAAACAAAACGTCAAAAACAAAAACAAAGCAAAAAAAATAATTATACACAATCTGACTTTTCGGGGTATAGTAAATGTGGAAAAAATATATTGTGACCTTTTTTCTACCGACGCAACACATACATACGATATTATATTGAACACAGACACTTTATCAATATTAATTCAATACAGTCAATGATAAGCAATAAATCGTGAACGTAAAATTTTCCAAAAAAAAAAGGAAAACAATTCGGTTTATTATTTTCGTGAACGGATTTCGCTATACAGTTGCGATGTTGTTGAACGCAGACCTAATTTAGTGATTTCTACCTCACATGGCTTATTGAATTTGCAGGCAACTATGCCATCGGCAATATCCAGGTTTGTTATGCTGATGCTCTGCCAGTTTCCATCGTTGAGCGTTCATGATTCTGCTGTCCGCACCAAATATTTATATTTGAAATTCATATGAAAGGAAAAAAAGAAAATAGAAAAGCTAAATGCATATTAATATGTTGCTTTATTGTGGAGCCCAGTAACTGACATGAGAATTTTAATTTAGTTTATGCGAAATACTATTTCGTATAACGTGATAAAAATATTTATCATGTCAGTTAACGGGCTCTGTACTTTATTGTTACTCATATCAAAAAAGAATAAATTCTAATTAAGAAAGAAGTGTCTTTTAATTTCATAATATTAATGTTTTAAAAGATTCAGATTCAAAATTTTATTAAAGTCTTACCACTTGTAATACATATAATACACAATCATCACAATATATACATTAAAACAGAAGTTTTATAGATAAAATACAAGTGCCATTCTATAAAGATTTATGAGAGGCTATATAAATCATGTCTATAAAACATTTCAGTTCTATAAAAACTTAACTATCAATCAAGAATATAAAAAATTATTTCTTCTACCTAAAATATTAAAAAGAAACTATCATAAAGAAAGATGATTAAAAAGTTGGCATGCGGTGAAATATTTATCCAATTACGAATTATACCTCATAATTTGGTCTTAATTTATGGTACTAGGATGTGCTTTGCAAAGTTTTGACCTTTTTATCTAAGACATCAGCATATATGGCTTGCATCCGGGATATGTACAATGAAAGATGAACACAGGATTTACACAGACATCCTGTTCTTTGTATTTGATCTTGATCTTCTTTATTAGGTTTAAATAAAATACCTTTTCTTTTGCATGAACATTTATTTATATATACGACTATATGGTTTAAAAGGAATATATTACTTGGTTCTATTTTAAGCTTGTCTTATTAATTGTTATGTTAATTTGTCAAGTACACACATGTGCTTACCAAGAAGCTAATTGTATTGAAAGTAATAATTTTTTGATTAGAATAACGAAAAATACAAATATCTTTTAAACTATAGATTTTTGAACAGCAAAATAAACGAGAGTTTTATTTAGAATTAGAAGTGCTAACTAAATATGTTACAGTAATGCTTCTTATTGTTTTGGCTGAGGCTGCACTCAGATGAAATTTTATATTTTGGTCCTATTTTGTTGTCATTTTTCGGGTCGGAGTAGATGTACTTTATAGAAGAGCCATCCGTACGTCATGTATCTTACCTGTAGAATCTTTCTCTCAGCCACGTGTACTTTAGACGAACCTGACAAGCATTTCTCTCATAAATTATTGTTATATTTTGCATTTTTTGTAAAATGGGTAAAAAGTCTGACTTATCTCCGGAATGCCAAAAGTTTGTAAACAAGTTGTTTGCCTTTTATACTAAGGAAAAGGCAACGAAGAAGCCAATTGTCTCATTTGATAGGGTATATCAAAAGACATCTAAAGCTTTGGGTGTGTCTTACACTTCAGTGCACCGTATTATGAATGGTAAGAGGCCTTGTAAGTCAAATAGACCCAAAGAAAGAGCTGAATTTTTTGACGACTTTGATCATTGTGTTATTAAAAGAACAGTCCACGGTTTATATTCACGGAAAATTGCTCCGACCGTCTCAATAATACATAAGGAAATAAAAGATTCTATTAAAATATCAAAGTCTAAGCTTACTCTAACTCTCATTGATCTTGGATATACTTATAAAAAATAGGTGATAATCGAAGAGTTCTGTACGATCAAGTGTTTATTATTAATTATAGGTGTAATTATCTGAGAAAGATCAAATCTTTTAGGGAAACAGGGTATGATATCGTGTACATGGATGAAACATGGGTTAACCAAAATCACTGCACAGATTATATGTGGCTTCCGAATGATAGGTCTGATGCCCCAAAAATACCCTCGGGTAAAGGCAAACGTTTGATTGTTTTGCATGCAGGTACGCGAAGTGAGGATTGACGGCTGCGATTTAGTGTTTCTGGCCAAATCAAAGGATGGTGATCATCACCAGGAGATGAATAGTGTTGTCTTTCTTGAGTGGTTTGACAATCAATTGATGGCTGCTCCGAAGATCAATCTGTTTCATCAATAGATCAATATGTACATGTATAATATGTTTAGCATTTTACCTTGATGCCCATTAATCATACCCTTAATATATCCCCAAGATGATTGAATGCATAACAATGAACTTAGCTCAGTGCAGAGAGAGTTAATATGATACTCAGCTATTGAACTACATTTGTAAATCCAATGAAAATGCTGAATATTGACCATTTTCTAAAATTGTTATTAATGTAAGATGGTGTATACATTGCATATGCCTACAAAATATATTGTCAAAACATACAATGATTAAATAACACTTAAGTTTATTTGACCTGTCTATTAGTACTCAAAATCACACAATTGCAGGATAAATTCATTCTACAATCGAGTTTTACATAAACAATTTTTTTTAGAATTAACACTAACAGTACACTGTACAATGTATGCATAACCAGGTATGTCTTCTAAGGAAAAAACTTAATACCGGTATCAATGCTTATACAATTTGATCAGTGCAATTTTTAATTATGTAAAGGTTTGATTTTACTGAACATGTTTTGGCATAACTAAATAAACTACAATATGTATATTAAAAGGAATTGAGCATCTGTCTTAATATATGTCTCAATAAAAATTTCTTTGATCAAAATGTGATATTGTAGCACAACCAGATCACCCACCTTTAATTAAAAATTGGATTTAAATTACAATGTACATAATTAAGTTTCACTTCAGGTTTTTGTTTTATGGTTTTATGTAATAACTGTATGGACCATGATCTGTTAGTTGGTAAAAAGACAAACTGGATTTAGAGAATGACTAACTGGTGTCAGATCAGTTTTCGCCCGTTGTTTATTTGATCAAATCTGTTATGTACAAATGAATTTTGACCAACAACATTTCAGAAGCTTAAATGTTTATGAAATTGAAGTCATCCTCCCCAGTAACTTGACAGAAGATTTGTTTGAGTGAAAAAAAACCTCTGAAAAGGGATGTTATTCTCTGATAATACATACATACTTTTTGGTTGTCGATTATTACTATGCATTGAGAATTGGTCCTACATAAGTTGTCAGAATGGACAATTTGCCTTTCCAAGTCAAGGTGTTATGGAGATTGTATGTTACTTGTAAAGAAAACAAATGTAAATTCTAAAAATAAACAGGACCCCCAACCTATCAAGTTATTTTTTGTATAAAGATTCAAACGTTTTTTAATGGTTTTCATCATTATAGTCCTTATATTGATTATTTCTCTATAAATTGTGTTCCGCAACTTGCAAAAAAGGGGGTGGTGGTGACTGATTCACCTGTGCCTGTGGCAAAAATAGATACTACATGCAAATCAAACATCTCGATCTTAAAAAAAAAGATCCCGAAAATGTTGGTATTGACATGATAAAGTTCTAGGCTTATGTATCTTATTTTGATTCTCCATGTGCTTTCTTCAAGTTCGGTAGGTATAGTATACGACCCCCTTTTTTCAGTATACATGTGCTTCAGGAGCTTGTCATTATTAATTTAAACTAAGGTTTACCTCTCAGCATCATTTGTCTGCAACTGACGATGTGTACATTTTCCTTTTTTTGTGAAATTCTGCTACATAAGTATCATATTGATAGTAAACAGGTGCGTGTGTATCATTCTCGTATTTGTCAACAAACAAGCTTTTTGGAGATGGCGATTTCCAAATATGGTCATTGAAGGGGTGGAGCTTCGCAAGACTGACAAGCGCCAAAAATCATATATTACAATCGACGTATTCAAAATAATGATATATTCACAATCTGGATGGTCAATAAATATATATGTTAATCTTACTGTCACAAAACGAACAAGGAATAAGTGCATTAGATCTGCAGAAACACATTTTTCCTTCGGGCAGTTCATCCATGAAGAGTACGTTTCCATGGATGCAACGTCATTACGTAAACTATTACAAAGGGGAGCAACTGTATGAAACAAACCGACGTGAAACAGCCTTAACACACCCGTGTACATATAAGGGTCCTAGACATGAGAGATGCAACACTACCACTTCGTACTGTAACAGCAACAACTCTGCTATGTTTTTGGCAAGGGAGAAATAAAATACTAAAACATATCACCAGTTAATGTCATTTATTCAAATAACACCAAATATTTACATATACATGAAAACAAGGAGTGCATGGAGTTACATAATACATTATTACATAACATTATCATTTTAATAATTTTTAACATTGCATAATACAATTTATATATCCTATGCACTCCCTTTCAACTAAAATATTTCCGAAGACAAAAAGGGGTGGCGCTAAAAACGGCCAAAGCCCGCTTTTGATAAGGAGTGAAATGGAAATATCAAATAGGGGGCAAATGCCAAACCTAAACAAATATATTAATGGATAAGTGGCACAGAAACCTGCCTCTAACAATACAGCTTTACTATCCACATGAATGTCTATGTGTGGATAGTAATAATACGTTAATATTGATACATGTTCCTGTGATAAGTGGGCGGATTGTTGGGCTAAAACAATATTAGAAATTTACATAATGTACAGTATGAACCTGTATGTTCACGACTGGTGATTCAATGGAAACGACATATTATAAATACAATGTATAGTAAAGTCTCTACGTTTTATGAATGTTTTGTCCAATCTTGGTCGTTCTTGTGCTTAGAAAAACAAATGTAAAAAAGATGAATACCGAAAACCATCGGAATAAAGGGTTATTAGGGCCACTTTCAACAATATTTCAGTTATATCGTTGCGGTCGGCTTTATTGCTGGAGGAAACCGGAGTACCCGGAGAAAACCACCGACCTGCCGCAAGTCACTGACAAACTTTATCACATAAAGTTGTATCCAGTACACCATGAACAGAATGCGAACTGCCGACTTTAAAAGTCCAGTTCACAAATCAATTGAATAAAGCTTAATGAAAATAAACGTTAGAGAAAACCTAAGTGTCAATAATGAACTAATAATTTAGAGACACTATCAGCATTTTATAGAGAAGAGTTTGAAGATACCAAAGGGGCAACCAGAATCCATATATCGAAGAAGAACAGACAACACAATGGCAAAAAGATACCAAAGGGGCAACCAGAATCTATATATCGAAGAAGAACAGACAACACAATGGCAAAAAGAAGAAGACAAAAGGAGAAACAACGATCAACAAAACATACATATAAAACTAAAGATCGAGTAACACGAACCCAACTAAAACCCGGGGGTGAACTCAGAGGTTCACTTAAAACTGCTAAGATCCTACATCGAACCCCGTTCATGGCGAGGGGTACTCGATACAACATTATGTGATAAATTTGTCCTTGACTTGCGACAGGTCGGTAGTTTTCTCAATGCATTCCGGTTTCCTCCACCAATAAAAGTGACCGCCATGATATAGCTGAAATATTGTTGAAAGTGGCGTTAAACACTAAACCAACCAACCGTATATATAATATGGTTGAAACTCCTTATATCGAACACCAACAATTAGTTTGGATAAGTTGAAGTAACCATTTGACCAGTAAATAGTAGTGCTTAATGTATAAGTAACATCTGGAATACTCAGGTATTTCTAAATAACATTACCCGTAGTAATTCTTTCGATTTTGACACGAGGCTTAAGTCCATCTTTTTAAACTTTTAACCATTTTATAAGGTTAATTTATATCTGACCATATTATTTCCAAATTTTAACGACATTTGTATTATGTGCATAAATTCAATTAATCTGGAAGGTTGTGTAGCTGTGGGTTTTTTTGGCCACTGGGTGTATGAGCCTGGACAAGTACCCCCACTTTGAAAAAGGCTAGGGCAAACAATTAAAAGAAAAAACTGATTTTTTGGCATGGAAGAAAAAATAAAGTATTATCTAGTTAACCAAGGGGTATATAAGGGTAGACTTTGAAACCAAATAACCTTGTTTTTCTTGACAGTTTTAAAAACTCGCCCTCCACTTTGTGTGCCAGTCCTAAAACTAGCCACCCTTACCGTATGGTCCTCTCCTAAGCCACCGGACCATTACAAATACTGTACCAGTTGTAAATTGATACATCGGTTACAGTGAGAACAATATCTGTTAAGTCACACTGATTAAGACAATTATAGTAAATCATGTAAAATGTGATCATATGAGCTCACGAGACGGACCTTGATGTTAAAAAATGCTTAGATACATTTGTACTACAAATATCCATTAAAATCAGAATGACAATAATTTGTCAATCTACAATGTATTTTGTTTTTATTGATAGCGACTAAACAGAAGGCTATCATCCATTAAATGACCTGATGTCGGTATAACCTTATACATATATAAAACAAATATAACATGAACAAAAGTGCCAGTCATACAGTTACCAAACTTATGTATATTAGGTAACTGTGTTAAAGTTTATAAATATTTACTTCTGGCTGATTATTTTTCTTGATAACCTTATTAATTCACAAAATATAAAGATAACAACATCAATGGACTATTGTACAGGTCAAGGACATCTTATAATTTTATATCCACCATTAGATCTTATAACAAATAAATTGAAATCTTTCGTGAGAATTCAAGTTGTGTTGTCGGTGCTCTGGTCCTTTTGTGTTGTTTTCCCATAGTGTTTTTTTATTCAGTTCAAATGTTCCTACGAATTTGGTATTTTTCGTTCGTCTATGGGCTTGTGGTATTCTTCGTTCGTCTATGGGCTTGTGGTATTCTTCGTTCGTCTATGGGCTTGTGGTATTCTTTGTTCGTCTATGGGCTTGTGGTATTCTTCGTTCGTCTATGGGCTTGTGGTATTCTTCGTTCGTCTATGGGCTTGTTGTATTCTTCGTTCGTCTATGGGCTTGTGGTATTCTTCGTTCGTCTATGGGCTTGTGGTAATCTTCGTTCGTCTATGGGCTTGTGGTATTCTTCGTTCGTCTATGGGCTTGTGGTATTCTTCTTTCGTCTATGGGCTTGTGGTATTCTTTGTTCGTCTATGGGCTTGTGGTATTCTTCGTTCGTCTATGGGCTTGTGGTAATCTTCGTTCGTCTATGGGCTTGTGGTATTCTTCGTTCGTCTATGGGCTTGTGGTAATCTTCGTTCGTCTATGGGCTTGTGGTATTCTTCGTTCGTCTATGGGCTTGTGGTATTCTTCGTTCGTCTATGGGCTTGTGGTATTCTTCGTTCGTCTATGGGCTTGTGGTAATCTTCGTTCGTCTATGGGCTTGTGGTATTCGTAGTTTGTCTATGGGCTTGTGGTATTCCTTGTTCGTCTATGGGCTTGTGGTATTCCTTGTTCGTCTATGGGCTTGTGGTATTCTTCGTTCGTCTATGGGCTTGTGGTATTCTTAGTTTGTCTATGGGATTGTGGTATTCTTCGTTCGTCTATGGGCTTGTGGTATTCTTCGTTCGTCTATGGGCTTGTGGTATTCTTCGTTCGTCTATGGACATGTGGTATATCTTCGTTCGTCTATGGGCATGTGGTATATCTTCGTTCGAATATGGGCTTGTGGTATTCTTCGTTCGTCTATGGGCTTGTGGTATTCTTCGTTCGTCTATGGGCTTGTGGTATTCTTCGTTCGTCTATGGGCTTGTGGTATTCTTCTTTCGTCTATGGGCTTGTGGTATTCTTTGTTCGTCTATGGGCATGTGGTATATCTTCGTTCGTCTATGGGCTTGTGGTATTCTTTGTTCGTCTATGGGCATGTGGTATATCTTCGTTCGTCTATGGTCTTGTGGTATTCTTTGTTCGTCTATGGTCTTGTGGTATGCTTTGTTCGTCTATGGGCTTGTGATATTCTTCCTTCGTCTATGGACTTGTGGTATTCTTCGTTCGTCTATGGGCTTGTGTTATTCTTCGTTCGTCTATGGGCTTGTGATATTCTTCGTTCGTCTACGGGCTTGTGGTATTCTTCGTTCATCTATGGACTTGTGGTATTCTTTGTTCGTCTATGGGCTTGTGGTATTCTTTGTTCGTCTATGGGCTTGTGGTATGCTTTGTTCGTCTATGTGCTTGTGGTATTCTTTGTTCGTCTATGGGCTTGTGGTATGCTTTGTTCGTCTATGTGCTTGTGGTATTCTTCGTTCGTCTATGGGATTGTGGTATTCTTCATTCATCTATGGGCTTGTGGTATTCTTTATTCGTCTATGTGCTTGTGATATTCTTTGTACGTCTATGGGCTTATAGTATGCTTTGTTCGTCTATGTGCTTGTGATATTCTTTGTTCGTGTATGGGCTTATAGTATGTTTTGTTCGTCTATGTTCTTGTGGTATTCTTCTTTCGTCTATGGAATTGTGGTATGCTTTGTTCGTCTACGTGCCTGTGGTATTCTTCGTTCGTCTATGTGATTGTGGTATTCTTTGTTCGTCTAAGGGCTTGTGGTATTCTTTGTTCGTCTATGTGCTTGTGATATTCTTCGTTCGTCTATGTGCTTGTGATATTCTTCGTTCGTCTATGGGCTTGTGATATTCTTCGTTCGTCTACGTGCTTGTGGTATTCTTTGTTCGTCTATGGGCTTGTGGTATTCTTTGTTCGTCTATGGGCTTGTGATATTCTTCGTTCGTCTATGTGCTTGTGGTATTCTTCGTTCGTCTATGTGCTTGTGGTATTCTTCGTTCGTCTATGTGCTTGTGGTAATCTTCGTTCGTCTATGGGCTTGTGGTATTATTCGTTCGTCTATGGGCTTGTGGTATTCTTTGTTCGTCTATGGGCATGTGGTATATCTTCGTTCGTCTATGGGCTTGTGGTATTCTTTGTTCGTCTATGGGCATGTGGTATATCTTCGTTCGTCTATGGGCTTGTGGTATTCTTCGTTCGTCTATGGGCTTGTGGTATTCTTCGTTCATCTATGGGCTTGTGGTATTCTTTGTTCGTCTATGTGCTTGTGGTATTCTTCGTTCGTCTATGGGATTGTGGTATTCTTCGTTCGTCAATATGATTGTGGTATTCTTCGTTCGTCTATGGGATTGTGGTATTCTTCGTTCGTCAATATGATTGTGGTATTCGTTGTTCGTCTATGGGATTGTGGTATTCTTTGTTCGTCCATGGGCCTGTGGTATTCTTTGTTCATCTATGTGCTTGTGGTATTCTTTGTTCGTCTATGTGCTTGCGATATTCTTCGTTCGGCTATGGGCTTGTGGTATTGTTATTCCGTCTATGGACGTGAGGTATTCTTCGTTCGGTTATGGGCCTGTGGTATTCTTTGTTCGTCTATGGGCTTGTGGTATTCTTCGTTCGTTTATGGGCTTGTGGTATTGTTATTTCGTCTATGGGCTTGTAGTATTCTTCGTTCGTTTACGGGCTTGTGGTATTCTTTGTTCGTCTATGGGCTTGTGGTATTCTTTGTTCGTTTATGGGCTTGTGGTATTCTTTGTTCGTCTATGGGCTTGTGGTATTCCTCGTTCGTCTTTGGGCTTGTGGTATTCTTTGTTCGTCTATGGGCTTGTGGTATTCTTCGTCCGTCTATGAACTTGTGGTATTCTGCGTTCGTCTAAGAGTTTGTGCATTGTTCGTTCGCTTATAGAATATAGCAAGGCAAGATCATAAAAATTGAAACTACGATCAAAGGAGTAGAAAAACGCCATTGAACAAGACGATACACACCCAAAATACTTAAAGAACTGTTTGGAAAAATTTCTGTTTTCCTTGCTAATCTCTCAACAATCTATGGGAACATTGGTACCGTACCATCTGACTTGAAAACTAACATATGTCCTCTTCTCAAAAAAAACGACAGATTCTTATTAGACAACTACAGACCTGTTCCGCTAACATGTATCTGTTGTACTAAGAAAAGTTTGAATATATCAAAGGGTTATCATTAATCCTACATCACCATTACCTCTACGAAACACAATCAATGACATGAATATATTAGTCGCCGTTAACAACAATAGCAAACAGTCAGACATATATAGCAAGAAATTGTCAATATCGTTAAAAACACATTATTACAAAAAGGTATTAAACACGATAACACCAACCCTCTAAAGAGCTAGTATCCACATTTGCCTAGATCATTAAGGGGTTAAAGAATAGTATACACTTATTGACTGGGTATGAGGCTAATAGCACTTTTATTGTCCACAAGGTACCAACTATTTTCCGAGGCAACGCCGAGGAAAATAGTTGGTACAGAGGGGACAATTAAAGTGCTATTACCCGAATATCAAGTCTATAAGTGTTTTATTATACTGAACAACTGTGCAATTCAAAATTCTAAATTACCGGTACGGTAGGTCATTTTCTGGTGGATTTCTAGTCTACTTTATTAATGCTTTTTAAAACTAATATATTTTCATGTGTGCATTTGAAGAAGAAATTAATTTAAAAAAAACCCACAATAAGTGCTATTCACCGGCCGGTGAATAGTCATTTGTGCTATTCACCGGTGAATAGTACTTTTCAAACAAATTGAATGAAACTATGGAAATAGTATTTTTATTGCAATACAATTTACATAGAAAAAAGTATGAGAAGTATAATAGCGAGCATCGCAAGATGCGAGTTAAACAGCAACATGTGTGTAAGGAGATGAATCAATATATGATCAATACCAAACGGAAATGGATTCTAAGTTTCGGCATAGAATGGACAATCGGAGTGAAGTACAGGAAATGGCCTTTTAATTTGAATAAAAAAAACCTATCCAGTTTAAAAATAACAAAAAAAAATTAGAAAGGAAACCGTACAGCTTCTTTACATGAAACGATTAATTTATCTAAAAAATGGATAATCGTCAGACTTTCTTGTTTCGCCCCTAAAGAACGATCGGCATTGGGCATATTCTTTGTTCATCTATGGATTTGCGTATTCTTCATTGTTCTATAAAACTGGGGAATTCTTCGTTCGTTTATGGACTTGGATATTCTTCATTGTTCTATGAAACAGGGGAATTCTTCGTTCGTCTATGAACTTGGGTATTCTTCATTGTTCTATGCACCTGGGGAATTCTTCGTTCGTCTATGGACTTTGATATTTTTAATTGTTCAATGGAACTGGGGAAATCTTCGTTCGTCTATGGACTTGTGGTATATTATAGAGTAAAGTCCACATAGAGTGATGAAGATTTAACATAGACGGACGTAGTGACCCAGTGACAGCTTCCGTTGATATTTCTAATGTATCCGAAGTTATATTGTTCGTTCTGTTTCTTTTCTAATATTGTTGGTAACAAAATATTAATAAAATATGGATACTAAAAAAACTTGTTGAAGATTTCCAGTTCTAGAGCTTAGTCCTTTTGTAACAGGATTGAAGCTTTTGATATATCGACCTTGTATACCACTATTCCACATGCACACCGAACATCTAGACCTGAAGAATTGATCCAGCGTTGCTTCTCAAAGAGGAACACAGAACAAAGGTACATGGATCAGTAAAGTGTTATTGTTAGGTAGAGATAAGTCTTATATTGTCAAAATCCAGCTCTAAATCTAATAATAAATATAAACAGAATGATATCATCCGTCAGATTTTGTATGGACAACATATTTGTCAAGCTTGGTGAACGAATGGTTCAACAGAAGGTCGGTATTCCGGCCAATTGGTGCTAATTATGTTCAACGACTCCCTTATTTGTTTCTACACACATATGAGGCAGACTTCCTTCAGTGGCTTCTCGTGAATGAAGATACTAGTAGGATATTAGCCCAAACCTTTATTCCCAGATTCCTCTAGACGCTGTTCTGTAATTGAATCATTTTCGATTCGGCGGTTATCTGCATTTAAGTGATCCCATTGAGATTGAAGTCTAGAAAGGATACTAGTAGTCACTCAAAAGTCTGCTTCTTACCTTGACCTTCACCTTGAAATCGACAATGGGGGGAGAATAAAAATTCTACGACAAGCGTGATGACTTCACTTTTCCAACAGACAACTTCCCATTTGTCATTAGTAGTGAGTATTCCAGCAGCACATATTACATATCACAACTCATTCTTTATTCTAGAGCTTTTGTCTAGTATATTCAGCTGCAAACACTCAAACAATGACATGCTACTGCGAAGTTGAAGTCATCGCTACACAAATTATAAAGTCGTCATCACATACTGGTTGAACGTTGAGAAATATCCCGATTTCTCAAATCCCAATGAATCGTTTTCCTTTTACGTAAATTGTTTTCTTTCCTTTTTCTTTAGCTGTAGTATTCTGTTTCTGTCACTATTCAATACACATTTTTTATTGAAAAAAATTATGATAAAGCTGATAATTTCAACAATGTGTTTAATGCAGGGGCGGATCCAGGGGGGGGCGCCCCCCCCCCCCCCTAAAATTGGAAAAAAATATGTTTTTTTGGCGTAAAATCGTGATTTTTCACACGAAATACCCCAAAATTTTTCGCGCCTCCCTCCGTAATTGTAAAAACTATGATTTTTGGGCGTAAAATAGTGATTTTTCACACGAAATACCCCTAAAATTTTCGCGCCTTCCTCTGCTCGGCGCAATTTTTTAAAGTGCGCCCCCCCCCCTAACTTGAAATCCTGGATCCGCCCCTGTAATGGACATGTCGATGAATACCTGCATAAAAGACGAAATTTCTTCTGAATATAACCAAGGACGTATATACGTCCTTGATATAACCTGTTGAGAATACATGTTTTAAAAATGATTTCTCTGTATATGTTATATGTACTGTCAGCTTGAGAAATAAAGATATGCATAGCTAAAAAAATATTGCCATTCTGTATCTGTATCTGTATCCAATGAAATTCTGCCAATTAAGGCACACCTCCTTGAATGGAGTAATAAAACACAATGTTACTATATCCCAATTGTCAATTCAATCCAGCACCAAAGTATTTACACGTCACATGTTATTTACATAGTTCATATTAAGTTAAATCGCTTAAAAGGTAAAATTCATGTATTTTAAAACAATATATGTCTAGGCGATCTGCATACACACAAGAGTTATCGACTACGCAGAAATGTTTATCTTTCTCTTACATCTCAACAGGTCGTTCTTCACAGCGTAGTGAAATGGATTAATAATCAATTGTATAATATCTAGCTGCGGGTTAGTACAGTGTGAATGATCGAAAGTTTGGTTCATATAGAAAATGTTCGAACGCACCATAAAAACAATTTGGTCTTCTCCACTGTGGAGGTGTGATAGTCATAATTCATGTTGTGTGACACTGGTTTTGTGTTAAAATTCGCAAGAAAAAAAAGATTCACGAAACATCCTGACCTAATGGCGTAATGCCGCAATTCTAAAAAAAAACATAAATTGGTATGCAAATTGCATATAAATCACACATATGTTCTGTTGTAACAAACCTTCTGATGGTTTGTCGTGGTTTTTGTCGTCAGCCTCGTGACTCGTGTTTTGCCCGGGTTATCGCGAGCGAATATTTTCCATGTTCCACTGTTGTTCAACAGCGTTTGCAATCTGACGAATAAGTTTCCAGTATTTTGGAAAAAGAGTATACAAATATTTCTGTTTTGCAACCAAATGCATACATTTTTTAAATTATTTTTGTCGCCTTTTTCAATCTAACAACAGCACTTCAACAGTCCACAAGGCACAACACTATCAGACTACCTAATTGTTTTTATAGTGTTATGCATTAATTTCATCCTTTTATATACAGACATCTACATGCAATCATTCAAAGATTCAAAATTCTTTCCGAACACAATCATTTACTGGAATTTACTACCTCAAATTATAGTTCTATGCCCAACAGTCAACACGTTTAGAGGGTATCAGGACATCTCGGTACTGAACATATGCGACATCTCGGTACTCGGTACTGAATAATAAAAATAATTTGATTGAATTTAAAAACTTTTTAAACAATTTTTTTACATGTAGACGTTGTTTATAGTGATGGGAATCGGTAACATTTTCAAGATCGATGATCGTTATATCAACATCGACCGATCATCGATCATCGGTGACAATAGTCCGAGATTTCAATGCCGTTAAACGACAGAGGAATCTCGGACTGCTACAGCAAGATTATCAATGCCGTTAAACGACAGAGGAATCTCGGACTACGGTGACAATTGCCTGCTAAATGTACACATGTATTTACTGACTATAATTAATCAAATAGTCTTTATTTCAAGAATATGATTGACAAAAGTAAAGATATGAATAAAATTGTATCATAAATTCATAAACTATAATTTTTCCATTAGTAAACATTAACTTGGAACAAAACAAAAGATCGTTTTCCATATGTGTAACACCTGATATAGATAGATAAATAATAGACTAGTCCAAATATGTGTTTAACAAAAGTAAAGATTTGAATAAAATCAAATAATATATTTACAAACTACAATTTTCCCATTTGTAAACATTAACTTAGAACAAAACAAAAGATCATTTTCCATATGTGTAACACCTGATATAAAATGGACTATTCCGGGAAGTAGATAAATAATAGAATAGTCCAAAAATGTGTATTGACTGAGTGTCAAAAGTACGCTTGGACAAAACTGCCAGATATTGTCAGTATGAGGGCAAAAAAAACCCAGCTGGGATAAAACTGCAATATTTTTGTCAGTATGGAGACAAAAAAAAACAACAACCAAAGAACAAAGTTAAGCAGATATATTTTAGACACTATAGAATCAGAATCGACCACAAGGTTTAAGAATCGATCATCGGATCGTATGATGACGTCCGACTGATTAGTCGATGTTTCCGATGATCGGTGCACCACTAGTTGTTTATACAAATTTTTGTGTTTTTTTTTAATCATCTTTAATTAAATGGACATCAAAGAGGCAATTCATTAATATTTGTAAATAACTTTTGTTTTGATAACTTAAGTCCCTTTATCAATAAATCACAGATAAACTTAACGGGATGATTATTTTCATTTCTGTTTTGATTACATAACTGTTTTAATTAGATAGCTTTAATTACCAAATTTAATTTCTTTAATCATAGATCAATGCTTTAATTTTTTGTTTGACTTCAAAAGACGATACAAGCTGAATTTTATTTGAGAAATATCCGATATGGTTTTGACCTAGTTTTCATTGTTTACGTTTTTATGGAGCATAAATGACATCGGACCAAACCAAAATATAATCAAATGTTTATGATAATAGAAATTATAGAAGAATCGTTAGGGTGACGAACTTTCATACATCAGGGATATCAGATAATCTGAAGCAAAGGTCAAAATAATGAAAATATAAATAAAAATCAATGTATACTAAAACAACGATCTCCGGGATCGATCTACACTGGAATTATCAAAAACACTTTTGGTTCATATATATTAAAGAACTACTAGTACAAAAATATTGACAATTAATAAGTACCAAACAATTGTGGTCAGTAAGGAATATTGTCTCATCCATGTCTCGAACTGTCCAGTACCGAGTACCGAGATGTCCAGGTCAGTGCCGAAATGTCCAGGACCGAGTACCGAGATGTCCAAGTCAGTACCGAGATATCCAGGTACCGAGATGTCCAGGTCCCGAGATGTCTAGGATTCGTTTAGAGAACAGCTAACACCAACTGTTAAACCTCATAACCCAAACTCTAATGTTCATGGATTTCATCATAGCCACATATGATACAAAAGATTCTATTCTTGGGGTACTATCACTGAACGAGACGAAATAGACAATAGGCATGAATTTGATATTATTAGATGTTTATGTAACACCCACTCTAGTGCTCAGAATTTTTTTATAGCTGCCTGAATGAGTTTTATAAAATAAGAATTTAAAAGACTTGTGCAGTAGATTCTTATTATCTTGAACTCTGATAAATCATTTCCTTAGGCCACCCTTAAAATATTGTTTGTTTGGCATTGCCGACCCATACTACAATGTATCAGCGGAACCGTAGCCCTTTATGGTTCTTTTTTTTCGGCGGACCATAGGGCTACAAATATCTGATTACAGCATAATCCCGCCTACTCTGGAAGCCATCTTGACACCAACAAGATTCTTGTAGAGACGAATAATACGCAAATCGGAGAAGTCTTGTTCTGCTACGGCTTTTAGCCTGCAGGTTTTTTTTTTGGCGATCAGACTTTTTTATTCATTTTTCAGACTTTTTTCCTGGAAAAAGCGAATATAATAAACACTTCTTGTATTTTTACAACCAACAAATACAGGTTCCATTCACGAAAGTACAAGTTATGTAAAAGCTGTAACAGAGCAAGACTTCTCCGGCATCCGATTTGCATATTATTTGTCTCTACGAGAATCTCGTTGGTGTCAAGATGCCGTCCAGAGTAGGTGGGATTATGCTGTAATCAGATATTTGTTGTTATAAATAGAAGTATATGAATGATCTTGCATAAATAATAAAGTAGGGTGATAGAAAAATGTTTTATGAAACGAAATAACCACACAAGGTAACACTCATTTGCAACCGATCATCAAACAACCCATCGAAAGGTGCGACTTAAATCTTGTCGCAATTCTGCCAATTTTTATATAGGTAAAATCTGTAGCCCTATGGTCTGCCAAAAAAAAAAGGACCATAAAGGGCTACGGTTCCGCAGCTAGTGGGTAGGTAGGTAGGGATTTTTTTTTTTTTTTTTTTTACATTTGAAAGCTTTATATTTTCAGACTGGTTTTTCACAGGAACACAGAGGAAGATATGACATTAAAGAATCAAATTTAATGCAACATAAAGAACAGCAAAAATCAAATTCTATTTTCATAAAAGAACATTTTCTGTCTGTCAGACAGACAGTTGAATTTTGAAATCAGAGCCCTGTCTATTAAATCTGGCAATCTGACACTGAATGAAAAGCAAAGATGATTGGTATTGTGTCTTTAACACCACACAATGTAGCATCAGTGTTAGAAATAAAACATTCAAAATGTCTGACATTCAACAATTTTAATGCCCAAACAAAATACAGTACTCCACTGCAGATTAGGAGTTTAATGATAGTGACTACATGTAGATCTTATTTTTGATCAAATGTTCACCCCTCTTAACTGATGCATTGCAGCATAGGGGGATGCTTTCCACCGCCGGCCTCATCGACATTATTTTCGTTTCAACTGACCATTTTCTATTCTATGTCATTTAAGCGTTTGCTCTCAATACAGTGTACATCAAGGGCTTTTATGATCGAGATTTGAAATAAATATAGCCCGGAACAAACTCCGCGGACACGATCGAAATTCTGGCGTGATTCCGATTTTTTTAATAATAAAAAAAATTGTCTGAAACTCAAATAAAATAATTTGGGCGGCAAGTTTTTCAGTGGGTCGGGTGGCAATACCAAACAAATAAAATGTTATTTTAGGCCTTAGATAAGTTGTTAATGTAGCCAATATGGTGCATAATCGTACTTGTCTATATAACTCTGATAACTCTAATACTTGTCTAATTCAAAGTATATTTTTGGTCCATTAGATTTTGAAAGAGCAAGGTTTTGGTAAAACGTTATTTTTAACGAGTTATTTTAGTCAATGTAGGAGAGGAGATCCATTGATTTGTAAGACGTGTTACAAAGACAGTCACCATTTGATGTCAAGATTTATCAACATACGACAGAAGATGCTTCATTCAGTAAGTTATAGACTATATTGTTTAAATATGTATAGATAAAAAAAAATTAAGAATAGCATCTATATATTTAGTGAAGAACTTTGTATGTTTTCTATACTTATTTAGTATCAATTTAATAGGCGGATCACACTGAAAAAAGAAATGCTGAAAAATTCTTTTTCTTAAAATAAAATAATTTAAAAGAAACTAATATTAAGATCTGGATTTGCATCAGCGTATGCCATGAACTTTTTGTATTCAATGATTTGAGGTGAGAGGCAGGGGCAGATCCAGGATTTCAAGTTAGGGGGGGCGTACTTGAGGCACGAACATTTTTGGGGTATTTCGTGTGAAAAATCACGATTTAACGCCAAAAAATCATGTTGTTGACCACCACTGTTTATACTTTCTTTTCATAACCTATCATTTAAATTTTAACCTTATATTGACATGAGTTGTGTTTGGTTTAAATTATAACCTTATATTGACATGAGTTGTGTTTGGTTTAAATTATAACCTTATATTTACATGAGTTGTGTTTGGTTTAAATTATAACCTTATATTGACATGAGTTGTGTTTTGTTTAAATTATAACCTTATATTGACATGAGTTGTGTTTGGTTTATGTTATAACCTTATATTGACATGAGTTGTGTTCTTTCAGATGATGTCAGTATTTTAATTATAGCCTTATATTGACATGAATTGTTTTCTTTCAGATGATGTCAGTATTTTAATTATAGAAGTAGTGTAATTATTCAGGTAACAACTAATCAACAGGAAGAATGGCTTCAAAAATATCAACTTGATCTCTTGAGTTATAGGAATTGATACATACATTTTCAGTTTTCCATACAGATAATTATAGAAAAAGGAGTACAGGGTAAGCATGGTAAGTATTTTTTTCTATTTCTATTTTAGAATTATGTTTCATGCATTGATATACGAAAGGTTAATATATACAGTCCGACAAAAGTTAAGCACCACCTGACTTGTTTCAATAATATCTTTTCTAATAATGAACTTATTTCAAATCGGTTTGCTGATTTCGTTACCTGTACACACACACATACTTACTTACCTGTGAAACAGGTTATTGATCGATTTTTATTTATGTGTATATGACAGGGTGTGTAAAGTGCCACGTGTACTTTTCAACATTTGTGTTTGCGAACGAAAGCTGATTTTTTTTTGTGTAGAGTTTTAAGTTTCATTTTCTATTGGTTTGGTATGGTGCGGCGAATATTAACCATACCAGAAAGGTGGCAAGCTGTTGGCATGCATAACGGTTGTTTTAACCATAGAAGGGTGGCAGACCACTTCAGGGTTAACCATTCCATCATTGTACGACTGATGCAGCGTTTTCGTCAAATGGGGAATGTTACTAACTGTCCAAGTGCAGGTAGATCTTGCAAAACGACGCCGAGAGAGGACCGGCTCATATCCAGACGGGCGCGGCAACGGCCGTTCAGTACAGCTGGTGCACTTCGTGGTAATTTAGTGTTTGGAGGCCACATTAGCCCACACACTGTAATCAGACACCTCCACCATCAGGGAATGCGAGCGTGACGACCCATAAAACGTCCACAGTTGACATTACGTCATCGCCATGCTCGATTTGACTGGTCACATGATCATTTGGGGTGGACTATTCGCACATGGAGATGGGTCCACTGGTCTGATGAAAGTCGTTTTTTGTAATGCCCTACCGATGGTCGTGCAAGGGTTTGGCGCCAACGAAACACTTCATTTCAGGACAACCACATTTTGGGCACCACTGCTTTTGGGGGTGGGGGTGTAACTGTCTGAGGTTGTTTTTCCTTTGACTGTAAGTTGGACTTGTACGTTCTTGATGGTAATCTGACGGGCCAAAAATACTGTGACAATGTGCTCGCTCCACGCGTAGTCCCCCATTTCGACAATCATGCGTTGGCTGACAGGCCAATGTTCATGGACGACAATGCTAGGCCACATAGAGCCTGAATTGTACAACATTTTTTACAGCAAGAGGCTGTTCAGACAATTCCATGGCCTGCGATGTCGCCAGACATGAACCATATAGAGCATGTATTGGACTTTATTGGCCGAAAAATTTACCAACGCAATCCAAAATGTCAAAATATTGATGAATTAAGAACTGCTATCTTACACTACAGGAGTGGCAACAGTTCCCCCAAGAACGGCTTAGGCGTCTTGTGCGAGGCATGACGAGGCGTGTTACAGAACTTCACAATAAACGTGATGGATATACTCGTTATTGATTTTTATGCCTTACACATACACACAATAGATGCATTTAAAAGTTCTTAAGACCTGAAGACTCTGCATTTTAATGCAATGTTAAAAACTTCCATCAAAGACAAACTGGTTTTTCGTTTTTCCAGCACCTGTTTTGAACCCCATTTTTGCCACGTCATAGTCACGTCTTTCAGGATGATAAATACTTCGTAGATTGGTAATTTTAGAGCCCTTGGTGTAGTCTTTTAAGAAGTGTAAGAAAAATTGTGATATCTATTTTATTGTTTTAACAGTATTGATGTAAAAAAATATAGGGTGGTGTTTAATTTTTGTCGGAATGTACCGGTATATAAGAAAAAAAGGTCTACAGAAATAAAAAATAAAATTTGAATATTCTGATTGAGGATAGTTTTAATATTGTAACAGGAGATCAGGGTCATATAGTATGGTACATGTGCCAGTTTTTATGTTTGTGAATGTATTTACTTCAAATTATGTTTTTGCCATTTTATTATCACTTTCAGTAGTTTTTCAGCAGTAATGTGTCTAACAGACTCATTTGGGGAGGAAAATACAGTTATAAAAAATTAGCTGTTGAAGCTGCATGCCTGGGTTAGATGTCTAGAGCTATCAACATTAATTGTGTTTGGTAGTATAATCTAAACCCACATCAGTTGTTTTTTGTTTGTTATCGTAATTCAAAACAAAGTTTACTTTATTTTATTTATCTGTCTGATCTTGTTTGACAATAAATGAGGATTATTTTAATTTTCTATTTTTAGATTACTGTATGTTTCCTGTGTGCCCCAGTTACAATTGTTTACAGAAGTTCAATCTTATACAATATAAGTACTATTTTTAGTATTGTAACCTCAGCATTTATTTAGGATTTGTCTTTGAAATAATTGGACCAGTGTTACATAGGTAAGCAATTACAACCCCCCAGTGAGCCTCTAAAATATGCCAACAGTCAGCTGGAAATTGTAGATTAATAGTTTCCGTTAGAAGTAGTTACAGCCAGGAAAGAAAATATTGTGCATGTTTAGAAAATGTAAAAAATTAAACAAATTGTGCTATTATATTACTATTTTAGGTTTTTTTTTCATGCCTGTCTGTAGACAGTATTATTATGGGATCTTGTTGTCCGTCCATCTGTCTGTCTATACAACATAAACATCCCACACAGAAACTCTACTTTGACCAATATTAATCAAATTTACAAGATTAGTAGGAATGTCCAGAGTTGGCAAAAACTTTTATTTTCTGTCTGACATTGGGTCAGACAGGAACTGGGGTTCTGTCTGACCCATGGCCTTTGTGTCTGTCCCACCATTTTTTTGTAATATTGTATATAACTTGTCAAATTTTGTTTTTTATACAGAACTGAATGCAAGATTACCTATGGTCATGATCATTAAAAAACTCAATTAAATGTTTTTCTGTATACATATTTAAGTCTCCCAAACAACGTTTGGAGACTTATTGTTTTTGCTCCGTTTCTTATTATTATTATTATTATTCTTCTTCTTGTTCTTGTTATTCTCCTTTCTTTCCGTGCACCATGAACTTGTCCACGGCAGATCTCAGGAACTACAGGACAGAATTTCATGAAAATTGGTGGAGTTATAGATATATGTTTCTAGTTGATCCTAAAGTTTTCAGATTTGTGGTAAAGGGGGTCAAAGCCATATTTTTGGGGGTTCAAAGGGGGTGGGGGTTACTATAGAATCCTATGGGAAACTTGAAATTTCGTACATTAATGTTGATAACTTCTAACTGGATAATGATAGAGACATAAATTTTGACATAGTGATAGGTCACCATTAGAGGAGCAATTCTGCATTTTCAAAATTTTCAAGATGTCTGCCATTTTCAAAATGGCTGCCAAAACACGGCATAAAAATGGGGGGTAAAAATTCAACATTGTCCGATATCATCAAAATTTGGTATGTGGGTAGATAGTGTCATTGGCCGGTTTGGGAGACTTCATAATCGTTTGATTATAATCATATCTTGTTTTATCTAAAAAGATAAGGCAGATATAGCCAACAATCCGTATCTAATGGTCTGATCACGTTCCGAATATTATACATCAATGTCAGTTTCCGGTTTACCTACATTTTTTTATTTCAGTTAAGAATATGAATCTGTTGTCATCTTCAATAGATAAGCATCTCAAAACATATTTAATTAAACACAAACAATCTTTGATACTTGGGGAGTGTGGAAGTCAACTTATTTCTGTGCTCAGTAATATATTTCAGTTTTAATGTTCCACGTTTTGCAGGTGCTCATCCCTACTAAAAGGATGTTTACATTTATGCATAGGAGTTTCGATTACAAATAGGAACGTGTCGGTCTGACAGAATAAATAAACAAATTTCAAATCTCTGTCTGACATTTTAATAAAACTGAAAACGGAATTTAATGCCATTGGCAGTGGAAACTGGGAGTGAATAAATTTCAATCGCCAGCTGGATGACCACAAAGTAATATTTTCGTGACGGACATTGTGACAGACACGGTTCATTAATTAGTCGGACCAACCGTTATTCTGCCGGTCAGGTCCAACGATTTTCGCCAACTCTGAATGTCTATACTTTATGGCAATTTTTAATTATGTCATTCCAGGATTATGGAACTTTATGCCATGAAAAACAGTAGTCTATTGTAAATCAGAGTTATGGGACATTATACTAATAAAACAAAGTCTGTTCTAACATGTTATCCAGCTTTGAGGATCTCTCCATATTTTGAAGTTTTTCACTTTTGTTGTTTGACATATCATTTGCATACAAGTGTAGCTGTTTATTTTGAAATAATTTAAGAAATTCTTATGTTGAATAGAATGTAACAAAAATATAATTGTGCTGCAGAATATTATTTTCTAAAAAATTGTAAGTCCTCTTTCTTTCATTAATGAATTGGTAATTGTGTATATATTTGAACTGTCTTATCATTTTCAGATTAAATGATATTGTGAACAAAAAATCACAGATTTACAGATGAAGATGATAAACACTACATGATAGAATGTTCTGTCCTTCCTAAGTCATGAATAGAGTAAAGCCAAGATAACACGTGAAAATATCTTTGTACGTACAATAAAGAATACAGAATGTGATACAGTGATAGCTGTCAAAGATTCTGTCAGTAACAGACACCATCAGAGGAAGGAGTAACTGAGGACTGAATGAAGACATTTCTCTGAGCAGTAACAGACATCATCAGAGGAAGGAGTAACTGAGGACTAAATGAAGACATTTCTCTGAGCAGTAACAGACATCATCAGACGAAGGAGTAACTGAGGACTAAATGAAGACATTTCTCTGATATAGTGCATAGCAAATTGAAAAAATGTTAATGGCATTATTTGATATTATTATATTATATTCAATAAATGGAAGATTGATTATTTTTAGCTTAAAATCAAATGACTGTAGAAAGGCTAACTACGGACATTTGATTACAATTATTTAATCTTTACTGCTATTTGGAAACCGTCCACAAGAAATTCATAGTTTCAATGTATAGACTTGAATGCTAGGCAGATTTTCTTTTCTTCACATTTGAAAACCCCCTGTTAAGAAAACATTTTACAAACACCATCAGAATGGGTTTTTTTCAGTGTGCATTAAACTTTATATTTTCAACTAATTCCTTTGTCTGTGTTCTCCAACTCATTATTTATTTTCATGAGCTGTAGAATGCCCTTCAGATCCTTTTCAATTTCTTTTCATCATAACATTTTTATATATAAATGTAAGACCTGAGGCCATCATACATTTTTCTAACACTTTAATGTTGGTGATGCATCACTATCAATATCAAATAGTCACTACTAACCACTCATACATTTATTTCTTTTCCTTTGAAAGTGTCATTTTGGGAGCCACATTTATTTCTGAACTTAATTCTAATCGGTAAAATCATGAAACATTTTCACTATCGTTGCCTAGCAACAAGAAAGAGTAAGTTCTTGTACTAAGACCAAATGTTTGTTTACATAGCAAAATGAAAGATAATTCTTTATTTAAAGATTACAGAATATGGTTTTTTTTGCATAATACTGGTATTTTTGTTGAGAACAATTTTCAATTGAAAACTCAGTCTTAAAATGGTGGAAAATGTAAATAGTGTTTTACAGACACACTATTACAGTTTAAATAGTGTTCCTATATTTAGATAGGTAAAAATCAGTAAATGTTCTAAATTTGAGATAGGATTTTAATACAAGAAGTTGACCATAAATTTCATTTCTCTTGCCCAGACTGCAGATTCACTTGTCCTGGGCAATCAGACAACTGTCAAGCTACTTGCAATTTGAAATGATTTAAAAAGCAGATTGAATTTAAGTATTCTAGCCATTTCTGTTTAAAACAATGGTCCCAAAGATGTCCAGATACAGACCTTCTTTAGCTGTATCAAGCTGTCAGTAGCCTTAGCCCTTTATTATTTGATGACAAAACTACTTTCAAAATTTCAAGTTTACAAATTGACACCCTCATAATCTTTTCTTCTCTTGATTTCTATTCACTGTCTTCTTTTTATCTTGATTTTTTTTCTCAGTGACCAGGCAGGATTAAACACTAAGGATCTATGGTATTTAATGCCAAATATTGTTGAAAGTGGCATTAAACACCATAAACCTCCAAAAAACTTCAGTGACCAGGCAGGATTAAGCACTTTAAGGGTCTACATGTTGTGTTTGTTTTCATTTGTCTTTGATTTCATTACCAGTGTGTTTGCATTGTTTTGACTTCAGAACAATGGACTCGTTCCTCCTTGGACATGCAGTCCAGAAAAATGGTCCTGATTTGATACGAAATTTACGACAAGAAGAACAAGAGTTTCCTGAGAATGTGATACATTATTTAGCAAATTACCAAGAAAAGCCTCCAGAATTTCAGTAAGTATATACAGGTTAACATTGTATAGTATAACTGACCCACAAGTATTTTACTAATATATTTAAAATCAATATTTATTAGTAAAGGCTTGACTTTTATGGATTTTTGTGGGTCATTTAACATGTGAATTTAGAAAGCTCTACCAAACAAACACAATATTTACATATTTTTTTCTGACCAAATCGACCTATTTATATTTCTGATTTTAGGTGTTTTTAATTTTTTCTGTTTGAAAGTGATACATGTAGTTTGGTAAGAAAATGACATTTGTAATTTCCATAGACAGCTACTGATTCCATGACACCCTCAGACTATGAATATGACCTACTATTGTCTTACAAAGTCAAACAATTTCATCATTTATATTGATGACAAGGAAACTACTAATATCATGGGTCGAAATAGTACTGCCACCTTTACCATTTTGTTAAGAAAAAGACTAGGCTTATTTGTATGACCTTGTAGAACTACTTTTATTTGGTTTTGTCTGTTAGTTAAATGATATAAGAATGTTTGAAAAACTTGCTTGCTCTAAGACCATCAAGATTAATATCTACAAATTCTTGACAAAATACTTTTTCACAATGCATATACAGTGGAACCTGTCTAATCCGACACACTAAGGCACCAGGGAAATGTATCAGATTGGACAGGATGGTGGAAACTCGGATTTTATTTTAGTTAGCAGAAATACTATGGGACCATCAATTTTTGTCGAATGTCACAGGATGTCGGAAAACTCAGGTGTCGGATTGCACAAGTTCATTCATGTTTTAAAGGTTTTAGAAATATTTTAAAACTAGCTATTTTAGAATTAAATACATGTAGTAATATCTACTTTAAATTGAAATAAAAAGTAAATAGAAGGGAAGATCTTTATATTACCAGGGTAAAATACTCCTAATGTTTATATAAAATTTGTTTTTATAAGCTATTGAAAGATGAAAATTATATTTGAATAGCAAAAGTGATGTTTGAAATAGATATAAAATATAATTTATAATTTTATTTAATTTAGGGATCATGAATTACAAGAGAAGATATGTAGATTTATATCTAAGAAGGCTGATTATTTGTTTATGTCTCCATCAGACCATGAAGAAAAAACTAGAAAAACATCAGACAATGAAGGTAAAAATTGAAATAAAGATTAAAGAAATTTTAAAGACGTATACTGGTATCAAATGCAGTCTTCGCACTAACCCACATGCCCAAAGCCCGGGACAAGTACAACTGGATTCGGACAAGTGAAAATTATGAAATAATTTGTTTGAATAAATATAATTTTTTTTCTAAATTTGGCTTTCGGGCAGGTAGGTGAAAAAAATTAAGGCAAAGACTGCAATGTAGTTGTATTAAATTTTGTTTTCCACAAAAGTTGTCAAGATAAACAAAGTTAGACACAAGCTACTTTTCAAGATGGAGAGATCAAAAGTAAATCCAGATAAAGTTGATATTTCCATAAAATGAAAGAATGATATCAACCTAGGTTAACAGTATTAAGTTGAAGAAATCAACAAAAGATTATTTAGTATTAATATTGTATAAGGTCTAAATCTATTTATATAAATATTGAATAAATCCTTAAATCATATGTTATGTAAATAAACGACCAATCACATTGAGTTATTTTTTTTCTTCTTTCAGATATATTTGCCAAGATGCCACCACTGGAGACATTTATGGGAATATCTCAAACAGAATGTAGAAAAAACTTCTTTAATGTAAGTTAATATGTACATTACTTAGAAGACTTTTTGCAATTAAATAAAAATGTCAAAGAATTAATATTTTTATCTTGACATTTTTTTCATTTGATTATTAGGTTATATATATTTAACACCACTTTCTACAATATATTTAGAATAATGGCAGTTGGGAAGATCGAGACAGACATTATCACTAGTATCACAGCGAGCATGATAGGACAAGCTGTGATAATGTATGTTAAGATATTCAAAACTGCTGGTATTTGTAACGTCAGAATGCGCTTTGACATCACACTGACAGATAATATTCAATATCTTGATCAGTTCATTGAAACTTATTGATGGAGAAAACTGAAGTGTTTGAATAAAAACCCACAGACCTGTAGCAAGTCACAGATGAACTATATTACATAGAATTGCATTGAATTCGCCTCACCACGAAGAGGAATCAATCTCACCTGTATGGTCGAGTTCACCTTGCCACGAAGAGGAATCAAACTCACCTTTATAATCTAGTTCACCTTGTCATTAGGAGGAATCAAGCTCACCTTTATGGTTGTGTTCACCTTGCCACGAAGAGGAATCAAGCTCACCTTTATGGTCGAGTTCACCTTGCCACGAAGAGGAATCAAGCTCACCTTTATGGTAGAGTTCACCTTGCCATTAGGAGGAATCAAGCTCACCTTTATGGTGATGTACACCACTGATTACATAGGTAGATGTAAATTCAAATACTATAAGATCAGAACCACAATGGCCTTCCTCAATTATTTGGGTATTCTTTATTGAGGACAATAAATAATATAAAAACATGAACTATTTTTGTTGATATTGGTAGAATTGTTGACCATTTATGCTTAAGCTTTCTCTTCATAATATTATCAGTTAATATTTGTTTATTTTAATTTTTAGAGCATAGAAAAACATGACATTGTGATTGGTGTAGTGAATTCTGTGATGGAGAGTGGCTTAGTGATAACTTTATTGTGCTTGGACAGTAGCAAGTCTAGAGATATTGATGAACTCAGAATATCGGTAAGCTTTATTTATTTTTATGCCTTCTTTTTACCATTTTTTGCTACAGATGGTCGGGAATGAAAATCAATTCAAACTGCATAAATATCTGAGAGTACAGTACTTTGAATAATATATACAGTGGAACCTGTCTAATACAACACATCTAGGGCCAGGGATATGTGTCGCATGGGGATACTCAGGTTTTATTTTAGTTAACAGAAATACTTTGGGACCATAAATTTTGGTTGGATGTCACAGGATGTCGGGAAAACTCAGGTGTTGGATTGCACAAGTTCCACTGTATATTGTTTAGAATCTGGATGCACCATGAATCTTTGCAATGTATTGTTTAGGATTTTTTTGTTTATTTTCAGGCATTTTGTCCTGTGAAGGAATTGCCCAAATTGTTTCCAAACCAAGATGCTATAGAAGGATTTCAAGTCAGAGATAAAGTTAGAGGTAAATATGGGTGTTTAATGATTAATTAAATAAAAGAGGAGTTGAGTGAAATTAATGGGAGAATTGCAAAATATTTGACTTAATTTTTTGTAGGAAATGTTATTTGAAAATGTAAATTTTTGCATTTGTTTTTTATGTTGAAATATCACTGTGATCTTAAATAATATTATCATTCAAGATTTCTTGCAAAAAAAAAAATGGATTGATGTAAAAAACATAAATTATTTGCACATTCTTGCAGCTGTTGTTTTGAATGTGAATACAGAGACAGAAAAATTGATTGTTTCAATGGTGGAAAGATCGTTGCCAGAAGAAAATTCTGATATCAAATTGGTATGTAATTGTTTTCTTTTTAATAAATTATGAAAGTAATATTCCATGTTTTAAACAAACAAAAATGTGAGTTACATCAAATTCATGAATTTCCTTCTAACCTCATGAATTTGTAGCAACAAATATTTGCAGTGTTTGTTGTGATGTTAACATGCTAAAATAGATATTTTAAAATAAAATTGTTGGGAGAAAAAAGGAAGTACATAAATTAAGTTTATATCATTATGATGATATTTTATTTATTTATTTTTTTTAATTTATTTTTTAGGCATTAATTACTGAAGATGAATTCCCAGTCCAGTTTAGGTAACTTTCTTTATATTGTATAAGCTTTAAATCTATTTGTATAAATATAGTTATTGTAGTTTGTTTATGTTAAATTGACCAGTTATTAGGACTTTTGTAGCCATCATCATAGGCAATTTAGATTTCCATTTATCCATGTAATCAGTGTCCTATCACCACCAAGACTGATGAATTTGACTCTTATATCTGACTCATTCTCTGATGAGGTGTATTTAATACAACCTCTTATGAAGATATGTGTTGTTGACTTGCCAAATGTTTGTTGTTTTTCAGAGTATTTCTCCACCAATACAAACTAGTCACTATCAAATAGATATAGAGGCAACAATAATAATAATATGGCCTATTTTTAGACTGTAGTTTGAAATTGTTTTTTTTTACTTCAAGCATATTTTTCAAATATTTTGCATTGATTTTATGCATTTGGATCTGTCTCCATCTGTCTTTAGACACACTGGTTTACATGCTATTACTAGAATTGATTTTGATTTGGATATGGTATAAATATTTATTTGTATATTAATGACATTAACATTTTTCAGGAGAAAGCTACATATAAGAGGTTTAACATTTGAAGAGCTGCTTCATTCTATTCTTGGTTTTAACAACACTGGAAACATTGATTGTTTACTAGATATGCTGGACCAGCCTGAGAATTCATCACTAATGAGAGGATTACATAGGTCTGTCTTATATAACACTATATTTATGGGTTTATAGTGCTCAACACCACTTTCAACAATATTTCAGTTATATTGTGGCGGTCAGTTTTATTGATGGAGGAAACCGGAGTGCCCAGAGAAACCCACCGACCTGTCGCAAGTCACTGACAAGCTTTATCACATAATGTTGTATTGCCATGAACAGGGTTGGAACTCACAACTTTAGAGGCGATATACACTGATTGCACAGGTAGTTGTAAATCCAACCATCATAAGATCACAACCACAATGGCCCCTCTATAACACTAGAAGAGAATTGCTCTTATTATTATACTTTACATAATAAGATATAAATAGCTATGTGACATTAAATATTTTTGGTAAATTTGCTTTAAAGTGAATAATCATCAACTTTATTATTCAATCATGAGTTACCTCCCTTGTCATCTTCTGTTTGTAAGTAAAAATAGACCATGCCAGTCAGTCCAGATTTGAAATGAAACTGATTAGCTACAGCTGCTTTCTGACTAGATTTCTGAGAATATCTGTGTTTTTTCAGCCATTACATTTTAACATTAGATTGCAATGATGAAACTTTGGTTGATTCTGTAGTGTTTTGATAAATACATGTATGCACGAAACCCAATCTGGAAACAAAACAGAAAAAAGCTTTATTTAAAGAAAATTACTAAAGATGATGTATTATGTGTTAAATGTTTGTTCGGTATAATAAAATAGTTACAGCTCATATGATTGGTGAATATAAAAAATTGTAGCCCTCAAGGGAAATAATCTGTAGTAGGGTTGACAATTAGATATTCACCTCCTCTGAGGGCTGTAATTGTAGAATATCTACATGTACATTGTAAGTCGAAGATCACTGTTGTCAAATAGATAACTCCTTTACTCTCACGAGCAGGGAAAGAAATGAACAATACAATGTATATTGTGAATCCATTTATTAGTTATGGGTACCATATGCATCATATTCATTCCTATAAAAACATTCATACATACTATTACAAAACATATTTTGTTGTTTTAATGCAAAAACATTCTCTGCTATTAAGGACTGATGAGGGATATTTATGATGAAGAAGAAAGGATTTTAAAATTTACAAAGGACTGCTATGAAGTTTAACCCCTTAATTTCTGGAAAATAAAAGGAAAAAAGAATTAGAAGGATTTTGAATGTTTGACACCAATTTGAATATTTCAGTTGTATCATGTCTGTCAGTTTTATGGATGGTGAAAACCACTCACTACCCGAAAATAAAAAATCTCTGACAAACTAAAGTTGTCAAACACACACACACAAACTAAAGTTGTATCAAGTACACCTCACCATGCCCATGGTAGGAGTCAAACACACATGTGTATTAGTAGAGATAGGCATTGATTGAATAGGTCGATGTCAATGAAACTACCATACAAATGACCACAGAGGCCCCCTAGTAACTACAAAATAACATTCTGACGTAAGTAAAGTCTACAAGAAATAAATTCATTTTAGTCATGATCTTTGAAGAAGAGTTTTTGTATTTAACTATTAAACTAAGTTATTGTTTTAAATTGCTTGTCCAGAGTACAATTTTTTTAATTTTCATTTTAAAATTTGTCCAAATAAATATTACAGATCAATATAAATTAAATGTGTTTTTTTCTTATTGTATACAAATTAGAAACATATATATTGTTTTTCAGTTCAGTGACATCAACCTTCATTAAATGTTAATAGTTATTGGTATTTAATGCCACTATCAACAATATTTCAGATATATTATGGAAGTCAGTTTTATTGATGACAGGAGTAGCATGGAAAAACATTGAGAACACTAGTGCCACATGTACTGACCTACAAATGTATGTCACTGACCAAATGATATCAATTCACTTGATCTATATTGATATTTGATGCCTACATTACCAGTATTTCAGGTATATCATTGCAATGAAAAGAGGGAGTTATATAAGAGGTGTGGGCTTTCTTGTGGGAAACAGATTTGTAGTATTTTACTATCTATGCATCTGAAATCTGGTTTGACAAGAGGGATGGCCTTATAAGAGGGATGGCCTTTGGTGGGAGTGGCCTTATAAGAGGGATGGCCTTTGGTGGGAGTGGCCTTATAAGAGAGATGGCCTTTGGTGGGAGTGGCCTTATAAGAGGGATGACCTTTGGTGGGAGTGGCCTTATAAGAGGGATGGCCTTTGGTTGGAGTGGCCTTATAAGAGGGATGGCCTTTGGTGGGAGTGGCCTCATAAAAGAGGGATGACCTTTGGTCGGAGTGGCCTTATAAGAGGGATGGCCTTTGGTGGGAGTGGCCTCATAAAAGAGGGATGACCTTTGGTCGGAGTGGCCTTTGGTGGGAGTGGCCTTATAAGGGATGGCCTTTGGTGGGAGTGGCCTTATAAGAGGGATGGCCATTGGTGGGAGTGGCCTTATGAGGGGTGGCCATAGGTGGGAGTGGCCTTATAAGAGGGATGGCCTTTGGTGGGAGTGGCCTTATAAGAGGAATGGCCTTTGGTGGGAGTGGCCTTATAAGAGGAGGATTACTGTAGTGAAAACACCAATATATCCAACTGACTTCTATGAATCCACTCTTGTAGCAAATCCAAAAATATATAACTTCTTTGATCTCTTAAAAAGTTTATATTCCGATACCAAGATCTTGTCGAAATATATTCCGTCTCTGCAGAGACGATGGTAAGCGATGCATTTTCATGTAGTGAAAATGTTAGGAAGTCAACAAAAATGTCAAAAATATTTTTTTATCAATGTGTGACGTAAAAGTGTCTTTGATATTTACTTCACTGAATATGGTACTGCTTTGACAACTATTTTACCTATTTTGTTCCTGTATTTAAATACTGTTATAGTGACAGCTGGAACCTTTGAACCGTAATGTAAGCGGGAGGTTTGGCGCTTTAAAATATGATTCAACCCACCATTTCTTTAGGAATGCCTGTACCAAGTCAAGGTCATTACAGTTTTCACAGTTTTCCGGTTGTTGACTGATTTTGTCTGTTTATATAATTATGAGTTTTGACTTTCCCTTTGTAAGATTGTTCGGAGTTCGGTAACTTTGTTATTACCCTTATTCAACATGAATATTTTTTCTCAGGCTAAAAATTCCAGAAAAAGATATGGCAGAAAATCTTAAAAAGTACCAGTCACAAAAGATGGCTCATTCTAGGTTTGTAAACGTTTATTTTACTTTTGTTGCTTCTATTTAAATATTATATCTAATGTAAGCAGTACCGTTATATATTACTACAAAAGTAAGATTAATGACAAGAGATCCTACTGTAGAAATTCCTCATTTTATAACCAATGCCTGTTGAAATTATATTACAATATAATGTTTTAATACATTGGAGGAATACATCTAGCATCTTGGAAAACTAATAATTGTTATTTGAACTTAAGTCATTTTTCCAGTCAAGTTGAAGTGAAATTGTGCAGCTTTTGTAAACACTAATGAAACTACATACTTGACAGGCAAGATCAAAAGAAACACTTGGTACAGTCAAGAAAAAATTGTTGTGTTCAGAAACTCTTGACAATTACAACATTTACAGAAAAACAAATGTTTTTATTTTTTTTTATTTTACAGTGTTGCACAAGGAATTACATATTTCAAGGCTGGTAAACAAGCTGAAGCCATTCAATGTTTTAATAAAGCTTTAGATATAGACAAGACAAATGTTGAGGCCTTGGTGGCACGAGGAGCTTTGTAAGTATGACATATTGATACCACTTTCTATTACATTACATTATTTTATAAACCAAATCGGTGGCGTAATTATTAGCGAGCACTCCTCTAGTGCAGTAGATCATGGGTTCGAGCCCCGGTCGGGTCATACCAAAGACTATAAAATTGGTATATGTTTCTTCTCTGCTAAGCATGCAGCATTAAGGAGAAAAAGCTCCGAGTGGAGCGACATGTCTTCCCGCGGACTGTTATTTCAGTGAGCTAGCATTATAAAAATCCAACTCAGCGTGTTGGGCTAAAACAAAGCGGACCTCATCACCATCTCATTGAAAATTAACTTGTTCTTGCCATGATATAGCTGAAAAATTGGTTGAATTGGCGTTATGCGATAATCACTCACTTACATTATTTGTTGCCGTTCTGTCGCATGATATGTCACATTACATTAGCAATGGCACTATGTAATCATCTGACAGTGCTTCTAATTTAACAATACATGTTTATATACTGGATTAGAAATATTGAAACTATGTCCATGGAAATGTGAATGTGTGATACATTAATCTGTCAGATGAACGAACAAATATGAATGAATGAACATTGAACAGTCTTTTCCCCCCACCTTCCAGTATTTTGACATCATGAACAAGTAGTCCGACTGAGAACATCTTGTGCAACGCTGCACCATTCTTTTATTACCACAGTGTGGTGATACAACATCTTGTATCAGTCAGGCTACTGTCTTGAATTTCAAAGGAAAACTTACATAATATAAGATAAAACTGATTATGTTGTCTGTATAACAGAATGAATGGGGATCACTTATCCATTGTCTTACGTTGTTATCCACATCAGTATTTTCTCCATTATTTAATCTCTAAATCTATTACTGCTCATACACTGATCAATCAGCAGCTATATAAATATACACATTATCATTTACAGCAACTGAAATAGTTCACCTGCTATTATATGTTTTATTAACGGGTACATTGATTTTTGGGGTTTTCCAGTGTCAGGGGTTTTAGTTTTGATACAGAGTGGGAGGTGCACATCTCTGAATTGTAACTCTTCCTAGATGCATTTAAGAAAAGTATTTTTAAATTGCTAGTTATAAAAAAGGCAGGCGACATATGTCTTCCATAGAAGATTCACATCTAATGATTAATAAACTCAATTTAGTTAAACTTGATAAAGGATGATAAATATCATGTACCAATGATATATTCACTTTTTGTCAGGAATTCCAAAGATTTTTTTTTATACTTTTTTAGCAAGTTTAATAAAATCAGCATTTATCAGAAATTTTTTTTTCCTATCTACGTACCCACTTCAAAAAGTAAAGTTACCCCAAACCTGTTTTTTTAAAGATAGATTGTGTTTGAATATATATATAAATATATAAATAATGAAAGACATCAAATTTAAGATAAAATATAAAAATACTAATACACACACACACACATATATATATTTATAGGTATTCTGTTTATATCAGGTATGCTAATATAAATATTCTGTTTTTCTCAGGTATGCTAATAATGAAAGTTTTAATAGAGCTATTGATGATTTTGAAGATGCATTGAAGATAAATGTAAACCATGCGAATGCACGAAAATATCTACATGACACTTTACTGGCTTTTGGAAAATCGTAAGTAGAATTGTAAAAAAAATTGGTAGTTTTTACAAGATTGTGGCCATGATCGTATGGTAGTTGGATTTACAACTACCTATGTTATCAGTGCCTATCACCACTGATGTTGTGAGTTCGAATCTCGATCAGGGCGAGGTGTACAACATTATGTGATACAGTTTGTCAGTGACTTGCGACAGGTCTGTGGTTTTCTTTGGGTCCTCTGGGTTCCTCCACCAATAAAACTAACTGCCATGACACAGCTGAAATATTGTTGAAAGTGGTGTTAAACACCATCAAACAAACAACAAACAAAACAAGGTGATACAATAAAGAAATTAATTGATTTATTATTTTTTTAGAGTTAAGTGATATTTCAGTGTATTCATGACGAATTCAAGAAATGGATACACAACTGAATTGTATCAGTTGTAACTATGGGTTATGTGTTATGTACAGGTGTAACTATGGGATATGTGTTATGAGTATTTTATCACAGCTTTCTACAATAAATATTTATCTTATGGAAGTCATTTGTTTTGGTTGTTGAAACCTGATAAAGGGAGAGAACCACTGACCTGCCACAAGTCAGTGACAAACTGTATTCACATAAGTTTGTATCAATTAGACTTTGTTATGAATGGGAATCAAACTATCAACTTTCAGTGGTGGTAGACTCTGATTACATAGGTGTAAATTAAGCCTACTACCATTCTATAATGGCCACAATGGCATAAATATAGTATTTATGACAATCTCAAATATGTGGTATGTTTATATTGCTCCAGAACATAAAACAGACATCATGTTAGATTCATTGCTTCATTTATTTTATAAATATTTTTTATTTTTCTTTAGTAAAGAAGATATAGAAAAGTACCAAGAAGCTGAAGAACTCTACACAAAAGCCATGTGTTTAGAACAGTCATCTGTTGAAGCCAGAGAAGCTCTTAGATTTCTCCAATATAGGAAGGTATGTGCAAAAAATTCAGAATCAAAATTAATTAAAAAAACCCAAAACAAAATGAAAACTTCATGAAGTATTGTCATTTCCTTTTGTACATTGTTGCCACTACCACTTGTTAGCTTCTCACGTTTCAAGTTGTTTGGAATCAAACCTAGCAGAATTATTTGTTTTTGTTGATGATTCTTTGCAAAGTATGTTTTTAGGGCTGATTTCTATTTCAAGATGGTTGTCAGTTCAATCAATGAGGACAGACAACTCATTTCTTTCATGACAATTCCTTACTATTTATTTTTATTGAACACCTGTTTATTATTATTTGTAGAAGTCATGTAAAACAAAGTATTCTTTAGGGCACAGCATCCTTTAGTGTAAAACAAAGTATTCTTTAGGGCACAGCATCCTTTAGTGTAAAACAAAGTATTCTTTAGGGGACAGCATCCTTTAGTGTAAAACAAAGTATTCTTTAGGGGACAGCATCCTTAAGTGTTAAAAATAAATTGTAAAATGTAATCTGAACTTATTTCTTATTATATATCGTGGAATGAAACTTTGAGTGACCTATAAGAAATGATACTTGTCATTTTACTGTGAGTAAGATGATATCATGTATAAATTTCAGAGTCAAAGACATTATAAAGATACAAGAAGAAAGTCAAGTCCTAAGATTGAAAGAAGAAAACAATCTCCTGAAGGCTTTGAAAAAACTGCAAAAACTTTGAAGAAATTGATAAAAGGAGAAGACAAAAAGCACAGGTGATAATTTTCTACACATGAAAATGTATATTAAACATCTATATCTACTGGTTGTAGAGTATTACACATCTATATCTACTGGTTGTAGAGTATTACACATCTATATCTACTGGTTGTAGAGTATTACACATCTATATCTACTGGTTGTAGAGTATTACACATATATATCTACTGGTTGTAGAGTATTAAACATCTATATCTACTGGTTGTAGAGTATTAAACATCTATATCTACTGGTTGTAGAGTATTAAACATCTATATCTACTGGTTGTAGAGTATTAAACATCTATATCTACTGGTTGTAGAGTATTAAACATCTATATCTACTGGTTGTAGAGTATTAAACATTTATATCTACTGGTTGTAGAGTATTACACATCTATATCTACTGGTTGTAGAGTATTACACATCTATATCTACTGGTTGTAGAGTATTAAACATCTATATCTACTGGTTGTAGAGTATTAAACATTTATATCTACTGGTTGTAGAGTATTACACATCTATATCTACTGGTTGTAGAGTATTACACATCTATATCTACTGGTTGTAGAGTATTAAACATCTATATCTACTGGTTGTAGAGTATTACACATCTATATCTACTGGTTGTAGAGTATTACACATCTATATCTACTGGTTGTAGAGTATTAAACATCTATATCTACTGGTTGTAGAGTATTAAACATCTATATCTACTGGTTGTAGAGTATTAAACATCTATATCTACTGGTTGTAGAGTATTAAACATCTATATCTACTGGTTGTAGAGTATTACACATCTATATCTACTGGTTGTAGAGTATTACACATCTATATCTACTGGTTGTAGAGTATTAAACATCTATATCTACTGGTTGTAGAGTATTAAACATCTATATCTACTGGTTGTAGAGTATTAAACATCTATATCTACTGGTTGTAGAGTATTAAACATCTATATCTACTGGTTGTAGAGTATTAAACATCTATATCTACTGGTTGTATAGTATTAAACATCTATATCTACTGGTTGTAGAGTATTACACATCTATATCTACTGGTTGTAGAGTATTACACATCTATATCTACTGGTTGTAGAGTATTAAACATCTATATCTACTGTTTGTAGAGTATTACACATCTATATCTACTGGTTGTAGAGTATTAAACATCTATATCTACTGGTTGTAGAGTATTACACATCTATATCTACTGGTTGTAGAGTATTAAACATCTATATCTACTGGTTGTAGAGTATTAAACATCTATATCTACTGGTTGTAGAGTATTACACATCTATATCTACTGGTTGTAGAGTATTACACATCTATATCTACTGGTTGTAGAGTATTAAACATCTATATCTACTGGTTGTAGAGTATTAAACATCTATATCTACTGGTTGTAGAGTATTAAACATCTATATCTACTGGTTGTAGAGTATTAAACATCTATATCTACTGGTTGTAGAGTATTAAACATCTATATCTATTGGTTGTAGAGTATTAAACATCTATATCTACTGGTTGTAGAGTATTAAACATCTATATCTACTGGTTGTAGAGTATTACACATCTATATCTACTGGTTGTAGAGTATTACACATCTATAGCTACTGGTTGTAGAGTATTAAACATCTATATCTACTGTTTGTAGAGTATTACACATCTATATCTACTGGTTGTAGAGTATTAAACATCTATATCTACTGGTTGTAGAGTATTACACATCTATATCTACTGGTTGTAGAGTATTAAACATCTATATCTACTGGTTGTAGAGTATTAAACATCTATATCTACTGGTTGTAGAGTATTAAACATCTATATCTACTGGTTGTAGAGTATTACACATCTATATCTACTGGTTGTAGAGTATTAAACATCTATACCTACTGGTTGTAGAGTATTACACATCTATATCTACTGGTTGTAGAGTATTAAACATCTATATCTACTGGTTGTAGAGTATTAAACATCTATATCTACTGGTTGTAGAGTATTAAACATCTATATCTACTGGTTGTAGAGTATTACACATCTATATCTACTGGTTGTAGAGTATTACACATCTATATCTACTGGTTGTAGAGTATTAAACATCTATATCTACTGGTTGTAGAGTATTAAACATCTATATCTACTGGTTGTAGAGTATTACACATCTATATCTACTGGTTGTAGAGTATTAAACATCTATATCTACTGGTTGTAGAGTATTAAAATTTATATCTACTGGTTGTAGAGTATTACACATCTATATCTACTGGTTGTAGAGTATTAAACATCTATATCTACTGGTTGTAGAGTATTACACATCTATATCTACTGGTTGTAGAGTATTACACATCTATATCTACTGGTTGTAGAGTATTAAACATCTATATCTACTGGTTGTAGAGTATTAAACATCTATATCTACTGGTTGTAGAGTATTAAACATCTATATCTACTGGTTGTAGAGTATTAAACATCTATATCTACTGGTTGTAGAGTATTAAACATCTATATCTACTGGTTGTAGAGTATTAAACATTTATATCTACTGGTTGTAGAGTATTAAACATCTATATCTACTGGTTGTAGAGTATTAAACATCTATATCTACTGGTTGTAGAGTATTAAACATCTATATCTACTGGTTGTAGAGTATTAAACATCTATATCTACTGGTTGTAGAGTATTAAACATCTATATCTACTGGTTGTAGAGTATTAAACATCTATATCTACTGGTTGTAGAGTATTACACATCTATATCTACTGGTTGTAGAGTATTACACATCTATATCTACTGGTTGTAGAGTATTACACATCTATATCTACTGTTTGTAGAGTATTAAACATCTATATCTACTGGTTGTAGAGTATTACACATCTATATCTACTGGTTGTAGAGTATTACACATCTATATCTACTGGTTGTAGAGTATTAAACATCTATATCTACTGGTTGTAGAGTATTAAACATCTATATCTACTGGTTGTAGAGTATTAAACATCTATATCTACTGGTTGTAGAGTATTAAACATCTATATCTACTGGTTGTAGAGTATTAAACATTTATATCTACTGGTTGTAGAGTATTACACATCTATATCTACTGGTTGTAGAGTATTACACATCTATTTCTACTGGTTGTATAGGATGTAAATCCACTAATTCTACTTCTGTCTCAACTGGCTGTACATAACATGAGAATATACATTGTACATGAATATCTACTGGTTGTAGAGTATTACACATCTATATCTACTGGTTGTAGAGTATTAAACATTTATATCTACTGGTTGTAGAGTATTAAACATTTATATCTACTGGTTGTAGAGTATTACACATCTATATCTACTGGTTGTAGAGTATTACACATCTATTTCTACTGGTTGTATAGGATGTAAATCCACTAATTCTACTTCTGTCTCAACTGGCTGTACATAACATGAGAATATACATTGTACATGAATATCTATCTCCAGTGGGTGTACGTGACATGAGATTATACATTTGATATCTATCTCCACTGGCTGTACATTACAATAGAATATACATTGTACATGGATATCTATCTCCAGTGGGTGTATGTGACATGAGATTATACATTTGACATCTATCTCAACTGGCTGTACATTACAGTAGAATGTACATTGTACATGGATATCTATCTCCAGTGGGTGTATGTGACATCAGATTATACATTTGACATATATCTTAACTGGCTGTACATTACAATAGTATGTACATTGTACATGGATATCTATCTCCAGTGGGTGTACGTGACATGAGATTGTACATTTGACATATATCTCCACTGGCTGTACATTACAATAGAATGTACATTGTACATGGATATCTATCTCCAGTGGGTGTACGTGACATGAGATTGTACATTTGACATATATCTCCACTGGCTGTACATTACAATAGAATGTACATTGTACATGGATATCTATCTCCAGTGGGTGTACGTGACATGAGATTGTACATTTGACATATATCTCCACTGGCTGTACATTACAATAGAATGTACATTGTACATGGATATCTATCTCCAGTGGGTGTACGTGACATGAGATTGTACATTTGACATATATCTCCACTGGCTGTACATTACAGTAGAATGTACATTGTACATGAATATCTGTCTCCAGTGGGTGTATGTGACATGAAATTAAACATTTGACATCTATCTCAACTGGCTGTACATTACAATAGAATGTACATTGTACATGGATATCTATCTCCAGTGGGTGTACGTGACATGAGATTATACATTTGACATAATTATATCTCCACTGGCTGTACATATCATGAGAATATACATTGTGCATGAATATCTATCTCCACTGGCTGTACATTACAATAGAATGTACATTGTACATGGATATCTATCTCCAGTGGATGTATGTGACATGAGATTATACATTTGACATCTATCTCAACTGGCTGTACATTACAGTAGAATGTACATTGTACATGGATATCTATCTCCAGTGGGTGTACGTGACATGAGATTATACATTTGACATCTATCTCAACTGGCTGTACATTACAATAGAATGTACATTGTACATGGATATCTATCTCCAGTGGGTGTACGTGACATGAGATTGTACATTTGACATATATCTCCACTGGCTGTATATTACAGTAGAATGTACATTGTACATGAATATCTGTCTCCAGTGGGTGTATGTGACATGAAATTAAACATTTGACATCTATCTCAACTGGCTGTACATTACAATAGAATGTACATTGTACATGGATATCTATCTCCAGTGGGTGTACGTGACATGAGATTATACATTTGACATAATTATATCTCCACTGGCTGTACATATCATGAGAATATACATTGTGCATGAATATCTATCTCCACTGGCTGTACATTACAATAGAATGTACATTGTACATGGATATCTATCTCCAGTGGATGTATGTGACATGAGATTATACATTTGACATCTATCTCAACTGGCTGTACATTACAGTAGAATGTACATTGTACATGGATATCTATCTCCAGTGGGTGTACGTGACATGAGATTATACATTTGACATCTATCTCAACTGGCTGTACATTACAATAGAATGTACATTGTACATGGATATCTATCTCCAGTGGGTGTACGTGACATGAGATTGTACATTTGACATATATCTCCACTGGCTGTACATTACAATAGAATGTACATTGTACATGGATATCTATCTCCAGTGGGTGTACGTGACATGAGATTGTACATTTGACATATATCTCCACTGGCTGTACATTACAATAGAATGTACATTGTACATGAATATCTATCTCCAGTGAGTGTACGTGACATGAGATTATACATTTGACATCTATCTCAACTGGCTGTACATTACAATAGAATGTACATTGTACATGGATATCCATCTCCAGTGGGTGTACGTGACATGAGATTATACATTTGACATAATTATATCTCCACTGGCTGTATATTACAGTAGAATGTACATTTAACATCTGTACTAGTGGTAGAAGATGTACTTAAGCTACAAGCAATGGGAGAAAGGACAATGCACATCAGAATTAGATCTTTAAGATGAAAGAACATGCTAAGCTGTTTACTGTACTTTTTTTGGGGGGTGAGAATCAGTAAAAATGTCATGTATTTGGAAAATATGTTGACCTCTGCTTTTTAAATATTTCAGGAAGAAAAGAAGAAGGGTTTCAACAGAAAGTTCGTCATCTTCATCCTCATCATCATCTGAATCTTTTGACAGTCAAAGTAATCCTGATCATAGGAGAAAGAGAGATTCAAGATCAAGAGATAGACGTCAGAGGAATATAAGTCCTCCAATGGATCAACAAAGACAACCTGTTTATGGAGGAGGAGAAAACCTGCCTCATCAACAGTATGATGTTGACCCCCAGGCCTCATTTATGTCAGGAGATGGAGTCTCGTTTTCTGACATGTTTAGATCTTCATCACAAGAGAGTGATTCAACACAAGGACAGAAGATTTCAACACATATTTCTACCATTCCTGTACAATATGGTGCAGACCCATACATGTATACCAATCCTCAAACTAATTGGTATGGTATGCCTGGAATGGACCCAGCACACATGTATGGATATGGTCAACAGTTTCCTGGATATGAACAAGGCTTTCCAGTACATCCACTGATGACTTTTTATCCCGAAAACCAAATACCATGTGATAACAACGGTAGAAGTAGGAGTTCAAGTAGGAAAAGAAGTCGAAGTGATAGAAGAAGTAGATCTTCAAGTTTTGGAAGAAAAAGAGGTCAAGACTCCCAGGAAGGTGAAAGTAGAGGTAGAAAGTTTACTGGGAGAAGTAGTAGTCCATACGACAGACGAAGAAGTTCTACTAGTCAAAATAGAAGTCTGGACAATCCAAGTGAAAGTCCAAATTATAGAAGGCGAGACTCCAGAGAGGGAAGAAGATCGAAGAGAAGTTTAAGTCATTCATGGAGTGGAAGTCCCAGTAGTTTTGAAGATTCAAAGAGACAAGCTGATATTTCTGAAAAGAGAAGTCCTGATAGAGAGAAACGAAGGAGTTGGAGTTCAGGTCGAAGAAACAGTTGTCAAGATGGAAGAAAACAATCTGTAGAAGAGGAAGGGAAAATTCATGAGGGAGGAAGCTCAAAACAATCTATGGAAAAAGGAAAAAAAGTGGAGAAAGAAGATATATTATCTACCTCTGAAAAAACCAACAAAGATATTTCTAAAAATAAACAATCTTCTAAATCAAAGAAGAAAAAGGAAAGTGAGGACGAAAAAGGAAAAGTTAAAAAGAAAAAGAAAGATGGTGGAGAAAATAGAAAGAAATCAAAGAAAAGCTTAGATTCTGAATATAAACTAAATGGCAAAAACTTGTTGAATGAAGTGGATGGAACGATAAAGAAATCAATATCAGATAAGGGTAAGAAGAAAGTGGATTCAGTACCAGATCAAATGAGCGTGGTATCTTCATCCTCAGAAAAGAACAAATCAAATGAGGATTTGTCAAGACAAGGATACAATGATTTAGAAGATGTAAAAGTAGAAGATCAAATGTTACATGTTACTGGAGATATTAGAAAAATTGTACACAGAGAGAAAATCCAAGACTTCAGTGATTCAACAATTATAGCACAACAGAAAGCAAATAAAGAAACGTGTGGCAAGTTGAGAAAAGGACACAGTTTGTTAGATCAGTTGACACAATCTAAGTGGGACAGCCCAGATGAGTTGTACAACTCACCTTTTATGAAGTACAGTTCACCTTTAAGTACACAGATACAAGTATCCAGTAAAGATCCCTATGAGAGATTAATTAAAAAAGGAGCTAGCTCCTCTGTGGATAGAAATAAAAGAAGCAATTCACGAGAATTTGAAGGAATTAGAATTCATATTACCAATGATCAATATGGTAAACAGACTGATAAAGATAATCTTGGAGTTGTTGAAATGTTTCATGTAAATCAACAACCGAGAGAAACAAATGAACTAAAAGAAAGTGTAAAAAATACATCATCCACAAAGTCAATAGAAAGTAATAAAAAAGTGTCAGATAATGCTGAAAAAGTTGAAACAAATTCAGCAAAAGAGTTACCAAAACAGGCCATTGCAGATAAGAGTAGAACTTACAGGAAACGAGTATCCTCTCCACCATCAAAGTCAAAGTCAGATTCTCCTGAAAGGGTAAGGTCAAAACATAGGTGGTCAAGGTCAAAACATAGCCGGTCAAGGTCAAGACCTGTTCATAAAAGAAGATCTTATTCAAAATCGCCACTTAGAAGAAATTCAGGAGTAGGAAGTTCGAGGAAAATGAGACCCTTAATGAAGGGACGAAATAAGTTTACTGGGTCAAGGTCTCGATCAATATCACCAGGAAGAAAATATTCAGGAAGATTGAGATCAAGATCCAGATCTCCACAGCTTCATGCATCATATAAAGCTCATTATGACAGAGACAGAGAAAGACAATCATTCAGAGGTAGTAATTACAGGGGTAGAGGAAGTTTTAAGTCATTCGGTGGATATCGTAAATCATTTGAAAGTTATAGACCTCAAAGGTCTCGTTCAAGATCTCATACCAGAAGATCAAGATCTAAATCTCCTCGTTACAAAGGTCAACGACAAGATCAAGGTCATGGAAGAGGTGATGTTCAACACAAGTCAGAAAGTTCTACAAAATCAAAACAAAATAATTCAAGTAAAATAGACAACAAAACATTAGATGAAATAGAAGACTTTTACCATCAATTAAAGGAAAATAAAAAGATCCAAAAAGAGACAGAAATTCAGAAATAAAAATTAGTCAATTGTTGAAGTATCTTTTATCTGTTTATGGTTGTAATATATCATTTTTAGAGGAAGTTTTTTTGCTATCAGTTTGCTGATGCCATTTAAGTATAACTTGATAACTTGGTCAAAAGAAAATCTATAGAAGAAGAAGAAGAATATAATACAATAATTCATAGGTAGTAAAACAACAATTTAGTTTACAAAACTCTCAAGATTTATGTCTGATTTTCATTAAAAATCAATGCATGGTGGAATAAAATAAATGTGCCACCACCTCATACATTATTTACTGGAGTGACCCCTAATGCACAATATAGTTAAATATATTAAACAAAATGTCTTTGTGCAGACTATGCCAGTTTTAGGTATCAGTGGTCTGGATTTTGTCCAAGTTAAGTAGTCGGATTCCACCAGAGTACCCACCGTATACATCATTAGATGCATTCAGCCAAATAGAGAATGAGTTTCTTAGTTTGTCATCACGCTATAATAATGTAGCCCTATTGGTGATTTTAATAGCAGAACTTCCACTGACAGTGATTTCTTTAATTTTGACGATAAAGACCCTTCAAATACACTTTCTTGACTTTGCAGAAAACAGCGTTAATATATTGGATATACTTGGGATTCCAAGGATTCGGGAAAATAAAGATTTGGTAAAAAACAGATATGGTACTTTGTAGTTAGATTTTTGCAAGGGAAATAACTTCTTTATACTAAATGGAAGGCTAGATGGTGACAAACATGGAAACTATACCTGTAAAAATGTGAGTGTGGTTGATTATCGTATTTGTAATGCAAGTTTTGTAAATATATTTGTCACTTTGAAAGTTTTAGAATTTTTGAAACTTTTTTCTGATGTATATTGTCCTTTTATCAATTTGTTTAAATGTTTAAAAAAATTGTCTTGCCAATACAACTGAGAGTAGTCAAAAGGGTACAGAAAATATGAAGAGGTGGGATAATTAAAAGCTTCTAAACTTTCGATCTAACATCAATCAAGACAATTAGACTCTTGTACAACTTGTCAGAGCCTAGGGCAAATTTTACTAATGATAAAGTAAATACATTGGTTAATAACTTGAGCGAAATATTTTTAAATAGCGCAAAGTCCACTTTTGGAACATATTGTCATAAAGCCAGGGAAACGCGCCAGACTAAGTTTAAAGATAAACCCTGGTTTGATTTGGATTGTAAATTTGCTAGGCAGAAATATCTCAAACTTAAAAGAAAATTCCATAGATACCGAACGGAAATAAACAAACAAATGTTGGCCGAATCTGAAAAAAATTACAAGAGAACACTTGATAAGACTCAGAGAAAATATCGACAAAATTTGTGTAGACGTTTGAAAAACATGCACACGAAAGACCCGAAAGAGTTCTGGGAAATACTCAACCAGGGAAAACTCAAAACTCGGCCAAATATTTCGTTGCAAAATTGAATTTTTCAAATTGCCAAATCTAAACGTAGAGGAGTTAAATCAACTAAATTATCAGCTTAATATACGTATAGAAAAAGAAGAGATTCTTAAATGTATCAAGAAACTTAAAAATAATAATGCTAGCGGTGAAGATGCTATCATAAATGAATATATAAAGGCAACTTCAGATCAATTTATTGTTGTTTATGAAAAACTTTTCAGTCTTATATTTAAATCGGGAATTGTTCCAGAAAGTTGGCTAATTGGGAACATAATTCCAATTTACAAGAATAAAAGAGACAGTAATGATCCCAACAATTTTCGGCCGATAACTATTGTTAGTTGTCTAGACAAACTCTTTACTGCTGTATTAACTGAACGATTAAATAAATATTCAGACAATTTCTTGATCCTAAATGAAAATCAGTGTGGCTTTAGACAAGGTTATTGTACAATGGATAACATTTTCATGTTATACACTTTTTTGAACTTTTGAAACGAAAAAAGAAAAAATTATACTGTGCCTTTATAGATTTTGAGAAGGCCTTTGATAAAGTGTGGCGAGATGGTTTATGGTGCAAATTATTATTGAACAATATCAATGGAAAAATGTTTCAAATTATACAAAATATGTACAAAAACAATAAATCAAATATAGTTTATAACAATGATAAGTCGGAATTCTTCCCTTGCGATAATGGTGTAAGACAAGTAGAAAATATGTCTCCTTATTTATTTGCATTATTTTTAAAAGATTTGGAAAACTTTATGGAAAATAAAAATAGTACAGATCTTAACACAATTACAGAGGACATTGATACCACTTTAGGTTTATGTATAAAATTGTTTGCTTTACTCTATGCTGATGACACTGTTCTAATGTCTGAATTACCTGAAGAATTACAAAGAGAATTGAATAGATTTCACGAATATTGTACAACATGGAAGCTAAAGGTTAATGTAGAAAAAACTAAAATATTATGTTTTGCAAGTGGAAGACTCCCGAACAATTTATATTTCAGATATGACAATAGGGACATAGAAATAGTCGAAGAATTTAATTACCTAGGTATTTTGTTGAATAGAACAGGAAATTTCAACCTGGCTATTAAAGCTTAGGCTGATAAAGTATGAAATTAAAAAAAAAAAGGGAAATACCATAATTTTTCTGTTTCGTGTCAACTAGATCTTTTTGATAAAGTTGTCAAGCCTATTGTTTTATACGGTTCCGAAGTTTGGGGTTTTAGAAACTCATATGGTAGAAAAAGTTCACTTGAAATTTTGCAAATTATTGTTGAATCTAAAAACTTTTACTGCTAACTCTAGTTTATGGTGAACTAGAACATTTTCCCCTATCTGTTGATATCAAACAGAGAATGGTTTCTTATTGGACAAAACTTATATCGGGTAAACAGACTAAACTATGTTCTATTACCTATAGATTAATGTTTCATTTATTTAGTACTCAAAATGTTAATTTTCAATGGCTGACTTATGTCAAAGGTATTTTTGATGAATGTGGGCTTACTTACATATGGAATTCTCAAAACTTTATAAACGAGAGATGGATTAAGGAAAAAATTAAACAATGCTTATGCGACCAGTTCCAACAAAATTGGAATGATGACCTTCAATTCTGTTCAAAAGCCATTAATCATACAATTTTCAAAGATACTTTTGGATTTGAAGATTATTTTAACATATTAGACGAAAAAGATTTTTTGATATTTTGCAACTTTTGAACAGCTAACCATAGACTACCAACTGAGTGTGGTAGATGGAAAAATTTAGAACGAGAAAACAGAAAGTGTAATTTATGGAATTCTGATATTGGCGATGAATTCCATTATATCCTGAAGTGTCCATTTTTTGGAAAATGAAAGAAAAACTTATATTAAGAAAAATTTGTACAGAAGGCCCAACATTTTATGCTTTAAAGAAATTATGTCATCCAAAAATAAACAGAATCTTATAAGTTTGTGTAAATTCATCAAAATTATCAATAAAAGAGTGAGTTCCCCTGACTAAATTTGATTAAATGAAACTGTGTAGATTGTATATATTGTGTATGTTCTAATGTTTCTCTGTACCTATGTATATAAAGATGATGTGACTCTTCTTGAACACATTTGGACACTACAAACAAGAAATGGTTGTATCACAAACAAATAAACATACAAATACAATAAATTGTTTTAGCACAAACAAATAAACATACATTAATTATTAAGAAAGAATCTGAAAATAAAGTTATTATTTATTATGATGTTTTAATAATTTCTTTGAGTTTTGTAGCATTAAAAATATATTTACCAAGATTATATAATTCTGTGGTGTGGTAACACTTAATCGTTGTAGCATCTTATAAACAGACGACTTCTTCCATATTATAACATATACTGAAACATTGATAATTGCCTGAGCCTCAGGCAAGGGCATTATCAGTGTTGAAGTCAATACTACTGTCCCAAGGGCAGTCTATAAATCATGGTAATGCCCTATACATAAGTAACTATTATTTTTATTTCATTGAAGGACATAAGACTTTCTAAATAATATTGCTCATTTTCGTACAATCAACTCTAAAACCTGGAGGGGGCATTATCATGTTAATTACTGGTGGATTTCTTTAAGCAGATTAATGCATGACACATGACCATGTCTACACCAATGTAAAAGTCGAATTTAGAACGGATATGAAATAAACTAGGGATATGTCTTTTGAGGAAGTGTGGCTTTTAGAGGTTGAGTAGATAAACCATGTTTATTGATAATATAGGTTTTTATACCCACCGCAAACAAAGTTTGGGGGGTTATATAGGAATCACCCTGTCCGTCTGTCCGTCCATCCATGTACCTTGTAAGCGCAACTCCTCCTAAGCGACTTGTTGGATTTTTATGAAGCTTTACACATTTGTAGTACACTACCTGTGGATGTGCATGAAGGAATATGGTTGCTGTCCAAAATTTAAAAGGGGAGATATTCAACTTATACTTTCACGAAAAGGGTGGGGGGCATGTACCTTGTAAGCGCAACTCCTACTAAACTGCTTATTGAATTTTTATGAAACTTTACACAGTTGTAGTACACATCATGCAGATGTGCATGAAGGAATACCGTTGCTGTCTAAAATTTAGAAGGGGAGATAATTCAACTTATACTTTCACGAAAAGGGGGTCGTGTACCTTGTAAGTGCAACTCCTCCTAAACGACTTATTGGATTTTTATGAAACTTTACACAGTTGTAGTACACTACCTGCAGATGTGCATGAAGGAATATGGTTGCTGTCCAAAATTTAAAAGGGGAGATAATTTAACTTATACTTTCACGAAAAGGGGGGATGTATCTTGTAAGTGCAACTCCTACTAAACTGCTTATTGAATTTTTATGAAACTTTACATAGTTGTAGTACACAACTTGCAGATGTACATGAAGGAATACCGTTGCTGTCTAAAATTTAGAAGGGGGGATAATTAACTTGCTAATATACCTGTATTCCAAAGTTTGAACATCATAGTATTGCAAGCGGGGGGTATCACTCAGTGAGGTCACTCACAGTTCTAGTTATAAATAGGTGTATTGTGCTTTTTTTTAGCTATTTTTTTATCAATTGGAACATAAACAATAGATTATTTTGTAAATTATTTTAACTTATATTTAATTCTAGAGACTGACGTATTTTATTTGGTAAGATTTGTTATGAAACTATTCTAAAAAAATAAACAATTTATAAATTTATAATGCAGCACTCTTCCTCTTGCACCACATTTTACAATAAGAAGGTTATGATGACATGAGGACATTTTTTTCCAGTCGATTTCAGAAGGACGGTAGTAATGTTTAAATCTAGTAACAATATGGCCACAAGGATGATAGTATATTTCGAATTAACGCAATTACCTACTTTGTTTTCAATGTATTCGCAATAACCTGTGTTGAAAAGTACAATACTTTATATTACCTATGCAATCAGTGCCTATCACCACTGATTATGTGAGTCCGGTTCTCAAATGAGGGGCGGCTAAGAACGAAACCTTACGACAAAAGAGATGATTTCAATTTTCTCATTGTGAACTTTCCATTTATATGTAGCAACATTCCAGCAGTACCTGCATATGGAGTATATCTTGCTCAGTTCATACGATATTCCAGAGCTTCTGCTTCCTGTAACGATTTTATTTATAGAGGGTTGCTGCTAACAAGGAAGCTACTGAACCAAGGGTTCCTATTGGTTAAGTTGAACTCATCACTTCGAAAGTTTTACTGTCGCCACCATGACTTGCTTGACCGTTATGGAATATCTGTGTCACAAATGACCACGGATATGTTCCACTTGTCGTAAACACTCCTCGGTCCTTTCCCGATTCATGGTCTTGTGACCGGGTTTGTAACTAGATTAACACGACGTGTGCCACTAGTGGAGCAGGAACTGCTTACCTTTCCGCTTTTTAGTGGGGTTCGTGTTACTCGATCTTTAGTTTTATGTGTATGTTTTGTAGACCGTTGTTTTGTACTTTTTTGGCCATTGTGTTGCCTATTCTTCGATTTACGGATTCTGATTATCCCTTTGGTATCTTCAAACTCTTCTTACCTATTGAAAAATCTGGCCAAAAGTTGAATGTGAATGCAGGGTGGCGATTAACAAAAGTCATCGTGGTAAAAATGCAGTGCCGGATTTAGGACAAATGAGGCCCTGTGCTAGTTAAGTTATGAGGCCCCTTACTTGGGTCCTTAAGGAGGTAGACCTGATAGTCCTACACAAGCAGTCGGGCATACATGCTCCGGAAAATTAGGAATAGTTAAAATATTACGTTATATTCGGCCAAACATGTACACTGCGTCTTCAAAAAACTAGAAGCTATTACAAGGTATAAACTTTGAGCCGTAATGAAAGGGGGAGGTTTGGCGCTTTAAAATCTGATTCAACCCACCATTTCTTTAGAAATGCCTGTACCAAGTCCGGGTCATTACGGTTTTCACAGTTTTCCGGTTGTTGACTGATTTTGTCTGTTTATATACTTATGAGTTTTGACTTTCCCTTTGTTAGATTGTTCGGAGTTCGGTAATTTTGTTATTACCCTTAATTACACAAAGCCCCAGCCCGCCCAACACTGTCTTACACAGGTCACACAATGAAACAGTCAAACTTGATAAAAAGAGAACAGACGGTCATTACAGTCAACATGTAATTAAATCTAAACATCATTTAACGCAGTGGTTCTCAACCTTTTTTCCCACATGGATGTCTTTCACTCGTAATTTTTTTTGGTTGACCGCCATAACCATTTGATGAAAAGCTTATTTTATATTTTACTAATACTGGTAAATAATTTTAGGAATTGTATTATAGAAATAGTAAATGGATATACTTTACTTGGAGTAAAACTAATTTAATGAAAATAAACCTGTATTTAACTAAATTATATGGATCATTTATGTACACTAGTAAAATAACTCGTAATAAATCATTTTAACATACAGTAAAAATAACAAAGATTTATAAAAAAAAAAAAAAAAAACATACGCCATATTGCTGGCAACATAATGACTAGTATTGAGACTGAGAATACATCAAACAAAATACCAAGACAGTATCGCTATCAGTAGCCTTGCCTGTGTCGTTGAGCGTAAGTGAGAGCTTGTTTGCAAGGACAGATTGTATGAAGACTGGTGTTTGCTGCTCACAGGAGAGAGGGAGTGGCCCCAGTGTCAATTAAATCTGAAAGTAGACTGTTGTTAACTTGTAGAACCCTTAATATCAGCAAGGACGAATAGCTTAAATATGGATAACAAAAACTTTAGATAACGCCATCATAAATAAACTGCTATTCAGAAAAAGGTGTGTGTGTATGTATATAATATCAGTGGTGGTGTTGCAAATATATTTTACCAGAGGTGTGCACAAATAGATAATAATTAACAGGTATATGAAGCACAGATTCAGGTGCCAAGATGAAACGGTATCTTAAAGGCCGGTTCATACGAGTGTCAAAAGCTCGGGCCACTTCATCTTGATCGATGTACGGGTGAGCACAGTCCCAAGGCAGCTCATCTTAATGTCTGTATGTTGTCTTCCGTTTGGACAAGATCTTGTTTTTGGATAGGTGTTTCCACCCCTCACCAAATATTTCCTCTCCATTCTTATTTACACTTTATTTTATTATTATTGTCACCATTTTTACTTTTATACTTTTAAAGGTTGCATACATCAGATAACGACCAAATTATTTATTTCGGTTTCATATTTATATTAAGAAAGGAATAACTACCCCTTTACTTTATTTGTTATTTTGTTTTAAGTTGGAAAACAATCTTGATAATACATTTCGAGATTTGCGTCAAAAGTAACGTCAGTTTTTCTTCTCATTAGAATGAAGCTTCTCTACATCTGCAAGGACCTGAAGAATAAAGTTCGTAAAATAAATTTCTATCAATAGCTATTTTATGCTACTACATTCTTCTATAAGTGTCCAAATTGAACAGAATGCGGTCAAATTTAAAATTGCACCACGTAAGCATGAATCCATCACTTTTGTTTTGCCAAAAACCAGAGGCCCCTAATAATTTGGTTTCTATGCCACGGAACCACTGTCATGACTGCCTGCTTTGTGGCACACTCCAATATAGCTGCAATAATGTAGCTCCTGTGACAAACTTGTGTCCCGGCAGAGCTACAACGCGGTCCCATTCGGCACAATGGAGCAAAAAAAAAGTTGCAGTTGAAACATAAAAACTCACTATTTACGCTTCAAACATTTCATTATAGCTATTACTGATGATCCCAGTCCTTGTTAAATCGGTTTGGCTGAGAAATATATGCTTTTCAAAGGTAACAACAACCTTGTTCAAATTTATCGATCGTTTTCCATAACCGGAAACTACGGAAGGCGGAGCTTTTCTAAATATGGTATTTCTTACTACACGCTGATGTGAACATTCACGCCTAAATCGCCAAATATGGTATCGACATCCAAATAGTGAGGCCGGAAATGACGAAATTCAAAATGTTCAGAGAGAAGCTTTTTATTTTGTGGGAGTTACATTCTAAAATACTGGTAGGTGATAAAAACTTGTTATAATAATGGACAAAAGGAAAGGTTATGTCTTATTATTGATAAATGCAGGCGTCAGAAGCTCTGTAAGCGAGCGCAAAAAATCTCGGCGGCTGCTCCATTACGTGTAATGGCATCCCGTTATAACCCTTGCGAGTAAGCGAGCATTTAGGGTTTTATTATTAGAACTAACTCCAATAGGCTATCATTATGTCTGGAATTGCTCCGAAACAACGCCTTCAAATTTAAAATTGCACCACATAAGCAACAATCCATCGTAAAAATTGTTTTGGCAGGATGGTGAGACCCCCCTAGACAACGAGGCCCTGTACTTAAGCACACCTACGCACAATGGTAAATCCGGCACTGTAAAAATGATACGTACAAAGGCAAAAGCAAAGTCATATCTAGGATAACTTATATGGTTGTTCCACATGTTCCCAAATAGTCCACCCTGGGTATCTTGTTTAAAACAAATTAGGTATATCAAATTTCCGACAACATATCATGAACAAGTACTCTATGATCGTACTGAAAATAAATGCAATGATCACTAATATGTCGCATTAAGATCTAAAGGAAGCCCATTTATCCAATCAAATTACCTCTCTATATCTTAACAGAATAACTAAGCCCAATTCCTTGGATTAAACAACTGGCCAGTCTATTAGTGTTTATATGTTACCATAATCCATTTGCCAGTACAGAACAAACGTTATATATCTGGAAATAGTCATCATGAGCTCTACTACTCATTGGAGATGACAGTGCTTTGATTAGTTATTGTGGCTATTTTGGATGACAGGCAGTGAAGTCGAAGACAGTTATCAATTAAAGAAATTTTCATTTTGGTAATGGTAGCCATCTTGAATGAAAGACATGTCTGCTGGACCATCAAAACCTCATTCTAATCCAATTTAATTTTATTTGAATAAATGGTTTCTTACAAAAATATTTCAAAGTTTTTTTTTGTAATGAAAATAAGCCAAATTTGCATAATCGACTGAAATACTAGTTTCATTTATCCATATCTCAAATGACAATGAATCTTTGACTTTTTACGTAGATGTTTCTTTCCTCTGTCACTGCCAAGACTTTTACCGGACTGTATATGAGTAACACGACAGATGTCTTATAAGAAGCAGGAACTACTTCGCGAGCACCTGAGTTCACCCCCGGGTTTTGGTGGGGTCCGAGTTCATCTTTTTAATTTTTGTGTTGTCCTATTATGTGTCTTTACGTTCTGAGTTCCGTGTGATTTGTGTTGTTTGCGTATCGTGGTGACCCAACACATATTATTATACCTCACTAACTTCTCATTGGCTTAAATTAAATCACATGACCTGAAACAATTTTCAGGGGCGGATCCAGGATTTCAGGTTAGGGGGGCGCACTTAAAAAAATTACGCCGAGCCGAAGGAGGCGCGAAAATTTTGGGGGTATTCCGTGTGTAAAAACAAGATTTTACGTCAAAAAATCATATTATTTCCAATTGCGGAGGGAGGCGCGAAAATTGTTGGGGTATTTCGTGTGAAAAATCACGATTTTACACCAAAAAAATCATCTTTTTTCCAATTTTAGGGGGGGGGGGGGGGGGGGGGAACGCGGCGGGTGCGCCCCCCCCCTTGGATCCGCCCCTGATTTTAATGTTTTGTAAAAATTAATTAACCCTATTGGTTCCCCGGTAAACAACCCATTGCGTGCATTTAACATTTGTTAAAAATTTGTCAAAAGTTATTAAGCACACATTTTGTTTAAATACATGTACATGTATTTATTTAAATGCCCAATCCTTGGTCTGTTGTTCAGTATAATAAAACAGTTATTGCCTTCAATGGATTGTAAACATCAGAATTGTTAACCCTCAATGGGTTGTTCTCAAAGGCCTTCGATAAAGTTCCCCACCAACGTCTTCTCCTGAAACTCCACCACTCTGGAGTGAGAAGTAAAACTCTGTCGTGGATTGGAGACTTTCTCTCCGGTCGCTCACAGGAAGTAGTCCTCGAAGGTAAACACTGCACAATGTAAAGTGACTTCTGGCGTCCCCCAAGCACTGTCCTTGGTCTCCTGCTTTTTCTCGTTTACATAAACGACATGCCACCTTGTGTCTGATCGAGAGCAAGACTATTTGCGGATGACTGCCTCCTATATAGGCCCATCAAAATTGAAGCTGATGCCACCAAGCTCCAGGAGGACATTGATGCCCTGCAAAACTGGGAAAGTACCTGGCAGATGTCATTTAATCCCGACAAGTGTGAGGTACTACGCATCACCAACAAGCGTAATAAGATCATGGCAAATTATTATATCCACGACCAACAACTTCAAATCGTCGACAACGCCAAATACCTCGGCCTTACCATCTCTCGTGGAACAATCACGTAAACAACATCACGAAGAAGGCAAATTCCACCCTAGCCTTCCTTCGACGCAACATCCAAAACTGTCCACAGAGAGCTAAGACACAGGCCTACAACACATTCGTACGACCATCACTTGAATATGCCTCTACTGTGTGGGATCCACATACTCAGGCCAACATCAATAAAGTAGAGAGCATCCAACGCAGAGTAGCCAGATTCGTCACCAACAACTACGACCCTAGAGCCAGTGTTACAACACTACTACAAGACCTCAACTGGCCCACCCTACAACACAGACGCCAACTAGCCAAACTCATCATGATGTACCGCATTACCTACCATCTCATCGAAATACCATCCATTACCTATCTCATTCCATCCAGACCAGGTACCAGAGGACACATCATCCGATACCTACAACCTTCAACCAGAGTGCTAGCATATCAATACTCCTTCCCTAGCACCATCAGATCTGGAACAACCTACCACAGACCCTAGTCAGCTCAGGCTCCATTGACATCTTCCGTCATAGCCTGACAAACACCAGCCTTCCATAATTTCCACTTCTTTGTTTTTAATTGTACATTTCTGGAAAGTTTTTATTTTAATTGTAAATGGAAGGTTGCTGACCTGACCACAAGCATATAGTTTTCAATGCGACAATACTCTGGAAAGAGGGATGCATTTATTGAAAGAAGAAGAACAGTCCGCATACAGTAGACATGTCGCCCCACTTGGACACATTATCCTGATTCCAGACCAACCAATCTTTGTTCTAATTTGTGCCAATATGAACCAAACTTGGCCAGAGTCATCTTAGGGTCTTATGTTTTCAATATTGTATCTGATGATCCCACCAACCAAACATCTGCTGTAAGAAGAATTTGAAAACACCAGAGGTAATCAGAACTCGTAAAATCGAAGGACAGATAAGGGAACGACCATTTAACTTGAAGGGGGGGTTATGGTTTTTTTCTAAAAAAAATATTCTGATTCCCAATGTTGCTGAAAAAAATATTCTGATTTTGGTTTGAGGAAAAAAAAAATAATCTGATTCAGAGATTTTGTCATAAAACCTAATGTTAAAGTCTTGAAAAAAAAATTTGCGCTTCGCGCGACAAATTTTTTGTTTTATTCTAACTCTTGTGTTGTCCGAAAAAAAAACCGGGCGTAAATTCGTGCTCCGGAAGGGTAAGCAGTTCCTGCTCCACTAGTGGCACCCGTCGTGTTAATCTAGTTATACATCCAGCGATAAGTCATGAATGAGGAAAGGACCGGGAAGTGCTTGCAAGTGAAAAACATATCCGTGGTCATTTGTGACACAAATATTGCATACGGTCAACCAAGTCATGGCGGCGACGGTAAAAGTGATGACTTCAACTTATCCAATAGGAGCCCTTGATTTGGTAGCTTCCTTGTTAGCAGCAACCCTCTATCAATGAAATCTTGATAGGACCACAACCTCTGGAATATCGTATCAACAGAGAGGTATATACTCCATATGCAGGTGCTGCTGGAATGTTGCTACATATAAATGGAAAGTTCACAATGGGAAAATTGAAATCATCTCTTTTGTCGTAAAGTTTCGTTCTTAGCCACCCCTCACTGTCAATTTCGAGGTGTAGGTCAAGGTATGAAGCAGACCTACCTGTATCTATGATATCCTTTATTTCAAGCTCAATAGGATAGATGCGATCAACGAAATCACCAAACCTAGAATAATTTAGTGAAATGACATCATCTTTTTTGGAAGCCCTTGTATGAAGTCTGCCTCATTCGAATAAAGGAACAAGTCTGCAAAATGAGTGCAGTTTGTACCCATAGATATGCCGATTTCTGTTGAAAAACACGTCCACCAAATTTTACAAATATGTTGTCAATCAAAATCTCGAGCATGTTGATATCAGTTTCAGAGATTTTTTGGTAAAATCAGTGTTTTTTTTCACAAAGTAAGACCTGTCCCTTTCTAGCACAAGGTATTTGTATATACGTACGTTGGCCAATCCTTTTTATGAAACACAGATGGATCAACTCCCTTAATCTGTCTTTCAGCTTAGAGTGGGGAATACTTGTGTAGAGTTTTAATGCTATTGCAGGAGGAGAGGGACCTAGATTGTACTCTAATAACATTAACTTATAATAGAACATTACTATAACATTTCAATTAGATCATTCTGAGATATATGATAAATTGTTTTATATGCCTCTAGTTCATCTGACAAAGGGCCATGTGAGCTTTTCATTTCACTTGACATCCTAAATGTTTTAAAATATCTTCTCTGAAACCACAGGACCAAAGTTGAACTAAATCATCCTCATGACGTCTGCTTTTAAAATTGTGCCCAATGATCGTGCCAATCATCCACTAAGGCTGACTATAAACAGAAGGTAAGGGGTAGTCATATATATTATTGAAAGTGGACCATAACAGTTGGGACCTGTAGATTCTAAGAAGAAAATCACCCTGCATACAGCTAACAATGACAGATGACAATGGACATCATATAATTGTAAATACTAGCTTAGTCTTTTGACAGGGAGCTATAAAGATCAAAATGTGAAAACTTTATGGACATCCATATTAACCAATAACGTTTTGTCCAAAGGGATATCTCTAATTTTATATTTTCTTTAGTCATTTGGAAGTCAAGAAAGTTAAATCTTGGCTTTTTATAAATACAAAAACCACATAAAATAATTTATTATCAATAATAGTAAATGAAGCAACATATGTGACTGTTACAATAATACCATCAATAATAATAATACCGCAACATATGTGACAGTGTTACAACAAATGGTGTGTTTACACCACAAATAGTGGGACTTTCAATACTCACAATCGTTTTTAAGTCATGTGGCAATGGGACAAAATACCAACTTCCCTACTTTTCCTACCATAAAAAGGAAACCTGACAACAATTATTTTTATGGATACATCTTGACAAATATCTTTTTATTTATTGCTTTATGTTGTCATACAAAAATAATATGCAATGAAGGCATACAAAATGGCAGCAAATTGAAAAGTCACTATCTTATAGAAATCTTTTTAGAAATAATGCTAAAATACCTTATAATTTTTTTTCCATGGTTACTTATTAAAAAAATTTCATAAAATTGACAATAATCATTCTGATATGTGTTTATGTTTTCTTTAATACTGTATAATATTTCATTAATTTTTTAATGGGAAACAATATTAAAAAAAAAAGAAGTCTCTAGTATAAAATAAAAGTGGCATAAAACACCACAACCCCTATAAAATATAAGGTACCAGTACCCGTAATACCGAATATTGGAAAAGAATTTCATTTTTATATCAATGGTTTTTGATTTGATCCTTTATATCCTACCCTACAGCTTCATATGGAATAACCAAAATCTACATCTTAGGTCAATAGTAAAATATTTACTCTTTACATCTAACTTGGTCTACAATTTTTGAGGTGGTAAGGTCAACATTTTTTCTACATATATCTGAAAAATCTTACTTTAACACAAAAATATTAATTTTCTTTGTGATTTGTAATAAATCTTAAGTTGGTTGGATGTTACCAAATGTTACCAATCCCTTTACGAACATGTAAATATCTATCAAAACATGTAAAAACATGTACAAGTAGCATTTCATCAAACACAGACAAACTAATAATAACTAATAAATGTTTACCTATAAAACAAAATAATATGACAGAAACTTCCTAAATAATAAAGTAATTATACCATACTGCACAATGTTTGGGTCTTCATCATATATATATATATATACGTCTGAAAATTAAACCAAACAGTGTTAGAATTAGATTTTATATATATATAAAACTTACATTTAAGATGGAGCCAATTCAACCAAAACCAACCTGGTATCATCTAAGATGGCATCAATTCAACCAAGACCAACCTGGCACCACTTAAGATGGAGCCAATTCAACCAAGACAAACCTGGCATCATTTAAGATGGATCCAATTCAACCAAAACCAACCTGGCATCATTTAAGATGGAGCCAATTCAACCAAGACCAACCTGGCATCAGTTAAGATGGGTCCAATTCAACCAAGAACAACCTGGCATCATTTAAGATGGAGCCAATTCAACCAAAACCAACCTGGTACCATCTAAGATGGCATCAATTCAACTAAGACCAACCTGGCACCACTTAAAATGGAGCCAATTCAACCAAAACCAATCTGGTACCATTTAAGATGGGGCCTATTCAACCAAGACCAACCTGGCATCATTTACGATGGAGCACATTCAACCACGACCAATCTCGTACCATTTAAGATAAGAACAATTCAACCAAGACCAACCTGGCATGATTTAAGATAGAGCCATTTCAACCAAGACCAACCTGGCATCATTTAAGAGTGGACCAATTTAATCAAGACCAACCTGGCATCATTTAAGATGGGGCCAATTCAACCAAAACCAAACTAGTATCATTTAAGATGGGATCAATTCAACCAAGACCAACCTGGCATCAGTTAAGATGGAGCCAATTCAACCAAGACCAATCTGGTACCATTTAAGATGGGGCCTATTCAACCAAGACCAACCTGGCATCATTTACGATGGAGCACATTCAACCAAGACCAATCTCGTACCATTTAAGATAAGACCAATTCAACCAAGACCAACCTGGCATCATTTAAGATGGAGCCAATTCAACCAAGACCAACCTGGCATCATTTAAGATTGGACCAATTTAACCAAGACCAACCTGGCATCATTTAAGATGGGGTTAATTCAACCAAAACCAAACTAGCCTCATTTAAGATGGGATCAATTCAACCAAGACCAACCTGGCATCAGCTAAGACTGGACCAATTTAATTAAGACCAACCTGGCATCATTTAAGATGGGACCAATTCAACCAAGACCAATCTGGCATCATTTAAGATAGAGCCAATTCAACCAAGACCAACCTGGCATCATTTAAGATGGGACCAATTTAATCAAGACCAACCTGGCATCAGTTAAGACTGGACCAATTTAATCAAGACCAACCTGGCATCATTTAAGATGGGACCAATTCAACCTGGCATCATTTAAGATAGAGCCAATTCAACCAAGACCAACCTGGCATAATTTAAGATGGGACCAATTTAATCAAGACCAACCTGGCATCATTTAAGATGGGATCAATTCAACTAAAACCAACCTGGCATCATTTAAGATAGAGCCAATTCAACCAAGACCAACCTGGCATCATTTAAGATAGAGCCAATTCAACCAAGACCAACATGGCATCATTTAAGATGGGACCAATTTAATCAAGACCAACCTGGCATCATTTAAGATGGGATCAATTCAACTAAAACCAACCTGGCATCATTTAAAATATAGCCAATTCAACCAAGACCAACCTGGCATCATTTAAGATGGGACCAATTCAACTAAGACCAATCTGGCATCAGATAAGATGGGACCAATTCAACCAAGACCAACCTGGCATCATTTAAGATGGGGCTAATTCAACCAAAACCAAACTAGCTTCATTTAAGATGGGATCAATTCAACCAAGACCAACCTGGCATCAGTTAAGACTGGACTAATTTAATTAAGACCAACCTGGCATCATTTAAGATGGGACCAATTCAACCAAGACCAATCTGGCATCATTTAAGATGGAGACAATTCAACCAAGACCAACCTGGCATCATTTAAGATAGAGCCAATTCAACGAAGACCAACCTGGCATCATTTAAGATGGGATCAATTCAACCAAGACCAACCTGGCATCATTTAAGTTGGGATTGATTCAACCAAAACCAACCTGGCATCATTTAAGATGGGACCAATTCAACCAAGACCAACCTGGCATCACTTAAGATGGGACCAATTCAACCAAAACCAACCTGGCATCAGTTAAGATGGGACCAATTCAACTAAGACCAATCTGGCATCATTTAAGATGGGGACAATTCCACCAAGAACAACCTGGCATCATTTAAGATGGGATAAATTCAACCAAGACCAACCTGGCATCATTTAAGATGGGGCCTATTCAACCAAGACCAACCTGGCATCATTTAAGATGGGGACAATTCAACCAAGACCAACCTAGCATCATTTCAGATGGGACCAATTCATCTATGACCAATCTGGCATCATTTAAGATGGGGCCAATTCAACCAAGACCAACCTGGCATCATTTAAGATGGAGCCAATTCAACCAAGACCAATCTGGCATCATTTAAGATGGGACCAATTCAAATAAGACCAATCTGGCATCATTTCAGATGGGGCCAATTCAACCAAGACCAACCTGGCATCATTTCAGATAGGGCCAATTCAACCAAGACCAACCTGGCATCTAAAGATGGGGCCAATTCAACCAAGAACAACCTGGCATCATTTAAGATGGATCTATTTCAACCAAGACCAATCTGGCATCACTTAAGATGGGGCCATTTCAACCAAGACCAACCTGGTATCATTTAAAATAGGACCAATTTAACCAAGGCTAATCTGGCATCATTTAAAATGGGACCAATTCAACCAAGGCCAACCTGGCATCATTTAAGATGGGGCCAATTCAACCAAGGCTAATCTGGTATCATGTAATATGGAGCTAATTCAACCAAGGCTGAACTAAAATGCTGTATAATCATGGTTTCTATTCGTTGTGCTATTTCTTTTTGTTCGTTATTTGAAATTCAAGTGTCAATGATTTCATTAAATAATTGATAAGATAAATGCTGCTTCATTTAGCCTGATCTTTGGTAGGTGTCAGGAAACCGTAACACTTGTGAAGGGTATCGACTAACTAACCAATGTTAGTTTTTACTCCTATAATGATTATTGTGTCAACCCAACATGTTCAAATGGAGGCACCATTTAAATTATAAAGGTATATCTATAATTATGGATATGGAATGGATGAACAATTTATAAGAGTTACGGTATGAATTCAAGTCAATGTTGGTGTTTCCCAGTAAGACAAGTACAGTGTGTATCTAGAGGTCATTTCCTCTATAACAGTGTTGTTTACTATTTTTACACTCTATGTGTCTCACATTTGCTGTTTAACACAGGAAATACTACAGTTACAGAAGAATTCTAGTTCTTCTTGTTACAGAAGAATTCAAGTTCTTCTTGTTACAGAAGAATTCAGGTTCTTCTTGTTGCAGAATAATTCAAGTTCTTCTTGTAACAGAAGAATTCAAGTTCTTCTTGTTGCAGAAGAATTCAAGTTCTTCTTGTTGCAGAAGAGACCAAGTAATTCTTCTTACAGAAGAATTCAAGTTCTTCTTGTTGCAGAAGAATTCAAGTTCTTCTTATTACAGATGAGGTCAAGTTCTTCTTGTTAAAGAAGAGGTATAGATCTTCTTGCTACAGAAGAATTCAAGTTCTTCTTGTTACAGAAAAATTCAAGTTCTTCTTGTTACAGAAGAATTCAAGTTCTTCTTGTTACAGAAAAATTCAAGTTCTTCTTGTTACAGAAGAATTCAAGTTCTTCTTTTTACAGATGAGGTCAAGTTCTTCTTGTTGCAGAAGAAGTAAAGTTCTTCTTCTTGCAGAAGAATCCTAGTTCTTCTTGTTACAGAAGAATTCAAGTTCTTCTTGTTGCAGAAGAGGTAAAGTTCTTCTTGTTACAGAAGAATTCAATTTCTTCTTGTTGCAGAAGAATTCAAAATCTTCTTGTTGCAGAAGAATTCTAGTTCTTCTTGTTACAGAAGAATTCAAGCTCTTCTTGTTGCAGAAGAATTCTAGTTCTTCTTGTTACAGAAGAATTCAAGTTCTTCTTGTTGCAGAAGAATTCAAGTTCTTCTTGTTGCAGAAGAATTCCACAGGTTCATCAGGTAAAGCTTAGATTCATGACTCACTGTCATAAGACTTTTTGAGTATGAGTTTTGTACTTGTACTTCAAAATCATCCAATCAGAATGCTGTCTTCATTGAATATGATGCTCTGATTGGATGTTTAAGTACAAAACTCGTACTCAAATGGTTTATGTCCGTAATTCCTGATGAGATTCAAAGGTGAAAAGGAGAACAGATGACTAACACCAAGTAATGACAAAAGCTTGTGTAGCCTTAGGCCACACAAGACAAAAATGGGTTCACACTTTACAGTTACATTATACATATAATATCATACAAATCTTATGAATACATTTACTTGTAAATCTTATGAATATATTTACTTCTAAATCTTGTGAATATATTTACCTTTAAATCTTATGAATACATTTACTTGTAAATTTTAATCAATACATTTACTTCTAAATCTTATGAATACATTTACCTATCTTATGAATACATTTACTTGTAAATTTTTATAAATACATTTACTTGTAAATTTTTATCAATACAGATGTTCACATTATAATGCTGCTAAAAACACAACTTCAGGTCATATCACATATCTTATTTTGACAAACATATAATAACTTCAATGAATTAATAGATCAATAACAACAACAAAAATGTAAATAAAAACAAGAGTGTAAATATAACTATTAAAAAATTACCCAATTTAAAAATTCAACAAATATACACATATAAAAATACTTTCAAAACAAAACAAATGCCCTCATCTTTAAATGATATGTCTTGCTGGTCATACATTCTACTGTCCTTTAAACAGGACTCACAATTCCAAATGTCACAGACATCAGTGTCTATCTAACATAATCCATCATCCTAAATGTCACAGACATCAGTGTCTATCTAACAGAATCCATCATCTAAATGTCACAGACATCAGTGTCTATCTAACAGAATCCATCATCCTAAATGTCATAGACATCAGTGTCTATCTAACAGAATCAAACATCCTAAATGTCACAGACATCAGTGTCTATCTAACAGAATCCATCATCCTAAATGTCACAGACATCAGTGTCTATCTAACAGAATCAAACATCCTAAATGTCACAGATTCTAGTGTCTATCTAACAGAATCAAACATCCTAAATGTCACAGACATCAGTGTCTATCTAACAGAATCCATCACCTAAATGTCACAGACATCAGTGTCTATCTAACAGAATCAAACATCCTAAATGTCACAGACATCAGTGTCTATCTAACAGAATCCATCACCTAAATGTCACAGACATCAATGTCTATCTAACAGAATCAAACATCCTAAATGTCAGACATCAGTGTCTATCTAACAGAATCAAACATCCTAAATGTCACAGACATCAGTGTCTATCTAACAGAATCCATCACCTAAATGTCACAGACATCAATGTCTATCTAACAGAATCAAACATCCTAAATGTCACAGACATCAGTGTCTATCTAACAGAATCAAACATCCTAAATGTCACAGACATCAGTGTCTATCTAACATAATCCATCACCTAAATGTCACAGACATCAATGTCTATCTAACAGAATCAAATATCCTAAATGTCACAGACATCAATGTCTAACAGAATCCATCATCCTAAATGTCACAGACATCAGTGTCTATCTAACAGAATCCATCATCCTAAATGTCACATACATCAATGTCTATTTAACAGAATCAAACATCCTAAATGTCACAGACATCAGTGTCTATCTAACAGAATCCATCAACTAAATGTCATAGACATCAGTGTCTATCTAACAGAATCCATCACCTAAAAGTCACAGACATCAGTGTCTATCTAACAGAATCAAACATCCTAAAAGTCACAGACATCAGTGTCTATCTAACAGAATCCATCATCCTAAATGTCATAGACATCAGTGTCTATCTAACAGAATCAAACATCCTAAATGTCACAGACATCAGTGTCTATCTAACAGAATCCATCACCTAAATGTCACAGACATCAGTGTCTATCTAACAGAATCAAACATCCTAAATGTCACAGACATCAGTGTCTAACAGAATCCATCACCTAAAAGTCACAGACATAAGTGTCAATCTAACAGAATCAAACATCCTAAATGTCACAGACATCAGTGTCTATCTAACAGAATCCATCATCCTAAATGTCACAGACATCAGTGTCTATCTAACAGAATCCATCATCCTAAATGTCACAGACATCAGTGTCTATTTAACAGAATCCATCATCCTAAATGTCACAGACATCAATGTCTATCTAACAGAATCCATCATCCTAAATGTCACAGACATCAGTGTCTATCTAACAGAATCCATCATCCTAAATGTAACAGACATCAGTGTCTATCTAACAGAATCCATCATCCTAAATGTCACAGACATCAGTGTCTATCTAACAGAATCCATCATCCTAAATGTCACAGACATCAGTGTCTATCTAACAGAATCCATCATCCTAAATGTCACAGACATCAGTGTCTATCTAACAGAATCCATCATCCTAAATGTCACAGACATCAGTGTCTATCTAACAGAATCCATCATCCTAAATGTCACAGACATCAGTGTCTATCTAACAGAATCCATCACCTAAATGTCACAGACATCAATGTCTATCAAACATCCTAAATGTCACAGACATCAATGTCTATCTAACAGAATCAAACATCCTAAATGTCACAGACATCAGTGTCTATCTAACAGAATCCATCACCTAAATGTCACAGACATCAATGTCTATCTAACAGAATCAAACATCCTAAATGTCACAGACATCAATGTCTATCTAACAGAATCCATCATCCTAAATGTCACAGACATCAGTGTCTATCTAACAGAATCAAACATCCTAAATGTCACAGACATATAGGGTCTAACACCAGGAGAGGTGCAAGATAGTAAAATCTGTGACACCCTAGGGTGTCACAGATTTTACTATCTTGCACCTTTCACTGTGTTTGACTCTTTTTCTCACCCTTTCTACTGTGTCAATGTTTGTTTACTTTTTGTGTAGTTAGGCACATTAATTTGCAAACCGCATCACAGGACCAAAATGTCACGTAATAAAATAAAACAAGATTTTAATTTTACTACTTTAAATGTTTCAAAATAATAAAGTTAACAACTTGTCATAGATTCTACAATATAAAAAAAAATCCTGCACCTTTTACGGTGTTTGACTCTTTTTCTCATCTCTTTCTATCATGTCAATATTTGTTAACTTTGAGAAAATATAGAGTGCTCTCCCTTGTTAGTAACTAACGTGAATAAATAAAAATTACCTCCCTTTGGCCAACGTCAAATAACCTTTTTACAGGTATTTATCGCTGTTGTAGTAGCATATATAATATATTTATAAAATACATTAAAAATACTGCCAAGACACGGATGCATATCTATAAATCGACAGTTTAATTCAACAATAGAAAACAATTTTGCGGGAATAAGGGCGTGTAGCTTGTCTTACCCAGGAGCCTGGGTAAGATAGAAAAATCTTTTTCACCTAAATTAATGGACTACTTTATCCAAGGGGTGAGAAATCAGTATCTATCTAACAGAATCCATCATCCTAAACGTCACAGATTCTAGTGTCTATATAACAACCCATCATGCCAAATCACCAATGTAGAAGTAGTAAAGATCTGTTCACTAAGGATTAAAGTTCTACAAGTAAAGAAGATGAAATATTATATTACATTGTACAAATACAATATGTTGATACTTTTACATTGTACAAATACAGTATACAATGTGTTGATTGATTGATGATTTTTGGAAGAGCAACTGGTAAACTTTATCACTTGCGGCTGTGAGTTGAGTGCACCTTTTTTCGTAATTTACAAAGCCGGATGTGAACCCACACCGTATTGGTGATAGGCTTGTATGAGTTGTTAGGCCTTTAGATAAGGTAGCTACATGGGCCGAGCAATGGTGTGTTATCATTAACAGAGAAAAAACAACTAGAACTCTCTTCACACTCTCTCCCAAAATCCCACCTGGCAGACTAACTTTAGATGATACACCGCTTAAAATTGAAGAACAGCAGACATACCTTGGTGTAACTTTTCACAAAAGAATGACCTGGAAACAACATATTACATCAGCTGAAGCTAGGAGAAAAATGAACATCATGAGAAAATTTGCAGGAACAAAATGGGGTGCTAATGAAAAAAATCTTTAAATCTGTTTACCAAGGAAATGTATGCCCACATCTTGAATATGGATCTACATGTAGCTTGTGGATGACAGCAGCCAAGACTCACAATCAGACCTTAGACAAAGTTCAGAACCAGGCACTACGAATCATCACAGGTGCTATAAAGTCAACACCAATACAAAGTATGGAAGAGATTACAAACATACCACCATTACGTAAGAGAAGGGAATGCAAAGCCACGATACAGGCCACCAAATATCAGTGCTCTCGAGACCATCCAATGAATACAAGATTAAAACAACTTTCCTCAGAGACAAGAGCCTTACAAAGAAAACACCAGGAAGTTTTACCAAAGAATGTCAAACCCATAGCTTTCACACTGAATGATCCCTCCTGTGAAGATAAACTAGGAAATGTCACCATCCAGACCTCAGTTCCAAATATCACTACCAAAGCTGAACAGACTACTATTGTTAAAAAAAACACTGACAATGAGCATGCTAGAAGAAAAGTACCCTTCTGAATCATGGGTAAGAGTGTATACAGATGGATCAACCACAAATGCTACAACGAAAGGAGGGGCTGGTATATACATTCAGTATCCCAATGGAGAGCAGCAATCAAAGGCAATACCAACAGGCCTACACTGTTCCAACGACAAAGCTGAATAGGAAGTCATAATTCATGCTGCACATACCATCAAGTGCAAAGTTGACAACAACACTCAAGTCGTATTCCTGACTGATGCCCTCTCAGTGTTACAAGCTTTGATGAATGACAACCTACCTCAGCTTGAACAGGTGCTATACACCATCAAAACCCTTAGAACAGTACTACAGTGGATCCCTTCTCATTGTGGAGTTCATGGTAATGAACAAGCTGACGGATTAGCTAAGCATGGTGCTGGACAACAACAAGAAGAAAACCCAGTCTGCCTCACAGAGATGAAGACCATCATAAAATCTCTATTCAGCAACAAGACAGTTACCACTAGCTGACAAGATCTGACCAAACTACCATCTTTAGACTGAGGACAGGACACAACAGACTCAACCAACATCTGAACCGATGTGCTCCTGTGGAGAGGCAGAACAAGATACCTCCCACATTTTAGACATGCAAAAACCATCAGGCATTGAGAGAAGCAATATGACCATTACCAACAACACTCCAGGAGAAGCTTTATGGACCCGTGGATGCCCTACAGAAGACCACCAGATTTGTAATGGAAACTGAAATCCAAATGTAAAGGCGAATGAAAAGAAGAAGTTGTTAGGTAATCCAACTACCTAACCCATTGAGCCATCCGGGCCCTACACAATGTGTTGATACTATTACATTGTACAGATACAGTATACAATATGTTGATACTATTACATTGTACAGATACAGTATACAACATGTTGATACTATTACATTGTACAGATACAGTATACAATATGTTGATACTATTACATTGTACAGATACAGTATACAATATGTTGATACTATTACATTGTACAGATACAGTATGCAATATGTTGATACTATTACAGTGTACAGATACAGTATACAATATGTTGATACTATTACATTGTACAGATACAGTATACAATATGTTGATACTATTACATTGTACAGATACAGTATGCAATATGTTGATACTATTACATTGTACAGATACAGTATGCAATATGTTGATACTATTACATTGTACAGATACAGTATACAATATGTTGATACTATTACATTGTACAGATACAGTATGCAATATGTTGATACTATTACATTGTACAGATACAGTATACAACATGTTGATACTATTACATTGTACAGATACAGTATACAACATGTTGATACTATTACATTGTACAGATACAGTATACAATATGTTGATACTATTACATAGTACAGATACAGTATGCAATATGTTGATACTATTACATTGTACAGATACAGTATGCAATATGTTGATACTATTACATTGTACAGATACAGTATACAACATGTTGATACTATTACATTGTACAGATACAGTATACAACATGTTGATACTATTACATTGTACAGATACAGTATACAACATGTTGATACTATTACATTGTGCAGATACAGTATACAATATGTTGATACTATTACATTGTACAGATACAGTATACAATATGTTGATACTATTACATTGTACAGATACAGTATGCAATATGTTGATACTATTACATTGTACAGATACAGTATACAACATGTTGATACTATTACATTGTACAGATACAGTATACAATATGTTGATACTATTACATTGTACAGATGCAGTATGCAATATGTTGATACTATTACATTGTACAGATACAGTATACAATATGTTGATACTATTACATTGTACAGATACAGTATACAATATGTTGATGTGTATATCCTCTGTTAACTTTGACACAGGATTAGATATCTCTATTGTGCCTTCATGTATCTTTATGGTCTATTGATTATTTCTATTTGATTATATTAAAATTATTTAAAATAAAACTGATGTAATTTCACTGAATACACAGATAAAATAATAATAACACATAAACTAGTTATATTGAACCTGTGCAAGTAATGTTCTTGGGTAACTAGAAGTAAGGGTATTGTCTGTACTGGTAACTTGATAAATTCTAATAAAATAGTAGATCCCTTTCACTTCGACTCCTCAATGATCAACTGTTCCTCAATGATCAACTGTATAACACAATTATCTTTATTCCTTTTACTGTGTAGGATATCAGTTCATAATTGTAAACACGTTTACACATGTACAAAGGGAGACGATCCAGGAATGTTGAGCACCTTAACTACATATAAAATACTAAGTAAACTCACTTGATATCTTCATTCTGTGTAGAAGTTGGTTGACATCTGTTGATTCATGTTATACTGCTGAATCTGTTTGAGCCAGAATATATTTGTTTCTCCATCCCTTAGTTTTGGTAATCTACAAGACAGAGAAGAGAAAATTTTGATTTCACCACATATTCATATTTCTAAAGTAATATGAAACCGGCATGGCCATGAATGCTCGCGCATCTGAAAATGATCTGGCAATTTCACGCTCATCCAGTGCATCAAAAAGTGTCGAGATTTTTTGGGCCGAAATATATTGGGGACGACTTTTTATTAGGGCCAAATCTAGTCTCATTCAATCGAGCTGTCATTCCTTTATACTAGTTATCGTTCCTTACGAAATCTCAAAAGTTAACTTCCGCGCAGAAACATAAATACTTGTCAGTATGTCAGAAGAGATTTAATAAATTAAAAAATATCAATATAAGTAAAACAAGCTAACAAAATGACTTTTATTATACACAGGTTCCGGGTTTCAGACGTACGAGAGAGGGTACGAGACTTCAGGATAACCTTTGCGCTTTATGTTAAGAAGATCTTCATTAATTGAGTGTGTTAGTGTGTTACACGGAACCGGTGTTTACAAAGCGTCGATTTTTTTTTTATTCGTCAGTATATGTGCAGCCATGTTTGTCAAAAAAGTACACATTTAATACCATAAAGAGCTCGCTGACGCTCGCATATAAATATAAATAAACTTACATGGTTTTAATGGCCGACTGACCATTTTTTGTCCTTTACCTGAACAACAGTACAGAAAAAAATCATAGGTATGAACAATGTAGTGTCTTAAATTGTAAAATTGATGTGCAGGCGGCTTAAAAAGTGGGATAAAGGTCAAGTTCACCGAGCCTTTCCCCAGTTGTACCCTGAGTGAATGCACATAAACTGTATATTTTTAAACACTGCATTAATATTGTATTTATTTTGCAGAAAAATCACATAAATCCATCGTCGTTTATATTTTAAAATAAAATAATATAAGTGTAATGTTAGATAGTCTCTCATGTTCATTAACATCCATATCCTTTCTTACTACAAGCTGTTTCTTTACTTTAATTTGTGTCTAAGTGTAATGTTAGATAGTCTCTCATGTTCATTAACATCCATATCCATTCTCACTACAAGCTGTTTCTTTACTTTAATTTGTGTCTAAGTGTAATGTTAGATAGTCTCTCATGTTCATTAACATCCATATCCATTCTTACTACAAGCTGTTTCTTTACTTTAATTTATGTCTAAGTGTAATGTTAGATAGTCTCTCATGTTCATTTACATCCATATCCTTTCTTACTACAAGTGATGGCAAAAGACCATATGACCTAAATAGAGGGGATACATACTTGTCCGACACATCTTTGATATCAGGTGAAGCTTTGCCATTCCTTGCTGAAAAAAATGTTATGTTTTCATCTTCAAACTTCACTCTTTCTGGATCAAACTTCAAAATATCTATAAAAATAATAATAATAATAATTTGAGTATAATTTGTGCAATAGAAAAGACTTTAATATACATGAGAGTAAATATTATATAATCAATCAACTTGTATATTCATGACAATAGTTTGTCCCTTATTATTTTTAACATGTTTCCAAAACAATGCATTGCTTGTTTTTCCCCATTAAAGTAAATTCTACACAACTGTCATTTCAACCATTGATTTAAGAGAAGGGGATTTCAGTTTGGTTAAACAGATATAAAATACATGTTGTCAAATACATGGACTGGTTATAGTATAAATAAAATATAAATGCTTACCAGTGCTAAGTGGTCCCAATTTTTGTGCTTGTTTGATTAGCAGTTCTGATGTCCAGAAACTTGGAATTCTGGGGAATATCATATCAACATCCTGTGGTGTGTGGAATCCCATGTAATGTAGTAATGTTTTAAAATGCTGATCCTGTAACAAAGACTCCTGGTCATCTGTATATAATACTAATGGAACTGAACTTCCACGCACTGAAAAATAGAAAAGTAATTAATATAGTTTACCTTTGGTTAAATACTGTTTAGTGAAAACCATCATTGTCAGAATAATAGGTTATTCTATAGTGTCATATACAACATAGGAGGATATCGTACGAGTCTGCAGACGTCCATTCCAATATGACACATAACATCGTTATCATAAATACAATTGAAATAGTAATAAGATTTCTTAAAGAGCTTTTATTATATTCAATAATAACAATAAAAATGTAAAGTACACATTCTGATATGCATATTGCTTGTGAACAGTGATTCATTTGGGTTACTAGTAGGCTGAGCGATTGGCACACCTTCATAATTGTCATCATCATATAAGATTTCAAACATCGCAAACATTGTTTTACTTTGTTTACATTAGAAGATGACAAAAGAAAACAACATGAGTTATGTCCCTTATAGCAAATTTACCATGTGGGAAAAATAATGTATGGTCCAAATATATTTTTATTGGATTAAAATTATAGCTATTTATCATATACTTAGCTTTAATATGATAGTTTTTGCATATGTGTAACGACCGGAAGTAAACTAGCCATAATTTCACTCCCAGGCTGATAATCCATATCAGGGACGTCTCGTGCAAAAAAATCCATAATCGTGCGTCTCGTGCAAGTTACTTACGGTATTTCCGGCGTCGTCTGTTTAAAAACATTAACTGACATACAAAGTTGAGTGTGAGATAGGGGTCTCGTGACGGTTCACGAATAATACTTTCTACTAATCAAAATTCACGGGAAGTAAATTATGATGATCACACTTATATGAAATATGAATCTAAACGTAAGTTGCTAAAAGTACGTTTTATGTTTGTTGTTTTGGTGGAGGTGACCAGTATGGCAGTAAGGATGGTGGTACTATTGACAAATCAAGTTGAGAGGCAAAAATTTGTTGTCAAGAAGACATTATTAAATAAAAATCATAGAAACGTTAGATGATAGATGATTATTTAAGAATTGAATGCATTCTTTTGAAGTTTCATTGGGGTATGAAAGCGTTGACCGAAGTACATTTTCAATGAAGTGCGGTAGCGCTTCATGTTGAAAATGTAGTTCGATCAATGCTTTCATACCCCAATGAAATTTCAAAAGAATGCATTCAATTCTTATAATTATATTTAAATCACACCAAAATTTAATATAGTTGAATTTTTCGTTGTGAATTTTATTTGTGTTAGATTATTTGCTGTTGGAAATGACTACGCCATTGATTGTTTACATCTGACGTCGTCATAGAGGCACGTGCAAGTTCGAATTTGAGTTTCATTGGGATATGAAACATCACTTTTATAATCATGTGACCACTTCATAACCAATCATATTGTAACATTTCAATGAAAAACTGAAGTAATGTAATTATATCACGAAGAACGTAAAATGGCTTTGAATGAAAACGATTCAAGGGCAATGGTCATGTCACGATTCACAGTAAATAAAAAAAATGACACTAAAGAATCACATTTACATTTTCCATGTTTCAAAATGCCGTCATAGGAAACATTGTCATTAATATTTATGGGGTAGAGATGCTCTCCTTTGACAATAGTGTTTTGAAAATGTATCTGTTGAATACACAATTAAGCTTCCATATAAATTCTTTTTATTATTTCATTTTGTTTATTTGCTTCATAAAACAATTTGTCGAAAGTATATGATAAAAAGATTAATACATGACATTTTCCATATCATCCCAGCTATCATCCCTCGACTGCGTCTCGGGCTGATATGGGGGTCTCGGGATGATGTGGAAAAGGTCAAGTATTAATCTCTATATAATAATCCAGAAAACTATCCTAGGACTTAGCAGAACATTCCCTCTCTCTACCACTTCACATTGTATCCCAAATATCATATATCATATAAAGTGTGGCTTCAACAAAATAAACAGTAACTTGTATCTAGTTGTTTTACTATACTTACAAACATGAAACATTGTGACTGGCTCTTCATATATATTTCTGTCACACTGCTTTCCTGTAAAATAAATCATGTCGATAATATTTCATACCAAATTTATCAAAAGTTGATATTTGATCTTTATAAATGTTCTGTTCATCTCTACAAGGTCATTTTCTTTTGTTGATCAGATGTACACCATACTTGAGGTCAATGATACGTCCACTGATTTATGGATTATGCTTCCAATATTAGAATATGGATATTAAGCAATCAAAATTAGATAAAATTATGAATCTATTGAAAAGTTTGTGTCTGGAAAATAGAGAAAGAGTACAAGCTTATATAATTGCTCTTTTGGCAATTTAGTTTTTAAATGTAACAATGAATGAGATTTTTTAGTAAAGGGTTGATCTGGATACAGAAGACAACAATATTTTTTAGTAAAGGGTTGATCTGGATACAGAAGACAACAATATTTTTTAGTAAAGGGTTGATCTGGATACAGAAGACAACAATATTTTTTAGTAAAGGGTTGATCTGGATACAGAAGACAACAATATTTTTTAGTAAAGGGTTGATCTGGATACAGAAGACAACAATATTTTTTAGTAAAGGGTTGATCTGGATACAGAAGACAACAATATTTTTTAGTAAAGGGTTGATCTGGATACAGAAGACAACAATATTTTTTAGTAAAGGGTTGATCTGGATAAAGAAGACAACAATATTTTTTAGTAAAGGGTTAATCTGGATACAGAAGACAACAATATTTTTTAGTAAAAGGTTAATCTGGATACAGAAAACAACAATATTTTTTAGTAAAGGGTTGATCTGGATACAGAAAACAACAATATTTTTTAGTAAAGGGTTGATCTGGATACAGAAGACAACAATATTTTTTAGTAAAGGGTTGATCTGGATACAGAAGACAACAATATTTTTTAGTAAAGGGTTGATCTGGATACAGAAGACAACAATATTTTTTAGTAAAGGGTTAATCTGGATACAGAAGACAACAATATTTTTTAGTAAAAGGTTAATCTGGATACAGAAAACAACAATATTTTTTAGTAAAGGGTTGATCTGGATACAGAAAACAACAATATTTTTTAGTAAAGGGTTGATCTGGATACAGAAGACAACAATACAACAAAAACACACTGGGTTTATATGTTTGCAATGTGATTATAAAAAAAATCATGAAAGGTGTTTTCAAGATTTTGTCAACAGCATTCTTCATTGGCTGATAATTAGTTTATCTGGACTTGACCTCTATTTGTATACTGTCAGATGTTAGGAGAAGCATAGCAGCTGATTTTCATCAGATTGGTTTGTCATCTGACTCCTCACATTTAACAAATAAAGGTTTGACTAATCAATAAATGAGATTAAGAACAAGTTTTCCATAAGTGAATGTTCCAAAACTAGCTAATTTGGCACCTTAACACATGTAGTCATTTTTGTAGTCAACGCACTGAAGTGGAATCTCACATTAGCAAATCATGTGCTATGACCATCATTTATTAAGCTTTCCATTCAATGTCTTCTTAAAACTGAAAACAAACTATTTTGTATTAAAACATACCAAGTTTAACATAGGCAGTTTCACAAAGTGCAGTTTGTATCAATTTGAGATTATCTTCCTGGTTGTTGTCCTTGAGAGCATTGATACACATTTCTATAACATCACGTTCTTCATTGGCTACTGTTCTATGATATTCTTCCTCTTCCATACCAATCAATATCTAAAACATATATTTGTAACATATATCAATTACAATAGTAACAAGATAATGGCAATCAACATTGCATATTACTTAAACATAGCACTAAAAGTACTCAATCCACAAGTCAAGCATAGCACACAATGTACTCAATCCACCAGTCAAACATAATACTAAAATACTGAATCCATCAGTCATTGTACATTACTTAAACATCACACTGAGTGCTCAATTAACAAAAGTCAAACATAGCACTAAAAGTACTCAATCCACCAGTCATTGTACATTACTTAAACATCACACTAAAAGTGGTAAATCCACCAGTCAAACATTGCACTAAAAGTGGTCAATCCACCAGTCAAACATGGCACTAAGTAATCAATCCACCAGTTATTACACATTACTTAAACATATGACTAAAAGTGATAAAACCACCACTCAACATAGCACTAAAAGGGCTCAATCCATCAGCCATTGCACATTACTTAAACATAGTACTAAAAGTTGTCAATCCACCAGCCATTGTACATTACTTAAACATAGTACTAAAAGTGCTCAATCCACCAGTCAAACATAGCACTAAAAGAGCTCAATCCATCAGCCACTGCACATTACTTAAACATAGTACTAAAAGTTGTCAATCCACCAGCCATTGTATATTACTTAAACATAGTACTAAAAGTGCTCAATCCACCAGTCAAACATAGCACTAAAAGAGCTCAATCCATCAGCCACTGCACATTACTTAAACATAGTACTAAAAGTTGTCAATCCACCAGCCATTGTACATTACTTAAACATAGTACTAAAAGTGCTCAATCCACCAGTCAAACATCACACTAAAAGTGTCTAATCCATGAGTCATTGTACATTACTTAAACATTGTCCGCCAGTCATTGTACATTACTTTAACACAGTACTAACATTTCTCAATCTACCAGTCAAAAATAGTACTAAACATGCTCAATCCATCAGTCCAACTTAGCACTTAAAGAGTCCTCAATCCACCAGTCATTGATTTTTTTAAATACTTTTAATTTATACAATCATTAGTATTGTCATCTAAGGCTGGTTTTTCATAAATGCCAACATTTGTTGTAATGCTTCAGTAGTTTGTTTGGAAAACTATATCTGATTTGTCCCCTTTTCCTCCATAGAATCCAATTATATCCAGTCATCATTAGCTTCTGTGGTAAATTATTGCCTTCTTCTGTTTAAGTCAATTTTTGCATTTTACTCTTTTGAGGCCATGTGCCAAATTATAAAAAAAGTTCCTTTACTCTGTTCAATATTTAATTTCTAAACATCGGTCTAGTGAAATTAACTAGAATTTCCTTATCAAAGAAGTAAGAAATGTTTGCTCTGCCATAGTCTTGTATACTCCTTACCTTACTGGCCTTGTATTCTGAATCTGTTATTAAACCATTACCATGAAGTTTTGACCAAACCTGAATAAGAGTAAGATAAAACAAACTGTACATGTGATAAATGTGTTGGTGTTGATTGGTGGAGATTGTGTCAACAATGATATATGATAATGAAGTGTACAACAAAGGTGTCAGATAAATAAATATGGCTTGCTTTGAGTGGCACACACTGTGTAAAAATAAATTTATACAGTAGAACTGTGTTGTCAAAAACAATGAAAAGATAAACAGCAAAGCAGTTCCCTTTGTATCAGTAATACAACATGCCCATTCACGTACTGTAGTACGTGTTTCACGTAGAATACAAATCATGCACGTATAATTGAAAGAACCCTACGTGCGTGCACGTAGAGAACCCGTTGTGAGCACTGTATAAAAATTACCTTTTGTTTACAATTCACTTCAAAGTACGCATAATAGAGTTGTTCTGATTAGTTAATTTTGGTAATATTATCCAATCAGAGCGTTCCTTGCATATTTTAAGTGAGATGATATGATTTATAGATCGCCCAATTCTATTGGCTCCTTATTTTTTTAATTGTCCAATCATAAGAACTGCTACTGTTAAAACCCGTAATAAGAGTTGGCGAAAATCGTCGGACTGGCAGAATAACGGTCGGTCCGATTAATTAATGAACCGTGTCTGTCCCAATGTGCGTCACGAAAATATTACTTTGTGGTCGTCCAGTTGACGATTGAAATTTATTCACTCCCAGTTTCCACTGCCAATGGCATTAAATTCCGTTTTCAGCTTTATTAAAATGTCAGACAGAGACTTGAAATTTGTTTATTTATTCTGTCAGACCGACACGTTCCTATTTGTAATCGAAACTCCTATACGTAAATGTAAACATCCTTTAAGTAGGAACGAGCACCTGCAAAACGTGGAACATTAAAACTGAAATATATTACTGAGCACAGAAATAAGTTGACTTCCACACTCCCCAAATATCAAAGATTGTTTGTGTTTAATTAAATATGTTTTGAGATGCTTATATATTGAAGATGACAACAGATTCATATTCTTAACTGAAATTAAAAATGTAGGTAAACCAGAAACTGACATTGATGTATAATATTCGGAACGTGATCGGACCATTAGATACGGATTGTTGGCCATATCTGCCTTATCTTTTTAGATAAAAATATGTATACAGAAAAACATTTAATTGAGTTGTTTAATGATCATGACTGCATATAGGTAATCTTGCATTCAGTTCTGTATAAAAAACAAAACTTGACAGGTTATATACAATATTACAAAAAATGGTGGGACAGACACAAAGGCCATGGGTCAGACAGAACCCCACTTCCTGTCTGACCCAATGTCAGACAGAAAAAAAAAGTTTTCGCCAACTCTGCGTAATATTTACAAAAAACAGCATGGTGCACGACCTTGCGTGGAAAAAATGCAGTTAATTTTCTTTGTACCCCCAAATGAAGAGTTAGAGGGTACATTGCACCCCCAAAAATTTGGATGTACCCCCAGATGAAAAAACCTGTGGGCATGCTAGTAATAAGAATATTACAACAACAACAACAACAACAACAATATATATATATATATATATATATCTGGAGGAAATTTTGATGATGAAACAATAGTATATATGAATGACTATGTGTGTGTTAAAATAGTAAGCATTATATCAAAATCTGCATTTTCTCCAATATTATATAAATAAATAAGGATTAGAACAAGATCATTTTTTCTTTATACTTAAAAAGTCATAACAAATTTACAGCAACCTTATAACCCTCTTAGAGGTCATGTTTTATTCAAGGAACCAGGTTTTATGTTGTTCTTCTTGAGGCATATATTCTTGATAGAAGGTTTATACTATTTGTTTATCAATTTATTAGAAGTGTTGATTTTGATATTGTTTTCCTGAAAGAGTAATCAACATATTCTATATTCTACCATTACTAGAGTTTTAGAGAAAGCCTATCTAAGGTAGCTGTATGTGGTAGAAAGCTTATCTAAGGTAGCTGTATGTGGTAGAAAGCCTATCTAAGGTAGTTGTATGTGGTAGAAAGCCTATCTAAGGTAGCTGTATGTGGTAGAAAGCTTATCTAAGGTAGCTGTATGTGGTAGAAAGCTTATCTAAGGTAGCTGTATGTGGTAGAAAGCTTATCTAAGGTAGTTGTATGTGGTAGAAAGCCTATCTAAGGTAGCTGTATGTGGTAGAAAGCTTATCTAAGGTAGCTGTATGTGGTAGAAAGCCTATCTAAGGTAGCTGTATGTGGTAGAAAGCTTATCTAAGGTAGCTGTATGTGGTAGAAAGCTTATCTAAGGTAGCTGTGTGTGGTAGAAAGCCTATCTAAGGTAGCTGTATGTGGTAGAAAGCCTATCTAAGGTAGCTGTATGTGGTAGAAAGCTTATCTAAGGTAGCTGTATGTGGTAGAAAGCCTATCTAAGGTAGCTGTATGTGGTAGAAAGCTTATCTAAGGTAGCTGTATGTGGTAGAAAGCTTATCTAAGGTAGCTGTATGTGGTAGAAAGCTTATCTAAGGTAGCTGTATGTGGTAGAAAGCCTATTTATTTTTAATGTATATGTCCAGATAGTGGACTAAAGTATTTGGACTGTTCCAATTTTCCTTGTATATTTCACATAAAACAACAATCGCTTAAAAGATTTTCTGATTTTGATTTTTTAAAATAAAATATACTGGAAAATTAGAAGTGTCGAATTCTTTGTTTGTACAAGGAAATTAACTTTACTGATTAGTTTATTAAACTGTATGGTGTAGTATGAGAGTAAAAAATGAATTTACACCGCTAATACATGACAACACAATTCACTTATATAAAACATTACATGTGACTGGTGCCACTTCATTACGAGACTATATTTTAATTATTATCCTTGCCTACACTGGACAAACAACAGAATGTACAAATAGCATGCTATGGGGGAGGAGTTTGTAATTAAAAAAAAGTGACATTTACATATAAAACTAGAGGCTGACTAAAGCCTATATTGCTCATCTATATCATTATTTCAAGATTTGATTAAACAACGCTCAGACACATGTGTGTAACATGAGGCAAATGTACAATATTAAACATGAAATATGATGAAATGAACAGGTACAAAAGAATAATATATCATAATATATGAATAACATCAAATCATTTATTATTATGTAAGTTCAATCAGAAATGTATGTTTTAGCTTTTCTCCATTACTAGTATCTGAATTTCATTTTAAACAGGGTCTGTCGTGGCCATGATCGCATGGTAGTTGGATTTACACCTACCTGTGCAATCAGTGCCTATCGCCACTAAAGTTGTGAGTTCGAACCCAATTCAAGTACAGCATGGATGTTGGAAAAGAGAAACAGGTACATGAACTTTGAACTGTTTTGGCTGATGTCACATGACATTTGTTTTAACACAATAAACATATTGTGAAGCCTGTCTTATTGTTACATTCTCTGTTTCTAACATTACAAATAAAATTGTTAGATTTGTTAACAAATTCATGAACGTTAAATAATTTGATGTATCAGTAGACAGGTTTCAGAATAAAATAATTATGTGTGTCAAATTGACAGTGAACAGATGACTGGTACATACAATAATAATATTGACCTATTTATGCCTATACACAATATATATTGTATTACGGTACACAATATACACTTACCATCCTTACCTAAAATCCACAAACACAGCACAGTGGCATGTTTGTATGAAGTATTTAATGACAGAATCATCAATTAGAAATGAAAGCTTAGGAAACGTATGTACTTAAGGCTTTACAAATACATTTTTCTAGATAATAAAGCTTATAATAGTTTGCTTATAATTGTTTATAATAATTACATGTCATCAAGGTAGTATGTTTGTGATGTTTTTATTAGGATTAAGGTAGGTATGAATGTATTAACAAATTAATGCAATCATATTTTTTCATGACATTTGTGACATTTATTAATTCACACACAATGCCGTTGGGCACGTTTCTACAATATTGAATAACGATCATCGACTGTTATAGATCTGTTCAACGTTAATAGAAGAAACATTCCCAAATCTAAATCAGAAGTACAGATTTTGTATAAATATTTCGCGAAATTTATTTTGGCGATTTACGTTTGACCGTGAAAATAAGCAAAAACTAAAAACCCCGCAAAAATAACCCGCTATACGGTACTTCTTTAATGATTTTGTCTCAACTACTAATTCAAAGTTTGCCTGCCAGATGAGCTGTTTTGATTGGTTAATTCCTACCTCTTCTAAAGTGATATTGATGCCAATGTCAGCAAATCTCTCTCTAATCTTTTCTACCATACAATCTTCCTTCTGTAACTCGGTATACAATGAAAATAACATATCATCAATTTCTGTTGAGTCAGCTGATCCACCACTACCTGTACTGCTGCTACCACTGTAAATCAAATTGAAAAGTGTCAAAAATATTTCAAATACAATGTATTGTGAAAAACCAGCAGGTCGCCAGGAGACATTGTTTACAGAATAAGATTCAAATTGTCAGATACAGAAATAAATCTTAGCAGCCTAAATAGTCAATTATAAACAGCATTTAACGTTCTATCAACAAAAACATGATTTGTCCCACATGTCTTGATCCCCTCAAACCATTACACTTCTGTCAACAAGTTGGTCATTCTACTGAATACATCACTCCATGATGAATGGACCGGGTTTTATAATTTTGCATTCTTTCTTTAGTGCCTCAGTAAAGTCTAATTTTCTACACTAAATATTTCATATGATGAAAAAACACTAGAGGCTCCCAGGAGCCTGTAATCGCTCACCTGGTTTTCAATATGACATCTAAAGTTGATAGAAAATGGGGTTGTTACACATAATTTTGAAAGTGGGCCATCCAAAGATCATTTCAACTCAAATTTCTGAGCAAAAGATTTAGATGTGATTTTTATCTCATAATATTCCTAAACGGAATAAACTGGCTGAAAAAATCTCACAGAAAAACCCAGAATAAATGTTAAACTACTCATTGCCATGTAGCTGCAGTTACAATTTGAGCTCATTTTGACTTATACTAAAGCAGCAATGGACAATTGAAGAAATTTCTATTTTTAGTAACAGCAGCCATCTTGAATGGAGGGCAGGGCTGTCGGACACAATTTTGAAAGGGGACCACCCAAGGACCATCCCAGCCAAATTTGTTTTAATTTGGTTCTTCAGCGGTTTCAGAGGAGAAGATTTAAATGTGATCTTTTATCAAAATATGCCTAATTTGCATAATCGGTATAAATCGGCTGACAGAAAAATTTCACAGAAAAAAACGGAATATATGTTAAACTACTTACTCCTTGCCATGTAGCTGCAGTTAAAATTTGAGCTCATTTTGTCTTATACTAAAGCAGCAATGGACAATTGAAGAAATTTCTATTTTTAGTAACAGCAGCCATCTTGAATGGAGGGCAGGGTTGTCGGACACAATTTTGAAAGGAACCCACCCAGGGACCATCCCTGCCAGGTTTGGTTTAATTTGGTTCAGCGGTTTCAGAGGAGAAGATTTAAATGTGAAAGTTTACGACATACGACGGACGAACGGACGCCAAGTGTTGGCAAAAGCTCACATGGCCTTTGGCCAGGTGAGCTAAAAATGTTAAAACATTTTAGTTTTGTCAGCTGGGTATAGCTACAGAATATCAGTAGTAAGAATAAGTTTACAGAACTTTTTTATTTTCTAATTTTGAGCTATTCCAATACAGATAAAATTGTACATTGAGCAGTATGCATGTTTCTACAGCCAGATCAATCTGGTAATTTGGTTGGGCAGTAGGTATTCATGGAGGTATAAGCTACACAATAAATTCATCATGACAGTTGCCATCACATTAAGTTTGTAGTGTACCATTTTAACATGAGCCTAATACCTACATGTTTGTACCTCCAATTGATCTCTTTATCAATCAGGCCATACAGGTGTGATGCTGTCAGTAGAAGGTCAGTCTTAGCAATGTACCTACCTCCAACTGATCTCTTTATCAATCAGGCCATAAAGGTGTGATGCCGTCAGTAGAGGGTCAGTCTTAGCAATGTACCTACCTCCAACTGATCTCTTTATCAATCAGGCCATAAAGGTGTGATGCCGTCAGTAGAGGGTCAGTCTTAGCAATGTACCTACCTCCAATTGATATCTTTATCAATCAGGCCATAAAGGTGTGATGCCGTCAGTAGAGGGTCAGTCTTAGCAATGTACCTACCTCCAATTGATCTCTTTATCAATCAGGCCATAAAGGTGTGATGTCGTCAGTAGAAGGTCAGTCTTAGCAATGTACCTACCTCCAATTGATCTCTTTATCAATCAGGCCATAAAGGTGTGATGCCGTCAGTAGAGGGTCAGTCTTAGCAATGTACCTACCTCCAACTGATCTCTTTATCAATCAGGCCATAAAGGTGTGATGCCGTCAGTAGAGGGTCAGTCTTAGCAATGTACCTACCTCCAATTGATATCTTTATCAATCAGGCCATAAAGGTGTGATGCCGTCAGTAGAGGGTCAGTCTTAGCAATGTACCTACCTCCAATTGATCTCTTTATCAATCAGGCCATAAAGGTGTGATGCCGTCAGTAGAAGGTCAGTCTTAGCAATGTACCTACCTCCAATTGATCTCTTTATCAATCAGGCCATAAAGGTGTGATGCCGTCAGTAGAGGGTCAGTCTTAGCAATGTACCTACCTCCAATTGATATCTTTATCAATCAGGCCATAAAGGTGTGATGCCGTCAGTAGAGGGTCAGTCTTAGCAATGTACCTACCTCCAATTGATCTCTTTATCAATCAGGCCATAAAGGTGTGATGCCGTCAGTAGAAGGTCAGTCTTAGCAATGTACCTACCTCCAATTGATCTCTTTATCAATCAGGCCATAAAGGTGTGATGCCGTCAGTAGAGGGTCAGTCTTAGCAATGTACCTACCTCCAATTGATATCTTTATCAATCAGGCCATAAAGGTGTGATGCCGTCAGTAGAGGGTCAGTCTTAGCAATGTACCTACCTCCAATTGATCTCTTTATCAATCAGGCCATAAAGGTGTGATGCCGTCAGTAGAAGGTCAGTCTTAGCAATGTACCTACCTCCAATTGATCTCTTTATCAATCAGGCCATAAAGGTGTGATGCCGTCAGTAGAGGGTCAGTCTTAGCAATGTTCATAAATATACTCAATATATACTCTGTCAGATCTATCATCTCCTGTAATAACAAATGTAATCGGTTGTGGAGTCTTGTTTGTATTTACTATTATATCAGAAGATTAACTGTGTATTAAGATGTCCTTATCTAAGAAACTGACATTCACTGATTTTATTGGTTGAAGATACCAGAGTACCATCAAAAACCAACTAATCTGCTGCAAGTTAGTAACAAACTATACTTATATGAAGTTGTACTAAGTAAAACTCAGCATAGACAGGAATCTATCAATCATTCAGATTTAGTATTATAGACTAATTATTTGCTACCTTTGTTGTTTTGAGTGATACATTTTTAACAGGTATTTGACTATATTTTACTAAGCCAATGTACAAGGGTTCTGATTGGGTAAAAATGTTATTACCCTTTTCTTAATCTAAACTCCTCTTATATACTTTTTCAACACTAAATGTTATATATTGAAGGGAAAAAATATACATGCATTGTCATAGAGTATATATAATGTGTGTATTGAGTATGTCATAGAAGCAAATGGTGGGAAAGTCTCACGTTTTCTCCTGTTTCTAAAACTGAAAAGTATAAATTGTCCACAAAGGCTTGCCAATCCATTAGCCAATCAACTGTAATGTTACAGCCAATGATGCCTAGGTTACACAATAATTACCTTGGTAACATGATTTTTTGAGCCATCGACCTCCATTAATGCCTGTATGATGGGAAGTTGTAATAATACATCCATCTTCTCACAATCTCCAGCAATGTGGTGCATCATGGTAAAAATACATAGGTTCAGGTGGGTAGTGTTATGTTCAAAGTTAGCTAATAAAACTCCATAGAATTGCATGATGTTTCGTGTTCCAAACCTGTGTAAAATAAAAGTCACATGACACTTATGTTGTTTTCAGAAGATAGTACCTGTCAACAACAAATTCAGGTTTATAACATACACATTCCAGTCAAACAAAACACTTGATATAAATATTCTATTCAACAAGAGCTAGATATTCATATAATAAGATAAAGTCTAACTTATTTTCATTCATACAAAAAATGTAAATTCTCAAAAACATTTCATTACAATCCACTCTAAAAGTGGTTTAATTTACACAAAAGTTTCATACTCTGAAAATAGACATGACAGAGGACATATAATCATTCCCACATGTCATTTGTCAATATTATAATTCCCTATGTCTATTGGTACAGTGTACACATTTCAACAATAATCATGATTTATTATTTCATTGTCACACGGTTCACTATGTTAACTTACTTTGCTATATTTTTTTCTTCTGTAAGTAAAATGTGAAAAGTTAATGGACGACGGACGCCAAGTAATGACAAAAGCTCACATGCAGGTGAGCTTAAAATTGACAGGACAAACAACGATCTACAAAACATTACACATAAAAATAAAAATATAGATCGAGTAACACGAACCATACTAAGAATCGGGGGTGAACTCAGGTGCTCCGGAAGGGTGAGCAGTTCCTGCTCAACTAGTGGCGCCCGTTGTGTTACTCTAGTTACAAACCTAGTGATAAGTCATGAATGAGGAAAGGACCGGAAAGTGCTTATGACAAGTGGAACATATCCGTGGTCATTTGTGACACATATGTTCCATAGCGGTGGCAACCATAAAACTTTCGAAGTGATGACCTCAATTTAATGTTGTCTAGTGAAAGGAAATTGTCAGAACGAACTTGACCTGTATGTTATCCATTTCAATCTTGCTTAAAATTTTTAATCTATGCATTGATGCAATAACCAATTTTATTAGCTAACATACAGAAACCAATAAACCCATCAGTTTACACATAATTAAGGGGCATAACTCTGGGATGATATCTTAAAATCAAAACTTCACCTGCATCCATCTTAAAGTAATTATAAAATTTTAGACAATTGGATATATACAATGCAGAGGTCAGCATGATCATTATTTACAATGCAGAGGTCAGCATGATCATTATTTACAATGCAGAGGTCAGCATGATCATTATTTACAATGCAGAGGTCAGCATGATCATTATTTACAATGCAGAGGTCAGCATGATCATTATTTACAATGCAGAGGTCAGCATGATCATTATTTACAATGCAGAGGTCTGCATGATCATTATTTGTGAAATACAATGAAACTTATCTTAACCAAACTCTGAATAAACCAGAATAAACCCTGAATAAACCAGAATAAACCAGAATAAAGTCCTAATCCAGAAAATGTTTGTCAGTGTAACCTGTATAAATCAAACACCTGTCTATTCCAAACATAAAACTTAGTCCCAATGAGGTTGGGTTTAAACAGGCTTCACTGTACTTTGTCTAATCAGATTTGATTCAATGTAGTAAGAAGTCATTTTTTACTTGTCTGAATGTCCAGGATTTGATTCAATGTAGTAAGAAGTCATTTTTTACTTGTCTGAATGTCCAGGATTTGATTCAATGTAGTAAGAAGTCATTTTTTACTTGTCTGAATGTCCAGGATTTGATTCAATGTAGTAAGAAGTCATTTTTTACTTGTCTGAATGTCCAGGATTTGATTCAATGTAGTAAGAAGTCATTTTTTACTTGTCTGAATGTCCAGGATTTGATTCAATGTAGTAAGCAGTAATTTTTTACTTGTCTGAATGTCCAGGATTTGATTCAATGTAGTAAGCAGTTATTTTTTACTTGTCTGAATGTCCAGGATTTGATTCAATGTAGTAAGAAGTTATTTTTTACTTGTCTGAATGTCCAGGATTTGATTCAATGTAGTAAGCAGTCATTTTTTACTTGTCTGAATGTCCAGGATTTGATTCAATGTAGTAATAAGTCATTTTTTACTTGTCTGAATGTCCAGGATTTTATTCAATGTAGTAAGAAGTCATTTTTTACTTGTCTGAATGTCCAGGATTTTATTCAATGTAGTAAGAAGCCATTTTTTACTTGTCTGAATGTCCAGGATTTGATTTAATGTAGTAAGAAATCATTTTTTACTTGTCTGAATGTCCAGGATTTGATTCAATGTAGTAAGAAGTCATTTTTTACTTGTCTGAATGTCCAGGATTTTATTCAATGTAGTAAGAAGTCATTTTTTACTTGTCTGAATGTCCAGGATTTGATTCAATGTAGTAAGAAGTCATTTTTTACTTGTCTGAATGTCCAGGATTTGATTCAATGTAGTAAGCAGTCATTTTTTACTTGTCTGAATGTCCAGGATTTGATTCAATGTAGTAAGCAGTTATTTTTTACTTGTCTGAATGTCAAGGATTTTATTCAATGTAGTAAGAAGTTATTTTTTACTTGTCTGAATGTCCAGGATTTGATTCAATGTAGTAAGCAGTCATTTTTTACTTGTCTGAATGTCCAGGATTTGATTCAATGTAGTAAGCAGTCATTTTTTACTTGTCTGAATGTCCAGGATTTGATTCAATGCAGTAAGAAGTCATTTTTTACTTGTCTGAATGTCCAGGATTTGATTCAATGTAGTAAGAAGTCATTTTTTACTTGTCTGAATGTCCAGGATTTTATTCAATGTAGTAAGAAGTCATTTTTTACTTGTCTGAATGTCCAGGATTTTATTCAATGTAGTAAGAAGTCCTTTTTTACTTGTCTGAATGTCCAGGATTTGATTCAATGTAGTAAGAAGTCATTTTTTACTTGTCTGAATGTCCAGGATTTGATTCAATGTAGTAAGAAGTCATTTTTTACTTGTCTGAATCTCCAGGATTTGATTCAATGCAGTAAGAAGTCATTTTTTACTTGTCTGAATGTCCAGGATTTGATTCAATGTAGTAAGAAGTCATTTTTTACTTGTCTGAATGTCCAGGATTTTATTCAATGTAGTAAGCAGTCATTTTTTACGTGTCTGAATGTCCAGGATTTGATTCAATGTAGTAAGCAGTCATTTTTTACTTGTCTGAATGTCCAGGATTTGATTCAATATAGTAAGAAGTCTTTTTTACTTGTCTGAATGTCCAGGATTTGATTCAATGTAGTAAGAAGTCATTTTTTACTTGTCTGAATGTCCAGGATTTTATTCAATGTAGTAAGAAGTCATTTTTTACTTGTCTGAATGTCCAGGATTTGATTCAATGTAGTAAGAAGTTATTTTTTACTTGTCTGAATGTCCAGGATTTTATTCAATGTAGTAAGAAGTCATTTTTTACTTGTCTGAATGTCCAGGATTTGATTCAATGTAGTAAGCAGTCATTTTTTACTTGTCTGAATGTCCAGGATTTGATTCAATGTAGTAAGCAGTCATTTTTTACTTGTCTGAATGTCCAGGATTTTATCCAATGTAGTAAGAAGTCATTTTTTACTTGTCTGAATGTCCAGGATTTGATTCAATGTAGTAAGAAGTCATTTTTTACTTGTCTGAATGTCCAGGATTTTATTCAATGTAGTAAGAAGTCATTTTTTACTTGTCTGAATGTCCAGGATTTGATTCAATGTAGTAAGCAGTTATTTTTTACTTGTCTGAATGTCCAGGATTTGATTCAATGTAGTAAGAAGTTATTTTTTACTTGTCTGAATGTCCAGGATTTGATTCAATGTAGTAAGCAGTCATTTATTACTTGTCTGAATGTCCAGGATTTGATTCAATGTAGTAAGAAGTCATTTTTTACTTGTCTGAATGTCCAGGATTTGATTCAATGCAGTAAGAAGTCATTTTTTACTTGTCTGAATGTCCAGGATTTGATTCAATGTAGTAAGAAGTCATTTTTTACTTGTCTGAATGTCCAGGATTTGATTCAATGTAGTAAGCAGTCATTTTTTACTTGTCTGAATGTCCAGGATTTGATTCAATGCAGTAAGAAGTCATTTTTTACTTGTCTGAATGTCTAGGATTTGATTCAGTCATTTTTTACTTGTCTGAATGTCCAGGATTTGATTCAATGTAGTAAGAAGTTATTTTTTACTTGTCTGAATGTCCAGGATTTGATTCAATGTAGTAAGCAGTCATTTATTACTTGTCTGAATGTCCAGGATTTGATTCAATGTAGTAAGAAGTCATTTTTTACTTGTCTGAATGTCCAGGATTTGATTCAATGCAGTAAGAAGTCATTTTTTACTTGTCTGAATGTCCAGGATTTGATTCAATGTAGTAAGAAGTCATTTTTTACTTGTCTGAATGTCCAGGATTTGATTCAATGTAGTAAGCAGTCATTTTTTACTTGTCTGAATGTCCAGGATTTGATTCAATGCAGTAAGAAGTCATTTTATACTTGTCTGAATGTCCAGGATTTGATTCAGTCATTTTTTACTTGTCTGAATGTCCAGGATTTGATTCAATGTAGTAAGAAGTCATTTTTTACTTGTCTGAATGTCCAGGATTTGATTCAATGTAGTAAGAAGTCATTTTTTACTTGTCTGAATGTCCAGGATTTGATTCAATGTAGTAAGAAGTCATTTTTTACTTGTCTGAATGTCCAGGATTTTATTCAATGTAGTAAGCAGTCATTTTTTACTTGTCTGAATGTCCAGGATTTGATTCAATGCAGTAAGAAGTCATTTTTTACTTGTCTGAATGTCCAGGATTTGATTCAATGTAGTAAGAAGTCATTTTTTACTTGTCTGAATGTCCAGGATTTGATTCAATGTAGTAAGAAGTCATTTTTTACTTGTCTGAATGTTCAGGATTTGATTCAATGTAGTAAGCAGTCATTTTTTACTTGTCTGAATGTCCAGGATTTGATTCAATGTAGTAAGAAGTCATTTTTTACTTGTCTGAATGTCCAGGATTTGATTCAATGTAGTAAGAAGTCATTTTTTACTTGTCTGAATGTCCAGGATTTGATTCAATGTAGTAAGAAGTCATTTTTTACTTGTCTGAATGTCCAGGATTTGATTCAATGTAGTAAGAAGTCATTTTTTACTTGTCTGAATGTCCAGGATTTGATTCAATGTAGTAAGAAGTCATTTTTTACTTGTCTGAATCTCCAGGATTTGATTCAATGCAGTAAGAAGTCATTTTTTACTTGTCTGAATGTCCAGGATTTGATTCAATGTAGTAAGAAGTCATTTTTTACTTGTCTGAATGTCCAGGATTTGATTCAATGTAGTAAGCAGTCATTTTTTACGTGTCTGAATGTCCAGGATTTGATTCAATGTAGTAAGCAGTCATTTTTTACTTGTCTGAATGTCCAGGATTTTATTCAATGTAGTAAGAAGTCATTTTTTACTTGTCTGAATGTCCAGGATTTGATTCAATGTAGTAAGCAGTCATTTTTTACTTGTCTGAATGTCCAGGATTTGATTCAATGTAGTAAGCAGTCATTTTTTACTTGTCTGAATGTCCAGGATTTTATCCAATGTAGTAAGAAGTCATTTTTTACTTGTCTGAATGTCCAGGATTTTATTCAATGTAGTAAGAAGTCATTTTTTACTTGTCTGAATGTCCAGGATTTGATTCAATGTAGTAAGAAGTCATTTTTTACTTGTCTGAATGTCCAGGATTTGATTCAATGTAGTAAGCAGTTATTTTTTACTTGTCTGAATGTCCAGGATTTGATTCAATGTAGTAAGAAGTTATTTTTTACTTGTCTGAATGTCCAGGATTTGATTCAATGTAGTAAGCAGTCATTTTTTACTTGTCTGAATGTCCAGGATTTGATTCAATGTAGTAAGAAGTCATTTTTTACTTGTCTGAATGTCCAGGATTTGATTCAATGCAGTAAGAAGTCATTTTATACTTGTCTGAATGTCCAGGATTTGATTCAATGTAGTAAGAAGTCATTTTTTACTTGTCTGAATGTCCAGGATTTGATTCAATGTAGTAAGAAGTTATTTTTTACTTGTCTGAATGTCCAGGATTTGATTCAATGTAGTAAGCAGTCATTTTTTACTTGTCTGAATGTCCAGGATTTGATTCAATGTAGTAAGCAGTCATTTTTTACTTGTCTGAATGTCCAGGATTTGATTCAATGCAGTAAGAAGTCATTTTTTACTTGTCTGAATGTCCAGGATTTGATTCAGTCATTTTTTACTTGTCTGAATGTCCAGGATTTGATTCAATGTAGTAAGAAGTCATTTTTTACTTGTCTGAATGTTCAGGATTTGATTCAATGTAGTAAGCAGTCATTTTTTACTTGTCTGAATGTCCAGGATTTGATTCAATGTAGTAAGAAGTCATTTTTTACTTGTCTGAATGTCCAGGATTTGATTCAATGTAGTAAGAAGTCATTTTTTACTTGTCTGAATGTCCAGGATTTGATTCAATGTAGTAAGAAGTCATTTTTTACTTGTCTGAATGTCCAGGATTTGATTCAATGTAGTAAGCAGTCATTTTTTACTTGTCTGAATGTCCAGGATTTGATTCAATGCAGTAAGAAGTCATTTTTTACTTGTCTGAATGTCCAGGATTTGATTCAATGTAGTAAGAAGTCATTTTTTACTTGTCTGAATGTCCAGGATTTGATTCAATGTAGTAAGCAGTCATTTTTTACTTGTCTGAATGTTCAGGATTTGATTCAATGTAGTAAGCAGTCATTTTTTACTTGTCTGAATGTCCAGGATTTGATTCAATGTAGTAAGAAGTCATTTTTTACTTGTCTGAATGTCCAGGATTTGATTCAATGTAGTAAGAAGTCATTTTTTACTTGTCTGAATGTCCAGGATTTGATTCAATGTAGTAAGAAGTCATTTTTTACTTGTCTGAATGTCCAGGATTTGATTCAATGTAGTAAGAAGTCATTTTTTACTTGTCTGAATGTCCAGGATTTGATTCAATGTAGTAAGAAGTCATTTTTTACTTGTCTGAATCTCCAGAATTTGATTCAATGCAGTAAGAAGTCATTTTTTACTTGTCTGAATGTCCAGGATTTGATTCAATGTAGTAAGAAGTCATTTTTTACTTGTCTGAATGTCCAGGATTTGATTCAATGTAGTAAGCAGTCATTTTTTATGTGTCTGAATGTCCAGGATTTGATTCAATGTAGTAAGCAGTCATTTTTTACTTGTCTGAATGTCCAGGATTTGATTCAATATAGTAAGAAGTCATTTTTTACTTGTCTGAATGTCCAGGATTTGATTCAATATAGTAAGAAGTCATTTTTTACTTGTCTGAATGTCCAGGATTTGATTCAATGTAGTAAGAAGTCATTTTTTACTTGTCTGAATGTCCAGGATTTGATTCAATGTAGTAAGAAGTCATTTTTTACTTGTCTGAATGTCGAGGATTTGATTCAATGTAGTAAGAAGTCATTTTTTACTTGTCTGAATGTCCAGGATTTGATTCAATGTAGTAAGAAGTCATTTTATACTTGTCTGAATGTCCAGGATTTGATTCAATGTAGTAAGAAGTCATTTTTTACTTGTCTGAATCTCCAGGATTTGATTCAATGCAGTAAGAAGTCATTTTTTACTTGTCTGAATGTCCAGGATTTGATTCAATGTAGTAAGAAGTCATTTTTTACTTGTCTGAATGTCCAGGATTTGATTCAATGTAGTAAGCAGTCATTTTTTACTTGTCTGAATGTCCAGGATTTGATTCAATGTAGTAAGCAGTCATTTTTTACTTGTCTGAATGTCAAGGATTTGATTCAATATAGTAAGAAGTCATTTTTTACTTGTCTGAATGTCCAGGATTTGATTCAATGTAGTAAGAAGTCATTTTTTACTTGTCTGAATGCCCAGGATTTGATTCAATGTAGTAAGAAGTCATTTTTTACTTGTCTGAATGTCCAGAATTTGATTCAATGTAGTAAGAAGTCATTTTTTACTTGTTTGAATGTCCAGGATTTGATTCAATGTAGTAAGAAGTCATTTTTTACTTGTCTGAATGTCCAGGATTTGATTCAATGTAGTAAGCAGTCATTTTTTACTTGTCTGAATGTCCAGGATTTGATTCAATGTAGTAAGCAGTCATTTTTTACTTTTCTGAATGTCCAGTAAGATTGAAATGTAATAGCTGAAGCAGATATTCCTGTTCTTATGAGATTTTTAGAGTCCCCCCCCCCCCTTTACATTTGTTACATCAAACTCAAGCCATACTTACATTTTGACATGATCTATCATATTAAAGTTGTTTAATATCCATCCATTTCTGTCCCAAGAGTCCATCAGTGTTAGAAAGGTGTGATTAGCTGTAATTAATTCCTCCAGTAAACAAAAACTTGTGTCCTCTGACTGGTAATGTCTGATGAGGAGAACAAATATCATCTTAAGATCTGTAATGTTGGCCAAGTCCTCTGAAATTTACAATACAAATTCTTGGTTATTTCTAATGAATATTGATAAGTAATCAGAAAGTATTTTGACATGGTCATTCACTAAGTATTTAAAAACAAACTTTCACTTTTCATTTCTAATTTATCACTTTAGTATCTAAAATTAAACTTTCCCTCTTCATTTTTAATTAATCACTAAGTATCTAAAAACAAACTTTGACTTCTATTTCAAGCTAGACATGTGATAATTACATGGATACATATCTATACAATGTAACACCATCAAATACTACACTTATTCTGGGAATGTAATATTGTCAAAAGTGTATGGCTGGAAAAGACAGAAATATTGAAAAAGTGTAATGGAGAACTTTCTATTTTAGCACAAGTTACATATATTACTTGGATCAGATGTACTTGATTACTCTATTAATCTATTCATTGCATCACTATGGCTCGCAACACTATTGACCAAGATATTAATATTATTGCCCATGCTGACAACACTATTGTCAAAACTATTAACCCTCAACATGCTACTGAAAATAATAGCATACTGCAGACTTTTAAAAAAAAAATTCAATAATCCAATAATTTTCTGCAGGACCTACTGAAATTGTGCAGGACCGGAATTTACAAAATTCGAAAATTTAAATGGAATCGGTGATGCAGGGAACAATAAAAACCTGACCCGCCATGTTTTCAAATATAAACACATGAAATGGTCGCGTTGATGCATCACAGTCAGTTTAAACTATAAAAATACAATGATTAATAGAATTACCATGGAAACAGTTGCATGTTTAAGAAGTAAATGTCATTTGAAGCAGAATCTAATTCCGAGTTGACCGTGATCGTTCCGGCATACCAGTTGCATTTCCGATTTCCAGTGCAAAACAAAATTTGTCGGACACCCGGACTGGCATACTTGGCAGTATAACCGGTCCTTGTGATTTTCTGCCCGCTCGGTCCGATGAATTTCAAAAAGTCTGATACTGGCTGCTGAATTATTTTATATTTGTTTCATGGAAACAGGGTACATCTATTCCAACTGCTGTAACTATTTTACTTTAGGTGATACATAAAAAAAACTGTATATGAAATTTATCAATAGAAGACGGACTTTGATGCAGTGCAATTTACAAAACTAGTAAACATCTACTACCGATAGTCCGACCGGTCTGGTGCACATCTGTGAGCATCTTTCTTACTCTTTATAGAAAGTTCTACAGAATGTGTCGTCGTCAAGGTCAATAAACTGATACCACTTCTTCGTAAAAATAGTGGAAACCAGTCGTCTAGGTCTTCATAACCAATCGTCCAAAATAAAAATAAAAAATAGTGCGCAAACAGTCGTAACTGCACATGTTTTCCTTATATAAAATTCTGAAAATCTTCAATTGGTTTTTGTTGCATTGACCAAATGAGATATATTTGTAAAAAATAATAAATTTAAACATGCTGAACAATCTTTGTTAAATAATTCGGAAGACATTCTTTATTGTATATCGTCCACTTAAATACCGGTATCTGGTTTCTGGATTCTACCGACAAAAACAAACATGGCTTCGATGTTGAGGTGGTTGGATGGTGCGACACTGTCGAAAGGTGCCAAAAAGGCTGTCTGGCACGTCCGACCAAGTTATGGAAGCGGAAAAAAAAGTATGAGGACTAACGCCTCAGAGAATTTAAAAATCACTGGACGTATGGTAGTTCCTGGCTAAAATATAACACTTCGGTAAAACTTATGCTGAACAATCTTTGCTAAATAATTCGGAAGACTTTCTTTATTCTATACCGTCCACTTAAATACCGGTATCATGTTTTTGGATTCTTTCCACAAAAACAAACATGGCTTTGATGTTGAGGTGGTTGGATGGTGTGAGACCGGAATCTGGCACGTTCGACCAAGTTACGGAAGTGAAAAAACGCGTCAGAGAATTAAAAAATCACTGGATGTATGATGGTCCCTGGCAAAAATATGACACTTTCGTAAAACTTATGTTCTGCAGTTACTGCAAGGCAATCTCGTTGAGATCAGACTTCCCAAGATATTATCGGCTGGAGATGCAGAGCAGAAAATATATTCAGAAGTCTAATCTCAACGAGATTAACTGCAAGGAGCAGGGAAAAGGTTAGAAATTTGTGAGTGGCTATTAAAATATCCAAATTAACACCATCCAAACACACGAAATGAGTGCACCTCATATAATAAAATATTGGTTTATCTAAGTTTTCTTGTTTTTCTTGGTCTGCAACAGCAAGGATGATCTCTTAAATTGAAGTTAAACTTTGATGGAGAAATTTAATAACAATATTTCATGGAATTTAGATTATAGATCAATTTTACTTTAAAAGTCTTAAATAAAAAAAATAAAAAAGGTCTTGGACAGTCTTGTTACTAGTAAACAGTTCTGAGTAGGTTCTTATGCAAGGGAAGGGGAATTTTCATCTGATCTGGAGAAAAAAAAACTATTTTTGATAAATTTTACAGGGGTTCAAATTTACTTTTAAAACTGAAGGTCCAGGACCTTTGACCCAAGAAACTGGAAGGTCCACCTTTATTCTGGGAAGGTTCTACTTTAATTAGGTATTTAAATCCATCAGAAAATGCTTGCTTTACCATTCACAAACATTCGAGAAACGGCAAACCTCAGATTTGAATTTATTGTTAAGTCAAACTTCCTATATATCCCTAAGCAAATGAGGCAATGCATCTTTTTGGAAACTGCCTACATCACCTAAATTATAAGCATGCGTGTTCATATATCATAGTTTATTCCATATGGAAACTGCTTACCATTCAACATTAAATTTTTCTGAAAATTGTGTGCAATATTTACTAGTACCTTATTTCAACTGAGCAAGGTGGATGATTGCAGATTCAATGTGATCATTCATTTCATGATAAAATAATCATCAAGTTGAAATGTACGAGATAGCTTGGCTACAGCGAGTAATTAAAAGTCCATCAAGAAATGCAGAAATTGGACAGATGTGATGACAGTGTGGAACTTTTGGGTTTATTTGAATCATCTGCTCTGAGACTCAGTGACAACATCATGCTCTGGATGACTAACAACAACATCATCTTTTACTGCCCTTTCCTTGCTAGACAACCAGCAAACTGCATATTACTAATTTCTGTACTTAGGTTTGGTTGGTTGGTTTATGGTGTTTAATGTCACTTTCTACAATATTTCAGTTATATCATGGCAGTCAATTTTATTGGTGGAGGAAACCGCAGTACCCAAAGAAAACCACTGACTTGTCACAAGTCAATTACAAACTTTATCACATAATGTTTTATCGAGTACACTTGCCTGAGCAGGATTCAAACTCACAACTTTAGTGGTGATAGGCACTGATTGCACAGGTAGTTGTAAATCCAACTACAATATGATTACGGCCATGACGGCCCCTCTGTGCTTAGGAGAATAGTAGTAAAACTTAAAAACTCCTTTCAGTGTGGATTCAAATGTTGACATGTAGGGAATAGTTTTATTTGCATCACTGCAAGCTTTAGTTTCTGAGCTATGCAATGAATGCCTATTGCTTGAGGTACATCATCGCTCAATCTTTTGAAAACACCTGATTTGTTGCCAAAATTTACAGAAGCTCCATCAAAATTACCACAAATAAGCATAGGACCTCATTTAGGCCTACAACTTTAAGAGCATCAATTTTTTTTTGAATATTCCTTCAGCTGTTGCTCAGATTCTAGGATATAAGATTGATCATTCTAGTAGTAGGCATACACTGGTCAACGTAGTGCAGATAAACTATTTCCTGCTCAATAACAGCCCTGTCAGTACTACCATCTGATAAAATGCTTACAAATGGAGCCTTAAGTATGTGTGATATAATTTGTGGGAAATCCACTTGAGGAACAGTTTACATTCCTCAATCTTAAAGTATTGTTCAACTTTATTTTTTTTCTTGACTTCTAAAACAAATTCATAGTTTGTGAGGAAAGTTGCCCCTTTTTCCCAACACTGTAAGCTGTGTTAAATAATACCTTGTACTTTATAATTGTTCAGGTTTGCATTGTTGCTTTAGAACACACTGCCCTAACTTTATGTCAGATAACAGTTTCTTTCAGTTCAAAATTAGGATCAGTTTATTTTAACCACTGCTTCTGGCAAGACAGATGTTGGGATTTAAAAAAAGAATTTGTTTCACGAACTAGGAGACTATCTTTGTCACAGTGCTTAGAAAACTTCAAACAATATAAACAAGACATTAGGCCAGATGTTTCATTGAAATCCAACCATGGGCGATCTCTCTTCCATTGGGGCAAATATTTTCTTTCCCATTTTCCCAGTCGTATTTCTGGTCTTTGGCTAGATCTTTCCTTTTGAGCTTAGAGGTTTCACTTCACTCTGTGTTACTGTTAGTTTGAAGAACTGACCCCAAAAGGAAACAGTCCTTACAGACCGTGTAAACAGCAGGTTAATGCTATCAATTTATGTGATTTACTTCCCGGTATGACACACGATGATTTGTCACGTGACAAAACATTGAACTCAAAAGTGAAGAAAAGTAGTTATAAGTAATAGAAATATGTTTCCTCTTATCAAATGACATATTTCAAGAATATTTTCAAACTAGATTAGCTTATTTCAATCAAATTCTTATAGAAAACATCTTCAACAATCAAATACGAAAGTCCATCGGTTGTAGCTAACTACCTGTGTGAATGTCCAAACTCAAATTCAGAGGGTCACGGACCTCCGACCACTGCTAATTTGAACCCATGTTTTATACACTTCCAGATACACTCAGAATGCAGGATTTGATGTTTAATTTTCCAAAATGTTCTTGGGAGCATGCATCCAAACCACACAAGAGAGTTTGGATCTCTTCATGATCCTCACCAACCACACATATTTTTCTGGTCTAGTTAAAATATTTTCAATCCAGCATTTTTTTTTTAACTATCCCTTTGCTCTAGTGTTTCAAAAAGTTATTGGCATAGTCTGTCCTAAATGAACAGTTTTGTTAGATTGAAAACTTTGACATAAGCTATAACATTTCTTCAGATCTAATACAGGACTATTTTAACTCTCAGAATATAACATTTCTACAGATCTAATACATGACTACTTTAACTCTCAGAGGTTGACAGGTATGATAAAAAATGCATACTTACTTTGTAAGCCAATCAAATACTCTATATCTTCACCATCTAAACTGTTGTCTGAGGAACACTTCAATAAGGTTTTCAAAAGTTCATGGAGTGCACTTACTGTCAGGTGAAGCCTTCAATGTAAAAGTAATTATTATTTTATCTTACTGTCAGGTGAAGCCTTCAATGTAAAAGTAATTATTATTTTATCTTACTGTCAGATGAAGTGTTCAATGTTAAAGTAATTATCATTTTATCTTACTGTCAGGTGAAGCCTTCAATGTAAAAGTAATTATTATTTTTTCTTACTGTTAGATGAAGCCTTCAGTGTAAAAGTAATTATTATTTTATCTTACTGTCAGATGAAGTCTTCAATGTAAAAGTAATTATTATTTTATCTTACTGTCAGATGAAGTCTTCAGTATAAAAGTAATTATCATTTTATCTTACTGTCAGATGAAGTCTTTAGTGTAAAAGTAATTATTATTTTATCTTACTGTTAGATGAAGCCGTCAATGTAAAAGTTATTATTATTTTATCTTACTGTCAGATGAAGTCTTCAATGTAAAAGTAATTATTATTTTATCTTACTGTCAGATGAAGTCTTCAATGTAAAAGTAATTATCATTTTATCTTACTGTCAGATGAAGTCTTTAGTGTAAAAGTAATTATTATTTTATCTTACTGTTATATGAAGCCTTCAATGTAAAAGTAATTATTATTTTATCTTACTGTTAGATGAAGTCTTCAATGTAAAAGTAATTATTATTTTATCTTACTGTCAGATGAAGTCTTCAATGTAAAAGTAATTATTATTTTATCTTACTGTCAGATGAAGTCTTTAATGTAAAAGTAATTATCATTTTATCTTACTGTCAGATGAAGTCTTTAGTGTAAAAGTAATTATTATTTTATCTTACTGTTATATGAAGCCTTCAATGTAAAAGTAATTATTATTTTATCTTACTGTTAGATGAAGTCTTCAATGTAAAAGTAATTATTATTTTATCTTACTGTCAGATGAAGTCTTCAATGTAAAAGTAATTATTATTTTATCTTACTGTCAGATGAAGTCTTCAGTGTAAAAGTAATTATTATTTTATCTTACTGTCAGATGAAGTCTTCAATGTAAAAGTAATTATTATTTTATCTTACTGTTAGATGAAGTCTTCAGTGTAAAAGTAATTATTATTTTATCTTACTGTTAGATGAAGTCTTCAATGTAAAAGTAACAAGGGCAACGCAAAGCGTGGCGTATCCCCTCCCCTAAAAATTAGACCCTGTGACCTTGAAAATCAATAGGGTTCCAGATTCTCTTAAGGTCTAAGTATGTACATAGTTTGGTCAAAATCCATTGAAGGATGTTGATTCTAGTGTTCACAAGGATGTTACGCAGTAAATATTTGACCCGGTGACATTGACCTTTGACCTATGACCTTGAAAATGAATAGAGTTCCAGACTCTCCTAAGGACTACGTATGTACCAAGTTTGGTCAAAATCCATTGAAGGATCTTGATTCTAGAGTGTTCACAAGGATGCTATGCGGTAAAAATTTGACCCTGTGACCTTGACCTTTGACCTTGAAAATCAATAGGGTTCCAGACTCTCGTAAAGATTAAGTATGTACCAAGTTTGGTCAAAATCCATTGAAGGATGTTGATTCTAGAGTGTTCACAAGGATGTTACACAGTAAAAGTTTGACCTGGTGACATTGACCTTTGACCTATGACCTGGAAAATCAATAGGGTTCCAGATTCTCCTAAGGACTAAGTATGTACCAAGTTTGGTAAAAATCCATTGAAGGATGTTGATTCTAGAGTGTTCACAAGGATGTTACACAGTAAAAAATTTACCCAGTGACCTTGACCTTTGACCTTGAAAATCAATAGGGTTCCAGACTCTCCTAAGGACTAAGTATGTACCAAGTTTAGTCAAAATCCATTCAAGGATGTTGAATCTAGAGTGTTCACAAGGATGTTATGTGGTAAAAAGTTGACCCTGTGACCTTGACCTTTGACCTTGAAAATCAATAGGGTTCCAGATTCTCTTAAGGACTAAATATGTACCAAGTTTGGTCAAAATCCATTGAAGGATATTGATCCTAGAGTGTTCACAAGGATTGTGACGGACGGACGGACGGACGGACGGTAGCGTTACTATATCCCCTCGCAACTTCGTTGGCGAGGGGATAATTATCATTTTATCTTACTGTCAGATGAAGTCTTCAATGTAAAAGTAATTATTATTTTATCTTACTGTCAGATGAAGTCTTTAGTGTAAAAGTAATTATTATTTTATCTTACTGTTAGATGAAGCCTTCAATGTAAAAGTAATTATTATTTTATCTTACTGTCAGATGAAGTCTTCAATGTAAAAGTAATTATTATTTTATCTTACTGTCAGATGAAGCCTTCAATGTAAAAGTAATTATCATTTTATCTTACTGTCAGATGAAGCCTTCAATGTAAAAGTAATTATTATTTTATCTTACTGTCAGATGAAGTCTTTAGTGTAAAAGTAATCATTATTTTATCTTACTGTTAGATGAAGCCTTCAATGTAAAAGTAATTTTTTGAAAATAACCAATCAGAATCAAGAATTGCCTATGGCGGCAATGTTTGATAACAGATTGGGACGAAATGAGCAATATATATAAAGGACCTACCACAGGTGCTTCCTACCAAGTATCGGTTCATTTGGCCAAGCAGTTTCAGAGGAAAAGATTTTTAGAAATCGACCAACCAGAAACAAGATTTGCCTAAGGCGGCCATGTTTGTTAACGGATCAGGACGAAATGAGCAATCATCCTACAGGACCTTCCATAGATGCCTCCTACCAAGTTTCGCTTCATTTGGCTAAGCAGTTTCACAGGAGAAGATTTTTAGAAATCAACCATTCAGAAACAAGAATTGCCTATGGTGGCCATGTTTGTTAATGGATCGGAACAAAAAGAGCAATTTAAAAGAGGAACTTCCATGGATGCTTCCTACCAAGTTTCGGTTCATGTGTTCAAGTAGTTTCAAAGGAGAATTTATTTTAGAAATTTACCATTCAGAAACAATAATTGCTTATGGGTGGCCATGTTTGTTAACGGATCTTAACGAAATGAACATTCTTCATAGAAGACCTTCCATAGATGCTTCCTACCAAGCTTAGATTCATTTGGCTAAGCGGTTTCAGAGTAGAAGATTAAAATGTGAAAAGTTAACGGATGACAGACAAGGAAAGGCAGACACCAAGTGATGTTAAAAGCTCACTAAAATGCCTTTGGCAAGGTGAGCTAATAATATACATATCTTTGACAAAACCTACCTTCTAGTGACGTTTGTTGGGTCATTTTTCTTTTTCTTTGCAATCAAAAGCTGCTCCACTAAGATAACTCCTTCATATGACAGAAAGCCAAACAACTCAGTCGTTAAAACTAATCTGTAAATGTCAATTAAAATAGCAATTATATTTTTATATAGGGTTAAAAAAGGATGATATTCTGTCAAATAGATTATTACTTCTACAAAGGGACAATTATCTACTTCACCTTGTCCAAAACTAGAGGCCCACCCGAGTATGCTTTGCTCACCAGCTTATGTATGCAGAGTTTGCTTTCAATTAATATTTATTGTTTCTGAAAAAAAGCTTTTCATTCATGTTCCCACAGGGTGCTATGCTAAACAGTCATGTGGTACAGGCCAACTTGAATTTCTGATCCACATTAAATATATATAGCAAAACATGATACAATACCAGCATGTCGAAACAGGAAAGTTTAAAAATTGTATATTAAATCCAAATGTGGACACATTAACTGCTTCACACAGTATTGCTGGTAAAAGTAATAATTTCTGGACCCACTGTATTTTTGCCATAAAAAGTTCAAATTATGGAATTTTACATTTGATGGCCCTTTTCGGCTGAGTCTATTTCCGAAACTGTGAGAGATAGAGTAAATCCGTTGACATACTACTAGTAGTTCTGAGCACAATCAATTCAAAGAAAAAGACTACATCAAAATTGGGCGGGCCCCTTTAGACTCCTTTTCGAAATAAAATACAACATTTTTTATATATTCCATCAATAACCTATTAAGATGATCATTTTATAAACCAGAGACTCACAGGAGCCTGAAATCAATGACCTGGTTTTCAATTTGACTTTTAAATTTCATAAAAAAAAAATGTTGGTGCCATGTAATGAAATTTCTACTTATAGCAATGCCAGCCATCTTAGATGGAGGATGGAGAGCGAGGGTGCCATATATGATTTTGAAGGTGGGCCAACCAAAGATAATTTCAGCTCATATTTCTGAGCAGACGAAATTAATATGATTTTTTCTCTCTCAAAATATGCAAAATCAGCATAAACTGGCTAAAAGAAAAAAAATCACATTTAAACACTGGGGATGTGTTGAACAACCCATTGCCAGGTAGCTGCAGTTAGAAAGTGTTTATGTTGACTTATAATAAAGCAGCAATAGACAATTAAAGAAATTTCTATTTTTAGTTGTGGCCGCCATTTTAAATGGAGGTGCTGAGGCTGTCTGACCAAATTTTGATAGGGGACCACCCAATGAAATTTGGTTTAACTTAGTTCAGCAGTTTCAGATAAGACTATTTAAATGTGACGTTTTATCAAAATATGCCTAATTTGCATAATCAGTATAAATTGGCTGAAAGAGAAATTTCAAAGAAAACCCTTGAATATATGTTAATCTGCTCATTGCATCTTTGACTTATAATAGAGTTGGAAAAGGTAATTTGTACTGATTTATTATTACGGTACATTAAACATTTATTTTACATAATATTCTGCGATTTTAATTTCTGTGCAAAGTGTCAGGCCATGGAAAAAGTGTGTGTGATTAAGTGGGTGGCACCACCAAAAGGAATGTGGATAATGCAATAATGAGGTAATTCAAGATGACATTAATTTTTTTGCTTGGGCCACTCAGTTTGCAGGTGAGATAGAATACCAACTGATTGATCACTACTGATGAATACGAGATGACAATTGGCAAAATCGAAGAAAGGAAAGCGGTCATTAAATCAGTAAAGGGAATGATGGCTTTGCATGCTATTTCAACAGATAATCATTGCAATTTGACAAAAAAGAAACACCACCTGCACATGTTGGAACTGTTTTAATAGTGCAGATGGATTTCATGGAAAATCTACATGCGGGTGGGACACTGTTGACTTGCTAAAACAGACTGAACATCCTGTGCATGATACACACATTGAGGTTGCTGATAACAATGCAACTCCTGTACAGAATGAAGAAATGACATGTAACAAGGGTGATTATGTTCTAGCTGCTTATGATAGAATCTGCTACATGGGAAAAGTTTTAAAGGACGACATTAGTGAGAAGACTTTACATATAGACTTCATGGCTGAGAGCGGTAAGGTGGTGAAAAGATATCATTGGCCAAACAAACAGGACACGTTTTAACAGCAAAGATATTCTTCGTAAAATCCAGCACCCAATAGCTACTGGAAAAGGAGGGCGGCTGTTCCATGTTTCTGATGATGCTATGGAGTTTAGAGAGGCCTACAACTCTAACTAACCTACGGGACAAGTCGCTTTCACTATTGATGATGATCTACACTCTATTTGACTGTAATCAAAGTATTCAAATTGTTATGTTGCCATATTCCATTTTTAATTATTTCTAAATTATTTATTTTGTTCATGAATAAGGGTAATAACAAAATTACCGAACTCCGAACAATCTTCCAAAGGGAAAGTCAAAACTCATCAGTATATAAACAGACAAAATCAGTCAACAACCGGAAAACTAAAAAAAAAAAACCTTACAGCATTGAATCTATTATATCTGAATGGTCAAACTTACAGCATTGAATCTATTACATCTGAATGGTCAAACTTACAGCATTGAATTTATTACATCTGAATAGTCAACCTTACAGCATTGAATCTATTACATCTGAATGGTCAAACTTACAGCATTGAATCTATTACATCTGAATGGTCAAACTTACAGCATTGAATCTATTACATCTGAATGGTCAAACTTACAGCATTGAATCTATTACATCTGAATGGTCAACCTTACAGCATTGAATCTATTACATCTGAATAGTCAACCTTACAGCATTGAATCTAGTACATCTGAATGGTCAAACTTACAGCATTGAATCTATTACATCTGAATAGTCAACCTTACAGCATTGAATCTATTACATCTGAACGGTCAAACTTACAGCATTGAATCTATTACATCTGAATGGTCAAACTTACAGCATTGAATCTATTACATCTGAATGGTCAAACTTACAGCACTGAATTTATTACATCTGAATGGTCAACCTTACAGCATTGAATCTATTACATCTGAATAGTCAACCTTACAGCATTGAATCTATTACATCTGAATGGTCAAACTTACAGCATTGAATCTATTATATCTGAATGGTCAACCTTACAGTATTGAATCTATTACATCTGAATGGTCAAACTTACAGCATTGAATCTATTACATCTGAATGGTCAAACTCACAGCATTGAATTTATTACATCTGAATAATCAACCTTACAGCATTGAATCTATTATATCTGAATGGTCAAACTTACAGCATTGAATTTATTACATCTGAATAGTCAACCTTACAGCATTGAATCTATTACATCTGAATGGTCAAACTTACAGCATTGGATCTATTACATCTGAATGGTCAAACTTACAGCATTGAATTTATTACATCTGAATAGTCAACCTTACAGCATTGAATCTATTACATCTGAATGGTCAAACTTACAGCATTGAATCTATTACATCTGAATAGCCAACCTTACAGCATTGAATCTATTACATCTGAATAGTCAACCTTACAGCATTGAATCTATTACATCTGAATGGTCAAACTTGCAGCATTGAATCTATTATATCTGAATGGTCAAACTTACAGCATTGAATCTATTACATCTGAATGGTCAAACTTACAGCATTGAATTTATTACATCTGAATAGTCAACCTTACAGCATTGAATCTATTACATCTGAATGGTCAAACTTACAGCATTGAATCTATTACATCTGAATGGTCAAACTTACAGCATTGAATCTATTACATCTGAATGGTCAAACTTACAGCATTGAATCTATTACATCTGAATGGTCAACCTTACAGCATTGAATCTATTACATCTGAATAGTCAACCTTACAGCATTGAATCTAGTACATCTGAATGGTCAAACTTACAGCATTGAATCTATTACATCTGAATAGTCAACCTTACAGCATTGAATCTATTACATCTGAACGGTCAAACTTACAGCATTGAATCTATTACATCTGAATGGTCAAACTTACAGCATTGAATCTATTACATCTGAATGGTCAAACTTACAGCACTGAATTTATTACATCTGAATGGTCAACCTTACAGCATTGAATCTATTACATCTGAATAGTCAACCTTACAGCATTGAATCTATTACATCTGAATGGTCAAACTTACAGCATTGAATCTATTATATCTGAATGGTCAACCTTACAGCATTGAATCTATTACATCTGAATGGTCAAACTTACAGCATTGAATCTATTACATCTGAATGGTCAAACTCACAGCATTGAATTTATTACATCTGAATAATCAACCTTACAGCATTGAATCTATTATATCTGAATGGTCAAACTTACAGCATTGAATTTATTACATCTGAATAGTCAACCTTACAGCATTGAATCTATTACATCTGAATGGTCAAACTTACAGCATTGGATCTATTACATCTGAATGGTCAAACTTACAGCATTGAATTTATTACATCTGAATAGTCAACCTTACAGCATTGAATCTATTACATCTGAATGGTCAAACTTACAGCATTGAATCTATTACATCTGAATAGCCAACCTTACAGCATTGAATCTATTACATCTGAATAGTCAACCTTACAGCATTGAATCTATTACATCTGAATGGTCAAACTTGCAGCATTGAATCTATTATATCTGAATGGTCAACCTTACAGTATTGAATCTATTACATCTGAATGGTCAAACTTACAGCATTGAATCTATTACATCTGAATGGTCAAACTCACAGCATTGAATTTATTACATCTGAATAATCAACCTTACAGCATTGAATCTATTTTATCTGAATGGTCAAACTTACAGCATTGAATTTATTACATCTGAATAGTCAACCTGACAGCATTGAATCTATTACATCTGAATGGTCAAACTTACAGCATTGGATCTATTACATCTGAATGGTCAAACTTACAGCATTGAATTTATTACATCTGAATAGTCAACCTTACAGCATTGAATCTATTACATCTGAATGGTCAAACTTACAGCATTGAACCTATTACATCTGAATAGTCAACCTTACAGCATTGAATCTATTACATCTGAATGGTCAAACTTACAGCATTGAATCTATTATATCTGAATGGTCAAACTTACAGCATTGAATTTATTACATCTGAATGGTCAAAATTACAGCATTGAATCTATTACATCTGAATGGTCAAACTTACAGCATTGAATTTATTACATCTGAATGGTCAAAATTACAGCATTGAATCTATTACATCTGAATGTTCAACATTTACTTACCTAATCACTCTAAATGGTGCATTCTCCCTCCTTGCTATCTTCAGAAAAAACGCCATGGCCCACAGAAAATAGGTATCATCTAAACAGTCCTTATTGTCAGACATCAAAACATTCTGAAAAGTAATAATACAGCCATGTATAAGAAAACCTATGATGTCAGATCTAATCTCCTGTATTACAATTAAATGTGTGTAAATGTCAACTTTTTAAACCAGTTTGGACAAAATTGTTATCACAAGATAACAGATGATTCCATCATTTTAATTTTGCTACTAAAGGAATTGATGCAGTGAATCTTAGCAACATCTTAAATCATAAAGAAGTGACTTCCCATGTTCCTGACTATTTTCAGAATCGAACGGTGTCCATCCAGAGGAGAAGATTTTAAGAAATCGACCGACCAAAAACACGGATTGCCTATGGTGGCCATGTTTGTTAACGGATCGGAATGAAATGGGCAATCTTAATAGAGGATCTTCCATAGATGCTTCCTACCAAGTTTCGGTTCATTTGGGCAAACGGTTTCAGAAGAGAAGATTTGTAGAAACTGAACAACCAGAAACAATAATTGCCTATGGCAGCCATGTTTGTTAACGGATCAGGATGAAATGAGCAATCATTATAGAGTACCTTCCTACCAAGTTTCGGTTCATTTGGCCAAGCAAATATAGACACAACCTTTTTAATAGAAATAGTTACATAATAGTATCATACATCATTACATGTTTCTGAAAGGGATTTTCTTAAGGAATGCATTAAAAGAAATCCCCATCAAAAACATATGAACAAAATAAAAATTTATACGTAGATATGGACAAAACCAATATGACAACTTTGGCCTCTTTGGTTTCTTCTGATCAAGAAAAAAACCATAAACTTTTTTAGGGGACCATCCAATGAATATTCCTACCAAGTTTAGTTCCCATTGGACCAGTGGTTTCAGAGAAAAAGATTAAAATGTAGACGTTTACGGACGATGACTCTGCCGATGACAGACACCAAGTGATGACAATACCTCACATGAGCCTTTGGGTTAGGTGAGCTAAAATAGAAACTTATTTCTATAATATTTTGTGTATCTACCCATGCATTTGTTATCAAGATCGATAATGCAAATGCAGGAACATGTCTGTTTAACACAATTTTAAATACTAAATAAATTTTAAAAAATGTAAGATGACTAACATTGCCTAATCAAAAGAAAAACGAGCATTAATTGCACTTGGCCACGGTGAATCCAAGAAACTCCAGTTGTTACACAGGATCATTCCTACCAATTCCTTTTTACATAAAATAAAGCTCAAGAATACTAATTTATGTACATTTTGCAAAATTCATAATGAAACTATTGAACATCTATTCTTTGACTGTCCTGTGACACAAATTTTTCTCAAATCTTTGTCAAAACAATTAAAACAATATTACAAGAATTTGATTTTTGACAAAAAAGAATATTTCTTTGGTTTTGAGTCAGGGGATCTTCTTGTTAATTTGATTTCAATTATTGCAAAAAATTACATCTTCAAGTGCAAACTCAATGAACAAAGGCTAAATATTGTAGAATTTAAACTTAAAATTATGTGGTACCTTTCACTTGAACAATATATATCAAAGAAAAACAATACCATTTTAGCATTTGAAAAAATGTGGACCCCTTTACAATATATTTTCAACTAATCATAATAATTTTTGTTTGTTTGATTCATATAGTGATGAGATTCTTTTTTCAGCTTTTTTGATTAAGTACAAAATGTCAGGAGCAATCAAATATTTTAGAAAAACAAAATGGTAAGAGAGTGTGTGTGAAAGATGAATGAAAGTGTTTATTACTATTATATATCATTATTTCTTTATTTTGTTTATCAAAATGTAAAACCAATGTAGTCACAAAACTTATTTTTGAAAACTCCTGTCACACACTAGTCAGGTGGTGATGTAAGGGAATTTATAAAATCCTGACTATAGGAAAAAATAAATAAAAAAAAAAAAAAAAAAAAAAAAAAAAAAAAAAGAAACTCCAGTTGTTGGTATGCTGATAAAACCTTTTGATTTATTAACAAAAATCATTAAAATTTGTGTTTTTTTATTATTAAATTGTCAAAACATTGTATGTTTCGATTAATTGATTACACTTGGATGCTATCCTTCAAAACATAAGTAACAGGTAATTTACAAATTCGACATAATTTTACATAGCGTTATCGCTCTTGAATGAAATTCAAATTACAATAAATCGTTATTATACAAATCGTATATCGGAAAAATGAGATGATAAATAAAATAAATTAAAAGGCAAACATATATCAGGCATTTTAAGTCTTTTAACTTCAATAAATGTAGTTGATTTGGGTGGTTTTGGGTAGTTTTAGGTTGCTTAGGAAAGTTTTGGGGAAGTCTATGGACCTCATTATGACTTCTCCTAGTCGGAAGAGAAAAGCCATTTCGTTGATACTTGATACTAGGTAATCAAATGTGAAGATGATGGGAAACCTAAAAAGAATATTGTACCAGTATCCAAATGTGATATTCTACCAAATACTTTAATCACAATTTTAACAATGATGATATTTTTGGAATCAACACATTCACTCTCCCGAATGGACGACTGACATTCATGCATGACATGGTAACTAAATTCAACATGATTCAAAGGAATTAAATCTTTGCATTGAATTGAAATGCAAGAATTTGAAAATTAATCAAAAAATATAATTTTGCCAATATTTAATTGACATTTACATGTTAAGCACCTACATGTAATTAGCATAATTTATGAATATAGTCACAAGTGAATGATCAGTTGTTTTGTTTTAAGAGTAAAAAAAAGATTGATAAAAAATAATATTGCCTTTAAGTAATTGATGAAATCATCGCTGAATCATTTTAAATAATGTAACAAAGTAAATGTTGCTATTTTTCATTATCCACGTTCTTCAAGCAATTTGCATGTTTTTTTTCCTGGAGACCTCTTTGCATTCAATATGCTTTAGAAATTTTTCTTAAAAATAAACTGAGATTGTAGAAATTGACTCGGCCAACTATAATGATAACGAATAACTGTTATCGTGTCTTGTGAACATGGAGTCAAGCTGGATCAGTTGGTTGCTGTTGACAAAGAACAAGAATACGAGGTCATGTGAAACTTTTATTGAGAGCAAAAAATGCAGTTGATGAAAATTGCGACAGTGACAACGACGACACCGTATTTAACATCTGTCATCAAACAAGGATGGCTTATCTGGACTAATTATTATTTCTTCTAGAGTTATTCACCTTTGATCATAATTATTATATCTTCTAGAGTTATTTACCTTTGATCATAAATATTTTTTCTTCTAGAGTTATTCACCTTTGATCATAATTATTATTTCTTCTAGAGTTATTCACCTTTGATCATAATTATTATTTCTTCTAGAGTTATTCACCTTTGATCATAATTATTATTTCTTCTAGAGTTATTCACCTTTGATCATAATTATTATTTCTTCTAGAGTTATTCACCTTTGATCATAATTATTATTTCTTCTAGAGTTATTCACCTTTGATCATAATTATTATTTCTTCTAGAGTTATTCACCTTTGATCATAATTATTATTTCTTCTAGAGTTATTCCCCTTTAATCATAATTATTATTTCTTCTAGAGTTATTCACCTTCAATCATAATTATTATTTCTTCTAGGGTTATTTATCTTAGATCATAATTATTATTTCTTCTAGAGTTATTCCCATATGATCATCTTTAAAATAAGGTACATGTTTCAATTTCTTGTATCTAATTATATTGTTGCTTGTTGGCTTGTATTCGAACAGGATAAATATAAACTCTGTGTCAGCGCTATAGGTCACCACAGTGGCCAATGGCGACAACTTTGTCAAAGTGGCGAGAATTATTCCATACTAATAGCAATTTTGGAGATTGAAAGATTTACTGTAGTGAAACTAAACCAGTAGTAAGCAATTAAAGAAATGTTTTAGTAACAAAAGGCATCTTGAATGGAGGGTTGGGCTGTCAGACACAATTTTGAAAGATCATCCCAGCTAAATTTGGCTTAATTTGGTTCAGTGAGTTCTGAGGAGATGATTTAAAAGAGATCTTTTATCAAAATATGCCCAATTTGCATAATCAGTATAAATTGGCGGAAAGAAAAATTTTACAGAACAACTGGGAATATATGTTAAATTTCTCATTGCCATGTAGCTGCAGTTAAAATTTGAGCTCATTTTGACATAATAAAGCAGAAATAGACATATTAAAGAAATTTCTATTTTTAGTATTTTTCCATTTCAGGCTAGTTTGGTTTAATAAGATTCAGTGATTTCAGAGGACAAGATTTAAATGTGAAAAGTTTACATCATACGACGGACATCAAGTCATGGCATAACTAAGGGGAGCAAAACATGTAAAAAAAAATTATTATTTGTTACTGGTGAAAGGGAAGTTGACTATTAGAAAAGTGAAGACAATCTCAGCACATTTGTCTTGAAAATTAATGTTTTTATTCTTACTCCGTTGTCCGTTTTAAGGTGAAGGTCAATGTAAGAAGTAGACTCCTGAGTGTCAAAATATATTAAACAACTTAACAGGATAAAGCTACAAATGAAATTTTAGTTCATTCTAGTTGAAAATGCTTAGGTCTTTGAATAAATTCTATATTTAGCAACAGGACCCATCTTGGATGAGGGTTAGGGTTAAGGCTATGGTGTTTAATGCCACTTTCAACAATATTTCAGCTATATCGTGGTAGCCAGTTTTATTAGTACTCAGAGAAAACCACCGACCGGAAGTAGATGTGCGGTAAACCTGGAAAGGGGAGACACGGTACAAGTCACCATGCCAAAGCCATAAATCAATTATAAAATCATTTCTTCCAGTAGAAGCTGAGATAACTGTTACGAAAGTTTTCATTACGGCAAACATGAAAAATTCTAAGTCGCACTGTAAACAGGAAGTAGATGTGCGGTAAACCTGTAAAGGGGAGACACAGTACAAGTCACCATGCCAAAGCCATATATCAAATATAAAATCATTTCTTCCAGTAGAAGCCGAGATATCTGTTATGAAAGTGTGAATGCACGGACTAACGGACGGATGGACAAGGTGATTGCAATATAGCCCCCTCTCTACAAGTGGGGGTATAATAATATTTGCATAATATGGTAAGATATTTTGCAGCTTTATATTGATATAATATACAATTATATATTAATCCATATAAGGTATAATAACGTTTTATCAATTTTATTAATATAAAATATTTTTTTTAAATTAATTTTCCTTGTCAAATGTTGAAAATCTTTTGAATCCCAATTTGTAATTGGTAATATTTCACCTTAATGTCTATTTTCCATAATTCCCACTTCGAGAAGAAAATTATTATATTAAAAATCTAGTCTAAATTATCCCCCCCATATCACCTCAGAATAATATTTGTTTCTCTGATTTCTACATTAGTCCAGATATGTTAAATATTGTTTCTCTTTCATTGATACAAATGTAACTGTTTTTACAGAAAGAAATTAAAGCCATTGGCTCTCAGAAGCCTGTAATCGCTCACCTGGTTTTCAATTTGACTTCTAAAGTGTATAGAAAATGGGGGTATCACAAATAATTTTGCAAGTGGGCCATTATAGGAATTTTAATATGTTAAACAAGAGGTCCATGGGCCACAACGCTTACTTGAGTTATACAGACAATTTTCATTTATAACATTAACAATCAGATTCACCAATATTATACTTCAGATATCATTCAAATATCATAGCATTGAAATCGTGAAGTTTTTTGACAAGATATGATTCAGTTTTGGACCCTTCTATTGAGAAGAATATCTTTATATACAGTCCGACAAAAGTTAAGCACCACCTGACTTGTTTCAATAATATCTTTTCTAACAATGAACTTATTTCAAATCGGTTTGCTGTTTTCGTTACCTGTACACACATACTTACTTACCTGTGAAACAGGTTATTGATCGATTTTTATTTATGTGTATATGACAGGGTGTGTAAAGTGCCACGTGTACTTTTCAACATTTGTGTTTGCGAACGAAAGCTGATTTTTTTTGTGTAGAGTTTTAAGTTTCATTTTCTATTGGTTTGGTATGGTGCAACGAAAATTAACCATACCATAAAGGTGGCAAGCTGTTGGCATGCATAACGGTGGTCTTAGCCATAGAAGGGTGGCAGACCTCTTCAGGGTTAACCATTCCATCATTGTACAACTGATGCAGCGTTTTCGTCAAACGTGGAATGTTACTGACCGTCCACGTGCAGGTAGACCTCGCAAAAAGACGCCGAGAGAGGACCGGCTCATATCCAGACGGGCGCAGCAACGGTCGTTCAGTACAGCTGGTGCACTTCGTGGTAATTTAGCGTTTGGAGGCCACATTAGCACACACACTAATCAGACTCCTCCACCATCAGGGAATGAGAGCGCGACAACCCGTAAAACGTCCACAGTTGACATTACGTCATCGCCATGCTCGATTTGACTGGTCACATGATCATTTGGGGTGGACTATTCGCACATGGAGACGGGTCCACTGGTCTGATGAAAGTCGTTTTTTATTACGCCCTACCGACGGTCGTGCAAGGGTTTGGCGCCAACGAAACACTTCATTTCAGGACAACCACATTTTGGGCACAACTGCTTTTGGGGGTGGGGGTGTAACTGTCTTGGGTTGTTTTTCCTTTGACTGTAAGTTGGACTTGTACGTTCTTGATGGTAATCCGACAGGCCAAAAATACCGTGACAATGTGCTCGCTCCACGCGTAGTCCCCCATTTCGACAATCATGCGTTGGCTGACAGGCCAATGTTCATGGATGACAACGCTAGGACACATAGAGCTCGAATTGTACAACATTTTTTACAGCAAGAGGCTGTTCAGACAATTCCATGGCCTGCGATGTCGCCAGACATGAACCCTATAGAGCATGTATGGGACTTTATTGGTCGAAAAATTAACCAACGCAATCCAAAATGTCAAAATATTGACGAATTAAGAACTGCTATCTTACAGGAATGGCAACAGTTCCCCCAAGAACGGCTTAGGCATCTTGTGCGAAGCATGACGAGGCGTGTTACAGAACTTCACAATAAACGTGGTGGATATACTCGTTATTGATTTTTATGCCTTACACATACGCACAATAGATGCATCTAAAAGTTCTTAAAATCTGAAGACTCTGCATTTTAATGCAATGTTAAAAACTTCCATCAAAGACAAACTGGTTTTACATTTTTCCAGCACCTGTTTTGAACCCCATTTTTGCCACGTCATAGTCACGTCTTTCAGGATGATAAATACTTCGTAGATTAATAATTGTAGAGCCCTTGGTGTAGTCTTTTAAGAAGTGTAAGAAAAATGGTGATATCTATTTAATTATTTTAACAGTATTGATGTAAAAAAATATATCGATAAAAATATAGGGTGGTGCTTAACTTTTGTCGGAGTGTATATTTTGGATCCAAGTTTCGTGACGATTGGTTAATTTGCCTGCTATTCAGAGAAGATTGACCGATTGATTTTTGCTGTTTCATGTTAAATGAGCAGTATTTCAGCTGCATTGAAGCTAACAAACAATAAATCATGTAGGTAAAAAGGTGGCACTAAGATAGGGCTGTGGATTACATTTTAGATAGCAACAGGGAAAATCAAATATTATTCTAATGTTCATGCTGTCAAATATATTTAACTCAATACAATATTCTCTCTCATTTTACTCCAACAGGCCGCCATCAACCCCTCCAGACAACATAATATAAGAAACTGCATCTTACAAGTAAAGAGTGTGACTTTCTCTAAACATGAGATATTCAATTATGTCCCTTCCTAAGGGGGAGTTGTGTATTTGATTGGTGTGACCCAACCAGCAGATTCTCTTTTGAAGAGGTTATACCAGATTACTTTTATTAATATTAGGGTCTAGATTACTAAACATTTAAGGTGAAAAGTAAACGTTTCAACAGTCAAATGTTACACTTTGATAAGGAAATATAAATCTATTCTTGTAAGTTGATGGCTTGGGTTATGGTTTGTCAACTTTTCTCAAGCAGAAATACCAATTCATAGTCTTTGGTTTGACCCAATCTGGGATTGAAACCCAAGATCTACAATACTCAAGGCAAGTACACTATCCATAACACTATACAGAAGTTGTGAGTAAATTATAAGTGAAGAAATCAATTAATAGTAGTGATATAACAGAGTACACCTACCTTTAAATCATGTACAAGATATCCAAACCCTTTATCAATGAAATCATGGGTAAACTCCAACAGGAGGTGTCTGTAAAAACAAAGAAGAACACATTCAATATATTTTTAAAATTTAGAATCTGATCAGTAATATTTGCTGCTCATTGTTATTTTGTTTAAAAATTCCACATGTACCTTTTTGTCTCGATTACACAAAAAATAACCTGAATTTCCCAGAAGTGTGAACCCTGGAAAATATCACCACAATTTGGTTTAACGGTTTCTAAGAGAAAAGATTGCTACACCTAGCCATTATGTCCCACGCCGCAATAGAAAGAGGTATGATATATTTATATCAGTAAATGTATCCTCTCTACTGACTAACATACCTACAAAATATTAACACATTCTGTCATACGGTTTCAGACGAGTTGCATTCATAAGATCTTACTATGTTACACTGTGTATAAAATAGTCAAAGTCCCAAAACATTCCTACAGTATTGTCCAATCCAAATGGTGGCACAGCAGGCTCATTTACCTGTAATGACTAACAATCCTACCACATATGAAAAAATTCTGTCGTAGATTTTCAGAGGAGTTGTGTCACAGATGGACAGATAGAGACAATTACTGTGTCCCTCCATTGCGAATATCGTCAGTCCTGTCGGTCCCGACCGCCAAAATTTCATAAGGTGCGGTATTTCAGCGTCTTGAGCCGGTCCGATTGTTCGACTGTTCATCTCGCGAAAAAGTCTGTTGTGGTGTGTTGGGAAATAGTTGGCAATTAGTTAAATCATAATTTAACTGGTTCCCGATCTTTCGCTGCCATGTTTTTTAGCACCGTAACTTCCTAACAGATACCAGTTCAATTAATGGCAGCGTGGCCGATTCGTTTCTTGACTGGTGCAAGGCACAGGCACTTGTTTCTGGTAAAAAAAAATAATACCACAAGATACGTAACCGTTCATTTGTAAAAAAAATCTATGTCATCACGATTTTCGCGTTTTTTCAACTCAACGGACGCCAGCATGGAGGAATGGCTTACATCATCTGAAACTACGATAATTTATCTACAAAATGATGTATACAACTTTTCTTCTTTTTTCTTTCACTGTGGGGTAGCAACATCCCAGTTTCCTGTTTGAATGATGAAAGCTGATAACTGACCCATGGAAAAAGGTCTGTTGTATTGTTGAGGTTCAGCAAAGGTAGGTGTTTATTACATCATTTTGTAGATAAATTATCGTAGTTTCAGATGATGTAGGCCATTCCTCCATGTCCGTCGAGCTGGAAAAACGTGAAATGAACGGTTACGTAACTTGTGGTATTATTAGTATCTATGTATATTTTTTTTACCAGAAACAAGTGCCTGTGGTGCAAGGCCAGTGAAACAGTCGCATGCTCCCGATTTAAACAGAGAGAACACAAAAAGAAAGAATGCTGCAGAAGAATAAAATATTATACAAATGAAAGATGTCTTTAACTGCTTATTTTCAGGTTTGCTGGTTGCTGTTGATGTTCCAGTTTCACCCTAATAATGAATATGGCCTAATCATCTTTTGTTGTTAAAAGTTTTACAAATTGTAGGATCACCAAATTTTTTGTGGGACTGGCAGAAATTTGCATTTTGTCAGTCCTATATCTGACAGAAAATTTGAGGTATTCGCTAACTCTGGAACAATATTCTGAATTACTAATTGTCATGCAGTTACAGGTTCAAATTAGCCCAATATTGAAAGAAGAAACAAACTGTACTAATGAATTCTTACCTAAAGGTTTCCAGTCTTCTGTTATCTTGTTCATCACCAACTAGCATATCTTCTTCAATGCCTTGTTCCTTATCTATGTCATTACTTTGATTAATGTCAACCTCACTCACAGACGAAGCTTCCTCTACATGTAGGGTTTTGCCAAACAACCCAGTGAGAGAAGCTGATGAACTTTCATGACTCTCGCTGTCATGGCAAAAATTGTTTTGACGCAGGAACTCGTAGTCCCTGTCGTCACTCTCACAACAACTGACATTATCTGACATATCATCCTGGGACAGACAAGGCTTTAGTATTTCCAAAGTCTACAAAGATAAAATAGCAATAGTTAATTAATGTTTCATAGGACTAATCAACAATATAACCAACCACAACAACATGAACCACAGCTATCACAAACCTCAAACAGTGATGGTCAACAATATAACAAACCACAACATGAACCATTGCTATCACAAACCTCAAACAGTAATGGTCAACAATATAACCAACCACAACAACATGAACCACTGCTATCACAAACCTCAAACAGTAATGGACAACAATATAACCAACCACAGCAACATGAACCACTGCTATCACAAACCTCAAATAGTAATGGACAACAATATAACTAACCACAACATGAACCACTGCTATCACAAACCTCAAACAGTAATGGACAACAATATAACCAACCACACAACAACATGAACTACTGCTATCACAAACCTCAAATAGTAATGGACAACAATATAACCAACCATAACATGAACCACTGCTATCACAAACCCCAAACAGTAATGGACAACAATATAACCAACCACAACAACATGAACTACTGCTATCACAAACCTCAAACAGTAATGGTCAACAATATAACCAACCACAACATGAACCACTGCTATCACAAACCTCAAACAGGAATGGTTAACAATATAACCAACCACAGCAATATGAACCACTGCTATCACAAACCTCAAACAGGAATGGTTAATAATATAACCAATCACAGCAACATGAACCACTGCTATCACAAACATCAAACAGTAATGGACAACAATAAAACCACCCACAGCAACATGAACCACTGCTATCACAAACCTCAAACAGTAATGGACAACAATATAACCAACCATAACATGAACCACTGCTATCACAACCCTCAAACAGTAATGGACAACAATATAACCAACCACAACAACATGAACTACTGCTATCACAAACCTCAAACAGTAATGGACAACAATATAACCAACCACAACAACATGAACCACAGCTATCACAAACCTCAAACAGTAATAGACAACAATATAACCAACCACAACAACATGAACCACTGCTATCACAAACCTCAAACAGTATTGGTCAACAATATAACTAACCACAACATGAACCACTGCTATCACAAACCTCAAACAGTAATGGACAACAATATAACCAACCACAACATGAACCACTGCTATCACAAACCTCAAACAGTAATGGACAACAATATAACCAACCACAACATGAACCACTGCTATCACAAACCTCAAACAGTAATGGACACCAATATAACCAACCACAACATGAACCACTGCTATCACAAACCTCAAACAGTAATGGACAACAATATAACTAACCACAACAACATGAACCACAGCTATCACAAACCTCAAACAGTAATAGACAACAATATAACCAACCACAACAACATGAACCACTGCTATCACAAACCTCAAACAGTATTGGTCAACAATATAACTAACCACAACATGAACCACTGCTATCACAAACCTCAAACAGTAATGGACAACAATATAACCAACCACAACATGAACCACTGCTATCACAAACCTCAAACAGTAATGGACAACAATATAACCAACCACAACATGAACCACTGCTATCACAAACCTCAAACAGTAATGGACACCAATATAACCAACCACAACATGAACCACTGCTATCACAAACCTCAAACAGTAATGGACAACAATATAACCAACCACAACAACATGAACCACAGCTATCACAAACCTCAAACAGTAATGGTTAACAATATAACCAACCACAACATGAACCACTGCTATCACAAACCTCAAACAGTAATGGACAACAATATAACCAACCATAACATGAACCACTGCTATCACAAACCTCAAACAGTAATGGACAACAATATAACCAACCACAACAACATGAACCACTGCTATCACAAACCTCAAACAGTAATGGACAACAATATAACCAACCACAACATGAACCACTGCTATCACAAACCTCAAACAGTAATGGACAACAATATAACCAACCACAACATGAACCACTGCTATCACAAACCTCAAACAGTAATGAACAACAATATAACCAACCACAACAACATGAACCACAGCTATCACAAACCTCAAACAGTAATGGACAACAATATAACCAACCACAACAACATGAACCACTGCTATCACAAACCTCAAACAGTAATGGTTAACAACATAACTAACCATAACATGAACCACTGCTATCACAAACCTCAAACAGTAATGGTCAACAAAATAACTAACCATAACATGAACCACTGCTATCACAAACCTCAAACAGTAATGGTCAACAATATAACTAACCACAACATGAACCACTGCTATCACAAACCTCAAACAGTAATGATCAACAATATAACCAACCGCAGCAACATGAACCACTGCTATCACAAACTTCAAACAGTAATGGACAACAATATAACCAACCACAACAACATGAACCACTGCTATCACAAACCTCAAACAGTATTGGACAACAATATAACCTACCACAACAACATGAACCACTGCTAACATAAACCTCAAACAGGAATGGACAACAATATAACCAACCACAGCAACTTGAACCACTGCTATCACAAACCTCAAACAGTAATGGACAACAATATAACCAACCACAACAACATGAACCACTGCTATCACAAACCTCAAACAGTATTGGTCAACAATATAACTAACCACAACATGAACCACTGCTATCACAAACCTCAAACAGTAATGATCAACAATATAACCAACCGCAGCAACATGAACCACTGCTATCACAAACTTCAAACAGTAATGGACAACAATATAACCAACCACAACAACATGAACCACTGCTATCACAAACCTCAAACAGTATTGGACAACAATATAACCAACCACAACAACATGAACCACTGCTAACATAAACCTCAAACAGTAATGGACAACAATATAACCAACCACAGCAACTTGAACCACTGCTATCATAAACCTCAAACAGTAATGGAAAACAATATAACCAACCACAACAACATGAACCACTGCTATCACAAACCTCAAATAGTAATGGACAACAATATAACTAACCACAACAACATGAACCACTGCTATCACAAACCTCAAACAGTAATGGACAACAATATAACTAACCACAACATGAACCACTGCTATCACAAACCTCAAACAGTATTGGACAACAATATAACCAACCACAACAACATGAACCACTGCTAACATAAACCTCAAACAGGAATGGACAACAATATAACCAACCACAGCAACATGAACCACTGCTATCACAAACCTCAAACAGTAATGGACAACAATATAACCAACCACAACAACATGAACCACTGCTATCACAAACCTCAAATAGTAATGGACAACAATATAACTAACCACAACAACATGAACCACTGCTATCACAAACCTCAAATAGTAATGGACAACAATATAACTAACCACAACAACATGAACCACTGCTATCACAAACCTCAAATAGTAATAGACAACAATATAACTAACCACAACAACATGAACCACTGCTATCACAAACCTCAAACAGTAATGGACAACAATATAACTAACCACAACAACATGAACCACTGCTATCACAAACCTCAAACAGTAATGGTCAACAATATAACCAACCACAACAACATGAACCACAGCTATCACAAACCTCAAACAGTAATGGTTAACAATATAACTAACCACAACATGAACCACTGCTATCACAAACCTCATACAGTAATGGTCAACAATATAACTAACCACAACAACATGAACCACAGCTATCACAAACCTCAAACAGAAATGGACAACAATATAACCAACCACAGCAACATGAACCACTGCTATCACAAACCTCAAACAGTATCGGTCAACAATATAACTAACCACAACATGAACCACTGCTATCACAAACCTCAAACAGTAATGGACAACAATATAACTAACCACAACATGAACCACAGCTATCACAAACCTCAAACAGTAATGGTCAACAATATAACTAACCACAACATGAACCACTGCTATCACAAACCTCAAACAGTAATGGACAACAATATAACCAACCACAACAACATGAACCACTGCTATCATAAACCTCAAACAGTAATGGACAACAATATAACTAACCACAACATGAACCACTGCTATCACAAACCTCAAACAGTAATGGACAACAATATAACCAACCACAACAACATGAATCACTGCTATCACAAACCTCAAACAGTAATGGACAACAATATAACTAACCACAACATGAACCACTGCTATCACAAACCTCAAACAGTAATGGACAACAATATAACTAACCACAACAACATGAACCACTGCTATCACAAACCTCAAACAGTAATGGTCAACAATATAACTAACTACAACAACATGAACCACAGCTATCACAAACCTCAAACAGTAATGGACAACAATATAACCAACCACAACAACATGAACCACTGCTATCACAAACCTCAAACAGTAATGGTCAACAATATAACCAACCACAACAACATGAACCACTGCTATCACAAACCTCAAATAGTAATGGACAACAATATAACCAACCACAACAACATGAACCACTGCTATCACAAACCTCAAACAGTAATGGTCAACAATATAACCAACCACAACAACATGAACCACTGCTATCACAAACCTCAAACAGTAATGGACAACAATATAACTAACCACAACATGAACCACTGCTATCACAAACCTCAAACAGTAATGGACAACAATATAACTAACCATAACATGAACCACTGCTATCACAAACCTCAAACAGTAATGGATAACAATATAACCAACCACAACATGAACCACTGCTATCACAAACTTCAAACAGTAATGGAAAACAATATAACTAACCACAACAACATGAACCACTGCTATCACAAACCTCAAACAGTAATGGTCAACAATATAACCAACCAAAACATGAACCACTGCTATCACAAACCTCAAACAGTAATGGTCAACATAATAACCAACCACACAACAACATGAACCACTGCTATCACAAACCTCAATGAGTAATGGACAACAATATAACCAACCACAACATGAACCACTGCTATCACAAACCTCAAACAGTAATGGACAACAATATAACCAACAACAACATGAACCACTGCTATCACAAACCTCAAACAGTAATGGACAACAATATAACTAACCACAACAAGAACCACTGCTATCACAAACCTCAAACAGTAATGGACAACAATATAACTAACCACAACAACATGAACCACTGCTATCACAAACCTCAAACAGTAATGGTCAACAATATAACTAACTACAACAACATGAACCACAGCTATCACAAACCTCAAACAGTAATGGACAACAATATAACCAACCACAACATGAACCACTGCTATCACAAACCTCAAACAGTAATGGTCAACAATATAACCAACCACAACAACATGAACCACTGCTATCACAAACCTCAAACAGTAATGGACAACAATATAACTAACCACAACATGAACCACAGCTATCACAAACCTCAAACAGTAATGGTCAACAATATAACCAACCACAACATGAACCACTGCTATCACAAACCTCAAACAGTAATGGACAACAATATAACCAACCACAACAACATAAACCACTGCTATCACAAACCTCAAACAGTAATGGTCAACAATATAACCAACCACAACAACATGAACCACTGCTATCACAAACCTCAAACAGTAATGGACAACAATATAACTAACCATAACATGAACCACTGCTATCACAAACCTCAAACAGTAATGGTCAACAATATAACCAACCACAACATGAACCACTGCTATCACAAACCTCAAACAGTAATGGACAACAATATAACTAACCATAACATGAACCACTGCTATCACAAACCTCAAACAGTAATGGAAAACAATATAACCAACCACAACAACATGAACCACTGCTATCACAAACCTCAAACAGTAATGGTCAACAATATAACCAACCACAACATGAACCACTGCTATCACAAACCTCAAACAGTAATGGTCAACATAATAACCAACCACACAACAACATGAACCACTGCTATCACAAACCTCAAAGAGTAATGGACAACAATATAACCAACCACAACATGAACCACTGCTATCACAAACCTCAAACAGTAATGGACAACAATATAACTAACCACAACAACATGAATCACTGCTATCACAAACCTCAAACAGTAATGGACAACAATATAACTAACCACAACATGAACCACTGCTATCACAAACCTCAAACAGTAATGGTCAACAATATAACCAACCACAACATGAACCACTGCTATCACAAACCTCAAACAGTAATGGTCAACATAATAACCAACCACACAACAACATGAACCACTGCTATCACAAACCTCAAAGAGTAATGGACAACAATATAACCAACCACAACAACATGAACCACTGCTATCACAAACCTCAAACAGTAATGGTCAACAATATAACTAACCACACCATGAACCACTGCTATCACAAACCTCAAACAGTAATGGTCAACATAATAACCAACCACACAACAACATGAACCACTGCTATCACAAACCTCAAAGAGTAATGGACAACAATATAACCAACCACAACATGAACCACTGCTATCACAAACCTCAAACAGTAATGGACAACAATATAACTAACCACAACATGAACCACTGCTATCACAAACCTCAAACAGTAATGGTCAACAATATAACCAACCACAACATGAACCACTGCTATCACAAACCTCAAACAGTAATGGACAACAATATAACTAACCACAACATGAACCACTGCTATCACAAACCTCAAACAGTAATGGTCAACAATATAACCAACCACAACAACATGAACCACTGCTATCACAAACCTCAAACAGTAATGGTCAACAATATAACTAACCACAACATGAACCACTGCTATCACAAACCTCAAACAGTAATGGTCAACAATATAACTAACTACAACAACATGAACCACAGCTATCACAAACCTCAAACAGCAATGGACAACAATATAACCAACCACAACAACATGAACCACTGCTATCACAAACCTCAAACAGTAATGGTCAACAATATAACCAACCACAACAACATGAACCACTGCTATCACAAACCTCAAACAGTAATGGTCAACAATATAACTAACCACAACATGAACCACTGCTATCACAAACCTCAAACAGTAATGGACAACAATATAACCAACCACAACAACATGAACCACTGATATCACAAACCTCAAACAGTAATGGTCAACAATATAACTAACTACAACAACATGAACCACAGCTATCACAAACCTCAAACAGCAATGGACAACAATATAACCAACCACAACAACATGAACCACTGCTATCACAAACCTCAAACAGTAATGGTCAACAATATAACCAACCACAACAACATGAACCACTGCTATCACAAACCTCAAATAGTAATGGACAACAATATAACCAACAACAACAACATGAACCACTGCTATCACAAACCTCAAACAGTAATGGTCAACAATATAACCAACAACAACATGAACCACTGCTATCACAAACCTCAAACAGTAATGGACAACAATATAACCAACCACAACAACATGAACCACTGCTATCACAAACCTCAAACAGTAATGGACAACAATATAACCAACCACAACAACATGAACCACTGCTATCACAAACCTCAAACAGTAATGGTCAACAATATAACTAACCACAACAACATGAACCACAGCTATCACAAACCTCAAACAGTAATGGTTAACAATATAACCAACCATAACATGAACCACTGCTATCACAAACCTCAAACAGTAATGGACAACAATATAACCAACCATAACATGAACCACTGCTATCACAAACCTCAAACAGTAATGGACAACAATATAACCAACCATAACATGAACCACAGCTATCACAAACCTCAAACAGTAATGGACAACAATATAACCAACCACAACATGAACCACTGCTATCACAAACCTCAAACAGTAATGGTCAACAATATAACTAACTACAACAACATGAACCACAGCTATCACAAACCTCAAAAGGTAATGGACAACAATATAACTAACCACAACAACATGAACCACTGCTATCACAAACCTCAAACAGTAATGGACAACAATATAACTAACCACAACATGAACCACTGCTATCACAAACCTCAAACAGTAATGGACAACAATATAACTAACCATAACATGAACCACTGCTATCACAAACCTCAAACAGTAATGGACAACAATATAACTAACCACAACATGAACCACTGCTATCACAAACCTCAAACAGTAATGGACAACAATATAACCAACCACAACATGAACCACTGCTATCACAAACCTCAAACAGTAATGGACAACAATATAACCAACCACAACAACATGAACCACTGCTATCACAAACCTCAAATAGTAATGGACAACAATATAACTAACCACAACATGAACCACTGCTATCACAAACCTCAAACAGTAATGGACAACAATATAACTAACCATAACATGAACCACTGCTATCACAAACCTCAAACAGTAATGGACAACAATATAACTAACCACAACATGAACCACTGCTATCACAAACCTCAAACAGTAATGGACAACAATATAACCAACCACAACAACATGAACCACAGCTATCACAAACCTCAAACAGTAATGGACAACAATATAACCAACCACAACAACATGAACCACAGCTATCACAAACCTCAAACAGTAATGGACAACAATATAACTAACCACAACATGAACCACTGCTATCACAAACCTCAAACAGTAATGGACAACAATATAACCAACCACAACAACATGAACCACTGCTATCACAAACCTCAAATAGTAATGGACAACAATATAACTAACCACAACATGAACCACTGCTATCACAAACCTCAAACAGTAATGGACAACAATATAACTAACCATAACATGAACCACTGCTATCACAAACCTCAAACAGTAATGGACAACAATATAACTAACCACAACATGAACCACTGCTATCACAAACCTCAAACAGTAATGGACAACAATATAACCAACCACAACAACATGAACCACAGCTATCACAAACCTCAAACAGTAATGGACAACAATATAACCAACCACAACAACATGAACCACTGCTATCACAAACCTCAAACAGTAATGGACAACAATATAACTAACCACAACAACATGAACCACTGCTATCACAAACCTCAAACAGTAATGGACAACAATATAACCAACCACAACAACATGAACCACTGCTATCACAAACCTCAAACAGTAATGGACAACAATATAACTAACCACAACATGAACCACTGCTATCACAAACCTCAAACAGTAATGGACAACAATATAACTAACCACAACAACATGAACCACTGCTATCACAAACCTCAAATAGTAATGGACAACAATATAACTAACCACAACATGAACCACTGCTATCACAAACCTCAAACAGTAATGGACAACAATATAACTAACCATAACATGAACCACTGCTATCACAAACCTCAAACAGTAATGGACAACAATATAACTAACCACAACATGAACCACTGCTATCACAAACCTCAAACAGTAATGGACAACAATATAACCAACCACAACAACATGAACCACTGCTATCACAAGCCTCAAACAGTAATGGACAACAATATAACTAACCATAACATGAACCACTGCTATCACAAACCTCAAACAGTAATGGACAACAATATAACTAACCACAACATGAACCACTGCTATCACAAACCTCAAACAGTAATGGTTAACAATATAACTAACCACAACATGAACCACTGCTATCACAAACCTCAAACAGTAATGGACAACAATATAACTAACCACAACATGAACCACTGCTATCACAAACCTCAAACAGTAATGGACAACAATATAACTAACCACAACATGAACCACTGCTATCACAAACCTCAAACAGTAATGGACAACAATATAACTAACCACAACATGAACCACAGCTATCACAAACCTCAAAGAGTAATGGACAACAATATAACCAACCACAACAACATGAACCACTGCTATCACAAACCTCAAACAGTAATGGTCAACAATATAACTAACCACAACATGAACCACTGCTATCACAAACCTCAAACAGTAATGGTCAACAATATAACCAACCACAACAACATGAACCACTGCTATCACAAACCTCAAAGAGTAATGGACAACAATATAACCAACCACAACATGAACCACTGCTATCACAAACCTCAAACAGTAATGGACAACAATATAACCAACCACAACAACATGAACCACAGCTATCACAAACCTCAAACAGTAATGGACAACAATATAACCAACCACAACAACATGAACCACAGCTATCACAAACCTCAAACAGTAATGGACAACAATATAACTAACCACAACATGAACCACTGCTATCACAAACCTCAAACAGTAATGGACAACAATATAACCAACCACAACAACATGAACCACTGCTATCACAAACCTCAAATAGTAATGGACAACAATATAACTAACCACAACATGAACCACTGCTATCACAAACCTCAAACAGTAATGGACAACAATATAACTAACCATAACATGAACCACTGCTATCACAAACCTCAAACAGTAATGGACAACAATATAACTAACCACAACATGAACCACTGCTATCACAAACCTCAAACAGTAATGGACAACAATATAACCAACCACAACAACATGAACCACAGCTATCACAAACCTCAAACAGTAATGGACAACAATATAACCAACCACAACAACATGAACCACTGCTATCACAAACCTCAAACAGTAATGGACAACAATATAACTAACCACAACAACATGAACCACTGCTATCACAAACCTCAAACAGTAATGGACAACAATATAACCAACCACAACAACATGAACCACTGCTATCACAAACCTCAAACAGTAATGGACAACAATATAACTAACCACAACATGAACCACTGCTATCACAAACCTCAAACAGTAATGGACAACAATATAACTAACCACAACAACATGAACCACTGCTATCACAAACCTCAAATAGTAATGGACAACAATATAACTAACCACAACATGAACCACTGCTATCACAAACCTCAAACAGTAATGGACAACAATATAACTAACCATAACATGAACCACTGCTATCACAAACCTCAAACAGTAATGGACAACAATATAACTAACCACAACATGAACCACTGCTATCACAAACCTCAAACAGTAATGGACAACAATATAACCAACCACAACAACATGAACCACTGCTATCACAAGCCTCAAACAGTAATGGACAACAATATAACTAACCATAACATGAACCACTGCTATCACAAACCTCAAACAGTAATGGACAACAATATAACTAACCACAACATGAACCACTGCTATCACAAACCTCAAACAGTAATGGTTAACAATATAACTAACCACAACATGAACCACTGCTATCACAAACCTCAAACAGTAATGGACAACAATATAACTAACCACAACATGAACCACTGCTATCACAAACCTCAAACAGTAATGGACAACAATATAACTAACCACAACATGAACCACTGCTATCACAAACCTCAAACAGTAATGGACAACAATATAACTAACCACAACATGAACCACAGCTATCACAAACCTCAAAGAGTAATGGACAACAATATAACCAACCACAACAACATGAACCACTGCTATCACAAACCTCAAACAGTAATGGTCAACAATATAACTAACCACAACATGAACCACTGCTATCACAAACCTCAAACAGTAATGGTCAACAATATAACCAACCACAACAACATGAACCACTGCTATCACAAACCTCAAAGAGTAATGGACAACAATATAACCAACCACAACATGAACCACTGCTATCACAAACCTCAAACAGTAATGGACAACAATATAACCAACCACAACAACATGAACCACTCCTCTGACAAACTTCAAACTGCTATTACAAACCTCAAGAGGATACATTTTTTCATAAATCAGTCAACCAGAAACAAGGATATGGCAGCCATATTAATTGTCAATCAGCACAAAATGAGAAAGATTGGTTGAGAACCACCCACACATCAATCATATAAAGTAACAATTCATTGGGCCTTATACTTTCAGAGGAGAAAATAAAAAAAAATCCATCCAATCAGAAACAAGATTGGTGCTTCCTACCAAATTTCAACTAATTTGGCAAAATGGTTTTAGAGACAAGCTATATTTCTAGTTGGCCAATCACAAACAAGAACTGCCTCTGGCAGACATATTAGTTTTCTGATCAGCATGAAATATGAAAATTTTGTACAAGACCTCAATACATAATTCCTACAAAGTAACAAGATAGGTCAACTACAACTTAAGTTATCACATAGAAACTATTCTGTCTAAAGATAGATGACAACAGACGTGTAAAAATCCAACTCCAAATGTCTGTCTAGTATAAAACAGTCATAATGATTCTCATCAAAATAAAACTAGTTCTCTACATGATACAGCTAACAAATTTATTATTTGACACCAAACAACAATTTTTCTCAAAGTAAATTTTTCCCATTTTGTGCCATGTTTTGATATTATAAGAAAAATAAGAATTTACTGTGTCAAAGGACATTACGCCCCATCACTGAACATTCACAAAGTATATAACTATATTGAAAATGCATGAAAATGTTAAAGTCCCATATTCCTACAAAACTTGTCAAATAAAAATGGCGGGATAATATGATCAACTACACTTCATGACCAATCACCCTATTAAATATGAAAGCTATCAGATCAACGACCTCAGAGGAGTTGCATTCACTAAGTGAAGCTGGACGAAGGAATGAACGAACAAACAAACGAACATTACTATTGTATGCAGGGAATAAAAAACATCAGCCAACTGTATCTAGGTAACATAAAAAAAACAAAGTTACTTACATGTTGTGTATACATCAAAGAAACAAGCTGTACGATTGATGTACTCCAAAACTCCTGTAGAAAGAAAAACATTAATTTTATAATTTTATTATCTTATCCGCTTCAGAAAATTTCTTATTTTTTTACGATTGAGGCACTCCAATACTCCTGTAGAAACAAAAACAATAATTTTATTATCTTTTCCTCTTCACAAAATTTCTTATTTTTTACGACTGAAGCACTCCAATAATCCTGTAGAAAAAGAAACAATAATTTTATTATCTTTTCCCCTTCACAAAATTTCTTATTTTTTACGATTGAGGCACTCCAATACTCCTGTAGAAAAAGAAACAATAATTTTATTATCTTTTCCTCTTCTGAAAGAAAATTTCTTATTTTTTTACGACTGAAGCACTCCAATACTCCTGTAGAAAAAGAAACAATAATTCTATTATCTTTTCCTCTTCTGAAAATTTCTTATTTTTTACGATTGAAGCACTCCAAAACTCCTGTAGAAAAAGAAACAATAATTTTATTATCTTTTCCTCTCCAGAAAATTTCTTATTTTTTTCATGTTTCCATCACTTTAAATATTAATGAAGAAGACACGTGTTACCACTAATTCACCAATCGGAGCTTAGAACATATACAAAGTAGTCTTTTTTAAAGAAAAAAATTCCTTTCGCTTTGTTGTATTTTGAAAAATATTAAATGTAATGGCATAAACAAAATTGGTAATTGAAGGTCAATATATAGGTTATTTTGAGCCCAAATTTGGTTGCATTTTATTGTATTTTAATCCTTTACAGAGGTCTTGATGCATGATCTTTAAATACTGTGGCATAGTGCCTGTACAGAAACAGTAGGGGACTATTTACTGAACAAGAATATTTTATTATTGATTTTAGAACTTACTCTTTGTGGTATAGTCCTGCAGGGGACTATTTACTGAACAAGAATATTTTATTAATTATTTTAGAACTTACTCTTTGTGGTATAGTCCCTGTACAGAAACAGTAGGGGACTATTTACTGAACAAGAATATTTTATTATTTATTTTAGAACTTACTCTTTGTGGTATAGTCCCACAGGGGACTATTTACTGAACAAGAATATTTTATTAATTATTTTAGAACTTACTCTTTGTGGTATAGCCCCTGTACAGAAACAGTAGGGGACTATTTACTGAACAAGGATATTTTATTATTTATTTTAGAACTTACTCTTTGTGGCATAGCCCCTGTACAGAAACAGTAGGGGACTATTTACTGAACAAGAATATTTTATAATTTATTTTAGAACTTACTCTTTGTGGTATAGTCCCGCAGGGGACTATTTACTGAAGAATATTTTATTAATTATTTTAGAACTTACTCTTTGTGGTATAGCCCCTGTACAGAAACAGTAGGGGACTATTTACTGAACAAGAATATTTTATTATTGATTTTAGAACTTACTCTTTGTGGCATAGCCCCGCAGGGGACTATTTACTGAACAAGAATATTTTATTAATTATTTTAGAACTTACTCTTTGTGGTATAGTCCCTGTACAGAAACAGTAGGGGACTATTTACTGAACAAGAATATTTTATTATTTATTTTAGAACTTACTCTTTGTGGTATAGTCCCGCAGGGGACTAGTTACTGAACAAGAATATTTTATTTATTATTTTAGAACTTACTCTTTGTGGTATAGTCCCTGTACAGAAACAGTAGGGGACTATTTACTGAACAAGAATATTTTATTATTTATTTTAGAACTTACTCTTTGTGGTATAGTCCCGCAGGGGACTATTTACTGAACAAGAATATTTTATTAATTATTTTAGAACTTACTCTTTGTGGTATAGTCCCGCAGGGGACTATTTACTGAACAAGAATATTTTATTAATTATTTTAGAACTTACTCTTTGTGGTATAGTCCCGCAGGGGACTATTTACTGAACAAGAATATTTTATTAATTATTTTAGAACTTACTCATTGTGGTATAGCCCCTGTACAGAAACAGTAGGGGACTATTTACTGAACAAGAATATTTTATTATTGATTTTAGAGCTTACTCTTTGTGGTATTGTCCCGCAGGGGACTATTTACTGAACAAGAATATTTCATTAATTATTTTAGAACTTACTCTTTGTGGTATATCCCCTGTACAGAAACAGTAGGGGACTATTTACTGAACAAGAATATTTTATTATTTATTTTAGAACTTACTCTTTGTGGTATAGTCCCACAGGGGACTATTTACTGAACAAGAATATTTTATTAATTATTTTAGAACTTACTCTTTGTGGTATAGTCCCTGTATAGAAACAGCAGGAGACTATTTACTGAACAAGAATATTTTATTATTTATTTTAGAACTTACTCTTTGTGGTATAGTCCTGCAGGGGACTATTTACTGAACAAGAATATTTTATTAATTATTTTAGAACTTACTCTTTGTGGTATAGTCCCTGTATAGAAACAGCAGGAGACTATTTACTGAACAAGAATATTTTATTATTTATTTTAGAACTTACTCTTTGTGGTATAGCCACCAATTTGTTTATAATTTCCCCAATTCTGCACTCCAGTAAATACCTATAAAATAAAATAAAACAATTCATTAAATATGAAAAGTACAAAGACGTATTGCGTACATCCCATAACCCGGTGGCAAGTATAAAATACCAATCGGACTTGAATACAGATCGTTAAAAACCCTGTGCATTTCAACGAACTTTGAATGGCCAACCTTTGCATATATGAACATATTAAATATGAGAACTAAGATTTTATGTTACAGAATTGAGAAGAAATAAATCAAAAGTTTGTTTGGTTAAAAGTAGTTTCAATCAACAAGGAACAGCATGTGATTGCGTCCTCTTTCCGATGTCACCATTTTTATTTGTTATTGAACGAAAATAAAGTTTCTCTAAACTGAAATGGTTTACTTTTCAAGAAAATCACTTTCAAAATACTTAATGGATGTGATAGATTTCAATAAACATGATATCAACATTTTCATATATGAGTCTTACGACACTTGACAAAAATTTGAGGCCGACATAGGGCAACTCTCAAATTAGTAGGCGTCTTGAACTTTGCTTTTGACCAATGAGAAAGCGAAGTCAACCTCCAGAAAGTGACTTCTTTGCCTGAATCACCCTCAAACGTGAGCCCTGTCAAACATATTATTGCTGATTTCTATGTGTGATAATGTGACGTTATACTGACATCTTGACAAATCCTTGATCAACATATATATAAATTGATAAGTTTTGCTTAAAATGAACTTCTCATTGTATCCCTCATGATGTAATATTGCTCTGATAAATCACACTTCATCCATTATCATTTACTTGTTGGTACATTTTGGCTCCCTTGGACACTTTCAGGCGCGTAGCAACCCGTATGCAAAAAACGCAGTTGCGTACACATCGAAAATTTTGACAAAAATGAAAACATGGTAAATCTAGGACATAAGGTAGAATAAAACTAATTTAATAAACTAAATCAAATTCAAACAAATACAAACATGTTAATAATTACTTAATGTACCTATAGTCAATTCCGGAAACTACACTTATCATTTACAGAATCAGCATAGAACGGTGTGTGTTATAAGTGCAATGCCGATTGATGGTCGTGCACATGTTTTAGGAATGGAGTTTGGGGTGGGGGATTTGTTGTTAAGGCATGATTTTTTTTAATTTTGCTTGAACAAACAAACTATTCGTATTTCTTTTTAAAGGAAAACCACAACGCACACCCAAAAACAAATAGCACATGGGATCGTTAACGTTATTGGAAGCATATTGATATTAGTTTATTTTTAGTAAACTTTAAAAATCTTCTGGTAACCTGGATACGTATCATATGGAACGAACCGGAATAAGAAAAAAAGTATACGTTTAACGTGGATGGAATTTGCATTTTCCAGTCTGTACAGCTGGTGCACATCGACATCGTTTCGAATTGATAGAGATTACAGTTTATCATGTTTATACATTATCATACCATTGACAGAGAGCATAAATTATTTCTATTCGAGAAATGTTCCTTTGAAATAAAATTTGAGTAAAAATAGTGAAGACTAGCTAATATTTTTTTCAGGGTAATCTCGAATTCTACAAGGAGAGCAAAGGCTAAATAGTTTCTTGAACACACTTGGATGAAATATTCAAAAACTCAAGATAGTGTCTACTGTGCACTGTGTAGCTTCTTTGGCCCATATGTTAATTGTATTCGATTTGACAAAATAAAATTTCTAAGTCAACTACATATTTGTATTATATTGCTCTACTTAATATTTTATTTCTCAAAATTTATGTTCAAAAGTTGACTTGTTGCTCATGAAAATTGGGTTTCTGTGGGATCATTTTTAGTGCCAGGAAATTGTAAGAATGCAGGATTTTGCACTTTTTACCCCAGAGCTTCTGGGGGCCTTAAGCGGCCCCAGACCCCCTGCCGTAAGGCCACCTCTGCGAGGTGGGGAGGGTCACTTCACCAGACTTTTAAACAGATTTGAGTACACTTCATTTTGGAGTAGCTACGCCCCTGACTTTTAACAACAGATCTTCATGTAGGTCAAGCAAAATTTAGGGTGTTTATCTTACTTTGAACCCCTATATCTATAGAAAGTGATGTAAATAGAAGAATGATAGAATGTTTCCTCCTATATGTTAACAATGTTAATAAAGCACCCACTATAAATAGAAATCTATTACAAAGATCAATCAGATTTCACCACTTTACAAGAACAATATATATACTAGCATTTGATTTGTTTTGCAAGAATGGATTTCTCATAGCAATGTCACATTGAAGTTGAAGCTTGTGATGTGAGATGCTATTAGAAGGGCATTTCGAGCAAAACATATAAATGATAGTATGTTTATAGAGGATTTGGTATAAGGTGATGTCAATATGTCACATTAGAAATCAATGATCAATTTTTATATACTGCCTGTCGCTTGATAAATTTGTTGTCCAAACAATAAATAATAAGAAATGAAGATATATTAGACTTACAGAACAATTGTTTCCTGGTTAACTTGGCTCTCAACATCCTGTATATACAAGAAGTTTCTAAACAGTAACAAACATTTATTAATAAAATCTAAATCTTCTTCTGACATAGTCTGACCGTCGTGCTGAAAATAAAATAAAATTCTTTATTAAATACTTTTAATACTTTAAAATCATTTCCTAATAAAAATAGAATAACAGCTGTTATATGGAGGTTGAGACAGACAATATTGATAGTATCGCAGCTCCTCCTATCGGATTCACTGACGGGACCTTCAAAGCTGTCATTAATGCTCTTGATGTCACACTGACCGATAATTTTCTATATCGAGTCAATATCGACAATACCACTCATTGAGATTAAAGAAAAATGTCCAATATAAATTAAAATATATAACTTACATTGATATATATATGTGAGTGTGTGGTAACTGTATTGAAGGGAATATTTACTCAATTGCATCTGCAATAAAGCAAACTGGTTAGAATATTTAAAGAGGTACACACAAGATTTAAGCTTAGCAAAGTAAGGGGGGGGGGACCATTCGACTTGTCAGCTGTAGTTGGCTTATAGTAGAGTAATTAAGATATTAAAGGTAGTTATATTTTATGTAATTTACAATACATCAAATAGAGGAAGTCCATTGGAATACTACCTGAAGAAAAAGAACAAAGAACAAACAAATACACTACACAGAAAACTAAAGATTGAGCTACAAACCCCAATCAAATGTGGGTGTGAACTCAGGTGTTCTGGAAGTAGACAGACAGAATCAATTGATGGTAGACATATTAGACTTGATGGACAATAGTATTTTGCTTCCACTTTTTTCAAAATTACTAGACAGAGTTACTTAACTAACTTAACCCTTTGCTCCCATTGAGTCACATTGCTCATGTACATGTCTGTAAAAAATTTAAATGCTTGTTGGTTCCTTAATCTATGAAATTAATTTGAATCAATACTGAACAATAAACTTACATCATCAATAACAATGGTGATTTCTGAGGCTATAGCACTTATCAAATCTTTATCTGTACATAATTTCTTTGTACTTAGTAGCATCTTCTTGACATCTGATATCCACGGCAATGTAACGTCACTCTGCATTCCCAAGGTTAAACATTCAACAGGCTGGATCAGTGTTGCAAGAAATCTATAACATATTAAAATATTACACCTATACTGTTAAGAAGTAATATTTAGGAAAAGAATTCAATGAACTCAATTTGACATTCAGTTTCAACAGAATATGTACAAGAGTCTTTATGGAAACTGTAGTCACTTACCTAAAGTTGCCTTTAGTTTGTTAAACTAGAGGCCCACATGAGCCTGTATAGTTCACCTAGTAGAGAATATTTGCATTGCCTATCACAGCTCATGTTTAATTATGATCCCCCAAGGTCTTGAACCGGATAGACCACATTGGTACAAAACTTAATATTCAAATCAAAATGCTGCTTTTTAAAGAAAAAGGGGCTGTCATGGTCATGATCGTATGGTAGTTGGATTTACAACTACCTATGCAATCAGTGTCCATCACTACTAATTTTGTGAGTTCGAATCCCGTTCATGGCGAGGTGTACTTGATACAACCTTATGTGACAAATTTGAAAGTGACTTGCGGCAGGTCGGTGGTTTTCTACAGGTACTCCGGTTTACTCCATCAATAATACTGACCGCCGCAATATAACTGAAATATTACTGAAATGATAATGAAGACTGCTTTGTAACATACCAACACGCTTAGTTGGATTTTTCTAGTGCTAGTTCACTGAAGCTACAGTCAGCAGGTAGACATGTCTGCCCTCTTGAAACATTATCCCAATTCTGAACCAACCAGTCTTTGATCTATCTTCTTAATGCTTGATTAGTGGAGAAGCAACAAATACCATTGAAAAAGATTAGAACGTCGATTATTTCTGCTCTTTTCAGACAATTAGCTATATATATAGGCAGTTGTTTTGGACTTTGTGACATTGCAGGATAAACGCAATATACATACATGGTCGGAAAATATACAATTTATTTTTAGAGTTTAAGAAACAGGTAGAAAAGCAAGCCTTTGTATAGAAATGGTGCATGATATGCACTGAGTGTAATTAATGGTAGAAAATATTTTTAATTTTGGATGAATGAACATATACCATAATCCATCTTCCTTTCTTGTCAAAAGAATTTAAAGAAAATATCTACTTTGATAATATTATATACACAAAAATTTCCTCCAAAGAAAAAGTTGAAGACTATCAAAGCACTGATTTTTCAGAAGTTGAAATTAATGAAAAGACATAGATTTTCTGTGTACATCTGACACAATGTCTTATTAATGGTTTCTGTTTATAAGTAGCCTCTGTATTTATCATTAATTTACCATGTAAAGTCAATTAACAGCTTTTTACTGCTTCACTTTTAATATAATTTGATTTAAATTTATGAGAACACTTAACTTTTGATGTATGCACTTGGTAGATTCTTAAATCCCTAAAAGAAAAAAGAGAACTTACCTGACTGCAGCACTGAAGATTTCTGGCTGGTGTTTGATGTTTTTTATCAGTGGAATAATATCCTGTAAATGTTTCATTTTTATTACTTCAAAATACATTTTGGTATTGATCTTATATTTGTTGATTTTAGATTTTATTCATTTCGTCTTGAAATCTGTAAGATATCCATGAATTTGACATCAAAATGTTCGTTTCCTTCTCCTATTAACATTAAAACGTCCCCATGACCCCCCATGCTTAAAACTTGACAAGTTGATTGTTTAACTTAGAAAAAGCTACAAATGACTCAAGTTTTGTTAAAATATTTAAAATATAACTCAATCCAACAACCAATTTGGTACAGGAAGCATCTGTTTGTATATTTTTAGATTTGGGATTTAACTTTCACTTGAAATTTCGTCAGTACAAATTTAGAAGTTTGCCACGATTCTATTAAAATTTTTGTCTCAACAAACAAAAAGTTCTTTATTGTTTGAATAAAGCCTTTTTCTCTCATTCTTATGTATTTTCAAAAGGATTACAACTGCCTTGTCAATCATCTTTACCATGAAGGAGGGTGACTTCAGACGATATAGGGAGAGAATATTGCCCCCATCGCTTGGTTTGGTGAGTCCTGGACTTAGTCATATTTCAATGTCTTAATAAATGGACATTTCTACATAATTTACAAAATCAAAAAAGTACAAAAAGTAACTTTTCAATAACTGCCTTTGCAAAAATCAAACTTAACATAAAAATATAAAGTTCTGCATGTTCCATTTTGACACCTGTTGTACCTATTAAAACTTTGCCCATGTCTAGCGGCAGAGGCATAAAAATGTAGATTCTGTAATAAATATGCTAATCTCATGCAGTTCTCAATGTGTCCATTGAGTGTTTGTCCATTGAGTGTTAATGAAGTTTGTAACTCTCATATTTTGTGTACATTTTTGTCAGTTTTTATATATTCAAAGTAAAATCTTACCAATTCAACAACTCTTGAAAAACATAACTGTCTTCTGTATGTTCTTTGTGTAGAATTTTCTTCTTGTAGATTCTTCAGCAGTTCTATAAGGTTATCTTCAATGTAAAAGAAAATATTTCCAAAATGGTATATATAATAATACAGTAAAAACTGTGTGAACTGAACCTAAATAGATCACAATACTTATCAAATTTCTTCTACGGCCTGGAATCTTAGCAAATACTTGTATATTATGAAGAAATAAAATGGTCCCACAGCAGTTTGAGTTAGACATATTCCTGTTTACAGTGTATTTATAACGCATTAATTGTGTATTCCTTAATGCTTTTTAGATGTATAATGTAGATGTAGATCTAAATTTTCAATCAGTATATATCTTGCCAAAAAAAATGTGTTGTTTTACATTTATTACCTGTGTCTATCCTACATGTATGTAGCAAAAACACAACGTCTGAGCTTTCATATTGGATTTTAATATCCATTTTACCTGTATGAATGTTGAAAATTTATATATTTATTGTGACTGTCAAAAATGTACATCTAAGATTTTTGCATGTTTTCAATGATTATTATAGGTGTTTAATGTAATAATAATTATTTTATTTCTATGAAAATATTTCTTCAAATAACAATACATGTATATACCGGTAATCTACATTTAAATAACAATACATGTATATACCGGTAATCTACATTTAAATAACAATACATGTATATACCGGTAATCTACATTTAAATAACAATACATGTACATTTTTTGTATATACTGGTAATCTACATTTAAACAACAATACATGTATATACCGGTAATCTACATTTAAATAACAATACATGTACATTTTTTGTATATACTGGTAATCTACATTTAAATAACAATACATGTATATACCGGTAATCTACATTTAAATAACAATACATGTATATACCGGTAATCTACATTTAAATAACAATACATGTACATTTTTTGTATATACTGGTAATCTACATTTAAATAACAATACATGTATATACCGGTAATCTACATTTAAATAACAATACATGTACATTTTTTGTATATACTGGTAATCTACATTTAAATAACAATACATGTATATACCGGTAATCTACATTTAAATAACAATACATGTATATACCGGTAATCTACATTTAAATAACAATACATGTACATTTTTTGTATATACTGGTAATCTACATTTAAATAACAATACATGTATATACCGGTAATCTACATTTAAATAACAATACATGTATATACCGGTAATCTACATTTAAATAACAATACATGTATATACTGGTAATCTACATTTAAATAACAATACATGTATATACCGGTAATCTACATTTAAATAACAATACATGTATATACCGGTAATCTACATTTAAATAACAATACATGTATATACTGGTAATCTACATTTAAATAACAATACATGTATATACCGGTAATCTACATTTAAATAACAATACATGTATATACCGGTAATCTACATTTAAATGCATATCTGCAAAATGAACAAAAACATTTCTTCTGCAGATTTCCATTTACTATACAGTAAGAACTTGATATAAATATACCTTCACAGTCATCTGATGTAATATAGATGTCATCTTCTACGTAACCAAGGTTACTGCACACACTGTTCACACCTACATTCATGATGCACTGAGGTCCTCTATTCCAATCCATGGTTTTATAGATGTATTAACTTTTTATCTAGAAAGAAATCAAACAGATTATGCTATAAAAACCTATTGTTACATAAATAGGGAACTCAAGACAATAACAGATTTGAAACCCCAAAAATACAGTCTGTACAATGTATGATACATATACCACAAATAAGTATAGTCTCCCAGAAGCCTGTCATTGCTCACTGGTTTTTAATTTGACTTCCAAAGTTCATAGGAAAATCTTAGCTGATTCTTTTTTTTTTGTAATTGTCTTCGTCTTGAATAGAGGGTGTGTCTGTTGGACATAATTTTGAAAGGAGACCACCCAATACCATCCCAGCAATATTTCATTTAATTTGGTTCAGCAGCTTCAGTAAGTTCAGAGGAGAAGTGATCTATAAATAAATTATCCCAATTTGCATAATCGGTATAAATCGGCTGAAAGAAATATTTCACAGAAAAACCTGGAATACAATGTATATGTTAACTTAACTCATTGCTGTGTAGTTGCATTTAAAATTTATTTTGACTTATAATTTAACAGCAAGAGGCAGCTAAAGAATATTCTATATCTAGGAACAGCAGGCATCTTGAATAGAAGGTGGGTCTGTCAGGCACATTTTTGAAAGGGGATACGGACCACACAAGGACCATTGGCCAAATTTGGTTTAACTTGGTTCATTGGTTTCAAAGGAGAAGATTTAAATGTGATCTTTTTCAAAGAAAAACCTGGCATATGTTAAACAACACCATGCCATGTTCATATAGCTGCAGTTAAAATTATAGCTCATTTTGACTTACTAATAATAAAGCAGCATTAGACAATTAAAGACATTTCTATTTTTAGTAACAGCTGCCATCTTGAATGGTAGGGAGGGACTGTCAGACACATTTAGAAAGAGTCATTCCATTCAAATTTTATTTAATTTGATGCAGTGGTTAGAGATGCCGACTTATCGTTATTTTGGCCGCCATTTTGTTTTCCGGTAGCTGCTTTTACATGAAAATGCAATATTTTGATGTCATTTTTTTACAGATAAAACTATATAAAGATATAATTTTTTTACATTAATCAATTATCTAAACATTGTTTAAAATCTTTAAAAAATTTGTTTCTTTTAATATGGAATCGTTTAGATATAACGTGTTCGAATCGGAATCGCTGTTTTCGGAATTTTACATTCGCGGCACGGTTTTTTTCACCAAGGTCCCCCTTTTCAATGCCTTGCCCGGCATGTTCCTGACGTTATATAGTTCCATAATTATTATCCAATTAAAGCGCAGATTCGTAGCTTGCACATGGTCACAGTCGCTTCCGTTTTCCTGCGCATGCCAAACGGGAAATGGTCTTCTGAAAAGTTTTAAGATGAACAATTCAGTGAAAAATTTGGAGTAGCGTTCTCCGATGGCGATATTTGTATTTTTCATTATAATATCAACATAGGAAACATGCCAACTCAACACTATTAGATCGAGAACACGGCTGATTTTTCGTATTTAAAACACCCCTGAAGCTAAACATCATGTCTGAAGAAGAACGTCGCACGTCATCACTGGAAGTGGAAAATATTTGTAACGTCAACGACGCTGATACAGCTGTTACCGTAGCCGTAGGTATGTATAAACCTTGATCTCAATGTTTTAAACGTACGATTAATTTTTTGCATTGCTTCTTTTTAAGGGGGGGGGGGGGGGGGGGGGGGGGGGGGGTGTAAATAGAGATGAAAGTTTTCCTCTTTTCTTTAAGGAAAATATTTGGAAATAAAATGTTTCAAGCTTGGTCCAAACAGCTAGAAAATGAGGAGTTTCCTCTTTTTCATCAGTCAATACAGTCTACAGTCACAAAACACTTTCTTCTATGTGTACATAATATTTGTTTTTTACATTATAGTCTTCACTCTTCAGAAAGTTAATTCTATTCATATTCTGGGTGGTGTACTGTGACAACTTTTCAAAAGCTTTGTTTTTGTTTATATATTCAAAGCTTTTTTTTTAAAGTTGGTACATGAATTTGAGCTTTTAAAACAGACATTTTGGTTAGATGTGAGAAGAAATATTCTGCTCTATTATCTTCAGGTTGGAGGTTATAGTGCAGAAAATTTCAATGAGATTATGTTGCTTGAACTATTCAACCAGGGCTTTGGATTGCAAGTATGCATCAAATATTTACATACTAAATTCAAATAAAAGTAAAAAAAATGTTATTGCATATTTATATGTTGCGTTATTTTTATTCAACATGGGAAAATATATTTTAATCCTTAAGAAGTGGCTTGTCTTGATGTATAGTTGTCTGCAACTCAATAAATAATGTGGTGGAGAAATCATTAGGTATTTCTGCATCTGAAAATGCCTCACTTTAGAAGTAAAGACTGAACATTGGAAGAAAGAAAAATACTAGTATTGATTTAATTTCATTTTTGCATTTGAAACCTTCTCTTTAAGGGGCAGTCGTGATCGTATGGTAGTTGGATTTACAACTACATATGCAATTAGTGCCTACCACAATCAGGAGTTCTAGTCCGGTTCGAGGTGCACTCGATACAGCATTATGTAATAAAGTTTGTCAGAGATTTGCGGAAGGTCTGGTCTTCTCAGGCCAGGGTACTTTAGATCTTGAAATGAAATTAATTTTTTTGTAAGCATCACATTATAATGATCTTTTGTATTTGGCATAATTAAATTCAGTATTTAGTTTTTGTTCTCTGCAGGTCAATCACTTCTGCATGATCTGCTACAGAATTTCAACCAGTCCAGCACAAGTGAGCTGAATGATATTTGTAAACAGTACTTGATGTCACATCAACAGAGATATGATCTACTGTTTGTTAACAAACAAGGATTATACCGGTTAGTTTTATTTTATGAAAATTATCACATCAATTGGTGAGATGTATATATATATATATATATATATATATGGGTCAGTGTAATGTTTGCTGTATATATATATATATATATTATACAATTATAGTCTTTTGCTGAGGTCAATACAAGTTTTTATGGACCTTAAAAACGATATTCACCGAAGCCTTTAGTGAAACCAAGTCAATATGAAATTAATCGCTTCATTATGACGTCATACATAATGCAATGGAAAACGAAAGTGAAACCCAAGTCAATACAAGTTTTAATCAAGCAATATCAAATTTTACGGAATGTCAGGTGACAGCATGATAGCCAATAAAATTGCTTAAATAAAATCATTATGTAATAAATATATATATATATATGGGTCAGTGTAATGGTTGCTAACTACAGATAAGAAGAAAAGTGGTTTTTTTCTTTGTCTTTTGCATGGGATGATGAATTCGTGGCCAGAATAACAAGATGTGACAAGTGACATTAAAACCAATACATCAAACTATTTATCATTTATTTTATTGATAAGCCATGGTACTTTTAAGGAAAAATGAACAAAAATACCAGTGTTTCTACTAATAGTCTCGAAAAGGGGAAGGTAGTATAAGTAGACAAAACATATATAATATATTTTTACCTACATTGTAGGTTATACAGAACAAGGATCTGACTTTAACTTTGTCCAAAAATGTCAATAAAAACTTGAGACACGAAAAGTTGGGGTCAATACTAAAAAGTTGAAACACTGGTAATTTTTTTTGCTTAAATACATTGTGAAATTATATTTATTAAAATAGTAGTTATGAAATGATAATATGTAGTTAGAACTGTATCTTTGTGGTCCCTTCTGGTTTTTTTTCCAGTTCACCTGACAGTATGCTTTGCTGGTCAAAGACATGTGATCCAAGCTGGCCTTGGGATATTACCTGAACATAGGACTGCAGCCTGCAGGATAATTTACAGCTGAGTCCATAATTTATATCATAATTAAATATTCAATAAAGAGATGAAAAATGTTGCTGGCCAACATTTTGTCTTCATTAGTTGTTCTGGTTCATTACTAATACACTATGTTGAAAATTTCATTAATATTTTTCTTTAGATGGTTGGGAGTTCTGGTCTCTATTGATGAATAATTTATTATATATTTAGTTTTACATGTATCTGGACTTATTCAGACCACAATACATGTGACAATAGATGATGTATTTAAAAAATACACCAGATATTTCCTAAATAATAAATGAATGAACTTAATATTTTGTTGTTGTTTTCATTGAACATGTTTTAAGAAGCAAATTAGAATAGTAATGAGCAAGACTGAAACTTTGACATGGAGTCGGAGAGTTGGGTTATGGTGTTTAATGCCACTTTCATTTTCAACAATATTTCAGTTATATTGTGGTGGTCACTTTTATTGGTGGCGTAAACCAGAGTACCTGGAGAAAACCACATACCTGTTGCAAGTCACTGACGAATTTTATCACACAATAATGTGGTATCAAGTACACCTTAAGTTACCATGAGCGGGATTCGAACAGCATGGAGAGTAAGACTGAAACAAATTTACTTGCTCAAATTGCAATCAAGGGAAACCTGAATATAAACAGCATCCTATATAAACAACATAAACTTTATTTTAAATAAAGTTCCATATGTAGCCTTTCGTAGGAAATGTGTAAAGCGTGCAAATAATATCCATCTATTTTAATCACAAGCTGGTCTTAAGGAAGTTTAGTTTAGAGGTGTTTCACTATCATGCTTGTTGGGTGATTGTTGCATATACCATCACTTTCAGCAATTGTACAGCTACATCATGATAGCAAGACATTGAGGCAGGAAAGCAAAAACACCTACACATGTATATATATATATATATCAAGCTGACCAGTTAAACTTTCGGCAAGTGGTAGTACTAGGTGTCTGGAATCTTCACCCCATGGGGGATTACATATTGGTATGAAAAGTATTCAGTTTAATTTATTAGTTACTTGAGGTTATAGATTATTAAAATATCTTTAATTTGATACCTTGATGATCAAATTCTGACTAGAAACAATAGAGTAATCATAAAAAACGTAAATTTGAGCAACAAATTTTAAAGCAATGGCAGCCATTTTGTTTTCAAAATGGTCACCAATATGACAATTATTCCTTAATAAAATGCTAAAACAAATAAGAGGTCATTGGTACAAATCTCCATATCCCTTTTTTCAGTGATATTAATTATATTGATAAAAAAAATTATCAAATTATCTTGGAACAGGTTCCCTGTTTGATGAATTTTATGAAAAAATGGCGGCCATTTTGAACAAAATGGCTGCCATTTCTTGCGTCGACAAAAAAAACATCACGTCCAACAGAACATGCACAACACTGTGGTATTACCTTCAAAATTTTGTGCGGATATCACTTTTAGTTTAGGAAATATGAAGCTTTTTGTGTCATTTTCCCATATAACTGCTGTGAAACGGTGCCATTCTCAAATAGTGTTGAACACTAATTGCACACCCACCTTTATGGATTCATAATTCCACAAAAAGATGTAAAAGGTGATTCATATGTTATAATTGCACACAAAACAAGTATTTCTACACACAATTTCTTCTATTATGATGTCAGATAAGTTATTTTCTGACAAAATTATGGCAATGTGAGCCATATGGACCTTTCGGTCAAGATCAAAAGTGGCTCCGCCATACATTTTGGACAGTAAAACAAATAGCAAATATCACTTCAAGCATGTTCAGTTTCATTTTTCTGACAGAATAACTTATAATCTATGGGAAAAAACAAAAGTAGAGACATTATCTGCTGTTTACACAAAAAATCAGAACTCTAAAACAGTCATTAAAACCATTATTGATGGCGGCCATCTTTGGAAAATTATCGACCAAAAATAGGCAATTTCAGATGCTCATAACTTTTGAACCCTTCATCCGATTTTTACAAATGAAGGCTCAAAGTTCTTCTTAGATTGAGCTCTATCTAATGGTTCAAAAACAGCAAGCATCCCCTGTAATTGATTTTTGACTGGCATCTCTACAGTGGTTTCAGACGAGAAAATTTAAAATGTTATCTTTTATCAAAATAAACCTAACTTGTATAATCTGTATAAATCGGCAGAAAGAAAAATTTCATAGAAATACACAGAATATACATGTATGTTGAACTCAAGTAAAATGTGAGCTCATTTTGACCTATATTTAATAATGGCAGTCATCTTGAATAGAGGACAGGCTGTCAGACGTAATTTTGAAAAGGGACCATCGTAAAACAACTATTCCAGTAAAATCTTGTTTAACTTAGTTCAGTGGTTTCAGAGATTTAAATGTGAAAGTATAAGACAGAGTGCATATGCCAAGTGATGAGAAAAGCTCACATGGCCTTTGACCAGGTTGAAGTTAAAACTTTAATTATAACATAATTACTAAAGGTTTATAATTATAATACATACATAGAATTGTAAAGCCCAGTAGGTACAATGTTTCCTGATGAAATAAATGGCAATGCAGAGAGAAGCATGATACAACCGCAGCATGTCGACAAGGGAAAGTTGAACAAGTTACACAAACAACCTTTCATATGAGCTTATATCAGCCTCTTACAAATGTCCTACCACAAAAAATTATCTTCTCCTTTCACAAGTGCTTTAACTACAATCAAACAACTTATCAATTTTTGTAATAAGGTCTACGAACACAGTGGAGTAAACCTTTAATAGAGAGTTAAAAATTCTGTTGAAGTACTAGACAAACTTCCTTCCCTGGATTGTCAGTTTGATTCCATTGACAGTTTTCTATCTTGTTTACCACACTCCCACATAAACCTATCTAAGACAAGTTTTCCTATTTGATTAAATATGTGATATGTTGTAACAAATATAAATCATTTTAGTGTTGATAAAAGAAAGAAATATTGTAATTGGACTTGTGAAGACATGATTTATGCTATCAATTTTTTACAAGAAAAATTTTGTGTTCATGTTGACAATAAAGTGTTTCACCAAATTGCTGGAATTCTAATGGGAACAAATCATACTCCTCTCATTGTTGATTTGTTTTTATACAGATATGAATCTTAATTTATGATTTAACTCCAAAAAGACAAATCTAAACACTCACTTATTAGTTTATTCTACAATAACTGTAGATACATAACAATATCTTAACCTTTTTTAGATGGTGACGTTCTTTTGGCCCCATCATATGGCGCTTATGTTTCTCAGTTAGTTTTTTTTTTTTACATATTTGTAATAATGTGTACGACTTCAATAACCATAATCTTGTGATAACATAAAAGCTTTAACACCAAGGATACCACTTTCATATATTATTGAAAACGTTTTTTTTTTTATTACTGATATACAGATCTTGTATATATACATTTTAAATACAATTCTATGTGCAGAGATCTGATCAAAAATGGTATTTCCCATCCTTGTTTTTATGGCGACGTAATTAGCAAAGCTACAAAAGTCAAATCTGACACAGGTTTACTTTGTTAACATTTATATTTCATTCTGTAATATTATATTACTATTTTTGTTCAATATTTGATTCTGACAGTTTGATGACCTATTTAATCACGAAGACCTTTAATTTCTTTGGATGTTCATGTCTACAATTTTGTCAGATTTTTTAAATCGGATTTTTTCTCCCAAACTTCAGCAGATGTGAGTAAAAATTCATCTAAAGCAGCCAAAAACACCGAAAAGTGGTTTTCACAAAATATTTCGGGAGAAATGTGTTAGCGAGCAATTTGTGTCTGCGCTACTCTAATTCAAGTCAATCAAAATAACTCCGCCTCTGTATGGTGAACTGCGCACGTGCGGAATCGGTTTGAAACATTGTATGTTGTTTACAAACTAAAATTGTTACAAAAATGGCTCAAAATTTGAGTTTTGATTGATAAATTGTGTTCTTATAGGTAAGTATGACTAATTTATCCTTAGGCTTAAACATGTATGAATTATACATTTTAGTCTAAAGGTAGGTTAAATAAACTGCTTACGACATCATGCATGTCTTTGTTTTGATAAATCTGGGTCAATGGGTCATGAATAATTCATGAGCTTGGCCAGCAGACGATGCTTAATTACATCTAATTAAACAAATTTCTGTTTATCTGAGATGGTTATTTTGTCATTTTATTGATTTATCTATCTTATTTTCAAGTTGTTGTCAAATTTAAAAATTATGACTAGAGGCTCAGGTGAGCCTGTATCGCTCACCTGACATAAATAAGTCCTCTTAAGAATGTCTGCATGCTGAATACATCTAAGTTACTATTCAAATCCCATACTGCCATAGGGTTCTATGTTAAAACTATGTCTGCTCATGGCAGCCATCTTGGATGGAGGTCGTGGTCACCGGACACAATTTTGAAAATATACTACCCAAGGACCATCCATGCCATGTTTGCTTTAAATTGGCTCACTGGTTTCAGAAGAGAAGACTTTTAAACAATTTTCCCATAGGGTCCTATGTTAAAACTATGTCTGCTGACGGTGGCCATTTTGAACCGAGATCGGGATCACTGAACACAATTTTGGAAGTTGACCACCTAAGGACCATCGATGACATGTTTGCTATATTGGCTTACTAGTTTCAGAGGAGAAGATTTTAAAACATTTTTTCCCATAGGGTCCTATGTTAAAACTACAGTATGTCTGCTGAAGGTGGCCATCTTGGATGGAGGTCAGGGTCACTGGACACAATTTTGAAAATTGACCACTTAAGGACCATCCATGCCATGTTTGCTTTAAATTGGCTTACTGGTTTCAGAGAAGAAGATTTTTAAATATATTTCCCATAGGGTCCTAAGTTAAAACTATGTTCGCTGATGGAGGTTGGGGTCACAGGACATAATTTTGAAAGTTGACCACCTAAGGACCATTCATCCCATGTTTGCTTTAAACTGACTTACTGGTTTCAGAGGAGAAGACTTTTAAACATTTTTTCCATAGGGTCCAATGTTAAAATTAAGTAGAGTCATGGTGGCCATCTTGAATTTCCAATCAGCAAACGATTCACAAGTTTAGTACAGGACCACCCAATGATCATTCCTGCAAAGCCACAATTCAATTGGCTTAGTGGTTTCTAACAAGAAGATTTTTAAAATTTCGACCAATCAGAACACATTATAGGCCCTGGCAGCCATGTTGGATTTCCGATCAGCACCAAAAACACAAATCTTGTATATGACCATCCAATGAACATTTCTGCCAAGTTTGGTTCAAATCTGTTTTGTGGTTTCAGAAAAAAAGATGAAAATGTGAAATTCCCATAGGGTCCAATGTTAAACTAAGTCGAGTCATGGCGGTCATCTTGAATTTCCGATTGGCAAACGATTCACAAGTTTAGTACAGGACCACCCAATGATCATTCCTGCAAAGTCACAATTCAATTGGCTTAGTGGTTTCTAACAAGAAGATTTTTTAAATTTCGACCAATCAGAACACATTATGGGCCCTGGCAGCCATGTTGGATTTCCGATTTGGGCCAAAAACAAAAATCTTGTATATGACCATCTAATGAACATTTCTGACAAGTTTGATTCAAATCTGTTTTGTGGTTTCAGAAAAAAAGATGAAAATGTGAAATTCCCATAGGGTCCAATGTTAAACTAAGTCGAGTCATGGTGGCCATCTTGAATTTCCGATCGGCAAACGATTCACAAGTTTAGTACAGGACCACCCAATGATCATTCCTGCAAAGTCACAATTCAATTGACTTAGTGGTTTCTGACAAGAAGATTTTTAAAATTTCAGCCAATGAGAACACATTATGGACCCTGGCAGCCATGTTGGATTTCAAATCAGCACCAAAAACACAAATCTGGTAGAGGACCATCCAGTGAACATTTCTGGCAAGTTTGGCTGATTTCTGTTCAGCGGTTTCAGAGAAGAAGATTTAAATGTGAAAAGCTAACGGACGGACGGACGACGGACGCTTACCCATGACAAAAGCTCACCTGGCCTACATGGCCTATGGCCAGGTGAGCTAACTAGAGGCTCAGGTGAGCCTGTATCGCTCACCTGACATAAAAAAGTCCTCTTAAGAATGTCTGCATGCTGAATACATCTAAGTTACTATTCAAATCCCATACTGCCATAGGGTTCTATGTTAAAACTATGTCTGCTCATGGCAGCCATCTTGGATGGAGGTCGTGGTCCCCGGACACAATTTTGAAAGTATACTACCCAAGGACCATCCATGCCATGTTTGCTTTAAATTGGCTGACTGGTTTCAGAAGAGAAGACTTTTAAACAATTTTCCCATAGGGTCCAATGTTAAAACTATGTCTGCTGATGGTGGCCATTTTGAACCGAGATCGGGATCACTGAACACAATTTTGGAAGTTGACTACCTAAGGACCATCGATGACATGTTTGCTATATTGGCTTACTAGTTTCAGAGGAGAAGATCTTAAAACATTTTTTCCCATAGGGTCCTATGCTAAAACAACAGTATGTCTGCTGAAGGTGGCCATCTTGGATGGAGGTCAGGGTCACTGGACACAATTTTGAAAATTGACCACTTAAGGACCATCCATGCCATGTTTGCTTTAAATTGGCTTACTGGTTTCAGAGAAGAAGATTTTTAAATATATTTCCCATAGGGTCCTAAGTTAAAACTATGTTCGCTGATGGAGGTCGGGGTCACAGGACATAATTTTGAAAGTTGACCACCTAAGGACCATTCATCCCATGTTTGCTTTAAACTGACTTACTGGTTTCAGAGGAGAAGACTTTTAAACATTTTTTCCATAGGGTCCTATGTTAAAATTAAGTCGAGTCATGGTGGCCATCTTGAATTTCCGATCAGCAAACGATTCACAAGTTTAGTACAGGACCACCCAATGATCATTCCTGCAAAGCCACAATTCAATTGGCTTAGTGGTTTCTAACAAGAAGATTTTTAAAATTTCGACCAATCAGAACACATTATAGGCCCTGGCAGCCATGTTGGATTTCCGATCAGCACCAAAAACACAAATCTTGTATATGTCCATCCAATGAACATTTCTGCCAAGTTTGGTTCAAATCTGTTTTGTGGTTTCAGAAAAAAAGATGAAAATGTGAAATTCCCATAGGGTTCAATGTTAAACTAAGTCAAGTCATGGCAGCCATCTTGAATTTCCGATTGGCAAACGATTCACAAGTTTAGTACAGGACCACCCAATGATCATTCCTGCAAAGTCACAATTCAATTGGCTTAGTGGTTTCTAACAAGAAGATTTTTTAAATTTCGACCAATCAGAACACATTATGGGCCCTGGCAGCCATGTTGGATTTCCGATCAGCGTCAAAAACAAAAATCTTGTATATGACCATCCAATGAACATTTCTGCCAAGTTTGGTTCAAATCTGTTTTGTGGTTTCAGAAAAAAAGATGAAAATGTGAAATTCCCATAGGGTCCAATGTTAAACTATGTCGAGTCATGGCGGCCATCTTGAATTTCCGATCGGCAAACGATTCACAAGTTTAGTACAGGACCACCCAATGATCATTCCTGCAAGGTCACAATTCAATTGGCTTAGTGGTTTCTAACAAGAAGATTTTTAAAATTTCAACCAATCAGAACACATTATGGGCCCTGCAGCCATGTTGGATTTTCGATCAGCGCCAAAAACAAAAATCTTGTATATGACCATCCAATGAACATTTCTGCCAAGTTTGGTTCAAATCTGTTTAGTGGTTTCAGAAAAAAAGATGAAAATGTGAAATTCCCATAGGGTCCTATGTTAAACTAAGTCGAGTCATGGCGGCCATCTTGAATTTCCGATCGGCAAACGATTCACAATTTTAGTACAGGACCACCCAATGATCATTCCTGCAAAGTCACAATTCAATTGACTTGATGGTTTCTGACAAGAAGATTTTTAAAATTTCAGCCAATGAGAACACATTATGGACCCTGGCAGCCATGTTGGATTTCAAATCAGCACCAAAAACACAAATCTGGTAGAGGACCATCCAGTGAACATTTCTGGCAAGTTTGGCTGATTTCTGTTCAGCGGTTTCAGAGAAGAAGATTTAAATGTGAAAAGCTAACGGACGGACGGACGACGGACACTTACCCATGACAAAAGCTCACCTGGCCTATGGCCAGGTGAGCTAAAAAATCATGGACACTGTCACTTTAACCAACAGATTTTACGAAAAATTGGATGAAAAATAAAACTAGAGGCTCAGGTGAGCCTGTATCGCTCACCTGACATAAAAAAGTCCTCTTAAGAATGTCTGCATGCTGAATACATCTAAGTTACTATTCAAATCCCATACTGCCATAGGGTTCTATGTTAAAACTATGTCTGCTCATGGCAGCCATCTTGGATGGAGGTCGTGGTCACCGGACACAATTTTGAAAATATACTACCCAAGGACCATCCATGCCATGTTTGCTTTAAATTGGCTGACTGGTTTCAGAAGAGAAGACTTTTAAACAATTTTCCCATAGGGTCCTATGTTAAAACTATGTCTGCTGATGGTGGCCATTTTGAACCGAGATCGGGATCACTGAACACAATTTTGGAAGTTGACTACCTAAGGACCATCGATGACATGTTTGCTATATTGGCTTACTAGTTTCAGAGGAGAAGATCTTAAAACATTTTTTCCCATAGGGTCCTATGTTAAAACTACAGTATGTCTGCTGAAGGTGGCCATCTTGGATGGAGGTCAGGGTCACTGGACACAATTTTGAAAATTGACCACTTAAGGACCATCCATGCCATGTTTGCTTTAAATTGGCTTACTGGTTTCAGAGAAGAAGATTTTTAAATATATTTCCCATAGGGTCCTATGTTAAAACTATGTTCGCTGATGGTTGCCATCTTGGATAGAGGTCGGGGTCACAGGACATAATTTCGAAAGTTGACCACCTAAGGACCATTCATCCCATGTTTGCTTTAAACTGACTTACTGGTTTCAGAGGAGAAGACTTTTAAACATTTTTTCCATAGGGTCCTATGTTAAAATTAAGTCGAGTCATGGTGGCCATCTTGAATTTCCGATCAGCAAACGATTCACAAGTTTAGTACAGGACCACCCAATGATCATTCCTGCAAAGCCACAATTCAATTGGCTTAGTGGTTTCTAACAAGAAGATTTTTAAAATTTCGACCAATCAGAACACATTATAGGCGCTGGCAGCCATGTTGAATTTCCGATCAGCACCAAAAACACAAATCTTGTATATGACCATCCAATGAACATTTCTGCCAAGTTTGGTTCAAATCTGTTTTGTGGTTTCAGAAAAAAAGATGAAAATGTGAAATTCCCATAGGGTCCATGTTAAACTAAGTCGAGTCATGGTGGCCATCTTGAATTTCCGATCGGCAAACGATTCACAAGTTTAGTACAGGACCACCCAATGATCATTCCTGCAAAGTCACAATTCAATTGGCTTAGTGGTTTCTAACAAGAAGATTTTTAAAATTTCAACCAATCAGAACACATTATGGGCCCTGGCAGCCATGTTGGATTTCCGATCAGCGCCAAAAACAAAAATCTTGTATATAACCATCCAATGAACATTTCTGCCAAGTTTGATTCAAATCTGTTTTGTGGTTTCAGAAAAAAAGATGAAAATGTGAAATTCCCATAGGGTCCTATGTTAAACTAAGTCGAGTCATGGTGGCCATCTTGAATTTCCGATTGGCAAACGATTCACAAGTTTAGTACAGGACCACCCAATGATCATTCCTGCAAAGTCACAATTCAATTGGCTTAGTGGTTTCTAACAAGAAGATTTTTTAAATTTCGACCAATCAGAACACATTATGGGCCCTGCCAGCCATGTTGGATTTCCGATCAGTGCCAAAAACAAAAATCTTGTATATGACCATCCAATGAACATTTCTGCCAAGTTTGGTTCAAATCTGTTTTGTGGTTTCAGAAAAAAAGATGAAAATGTGAAATTCCCATAGGGTCCAATGTTAAACTAAGTCGAGTCATGGCGGCCATCTTGAATTTCCGATCGGCAAACGATTCACAATTTTAGTACAGGACCACCCAATGATCATTCCTGCAAAGTCACAATTCAATTGACTTAGTGGTTTTTGACAAGAAGATTTTTAAAATTTCAGCCAATGAGAACACATTATGGACCCTGGCAGTCATGTTGGATTTCAAATCAGCACCAAAAACACAAACCTGGTAGAGGACCATCCAGTGAACATTTCTGCCAAGTTTGGCTGATTTCTGTTCAGCGGTTTCAGAGAAGAAGATTTAAATGTGAAAAGCTAACGGACGGACGACGGACGCTTACCCATGACAAAAGCTCACATGGCCTATGGCCAGGTGAAGTAAAAACTTAAAAATGTGAAATTTTCCCTTTATGTCCAAAATGGTAATAGTTACATAATAACAATATTTTTGTCCTGAAATGGATTTTCCTAAGGAATTCATTAAAAAATCCCATTAAAATCAGACGAAAAAAAATTCTCCTTATACAAATAACAGAAACATCCATTTTTGTATGTTAGGGCCTCTTGTTTGGAAACACCGTTTCCGGGTAGGGTTACAACACCCCAAATATATACCAAGCTTTAATTAAAGACGAGAATCATTGTGTTAAAAATTCAAAACGATCCATCAACTAGAACTTAAATAATCAAATGGAAACCATTCTCAGGGATTCTGTCTAGTCGTTAATATGATCACAAAATCTCTGCGGTCGCATAAAAAAATAAAACATACATAAAAACTAGAAAAGAAGTATGCCCCCACACTTGATAATTATGGACAAAGTTGTTTTGTTAGGAGTGATATTTTAAAAATGAAGTGTGTGTGCCTGACCATAAGAAATTATAAACAAGTCAAAAGTTCTTTAACACTATGTATGATGTTCTATCATACTCAACTTGTATACAGATAATACCTTTAATTTTTCATTCCTGATATGTAAACATAAAGGTATTACCTGTGGTGAAATGGGTATAATTCTATCTAGAATCAGCTTAGTCGCGGGGGCATAAAAAACTACCTGTCATTATCAAACATTTGATGAAAATCAAAATCATGTGGACATGCACACCTCCATTATGTGTATAAACATCCTGCAAAATATTAAAGCTGTAGTTCTAAAAATGTAGGAGGAGTTAGCCGGACAAACCATGTTCCCTTTATGCAGCTAGTACGAAACTAGAGGATCCCAGGAGCCTGTAATCGCTCATCTGGATCAAAGCTGTTTTCAATAACAATGCAACTGCACTGTGGCAGCCATCTTGGTGGGAGAGTGTGACTGCCGGACACAATTTTGGAAAAGGACCATCCAATGACTATTCCATCTAAGTTTGGTTCTAATTAATATTGAGCTACTGGTTCCAGACAAGATGGTTTTTATGTGAATTTCCCATAGGTTCCTATGTTAAACTAAGTTCAGTTGTGCAGCCATCTTGGTCAGAGGGCTGAACCGATGGACACATTTTTGGAAGAGAACCATCCAATGACTATTTCATCAAAATTTAGTTCTTATTGAGCAAATGGTTTCAGACAAGAAGATTTTTATGGAAATTTCCCATAGGGTCCTATGATAAATTAAGTTCGGCTGTGGCGGCCATCTTCGTCAGAGGTCTGAAATGCTGGACACAATTTTGGAAGGGGACCACCCAAGGATCATTTCAGCAAAGTTTGGTTGAGATTTGCTCAGTAGTTTCAGAGGAGAAGATTTTTTATAAATTTCATCCCCCTTTTTTCTATTTTTAGCTTGGTGGCCATCTTGGTTGGAAGTCGGGATCACCGGACACAATTTTCAAGGACCATTCCACCAAAGCTTGGTTGCAATTGACCCAGTGGTTTCTGAGGAGAAGATTAAAATGTGAAATGTTGACGGACGGACGACGGACGAAAAGTGGTGGCAATAGCCAATAAAAACGGAATATATGTTAAACTACTCCTTGCCATGTAGCTGCAGTTAAAATTTGAGCTCATTTTGACTCATACTAAAGCAGCAATGGACAATTAAAGAAATTTCTATGTTTAGCAACAGCAGCCATCTTGAATGGAGGACAGGGCTGTCAGACACAATTTTGAAAGGGACCCACCCAGGGACCATCCCTGCCAGGTTTGGTTTAATTTGGTTCAGCGGTTTCAGAGGAGAAAATTTAAATGAAATCTTTTATCAAAATATGCTTAATTTGCATAATCGGTATAAATCGGCTGAAAGAAAAATTTCACAGAAAAACCCGGAATGTATGTTAAACTACTCATTGCCATGTAGCTGCAGTTAAATTTGACTTATACTAAAGCAGCAATGGACAATTAAAATTTCATCCCCCCTTTTTTCTATTTGTAGCTTGGTGGCCATCTTGGTTGGAAGTCGGGATCACCGGACACAATTTTGGAAGGGGGCCATCCATGGACCATTCCACCAAAGTTTGGTTGCAATTGGCCCAGTGGTTTCTGAGGAGAAGATTAAAATTTGAAATGTTGACGGACGGACGACGGACGAAAAGTGATGGCAATAGCTCACATGGCCTAAACAGGTGAGCTAAAAAATGACTAAGTCCAACTACCTGTCATTTTGAGAATATTTGAAGAAAATCAAAATCCTGTGGACATGCACACCTCCATTATGTGTATAAACATCCTACAAAATATTAAAGCTGTAGCTCCAAAACTGTAGCAGATAGCCGGACAAACCATGTATCTACATTGTATATCCGGACGGACAAACGAACGGACGGACAGGGGATAAATTAATATGCCTCCCCCCGACTCATACATTTTGTCATTTGGCATGTTGGAATCATTTGGATTTTAAAAAAAAACAAGTTTTCAGCTTACCTACCCTCTTTGTTTCTATTTACAACCCAAGAGCATGTTATTAAATGTTTTGACAATGCAGTCTAGTTTTAACTAATTCAATGTTTCCTTTACTGATTAATTTAACCTTCCAATTAGTACAATAAGATATATCTTTACCACTGTTTATATATATATGAATTTTATACAACATTTGTTACAGCTTCCATGTACTTAAAGCAAACAATAGGTTTTTTAAGGTTTCCTCTTCATTTTAGCCATTAAACATCCCTGTATAATTGGTCAGCTGACATTTTGTTGTGCAGTTATTATTTATAATTAACGATTTATTAAAATAAGCATCTCACATGACCTAAGAATATTATTATATTATCATATCATTTCCTCAATATACATACATATGTCACGTGGCAGTTACATGAGGTAGGGCACGAGCAAACCTAAAAAACATGCATTATGCCAGTTTACTCCTTCTGTTCACCGATAATTGGCTTAATTAAATGACGCATGTATACAAGCAATACTTGTATTTAATATCTGTATATATAATTACACCTATGTACAGTAATCAGTATTAAAATATAGCAATGTGTGCGTTTCCATGGAAATATATAATATCATGTTACAACAATAGTAGAATTCTTGTTAAAATCAATAATCTAACAAATTACTAATACTGCTCATCATTTTCTAACACTGTGCATGTTTAACCAACATGAACAGCTACCTATTATATGTTTAACCAACATCAACAGCTACCTATTACATGTTTTACCAACATCAACAGCTACCTATTACATGTTTAACCAACATCAACAGCTACCTATTACATGTTTTACCAACATCAACAGCTACCTATTACATGTTTAACCAACATCAACAGCTACCTATTACATGTTTTACCAACATCAACAGCTACCTATTACATGTTTAACCAACATCAACAGCTACCTATTACATGTTTACCAACATCAACAGCTACCTATTACATGTTTAACCAACATCAACAGCTACCTATTACATGTTTTACCAACATCAACAGCTACCTATTACATGTTTAACCAACATCAACAGCTACCTATTACATGTTTACCAACATCAACAGCTACCTATTACATGTTTAACCAACATCAACAGCTACCTATTACATGCTTACCAACATCAACAGCTACCTATTACATGTTTAACCAACATCAACAGCTACCTATTACATGTTTTACCAACATCAACAGCTACCTATTACATGTTTAACCAACATCAACAGCTACCTATTACATGTTTTACCAACATCAACAGCTAAATGTACCTACATGTTGTAGTACATGTTTTACCAACATCAACAGCTACCTATTACATGTTTAAACAACATCAACAGCTACCTATTACAGGTTTAACCAACATCAACAGCTACCTATTACATGTTTTACCAACATCAACAGCTACCTATTACATGTTTAACCAACATCAACAGCTACCTATTACATGTTTTACCAACATCAACAGCTACCTATTACATGTTTAACCAACATCAACAGCTACCTATTACATGTTTTACCAACATCAACAGCTACCTATTACATGTTTAACCAACATCAACAGCTACCTATTACATGTTTTACCAACATCAACAGCTACCTATTACATGTTTAACCAACATCAACAGCTACCTATTACATGTTTACCAACATCAACAGCTACCTATTACATGTTTAACCAACATCAACAGCTACCTATTACATGTTTTACCAACATCAACAGCTACCTATTACATGTTTACCAACATCAACAGCTACATGTACCTATTACATGTTTTACCAACATCAACAGCTACCTATTACATGTTTAACCAATTCTAATTATCATTTCAAAAACATTATATTTCCTTCCCATTCTATATATTGATAATGAAATTTTCTCCTTACAATAATACTGTTTAACCTTTCCCATTAAAAAATTTCCAAGGATTTATTTCCAACTGACACATGACTTAAAACCTTGAGCTTAAAAATGTACATGTATAATGTAATTGCTAATTTCTATTTTTACATTTTTTTGTACATGATACATGTACATGTATTGATCAATACAAAGATAAACTGAAATGGTCTACAATATGTACATCATACATGTATTAATTAAAGACTAAAATATGATGGATTATTTGGGGGGTTAGGATTATGGTGTTTAACACCACTTTCAACAATATTTCAGGTATATCGTGACGGTCAGTTTTATTGGTAGAGGAAACTGAAGTACCCGGAGAAAATTCACTGACCTGCCAAAAGTCACTGAAAAACTTTACGATGGAATATTTATGGATGAACAGAATGAAAGCTGTCAGTAATGGAAAGGATGCTTTTGGCATTTTTCATAGAGTGAATTTTACATAATACAGTGTACAGTGTATACAGTACTTACAACAATGGTTTCTGATTCACATAATCAAAGTAATAATTAAACAGGTGCAGGTTTTACATTCAGTTTCTGGTTGTAGTTGGTCAAGATTTACATAATCTGAAGAAAAAAACAACCCTGGTTACTGACATCATAGCATATACTAGAAAATAAAGTCTTATATACGGTGACGGTCCGATAGTCGGATAGACAGAAGCTCGATAAACGGTTTACATGTTAACTCTCCACATTCAGTTTCCGTAATTTAGCCACTCCCAAATATTCCTGGTCTTAGGTACACTCAAGATATTCCCGGGGTTTTGGCTGTACTTCCGGCAGGAGATGAAGGACAAGGCGGACGCCCGTACAACGACTTGGCAGTCAACTATTTTGGTGAGTTCCAATTATTTCATGGTAGCAGAGCGGCAAGATAACGACCTTTAAGAATCCCCCGATATTTAATCAAGCGACAATGACATACGAAACGTGGAAGAACAAAATCGAGATGTGGAAACTAGTGACAGATTTGAAATCTGATAAACAAGCATTGGCAGTGTCACTTAGTCTCACGGGGAATGCCAGAGAAGTGGCGATGGAAGTAGCCGCGGCTGATCTTGCTAAGGAAGATGGTATGAAAACGCTGATTGAAAACTTGGACAAAGTATTTTTGAGATATGATAAGGATAAGGCCTATGAAGCTTACAAAAACTTTGATACTTTCAGCAAATCTGAAAATATGTCAATGTCAGAGTATATAGTTGAGTTCGATAAAAGGTATAACCAGTCAAAGAAGTATGAAATTACCCTTCCTGAGGCTGTCTTGGCTTTCAGACTTTTAGATAAGGCAAACTTAACCTTGAGTGAAAAACAACTTGCATTAACAGCATCAAGTGACGTTAAATATGCCACCATGAAGTCTGCTTAGTTACTGCGCATATTTGGTGACGGTGCATGTGCAAATAATAATAGCCAATCTATAACAATAAAGCAGGAACCAGTATATTATACACAGCAGAGGAAACCGATGAGTAGTCAAAGAGGTACCAATCCATTAAACAGGTATGGGAAAAGGATGAAGTGTGCAATTTGTCAGAGTGTATACCATTGGGCTAAAGACTGTCCTAACAAGGCTGCTAGCAACTCTGTAAAATTAACCGAATCGGAAACTATCGAAAATTGTAATTTGACTCTTTTCACCAAAGAGCATCCTTCCATAAATGAAGTATTTGCTATTGAGTCTTCATGTTCAGCTGTAATAGATACTGCTTGTACCAGAACTGTATGTGGAGAAAAATGGTTTAGCAACTTTCTAGAAAAGACATGTGATGATATTCCAACATATTCAAGCTCAAATTTGGCGATTGAAAAGTCGTAAACTCCTTCAAATGGGCAAATATACCAGCATACAATCTATATTGGGAACACTTCCTGTAAAATCGATACTGAGATTGTAAAAGCTGATATCCCTCTGTTATTGAGCAAATCTTCACTAAAAAAGGCCAACACAGTTTTGGATTTAAAGGAAGACAAAGTGACCATGTTTGACAATCCGGTAGAGTTAGAATTTACATCAATATGGGTAATAACAAAATTACCGAACTCCGAACAACCTTCCAAAGGGAAAGTAAAAACTCATAAGTATATAAACAGACAAAATCAGTCAACAACCGGAAAACTGTGAAAACCGTAATGACCCTGACATTTGTACATGTGTACAGGCATTTCTAAAGAAATGGTGGGTTGAATCAGATTTTAAAGTGCCAAACCTCCCGCTTTCATTACGGCTCAAAGGTTCCGGCTGTCACTATAACAGTATTTATAACAATACTGGAACAAAATAGGTAAAATAGTTGTCAAAGCAGTTCCAAATTCAGTGAAGTGGGCATTACTGATAAACATTTTGAAGACCAATCCAGTCATGCAAGAAGGTATTGAGGATGTAGTTTTGAATATTGAACACATGGAAGTACATGTAGGAGAGAAATGGAAAGCATTGATAAAGCTGCGTAAACAATTTGGTCATGCAACTTATGACAGGTTGGCACAATTGATGAACAATGCTGGAAATACAAAATGTACTGATGTTGCTAGTCTTGAAATATTACGGACAATATGTGAAAATCAGCAAAAGTTCAAAGTTAAAAAAAAATCACGTAATATATGTTAAATAGCTCATCATTATGCTTATACAGTTCAAATTTGGGCACATTCTGGCTTAAAACAGAGCAGTTTTGACCATTTGACGAAATTTCTATTTTTAGTAACGGCAGCCATTTTGGATACAGGACGGTGCTGACGGACACAATTTTGAAAGGGAACCACCTAAGGATCATTCAGCCAAAGTTTGGTTGAAATTGGAAAAGAAGATTTTTAAATGATTTTTTGCTTATTTATGCCTAATTTGCATAATCGGTCAAAATCAGCAAAAGTTCAAAGTTCATAAAAAATACTGTAATATATGTTAAAAAGCTCATCATTATGCTTATACTAGGGAGGTCAGACATTTCTCAATTTTATTTACACAATGGCACTGTGTGTTGTGGTTGTGACTGTAACTGCTTGAAAACCTTATATACCTTTGAACATGTAACCCGTAGATTATGCTTTGCATTGAATACTAAAAGAAACAACATATTAAAGACACTACTTAATAATAGGCGTAAAGGTCTTTAAGGGCAGCCACCCCATGCTTTTCTTACAAAAGCATTTTAGATTTTAAATTATACAGTAATAATTAAGTGATATACATTGTACATGTATGAACTGAATCATACTCAAATTTGTGAGGTGGTCCTATATAGGACGGAAATACTATCAAGACAAGACAAGACAATGGCAAATTCTGTAATTCTGTCTTACATTTGAAGACAGCTGCAGCGACAATGCACTAGAACACTATTATTTAAAGTGAATTATTTAAAAGGTGACATGTTGAAATAAATAAATAATACACATGTTTGGAGAAAATTCTTCATGTCATAATTTTTTTATATTTAAACTGGACAGAAGCGACCAAAATTGAATGGAAACTTCGGAAATGGCACCGATATTTTGAAACTATTTATTCCCTGAAACACATGTTGCTGACCAGTTAGACTGAAAGTAAAACTCTTCTGTAGTGGATAGTAGACTAGGTTTTAATAATCTCATACAGTTTGATGATGGTAAAAAATAATTTTAAAAATGTGTTTGGAAACACATGTTGCTGATGAAACAAAGACTACAACTATGCAATTTCTTTTAGAACAATGTCTAAACTACATTTATCAAGAACAGTTTCATTAGATTTCATTATTGTTTTCAAATAATTTCTGATATTCTATTTCTTGGTAAAGACAGATAAAATTCAAAATGGCCACCATTATAAAATATAAATGGTCATTTTCCGAACTTCAAATTGTCATAACTTTTGAACCGCTTAACAGATTTTAAAAAACTAAACACCACTGTAAATATCTTCAGGAGATCTGATCATTGGTGTGTACTTTATGATATTTTAACACATTTTCAAAAAAAGTCTGACCCTCCTACTTATACAGTTCAAATTTGGGCACATTCTGGCTTAAAATAGAGCAGTTTTGGCCATTTGAAGAAATTTCTATTTTTAGTAATGGCAGCCATCTTGGATACAGGACGGCGCTGACAGACACAATTTTGAAAGGGGACCACCTACGGATCATTCAGACAAAGCTTGGTTGAAATTGGCCAAGTGGTTTTTAACAAGAAGATTTTTAAATGATTTTTGCTTATTTATGCTTAATTTGCATAATCGGTCAAAATCGGCAAAAGTTCAAAGTTCATAAAAAATCACGTAATATATGTTAAAAAGCTCATCATTGTGCTTATAAATACAGTTCAAATTTGGGCACATTCTGGCTAAAATAGAGCAGTTTTGGCCATTTGAAAAAATTTCTATTTTTAGTAATGGCAGCCATCTTGGATACAGGACGGCTCTGACAGACACAATTTTGAAAGGGGACCACCTAAGGATCATTCAGACAAAGCTTGGTTGAAATTGGCCAAGTGGTTTTTAACAAGAAGATTTTTAAATGATTTTTGCTTATTTATGCTTAATTTGCATAATCGGTCAAAATCGACAAAAGTTCAAAGTTCATAAAAAAATCACGTAATATATGTTAAAAAGCTCATCATTGTGCTTATACAGTTCAAATTTGGGCACATTCTGGCTTAAAATAAAGCAGTTTTGGCCATTTGAAGAAATTTCTATTTTTAGTAATGGCAGCCATCTTGGATACAGGACGGCTCTGACGGACACAATTTTGAAAGGGGACCACCTAAGGATCATTCAGACAAAGCTTGGTTGAAATTGGCCAAGTGGTTTTTAACAAGAAGATTTTTAAATGATTTTTGCTTATTTATGCCTAATTTGCATAATCGGTCAAAATCGGCAAAAGTTCAAAGTTCATAAAAAAATCACGTAATATATGTTAAAAAGCTCATCATTGTGCTTATACAGTTCAAATTTGGGCACATTCTGGCTTAAAATAAAGCAGTTTTGGCCATTTGAAGAAATTTCTATTTTTAGTAATGGCAGCCGTCTTGGATGGAAGGCGTGGCTACCGGACATAACTTTTAAAGGGAACCCCCTAAGGATGATTCAGGCCAAGTTTGGTTTAAATTGGCCCAATGGTTTCAGAGGAGAAGATTTTTGAAAAAGTTTACAGACGGACGACAGACGCCAAGTGATGGCAATAGCTCACACAGGTGAGCTAAAAATGATTGGTGAAGCAATTTATATAAGGGTTTCGGATAGAAAATAAAATATGATAGCCACGAAACGTGGAAATGTGCAGGCCCGGAGTTGGAGCGGCAAATGCGCTGTTTTCCTTATGGAGAGCACTCTGATGTCCCACGGCTCCAGCAAGTCGAACAAAAAGCCGTTGGACAGCAGAGGAATCTCGGACTAGGTGGCAATGTGATATGCTTTTATTCCCATTGGCATTATCCAATTATCCACAATCACTAGCTAAAGTAGCTTGGCGAGTGGTAGTCAAGATTTCTCAAAGAATGTGCCAGCTCTGATGGTTCTCGTTGTCTATCTTTTAGGGCATTGACCGTAGATGCACTGCCACCCATAGCCGGCAGTTGTGTCCTTTGTAGGTCTTTTGCGTAGTACCATTAGCTTGTTACAGTGGATGCATTCACAGCTCTCTGGTAACAACTTGCGTTCAACGAGATAGTCTGGTACTGCAGTTGGATCGCTGATAGATGATTGGTGCTAGTTTACTGAAGAAATCCATTGTTGTATTGTGTTATTCAATTTTGAACTGCTTGAACAAGAAGGGCCTAAACATTTTATACAGAACAGGCTTGTGTTTTTTTAATTATTAATTAGCCTGTGTTTGCTTAATTGAGTACAATATGCCATTGCTAGAAAGGGTCAATCTGACTATTCTAAGGCATCAACATAATTATTTTAAAGGTATGTTTACAGGGATTCAGCCAGGATTTTGAGATCATTAGTCACTTTTGCGGAACATATGATATTTTTTTCTAATTACTATATGAATAAACAAGAATATAATGAGAATAAATACATCAAAAGTTTGCTTGGTTAAAAGTAGCTTCGGTGGATTGCGAACTCCTGTTGATCGCGCCATTTTTATTTTTTAAGTTTTTATTTATTTATGTTTATTGATTGACAAACTCAGACAATGCTAATTTAAAGATTACATTTAATATGTATGTTTTTAGCTCGACTTTTCGGAGAAAAAAAGTCGAGCTATTGTCGTCACTCCGTCAGCGTCTGAGTCGGTTAAGTTTTAGGTTAAGTTTTTTTGTCAGAGTCCATTTCTCAAAAACTATCAAAGGTATCCATTTGAAACTTGGAATACTTGTTCACTATCAAAAGAGGAACCAATTACAACAAGGCAGATGACCCTGTGATTTGCATATCCAGAGTTATTTGCCCTTGTTTCGACATACATGTAGTACATAGAAATTAGGGATATTTTTTTAGTATAATTAAAATTTCTCAATAACTATCAAAGCTATTAACTTGAAACTCAATTCACTAGTAGAAAGTGTTGACCCCAATCTGTTGACAAGAGAAGACAACTCCATCTAGCATTTTATTTGAGTTATTTCCCCTTTTTGACTTAGAATGAGCTAAAAATACAATTTCTCAATAATTATGATAGGCATTGAAATGAAACTCAACATACCTGTTCACTATCAAATGGGGAACCCATTACAACAAGGCAGGTGACCCTGTGATTTGTATTTCCAGAGTTATCTGCCCTTGTTTCGACATACATGTAGTACATAGACATTTGGGATATTTGTTAAGTATAATCAAAATTTCTCAATAACTATCAAAGCTATTAACTTGAAACTCAATACACTTGTAGAAAGTGTTGACCCCAATCTGTTGACAAGTTAGAAGTATGTATAACTTTGTAAATTGCTTGCAGTTTAATATCAGATACGAAAAAGTCGAGCGTCCAGCACCCGTGGGCGTAGCTGCAATAATGTAGCTCCTGTGCCAAACTTGTGTCTCGGCAGAGCTACAAAGCGGTCCCATTCGTCACAATGGAGCAAAAAATAAATTGCAGTTGAAACATAAAAACTCACTATCTACACTTCAAACATTTTATTATAACTATTACTGATGATCCCAGTCCTTGTTAAATCAGTTTGGCTGAGAAATGTATGTTTTTCAAAGGTAACAACAACCTTGTTCAAATTTATCGATCGTTCGCCATAACCGGAAACTACGGAAGGTGGAGCTTTTATAAATATGGAATTTTTTACTACGATGCTTACTACGGCTGATGTAAACATTCACGCCTCAAATCGCCAAATATGGTATCGACATCCAAATAAGGAAAATACCAAAGTGAGGCCGGAAATGATGAAATTCAAAATGTCCAGAGAAAATAAACATGGATTTTTATTTTGTGGGAATTACATTCTAAAATACTGGTAGGTGATAAAAACTTGTTATAACTTATAATAGTGGACAAAAGGAAAGGTTATGTCTTATTATTGATAAATGCATTACGTGTAATGGCATCTCGATAAAACCCTTGCGAGTAAGCGAGCATTTAGGGTTTTATTATTAGAACTACCGTGGGCGGTGCTCTTGTTTATTATATTTGCTACTCTATTTTCAGATTGGTCCAATGAACAGTTAAAGAATGAAGGTATGTCCGAAATTGCCAGAACAAATTCTGTGCCATTGACCAGTGCCGCATATGCTGCCAACATCAAGAAGAATTAAATAACCCGTAACAGAAAACTAGCTACATTGTAATATGTATCTGTTGAAAGTGCAACTGCAGAAAATGCACCAGCGTAAGTTTAAAATATTTTAATACGATACTTTTAATGATATTTTGAGAATCATAAATTTATTTCAAGTTAAGTGTGTAATATAATATATAATATACTATATCCCATTTTAATTTATATAACATAAATATATAATTATCTAATTTTAATTTAATGATATAACATCATAATAAATATTTTATGGTATTTTTTCATTTAGATTCGTATTGATTTTATCAACTGGAATTGAGTACATATATTTATTTGACTTTACAAATTTTTACCGAAACCATTACTTGACAAATATTTACCTCCATCGAATTAGGTCTACAGCTTCGCAACATTCACTGGTTCAATATGCTGCCATTACCTGATGTAGGGTCAAGGTCGATTACAGAGATACTAAGAAATGGAAGAAACAAAATGAGTTCCGAAGGAATATTAATTGTACATGTGAACGGAATGCACATGTTCGCTGTTACTAGTATACTCCGTGGTGTCACGAAAACTGACACGCGACAAGATCGACTTTATTACATTCTTTGTCAGGAATAGCTACATCAAACTCTTAATACATTAGATCAGATATACACACTTCAGACTCATCTACAGGTACAAATCTGTATTATAGACACTTTAGATGGGGTCAGACCTATATATCCGACAGCCCGATAGCAGGGGCGGATCCATGATTTCAAGTTAGGGGGGAGGCGCACTTACAAAGATTGCGCCGAGCGGAGGGAGAGTGTGAAAAATCACGATTTTACGCCAAAAAATCATGTTTTCCAATTGGGGGGGGGGGGCACACGGGGTGCATGTGCCCCTCCCTGCTGGATCTGCCCCTGGTTAGTCCGACAATCCGCTAGTCCGCCAGACTTAAGTACATTTAATACACGCCGGGTATTCGGACACTTGGAACCGGGTCGAACACTAAGAACCGGGTCAGACAAGTGACAACAACGTTTTCGGGTGAGTATGCTATTTTTATCCTCTGCGACCGTCAGCGATATTAACAACAGAAATAAATTGACACATCGTCTTTCCTATTAATGTACTATGTTTAATCCAAGTTTTGAGTATTATAAGTGGATAATAAATCGACAAGAACGTTTTAATATCGGAAGTTTCAGAAAAAAATATGTGAATCTTTAACTTTAGTCGCTTATATCTACTCACGGAGAGCGAGTTCCATGATTGTTTTGGTCGATATACCTCCCATAATCTATACTAGACTATTCATTAAAAAATAGGCTTTTGACTAGCGGTTTCTAGCGCAACATCTATCTTTTTATTGCAACGGGTGCATGAAATCGGACACAAAGGACCGCGGGTTATGATACAATGGAACGCGGGATCTTGTGTGTCCGTGGATACTAAGAACGCGGATTACATTCACTAATTATAACATTGAAATTGTAGTTTTATTTCAAAAAAGCAACGTAGCAGGCTGAATAGACTAACAACGTAATAAATCTTACAGGAAATAAACTCTATATATATATATAAAAATGACACAACTCATAAAACAAAGTTGGACTACCTATCCAAATATATTATTTTCAGGCATGCCGCTTCTCACCTATCAACAAGTTGAATTACGAAAAAAACATGTACAAGTGTTATTATTGTGGAATAAAGGAAAGTTCCTTGCAGAGTATTATTGAACATTGTAAACTGTCACACGGAGAAGAAACATTAAAATATCGGCAACTGGTATTAGACGAAAACACAGGAATACAAAGATATCAAACAAAAATACACGAAGGAGTAGTACCATCTAATTTAACCAAATATGGCAAATGCATTACCGTTAATGATGGCTTAACTTACATACTTGATAAGGAATCCAAAAGAAAGAAGCTGAATACTCCAGTAAAGGAGAACTTCTGCAAGAATCTTTTTCAAACTCCGAAAAGTTACCAAAATGAAGGAAATGACTTCGAGAACGATGAAATTCAAATGGAAGTATGTTGTCCTTCAGGGAAAGAAATACCCGAATGCGATTCAGAATCTATTGAGATCAATGACATGATTGATTTGTTGCCTAAGGTACTGAAATCTCTTGAAGATGTTGGACAAAAAGAATCGTTCTTAAAATTTATGGGACTAATAGAATCCGGAACATTTCCGTTACATAACATATGCTACCTTCTCTTCTTAGATATTGTTGAATGGTTTTCGTACGATTTAACCACACATATGAGATATGGACACGAAATCGTTAAGTTTTGGCAAATTGGATATCGGTTATTTCATGGAAAATGCCTCCGCTTTATGTGCGGGATCCGCAACTTTGGACAGGTTTTTTTGATCCGTTGAAATCTAGGGTGAACTGTGCGGTACCAAATGGGCTTTACGTCTGAAAACCTTATTACAAACACCGCAGCAGTAGCTCTTGTGAATTTGAGTTCACCTCTTCTACAAGAGATACGTCCAAAAAGGACCCGTCAACTGGCTCCGCCTCCTCCAGTTCAATATCATCGCTGGGTTCCTCTGATATTTCTGTTTAAAAAAGGTAAAAGATAGGTTATAATATTGCACTATCACAAGCGGAGGTGTGGAGTAAATAGTGTATAACAAAATTTACTTTGATTTATTTAATGATAATACTGCTTTGTTATTTTTTTAAGTCTTACATTTGTAGGTTTTGGGGTTAGTCACTTTACGCCTATATTTTAAAATATTTGAAATAAGGTGAATGACCCGTGGTAAAACGGCGATAAATTCAAGCCATCTCAAATAAATTAGGACATTTTCCCATATTCAAACATCCTTAAAACAGGCATCTTATTAAATAAATTTCATAAGGGAATGACTTAAATTTACCAGTCTTGCCTGGCAACCGCCGGATTATAATCCTATGTTGGCCATCCACGGCTTAAATCCTCGACCTGCCCTTGCATACGATTTATTCTTAGTGTCCGACAACCGCGTTCTTAGTATCTTTCACTTAAGGTTACCCGCGGTCCTTTGTGTCCGATTTCATGCACCCGTTGTTATAAAAAAGATAGATGTTGCGCTAGAAACCGCAAGTCAAAAGCCTATTTTTTAATGTATAGTCTAGTATAGATTATGGGAGGTATATCGACCAAAACAATCATGGAACTCGCTCTCCGTGAGTAGATATAAGCGACTAAAGTTAAAGATACACATATTTTTTTCTGAAACTTCCGATATTAAAACGTTCTTGTCGATTTATTATCCACTTATAATACTCAAAACTTGGTATAAACCTAGTACGTTAATAGCAAAGGCGATGTGTCAATTTATTTCTGTTGTTAATATCGCTGACGGTCGCTGAGGATAAAAATAGCATACTCACCCGAAAACGTTGTTGTCACTTGTCTGACCGGGTTCTTAGTGTCCGACACCCGCGTTCTTAGTATCTTTCACTTAAGGTTACCCGCAGTCCTTTGTGTCCGATTTCATGCACCCGTTGTTATAAAAAGATAGGTGTTGCGCTAGAAACCACAAGTCAAAAGCCTATTTTTTAATGAATAGTCTAGTATAGATTATGGGAGGTATATCGACCAAAACAATCATGGAACTCGCTCTCCGTGAGTAGATATAAGCGACTAAAGTTAAAGATCAAATATTTTTTCTGAAACTTCCGATATTACAACGTTCTTGTCGATTCATTATCCACTTATAATACTCAAAACTTAGTATAAACCTAGTACGTTAATAGCAAAGACGATGTGTCAATTTATTTCTGTTGTTAATATCGCTGACGGTCGCTGAGGATAGAAAGAGCAAACTCACCCGAAAACGTTGTTGTCACTTGTCTGACCCGGTTCTTAGTGTTCGACCCGGTTCCAAGTATCCGAATACCCGGCGTGTAATAGCTAATCTATGAAAATAATTAAAATATCTGTTCTGGCGTTACAATATTCTTCTGTGGTTTACTGATGCATAAATTATATTAAAAACTGGCGTTGAAAGATTCTTATGTGGCAGTTTACTGAAGTATATATTACAAATATTTTCGTAAAATTAACTGGTGCTGTTGTGTGTTCAAATGAGAACAGAGTATATAATTACGTTTATACAACATTTCTTGAATTCAATTGTGTAGAATCAACATAAAGATCATATTAAGCGTTACCTAACTCACATTGGCGATTCAAGATGGGGCGTTTAGACCTTTCGTTAGGAAATTTAAGAAACCCGTTAAAATCGACCATAAAATCGGCAAAAATTAGGCTAAAACCCCTTTAAAAATCTATGGATCCACACAGTGCCGGATTTAGATAAAGAGAGGCCCTAGGTTAATCCACATGTGAGGCCCCTCTCAATTCCACATCTTGACGACTGGAGGAGGATGGAAGTGTGTTTAATCAATTTCAATACAGGTGATGATGATGAGGGCTGTTTAAAATTATGTAATATTCTTAAATGGAGTGCAGCTGTGCAGGAAAATTACTGAACGGTTGATTAGAAAGTACAGTACGTTATGACATCATAAGTGTGAAAGTCCAATAACAGTGTTAAAAATATTATACACCTTGACCGGAGGCCCTCTAAATTTTGAAGCCCTAGGCTTCAGCCTATCGAGCCTATAGGTAAATCCGGAACTGCGATCATTCACATCTGATTCGCAGGAAGTACATGATTCACCTTATTAACATTGATGACCGAGTCGCAAATTTTAGAATTCGGAAATAAGTTCTGAAAACTTAAGCATTTCAACCTTTCCCTTGCGAGATTCGACGCGGAAAGAAAACATCTCTTTTTCACAAGGGAGGATATTGAAGCGGAGAGAGGCTTACAAAGATCTTAATAGCATATATTGTTAGTTTTCCATGACTTTCTTTTATTTCAAAGTCATATTAACCATACATTGTATTTTAGAAGGGGCGTTCCGTTTAAATGCGTGCTTGTTTTGTAATGTGTCCGTTCGTTCCCGTAATATTTATTATATATACCCCCACCGACATACAAAGTTCAAGATCATCATCTTAGAATTAATATTCCAAGCTACGAATTACGACCTTGACCGTGTACGCAAATATATTAACTTGCATCCGGTCTCATACAAGTCACGGTCAATCGTAATTACTCGGCCATTCTCGCTACCCTGCAAATAACCTCGTAGGTACATAGTAGAAATTCTTCTTAAATTGTTTGCCGGAAGTTAAGCTAGGTTAAGCCGCACAAAACTATAGTCCACGAAAATCCAATATGGAAGACATACTAAGTAAAATCTAATCATGCAAAACTAATTAAAACTTTAATTGAAATATAGAAAATTGCTTAAAATATAACTTTATCAAACTTTCATGTAACTGACATGTGAAATGTAGTGCGATTTATACGCCTAATGCATACGAGGTTATTTGCAGGGTAGCGAGAATGGCCGAGTAGTTACGATTGAGTCACGGTTAGGGTTAGGGTTATTTATATCTTGAGGTTCTAGGGAACATGAAGCGTTTAAATTTCTGGCACTCACTTGCCTGTCATACCAAACTGGAGACCTAAGTATATCTTGATATATGAATCATTATGATTGATGGTACGGTTGCCATATGTACCAGTTGGATCAATTGCCTCGGCTGAAGGTTCAGATACGCAAGTTTTAACAGTGTCAGGTGATTTTGACAGACCTGATTTTAGGGGCTGATATACTGAAAGATGGGGTTAAAAAATTCATGATATTAAGCAAAGTTTAGTTGCATTAATGTTTGGATTTCCCCCTACATCCATTATTCAAGTCAAAACTGCAATTCCCCCTTTTCATATAGTCTAGACAACTAAAATTGTTTGAACTGTTGTCTGCATTATATTTGAACCAGTGTTTTAAGTTTTTGACTAACATTTTCTTGTGAATATTTCTTCGTTTTAGCGTATTTCTTCATTCTTGTAGGTTAATATTCAATACATTTCCTTTAGAGAATTAAAAGAAAAAAGGTACGAATATATTGCCTAGATCCGGAATGCGTAGCCTTTGTCCATTGTTCCGTTCGGCTCATCTCAGTCTTTTTAATCCGGCCTAAATTGTCTGCTACGTCGGCTTTGTCGAAAAAATAATTTAACGCTGAAGAAGACGAACAGATTTAATTTGATCCAAAAATATCCCTCCCCTCTGAAAATCGTATGTTCGTCCCTTTGAGATTATCAGGGAATTAAAGACGTTTACTATTTCTTCATTTAAGTGAATGAAAAATCCGTCATACAAGTACAAATTCAAACAAATATTCAAGAAAATTGGTCAACCTAAAGCTTTTGATCCTTCTTTTGTATTCGGCTAACTTTTACTTTGTTGCTGTTCTTACTTGAACGATGAAAGTGAAAAATAACCCATCTCTGTCGGACTATCGGACTGTCGGACCAGCGGAATGTCGGACTATCGGGCTGTCGTGTTATAGCTACGCTCCCCTCCAGACTCATCTACAGGTACAAATCTATATTATACACACGCCAGACTCATCTACAGGTACAAATCTGTATTATACACACTTCAGACTCATCTACAGACCACCTGTACAAATCTGTATTCATCGTATAAAATACACACAGTGCAATTTTACTGAATTCTGCCAATTCTGAACAAAATTTATTTTAAGAAGGTTGTCAATCTTTAAATAAATATATTACAAATAACCTTAATCATTACAAAATATATCAATAGATCAAAACAAAAAATTATGTCTACCATTGAAAGCCAGGGAGCATAATTTAAATTCAAATTGAACAAACCCGTTACAGTCGGGAAGCCACGCACAGATTCCGTACCTCCAACAATGCAAAGTCAAATCCCGAAATCAAGGGACGTAACTCTATTTTTTTTAGACATGACGCTTTACGAGTGAGCGGCCATGAATTGTTTACGTCGACACCCCATGTGTTTTTACTGAATATCTTCATAAATAAAACTGAAAGAAGTATTCATTTTTATTCATCCATTTTTTAAATAAAATTGTAACGTGACTGACGCGTGAATACGTGTATTTATGATATCGTTTGCTTGAAATCAACGTTGGAACTCGGGATACCGCTGCTGATGAAATGTTGTAAAAAAAAAATGGCGCTAAAAATAGACTCTTTTACTAAGTGGAACAATTGCATCCCATTGGCTGTTTATTAATAAATTTGGTAAAAATAGCTAGAATCACGTATTAGAGTATGGATTATTTGCATATTTCCCCATCATTCGTCACTAGAATTCCATATTTGGATGTAAACAAGAAGCACTATATTTCGAGATTCTAACCAAATATTTCTGGGTTTTTTCATAGATTGATCGATCTATTAGGATGAAAATGTGACTGTTTCTGTTTAAACACGAAAGAACCACTTGACCAATCATAGCCACACATATATAGAGTCATTTTATTCCAGTTTTAACAACAAATCTTTCATTTTCGTTGACTCGTTCCATGGCATTTATGGACATGTCAAAATATTGACATAATTAATATGAAACCGGCACGGCCTTAAATGCTCGCGCATCTGAAAATTATCTGGCAATTTCATCAAAAGTGTCGAGATTTTTTGGGCCGAGATATATTGGGGACGACTTTTTTTAGGGCCGAATCTAGTCTCATTCAATCGAGCTGTCGTTCCTTTATTCGAGTTATCGTTCCTTACGAGAGAGGGTACGAGACTTCAGGATCACCTTAGCGCTTTATGTTAAGAAGATCTCCATTAGTTGAGTGTGTTAGTGTGTTACCCGGAAACCGGTGTTTACAAAACGTAAGGAACGATAACTCGAATAACAAATACAAAACGTAGATTTTTTTTTTCTTCGACAATATGTTCAGCCATGTTTGTTAAAAAATCCTAAATATACATTTTATACCATAAAGAGCTCGCTTAAGCTCGCATAATATGAAACCGGCATGGCCTTAAATGCTCGCGCATCTGAAAATTATCTGGCAATTTCATCAAAAGTGTCGAGATTTTTTGGGCCGAGATATATTGGGGACGACTTTTTTTAGGGCCGAATCTAGTCTCATTCAATCGAGCTGTCGTTCCTTTATTCGAGTTATCGTTCCTTACGAGAGAGGGTACGAGACTTCAGGATCACCTTAGCGCTTTATGTTAAGAAGATCTCCATTAGTTGAGTGTGTTAGTGTGTTACCCGGAAACCGGTGTTTACAAAACGTAAGGAACGATAACTCGAATAACAAATACAAAACGTAGAATTTTTTTTTCTTCGACAATATGTTCAGCCATGTTTGTTAAAAAATCCTAAATATACATTTTATACCATAAAGAGCTCGCTTAAGCTCGCATAATATGAAACCGGCATGGCCTTAAATGCTCGCGCATCTGAAAATTATCTGGCAATTTCATCAAAAGTGTCGAGATTTTTTGGGCCGAGATATATTGGGGACGACTTTTTTTAGGGCCGAATCTAGTCTCATTCAATCGAGCTGTCGTTCCTTTATTCGAGTTATCGTTCCTTACGAGAGAGGGTACGAGACTTCAGGATCACCTTAGCGCTTTATGTTAAGAAGATCTCCATTAGTTGAGTGTGTTAGTGTGTTACCCGGAAACCGGTGTTTACAAAACGTAAGGAACGATAACTCGAATAACAAATACAAAACGTAGAATTTTTTTTTCTTCGACAATATGTTCAGCCATGTTTGTTAAAAAATCCTAAGTATACATTTTATACCATAAAGAGCTCGCTTAAGCTCGCATAATATGAAACCGGCACGGCCTTAAATGCTCGCGCATCTGAAAATTATCTGGCAATTTCATCAAAAGTGTCGAGATTTTTTGGGCCGAGATATATTGGGGACGACTTTTTTTAGGGCCGAATCTAGTCTCATTCAATCGAGCTGTCGTTCCTTTATTCGAGTTATCGTTCCTTACGAGAGAGGGTACGAGACTTCAGGATCACCTTAGCGCTTTATGTTAAGAAGATCTCCATTAGTTGAGTGTGTTAGTGTGTTACCCGGAAACCGGTGTTTACAAAACGTAAGGAACGATAACTCGAATAACAAATACAAAACGTAGAATTTTTTTTTCTTCGACAATATGTTCAGCCATGTTTGTTAAAAAATCCTAAGTATACATTTTATACCATAAAGAGCTCGCTTAAGCTCGCATAATAAATACATTTTAGAAATAAAAAGGTCTGCATTATAATGTATGATCTTGTCATGCAGAGAATGGTGAACGATTATGTTAAATTCACTCTAGATTAACATGGCATAGCATAAGGCTACATATTTAGTTCATGTCAAGCATTTACACCCCCCCCCCCTTTTTTTTTTCATTTTCAGTCTGTTTTCCTGAAATACTTATTGATGTGTGTACATGCTACTTTTCAGTGCCAATGGTATTGACAACCTCCAGTTTTAGTTAGTTTTAGATCATTGTAGGTAGATATATATATATACAGACTGGACATGGGATGTTTATTTTTTTTTAACAAGAGTCTAAAGATACCAAAGGGGCAAAGTTACAGATTCTATTAAATAAAATGGATGTTTATTTTCTGTTAGTTTCAGATTCTATGAGTATAAATGCAAAGTTTCCTGTGATGTTTATTGGTTGAATATTTGAATAAATAAAAATAAGAATATATGATAAGTCTTATATATATATTCATACAGGTTTGAAAATCAATATATATATGGTTTTTTTCTTCTAAAATATCCATGAAGTAAAAAAAATGGACCAGCATTCCAATTATTTTTAAAGTACATCATCAAACAAATGCCATGAGTTTTCAAGACACCTTGTGTCATAAATTATAATAAAGTCATTCAGAAAAGAACTTTTTGATTGTGTAATTTGTGAAACTTCATCTGAAAGTCAAAAGGTTTATTTCAATTTCAATTGAAAACCAGGACTTGTCTTAAACATTTCAAGAATGAATTAAATTTCTGTAAAGAATTTGGCTCAGAAGATAAATTATATTGTGGTACATATTGTTATAACAGTTGTAACACATTTTCTAGGTCAGAAAGTGGAGCTGAAACAAGATCTCAAACTTTTCAATTTCTTATAGATATATTGAACCAGAACCAAGTTGTTGAACAAGTTTCTACAGACATTTAGACCTGTATACACTCCAACATGTTGTTGAATTTGTTATTCATGCTTTTTTTTAGATGAAAAGGTACTTATGTTGCCTGTTGTTTATGAGAAATATAATTATCTTTTATCTATGAATATTAATGCCGAAATTTATAAAAAAAAAATTACAGAAAAGAATTTTTCAAAATGTGCCCATTTATTAACTTTTTTCCAGTCATTGGAACAAATAAAATAATTTTTTTAACTTCAATTTTAAACAATATTAACCAATACTTGGTTATTTTGCCAACAGAAAACATATTCATTCTATTCTAGTTATTTAATTTACTTAGTGAAATTTGGAATTCTGGTTTGTTCTTTCATGTGAATGCAAGTATTCTGTATGTGTCTTAAAATTATGTGAATGGTAGTCATTCAATATGCTCTTTTATGTGAATGCTAGTTATTCTGTATGTGTCTTTTATGTGAATGCTAGTCATTTTGTGTCTGTATTTTATGTGAATGCTATAGTCATTCTGTTTGTGAATGTCATGGTAGAAAAATTATTGCAATCTAAGTATCCATATTTGTAAATGCTGGTAATTTTGTGAATGTCCTGGAGAAAGAATTATTGCAACCTAAGTACTCATATTTGTAAATGCTGGTCATTTTGTGAATGTCAAGGGGAAAGAATTGTTACAACTTGACCACCCATATATGTTATAAAAGCTAGTTTGTAGTTGTGTCAAACACATGAATATTCCAAATACATTGATATTTACATTGTGAGATAAACATGAAACTTGGTAGCTTTCATTCAGATAATAAAATTTCCTAATTTCAAGAAAAATATTTGCTTACACTGATTTTTTTTTAATTTGCCTTGATATAATAGGAAAGGTTAAGATATCTGAATACAATTTTTTATGCCCCTTTTTGTCTCAAGGTTTCACTTTTTTTTTAGATTTTAAAAAAATTATTAATTTTGTTACATGTTTTTTTTTTTTATAATATTTTCATATTTTTTCAATTTGCTTAATTTTTGTTTACATGCTTTTATTTTTCCACACATGTATTTCTTTCTATTTATCTTGTACCTGTTGTATTGAAATTAAATTAAATTGAAATTATTAATTGTTGTACATTCCCTGTGCAAATCTAGTATCATAGATGATTTTTTTTTAAATTTAAAGTGATAATAAATAGTAATTCCCCAGTCTAAATTACAAAATGCACAATGTCTAAAACAATATTGCAATACAAATAATTCAATTAAACTGAAAAATACGGTATTAATACAAGAAAATTAAAAAAAGACATAGACACCCCTTTCCCAAATGAAATATACTCTTTCGGATGTACGCTTAGGTGTCGTTTATTGTTGATGTTAAGAAACACCACCGATGTGTTCCGAAAGACAATGAATTTCGATGTTTGGCAAATGGTCGATTCGATCAAGGTGGGTGTAGGGCTAAGTGGAACAATTGCATCCCACAAGACATTGACACTAGTTGTCGGTATGACAATGATCCTAGATGATTTCCTCAGGTATTGTATGTTACAGAAAGCCATCTTATTGTTTTAATTAAATGTTCTCTTTTAAATAGAACCACCTTGACATTTGTTTTGAAATTGAGTCCACTTCAAGTAGCAAAATTCGATGTTTGTACACAATATAAATAAAAACTGAAGTGATACAATAAATTTCTATTTATCCATAGACATCTTCCGTATATTTTAATTGATTTCAAGCATAAATATTTATTGTAAACCGACGTATTTTAAGCGAAGGGTTGAACGTCATTTTTCATCAAAAATGAAGCGAAAGTCACGTGACTGGGACTTGACTTTGGAGCTCTCCTGTCACGCTGGCTGTCCTACTGGTTACATCACATGGGCTTGTTACGATTTTTTTGTTATCCCTCAACTAAAAAAAATCGTAACAAGCCCTGTGGTTATATCTGGAAAAAAAGTTTTTCCTCCCTTAAGTTCTCTATCATTTTTTATATTAATATGTCATTGTGTACGGTAAAACAAACTTTTTGAAATTATTTCGTTTTAATGCCTTTCGGAAAATAAAATCATATTCAAAGTAGAAAATGTATGACTGTTTTGAGTCGAACTGAATTTTGACTCTTATTACTCCCAGATCTAACAAAATTGTCCCTCTTTCCCTTTTTAAAGTCATAAAAACAATAATAAAATGTCCATTATTAAGAGTTACGGCTATTTTTCTTACTATATAGCCCTAACATACGTACAAAAATATTAATTCTGCAAATATGTTCACTTGGTCACACGTAATTTGTGTCATTTCCGAACAGACTTGAAAAAAATGACAAATGTGCGGGAAAAGGTAGATAACCTTACGCTATACGTCGTGTGATAACTTGAACATTTCTTCTCTACTTCTACTTCCAAGACTGTTAAGACTTTTATTACACTCTGACAGTATACACTGTTACAAGAAGATGACAATAGAATACACAATACATAGTGTAGGTAGAACAGATGATTTTTAAACTTCAAAGTCAGATCACGATATATCGTTGGCTATAGATACTAGTAATAATGTAAAGTCAGATCACGATATATCGTGGTTATAGATACTAGTAATAATGTAAAGTCAGATAACGATATATCGTGGTTATAGATACTAGAAATAATGTAAAGTCAGATCACAATATATAGTGGCTATAGATACTAGTAATAATGTAAAGTCAGATCACGATATATCGTGGTTATAGATGCTAGTAATAATGTAAAGTCAGATCACGATATATCGTGGTTGTAGATACTAGTAATAATGTAAAGTCAGATAACGATATATCGTGGCTATAGATACTAGTAATAATGTAAAGTCAGATCACGATATATCATGGCTATAGATACTAGTAATAATGTAAAGTCAGATCACGATATATCATGGCTATAGATACTAGTAATAATGTAAAGTCAGATCACGATATATCGTGGCTATAGATACTAGTAATAATGTAAAGTCAGATCACGATATATCGTGGTTATAGATATTAGTAATAATGTAAAGTCAGATCACGATATATCGTGGCTATAAATACTAGTAATAATGTAAAGTCAGATCACGAAATATCGTGGTTATAGATACTAGTAATAATGTAAAGTCAGATCACGATATATCGTTGGCTATAGATACTAGTAATAATGTAAAGTCAGATCACGATGTATCGTGGTTATAGATACTAGTAATAATGAAAAGTCAGATCACGATATATCGTGGTTATAGATACTAGTAATAATATAAAGTCAGATCACAATATATCGTTGGCTATAGATACTAGTAATAATGTAAAGTCAGATCACGGTATATCGTGGTTATAGATACTAGTAATAATGTAAAGTCAGATCACGATATATCGTGGCTATAGATACTAGTAATAATGTAAAGTCAGATCACGATATATCGTGGCTATAAATACTAGTAATAATGTAAAGTCAGATCACGATATATCGTGGCTATATATACTAGTAATAATGTAAAGTCAGATCACGATATATCGTGGCTATAGATAATAGTAATAATGTAAAGTCAGATCACGATATATCGTGGTTATAGATACTAGTAATACTGTAAAGTCAGATCACGATATATCGTGGCTATAGATACTAATAATAATGTAAAGTCAGATCACGATATATCGTGGTTATAGATACTAGTAATAATGTAAAGTCAGATCACGATATATCGTGGCTATAGATACTAGTAATAATGTAAAGTCAGATCACGATATATCGTGGCTATAAATACTAGTAACAATGTAAAGTCAGATCACGATATATCGTGGCTATAGATAATAGTAATAATGTAAAGTCAGATCACGATATATCGTTGGCTATAGATACTAGTAATAATGTAAAGTCAGATCACGATGTATCGTGGTTATAGATACTAGTAATAATGAAAAGTCAGATCACGATATATCGTGGTTATAGATACTAGTAATAATGTAAAGTCAGATCACAATATATCGTGGCTATAGATACTAGTAATAATGTAAAGTCAGATCACGATATATCGTGGTTATAGATACTAGTAATAATGTAAAGTCAGATCACGATATATCGTGGTTATAGATACTAGTAATAATGTAAAGTCAGATCACGATATATCGTGGTTATAGATACTAGTAATAATGTAAAGTCAGATCACGATATATCGTGGTTATAGATACTAGTAATAATGTAAAGTCAGATCACGATATATCGTGGCTATAGATACTAGTAATAATGTAAAGTCATATCACGATATATCGCGGCTATAGATACTAGTAATAATGTAAAGTCAGATCACGATATATCGTGGCTATAGATACTAGTAATAATGTAAAGTCAGATCACGATATATCGTGGTTATAGATACTAGTAATAATGTAAAGTCAGATCACGATATATCGTGGCTATAGATACTAGTAATAATGTAAAGTCAGATCACGATATATCGTGGTGTTTCCTTCTGCCATAAGTTATACTGATGCTTCCCGAGTACCATCTGGTACACTTATTGTCAAAATGGACATTATAAGTTGGTGATTATAACTACAAAATACACATTCCTGCAACATTAACTTGGTATTTGCTTTGCATTGCTGATACATTTTAGGCACTTAGTTTGGCTAGAACAGAACCATATTTTACCATCTTATTGGTTATATGATGGTTTTTTTTATAGGTTTGCCCTTAAATATGGGGAATGTGTAAGATCCAGCACATCGAACAATGTTACTACAGAAAAGGATTATCTTCCTTTGTATATAGTACTGGCTTGTATATTTGGAGGGATAGCAATGATAGTTGTGATAGCTTGTTTATACACAAGATCTGCTAGAGGTCATGCCAGAAGTCGTCGTCGTCGAGGGATACGACATGATGGTGGAGATGGTGGTGGGGGCTGGGATGGCGATGGTGGTGGTGGTGGATATGGCGGCGATGGTGGGGTGGTGGATATGGCGGTGATGGTGGCGGTGGTGGAGGAGGTGGTGGTGGGGAGGTGAAGACGGAGGCGGAGGTTGATGATTTATTATATATCGTAGGACAGATGACATTATATCGCATGATCATTGTAATATTCATTAATAAAAACTATGTCATATAGCTGTTACACATGTACCTTCATATTGTGAATTATGACACAACAGTTGACACATCTATTATGTTATAAGTATTGATTTATTGTCAGTAAAGACTTTTGATGAACATTTTGTATATCAAATTATAAACATGTACACTGTCTTACAGCAATTGCAATGTTATACCTTAGTCCCCATCGTGGTCGTAATCGTATGGTAGTTGGATTTACAACTACATATGCAATGAGTGTCTATCACCACTAAAGTTGTGAGTTCCAATTCCGCTCATGGTGAGGAGTACTCGATACAACAGTATGTGATAAAGTTTGTCAGTGACTTCCGGCAGGTCGGTGGTATTCTCTGGTTTCCTCCACCAATAAAACTGACCGCCACGATATAAATGAAATATTGTTGAATGTGGCGTTAAACACCATAACCATAACTCCTAATCATTAGTCTCCCACTACTAGTCACTAACATCCGGAATCCAATCATTCATTCATTACATTAATTCCTAAAAGAGATAATGTTTACATAATATATAAATAAATAAATAATTACAAAGTCATTGTTTATTCAAATGTTCGGATAATAAAGAAGCAGAATGATAAATGTAGATTCTCCTTCAGTTGCCCGTGGGTTACGATATTTCTCCACTCAAGAGAGTTAAATTTAAAATTTTAACCACAAGCCGTCAGGCGAGTGATTAAATTTTTTTATTTAACTCTCGATATGTTTGTTTGTGTCTTTTTCTTTACATATTTGGGATGTTTACACCATTTCATTTGTGACACAGAAATTCCGTAACGATTAGCCAAGCATTGGTTGCGACGGAGTATTGGTGGTACAAATTATATGTCAGAAATCATATTGTCGCCTTCATGAAATGGTTGAAGATTATAATTTCTTTCCACGAACAGATTCCAGATATCTTAGCAAATAGCTTTTGAATTTATTTATTCCACTTCCGTAATTGGCTTCTTGGTGAAGGTTTTTGGGACCAGTAAATGTTTAGCTTCCTCCAGGAGCGATTTAACATTCGCTTAGTGGGAATGTTTGTTGTCCAATATTTTCTACTTTTGTGTGTTTTACTGTGTTTACTGTTGTTGTTGTTTTGTTGGATCGTGGCTTAACTAAGATATAACTTCTTGTCCTCAATAAACGTTAGAGAATACCAAAGGAGCACACTATGTGTTGGACACCACTATGCGCAAACAAACACAAATAACGTAAATAAAATATGAGCCCTACTACAAACAACTGGAGGTGAAGACATCGTGTTCATGCGGAAATCGCAACAGACATCACAACAATGAACTTAGAACATAAACATACATAATAGTGGACGTATACTTGTATTTAGCATATTCCTGAAACGTTCCAGTCGTCTCCTCTTTTCGTGCTTTATTACTCTTGTAAGACTTTCAGATGTTTGCATCTCTCAGGCTTACGTTTATGATCTACAAAACATGACACCAAAAACTAACGATTAATCAAGATGAACCCTACAAAAACCCGGAGGGTCGACAATTACTGCTCCACTAGTGGCACCAGTCGTTTTACTATTAAATGTAATATGGATATCGAGTTGGACACCAGTATACGTAAATGAATACAAACAACATAAATAGAAAAAGCAAATGTGGTAGTGAAAACTGTATATTTGAAGCATCCACATCGTAACAATGTACAGTCCCTAAATGTCAAATGTCAAGATTAATACACACGTATTCATAATCGTGTATTTGTGTTTGTGAATTGTTTTTTTTTCTTTTTTGTTTGTTTTGTTATTCTTAGTTTTCTTTGTTTTTTATTTATTCAATATATTATTGTTACTTTTCGGTTAAAAACGTCGACACAAAAGTACATTTTCTCCATTTAATCACATCCTAGCTTAGCTATATTTGTTTTTTTTAATTTAAATGTAATTCATTGAAAATTATATTGATATCCGTAAACTATCTTTGTGCACGATAGGGAATGTCCCTGTATCAGTCATTACATATTCCCACCAATCATTAGTAATGCATGTTTAAATATTTGATTACATAAATACGTCTGAAAATATCAACACCGTAACAGATAGATTTTTTTGTATTTTTGTTTCTCTCTCTCTGTGGATTTGAACCCACGCCATTTATACACTTCAGTACATATTCGCTTGGCATGACGACGAAGCATTTAACTCCCTCGGCCAAATCCACTGGTTAATTATAAACGCACACGCCTTAAATATTATTCCCATCTACAATATTTATATTGTGACCCGAGGGACGGCCATTAAGGTTAAGTTTTTCTTCCGTATTCAGTATCATAGGTTACTACAAATAATCAACGAACTATGATGTGAAATTTTCTAGCTTAATATTTAATATTCGACAAAATACTGCCACTCACGTGCCTTCTATTCCGCGATTTTGAGAGCTAATACTAATATGATATATACATTCATTACAATATTCAGAGAAACATCATGTTTTCCTGTCACTGTATTTGCCAGGAATAACACCAGTGTACTATAATCATTGTACTGGTGCTAAACAGATCATCTACTTATATATTGTGTAATATGTTTTTCCACAGATCTTCCAGCACACTGGGACTGGTCTCTAAGAAAGTTTGTGGAAAACTTACTATAAATATAGTTATAAAAAATACAACACATTTTTTTTTATAGAAAATACCTCGAATTTCAAAACAAATCTTTGACTTTCTTATGTTTGTATATCATACAAAGAGTATCTAATTACTTATTGAATTTTGTTTAAAATATTACATTGGAAAATATTAAAAAAAATTCCACAGTAAAATTCAATAAATATTTCTACATCCACTAACTAGCTATTTTTATAAACTTGTTTATTTCGCAATGTATATATATCCTGTTATTTTCCGATCTTTAAGATCAAGACATGGATGATCTACTACTAATGCAGTATATATAAATACACAAAATATATACACATGTAGTTATTTTACATAAAGAACTGAGATTGATCAAAACAAGTTGAATTAATTTGATAATACAACTTTAACACATATTTACAGGAAAATGTGAAGAAATGTCAATCGTTTTTAATGTACTAGTTATTTTATTGACAGCCTCAACATACAATTTCTGTCAAATTTCTACATGTCTAGATAAATGGACTGGATCATTGTTGCCAAGACCACGTGATCAAAGTGGTGAATGTGGACGTTATTGTAAAGACACATGGATATGTGATCCCTGTAACGAAATCTCTAATACAACAGGTACTTTATCCTCATTTTGTGTAAATTATGATGTTTCTTTGATAATAATACTCGGAAAAAACTGCGAATTCAACTTATTTAAATAAGTTAAACCATCTAAATGTATTGATGCATTTAAGATATTGTTCAAATGGTCAAATATGTTTTTAAACAAATGTAGCCTGGGGTGAGTTCTGTAATTTTACTTATGATGGGCTGTTTCCAATAGAAATGACAAAAAAAACTTTAAAAATTTTTTAAAATTAAACTTCTTAATTCTTTATTGACCAAAGTACATAAATACTATATAGCAAATAGTTCATGGCACTGAGGGTCATATGGCAGTATTTGGACCGGTCCATATACTGCCATATGACCCGAAGTGACATGAATTATTTGCTATATTATACTTTTATCTAAAATAATGCAGGTACCTGGCCGGTCCATATACTACCGGTCAATATACGAAAATAGTGACCGGCTGCGCTAGACAAGTAGGGAAAATAAAAACGTAAAGTGTAATATAGGCATATAGTTATATTACATTGCAGATAATACTATATTACTTATATACTTACGTCTAATAAGATTTTTGTTATCATTGACATATTTCGTCTAATACACATTGAAGTGTGTAAAGCCAACTGGATTTTTCAAATAGATAAGCAATAGATTTTATTTAAAGGAAAGTAAACAAAATAAAAAATAACAGCAAATTCGTAAATACTTAAGTTATAAAATCCATCTGAGTTGGAATTATATTTGTCTTTTCATTGTCATAAAGTGAGAAGTACATCATAACATTTTTGTAGCAGAGAAAAATGCACAAGAAATTCTTTAGCCTTGCCTCAAAAAATGAACAAATAAAATTAGGGCAAAATACTACCAAATGTTTGAAAAATTAACACAATCTGATCACTTAAAAGAAGAATGGAGTTGATACATTGACATACAATTAAATATTCAATGATCAAAAAACGATTTTTGTCTAGTGTTGCACTCCTGACAATGATGCATTACTTCAAAAAATGAACAAAATATAATGCAAGATATGAACATTTTAAAAATATAATACCTACATACTAAAACAAATATTCTACCATCATTTCAGTACCATCCATATACAATATGGTATCTATAATGCTAAATATATGCCAATTTTGACCCTTATTTGTCTTGATTATTACAGTTTTTATGACATATATTATTCAAAAACTTATTAAAATAGGATAAAAATGGTTTAACTTTGAAGGCAATATCTAAGGCAACTGAAAAATACTAAGAAATTATTTGGACAACTTTTAATTTTAAGCATATTGTATAGTATCCGGGATTCGATAGTAACCTCGATTTCGATAGGTCGGCATGTTTAGTTGTCATTCGGAACACCGTGACGTCCCCAACCGGAAATCATCGATAGTAAAGCGTCTGTAGTTACTGACTCGAGAATACTACAAATGTTCAACAAAAATGCCATTCAGAGAGGTAAGCAATAAAATTACTACAAGCAACTGCCCAAAATGCCTTGTTCACTATTCCCATTTCTGTCTCCACATAATTGTTATTTTTCTTAGCAAATACAACAACGTACTCGACTCCAAATCCCAGTATTTGTCGTCTGTTACATTGTCTGCAAATATCTAAAAATAGAAGCATAGGGACTTCCATACTGGGGAAAAAATCTATCGAAAGCCGGTAGTGACACATTACACCATGTTTTAAAAATGATTAAAAAGCATATATTTGATTAAATTTTTAACATTTAAAATTCTATTAAAAAAATGTAATATATTTATAGCTATTCACCCAGAAATTAAGAAAAAGAAAGACATTCAATTACCAGTTATCAGCTATAAGAAATTATATATCTATCTGCTGATTAAAACATAAAATAAAAATTATATATGGTAAAATTTCTGTTAAATTTTCATGTAAAAAAAATATATCTTTTTTTGTTGACAGTTTTTAATCAAAGTTTTTCTGACCGTTTCTGTGTTTTAATGAATTTAATTTTGAACAAATATTATGGTAAAGACATTGGATAATGGCTTACCATAAATCGAAACTATCAACGGATATATCTCCCCTATCGAATCGAGGTTACCCTGTTTCTGGTTCAGTTGAGATTATTACCAAATTTGAAAGGTAAGCTATTTATTTATTTCTTATCAGAATTCTTTGAAAAATTGATATGTTTTAATCTAATACATGTGTTTTAATATAATGTTAACTTTTCTTTATTTAAGTCTCGTATATTATCACAAATAGAAAAAAAATCCGTTACGCTATCGAATCCCGGACACGACAGGATACTGCTCTAACTATTAATTGCTTTTGTTGCAAAAATTGTTGCACTCCTGACAATAGCTATTGATACATTATGACATGAACAATCATTCAAGTGATATTATATTGTGGTAATAAATGTTTTTGTCTTTTCTGTTCTTGTACTTGTCCAATTCCTTTTTCATTTTTGGGTCATTTTTTTTAGCTTATCTCTCAGTTGTTTGCTGCGAAGGGTAGAAGTCTTAATATTAGCTCCTTATTTATCTGTGCTCTTTTTGTTTGTATCACTCAGTCAACCTACAGATTTCCTTACTGGTGGTAGCTTTACAATCAACTTCATGTTTTCCAATTTAGTCAGTTGTTTGCTGCGAAGGGTAGAAGTCTTAATATTAGCTCCTTTTTTATCTGTGCTCTTTTTGTTTGTATCACTCAGTCAACCTACAGATTTACTTACTGGTGGTAGCTTTACAATCAACTTCATGTTTTCCAATTTAGTCAATCACAATTCACATCTAAAATTACCTTAAATTAATGTGAACTTTCAAAATATAATAGCAAAGTAATAATTTTGGTTATTTCTTAATTATTAACAAAAGCTTGATGATTAACTTGAAAATGATACAAGATTGAACCAAAAGCCAATCTTGTATTCAACTGATGGAATAAATCAAATATCAAACACCTGTATTTTTGAAATACAATCATAATTATATGTATTTTTTGATGATACATTTCCTCACTGTACCACTGTACCTCTAAGCTTAACAGAACTATTTATGTTACTGAAAAAGAAAACAGTTACTGAAACAAAAAATCATTTAAAATTGTGTTGCACTCCTGACATTAAATAATAGGTTTTGTTTGTTTGATGGTGTTTGTGGCGAACAGTTTTATTGGTGGAGGAAACCACCGACCTGCCGCAAGTCACTGACAAACTTTATCACATAATGTTGTACAGCTCACCCTGGTCGAGATTCGAACTCACAATATCAGTGGTGATAGGCACTGATTGCATAGGTAGTTGTAAATCCAATTACCATGCGATCTGTGAACTGTATAATGTCTTACTAACATATACATGACTATAAACTGTTCTACTGGCTGTTCTAACATGGAATATAAAATAGACATGTAAATCAATTGCAGTTTGACAAGAGTTGTGGCAATGAAAACGACTAATGTTGTACTCCTGACATTTGACTGTAAAACGACTAATGTTGTACTCCTGACATTTGACAGTAAAACGACTAATGTCGTACTCCTGACATTTGACAGTAAAACGACTAATGTTGTACTCCTGACATTTGACTGTAAAACGACTAATGTCGTACTCCTGACATTTGACAGTAAAACGACTAATGTTGTACTCCTGATATTTGACAGTAAAACGACTAATGTTGTACTGACATTTGACAATAAAACGACTAATTTTGTACTCCTGACATTTGACTGTAAAACGACTAATGTTGTACTCCTGACATTTGACAATAAAACGACTAATGTTGTACTCCTGACATTTGACAGTAAAACGACTAATGTTGTACTCCTGACATTTGACAATAAAACGACTAATGTTGTACTCCTGACATTTGACAGTAAAACGAGTAATATTGTACTCCTAACATTTGACAGTAAAACGACTAATGTTGTACTCCTGACATTTGACAGTAAAACGACTAATGTTGTACTGACATTTGACAGTAAAACGACTAATGTTGCACTCCTGACATTTGACAGTAAAACGACTAATGTTGTACTCCTGACATTTGACAGTAAAATGACTAATGTTGTACTCCTAACATTTGACAGTAAAACGACTAATGTTGTACTCCTGACATTTGACAGTAAAACGACTAATGTTGTACTCCTGACATTTGACAGTAACACGACTAATGCTGTACTCCTGACATTTGACAGTAAAACGACTAATGTTGTACTCCTGACATTTGACAGTAAAACGACTAACGTTGTACTCCTGACATTTGACAGTAAAACGACTAATGTTGTACTCCTGACATTTGACAGTAAAACGACTAATGTTGTACTCCTGACATTTGACTGTAAAACGACTAATGTTGTACTCCTGACATTTGACAGTAAAACGACTAATGTTGTACTCCTGACATTTGACAGTAAAACGACTAATGTTGTATTCCTGACATTTGACAGTAAAACGACTAATGTTGTACTCCTAACATTTGACAGTAAAACGACTAATGTTGTACTGACATTTGACAGTAAAACGACTAATTTTGTACTCCTGACATTTGGCAGTAAAACGACTAATGTTGTACTCCTGACATTTGACAGTAAAACGACTAATATTGTACTCCTGACATTTGACAGTAAAACGACTAATGTTGTACACCTGACATTTGACAGTAAAACGACTAATGTTGTACTCCTGACATTTGACAGTAAAACGACTAATGTTGTACTCCTGACATTTGACAGTAAAACGACTAATGTTGTACTGACATTTGACAGTAAAACGACTAATGTTGTACTCCTGACATTTGACAGTAAAACGACTAATGTTGTACTCCTGACATTTGACAGTAAAACAACTAATGTTGTACTCCTGACATTTGACAGTAAAACGACTAATGTTGTACTCCTGACATTTGACAGTAAAACAACTAATGTTGTACTCCTGACATTTGACAGTAAAACGACTAATGTTGTACTCCTGACAGTTGGCAGTAAAACGACTAATGTTGTACTGACATTTGACAGTAAAACAACTAATGTTGTACTCCTGACATTTGACAGTAAAACGACTAATGTTGTACTCCTGACATTTGACAGTAAAACGACTAATGTTGTACTGACATTTGACAGTAAAACGACTAATGTTGTACTGACATTTGACAGTAAAACGACTAATGTTGTACTCCTGACATTTGACAGTAAAACGACTAATGTTGTACCCCTGACATTTGACAGTAAAACGACTAATGTTGTACTCCTGACATTTGACAGTAAAACGACTAATGTTGTACTCCTGACATTTGACAGTAAAACGACTAATGTTGTACTGACATTTGACAGTAAAACGACTAGTGTTGTACTCCTGACATTTGGCAGTAAAACGACTAATGTTGTACCCCTGACATTTGACAGTAAAACGACTAATGTTGTACTCCTGACATTTGACAGTAAAACGACTAATGTTGTACTCCTGACATTTGACAGTAAAACGACTAATGTTGTACTCCTGACATTTGACAGTAAAACGACTAATGTTGTACTGACATTTGACAGTAAAACGACTAATGTTGTACTCCTGACATTTGGCAGTAAAACGACTAATGTTGTACTCCTGACATTTGACAGTAAAACGACTAATGTTGTACTCCTGACATTTGACAGTAAAACGACTAATGTTGTACTCCTGACATTTGACAGTAAAACGACTAATGTTGTACTCCTGACATTTGAATGTAAAACGACTAATGTTGTACTCCTGACATTTGGCAGTAAAACGACTAATGTTGTACTCCTGACATTTGACAGTAAAACGACTAATGTTGTACTCCTGACATTTGACAGTAAAACGACTAATGTTGTACTCCTGACATTTGACAGTGCCCTTGTTTATAAGTTATTAGCAGTTTAATAATTTCTTCTAGAAGTCAACTTTCTTATCATATTGAAAGCTAAGATAGTGTACTTACATTTTGTATATGGAAATTGAAATTTAATTCTTCAAGTTTATGAATAAAGTTTGTTTTGATTTATAAATACAAATCTACTAAAATATTTGTTGCACTCCTGATTCATCTTATTTTCAAAGCCAAGGAACAGAAGAAGAGTTTGAAGATACCAAAGGGGTAATCAGAATCCGTATATCACTCTTAAATAAATACAGTCAATTCTATCACGCGTAAATAAATTAAAAAAAAAGTCAATTTTTTCACTCGTAAATAAAAAGTGTATATACACGAACATCATAAACAACAATAATAAACTGTTTAATATCTCAATATTTTTATAGCGGACAGAATTGATGCTCAGCTTCAGTTTGTCCCAGCAAACGGTATCATCTGCTCACCACCTGTGAATACCTACAAGATTGCGATTGCCATCGTTCCCAGAATGATATACGGGTAAGATGTTAGTGTGTATGCATACTTTAATACATTAATTGTCTTTGTAAATAAAAAAGGGCAGCGTTTCAAATCTGATTTGCTATGAAGAACTATTTTTGAAGGGTTAATCAGTAGTTATAAATCGAAGGACAGACAATACAATGGCCAATAAAAAAACAAGACAAGAGGACTGATCTACAAAACTGTACACAGAAAACTAAAGATCGAGCAATACGAATTGTATTGGCTTAAACCATATCCTTAGTATTGGTGCGATGCATCTATTTGTAAATTATCAAGCTGAACTATTGCACAATGAACCACAGCGGTCTGTAATACAGTAATAATATTTCAACATCCAGTATACCACTGGTATTTAATACAGATGGATGCAGACTCAATCTAACATGTGAACAGACGAAAAAATTGTTAACATAGCGTTTATTTTTTATGAACACTGCGGTAAGTTAACGTTACAAAAACACACACACACATGCACACACGTTAACATGACTTTCACTCTTGTATGTACTAACTGCGTTACTGGTGAATATTTAGTAAAAGGACATCCTCTATATACAGGAACGTGAAAGAAAAAAAACCGGCATTCTCTTCTTTTCTTCAGAAGTTCCTGAATAACATCTCTTATTACGAACAAATCGACATGAAGAAGGACACGATTAATGTCTTTTTAAAACCACGATCACCAAACATAAGAAATAGGTTGTCACAATATCTGGTATTCACCAAGCATAAGAAATATGTTGTCAAAATCTCCAGTATTCACCAAACATCAGAAATATGTTGTCAAAATCTCCAGTATTCACCAAACATCAGAAGTATGTTGTCAAAATCTCCAGTATTTTAATGGTTTTAATTTCAGAGAAGTTTTTGTTAGAATCAGAGTGTTTTGTTCACATTTAAATTTGTTCCTTCCTACAAGATATTTGTATCTACATTGGCCATTCTTGTTCCTTCCTACAAGATATTTGTATCTACATTGGCCATTCTTGTTCCTTCCTACAAGATATTTGTATCTACATTGGCCATTCTTGTTCTTTCCTGCAAGATATTTGTATCTACATTGGCCATTCTTGTTCTTTCCTGCAAGATATTTGTATCTACATTTGCCATTCTTGTTCCTTCCTACAAGATATTTGTATCCACATTGGCCATTCTTGTTCCTTCCTACAGGATATTTGTATCTACATTGGCCATTCTTGTTCCTTCCTACAAGATATATGTATCTACATTGGCCATTCTTGTTCCTTCCTACAAGATATTTGTATCTACATTGGCCATTCTTGTTCCTTCCTACAAGATATTTGTATCTACATTGGCCATTCTTGTTCCGTCCTACAAGATATTTGTATCTACATTAGCCATTCTTGTTCCTTCCTACAAGATATTTGTATATACATTGGCCATTCTTGCTCCTTTTTACAAGATATTTGTATATACATTGGCCATTCTTGTTCCTTCCTACAAGATATTTGTATATACATTGGCCATTCTTGTTCCTTCCTACAAGATATTTGTATATACATTGGCCATTCTTGTTCCTTCCTACAAGATATTTGTATCTACATTGGCCATTCTTGTTCTTTCCTGCAAGATATTTGTATCTACATTTGCCATTCTTGCTCCTTCCTACAATATATTTGTATATACATTGGCCATTCTTGCTCCTTCCTACAAGAAATTTGCGTCTATATTGGCCATTCTTTTATATGAAACACGGAGGGGACATCCACTTATTTATCGGTGTTTGAATTACCAAAAATACTTGTATGACCGCACAATTTCAATAGGCGGAGTGTTAGGCACATAAAACTGATATAACCCCACACTTTTTGTTGAAGTGTCTGTGCCAGGATAAAGGACAGTCATGTGTATGTGTTAAGGGTATAGATAAAGGACAGTCATGTGTATGTGTTAAGGGTATAGATAAAGGACAGTCATGTGTATGTGTTAAGGGTATAGATAAAGGACAGTCATGTGGATGTGTTAAGGGTATAGATAAAGGACAGTCATGTGTATGTGTTAAGGGTATAGATAAAGGACAGTCATGTGTATGTGTTAAGGGTATATATAAAGGACAGTCATGTGTATGTGTTAAGGGTATAGATAAAGGACAGTCATGTGTATGTGTTAAGGGTATAGATAAAGGACAGTCATGTGTATGTGTTAAGGGTATAGATAAAGGACAGTCATGTGTATGTGTTAAGGGTATAGATAAAGGACAGTCATGTGTATGTGTTAAGGGTATAGATAAAGGACAGTCATGTGTATGTGTTAAGGGTATAGATAAAGGACAGTCATGTGTATGTGTTAAGGGTATAGATAAAGGACAGTCATGTGTATGTGTTAAGGGTATAGATAAAGAACAGTCATGTGTATGTGTTAAGGGTATAGATAAAGGACAGTCATGTGTATGTGTTAAGGGTATAGATAAAGGACAGTCATGTGTATGTGTTAAGGGTATAGATAAAGGACAGTCATGTGTATGTGTTAAGGGTATAGATAAAGGACAGTCATGTGTATGTGTTAAGAGTATATATAAAGGACAGTCATGTGTATGTGTTAAGGGTATAGATAAAGGACAGTCATGTGTATGTGTTAAGGGTATATATAAAAGACAGTCATTTGTATGTGTTAAGGGTATAGATAAAGGACAGTCATGTGTATGTGTTAAGGGTATATATAAAGAACAGTCATGTGTATGTGTTAAGGGTATAGATAAAGGACAGTCATGTGTATGTGTTAAGGGTATAGATAAAGGACAGTCATGTGTATGTGTTAAGGGTATAGATAAAGGACAGTCATGTGTATGTGTTAAGGGTATAGATAAAGGACAGTCATGTGTATGTGTTAAGGGTATAGATAAAGGACAGTCATGTGTATGTGTTAAGGGTATAGATAAAGGACAGTCATGTGTATGTGTTAAGGGTATAGATAAAGGACAGTCATGTGTATGTGTTAAGGGTATATATAAAGGACAGTCATGTGTATGTGTTAAGGGTATAGATAAAGGACAGTCATGTGTATGTGTTAAGGGTATAGATAAAGGACAGTCATGTGTATGTGTTAAGGGTATAGATAAAGAACAGTCATGTGTATGTGTTAAGGGTATAGATAAAGGACAGTCATGTGTATGTGTTAAGGGTATAGATAAAGGACAGTCATGTGTATGTGTTAAGGGTATAGATAAAGGACAGTCATGTGTATGTGTTAAGGGTATATATAAAGGACAGTCATGTGTATGTGTTAAGGATATAGATAAAGGACAGTCATGTGTATGTGTTAAGGGTATAGATAAAGGACAGTCATGTGTATGTGTTAAGGGTATATATAAAGGACAGTCATGTGTATGTGTTAAGGGTATAGATAAAGGACAGTCATGTGTATGTGTTAAGGGTATAGATAAAGGACAGTCATGTGTATGTGTTAAGGGTATAGATAAAGGACAGTCATGTGTATGTGTTAAGGGTATATATAAAGGACAGTCATGTGTATGTGTTAAGGGTATAGATAAAGGACAGTCATGTGTATGTGTTAAGGGTATATATAAAGGACAGTCATGTGTATGTGTTAAGGGTATAGATAAAGGACAGTCATGTGTATGTGTTAAGGGTATATATAAAGGACAGTCATGTGTATGTGTTAAGGGTATAGATAAAGGACAGTCATGCGTATGTGTTAAGGGTATAGATAAAGGACAGTCATGTGTATGTGTTAAGGGTATATATAAAGGACAGTCATGTGTATGTGTTAAGGGTATAGATAAAGGACAGTCATGCGTATGTGTTAAGGGTATAGATAAAGGACAGTCATGTGTATGTGTTAAGGGTATATATAAAGGACAGTCATGCGTATGTGTTAAGGGTATAGATAAAGGACAGTCATGTGTATGTGTTAAGGGTATATATAAAGGACAGTCATGCGTATGTGTTAAGGGTATAGATAAAGGACAGTCATGTGTATGTGTTAAGGGTATATATAAAGGACAGTCATGTGTATGTGTTAAGGGTATAGATAAAGGACAGTCATGCGTATGTGTTAAGGGTATAGATAAAGGACAGTCATGTGTATGTGTTAAGGGTATAGATAAAGGACAGTCATGCGTATGTGTTAAGGGTATAGATAAAGGACAGTCATGTGTATGTGTTAAGGGTATATATAAAGGACAGTCATGTGTATGTGTTAAGGGTATAGATTTTGCCTCTGTTTTTACGATTTGTCTATCACATTTTAAGAACTGTTCTGGGAGTGCGGTATATTTTTTTTTCATTTTATCATGTACATCTTCAGAATGACTACCAGTGATGCTAAACGATTTGCTAGTTATTTACGATTTACGGGCTGGAATTATGACGATGGTGATTGTGGTAATGACGTCGCATGTGCTAATGAGATTATACCGAATGGATAACTCGCTCGTTTATTAACAAAGCGAAAGAAGGAGGTAATGTTAGAATACCGAACAACTCATACAAGCCTATCACCAATACGGCGTGGGTTCGCTCCCGGCTTTATAAATTACAAAAAGGGTGCACTCGATTCGCAGCCACAAGTGATAAAGTTTGCCAGTTGCTTGCCCATGGTCGATGGTTCTATTAGGGTAGATTTCTGAAATAAGAATAAATATATTTAAAGAAAACATTAAAATTGTGAAATTTTGGTAAACTAAGAATTTTTATATTTTATCTTATTTTGTGTGTGTGCTTAAATCACGTTATTTTAGTTTTGTTAGCACCACACTAAAGTTAAATAAAGAATAACCAATCTTGTCTATTGAATTAATATAGGTTCCTTTTTTGGCAAATATAATTTTGTATTTTGCTTATCAGGATTTTATGTATAAATAAGATTGATCAATTTATGTTTTTGCTTCAGGTATATACTTCAGCAGGAAGTCAAGCAATTACAATTTTAACATCCGGTTGCATACAGATGATTTTTGAAAAGGCAAAGAAGAAATATTTTTCTGATAGCGATTTTGGTGGCGGAGTTGAATTTATGGTAAAAGAATACAAGTAAGAAAAAAATAAAGTAGTGGTTTGAGTTTTAACTGGGATATTTACATTGATAGTTCAAATTGCCAAATATTTCTTTAAATATTATCACTTAATAAGTATTTCAAAGATATCTGAATGCTTTCTATGTATTGATCAATGTTATGCCACATGTCAGTTCAACATATGTATCTCAAGTGAATTTTGTTATTGAGAAAGAATGATAACCATACATCTTACCATTACTAGTAACGATCTAGCCAACATCTTACCATTACTAGTAACGATCTAGCCACCATCTTAACATTACTAGTAACGATCTAGCCAACATCTTACCATTACTAGTAACGATCTAGCCAACATCTTACCATTACTAGTAACGATCTAGCCAACATCTTAACATTACTAGTAACGATCTAGCCAACATCTTACCATTACTAGTAACGATCTAGCCAACATCTTACCATTACTAGTAACGATCTAGCCAACATCTTAACATTACTAGTAACGATCTAGCCAACATCTTACCATTACTAGTAACGATCTAGCCAACATCTTAACATTACTAGCAATGATCTAACCATACATATTACCATTACTAGTAACGATCTAACCATACATCTTACCATTACTAGTAACGATCTAACCAACATCATACCATTACTAGTAACGATCTAGCCATATATATTACCTTTACTAGTAATGATCTAACCATACATCTTACCATTACTAGTAACGATCTAACCAACATCTTACCATTACTAGTAACGATCTAGCCAACATCTTACCATTACTAGTAATGATCTAACCATACATCATACCATTACTAGTAATGATCTAGCAAACATCTTACCATTACTAGTAACGATCTAACCATACATCTTACCACTAGTAGTTACGATCTATCGATACATCTTACCATTAGTAGTAACGATCTAGCCAACATCTTACCATTAGTAGTTACGATCTAGCCAACATCTTACCATTACAAGTAACGATCTAGCCAACATCCTACCATTACTAGTAACGATCTAACCATACATCTTACCATTAGTAGTTATGATCTAACCAACATCTTACCATTAGTAGTTACGATTTATCCATGCATATTACCATTAGTAGTTATGATCTAGCCATACATCTTACCATTAGTAGTTACGACCTAACCATACATGTTACCAATAGTCGTTACAATCTAACCAACATCTTACCAATAGCAGTTACGATCTAACCAACATCTTACCATTAGTAGTTACGATCTAACAATACATGTTACCAATAGTAGTTACGATCTAACCATGCATCTTACCAATAGTAGTTACGATCTAACCAACATCTTACTAATAGCAGTTACGATCTAACCAACATCTTGCCATTAGTAGTTACGATCTAACCGTACATCTTACCATTAGTAGTTACGATCTAGCCAACATCTTACCATTAGTAGTTACGATCTAGCTATGCATCTTACCAATAGTAGTTACGATCTGGCCACACATCTTACCATTACTAGTTACGATCTAGCCATACATCTTACTATTAGTAGTTACGATCTAACCATACATCTTACCATTTGTAGTTACGATCTAACCAACATCTTACCATTAGTAGTTACGATCTAGCCATGCATCTTACCAATAGTAGTTACGATTTGGCCATGCATCTTACCGTTAGTAGTTACGATTTGACCAACATCTTACCATTAGTAGTTACGATCTAGCCATATATCTTACCATTGGTAGTTACGATCTGGTCATACATCTTTCCATTAGTAGATACGATCTAACCAACATCTTACCATTAGTAGTTACGATCTAACCATACATCTTTCCATTAGTAATTACGATCTAACCAACATCTTACCATTAGTAGTTACGATCTAACCATACATCTTACCATTAGTAGTTACGATCTAACCATACATGTTACCAATAGTAGTTACGATCTAACCATACATCTTACCATTAGTAGATACGATCTAACCATACATGTTACCATTAGTAGTTACGATCTAACCATACATGTTACCAATAGTAGTTACGATCTAACCATACATGTTACCATTAGTAGATACGATCTAACCATACATCTTACCATTAGTAGTTACGATCTAACCATACATCTTACCATTAGTAGATACGATCTAACCAACATCTTACCATTAGTAGATACGATCTAACCATACATCTTACCATTAGTAGATACGATCTAACCAACATCTTACCAATAGTAGTTACGATCTAACCATACATGTTACCATTAGTAGATACGATCTAACCATACATGTTACCATTAGTAGATACGATCTAACCATACATGTTACCATTAGTAGTAACGATCTAACCATACATCTTACCAATAGTAGTTACGATCTAACCATACATGTTACCATTAGTAGATACGATCTAACCAACATCTTACCATTAGTAGTTACGATCTAACCAACATCTTACCAATAGTAGTTACGATCTAACCACACATGTTACCATTAGTAGATACGATCTAACCAACATCTTACCATTAGTAGATACGATCTAACCAACATCTTACCAATAGTAGTTACGATCTAACCATACATGTTACCATTAGTAGATACGATCTAACCAACATCTTACCATTAGTAGTTACGATCTAACCAACATCTTACCATTAGTAGTTACGATCTAACCATACATCTTACCATTAGTAGTTACGATCTAACCATACATGTTACCAATAGTAGTTACGATCTAACCATACATGTTACCATTAGTAGATACGATCTAACCAACATCTTACCATTAGTAGTTACGATCTAACCATACATCTTACCAATAGTAGTTACGATCTAACCATACATGTTACCATTAGTAGATACGATCTAACCAACATCTTACCATTGGTAGTTACGATCTAACCATACATCTTACCATTGGTAGTTACGATCTAGCCATACATCTTACCATTAGTAGATACGATCTAACCATACATGTTACCAATAGTAGTTACGATCTAACCATACATGTTACCATTAGTAGATACGATCTAACCAACATCTTACCATTAGTAGTTACGATCTAACCATACATCTTACCATTGGTAGTTACGATCTAGCCATACATCTTACCATTAGTAGATACGATCTAACCATACATGTTACCAATAGTAGTTACGATCTAACCAACATCTTACCATTAGTAGTTACGATCTAACCATACATCTTACCATTACTAGTAACGATCTAGCCAACATCTTAACATTACTAGCAATGATCTAACCATACATATTACCATTACTAGTAACGATCTAACCATACATCTTAACATTACTAGCAATGATCTAACCATACATATTACCATTACTAGTAACGATCTAACCATACATCTTACCATTACTAGTAACGATCTAACCATACATCTTACCAATAGTAGTTACGATCTAACCATACATCTTACCAATAGTAGTTACGATCTAGCCAACATCTTACCATTACTAGTAACGATCTAGCCAACATCTTAACATTACTAGTAACGATCTAGCCAACATCTTACCATTACTAGTAACGATCTAGCCAACATCTTAACATTACTAGCAATGATCTAACCATACATATTACCATTGGTAGTTATGATCTAGCCATACATCTTACCATTAGTAGTTACGATCTAACCATACATGTTACCAATAGTAGTTACGATCTAACCATACATCTTACCAATAGTAGTTACGATCTAACCAACATCTTACCAATAGCAGTTACGATCTAACCAACATCTTACCATTAGTAGTTACAATCTAAGCATACATCTTACCATTAGTAGTTACGATCTAAATACATGTATCTTCTCATGACTCTGACTCATTTTTCAGCTATATCATGATTATTTGACTCATTTTTCAGCTATACCATGACTATTTGACTCATTTTTCAGCTATATCATGACTACTGGATTCATTTTGTAGCCATGACATGACTACTTGACTTTTTGTTTTGAAACATCCGACCACCAAGGTCATTGGTGTTATGTTTGTAGTTAGATATCAATGACATTAAGTGAAGTTAACTCCATTAACTGTCAGAACTGGAAAACTGTACGTCTTATAGGGGGATCTTCACTAAAACAACATCCCAGCATGTTGGACGGAAATGTTCTCAAGGTCAAATGTGATGAATGACCTTAAACCTAAACTTATCTAAATAACTCGCAAACCGTAACAGAAACACAACCCCTATAGAAGGTATCAGTAAGGCCGTTTCTGGGCAAAACACAGGAACAAAGTGGAGTATTCACAGTTGGTCTTCTAAACATGCGTCTTTGAAATATTATTAAATATATATTATTAGATAAAAGTGCCTTATGAACCATATGTTTTTGAGTTATTACATTGATTCATTCACCTTAATTTTGATAAATTACATTATTTAAGAACTGTAAATGTCAAACATCAATATATATCTACTAAAACATCAGAATATTGTACATGTTCAATTCTACATACAAATATGGACGAACTAGATTCTTAATATTCAGAATATTTGTTTAAACGATGATGGATATATTAACAAGCTTCAATTTCTCTAACACAGGATGGCTCTAAAGACTGGTGAATGTACATTGTTAGAGGAAAAAAACAGTCTCTACATAGTTCTTGTAGGAGCAGCTGGTTTTATATTTGTAGCCTGTACTATGACTTTGATTACTAGCAAGTTGAAAACTAATAGCGTAACCAGTAACAATCGAAGAGGTGGTAGGAGAGCACATAGAGGAGGTGGTGGTGGAGGGGGTGGAGGAGATGGTGGAGGAGGGGGTGGAGGAGGCGGTGGAGGAGGGGGTGGTGGATGCTAATGAACAAATAGCTTGCATGAAAATATTGAGCCATTGACATAAAATGATAAACAAAGAAAGACGATATATAAGTATAGCATCTACATTTATATATATAATGATTTCTTTCCAATGTCATGTGTTAAATCAAGTTTACAGTATCAATGTGTGTAATACTTTCCCGTTCATAATGACAGAAATAAATTTACTTTAGATTTTCAATACTGTTTTGTGTGAGTCGTCTGTTGTTAAACAAATGGCGGTTGTATTATGTTGCTGTCTTTGTCGTCGTTGTTGTCGTTTCCGGGTGAAAAATTAAGTTCTAGTTGATCTATCCTTCAGAATCTTAAATGCAATGATCCTTGTCAACGTATCAAGGTTTATCTTCTGTTCTGTTCTTTTTAAATTTTCATCCAATTTTATAGCATTTTGTGGTAAAAATTATCATCTCTATTTTTTAAATTGATGGGCAATTATAACATTTTACTATTTTGTTTCTAAAAGGGGCTTAAATTATGAAATTTAGCATAAATGGGAAGGCATATATAAATTTTCATTATTCGTCCAAATTTCATGTATTGCGGTTTTTCCTTTGAATAGTTTAAGCTGAGAGCTTGCGAATGTAAGTCGACAGATTCCCTCTATCTCTTTCGGTTTTAGGATATCAACTCAACAGGAAATGGCCAACACAATCCAAATTCCAAAGTTTGAACTTTCTTACTTTTCATTCTAATTTAATGCAGCTTTTCTTTGCAAAACAATAATTGTTTATGGATTATTGATGGACCATGAATAATATTGCTATTTTATTTCGAAATAAGTGTAAATAAATAAGGGTAATAACAAAATTACCGAACTCCGAACAATCTTCCAAAGGGAAAGTCAAAACTCATAAGTATATAAACAGACACAATCAGTCAACAACCGGAAAACTGTGAAAACCGTAATGACCCTGACTTGGTACAGGCATTTCTAAAGAAATAGTGGGTTGAATCAGATTTTAAAGCGCCAAACCTCCCGCTTTCATTACGGCTCAAAGGTTCCGGCTGTCACTATAACAGTATTTATAACAATACTGGAACAAAATAGGTAAAATAGTTGTCAAAGCAGTACCAAATTCAGTGAAGAAACGTTAGAGAAAACCAAAGGGGCAATCAAAAATCGAAAGTCCAGAGAGACTGGCAACATATGGTACACAAGACGAAGAAAAACAAAACAAAAACACAACACAATATGTGTTAGAAACCACTATGCGCAAACAAACACAAATAACGTCAATAAGACACCGAGCCCCCTCCCCCTACAAACAACTGGAGGTAAAGACGAACTGAAAATCGTTTCTATGCGGAAATTGTAACGGCCATCACAACACGGAACTCAGAACGTAGAGACACATATTCAGACAACACAAAAAACCTAAATAAAATGAGCAACACGGACCCCACCAAAAAACCGGGGGTGAACTCAGATGCTCGTGAAGGGTAAGCAGTTCCTGCTTCTGATAAGACGCCCGCCGTGTTACTAATATATACAGTCAAGTCCGGTAAAAAGTCTTGGCCGTGATAGAGAAAAGGAAATATCTACGTAAAAAGTAAAAGATCCATTGTCATTTGAGATATGGATATTTCGTAACGGTCAACCAGATTATGAAGACGACCGTATACTTTTTGTAGCGATGACTTCAACCTAAGAAGAACGTAGCCTTGTTTGAGTAGTTTTTGTGTCAGCAGCTGAGCTCTGTTCAGAAAATGACTGCATTGTACTGTACTGTACACAAGCTCTTGAATAACGTATGAGTTGGAAAATGTAAACTCAATTCGCTGGTGATGCTTGAATATTGCGACTGATGAAGGGGAAGTTGACCATTGGAAAAGTGAAGAGTTTTGTTTTTAATCTCTCCTCCTTTCCCCGGTGTCGATTTCAAGATGAAGCGGAAGCTGGAATTAAAGGTCTGAGTTAATTTTCTATTTTCATTCTTGAAAAGCCCATCAAAGAAGTCTGCCTCATAAGCATGTAGAAACAAATCGGCGATTAGCGGAGCACATTATGTACACATTGGAATACCAATCGTTTGTTGAAACACCAGTCCACCAAACAGGACCAATATGTTGTCGATTACAAAATTTAACAGTTGAATGATCTCGTCCTTCTTTCTATATATTATTAAATTTTGAATGGCTTTTGACAAACTAAGATTTGTCTCTACCAATAACAAGATAATGATACCTTTGTTCTCCGTTCTTCTTAGAGAAGCAACGCTGAATCAATTCTTTAAATCCGGATTTAATTAGCGAACCCAAATTCCGAAATTGTTATGCAGTTTTTCTGTGGATTGGTTGGACCGAGAACTTATGTTGACGGATTTCCCGATTTCTTACGGTTTCGGAGATAAACGAAACCAAAAGGGGTCAACAAAAGTCGAATTCCAAATTTCAACCTTCTTCTTGTTCATCCCATTTTATTGCATTTTTGGTGCAAAATACCCATCTTTCTGGACTACCTTTGAGTCGTTACAGAAAATGAGAAAATGGGAAATGGGAAAGATGAGGGTAAACGGTACTCTATTTTCGCAATTATGGAAGAAAAACACAATTTTTATTTTTAATCTAATTTTGACACGTTTGATGTTTTTCTTCCTTTAAATTAAATGTTTAAATATTTTTAATTATATTCATTATAACATTCCCTGCTTACTGGTGTCAGTTAGATTTGACATATCTAGTGCGGTTCCCAGAATTAAACTGGTTAAGTGTGGCATAACGGCCCCAAAACGCATGAAATATTAAAATGAGACAAAGTACTCAAAATTACAGTAGGTGCAACTAATTACTGTGTCCAACTCATTACTGTGTCCAACTCATTATTGTGTCCAACTCATTACTGTGTCCAACTCATTATTGTGTCCAAGTCATTATTGTGTCCAACTCATTATTGTGTCCAAGTCATTACTGTGTCCAACTCATTATTGTGTCCAACTCATTATTGTGTCCAACTCATTATTGTGTCCAAGTCATTATTGTGTCTAACTCATTATTGTGTCCAACTCATTATTGTGTCCAACTCATTACTGTGTCCAACTCATTATTGTGTCCAACTCATTATTGTGTGAAGCAAGAATACTGTGTACACACTTGCTTTTAATATACAATTTGTTCACCTGGTCGAATCATGCTTCATTCTGTGTATTCTTTTATTTCAATTTCTTGTGAATAAATTTAGATTGGTCACCCTTCCGAATCATCTGAGACCACCCTTGGCTTTTAGTTGGGTTCTTGTTTCTCAATCTTTAGTTTTATGCGTAGTGTTTTAGACCATTGCTTGTAGTTTTTGCCTTTTGTTTTGGCCATTGTATTTTTGTCTGTCTTGCCATTTTCTACAGTTTTTAATAATATTTTAGTGGAAACAACACTAATGCTTGATTACAAATTTTAAAGAGTAAAGAAACTACATTAATGCGATAATAATAGTATTTTCAACAAAATTAATTTGATTATATTTTACAACGAATCATTCCCGATTCCTTTTCTCCACACACCATTTCCCATTCCACATACACTATTTCTCAACTCCCATACTCCACTTCCCATTTACACACACTTACACCACACACGCAAACGCAAACCACATACACAATTCTCCATTTACCATTATAAAGTTGCCGTTAGACCATACACCATTCACGTTTATTTGGCTATATACATATATGGAAACATTGTACCATTGTCTTTCTAGTCAAATCATTCTTCTCTTCTGTTCTGAAAGTGGTTTCTTTTCTGCGACTCTTCTATGAATCTTGTTCTAACAGTCCCTGGAACTTTTTCCAGCCGTTTTCTAATGTTTCCGCAAAATTAAGATATTTATCGCAGTAACTAGTATCACCATGAGCATATTTTTGGTTAAAATAATCTGCTATTGTTTGTCTCCTTCTTGTCATTCTATCAAGGTCATTTAAGTCCTTCCTCTTACATCGTTGCTGCCAAATACTGTCTTGTTCTGGTGTTGTAATATTATTGCCTACTACTCCAATAGGCAGCACCTCCCAGGCGGCCTCACCGGTTATACCTGTGTAGAAAGTCCCAGGTCTGTATGATGCTCTGTAAATTTTGTCAGGTGTCAGAGTATCCTTCCCGTTCTTGTATTCATGCCATGGTCGCACATACCATGCCCCTTCTGTAGGAACATGACAGTCAAAGATTACCCAACTTCTCGCCCATTGCCGAATGGTTTTCCGGTTATCATCTACAAACTTCGGTAACGGAAAAGGAACAGTGTTTTGATCGCACGTGACCAATTGTCGATCTTTTGGAATATTTCCATCATAACTTTTATAAAGGTAAAAAAATCTGTCTAATAAATGTTTATAATCGGACACATATTCACTTATAGACTCGTCATGTTGTATATAATCAAAGATATCCTGAGCATCGTTGTATATTTTCTTCCAAAATGCTTGATTCGTTTTTACATTTAAATCTAGTAGTTCCCCATTTCCGTCATATTTGTTTGTATATTTAGCTACTGGAGCTTCGTTTTTCGATGGAGTAACAGCACTAACGCTTTGAACACAACCCATTGTAAATAGACAATAATACAACTATAAAACGTTTGCTGCAATATTTCACTTTTACAGTGATAAAGCGTTTGCTGCAATGCTATATCTCGCTTACTGTGATAAAATACCTTTTTAATTATCTGTTTTCAGTGATAACTTTCCGTATGTTATTGTTTGCTACGATATATAGTTTTGCTGGGATGACTTCGGTTACTATGGTAACATTTCGTATGCTACCACCAATCAGATACCTTTGTAGATATACCGGTACTGTGTATAGATGTTAATCTGAAATGTATTAACATATTATGGGTTATCGAGTGTATGTGAAATAATTTTGCAGTTTCTAATGAAAATTTACCCTGCAATACATTTCCGGAGAATCTGGATTTACTTCCATTGTTCGTGTTTGGTCATGCTTTAATTGTTGTTGTTTAACCTGCCTTTCCGCTAGTATGAAGAATAGTTTTAAAACACCTAAGAGGTAATCAGAAGTCATAAATTGAAAGACAGAGAGTACAGTGGCCAGAAGAAAAATAAGACGAAAAGATGATCAAAACACCACACAGAAAACTAAAGATGGAGCACCACGAACACCACAAACATGTGTTTATATGATCGGATTATCACGAACACCACAAACATGTGTTTATATGATCGGATTATCACGAACACCACAAACATGTGTTTATATGATCGGATTATCACGAACACCACAAACATGTGTTTATATTATCGGATTATTACGAACACCACAAACATGTGTTTAAATGATCGGATTATCACGAACACCACAAACATGTGTTTATATGATCAGATTATCACGAACACCACAAACATGTGTTTGTATGATCGGATTATCACGAACACCACAAACATGTGTTTATATGATCGGATTATCACGAACACCACAAACATGTGTTTATATGATCGGATTATCACGAACACCACAAACATGTGTTTATATGATCGGATTATCACGAACACCACAAACATGTGTTTATATGATCGGATTATCACGAACACCACAAACATGTGTTTATATGATCGGATTATCACGAACACCACAAACATGTGTTTATATGATCGGATTATCACGAACACCACAAACATGTGTTTATATGATCGATTATCACGATACCACAAACATGTGTTTATATGATCGGATTGTCACGAACACCACAAACCTGTGTTTATATGATCGGATTATCACGAACACCACAAACATGTGTTTATATGATCGGATTGTTTCTTTACTAGAAAGTCTCTTCTGATTTGGTCACTTTTCAATCATCTAAAATCACAACCATATTTGATATTGGATAAATGTCTTAGATAATACACTCCCTTAATTCACTCTATATATATGTGGCTATATCTATGTCTACTAGCCGTCGATTATAATCATACATACATGTTATTGTTTCGAGTACAAAGGGACAGATTTATGACGTATAATGTCTACTAGCCATCGATTATAGCCATACATACATTTTATTGTTTCGAGTACAAAGGGACAGATTTATGACGTATAATGTCTACTAGCCATCGATAATAGCCATACATACATCTTATTGTTTCGAGTACAAAGGAATAGTTTTATGAATGGGATCTATCTACATACACTAACAGTAGTTGTAACATAAATGCATCTTTTTCTTTGATCTTCTTATGGTTTATATACCAAAATGGAATGTAAGCAACATCTAAGAACTATGAAATAATACACGCAGATGCGAGATATCGCACACTTTAAATCTGGGCTGTAGTTTCATTACTCTCATAGCTTCGTGCAATAATCAACGCCCTATATGTGATATTGCATGGCTTCATGTTACAAATCATTTATACCATGGTTTTCCGATTTAAACGGTTTAGCAATTTCACGCTTCACGTTCGATTATTTATCCGTTTAATTCGGAACACATACTGGTATAAATATTACTCAAATGAACCAATCATTAAATAATTAAAATATAAACATAAATTGATTGTATTCTAACTGGTGCATGTAAAACAATGTTAAATAGTCAGTTGATATTTCATTTTTTCATTCTTTTATCAAAAAGAAATAAAACTAATCATCTTTGAAATGGAGAACATTCACCCAAATTTACTCAACAGGTGTCGCTCGAGTACCAACGGTGGCTAGCGGAGCGTTTTATTATCGCTTAGACGTTTGTAATCTATGTAAACTATTATTTCAAACACAATTTCTATCTAATTATCCAACAATATTCCTCAAGTTAACAAATGCATCATAAGTTGTAACCATCTTCTAACATGTTACTAAATTACTAAAGTGATCACGTCATTACGTTGAAATAAGACAAGGACAACGTTGCAATCATATCTGGGTCACGGGCACCTGTTACTAACTGTGAATGCGAATATAAAATAAAATTGAATACATTCTTATTAATTTTTTCGTATGTTCTCCATGAGTAAAAATCAATAATTTTGTAATTAGTAAATACGCATAGCATACGTACAAAAGCCACAGGACCAGACAACATACAGGCTAGATACTTAAAAGAACTGGCACTAGAACTCACCCCGGCTATCACCTTCCTATTCCAAACATCTTTAGAGCAAGGTAAACTGCCTAATGACTGGTTACAAGCACACATAGTACCTGTATTTAAAAAAGGTGACAAAAACACTGCATCCAATTATCGACCGGTGTCATTAACATCTATACTATGCAAAACACTCGAGCATATAGTAAATTCAAGTATCATGAAACATCTAGATATCCATAAAATACTATCAGATTCACAACATGGGTTTAGAGCTAGAAGATCCTGCGAGAAACCCAGTTGTTAGAGACCCTTGATGACATCACCAAAAGGGCAGCAAATAACAAATACATTGATATAATTCTGCTGGACTTCTCAAAGGCCTTTGATAAAGTGCCGCATAAAAGATTATTAAACAAGCTAAACTATTATGGCATTCGCAGCAACACACTGCAATGGATTTACTCATTCCTACATGACCGCAAACAACTTGTACTTTTAGAAGGGGTCAAATCATCTACAGCCACAGTTGACTCAGGGGTGCCCCAAGGTACAGTCTTGGGACCACTATTATTCCTGATCTACATAAACGACTTACCTGAAAACTTACACTCTTCAGCCAAGCTCTTTGCAGACGATTGTTTATTGTATAGGGAGGTAAATACAACATCAGATACCAATAAACTCCAGGAAGATCTTGACATGTTACAAAAGTGGGAAAGCAAATGGCAAATGGCTTTTAATGCAGATAAATGTTTTGTCATAAGAGCTGGTACAAAACGCAAAGCCATCAAACAAGATTATACCATCCACAATCACATATTAGAAGTTGTTGAAGAAAGCAAATACCTAGGCGTTACCATAAGTAAAGATCTCACTTGGAACGCACACATCAACAACATCACTAACAAGGCCAACAAAACACTAGGTGTTATTAAGCGAAATATTCATGGGTGCACTCAGTAAAACAACACACTTTCACTACAATGGTAAGACCCACATTGGAATATGCATCCACATGCTGAGATCCTCATAGCAAAGATCTGATTGAGGACATAGAACAAGTGCAAAAAAGAGCAGCACGTTTTGTTTACAATATTTACAGGAGAAAAGAACCAGGGTGCGTTACAAACATGCTAGACGCACTAAATTAGAAGCCTCTGAGTCAACGAAGAGCCAAACACAGAGTCACCATGCTCTATAAGATCATTAACAACCAAGTGACTATAGACCCAAATACACACTTAAACAAAAGTGACACACGTACTAGAGGGGAACATAAATATAAACAAATTGCAACTTCAAAAAACATATAAAAGTATTCTTTTCCCCCCCGCACCATCAGAAGTTGGTACTACCTCCCGGCAGCAGTAGCACAGGCTCCAGACCTTGACAGCTTCAGGTCTGGTTTGGAGGGTATACAATTCCCTCCAGCCTTCATGTAATTCCGCTTGTTAAATCGTAAATATGTAATTATCTAAATATATTTTTATCAATTTATCAATTCAAAATTTATAGTCTCCACGCCGGGATGATTTCACTCGACCCTTCGAGTCTATCCTGTATTTGGAAGAAGAAGAAGAAGAAGAAGAAGAATAACTGTAGAATGAGGAAACTATAGTACACATGTACGTACGTTGTTAAACAAAGTTTGATATTTGTTCACATTCTTTGTATTTCCCTTTTTAAAAGATTTTCGTGTTGGTTTCCTAGTTTTGTTGTATCGTGATTTTCTACTTTCATGGTAAATAATCGTTTATTAATGGTTAGAATCAAATAATTTCGATCAATTTCACGTACATTAATTATTCTTGGCGAATTGTATGTACTGTTCTGTTCCGGATTCCAACCACAGTGGCTTGTCTTTAAGATATATAACTTTATTAATAAAAGATATGCACCCCTATATCATTTTAAAGATATATATATATATATTATAAAAAAAAACCAACTAAGCGTATTGGGACCTCATCTTTATCTCATTGAAAATTAACTTGTTCTCGTCGTGATATAGCTGAAAAATTGCCGTAAACAACAATTACTCACTGATCCCCAACATGATGTTAAAAACATATTCTGTATCAAACATAAATATCTACATTTATTAATCTACTATTTAACTGGTTATTTTCGAAGGGGTGTTAATTTTGCGTTTTTTAGTCAATCTGTTCGCGTGCTCTCTAATTTTGCGAAAATTGAAAAAAGCAAAATTAAAAATTTTACGATTTCAGCTTTATCTTAAGCCATTCAAATAAAGGCATCAAACATTCTGAAGATTTTGATAAAAAAAAATTCAAACGTGAATACCTGGGTCGTATTATAGATAATGTTGATTTTTTTTCATGAACAGTCGTGTACATTTTATTTTCATCAACAGTCATGTGTGGATTTTATTTTTCATCAACAGTCGCTTGACTATTATTAATTGGTAATAATACTAATGTGATTTCTATGTGATAAAGTTTGTCAGTGACTTGCGGCAGGTCGGTGGTTTTTTCAGGGAACTCCGGTTTCCTCCACCAATAAAACGGGCCGAATAAAGCTGACCGTCACGAAACAAGAAGTGTACTCTTTCATTTCAACGGTAATACAAGCTATTTGTAGTGTTTTCCGGAATCTTGTCCGCAGGGTCGGATCCAAGATTTCAAGTTTAGAAACCTTTATACAAATTCTGATATCAATAAATTGGATGAAGATTCACTGTGAAAATAATTTTCTACGAAAGTAAAATTTATTTAATATTTTCCAAAAATAGTGCTGGATATCAAGACATCAATTTCACAAATTTGGTATCAATGTCAAGTGTATGAAAATTGTCAACAAATTTTGAAATTTCCAAAAAACAGATTGTATTTCAAATCGTCATACAAATTGCACTCCATGAGAAAATGTTTTTCATTCTCCACACGTTCTGAGTTGCAGTACACACATAGTCTATCATCCACTGGGACCGGCGGCCTGGAGTACTTGCCTGTCTCATAGGCTAGCGGGAGAGCGCCGGACCGAAACAGGGCCATAGTCCGTCTTTCAAATCGAGATATATTTTGAAGCACATAAGACGCACCTTTAACATCATGTCTATAAAGTCTATATATACGCAGTTTGTTTCCGTTTTCGCCATTACGTCTATCGTTAAAAAGTTCTCTGTACCATTCAGTATTGTCCAGCTGTATAAGTTTTTCGAAAACCGTTTTCATAACAGACTTTGTAGAAAATGACAGATTATATATTGTTTCTCTAACATTTAACGTGTTAACAATTTTGTCCACTTCAAACGTCCAACCTTTTCTCTTTCTTGAAATCTACTTGTAAATTTTATAGGAAAGTATTTGGTCTTCCGAACGTAAAATTCTACATAATAGTCTGCAAGCATTTATGCGCTGCTTAGTGTAACAGGATGTCCATCCCATGTCGCCGCGCGATGATACATTGGACGTATGTTTTCCAACAGATAAAAAGTATTTACATGCTCTATTTTGTACAGTTGAAATGACACTAAACGTTTTGGTTCCCCACACACCACTACCGTACATCAATATAGGTTCTATCATGGATGTATATAGTTTATTGTATACTTTATATGTCATTCCTCCAGCAATATTAACTTTAGTTATTAAACTGCCTAGCGCACGGCTGGCGGCTTTAGCAAGTTCTTTTGCATTTTTATTGAACGTTAAATGTTCATCCATCTAGACACCAAGATATGTATACGATTCACAATAATCTTGAGTATTTTCAGAGCTTTGAAAAATAAATTCGGATCTTTCAAATGACTGCGGTCGAAAATGCATTACTTTGGTTTTATTCCCATTAATAGAGAGTTTCCATGTCGTACACCAATCAGATACTACATCTAACATACGTTGGAAACTGTTTTCATCGGGAGCAATTAACGCTATGTCATCAGCATAAAGAAGTAGACTGAGAAAAAAATCGTAAAATGGCACTCCACAATTTAGAGAATTGATACGATCTGCTAAGTCATTTATGTAAACCGAAAATAATGTATGTGACAGTATACAACCCTCTTTTACTCCGGCCTCCACATTGAACCACGGGGTAAGGTCATTGTTGACGCGAACTGTGCATTTCACTTCATTATACAAAGACTGGATTGTTGTCAAAAATTTCCCTCGCATACAAATCCGCTGAAGTTTATACCAAAGTAATTTGTGTTCCACCGTGTCAAAGGCTTTGCGCATGTCCACGAAACACACATATGATGATTTTTTTGGAGATTTTGCGATCATTTAAAATAGTATAAAGTGAGTGTATATGTTCCTCGCAACTTCGTCCACGATGAAACCCATTTTGCTCATCACATAAAATGTTATTATTTTCAAGCCAAGAACTCAATCGATGATTCAAAATACTACAGTAAATTTTGCAAGGTACCGAGATTAAGGTTATTCCAGGGTAATTTAACGGCTGTCTATCATCATCCGAACCTTGTTTGAAAATTGGATTAATTATTCCACTATTCCACTGAACTGGAACTTTTCCCAGATTAAAACATCCACTTATTATTTGAAATAACAAATTAACAGCAACGTCGTTCTTCAGAACCTCGGCTAGAATGTCGTCTATTCCTGCTGTTTTTCGTAATTTAGCACGCAACACGGCCTGTAATACTTCATCTCTGGTAATTGGTCCGTTTAACAAAGATACATCAATTTCAATATTAAATTCTGAATTATCAAGTCTAATGTCTCGAGTACCATTCCGTTGGAATAAAGTATGAAAGTCGTTTTTCCATTTATTTAACACATTATTTTTGTCCGTTTGTATGCTTCCATCATTGTCGACTACGACTAACGGGATGCAATTCTGTCTCTCGTTCGCTATGCCAATTTTCCCTATAGACTTCAAGAAATCATGCTGATTGATTTCACTTAATTTATCCTCAATCTTTTGTCGCTCTTGAGCTTGAAATTGTCTCTTATATTTTCTATTTAGATGATCAAACGTTTTCCGCTGAATACAATATTCTTCCTTAAGCTTGCGTTTCATACTGTTCGCACCAGTAAAACGTAGCCATATCTTTTCAGACTCACAAACTTTCTTCCACTGGAAAGATAAATTTTCATTCCAATATGGTTTGTAACACAGTTTCCTACGATTGTCCCGACGTGAACTTTCATAAGTCGGTAACTTATTCTCCATTTCACTTTTGACTAATAACTGGAACTCATCATATGCATTTTGTACATCTTTGGATATTTCCAGATAGTTTTCAACTTTCTGAATAGTTTCAAATAATTGCACTTGAATTTCTTCATTAACTAAACAATCATTAGGAATCGATGAAATATTATATTTTTGCTTGTCATTATTTGGAATTTCCTGTGAATTTAAACATAGGTCGACAAAAATTTGATATCACAATACAATAAAGAATGATCCGGTAAACTATCTGTAATATGAGCAATGATATTTGAAATAGTAGACATTGAGACGATTTTAAAATCAGTAATAAATTCCATTTCCTCATAAGGAACACATATATAATCTACCACAGATTTTCCAGAAGTCGAAATACATGTAAATTCGTTATCCTGAAAACGACCTTTTAGCATTCCGAGATTTACATCACTTAAGAAATTCGCAAATACATCTCCATGGTGGTTTTCTATATAATCTATAACATTTCGTGGTGTCACTAAATCCACCCCTTCAATATATTCAGTATTAATTCCTACACGGGCATTCATGTCAACGCAAATATAAATCTTTCCTTTATGTTGGTAAGAATACATTTGGTTTAATAAACTTTGAAAAAATATCTCTGAATCCACGGGTCTACACGTGTCAGCAGGGGGTAAGTAGCATACAACTACATAAAAGTAACATTTCGAAAATTTTGCTGCGAATTCCAACCACAATATTCCTTCTATATCCTCATCAATAATTTTAACATCAAATGTATTCAATAATTCCTTTTTCACAAACGCACCTACCCCTGCTGAGCCTCTCGTTTAACAAATAACATGAGCTACACGAAGCTCTTAAAATCGACTATATTATAATAAATAACATGTGCATACACAATCTGAATTAGACAATCGGTTGTGTTAGGCTACAATTCCACATATTTTTCAAACAAAATTCAAAAAGATAAAACATGCTACTCCGAGGAACAAATGCTGGAGTTCCTCATCGATAACATATTTGTCTCCTTTGGAGGGACACTGTTTCAGCAGGTCGTCGGCATACCAATGGGTACGAATTGTGCCCCTCTTCTAGCCGATTTATTTTTATACTCATATGAGTCGGAGTTTCTTCAAAAGCTTGTAAAAGATAAGAAGATCCATGAGGCTAGAGCCTTTAATTTCACATACAGGTATATTGATGACGTTTTATCTATCAATGATTCTAGATTTGCATAATTTCTCCCATTGATATATCCTCCAGAGCTGGAAGTTAAAGAGACCACAGATACAGCTTCGTCCGCATCATTTTTGGACTTATACCTCGAATTTGACGTCAGTGGTCAACTCAGTACTAAAATTTATGATAAACGGGACGACTTCAATTTTAAAATCATAAATTTTCCAAATATGTGCAGCAATATACCAGCTTCTCCTGCATATGGTGTTTACATCTCGCAATTGATTCGCTATGCATGGGCCAGTAGCAATTATTCTGATTTCTTGAAACGTCATCTTTATCTGAGAAACAGGCTACTGGACCAGGGCTATTAAAAGATTCGCCTTATTCGAACTCTTGAAAAGTTTATATTCCGATACCAAGATCTTGTCGAAATATTTTCTGTCTCTGCAGACAATGGTGAATGATGGATTTTCATATAGTGAAAATGTATAAAGATAAGGAAGTCAACAACAATGTCAAGGATATTTTTGTCAATGTGTGACGTAAAAGTGTTTTTGATATTTACTTTCGTAGATAAAATACTTCAGGGGACTTGTGGTTGTTGATGGAGTTGGTTCACGATAGATGTTCCACCCTCCTCACTGGATTTAGTACTGCGTTGACTATTATTTTACCTATTTTGTTCCAGTATTGTTATAAATGCTGTTATAGTGACAGCCGGAACCCTTGAACCGTAATGAAAACGGGAGGTTTGGTGCCGTAAAATCTGATTCATCCCACCATTTCTTTGGAAATGCCTGTACCGAGTCAGGGTCATTACGATTTTCCCAGTTTTCCGGTTGTTGACTGATTTTGTCTGTTTATATACTTATGAGTTTTGACTTTCCCTTTGGAAGATTGTTCGGAGTTCGGTAATTTTGTTATTACCCTTATTTGAATTTTATAACTACTTCAATTTGATTGATTTTTTGGGGTTTTAACGCCACGTTCAGCAATATTCAGCTATATCATGGCGACCAGTTTTAGTGGTGGAAGAAGCCGGAGTACCCATAGAGAACCACCGACCATGGGCAAGCAACTGGTAAGCTTGATCACTTGCGGTTGCGTGTCGAGTGCACCCTTTTTTATAATTTACAAAGTCGGGCGCTAACCCACGCCGTATTGGTGATAGGCTTGTATGAGTTGTTAGGTAATCCAACTACCTAACTCATTGAGCCACCCGCCCTCTAACTACCTCAACGAAATGAATGAAGTTGAGAACGAAGATATTGAAATTTTAATTCATTTGAGCGAAAATAATCATGATGATGTATGAAGTGCTCCAATATCTCAAGCTGAAATTGAAAATGTTATTTTGATTCTACACAATGACAAATCTAGTGGATTAGACAATGTTACCAATGAATATTTAAAAAATACTGTGTAGTTTATGATTCCAATATATGTTAAATTGTTTAACTTTATTTTTGATAAAGGTGTAGTTCCTGTACGTTGGTCTGTTGGTGTTATAACACCTATCTTCAAAAGCAAAGGTAGCTCAAAAGATCAAAAAGAACTATAGAGAAATCATTTTAATGAGTTACCTATGACAAGTATTCACATGCATATAGAATAATAGATTGGCTAGTTTATCAGCTGAAATTGGTTCATTATCAGCAGCACAAGCTGGATTTAGAAATTCTCACTCTACTGCTGACAATATTTTCATTTTGCATAGCCTTATTAATTTATATCTTTCAAAAAAGAAGAAATTGTTCTGTACCTTTATAGATTTAAGTAGAGCGTTTGATACAATATGGAGAGTAGGTCTATGGCAAAAATTAATAGAAAATAATATATCTGGAAAATGTTTTAATGTTATTAAAAGTTTGTATCAAAATGTAAAGTCCTGTGTTACGAAAAATTGTCAAAAATCGGATTATTTTGCCTGTAATGTAGGTGTTAGACAAATCGAAAATATTTCCCCTTTCCCCTTTTCGCTTTTTATAAATGATATTGAGCAATATTTGGAAGACAACGGTGTTGAGTCATTAGCTATGATTAATGAAGTAAGCTTCGAAGTACTAGCTATTTATCTTAAGATATTTCTTTTGTTATATGCTGATGATACTGTTCTTATGTCAGAAAATGTTGATGGTATGCAAACAATGTTGAATGTTTTATATTGTAACACATGGAAATTACAAGTTAATGTAACAAAAACAAAAGTGGTTATATTTTCAAAAAGGAAGGTTACTCAAAATACAAGATTTATGTCTGACAACAAGGAATTAGATATCTGTGAATCATACAACTATTTGGGAATACTTTTCATTTTAATAACAACTTCGTAAATGCGAAGAAAAAACTTGTAGAGCAAGCACAAAAGACTTTATACTCTGTTTATTATAAGATTAGAAATATAAAAATCCCATTGGACCTTCAATTAAAGATTTTTGATACTTTAGTCTTCCCCATTTTATTATACGCTTGCGAAGTAAGGGAACGACCATTTAACTTGAAGGGGGGGGGGGGGGGGTTATGTTTTTTTTCTAAAAAAATATTCTGATTCCCAATGTTGCTGAAACAAATATTCTGATTTTGGTGGAGCAAAAAAAAAAATAATCTGATTCAGAGTTTTTGTCATATAACCTAATGTTAAATTCCGGAAAAAAAATTCGCGCTTCGTGCGACAAAAAAAAAAAATCTAACTCCTGTATTGTCCGAAAAAAAAATTCTGAACGAAACAAAAAACCATACCCCCCCCCCCCCCCCCCTACCCTTCAAGTTAAATGGTCGGTCCCTAATTGGATTTGATAAAAATGTCAATATTGAAAAAGTCCATCTTCAGTCTCTCAAAAATATTCTTAGAGTGAGAACTACTACACCAAACTATTTGGTTTATGATGAATTGGGTCGTTTTCCACTCGTTGTAGATATAAAGTGTCTAATGTTAACTTGTTGGAATAAGCTTATATCATCTAACAAATTATAGTCAAAGATAGCTCGTTTGTTATATACTCTGAACATAAATGGAACACAAGGCTTCAAATGGATAGAATTTGTTAAATCTACTTTTGATGAAATTGGGCTTAGTTTATTAATGTATTCTGATCAACAGTATGTAAGTGCTGATTGGCTAAAAATGTACGCCAAACAGATCCTACGTGATCAGTTCAACAAAAATGGAATTTTGTTCTGGCAAATACCTCAAGGGGACAATTATATCTGTCATTTAAAAGTCATTTTATTATTGAACCTTATTTATTAAGATTAAAACCTATACATATAATGTTTATTACCAAACTCCGATTATCTAATATAAAATTCCCGATAGAAACTGGACTCTAGAGAAATATACCAAGAGCTAATAGACTTTGCAGTAAATGCACAACTGGTATGATTGGCGATGAATTCCACTATTTGCTTATTTGTCAGTTGAAATTCGAAATAAATTTATTCCAAATTACTATATAAATGACCCAAATGAAAACAAAATGATAGGTTTTTTCAATCTTTGTCACAAAGAATTACTTACTAATATATCATTGTTTATAAGAAAAATTAGTGTATTATTTTGAATATGTATACTCACTATCCCCCATGTTATTATGTAATTGATTGTAGTTATTTTTGTTGTTTTCTGTTATATGTAATTGTATTTAGTTATTTGCTTTTGTTGCGCACATGTACGCCTGAGTTCTTGAATAAAGAATCTCGAATCTTGAATCTTGAAGTAAATCACAATTAAATGCAAAAGAATAGAACCATCTAACTTACAAGAGGCAAGCATTATGAAAATGTAAGCAGACAGAAAACATTGACATAATGATAAATAAGACATAGAAAGTAACAAGCAGTAAGCTATCTATAACTGATCAAGCAATGCAATATTGCAATTATAAGCATTCACAAAATAGCAACCAAAATAATAATTAGCATACATTCATTTGGATGCATTACATTGAAACGAGTTACCATTATAATATTCTTAAAATGGTTAAAAGAATGTTCTCTTCTAACTTGGTTTAGTAGATAATTCCATGTTTTGGCAGCAAATCATACGATTCCATATCTCTGTTTGTTCTGATACATGGCATACAGGTATTATTTAGATATCTGAGAGAATTTTGACTTATCATTATTGTACTTAAATCAATAAAGTGATGCGTAAGATGATGATTGAAGAGATATTTTATTTTCGGGGGAGGGTGGTGCGGGAGGGTGGGATGCGTCGTGGTCGTGATCGTATGGTAGTTGATTAAGTTCAAATCCCGCTATCACGAGGTGCACTCGATACAACATTATGTGATAAAGTTTGTCAGTGTCTTAATAAAATAAGTGATCGAAGTGGTTTTAAAAAGTCAGTTCATAAATATAGTAAATGTATGAGTTATAAATATAATAATAACTATATAGCAAATAGTTCATGGCACCGAGGGTCATATGGCGGAATATGGACCGGTCCGTCACCATAAAAATATTATATGGACCTCAGCTGAGGTCCATATAATATTGTTTTAGTGACGGACCGGTCCATATACTGCCATATGATCCGAAGTGACATGAACTATTTGCTATATTATACTTTTTATCTAAAATAATAATGCAGGTACCTGGCCGGTCCATATACTAAAATAGTGACCTGTCCATATACGAAATTAGTACATAACATATAGAAATAGTAAATTTTCATTGGTTGTTAGCTAGGCACTATATTTCAACAGTATAGTTCATTTCTTGACTACGGGAGACTATACTTTGCAACAGGCACTATACTAAAACGACCATTCTTCCCGCGGGACTATACCAAATTTCCCGCGAATTGACGTGATGAATTTTCAATAAAAGTTACTTCCCTTGATAAGGCGCTACGATTAACAGTTGATTACGTCATTGTTTGCATTGCCAACATGGCTGCCAGACTCGGCTGCACGAATGCCGACGAATTCACATTGCAACAACAAAATGTAAAGACAAAAGCTAAATGTAATTCACACTAGACTGAAACATAGATCCAGTAGCTTGAATGCTGATCTTTTTCGTGTGCATTTGGCTAATGATCCAGGCTGTATATGTGGGTGGGCATTTTATATTAGAATGTTGTCTTTACAACGAAGCAAGAGAAGAATTGAAATTAAGACTAATTTTTCTCACCCCTTGGATAAAGTAGTCCGTTAGTTTAGGTGAAAAAAGAGGCAAACATCGTAAAGGGTGCAAGAGTTTGTTATTGTAGAATCTATCACAAGTTTGTTAACTTTATTATTTTGAACCTCTTTAAAGTTGTAAAATGAAAATCTTGTTTTATTTTATTATGTGGCATTTTGGTCCTGTGGGTGTGATACGGTTCGCAAATTAATGCACCAAACTACACAACAAGTAAACAAACATTGACACGGTAGAAAAGGATGAGAAAAAGAGTCAAACACCGTAAAAGGTGCAAGATAGTAAAATCTGTGACACCCTCGAGTAAGATTTAAATCGTATTGGACTCGGACAAGCCTCGTCCGATACGATTTAAATCTTACCCTCGGGTGTCACAGATTTTACTATCTTGCACCTCTCCCGGTGTTAGACCCTATATTTCTTCATGAACTTAAAATTGAAGTCCTACTTTTTGGCGATGACACCTTAACTGAGATGCAGAATCTGCAAATTTGCAAGACTTTTACGCGAATGTCAGAATCAGCAAGTGGAGATTATTATTCTAAAAGCTCATTAGTTGCAATTTTTTAGCCATTAGGCATTAGACATGTTATGTACTAAATTTATTATGTACTTCTCCCTCGGAAACCGTTCTTCTATAGTGTTGTCTGGGAAGGTATAGTGCCCTAGCCTACCGGCTTACCCAGACAACACTATAGGAGAACGGTTCCCCCTGAGAAGTCCATAATAGGATAATAGTGACCGGCTGCGCCAACAAAGACAAATAGGCAAAATAAAAACGTAAAGTGTAATATATATTAATAGTCATAAAGAATGTTTTCCTTTATAAGGTTTGAAATGTAATTAGAACACGTTTAATGATTAGATTTTCTTTTTAATAGTCTCTCATTACTCTCTATAGAGTGGTTCTTGTATTGTGTAATTTTCATAATGTTCTTAAATAATTCAAAATGTATTTTATTGCATATGTGAATGATATTGTATATATTATGTATAATGTAAGAAGTGAGACTATGCTAAAATATCTGGATCTAAATATACGGAATAGTGTTAATAACAATTGTGAATGGCTATTTTCTAATTTGTCTAATTTTCAAAGAGGGTAATTTAGAATTAATAAAAATATATAGTGATAGATAATTTTCAATGTATTTTTCCATTTAGTTCGTGTTTTGTTTCCTACAAAAATGTCATGTAACTTGATAATAATGAAACTTTCATAGCATAAAAGAGTAATTTTATACTTGCATCCACTTTTCAATTACATCATTTGTATTTATTTTGATTCATTTAAAGATGGGTCTCCAATTTCTACTGGAACACAATTCTTGTTTAGGTGTTCAGGCAAGTCATTCATGAATAAGTTGAAAAGGAAACGAATCAGTATACAGCCTTGTTTTACTCCAAAATTTGACTGTGTGGAGTCTGTTAAACAGGAATTCAATATAACTGAGTATATTTTACTTGACCAATGAATATATATGTTTGATGAAATAATTTATTTTAACACTAATACCACTATAATTTTAAGTAATTTGAGGAAGAGAACATTCTTCTTGGAAGTCAACACAATAAAAATGTAGATATCTTTTTTCCTCTAAGCATCAAGGAGTAAACATGATCTATTGGACACTTAGCTTTTTACAAGCTTATTTGATTTGTACATAATATATTGTTCTAGGTTCAAAATTGATTGAAATTGTTGTATAAGATTTTACAATTAGTTTACTTAAAACAACTAGAGATCGTTATGATTGTAGTTATTAGAATCTCGTACATCTCCTGCCTTGCATAGAGCAAAATGAAGATACCACAGTGGTAATCGGATGTCGTAACTCGATAGACAGACAATACAATGTCCAAAAGACAAAAGGAATGAAACAAACAAAAAAATGTTCGACAATACATTACATAAAAAAGCTAAATATTGAACTCGAACCGTATTAAAACGAGTATGAACTCAGATGCATCGGAAGAGCAAGCCATCTTTTGCCGACACGATATATTGTTTGTAAAAAAATATTGAAAATGCAAAAGGGAGTAACCAGAAGCCGTAAATCGAAAACGGTCAGACACTCCAATGGTCAAAAGAAAAACTCAGAAAGCAGAAAATGAAAAACAACGATCTACAAACCACTTCACAGAAAACTAAAGATTGAGCATCACGAACCCCACATAACAAACCACTTCACAAAAAACTAAAGATTGAGCATCACGAACCCCACAAAACAAACCACTTCACAGAAAACTAAAGATTGAGCATCACGAACCCCACTAAACAAACCACTTCACAGAAAACTAAAGATTGAGCATCACGAACCCCACAAAACAAACCACTTCACAGAAAACTAAAGATTGAGCATCACGAACCCCACTAAACAAACCACTTCACAGAAAACTAAAGATTGAGCATCACGAACCCCACAAAACAAACCACTTCACAGAAAACTAAAGATTGAGCATCACGAACCCCACAAAACAAACCACTTCACAGAAAACTAAAGATTGAGCATCACGAACCCCACTAAACAAACCACTTCACAGAAAACTAAAGATTGAGCATCACGAACCCCACAAAACAAACCACTTCACAGAAAACTAAAGATTGAGCATCACGAACCCCACTAAACAAACCACTTCACAGAAAACTAAAGATTGAGCATCACGAACCCCACAAAACAAACCACTTCACAGAAAACTAAAGATTGAGCATCACGAACCCCACTAAACAAACCACTTCACAGAAAACTAAAGATTGAGCATCACGAACCCCACAAAACAAACCACTTCACAGAAAACTAAAGATTGAGCATCACGAACCCCACAAAACCGTTGATGAACTCAGTTGGTCTGGAAGGGTAAGCAATTCTTGTCTCTCTAGTGTAATATAGCAAGTAAACTAAAATAATTAAAAATTCCACTTTATGGATATAAAGTTACATTTTATCAAACATTACCAAACAAAAATCTTAATTAAATTTCCTGACATTTACAATCAGTATTGAAAATCTTGTTTTCAAAAAATAGAATGAAATGATGTTTATTGAAATAAAAAATCACAGTAAAATACTTGACAGTGGTATTAATTTTGTCAATGATTCATCATTATATTTGCAGGGAAGCCATTACGGCATGTACGTATTACATATTCAATTTAAATGTGTTTTAGTATGATAATTCGTATTAACGTTCATCGAATGTTTGCGTTAGTCTGGAAGTCTTATTTTAATACCTAAAAATGGATTATAATGTGATGAATTAGACAATGTCTATGATTAGTTTCGAAAAAGACAATCATTCGTCACATACAGGACAGAATTGTTCACAGAACAGACATCCTGGCATCAAAGAAAATGAACAATTGGCAGATGACTATTCAGTGGTTGAAATCTGGAAAAGTTTTCGGAACACTACAGGATTCCACGTAGTCCGAGATTCCTCTGTCGTTTAACGGCATTGATAATCTTGCTGTAGCCGTTCAACGACAGAGGGTGATACATACGGAAACCATCAAATTTGCCTCACAGCCATAGTATCGGCACATTTCCACGTTTCGTGGCTATCGGATTTTATTTTCTATCATAAACCTTATATAAATCGCTTCACCAATCATTTTCCTATTCATTCATAAACATCTTACCCTCAGAAAGTGGTGTTACACTCCATTACAGCACGATTTTGCCTTAGAACCTATGATTTCGACATTTATCACAAGGCTAGGTGAACATCACCTTTATCACAAGGCTAGGTGAACCTCACCTTTATCACAAGGCTAGGTGAATCTCACCTTTATCACAAGATTAGATGAACCTCACCTTTATCACAAAGCTAGGTGAACCTCACCTTTAACACAAGGCTAGGTGAACCTCACCTTTATCACAAGGCTAGGTGAACCTCACCTTTATCACAATATTAGATGAACCTCACCTTTATCACAAGGCTAGGTGAACCTCACCTTTATCACAATATTAGATGAACCTCACCTTTATCACAAGGCTAGGTGAACCTCACCTTTATCACAAGGCTAGGTGAACCTCACCTTTATCACAAGGCTAGGTAAACACCTTTATCACAAGGCTAGGTGCACCTCACCTTTATCACAAGGCTAGGTGAACCTCACATTTATCACAAGGCTAGGTGAACCTCATCTTTATCACAAGGCCAAGTGAACCTCACCTTTATCACAAGGCTAGATGAACCTCACCTTTATTACAAGGCTATGTGAACCTCACCTTTATCACAAGGCTGGGTGAACCTCACCTTTATCACAAGGCTAGGTGAACATCACCTTTATCACAAGGCTAGGTGAACATCACCTTGATCACAAGGCTAGGTGAATCTCACCTTTATCACAAGTCTAGGTGAACCTCACCTTTATCACAAGGCTAGGTGAACCTCACCTTTATCACAAGGCTAGTTGATCCTCACCTTTATCACAAGGCTATGTGAACCTCACCTTTATCATAAGGCTAGGTGAACCTCACCTTTATCACAAGGCTAGGTGAATCTCATCTTTATCACAAGGCTAGGTGAATCTCACCTTTATCACAAGGCTAGGTGAACCGCACCTTTATCACAAGGCTAGGTGAACCTCACCTTTATCACAAGGCTAGGTGAACCTCACCTTTATCACAAGGCTAGGTGAACATCACCTTTATCACAAGGCTAGGTGAACCTCACCTTTATCACAAGGCTAGGTGAATCTAACCTTTATCACAAGATTAGATGAACCTCACCTTTATCACAAAGCTAGGTGAACCTCACCTTTAACACAAGGCTAGGTGAACCTCACATTTATCACAAGGCTAGGTGAACCTCACCTTTATCACAATATTAGATGAACCTCACCTTTATCACAAGGCTAGGTGAACCTCACCTTTATCACAAGGCTAGATGAACCTCACCTTTATCACAAGGCTAGGTGAACCTCACCTTTATCACAAGGCTAGGTGAACCTCACCTTTATCACAAGGCTAGGTGAACCTCACCTTTATCACAAGATTAGATGAACCTCACGTTTATCACAAGGCTAGGTGAACCTCACCTTTATCACAAGGCTAGGTGAACCTCACCTTTATCACAAGGCTAGGTGAACCTCACCTTTATCACAAGGCTAGGTGAACCTCACCTTTATCACAAGGCTAGGTGAACCTCACCTTTATCACAAAGCTAGGTGAACCTCACCTTTATCACAAGATTAGATGAACCTCACCTTTATCATAAGGCTAGGTGAACCTCACATTTATCACAAGGCTAGGTGAACCTCATCTTTATCACAAGGCTAGGTGAACCTCACCTTTATCACAAGGCTAGGTGAACCTCACCTTTATCATAAGGCTAGGTGAACCTCACATTTATCACAAGGCTAGGTGAACCTCATCTTTATCACAAGGCTAGGTGAACCTCTCCTTTATCACAAGGCTAGATGAACCTCACCTTTATCACAAGGCTAGGTCAACTTCACCTTTATCACAAGGCTGGGTGAACCTCACCTTTATCACAAGGCTAGGTGAACCTCACTTTTATCACAAGGTTAGATGAACCTCACCTTTATCACAAGGCTAGGTGAACCTCATCTTTATCACAAGGCTAGGTGAACCTCACCTTTATCACAAGTCTAGATGAACCTCACCTTTATCACAAGGCTAGGTGAACATCACCTTTATCACAACGCTAGATGAACCTCACCTTTATCACAAGGCTAGGTGAATCTCACCTTTATCACAAGATTAGATGAACCTCACCTTTATCACAAGGCTATGTGAACCTCACCTTTAACACAAGGCTAGGTGAACCTCACCTTTATCACAAGGCTAGGTGAACCTCACCTTTATCACAATATTAGATGAACCTCACCTTTATCACAAGGCTAGGTGAACCTCACCTTTATCACAAGGCTAGGCGAACCTCACCTTTATCACAAGGCTAGGTGAACCTCACCTTTATCACAAGGCTAGGTGAACCTCACCTTTATCACAAGGCTAGGTGAACCTCACCTTTATCACAAGGCTAGGTGAACCTCACCTTTATCATAAGGCTAGGTGAACCTCACATTTATCACAAGGCTAGGTGAACCTCATCTTTATCACAAGGCTAGGTGAACCTCACCTTTATCACAAGGCTAGGTGAACCTCACCTTTATCATAAGGCTAGGTGAACCTCACATTTATCACAAGGCTAGGTGAACCTCACCTTTATCACAAGGCTATGTGAACCTCACCTTTATTACAAGGCTAGGTGAACCTCACCTTTATCACAAGGCTAGGCGAACCTCACCTTTATCACAAGGCTAGGTGAACCTCACCTTTATCACAAGGCTAGGTGAACCTCACCTTTTTCACAGGGCTAAGTGAACATCATCTTTATCACAAGGCTAGGTGAACCTCACCTTTATCACAAGGCTAGGTGAACATCACCTTTATCACAAGGCTAGGTGAACCTCACCTTTATCACAAGGCTAGGTGAATCTCACCTTTATCACAAGATTAGATGAACCTCACCTTTATCACAAGGCTAGGTGAACCTCACCTTTAATACAAGGCTAGGTGAACCTCACCTTTATCACAAGGCTAGGTGAACCTCACCTTTATCACAATATTAGATGAACCTCACCTTTATGACAAGGCTAGATGAATCTCATCTTTATCACAAGGCTAGGTGAATCTCACCTTTATCACAAGGCTAGGTGAACCGCACCTTTATCACAAGGCTAGGTGAACCTCATCTTTATCACAAGGCTAGGTGAACCTCACCTTTATCACAAGGCTAGGTGAACATCACCTTTATCACAACGCTAGGTGAACCTCACCTTTATCACAAGGCTAGGTGAATCTCACCTTTATCACAAGATTAGATGAACCTCACCTTTATCACAAGGCTAGGTGAACCTCACCTTTAACACAAGGCTAGGTGAACCTCACCTTTACCACAAGGCTAGGTGAACCTCACCTTTATCACAAGGCTAGGTGAACCTCACCTTTATCACAAGGCTAGGTGAACCTCACCTTTATCATAAGGCTAGGTGAACCTCACATTTATCACCTGGCTAGGTGAACCTCATCTTTATCACAAGGCTAGGTGAACCTCACCTTTATCACAAGGCTAGGTGAACCTCACCTTTATCATAAGGCTAGGTGAACCTCACATTTATCACAAGGCTAGGTGAACCTCACCTTTATCACAAGGCTAGGTGAACCTCACCTTTATCACAAGGCTAGATGAACCTCACCTTTATCACAAGGCTAGGTGAACCTCACCTTTATCACAAGGCTGGGTGAACCTCACCTTTATCACAAGGCTAGGTGAACATCACCTTTATCACAAGGCTAGGTGAACATCACCTTGATCACAAAGCTAGGTGAATCTCACCTTTATCACAAGGCTATGTGAACCTCACCTTTATCACAAGGCTAGGTGAACCTCACCTTTATCACAAGGCTAGTTGAACCTCACCTTTATCACAAGGCTATGTGAACCTCACCTTTATCATAAGGCTAGGTGAACCTCACCTTTATCACAATGCTAGGTGAATCTCATCTTTATCACAAGGCTAGGTGAATCTCACCTTTATCACAAGGCTAGGTGAACCTCACCTTTATCACAAGAATAGGTGAACCTCACCTTTATCACAAGGCTAGGTGAACCTCACCTTTATCACAAGGCCAGGTGAACCTCACCTTTATCACAAGGCTAGGTGAACCTCACCTTTATCACAAGATTAGATGAACCTCACCTTTATCACAAGGCTTAGTGAACCTCACCTTTATCATAAGGCTAGGTGAACCTCACATTTATCACAAGGCTAGGTGAACCTCACCTTTATCACAAGGCTAGGTGAACCTCACCTTTATCACAAGGCTAGATGAACCTCACCTTTATCACAAGGCTAGGTGAACCTCACCTTTATCACAAGGCTGGGTGAACCTCACCTTTATCACAAGGCTAGGTGAACATCACCTTTATCACAAGGCTAGGTGAACATCACCTTGATCACAAGGCTAGGTGAATCTCACCTTTATCACAAGGCTAGGTGAACCTCACCTTTATCACAAGGCTAGGTGAACCGCACCTTTATCACAAGGCAAGGTGAACCTCACCTTTATCACAAGGCTAGGTGAACCGCACCTTTATCACAAGGCTAGGTGAACATCACCTTTATCACAAGGCTAGGCGAACATCACCTTTATCACAAGGCTAGGTGAACGTCATCTTGATCACAAGGCTAGGTGAATCTCACCTTTATCACAAGATTAGATGAACCTCACCTTTATCACAAGGCTAGGTGAACCTCACCTTTATCACACGATTAGATGAACCTCACTTTTATCACAAGGCTAGATGAACCTCACCTTTATCACAAGGCTAGGTGAACCTCACCTTTATCACAAGGCTAGGTAAACATCACCTTTATCACAAGGCTAGGTGAACCTCACCTTTATCACAAGGCTAGGTGAACCTCACCTTTATCACAAGGCTAGGTCAACATCACCTTGATCACAAGGCTAGGTGAACCTCACCTTTATCACAAGGCTATGTGAACATCACCTTTATCACAAGGCTAGGTGAACCTAACCTTTATCACAAGGTTAGGTGAACCTCACCTTTATCACACGATTAGATGAACCTCACCTTTATCACAAGGCTAGATGATCCTCATCTTTATCACAAGGCTAGTTGAACCTCACCTTTATCACAAGGCTATATGAACCTCACCTTTATCACAAGGCTAGGTGAACCTCACATTTATCACAAGGCTAGGTGAACCACATCTTTATCACAAGGCTAGGTGAACCTCACCTTTATCACAAGGCTAGGTGAACCTTACCTTTATCACAAGGCTAGGTGAATCTCACCTTTATCACAAGGCTAGGTGAACCTCACCTTTATCACAAGGCTAGGTGAACCTCACCTTTATCACAAGGCTAGGTGAACCTCACCTTTATCACAAGGCTAGGTGAACCTCACCTTTATCACAAGGCTAGGTGAACATCAACTTTATCACAAGGCTAGGTGAACCTCACCTTTATCACAAGGCTAGGTGAACCTCACCTTTATCACAAGGCTAGGTAAACACCTTTATCACAAGGCTAGGTGCACCCCACCTTTATCACAAGGCTAGGTGAACCTCACCTTTATCATAAGGCTAGGTGAACCTCACATTTATCACAAGGCTAGGTGAACCTCATCTTTATCACAAGGCTAGGTGAACCTCACCTTTATCACAAGGCTAGATGAACCTCACCTTTATCACAAGGCTATGTGAACCTCACCTTTATCACAAGGCTGGGTGAACCTCACCTTTATCACAAGGCTAGGTGAACATCACCTTTATCACAAGGCTAGGTGAACATCACCTTGATCACAAGGCTAGGTGAATCTCACCTTTATCACAAGTCTAGGTGAACCTCACCTTTATCACAAGGCTAGGTGAACCTCACCTTTATCACAAGGCTAGTTGATCCTCACCTTTATCACAAGGCTATGTGAACCTCACCTTTATCATAAGGCTAGGTGAACCTCACCTTTATCACAAGGCTAGGTGAATCTCATCTTTATCACAAGACTAGGTGAATCTCACCTTTATCACAAGGCTATGTGAACCGCACCTTTATCACAAGGCTAGGTGAACCTCACCTTTATCACAAGGCTAGGTGAACCTCACCTTTATCACAAGGCTAGGTGAACATCACCTTTATCACAAGGCTAGGTGAACCTCACCTTTATCACAAGGCTAGGTGATTCTCACCTTTATCACAAGATTAGATGAACCTCACCTTTATCACAAAGCTAGGTGAACCTCACCTTTAACACAAGGCTAAGTGAACCTCACCTTTATCACAAGGCTAGGTGAACCTCACCTTTATCACAATATTAGATGAACCTCACCTTTATCACAAGGCTAGGTGAACCTCACCTTTATCACAAGGCTAGATGAACCTCACCTTTATCACAAGGCTAGGTGAACCTCACCTTTATCACAAGGCTAGGTGAACCTCACCTTTATCACAAGGCTAGGTGAACCTCACCTTTATCACAAGATTAGATGAACCTCACGTTTATCACAAGGCTAGGTGAACCTCACCTTTATCACAAGGCTAGGTGAACCTCACCTTTATCACAAGGCTAGGTCAACTTCACCTTTATCACAAGGCTAGGTGAACCTCACCTTTATCACAAGGCTAGGTGAACCTCACCTTTATCACAAAGCTAGGTGAACCTCACCTTTATCACAAAATTAGATGAACCTCACCTTTATCATAAGGCTAGGTGAACCTCACCTTTATCACAAGTCTAGATGAACCTCACCTTTATCACAAGGCTAGGTGAACCTCACCTTTATCACAAAGCTAGGTGAACCTCACCTTTATCACAAGATTAGATGAACCTCACCTTTATCACAAGGATAGGTGAACCTCACCTTTATCACAAGGCTAGGTGAACCTCACCTTTATCACAAGGATAGGTGAACCTCACCTTTATCACAAGGCTAGGTGAACATCACCTTTATCACAAGATTAGATGAAACTCACCTTTATCACAAGACTAGGTGAACCTCACCTTTATCACAAGGCTAGGTGAACCTCACCTTTATCACAAGGCTAGGTGAACCTCACCTTTATCACACGATTAGATGAACCTTACCTTTATCACAAGGTTAGATGAACCTCACCTTTATCACAAGGCTAGGTGAACCTCACCTTTATCACAAGGCTAGGTGAACCTTACTTTTATCCCAAGGCTAGATGAACATCACCTTTATCACAAGGCTAGGTGAACCTCACCTTTATTACAAGGTTAGGTGAACCTCACCTTTATCACAAGGCTAGGTAAACATCACCTTTATCACAAGGCTAGATGAACCTCACCTTTATCACAAGGCTAGGTGAACCTCACCTTTATCACAAGGCTAGGTCAACATCACCTTGATCACAAGGCTAGGTGAACCTCACCTTTATCACAAGGCTATGTGAACATCACCTTTATCACAAGGCTAGGTGAACCTCACCTTTATCACAAGGTTAGGTGAACCTCACCTTTATCACACGATTAGATGAACCTCACCTTTATCACAAGGCTAGATGATCCTCATCTTTATCACAAGGCTAGGTGAACCTCACCTTTATCACAAGGCTAGATGAACCTCACCTTTATCACAAGGCTAGGTGAACCTCACCTTTATAACAAGGCTAGGTGAACCTCACTTTTATCACAAGGCTAGGTGAACCTCACCTTTATCACAAGGCTAGGTGAACCACAACTTTATCACAAGGCTAGGTGAACCTCACCTTTATCACAAGGCTAGGTGAACCTCACCTTTATCACAAGTCTAGGTGAATCTCACCTTTATCACAAGGCTAGGTGAACCTCACCTTTATCACAAGGCTAGATGAACCTCACCTTTATCACAAGGCTAGGTGAACCTCACCTTTATCACAATGCTAGGTGAACCTCACCTTTATCACAGGCTAGGTGAACCTCACCTTTATCACAAGGCTAGGTGAACCTCACCTTTATCACAAGGCTAGGTGAACCTCACCTTTATCACAAGGCTAGGTGAACCATATCTTTATCACAAGGCTAGGTGAACCTCACCTTTATCACAAGGCTAGGTCAACTTCACCTTTATCACAAGGCTGGGTGAACCTCACCTTTATCACAAGGCTAGGTGAACCTCACCTTTTATCACAAGGTTAGATGAACCTCACCTTTATCACAAGGCTAGGTGAACCTCATCTTTATCACAAGGCTAGGTGAACCTCACCTTTATCACAAGTCTAGATGAACCTCACCTTTATGACAAGGCTAGGTGAACCTCACCTTTATCACAATGCTAGGTGAACCTCACCTTTATCACAAGGCTAGGTGAACCTCACCTTTATCACAAGGCTAGGTGAACCTCACCTTTATCACAAGGCTAGGTGAACCTCACCTTTATCACAAGGCTAGGTGAACCATATCTTTATCACAAGGCTAGGTGAACATCACCTTTATCACAAGGCTAGGTGAACCTCACCTTTATCACAAGGCTAGGTGAATCTCACCTTTATCACAAGATTAGATGAACCTCACCTTTATCACAAGGCTAGGTGAACCTCACCTTTAACACAAGGCTAGGTGAACCTCACCTTTATCACAAGGCTAGGTGAACCTCACCTTTATCACAAGGCTAGGTGAACTTCACCTTTATCACAAGGCTAGGTGAACCTCACCTTTATTACAAGGCTAGGTGAACCTCACCTTTAACTGAAGGCTAGGTGAACCTCACCTTTATCACAAGGCTAGGTGAACCTCACCTTTATCACAATATTAGATGAACTTCACCTTTATCACAAGGCTAGGTGAACCTCACCTTTATCACAAGGCTAGGTGAACCTCACCTTTATCACAAGGCTAGGTGAACCTCACCTTTATCACAAGGCTAGGTGAACCTCACCTTTATCACAAGGCTAGGTGAACCTCACCTTTATCACAAGATTAGATGAACCTCACCTTTATCACAAGGATAGGTGAACCTCACCTTTATCACAAGGCTAGGTGAACTTCACCTTTATCACAAGGCTAGGTGAACTTCACCTTTATCACAAGGTCAGGTGAACCTCATCTTTATCACAAGGTTAGGTGAACCTCACCTTTATCACAAGGCTAGGTCAACCTCACCTTTATCACAAGGCTGTGTGAACCTCACCTTTATCACAAGGCTAGGTGAACATCACCTTTACCACAAGGCTAGGTGAACACCACCTTGATCACAAGGCTAGGTGAATCTCACCTTTATCACAAAGCTAGGTGAACCTCACCTTTATCACAAGGCTAGGTGAACCTCACCTTTATCACAAGGCTAGGTGAACCTCACCTTTATCACAAGGCTATGCGAACCTCACCTTTATCATAAGGCTAGGTGAACTTCACCTTTATCACAAGGCTAGGTGAACCTCACCTTTATCACAAGGCTAGGTGAACCTCACCTTTATCACAAGGCTAGGTGAACATCACCTTTATCACAAGGCTAAGTGAACATCATATTTATCACAAGGCTAGATGAACTTCACCTTTATCACAAGGTTAGGTGAACCTCACCTTTATGACAAGGCTAGGTGAACCTCACCTTTATCACAAGGCTAGGTGAACCTCACTTTTATCACAAGGCTAGGTGAACATCACCTTCATCACAAGGCTAGGTGAACCTCACCTTTATCACAAGGCTAGGTGAACATCACCTTTATCACAAGGCTAGGTGAACCTCACCTTTATCACAAGATTAGATGAACCTCACCTTTATCACAAGGCTAGGTGAACCTCACCTTTATCACAAGGCTAGGTGAACCTCACCTTTATCACAAGGCTAGGTAAACCTCACCTTTATCACAAGATTAGATGAAACTCACCTTTATCACAAGACTAGGTGAACCTCACCTTTATCACAAGGCTAGGTAAACCTCACCTTTATCACAAGATTAGATGAAACTCACCTTTATCACAAGACTAGGTGAACCTCACCTTTATCACAAGGCTAGGTGAACCGCACCTTTATCACAAGGCTAGGTGAACCTCACCTTTATCACAAGGCTAGGTGAACCTCACCTTTATCACAAGGCTAGGTGAACATCACCTTTATCACAAGGCTAGGCGAACCTCACCTTTATCACAAGGCTAGGTGAATCTCACCTTTATCACAAGATTAGATGAACCTCACCTTTATCACAAGGCTAGGTGAACCTCACCTTTATCACATGATTAGATGAACCTCACTTTTATCACAAGGCTAGATGAACCTCACCTTCATCACAAGGCTAGGTGAACCTCACCTTTATCACAAGGCTAGGTTAACCTCACCTTTATCACAAGGCTAGGTAAACATCACCTTTATCACAAGGCTAGGTGAACCTCACCTTTATCACAAGGCTAGGTGAACCTCACCTTTATCACAAGGCTAGGTCAACATCACCTTGATCACAAGGCTAGGTGAACCTCACCTTTATCACAAGGCTATGTGAACATCACCTTTATCACAAGGCTAGGTGAACCTAACCTTTATCACAAGGTTAGTTGAACCTCACCTTTATCACACGATTAGATGAACCTCACCTTTATCACAAGGCTAGATGATCCTCATCTTTATCACAAGGCTAGTTGAACCTCACCTTTATCACAAGGCTAGATGAACCTCACCTTTATCACAAGGCTAGATGAACCTCACCTTTATCACAAGGCTAGGTGAACCTCACCTTTATCACAAGGCTAGGTGAACCTCACATTTATCACAAGGCTAGGTGAACCACATCTTTATCACAAGGCTAGGTGAACCTCACCTTTATCACAAGGCTAGGTGAACCTTACCTTTATCACAAGGCTAGGTGAATCTCACCTTTATCACAAGGCTAGGTGAACCTCACCTTTATCACAAGGCTAGGTGAACCTCACCTTTATCACAAGGCTAGGTGAACCTCACCTTTATCACAAGGCTAGGTGAACCTCACCTTTATCACAAGGCTAGGTGAACATCACCTTTATCACAAGGCTAGGTGAACCTCACCTTTATCACAAGGCTAGGTGAACCTCACCTTTATCACAAGGCCAGGTAAACACCTTTATCACAAGGCTAGGTGCACCTCACCTTTATCACAAGGCTAGGTGAACCTCACCTTTATCATAAGGCTAGGTGAACCTCACATTTATCACAAGGCTAGGTGAACCTCATCTTTATCACAAGGCTAGGTGAACCTCACCTTTATCACAAGGCTAGATGAACCTCACCTTTATCACAAGGCTATGTGAACCTCACCTTTATCACAAGGCTGGGTGAACCTCACCTTTATCACAAGGCTAGGTGAACATCACCTTTATCACAAGGCTAGTGGAACATCACCTTGATCACAAGGCTAGGTGAATCTCACCTTTATCACAAGTCTAGGTGAACCTCACCTTTATCACAAGGCTAGGTGAACCTCACCTTTATCACAAGGCTAGTTGATCCTCACCTTTATCACAAGGCTATGTGAACCTCACCTTTATCATAAGGCTAGGTGAACCTCACCTTTATCACAAGGCTAGGTGAATCTCATCTTTATCACAAGGCTAGGTGAATCTCACCTTTATCACAAGGCTAGGTGAACCGCACCTTTATCACAAGGCTAGGTGAACCTCACCTTTATCACAAGACTAGGTGAACCTCACCTTTATCACAAGGCTAGGTGAACCTCACCTTTATCACAAGGCTAGGTGAACCTCACCTTTATCACAAGGCTAGGTGAATCTCACCTTTATCACAAGATTAGATGAACCTCACCTTTATCACAAAGCTAGGTGAACCTCACCTTTAACACAAGGCTAGGTGAACCTCACCTTTATCACAAGGCTAGGTGAACCTCACCTTTATCACAATATTAGATGAACCTCACCTTTATCACAAGGCTAGGTGAACCTCACCTTTATCACAAGGCTAGATGAACCTCACCTTTATCACAAGGCTAGGTGAACCTCACCTTTATCACAAGGCTAGGTGAACCTCACCTTTATCACAAGGCTAGGTGAACCTCACCTTTATCACAAGATTAGATGAACCTCACGTTTATCACAAGGCTAGGTGAACCTCACCTTTATCACAAGGCTAGGTGAACCTCACCTTTATCACAAGGCAAGGTGAACCTCACCTTTATCACAAGGCTAGGTGAACCTCACCTTTATCACAAGGCTAGGTGAACCTCACCTTTATCACAAAGCTAGGTGAACCTCACCTTTATCACAAGATTAGATGAACCTCACCTTTATCATAAGGCTAGGTGAACCTCACCTTTATCACAAGGCTAGGTGAACCTCATTTTTATCACAAGGCTAGGTGAACCTCACCTTTATCACAAGGCTAGGTGAACCTCACCTTTATCATAAGGCTAGGTAAACCTCACATTTATCACAAGGCTAGGTGAACCTCATCTTTATCACAAGGATAGGTGAACATCTCCTTTATCACAAGGCTAGATGAACCTCACCTTTATCACAAGGCTAGGTCAACTTCACCTTTATCACAAGGCTGGGTGAACCTCACCTTTATCACAAGGCTAGGTGAACCTCACTTTTATCACAAGGTTAGATGAACCTCACCTTTATCACAAGGCTAGGTGAACCTCATCTTTATCACAAGGCTAGGTGAACCTCACCTTTATCACAAGTCTAGATGAACCTCACCTTTATCACAAGGCTAGGTGAACCTCACCTTTATCACAAAGCTAGGTGAACCTCACCTTTATCACAAGGCTAGGTGAACCTCACCTTTATCACAAGGCTAGGTGAACCTCACCTTTATCACAAGATTAGATGAACCTCACCTTTATCACAAGGATAGGTGAACCTCACCTTTATCACAAGGCTAGGTGAACCTCACCTTTATCACAAGGATAGGTGAACCTCACCTTTATCACAAGGCTAGGTGAACCTCACCTTTATCACAAGATTAGATGAAACTCACCTTTATCACAAGACTAGGTGAACCTCACCTTTATCACAAGGCTAGGTGAACCTCACCTTTATCACAAGGCTAGGTGAACCTCACCTGTATCACACGATTAGATGAACCTTACCTTTATCACAAGGTTAGATGAACCTCACCTTTATCACAAGGCTAGGTGAACCTCACCTTTATCACAAGGCTAGGTGAACCTCACTTTTATCACAAGGCTAGATGAACCTCACCTTTATCACAAGGCTAGGTGAACCTCACCTTTATCACAAGGTTAGGTGAACCTCACCTTTATCACAAGTCTAGGTAAACATCACCTTTATCACAAGGCTAGGTGAACCTCACCTTTATCACAAGGCTAGGTGAACCTCACCTTTATCACAAGGCTAGGTCAACATCACCTTGATCACAAGGCTAGGTGAACCTCACCTTTATCACAAGGCTATTTGAACATCACCTTTATCACAAGGCTAGGTGAACCTCACCTTTATCACAAGGTTAGGTGAACCTCACCTTTATCACACGATTAGATGAACCTCACCTTTATCACAAGGCTAGATGATCCTCATCTTTATCACAAGGCTAGGTGAACCTCACCTTTATCACAAGGCTAGATGAACCTCACCTTTATCACAAGGCTAGGTGAACCTCACCTTTATCACAAGGCTAGGTGAACCTCACTTTTATCACAAGGCTAGGTGAACCTCACCTTTATCACAAGGCTAGGTGAACCACAACTTTATCACAAGGCTAGGTGAACCTCACCTTTATCACAAGGCTAGGTAAACCTCACCTTTATCACAAGGCTAGGTGAATCTCACCTTTATCACAAGGCTAGGTGAACCTCACCTTTATCACAAGGCTAGATGAACCTCACCTTTATCACAAGGCTAGGTGAACCTCACCTTTATCACAATGCTAGGTGAACCTCACCTTTATCACAAGGCTAGGTGAACCTCACCTTTATCACAAGGCTAGGTGAACCTCTCCTTTATCACAAGGCTAGATGAACCTCACCTTTATCACAAGGCTAGGTCAACTTCACCTTTATCACAAGGCTGGGTGAACCTCACCTTTATCACAAGGCTAGGTGAACCTCACTTTTATCACAAGGTTAGATGAACCTCACCTTTATCACAAGGCTAGGTGAACCTCATCTTTATCACAAGGCTAGGTGAACCTCACCTTTATCACAAGTCTAGATGAACCTCACCTTTATCACAAGGCTAGGTGAACCTCACCTTTATCACAAAGCTAGGTGAACCTCACCTTTATCACAAGGCTAGGTGAACCTCACCTTTATCACAAGGATAGGTGAACCTCACCTTTATCACAAGGCTAGGTGAACCTCACCTTTATCACAAGGATAGGTGAACCTCACCTTTATCACAAGGCTAGGTGAACCTCACCTTTATCACAAGATTAGATGAAACTCACCTTTATCACAAGACTAGGTGAACCTCACCTTTATCACAAGGCTAGGTGAACCTCACCTTTATCACAAGGCTAGGTGAACCTCACCTTTATCACACGATTAGATGAACCTTACCTTTATCACAAGGTTAGATGAACCTCACCTTTATCACAAGGCTAGGTGAACCTCACCTTTATCACAAGGCTAGGTGAACCTCACTTTTATCACAAGGCTAGATGAACCTCACCTTTATCACAAGGATAGGTGAACCTCACCTTTATCACAAGGTTAGGTGAACCTCACCTTTATCACAAGGCTAGGTAAACATCACCTTTATCACAAGGCTAGGTGAACCTCACCTTTATCACAAGGCTAGGTGAACATCACCCTTATCACAAGGCTAGGTCAACATCACCTTGATCACAAGGCTAGGTGAACCTCACCTTTATCACAAGGCTATGTGAAAATCACCTTTATCACAAGGCTAGGTGAACCTCACCTTTATCACAAGGTTAGGTGAACCTCACCTTTATCACATGATTAGATGAACCTCACCTTTATCACAAGGCTAGATGATCCTCATCTTTATCACAAGGCTAGGTGAACCTCACCTTTATCACAAGGCTAGATGAACCTCACCTTTTTCACAAGGCTAGGTGAACCTCACCTTTATCACAAGGCTAGGTGAACCTCACCTTTATCAAAAGGCTAGGTGAACCTCACCTTTATCACAAGGCTAGGTGAACCACAACTACATCACAAGGCTAGGTGAACCTCACCTTTATCACAAGGCTAGGTGAATCTCACCTTTATCACAAGGCTAGGTGAACCTCACCTTTATCACAAGGCTAGATGAACCTCACCTTTTTCACAAGGCTAGGTGAACCTCACCTTTATCACAATGCTAGGTGAACCTCACCTTTATCACAAGGCTAGGTGAACCTCACCTTTATCACAAGGCTAGGTGAACCTCACCTTTATCACAAGGCTAGGTGAACCTCACCTTTATCACAAGGCTAGGTGAACCATATCTTTATCACGAGGCTAGGTGAACATCACCTTTATCACAAGGCTAGGTGAACCTCACCTTTATCACAAGGCTAGGTGAACCTCACCTTTATCACACGATTAGATGAACCTTACTTTTATCACAAGGTTAGATGAACCTCACCTTTATCACAAGGCTATGTGAACCTCACCTTTATCACAAGGCTAGGTGAACCTCACTTTTATCACAAGGCTAGATGAACCTCACCTTTATCACAAGGCTAGGTGAACCTCACCTTTATCACAAGGCTAGGTGAACCTCACCTTTATCACAAGGCTAGGTAAACATCACCTTTATCACAAGGCTAGGTGAACCTCACTTTTATCACAAGGCTAGGTCAACATCACCTTGATCACAAGGCAGGTGAACCTAACCTTTATCACAAGGTTAGGTGAACCTCACCTTTATCACAAGGTTAGGTAAACCTCACCTTTATCACACGATTAGATGAACCTCACCTTTATCACAAGGCTAGATGATCCTCATCTTTATCACAAGGCTAGGTGAACCTCACCTTTATCACAAGGCTAGATGAACCTCACCTTTATCACAAGGCTAGGTGAACCTCACCTTTATCACAAGGCTAGGTGAACCTCACCTTTATCACAAGGATAGGTAAACCTCACCTTTATCACAAGGCTAGGTGAACCACATCTTTATCACAAGGCTAGGTGAACCTCACCTTTATCACAAGGCTAGGTGAACCTCATCTTTATCACAAGGCTAGGTGAATCTCACCTTTATCACAAGGCTAGGTGAACCTCACCTTTATCTCAAGGCTAGGTGAACCTCACCTTTATCACAAGGCTAGGTGAACATCACCTTTATCACAAGGCTAGGTGAACCTCACCTTTATCACAAGGCTAGGTGAACCTCACCTTTATCACAAGGCTAGGTAAACACCTTTATCACAAGGCTAGGTGAACCTCACCTTTATCACAAGGCTAGGTGAACCTCACCTTTATCATAAGGCTAGGTAAACCTCACATTTAACACAAGGCTAGGTGAACCTCATCTTTATCACAAGGCTAGGTGAACCTCACCTTTATCACAAGGCTAGGTGAACCTCACCTTTATCATAAGGCTAGGTGAACCTCACATTTATCACAAGGCTAGGTGAACCTCATCTTTATCACAAGGCTAGGTGAACCTCACCTTTATCACAAGGCTAGATGAACCTCACCTTTATCACAAGGCTAGGTGAACCTCACCTTTATCACAAGGCTGGGTGAACCTCACCTTTATCACAAGGCTAGGTGAACATCACCTTTATCACAAGGCTAGGGGAATATCACCTTGATCACAAGGCTAGATGAATCTCACCTTTATCACAAGGCTAGGTGAACCTCACCTTTATCACAAGGCTAGGTGAACCTCACCTTTATCACAAGGCTAGTTGAACCTCACCTTTATCACAAGGCTATGTGAACCTTACCTTTATCATAAGGCTAGGTGAACCTCACCTTTATCACAAGGCTAGGTGAATCTCATCTTTATCACAAGGCTAGGTGAATCTCACCTTTATCACAAGGCTAGGTGAACCGCACCTTTATCACAAGGCTAGGTGAACCTCACCTTTATCACAAGGCTAGGTGAACCTCACCTTTATCACAAGGCTATTGAACATCACCTTTATCACAAGGCTAGGTGAACTTCACCTTTATCACAAGGCTAGGTGAATCTCACCTTTATCACAAGATTAGATGAACCTCACCTTTATCACAAAGCTAGGTGAACCTCACCTTTAACACAAGGCTAGGTGAACCTCACCTTTATCACAAGGCTAGGTGAACCTCACCTTTATCACAATATTAGATGAACCTCACCTTTATCACAAGGCTAGGTGAACCTCACCTTTATCACAAGGCTAGGTGAACCTCACCTTTATCTCAAAGCTAGGGGAACCTCACCTTTATCACAAGGCTATGTGAACCTCACCTTTATCACAAGGCTAGGTGAACTTCACCTTTATCACAAGATTAGATGAACCTCACCTTTATCACAAGGCTAGGTGAACCTCACCTTTATCATAAGGCTAGGTGAACCTCACATTTATCACAAGGCTAGGTGAACCTCATCTTTATCACAAGGCTAGGTGAACCTCACCTTTATCACAAGGCTAAATGAACCTCACCTTTATCACAAGGCTAGGTCAACCTCACCTTTATCACAAGGCTAGGTGAACCTCACTTTTATCACAAGGCTAGGTGAACATCACCTTTATCACAAGGCTAGGTGAACCTCACCTTTATCACAAGGCTAGGTGAACATCACCTTTATCACAAGGCTAGGTGAACCTCACCTTTATCACAAGATTAGATGAACCTCACCTTTATCACAAGGCTAGGTGAACCTCACTTTTATCACAAGGTTAGATGAACCTCACCTTTATCACAAGGCTAGGTGAACCTCATCTTTATCACAAGGCTAGGTGAACCTCACCTTTATCACAAGGCTAGGTGAACCTCACCTTTATCACAAGACAAGGTGAACCTCACCTTTATCACAAGGCTAGGTGAACCTCACCTTTATCACAAGGATAGGTGAACCTCACCCTTATCACAAGGCTAGGTGAACCTCACCTTTATCACAAGATTAGATGAACCTCACCTTTATCACAAGGATAGGTGAACCTCACCTTTATCACAAGGTTAGGTGAACCTCACCTTTATCACAAGGATAGGTGAACCTCACCTTTATCACAAGGTTAGGTGAACCTCACCTTTATCACACGATTAGATGAACCTTACTTTTATCACAAGGTTAGATGAACCTCACCTTTATCACAAGGCTAGGTGAACCTCACCTTTATCACCAGGCTAGATGAACCTCACTTTTATCACAAGGCTAGATGAACCTCACCTTTATCACAAGGCTAGGTGAACCTCACCTTTATCACAAGGCTAGGTGAACCTCACCTTTATCACAAGGCTAGGTAAACATCACCTTTATCACAAGGCTAGGTGAACCTCACCTTTATCACAAGGCTAGGTGAACCTCACCTTTATCACAAGGCTAGGTCAACATCACCTTGATCACAAGGCTATGTGAACATCACCTTTATCACAAGGCTAGGTGAACCTCACCTTTATCACAAGGTTAGGTGAACCTCACCTTTATCACACGATTAGATGAACCTCACCTTTATAACAAGGCTAGATGATCCTCATCTTTATCACAAGGCTAGGTGAACCTCACCTTTATCACAAGGCTAGATGAACCTCATCTTTATCACAAGGCTAGGTGAACCTCACCTTTATCACAAGGCTAGGTGAACCTCACCTTTATCACAAGACTAGGTGAACCTCACCTTTATCACAAGGCTAGGTGAACCTCATCTTTATCACAAGGCTAGGTGAACCTGACCTTTATCACAAGGCTAGGTGAACCTCACCTTTATCACAAGGCTAGGTGAATCTCACCTTTATCACAAGGCTAGGTGAACCTCACCTTTATCACAAGGCTAGGTGAACCTCACCTTTATCACAAGGCTAGGTGAACCTCAACTTTATCACAAGGCTAGGTGAACCTCACCTTTATCACAAGGCTAGGTGAACCTCACCTTTATCACAAGGCTAGGTGAACCTCACCTTTATCACAAGGCTAGGTAAACACCTTTATCACAAGGCTAGGTGAACCTCACCTTTATCACAAGGCTAGGTGAACCTCACCTTTATCACAAGGCTAGGTGAACCTCACCTTTATCACAAGGTTAGGTGAACCTCACTTTTATCACACGATTAGATGAACCTCACCTTTATCACAAGGCTAGATGATCCTCATCTTTATCACAAGACTAGGTGAACCTCACCTTTATCACAAGGCTAGATGAACCTCACCTTTATCACAAGGCTAGGTGAACCTCACCTTTATCACAAGGCTAGGTGAACATCACCTTTATCACAAGGCTAGGTGAACCTCATCTTTATCACAAGGTTAGGTGAACCTCACCTTTATCACAAGGCTAGGTGAACCTCACCTTTATCACAAGGCTAGGTGAATCTCGCCTTTATCACAAGGCTAGGTGATCCTCACCTTTATCACAAGGCTAGGTGAACCTCACCTTTATCAAAAGGCTAGGTGAACCTCATCTTTATCACAATGCTAGGTGAACCTCACCTTTATCACAAGGCTAGGTGAACCTCACATTTATCACAAGGCTAGGTGCACCTCATCTTTATCACAAGGCTAGGTGAACCTCACCTTTATCACAAGGCTAGATGAACCTCACCTTTATCACAAGGCTAGGTGAACCTCACCTTTATCACAAGGCTGGATGAACCTCACCTTTATCACAAGGCTAGGTGAACATCACCTTTATCACAAGGCTAGGTGAACATCACCTTTATCACAAGGCTAGATGAACCTCACCTTTATCACAAGGCTAGGTGAACCTCACCTTTATCACAAGGCTGGGTGAACCTCACCTTTATCACAAGGCTAGGTGAACATCACCTTTATCACAAGGCTAGGGGAATATCACCTTGATCACAAGGCTAGGTGAATCTCACCTTTATCACAAGGCTAGGTGAACCTCACCTTTATCACAAGGCTAGGTGAACCTCACCTTTATCACAAGGCTAGTTGAACCTCACCTTTATCACAAGGCTATGTGAAACTTACCTTTATCATAAGGCTAGGTGAACCTCACCTTTATCACAAGGCTAGGTGAATCTCATCTTTATCACAAGGCTAGGTGAATCTCACCTTTATCACAAGGCTAGGTGAACCGCACCTTTATCACAAGGCTAGGTGAACCTCACCTTTATCACAAGGCTAGGTGAACCTCACCTTTATCACAAGGCTATTGAACATCACCTTTATCACAAGGCTAGGTGAACTTCACCTTTATCACAAGGCTAGGTGAATCTCACCTTTATCACAAGATTAGATGAACCTCACCTTTATCACAAAGCTAGGTGAACCTCACCTTTAACACAAGGCTAGGTGAACCTCACCTTTATCACAAGGCTAGGTGAACCTCACCTTTATCACAATATTAGATGAACCTCACCTTTATCACAAGGCTAGGTGAACCTCACCTTTATCACAAGGCTAGGTGAACCTCACCTTTATCTCAAGGCTAGGGGAACCTCACCTTTATCACAAGGCTATGTGAACCTCACCTTTATCACAAGGCTAGGTGAACTTCACCTTTATCACAAGATTAGATGAACCTCACCTTTATCACAAGGCTAGGTGAACCTCACCTTTATCATAAGGCTAGGTGAACCTCACATTTATCACAAGGCTAGGTGAACCTCATCTTTATCACAAGGCTAGGTGAACCTCACCTTTATCACAAGGCTAAATGAACCTCACCTTTATCACAAGGCTAGGTCAACCTCACCTTTATCACAAGGCTAGGTGAACCTCACTTTTATCACAAGGCTAGGTGAACATCACCTTTATCACAAGGCTAGGTGAACCTCACCTTTATCACAAGGCTAGGTGAACATCACCTTTATCACAAGGCTAGGTGAACCTCACCTTTATCACAAGATTAGATGAACCTCACCTTTATCACAAGGCTAGGTGAACCTCACTTTTATCACAAGGTTAGATGAACCTCACCTTTATCACAAGGCTAGGTGAACCTCATCTTTATCACAAGGCTAGGTGAACCTCACCTTTATCACAAGGCTAGGTGAACCTCACCTTTATCACAAGACAAGGTGAACCTCACCTTTATCACAAGGCTAGGTGAACCTCACCTTTATCACAAGGATAGGTGAACCTCACCCTTATCACAAGGCTAGGTGAACCTCACCTTTATCACAAGATTAGATGAACCTCACCTTTATCACAAGGATAGGTGAACCTCACCTTTATCACAAGGTTAGGTGAACCTCACCTTTATCACAAGGATAGGTGAACCTCACCTTTATCACAAGGTTAGGTGAACCTCACCTTTATCACACGATTAGATGAACCTTACTTTTATCACAAGGTTAGATGAACCTCACCTTTATCACAAGGCTAGGTGAACCTCACCTTTATCACAAGGCTAGATGAACCTCACTTTTATCACAAGGCTAGATGAACCTCACCTTTATCACAAGGCTAGGTGAACCTCACCTTTATCACAAGGCTAGGTGAACCTCACCTTTATCACAAGGCTAGGTAAACATCACCTTTATCACAAGGCTAGGTGAACCTCACCTTTATCACAAGGCTAGGTGAACCTCACCTTTATCACAAGGCTAGGTCAACATCACCTTGATCACAAGGCTATGTGAACATCACCTTTATCACAAGGCTAGGTGAACCTCACCTTTATCACAAGGTTAGGTGAACCTCACCTTTATCACACGATTAGATGAACCTCACCTTTATAACAAGGCTAGATGATCCTCATCTTTATCACAAGGCTAGGTGAACCTCACCTTTATCACAAGGCTAGATGAACCTCATCTTTATCACAAGGCTAGGTGAACCTCACCTTTATCACAAGGCTAGGTGAACCTCACCTTTATCACAAGACTAGGTGAACCTCACCTTTATCACAAGGCTAGGTGAACCTCATCTTTATCACAAGGCTAGGTGAACCTGACCTTTATCACAAGGCTAGGTGAACCTCACCTTTATCACAAGGCTAGGTGAATCTCACCTTTATCACAAGGCTAGGTGAACCTCACCTTTATCACAAGGCTAGGTGAACCTCACCTTTATCACAAGGCTAGGTGAACCTCAACTTTATCACAAGGCTAGGTGAACCTCACCTTTATCACAAGGCTAGGTGAACCTCACCTTTATCACAAGGCTAGGTGAACCTCACCTTTATCACAAGGCTAGGTAAACACCTTTATCACAAGGCTAGGTGAACCTCACCTTTATCACAAGGCTAGGTGAACCTCACCTTTATCACAAGGCTAGGTGAACCTCACCTTTATCACAAGGTTAGGTGAACCTCACTTTTATCACACGATTAGATGAACCTCACCTTTATCACAAGGCTAGATGATCCTCATCTTTATCACAAGACTAGGTGAACCTCACCTTTATCACAAGGCTAGATGAACCTCACCTTTATCACAAGGCTAGGTGAACCTCACCTTTATCACAAGGCTAGGTGAACATCACCTTTATCACAAGGCTAGGTGAACCTCATCTTTATCACAAGGTTAGGTGAACCTCACCTTTATCACAAGGCTAGGTGAACCTCACCTTTATCACAAGGCTAGGTGAATCTCGCCTTTATCACAAGGCTAGGTGATCCTCACCTTTATCACAAGGCTAGGTGAACCTCACCTTTATCAAAAGGCTAGGTGAACCTCATCTTTATCACAATGCTAGGTGAACCTCACCTTTATCACAAGGCTAGGTGAACCTCACATTTATCACAAGGCTAGGTGCACCTCATCTTTATCACAAGGCTAGGTGAACCTCACCTTTATCACAAGGCTAGATGAACCTCACCTTTATCACAAGGCTAGGTGAACCTCACCTTTATCACAAGGCTGGATGAACCTCACCTTTATCACAAGGCTAGGTGAACATCACCTTTATCACAAGGCTAGGTGAACATCACCTTTATCACAAGGCTATGTGAACATCACCTTTATAATAAGGCTAGGTGAACCTCACCTTTATCACAAGGCTAGGTGAACCTCACCTTTATCACAAGGCTAGGTGAACCTCACCTTTTTCACAAGGCTATGTGAACATCACCTTTATCACAAGGCTAAGTGAACATCATCTTTATCACAAGGCTAGGTGAACCTCACCTTTATCACAAGGCTAGGTGAACCTCACCTTTATCACAAGGCTAGGTGAACATCACCTTTATCACAAGGCTAGGTGAACCTCACTTTTATCACAAGGCTAGGTGAACATCACCTTTATCACAAGGCTAGGTGAACCTCACCTTTATCACAAGGCTAGGTGAACATCACCTTTATCACAAGGCTAGGTGAACCTCACCTTTATCACAAGATTAGATGAACCTCACCTTTATCACAAGGCTAGGTGAACCTCACTTTTATCACAAGGTTAGATGAACCTCACCTTTATCAGAAGGCTAGGTGAACCTCATCTTTATCACAAGGCTAGGTGAACCTCACCTTTATCACAAGGCTAGATGAACCTCACCTTTATCACAAGGCTAGGTGAACCTCACCTTTATCACAAAGCTAGGTGAACCTCACCTTTATCACAAGATTAGATGAACCTCACCTTTATCACAAGACTAGGTGAACCTCACCTTTATCACAAGGCTAGGTGAACATCACCTTTATCACAAGGATAGGTGAACCTCACCTTTATCACAAGGCTAGGTGAACCTCACCTTTATCACACGATTATATGAACCTTACTTTTATCACAAGGTTAGATGAACCTCACCTTTATCACAAGGCTAGGTGAACCTCACCTTTATCACAAGATTAGATGAACGTCAACTTTATCACAAGGCTAGGTGAACCTCACCTTTATCACAAGGCTAGGTGAACCTCACCTTTATCATAAGGCTAGGCGAACCTCACATTTATCACAAGGCTAGGTGAACCTCATCTTTATCACAAGGCTAGGTGAACCTCACCTTTATCACAAGGCTAGATGAACCTCACCTTTATCACAAGGCTAGGTGAACCTCACCTTTATCACAAGGCTGGGTGAACCTCACCTTTATCACAAGGCTAGGTGAACATCACCTTTATCAAAAGGCTAGGTGAACTTCACTTTTATCACAAGGCTAGGTGAACATCACCTTTATCACAAGGCTAGGTGAACCTCACCTTTATCACAAGGCTAGGTGAACATCACCTTTATCACAAGGCTAGGTGAACCTCACCTTTATCACAAGATTAGATGAACCTCACCTTTATCACAAGGCTAGGTGAACCTCACTTTTATCACAAGGTTAGATGAACCTCACCTTTATCAGAAGGCTAGGTGAACCTCATCTTTATCACAAGGCTAGGTGACCCTCACCTTTATCACAAGGCTAGGTGAACTTCACCTTTATCACAAGGATAGGTGAACCTCACCTTTATCACAAGGCTAGGTGAACCTCACCTTTATCACAAGATTAGATGAACCTCACCTTTATCATAAGACTAGGTGAACCTCACCTTTATCACAAGGCTAGGTGAACCTCACCTTTATCACAAGGATAGGTGAACCTCACCTTTATCACAAGGCTAGGAGAACCTCACCTTTATCACACGATTAGATGAACCTTACTTTTATCACAAGGTTAGATGAACCTCACCTTTATCACAAGGCTAGGTGAACCTCACCTTTATCACAAGATTAGATGAACCTCACCTTTATCACAAGGCTAGGTGAACCTCACCTTTATCATAAGGCTAGGTGAACCTCACATTTATCAAAAGGCTAGGTGAACCTCATCTTTATCACAATGCTAGGTGAACCTCACCTTTATCACAAGGCTAGGTGAACCTCACCTTTATCATAAGGCTAGGTGAACCTCACATTTATCACAAGGCTAGGTGAACCTCATCTTTATCACAAGGCTAGGTGAACCTCACCTTTATCACAAGGCTAGATGAACCTCACCTTTATCACAGGGCTAGGTGAACCTCACCTTTATCACAAGGCTGGGTGAACCTCACCTTTATCACAAGGCTAGGTGAACATCACCTTTATCACAACGCTAGGTGAACATCACCTTGATCACAAGGCTAGGTGAACTTCACCTTTATCATAAGGCTAGGTGAACCTCACCTTTATCACAAGGCTAGGTGAACCTCACCTTTATCACAAGGCTAGGTGAACATCACCTTTATCACAAGGCTAAGTGAACATCATCTTTATCACAAGGCTAGGTGAACCTCACCTTTATCACAAGGCTAGGTGAACCTCACCTTTATCACAAGGCTAGGTGAACCTCACCTTTATCACAAGGCTAGGTGAACCTCACTTTTATCACAAGGCTAGGTTAACATCACCTTTATCACAAGGCTAGATGAACCTCACCTTTATCACAAGGCTAGGTGAACATCACCTTTATCACAAGGCTAGGTGAACCTCACCTTTATCACAAGATTAGATGAACCTCACCTTTATCACAAGGCTAGGTGAACCTCACTTTTATCACAAGGTTAGATGAACCTCACCTTTATCACAAGGCTAGGTGAACCTCATCTTTATCACAAGGCTAGGTGAACCTCACCTTTATCACAAGGCTAGGTGAACCTCACCTTTATCACAAGGCTAGGTGAACCTCACCTTTATCACAAGGATAGGTGAACCTCACCTTTATCACAAGGCTAGGTGAACCTCACCTTTATCACAAGATTAGATGAACCTCACCTTTATCACAAGATTAGATGAACCTCACCTTTATCACAAAGATAGGTGAACCTCACCTTTATCAAAAGGCTAGGTCAACATCACCTTGATCACAAGGCTAGGTGAACCTCACCTTTATCACAAGGCTATGTGAACATCACCTTTATCACAAGGCTAGGTGAACCTCACCTTTATCACAAGGTTAGGTGAACCTCACCTTTATCACACGATTAGATGAACTTCACCTTTATCACAAGGCTAGATGATCCTCATCTTTATCACAAGGCTAGGTGAACCTCACCTTTATCACAAGGCTAGATGAACCTCACCTTTATCACAAGTCTAGGTGAACATCACCTTTATCACAAGGCTAGGTGAACCTCACCTTTATCACAAGGCTAGGTGAACCTCACCTTTATCACAAGGCTAGGTGAACCTCATCTTTATCACAAGGCTAGGTGAACCACACCTTTATCACAAGGCTAGGTGAACCTCACCTTTATCACAAGGCTAGGTGAATCTCACCTTTATCACAAGGCTAGGTGAACCTCACCTTTATCACAAGGCTAGGTGAACCTCACCTTTATCTCAAGGCTAGGTGAACCTCACCTTTATCACAAGGCTAGGTGAACCTCACCTTTATCACAAGGCTAGGTGAACCTCACCTTTATCACAAGGCTAGGTGAACCTCACCTTTATCACAAGGCTAGGTAAACACCTTTATCACAAGGCTAGGTGAACCTCACCTTTATCACAAGGCTAGGTGAACCTCACCTTTATCACAAGGCTAGGTGAACCTCACCTTTATCACAAGGTTAGGTGAACCTCACTTTTATCACACGATTAGATGAACCTCACCTTTATCACAAGGTTAGATGATCCTCATCTTTATCACAAGACTAGGTGAACCTCACCTTTATCACAAGGCTAGATGAACCTCACCTTTATCACACGGCTAGGTGAACCTCACCTTTATCACAAGGCTAGGTGAACCTCACCTTTATCACAAGGCTAGGTGAACCTCACTTTTATCACAAGGCTAGGTTAACATCACCTTTATCACAAGGCTAGGTGAACCTCACCTTTATCACAAGGCTAGGTGAACATCACCTTTATCACAAGGCTAGGTGAACCTCACCTTTATCACAAGATTAGATGAACCTCACCTTTATCACAAGGCTAGGTGAACCTCACTTTTATCACAAGGTTAGATGAACCTCACCTTTATCACAAGGCTAGGTGAACCTCATCTTTATCACAAGGCTAGGTGAACCTCACCTTTATCACAAGGCTAGGTGAACCTCACCTTTATCACAAGGCTAGGTGAACCTCACCTTTATCACAAGGCTAGGTGAACCTCACCTTTATCACAAGGCTAGGTGAACCTCACCTTTATCACAAGATTAGATGAACCTCACCTTTATCACAAAGATAGGTGAACCTCACCTTTATCACAAGGCTAGGTCAACATCACCTTGATCACAAGGCTAGGTGAACCTCACCTTTATCACAAGGCTATGTGAACCTCACCTTTATCACAAGGCTAGGTGAACCTCACCTTTATCACAAGGTTAGGTGAACCTCACCTTTATCACACGATTAGATGAACTTCACCTTTATCACAAGGCTAGATGATCCTCATCTTTATCACAAGGCTAGGTGAACCTCACCTTTATCACAAGGCTAGATGAACCTCACCTTTATCACAAGGCTAGGTGAACATCACCTTTATCACAAGGCTAGGTGAACCTCACCTTTATCACAAGGCTAGGTGAACCTCACCTTTATCACAAGGCTAGGTGAACCTCATCTTTATCACAAGGCTAGGTGAACCTCACCTTTATCACAAGGCTAAGTGAACCTCACCTTTATCACAAGGCTAGGTGAATCTCACCTTTATCACAAGGCTAGGTGAACCTCACCTTTATCACAAGGCTAGGTGAACCTCACCTTTATCTCAAGGCTAGGTGAACCTCACCTTTATCACAAGGCTAGGTGAACCTCACCTTTATCACAAGGCTAGGTGAACCTCACCTTTATCACAAGGCTAGGTGAACCTCACCTTTATCACAAGGCTAGGTAAACACCTTTATCACAAGGCTAGGTGAACCTCACCTTTATCACAAGGCTAGGTGAACCTCACCTTTATCACAAGGCTAGGTGAACCTCACCTTTATCACAAGGTTAGGTGAACCTCACTTTTATCACACGATTAGATGAAGCTCACCTTTATCACAAGGTTAGATGATCCTCATCTTTATCACAAGACTAGGTGAACCTCACCTTTATCACAAGGCTAGATGAACCTCACCTTTATCACAAGGCTAGGTGAACCTCACCTTTATCACAAGGCTAGGTGAATCTCACCTTTATCACAAGGCTAGGTGAACCTCACCTTTATCACAAGGCTAGGTGAACCTCACCTTTATATCAAGGCTAGGTGAACCTCACCTTTATCACAAGGCTATGTGAACCTCATCTTTATCACAAGGCTAGGTGAACCTCACCTTTATCACAAGGCTAGGTGAACCTCATCTTTATCACAAGGCTAGGTGAACCTCACCTTTATCACAAGGCTAGGTGAACCTCATCTTTATCACAAGGCTAGGTGAACCTCACCTTTATCACAAGGCTAGGTGAACCTCATCTTTATCACAAGGCTAGGTGAACCTCATCTTTATCACAAGGCTAGGTGAACCTCACTTTTATCACAAGGCTAGGTGAACCTCACCTTTATTACAAGGCTGGGTGAACCTCACCTTTATCACAAGGCTAGGTGAACATCACCTTTATCACAAGGCTAGGTGAACATCACCTTTATCACAAGGCTATGTGAACCTCACCTTTATCATAAGGCTAGGTGAACCTCACCTTTATCACAAGGCTAGGTGAACCTCACCTTTATCACAAGGCTAGGTGAACCACACCTTTATCACAAGGTTAGGTGATCATCACCTTTATCACAAGGCTAAGTGAACATCATCTTTATCACAAGGCTAGGTGAACCTCACCTTTATCACAAGGCTAGGTGAACCTCACCTTTATCACAAGGCTAGGTGAACCTCACCTTTATCACAAGGCTAGGTGAACCTCACTTTTATCACAAGGCTAGGTGAACATCACCTTTATCACAAGGCTAGGTGAACCTCACCTTTATCACAAGGCTAGGTGAACATCACCTTTATCACAAGGCTAGGTGAACCTCACCTTTATCACAAGATTAGATGAACCTCACCTTTATCACAAGGCTAGATGAACCTCACTTTTATCACAAGGTTAGATGAACCTCACTTTTATCACAAGGCTAGGTGAACCTCATCTTTATCACAAGGCTAGGTGAACCTCACCTTTATCACAAGGCTAGATGAACCTCACCTTTATCACAAGGCTAGGTGAACCTCACCTTTATCACAAGGCTAGGTTAACCTCACCTTTATCACAAGGCTAGGTGAACCTCACCTTTATCACAAGGATAGGTGAACCTCACCTTTATCACAAGGCTAGGTGAACCTCACCTTTATCACAAGACTAGGTGAACCTCACCTTTATCACAAGGCTAGGTGAACCTCACCTTTATCACAAGGATAGGTGAACCTCACCTTTATCACAAGGCTAGGTGAACCTCACTTTTATCACAAGGCTAGATGAACCTCACCTTTATCACAAGGCTAGGTGAACCTCACCTTTATCACAAGGCTAGGTTAACCTCACCTTTATTACAAGGCTAGGTAAACTTCACCTTTATCACCAGGCTAGGTGAACCTCACCTTTATCACAAGGCTAGGTGAACCTCACCTTTATCACAAGGCTATGTCAACATCACCTTGATCACAAGGCTAGGTGAACCTCACCTTTATCACAAGGTTAGGTGAACCTCACTTTTATCACACGATTAGATGAACCTCACCTTTATCACAAGGCTAGATGATCCTCATCTTTATCACAAGGCTAGGTGAACCTCACCTTTATCACAAGGCTAGATGAACCTCACCTTTATCACAAGGCTAGGTGAACCTCACCTTTATCACAAGGCTAGGTGAACCTCACCTTTATCACAAGGCTAGGTGAACCTCACCTTTATCACAAGACTAGGTGAACCACATCTTTATCACAAGACTAGGTGAACCTCACCTTTATCACAAGGCTAGATGAACCTCACCTTTATCACACGGCTAGGTGAACCTCACCTTTATCACAAGGCTAGGTGAACCTCACCTTTATCACAATTCTAGGTGAACCTCACTTTTATCACAAGGCTAGGTTAACATCACCTTTATCACAAGGCTAGGTGAACCTCACCTTTATCACAAGGCTAGGTGAACATCACCTTTATCACAAGGCTAGGTGAACCTCACCTTTATCACAAGATTAGATGAACCTCACCTTTATCACAAGGCTAGGTGAACCTCACTTTTATCACAAGGTTAGATGGACCTCACCTTTATCACAAGGCTAGGTGAACCTCATCTTTATCACAAGGCTAGGTGAACCTCACCTTTATCACAAGGCTAGGTGAACCTCACCTTTATCACAAGGCTAGGTGAACCTCACCTTTATCACAAGATTAGATGAACCTCACCTTTATCACAAAGATAGGTGAACCTCACCTTTATCACAAGGCTAGGTCAACATCACCTTGATCACAAGGCTAGGTGAACCTCACCTTTATCACACGATTAGATGAACTTCACCTTTATCACAAGGCTAGATGATCCTCATCTTTATCACAAGGCTAGGTGAACCTCACCTTTATCACAAGGCTAGATGAACCTCACCTTTATCACAAGGCTAGGTGAACATCACCTTTATCACAAGGCTAGGTGAACCTCACCTTTATCACAAGGCTAGGTGAACCTCACCTTTATCACAAGGCTAGGTGAACCTCATCTTTATCACAAGGCTAGGTGAACCTCACCTTTATCACAAGGCTAGGTGAACCTCACCTTTATCCCAAGGCTAGGTGAATCTCACCTTTATCACAAGGCTAGGTGAACCTCACCTTTATCACAAGGCTAGGTGAACCTCACCTTTATCTCAAGGCTAGGTGAACCTCACCTTTATCACAAGGCTAGGTGAACCTCACCTTTATCACAAGGCTAGGTGAACCTCACCTTTATCACAAGGCTAGGTGAACCTCACCTTTATCACAAGGCTAGGTAAACACCTTTATCACAAGGCTAGGTGAACCTCACCTTTATCACAAGGCTAGGTGAACCTCACCTTTATCACAAGGCTAGGTGAACCTCACCTTTATCACAAGGTTAGGTGAACCTCACTTTTATCACACGATTAGATGAAGCTCACCTTTATCACAAGGTTAGATGATCCTCATCTTTATCACAAGACTAGGTGAACCTCACCTTTATCACAAGGCTAGATGAACCTCACCTTTATCACAAGGTTAGGTGAACCTCACCTTTATCACAAGGCTAGGTGAACCTCACCTTTATCACAAGGCTAGGTGAACCTCACCTTTATCACAAGGCTAGGTGAACCTCATCTTTATCACAAGGTTAAGTGAACCTCACCTTTATCACAAGGCTAGGTGAACCTCACCTTTATCACAAGGCTAGGTGAATCTCACCTTTATCACAAGGCTAGGTGAACCTCACCTTTATCACAAGGCTAGGTGAACCTCACCTTTATATCAAGGCTAGGTGAACCTCACCTTTATCACAAGGCTATGTGAACCTCATCTTTATCACAAGGCTAGGTGAACCTCACCTTTATCACAAGGCTAGGTGAACCTCATCTTTATCACAAGGCTAGGTGAACCTCACTTTTATCACAAGGCTAGATGAACCTCACCTTTATCACAAGGCTAGGTGAACCTCACCTTTATTACAAGGCTGGGTGAACCTCACCTTTATCACAAGGCTAGGTGAACATCACCTTTATCACAAGGCTAGGTGAACATCACCTTTATCACAAGGCTAGGTGAACCTCACCTTTATCACAAGATTAGATGAACCTCACCTTTATCACAAGGCTAGATGAACCTCACTTTTATCACAAGGTTAGATGAACCTCACTTTTATCACAAGGCTAGGTGAACCTCATCTTTATCACAAGGCTAGGTGAACCTCACCTTTATCACAAGGCTAGATGAACCTCACCTTTATCACAAGGCTAGGTGAACCTCACCTTTATCACAAGGCTAGGTTAACCTCACCTTTATCACAAGGCTAGGTGAACCTCACCTTTATCACAAGGATAGGTGAACCTCACCTTTATCACAAGGCTAGGTGAACCTCACCTTTATCACAAGATTAGATGAACCTCACCTTTATCACAAGACTAGGTGAACCTCACCTTTATCACAAGGCTAGGTGAACCTCACCTTTATCACAAGGATAGGTGAACCTCACCTTTATCACAAGGCTAGGTGAACCTCACTTTTATCACAAGGCTAGATGAACCTCACCTTTATCACAAGGCTAGGTGAACCTCACCTTTATCACAAGGCTAGGTTAACCTCACCTTTATTACAAGGCTAGGTAAACTTCACCTTTATCACAAGGCTAGGTGAACCTCACCTTTATCACAAGGCTAGGTGAACCTCACCTTTATCACAAGGCTATGTCAACATCACCTTGATCACAAGGCTAGGTGAACCTCACCTTTATCACAAGGTTAGGTGAACCTCACTTTTATCACACGATTAGATGAACCTCACCTTTATCACAAGGCTAGATGATCCTCATCTTTATCACAAGGCTAGGTGAACCTCACCTTTATCACAAGGCTAGATGAACCTCACCTTTATCACAAGGCTAGGTGAACCTCACCTTTATCACAAGGCTAGTTGAACCTCACCTTTATCACAAGGCTAGGTGAACCTCACCTTTATCACAAGACTAGGTGAACCACATCTTTATCACAAGACTAGGTGAACCTCACCTTTATCACAAGGCTAGATGAACCTCACCTTTATCACACGGCTAGGTGAACCTCACCTTTATCACAAGGCTAGGTGAACCTCACCTTTATCACAATTCTAGGTGAACCTCACTTTTATCACAAGGCTAGGTTAACATCACCTTTATCACAAGGCTAGGTGAACCTCACCTTTATCACAAGGCTAGGTGAACATCACCTTTATCACAAGGCTAGGTGAACCTCACCTTTATCACAAGATTAGATGAACCTCACCTTTATCACAAGGCTAGGTGAACCTCACTTTTATCACAAGGTTAGATGGACCTCACCTTTATCACAAGGCTAGGTGAACCTCATCTTTATCACAAGGCTAGGTGAACCTCACCTTTATCACAAGGCTAGGTGAACCTCACCTTTATCACAAGGCTAGGTGAACCTCACCTTTATCACAAGATTAGATGAACCTCACCTTTATCACAAAGATAGGTGAACCTCACCTTTATCACAAGGCTAGGTCAACATCACCTTGATCACAAGGCTAGGTGAACCTCACCTTTATCACACGATTAGATGAACTTCACCTTTATCACAAGGCTAGATGATCCTCATCTTTATCACAAGGCTAGGTGAACCTCACCTTTATCACAAGGCTAGATGAACCTCACCTTTATCACAAGGCTAGGTGAACATCACCTTTATCACAAGGCTAGGTGAACCTCACCTTTATCACAAGGCTAGGTGAACCTCACCTTTATCACAAGGCTAGGTGAACCTCATCTTTATCACAAGGCTAGGTGAACCTCACCTTTATCACAAGGCTAGGTGAACCTCACCTTTATCCCAAGGCTAGGTGAATCTCACCTTTATCACAAGGCTAGGTGAACCTCACCTTTATCACAAGGCTAGGTGAACCTCACCTTTATCTCAAGGCTAGGTGAACCTCACCTTTATCACAAGGCTAGGTGAACCTCACCTTTATCACAAGGCTAGGTGAACCTCACCTTTATCACAAGGCTAGGTGAACCTCACCTTTATCACAAGGCTAGGTAAACACCTTTATCACAAGGCTAGGTGAACCTCACCTTTATCACAAGGCTAGGTGAACCTCACCTTTATCACAAGGCTAGGTGAACCTCACCTTTATCACAAGGTTAGGTGAACCTCACTTTTATCACACGATTAGATGAAGCTCACCTTTATCACAAGGTTAGATGATCCTCATCTTTATCACAAGACTAGGTGAACCTCACCTTTATCACAAGGCTAGATGAACCTCACCTTTATCACAAGGTTAGGTGAACCTCACCTTTATCACAAGGCTAGGTGAACCTCACCTTTATCACAAGGCTAGGTGAACCTCACCTTTATCACAAGGCTAGGTGAACCTCATCTTTATCACAAGGTTAAGTGAACCTCACCTTTATCACAAGGCTAGGTGAACCTCACCTTTATCACAAGGCTAGGTGAATCTCACCTTTATCACAAGGCTAGGTGAACCTCACCTTTATCACAAGGCTAGGTGAACCTCACCTTTATATCAAGGCTAGGTGAACCTCACCTTTATCACAAGGCTATGTGAACCTCATCTTTATCACAAGGCTAGGTGAACCTCACCTTTATCACAAGGCTAGGTGAACCTCATCTTTATCACAAGGCTAGGTGAACCTCACTTTTATCACAAGGCTAGATGAACCTCACCTTTATCACAAGGCTAGGTGAACCTCACCTTTATTACAAGGCTGGGTGAACCTCACCTTTATCACAAGGCTAGGTGAACATCACCTTTATCACAAGGCTAGGTGAACATCACCTTTATCACAAGGCTATGTGAACCTCACCTTTATCATAAGGCTAGGTGAACCTCACCTTTATCACAAGGCTAGGTGAACCTCACCTTTATCACAAGGCTAGGTGAACCACACCTTTATCACAAGGTTAGGTGATCATCACCTTTATCACAAGGCTAAGTGAACATCATCTTTATCACAAGGCTAGGTGAACCTCACCTTTATCACAAGGCTAGGTGAACCTCACCTTTATCACAAGGCTAGGTGAACCTCACCTTTATCACAAGGCTAGGTGAACCTCACTTTTATCACAAGGCTAGGTGAACATTACCTTTATCACAAGGCTAGGTGAACCTCACCTTTATCACAAGGCTAGGTGAACATCACCTTTATCACAAGGCTAGGTGAACCTCACCTTTATCACAAGATTAGATGAACCTCACCTTTATCACAAGGCTAGATGAACCTCACTTTTATCACAAGGTTAGATGAACCTCACCTTTATCACAAGGCTAGGTGAACCTCATCTTTATCACAAGGCTAGGTGAACCTCACCTTTATCACAAGGCTAGATGAACCTCACCTTTATCACAAGGCTAGGTGAACCTCACCTTTATCACAAGGCTAGGTTAACCTCACCTTTATCACAAGGCTAGGTGAACCTCACCTTTATCACAAGGATAGGTGAACCTCACCTTTATCACAAGGCTAGGTGAACCTCACCTTTATCACAAGATTAGATGAACCTCACCTTTATCACAAGACTAGGTGAACCTCACCTTTATCACAAGGCTATGTGAACCTCACCTTTATCACAAGGATAGGTGAACCTCACCTTTATCACAAGGCTAGGTGAACCTCACTTTTATCACAAGGCTAGATGAACCTCACCTTTATCACAAGGCTAGGTGAACCTCACCTTTATCACAAGGCTAGGTTAACCTCACCTTTATTACAAGGCTAGGTAAACATCACCTTTATCACAAGGCTAGGTGAACCTCACCTTTATCACAAGGCTAGGTGAACCTCACCTTTATCACAAGGCTATGTCAACATCACCTTGATCACAAGGCTAGGTGAACCTCACCTTTATCACAAGGTTAGGTGAACCTCACTTTTATCACACGATTAGATGAACCTCACCTTTATCACAAGGCTAGATGATCCTCATCTTTATCACAAGGCTAGGTGAACCTCACCTTTATCACAAGGCTAGATGAACCTCACCTTTATCACAAGGCTAGGTGAACCTCACCTTTATCACAAGGCTAGGTGAACCTCACCTTTATCACAAGGATAGGTGAACCTCACCTTTATCACAAGACTAGGTGAACCACATCTTTATCACAAGTCTAGGTGAACCTCACCTTTATCACAAGGCTAGGTGAACCTCACCTTTATCACAAGGCTAGGTGAATCTCACCTTTATCACAAGGCTAGGTGAACCTCACCTTTATCACAAGGCTAGGTGAACCTCACCTTTATCACAAGGCTAGGTGAACCTCACCTTTATCACAAGGCTAGGTGAACCTCACCTTTATCACAAGGCTAGGTGAACCTCACCTTTATCACAAGGCTAGGTGAACCTCACCTTTATCACAAGGCTAGGTGAACCTCACCTTTATCACAAGGCTAGGTGAACCACATCTTTATCACAAGGCTAGGTGAACATCACCTTTATCACAAGGCTAGGTGAACCTTACCTTTATCACAAGGCTAGGTGAATCTCACCTTTATCACAAGATTAGATGAACCTCACCTTTATCACAAGGCTAGGTGAACATCACCTTGATCACAAGGCTAGGTGAATCTCACCTTTATCACAAGGCTAGGTGAACTTCACCTTTATCACAAGGCTAGGTGAACCTCACCTTTATCACACGATTAGATGAACCTCACCTTTATCACAAGGCTAGAGGAACCTCACCTTTATCACAAGGCTAGGTGAACCTCACCTTTATCACAAGGCTAGGTGAACCTCACCTTTATCACAAGGCTAGGTGAACCTCACCTTTATCACAAGGCTAGGTGAACCACATCTTTATCACAAGGCTAGGTGAACCTCACCTTTATCACAAGGCTAGGTGAACCTCACCTTTATCACAAGGCTAGGTGAATCTCACCTTTATCACAAGGCTAGGTGAACCTCACCTTTATCACAAGGCTAGGTGAACCTAACCTTTATCACAAGGCTAGGTGAACCTCACCTTTATCACAAGGCTAGGTGAACCTCACCTTTATCACAAGGCTAGGTGAACCTCACCTTTATCACAAGGCTAGGTGAACCTCACCTTTATCATAAGGCTAGGTGAACCTCACCTTTATCACTAGGCTAGGTAAACACCTTTATCACAAGGCTAGGTGAACCTCACCTTTATCACAAGGCTAGGTGAACCTCACCTTTATCACAAGGCTAAGTGAACATCACCTTTATCACACGATTAGATGAACCTCACCTTTATCACAAGGCTAGATGATCCTCATCTTTATCATAAGACTAGGTGAACCTCACCTTTATCACAAGGCTAGATGAACCTCACCTTTATCACAAGGCTAGGTGAACCTCACCTTTATCACAAGGCTAGGTAAACACCTTTATCACAAGGCTAGGTGAACCTCACCTTTATCACAAGGCTAGGTGAACCTCACCTTTATCACAAGGCTAGATGAACCTCACCTTTATCACAAGGTTAGGTGAACCTCACTTTTATCACACGATTAGATGAAGCTCACCTTTATCACAAGGTTAGATGATCCTCATCTTTATCACAAGACTAGGTGAACCTCACCTTTATCACAAGGCTAGATGAACCTCACCTTTATCACAAGGCTAGGTGAACCTCACCTTTATCACAAGGCTAGGTGAACCTCACCTTTATCACAAGGCTAGGTGAACCTCACCTTTATCACAAGGCTAGGTGAACCTCATCTTTATCACAAGGTTAAGTGAACCTCACCTTTATCACAAGGCTAGGTGAACCTCACCTTTATCACAAGGCTAGGTGAATCTCACCTTTATCACAAGGCTAGGTGAACCTCACCTTTATCACAAGGCTAGGTGAACCTCACCTTTATATCAAGGCTAGGTGAACCTCACCTTTATCACAAGGCTATGTGAACCTCATCTTTATCACAAGGCTAGGTGAACCTCACCTTTATCACTAGGCTAGGTGAACCTCATCTTTATCACAAGGCTAGGTGAACCTCATCTTTATCACAAGGCTAGGTGAACCTCACTTTTATCACAAGGCTAGATGAACCTCACCTTTATCACAAGGCTAGGTGAACCTCACCTTTATTACAAGGCTGGGTGAACCTCACCTTTATCACAAGGCTAGGTGAACATCACCTTTATCACAAGGCTAGGTGAACATCACCTTTATCACAAGGCTATGTGAACCTCACCTTTATCATAAGGCTAGGTGAACCTCACCTTTATCACAAGGCTAGGTGAACCTCACCTTTATCACAAGGCTAGGTGAACCACACCTTTATCACAAGGTTAGGTGATCATCACCTTTATCACAAGGCTAAGTGAACATCATCTTTATCACAAGGCTAGGTGAACCTCACCTTTATCACAAGGCTAGGTGAACCTCACCTTTATCACAAGGCTAGGTGAACCTCACTTTTATCACAAGGCTAGGTGAACATCACCTTTATCACAAGGCTAGGTGAACCTCACCTTTATCACAAGGCTAGGTGAACATCACCTTTATCACAAGGCTAGGTGAACCTCACCTTTATCACAAGATTAGATGAACCTCACCTTTATCACAAGGCTAGATGAACCTCACTTTTATCACAAGGTTAGATGAACCTCACCTTTATCACAAGGCTAGGTGAACCTCATCTTTATCACAAGGCTAGGTGAACCTCACCTTTATCACAAGGCTAGATGAACCTCACCTTTATCACAAGGCTAGGTGAACCTCACCTTTATCACAAGGCTAGGTTAACCTCACCTTTATCACAAGGCTAGGTGAACCTCACCTTTATCACAAGGATAGGTGAACCTCACCTTTATCACAAGGCTAGGTGAACCTCACCTTTATCACAAGATTAGATGAACCTCACCTTTATCACAAGACTAGGTGAACCTCACCTTTATCACAAGGCTAGGTGAACCTCACCTTTATCACAAGGATAGGTGAACCTCACCTTTATCACAAGGCTAGGTGAACCTCACTTTTATCACAAGGCTAGATGAACCTCACCTTTATCACAAGGCTAGGTGAACCTCACCTTTATCACAAGGCTAGGTTAACCTCACCTTTATTACAAGGCTAGGTAAACATCACCTTTATCACAAGGCTAGGTGAACCTCACCTTTATCACAAGGCTAGGTGAACCTCACCTTTATCACAAGGCTATGTCAACATCACCTTGATCACAAGGCTAGGTGAACCTCACCTTTATCACAAGGTTAGGTGAACCTCACTTTTATCACACGATTAGATGAACCTCACCTTTATCACAAGGCTAGATGATCCTCATCTTTATCACAAGGCTAGGTGAACCTCACCTTTATCACAAGGCTAGATGAACCTCACCTTTATCACAAGGTTAGGTGAACCTCACCTTTATCACAAGGCTAGGTGAACCTCACCTTTATCACAAGGCTAGGTGAACCTCACCTTTATCACAAGACTAGGTGAACCACATCTTTATCACAAGTCTAGGTGAACCTCACCTTTATCACAAGGCTAGGTGAACCTCACCTTTATCACAAGGCTAGGTGAATCTCACCTTTATCACAAGGCTAGGTGAACCTCACCTTTATCACAAGGCTAGGTGAACCTCACCTTTATCACAAGGCTAGGTGAACCTCACCTTTATCACAAGGCTAGGTGAACCTCACCTTTATCACAAGGCTAGGTGAACCTCACCTTTATCACAAGGCTAGGTGAACCTCACCTTTATCACAAGGCTAGGTGAACCTCACCTTTATCACAAGGCTAGGTGAACCACATCTTTATCACAAGGCTAGGTGAACATCACTTTTATCACAAGGCTAGGTGAACCTCACCTTTATCACAAGGCTAGGTGAATCTCACCTTTATCACAAGATTAGATGAACCTCACCTTTATCACAAGGCTAGGTGAACCTCACCTATAACACAAGGCTAGGTGAACCTCACCTTTATCACAAGGCTAGGTGAACCTCAAATTTATCACAATATTAGATGAACCTCACCTTTATCACAAGGCTAGATGAACCTCACCTTTATCACAAGGCTAGGTGAACCTCACCTTTATCACAAGGCTAGGTGAACCTCACCTTTATCACAAGGCTAGGTGAACCTCACCTTTATCACAAGGCTAGGTGAACCTCACCTTTATCACAAGATTAGATGAACCTCACCTTTATCACAAGGCTAGGTGAACCTCACCTTTATCATAAGGCTAGGTGAACCTCACATTTATCACAAGGCTAGGTGAACCTCATCTTTATCACAAGGCTAGGTGAACCTCACCTTTATCACAAGGCTAGGTGAACCTCAACTTTATCATAAGGCTAGGTGAACCTCACATTTATCACAAGGCTAGGTGAACCTCATCTTTATCACAAGGCTAGGTGAACCTCACCTTTATCACAAGGCTAGATGAACCTCACCTTTATCACAAGCCTAGGTGAACCTCACCTTTATCACAAGGCTGGGTGAACCTCACCTTTATCACAAGGCTAGGTGAACATCACCTTTATCACAAGGCTAGGTGAACATCACCTTGATCACAAGGCTAGGTGAATCTCACCTTTATCACAAGGCTAGGTGAACTTCACCTTTATCACAAGGCTAGGTGAACCTCACCTTTATCACACGATTAGATGAACCTCACCTTTATCACAAGGCTAGAGGAACCTCACCTTTATCACAAGGCTAGGTGAACCTCACCTTTATCACAAGGCTAGGTGAACCTCACCTTTATCACAAGGCTAGGTGAACCTCACCTTTATCACAAGGCTAGGTGAACCACATCTTTATCACAAGGCTAGGTGAACCTCACCTTTATCACAAGGCTAGGTGAACCTCACCTTTATCACAAGGCTAGGTGAATCTCACCTTTATCACAAGGCTAGGTGAACCTCACCTTTATCACAAGGCTAGGTGAACCTAACCTTTATCACAAGGCTAGGTGAACCTCACCTTTATCACAAGGCTAGGTGAACCTCACCTTTATCACAAGCCTAGGTGAACCTCACCTTTATCACAAGGCTAGGTGAACCTCACCTTTATCATAAGGCTAGGTGAACCTCACCTTTATCACTAGGCTAGGTAAACACCTTTATCACAAGGCTAGGTGAACCTCACCTTTATCACAAGGCTAAGTGAACATCACCTTTATCACACGATTAGATGAACCTCACCTTTATCACAAGGCTAGATGATCCTCATCTTTATCACAAGGCTAGGTGAACCTCACCTTTATCACAAGGCTAGATGAACCTCACCTTTATCACAAGGCTAGGTGAACCTCACCTTTATCACAAGGCTAGGTGAACCTCACCTTTATCACAAGGGTAGGTGAACCTCACCTTTATCACAAGGCTAGGTGAACCTCACCTTTATCACAAGGCTAGGTGAACCTCATCTTTATCACAAGGTTAGGTGAACCTCACCTTTATCACAAGGCTAGGTGAACCTCACCTTTATCACAAGGCTAGGTGAATCTCACCTTTATCACAAGGCTAGGTGAACCTCACCTTTATCACAAGGCTAGGTGAACCTCACCTTTATCACAAGGCTAGGTGAACCTCACCTTTATCACAAGGCTAGGTAAACATCATCTTTATCACAAGGCTAGGTGAACCTCACCTTTATCACAAGGCTAGGTGAACCTCACCTTTATCACAAGGCTAGGTCAACATCACCTTGATCACAAGGCTAGGGCATCTTTATCACAAGGCTAGGTGAACCTCACCTTTATCACAAGGCTAGGTGAACCTCACCTTTATCACAAGGCTAGGTGAACCTCACCTTTATCACAAGGCTATGTAAACATCATCTTTATCACAAGGCTAGGTGAACCTCACCTTTATCACAAGGCTAGGTGGACCTCACCTTGATCACAAGGCTAGGTCAACATCACCTTTATCACAAGGCTAGGTGAACCTCACCTTTATCACAAGGCTAGGTGAACCTCACCTTTATCACAAGGCTAGGTGAACATCACCTTTATTACAAGGCTAGGTGAACATCACCTTGATCACATGGCTAGGTGAATCTCACCTTTATCACAAGGCTAGGTGAACCCCACCTTTATCACAAGGCTAGGTGAACCTCACCTTTATCACACGATTAGATGAACCTCACCTTTATCACAAGGCTAGATGATCCTCATCTTTATCACAAGGCTAGGTGACCCTCACCTTTATCACAAGGCTAGATGAACCTCACCTTTATCACAAGGCTAGGTGAACCTAAGCTTTATCACAAGGCTAGGTGAGCCTCACCTTTATCACAAGGTTAGGTGAACCTCACCTTTATCACAAGGCTAGGTGAACCACATCTTTATCACAAGGGTAGGTGAACCTCACCTTTATCACAAGGCTAGGTGAACCTCACCTTTATCACAAGGCTAGGTGAATCTCACCTTTATCACAAGGCTAGGTGAACCTCACCTTTATCACAAGGCTAGGTGAACCTAACCTTTATCACAAGGCTAGGTGAACCTCACCTTTATCACAAGGCTATGTCAACATCACCTTGATCACAAGGCTAGGTGAATCTCACCTTTATCACAAGGTTAGGTGAACCTCACTTTTATCACACGATTAGATGAACCTCACCTTTATCACAAGGCTAGATGATCCTCATCTTTATCACAAGGCTAGGTGAACCTCACCTTTATCACATGGCTAGATGAACCTCACCTTTATCACAAGGCTAGGTGAACCTCACCTTTATCACAAGGCTAGGTGAACCTCACCTTTATCACAAGGCTAGGTGAACCTCACCTTTATCACAAGACTAGGTGAACCACATCTTTATCACAAGTCTAGGTGAACCTCACCTTTATCACAAGGCTAGGTGAACCTCACCTTTATCACAAGGCTAGGTGAATCTCACCTTTATCACAAGGCTAGGTGAACCTCACCTTGATCACAAGGCTAGGTGAACCTCACCTTTATCACAAGGCTAGGTGAACCTCACCTTTATCACAAGGCTAGGTGAACCTCACCTTTATCACAAGGCTAGGTGAACCTCACCTTTATCACAAGGCTAGGTGAACTTCACCTTTATCACAAGGCTAGGTGAACCTCACCTTTATCACAAGGCTAGGTGAACCACATCTTTATCACAAGGCTAGGTGAACATCACCTTTATCACAAGGCTAGGTGAACCTCACCTTTATCACAAGGCTAGGTGAATCTCACCTTTATCACAAGATTAGATGAACCTCACCTTTATCACAAGGCTAGGTGAACCTCACCTATAACACAAGGCTAGGTGAACCTCACCTTTATCACAAGGCTAGGTGAACCTCAAATTTATCACAATATTAGATGAACCTCACCTTTATCACAAGGCTAGGTGAACCTAACCTTTATCACAAGGCTAGGTGAACCTCACCTTTATCACAAGGCTAGGTGAACCTCACCTTTATCACAAGGCTAGGTGAACCTCACCTTTATCACAAGGCTAGGTGAACCTCACCTTTATCACAAGATTAGATGAACCTCACTTTTATCACAAGGCTAGGTGAACCTCACCTTTATCATAAGGCTAGGTGAACCTCACATTTATCACAAGGCTAGGTGAACCTCATCTTTATCACAAGGCTAGGTGAACCTCACCTTTATCACAAGGCTAGGTGAACCTCAACTTTATCATAAGGCTAGGTGAACCTCACATTTATCACAAGGCTAGGTGAACCTCATCTTTATCACAAGGCTAGGTGAACCTCACCTTTATCACAAGGCTAGATGAACCTCACCTTTATCACAAGCCTAGGTGAACCTCACCTTTATCACAAGGCTGGGTGAACCTCACCTTTATCACAAGGCTAGGTGAACATCACCTTTATCACAAGGCTAGGTGAACATCACCTTGATCACAAGGCTAGGTGAATCTCACCTTTATCACAAGGCTAGGTGAACTTCACCTTTATCACAAGGCTAGGTGAACCTCACCTTTATCATACGATTAGATGAACCTCACCTTTATCACAAGGCTAGAGGAACCTCACCTTTATCACAAGGCTAAGTGAACATCACCTTTATCACACGATTAGATGAACCTCACCTTTATCACAAGGCTAGATGATCCTCATCTTTATCACAAGACTAGGTGAACCTCACCTTTATCACAAGGCTAGATGAACCTCACCTTTATCACAAGGCTAGGTGAACCTCACCTTTATCACAAGGGTAGGTGAACCTCACCTTTATCACAAGGCTAGGTGAACCTCACCTTTATCACAAGGCTAGGTGAACCTCACCTTTATCACAAGGTTAGGTGAACCTCACCTTTATCACAAGGCTAGGTGAACCTCACCTTTATCACAAGGCTAGGTGAATCTCACCTTTATCACAAGGCTAGGTGAACCTCACCTTTATCACAAGGCTAGGTGAACCTCACCTTTATCACAAGGCTAGGTGAACCTCACCTTTATCACAAGGCTAGGTGAACCTCACCTTTATCACAAGGCTAGGTAAACATCATCTTTATCACAAGGCTAGGTGAACCTCACCTTTATCACAAGGCTAGGTGAACCTCACCTTTATCACAAGGCTAGGTCAACATCACCTTGATCACAAGGCTAGGTGAACCTCACCTTGATCACAAGGCTAGGTGAACCTCACCTTTATCACAAGGCTAGGTGAACCTCACCTTTATCACAAGGCTAGGTGAACCTCACCTTTATCACAAGGCTATGTAAACATCATCTTTATCACAAGGCTAGGTGAACCTCACCTTTATCACAAGGCTAGGTGGACCTCACCTTGATCACAAGGCTAGGTCAACATCACCTTTATCACAAGGCTAGGTGAACCTCACCTTTATCACAAGGCTAGGTGAACCTCACCTTTATCACAAGGCTAGGTGAACATCACCTTTATTACAAGGCTAGGTGAACATCACCTTGATGACATGGCTAGGTGAATCTCACCTTTATCACAAGGCTAGGTGAACCCCACCTTTATCACAAGGCTAGGTGAACCTCACCTTTATCACACGATTAGATGAACCTCACCTTTATCACAAGGCTAGATGATCCTCATCTTTATCACAAGGCTAGGTGACCCTCACCTTTATCACAAGGCTAGATGAACTTCACCTTTATCACAAGGCTAGGTGAACCTCAGCTTTATCACAAGGCTAGGTGAGCCTCACCTTTATCACAAGGCTAGGTGAACCACATCTTTATCACAAGGCTAGGTGAACCTCACCTTTATCACAAGGCTAGGTGAACCTCACCTTTATCACAAGGCTAGGTGAATCTCACCTTTATCACAAGGCTAGGTGAACCTCACCTTTATCACAAGGCTAGGTGAACCTAACCTTTATCACAAGGCTAGGTGAACCTCACCTTTATCACAAGGCTATGTCAACATCACCTTGATCACAAGGCTAGGTGAACCTCACCTTTATCACAAGGTTAGGTGAACCTCACTTTTATCACACGATTAGATGAACCTCACCTTTATCACAAGGCTAGATGATCCTCATCTTTATCACAAGGCTAGGTGAACCTCACCTTTATCACAAGGCTAGATGAACCTCACCTTTATCACAAGGCTAGGTGAACCTCACCTTTATCACAAGGCTAGGTGAACCTCACCTTTATCACAAGGCTAGGTGAACCTCACCTTTATCACAAGACTAGGTGAACCACATCTTTATCACAAGTCTAGGTGAACCTCACCTTTATCACAAGGCTAGGTGAACCTCACCTTTATCACAAGGCTAGGTGAATCTCACCTTTATCACAAGGCTAGGTGAACCTCACCTTTATCACAAGGCTAGGTGAACCTCACCTTTATCACAAGGCTAGGTGAACCTCACCTTTATCACAAGGCTAGGTGAACCTCACCTTTATCACAAGGCTAGGTGAACCTCACCTTTATCACAAGGCTAGGTGAACCTCACCTTTATCACAAGGCTAGGTGAACCTCACCTTTATCACAAGGCTAGGTGAACCACATCTTTATCACAAGGCTAGGTGAACATCACCTTTATCACAAGGCTAGGTGAACCTCACCTTTATCACAAGGCTAGGTGAATCTCACCTTTATCACAAGATTAGATGAACCTCACCTTTATCACAAGGCTAGGTGAACCTCACCTATAACACAAGGCTAGGTGAACCTCACCTTTATCACAAGGCTAGGTGAACCTCAAATTTATCACAATATTAGATGAACCTCACCTTTATCACAAGGCTAGGTGAACCTCACCTTTATCACAAGGCTAGGTGAACCTCACCTTTATCACAAGGCTAGGTGAACCTCACCTTTATCACAAGGCTAGGTGAACCTCACCTTTATCACAAGGCTAGGTGAACCTCACCTTTATCACAAGATTAGATGAACCTCACCTTTATCACAAGGCTAGGTGAACCTCACCTTTATCATAAGGCTAGGTGAACCTCACATTTATCACAAGGCTAGGTGAACCTCATCTTTATCACAAGGCTAGGTGAATCTCACCTTTATCACAAGGCTAGGTGAACCTCAACTTTATCATAAGGCTAGGTGAACCTAACATTTATCACAAGGCTAGGTGAACCTTATCTTTATCACAAGGCTAGGTGAACCTCACCTTTATCACAAGGCTAGATGAACCTCACCTTTATCACAAGCCTAGGTGAACCTCACCTTTATCACAAGGCTGGGTGAACCTCACCTTTATCACAAGGCTAGGTGAACATCACCTTTATCACAAGGCAAGGTGAACATCACCTTGATCACAAGGCTAGGTGAATCTCACCTTTATCACAAGGCTAGGTGAACTTCACCTTTATCACAAGGCTAGGTGAACCTCACCTTTATCACACGATTAGATGAACCTCACCTTTATCACAAGGCTAGAGGAACCTCACCTTTATCACAAGGCTAGGTGAACCTCACCTTTATCACAAGGCTAGGTGAACCTCACCTTTATCACAAGGCTAGGTGAACCTCACCTTTATCACAAGGCTAGGTGAACCACATCTTTATCACAAGGCTAGGTGAACCTCACCTTTATCACAAGGCTAGGTGAACCTCACCTTTATCACAAGGCTAGGTGAATCTCACCTTTATCACAAGGCTAGGTGAACCTCACCTTTATCACAAGGCTAGGTGAACCTAACCTTTATCACAAGGCTAGGTGAACCTCACCTTTATCACAAGGCTAGGTGAACCTCACCTTTATCACAAGGCTAGGTGAACCTCATCTTTATCACAAGGCTAGGTGAACCTCACCTTTATCATAAGGCTAGGTGAACCTCACCTTTATCACAAGGCTAGGTAAACACCTTTATCACAAGGCTAGGTGAACCTCACCTTTATCACAAGGCTAGGTGAACCTCACCTTTATCACAAGGCTAAGTGAACATCACCTTTATCACACGAGTAGATGAACCTCACCTTTATCACAAGGCTAGATGATCCTCATCTTTATCACAAGACTAGGTGAACCTCACCTTTATCACAAGGCTAGATGAACCTCACCTTTATCACAAGGCTAGGTGAACCTCACCTTTATCACAAGGGTAGGTGAACCTCACCTTTATCACAAGGCTAGGTGAACCTCACCTTTATCACAAGGCTAGGTGAACCTCATCTTTATCACAAGGTTAGGTGAACCTCACCTTTATCACAAGGCTAGGTGAACCTCACCTTTATCACAAGGCTAGGTGAATCTCACCTTTATCACAAGGCTAGGTGAACCTCACCTTTATCACAAGGCTAGGTGAACCTCACCTTTATCACAAGGCTAGGTGAACCTCACCTTTATCACAAGGCTAGGTAAACATCATCTTTATCACAAGGCTAGGTGAACCTCACCTTTATCACAAGGCTAGGTGAACCTCACCTTTATCACAAGGCTAGGTCAACATCACCTTGATCACAAGGCTAGGGCATCTTTATCACAAGGCTAGGTGAACCTCACCTTTATCACAAGGCTAGGTGAACCTCACCTTTATCACAAGGCTATGTAAACATCATCTTTATCACAAGGCTAGGTGAACCTCACCTTTATCACAAGGCTAGGTGAACCTCACCTTTATCACAAGGCTATGTGAACATCACCTTTATTACAAGGCTAGGTGAACATCACCTTGATCACATGGCTAGGTGAATCTCACCTTTATCACAAGGCTAGGTGAACCCCACCTTTATCACAAGGCTAGGTGAACCTCACCTTTATCACACGATTAGATGAACCTCACCTTTATCACAAGGCTAGATGATCCTCATCTTTATCACAAGGCTAGGTGACCCTCACCTTTATCACAAGGCTAGATGAACCTCACCTTTATCACAAGGCTAGGTGAACCTCAGCTTTATCACAAGGCTAGGTGAGCCTCACCTTTATCACAAGGTTAGGTGAACCTCACCTTTATCACAAGGCTAGGTGAACCACATCTTTATCACAAGGCTAGATGAACCTCACCTTTATCACAAGGCTAGGTGAACCACATCTTTATCACAAGGCTAGGTGAATCTCACCTTTATCACAAGGCTAGGTGAACCTCACCTTTATCACAAGGCTAGGTGAACCTATCCTTTATCACAAGGCTAGGTGAACCTCACCTTTATCACAAGGCTAGGTGAACCTCACCTTTATCACAAGGCTAGGTGAACCTCACCTTTATCACAAGGCTAGGTGAACCTCACCTTTATCACAAGGCTAGGTGAACCTCACCTTTATCACAAGGTTAGGTGAACCTCACCTTTATCACACGATTAGATGATCCTCACCTTTATCACAAGGCTAGATGATCCTCATCTTTATCACAAGGCTAGGTGAACCTCACCTTTATCACAAGGCTAGATGAACCTCACCTTTATCACAAGGCTAGGTGAACCTCACCTTTATCACAAGGCTAGGTGAACCTCACCTTTATCACAAGGCTAGGTGAACCTCACCTTTATCACAAGGCTAGGTGAACCTCACCTTTATCACAAGGCTAGGTGAACCTCACCTTTATCACAAGGATAGGTGAACCTCACCTTTATCACAAGGCTAGGTGAACCTCACCTTTATCACAAGGCTAGGTGAACCTCACCTTTATCACAAGGCTAGGTGAACCTCACCTTTATCACAAGGCTAGGTGAACCTCACCTTTATCACAAGGCTAGGTGAACCACATCTTTATCACAAGGCTAGGTGAACCTCACCTTTATCACAAGGCTAGGTGAACCTCACCTTTATCACAAGGCTAGGTGAATCTCACCTTTATCACAAGGCTAGGTGAACCTCACCTTTATCACAAGGCTAGGTGAACCTCACCTTTATCACAAGGCTAGGTGAACCTCATCTGTATCACAAGGTTAGGTGAACCTCACCTTTATCACAAGGCTAGGTGAACCTCACCTTTATCACAAGGCTAGGTGAATGTCACCTTTATCACAAGGCTAGGTGAACCTCACCTTTATCACAAGGCTAGGTGAACCTCACCTTTATCACAAGGCTAGGTGAACCTCACCTTTATCACAAGGCTAGGTGAACCTCACCTTTATCACAAGGCTAGGTAAACATCATCTTTATCACAAGGCTAGGTGAACCTCACCTTTATCACACGGCTAGGTGAACCTCACCTTTATCACAAGGCTAAGTGAACATCACCTTTATCACACGATTAGATGAACCTCACCTTTATCACAAGGCTAGATGATCCTCATCTTTATCACAAGACTAGGTGAACCTCACCTTTATCACAAGGCTAGATGAACCTCACCTTTATCACAAGGCTAGGTGAACCTCACCTTTATCACAAGGCTAGGTGAACCTCACCTTTATCACAAGGCTAGGTGAACCTCACCTTTATCACAAGGCTAGGTGAACCTAACCTTTATCACAAGGCTAGGTGAACCTCACCTTTATCACAAGGCTAGGTGAACCTCACCTTTATCACAAGGCTAGGTGAACCTCACCTTTATCACAAGGCTAGATGAACCTCACCTTTATCACAAGGCTAGGTGAACCTCACCTTTATCACAAGGCTAGGTGAACCTCACCTTTATCACAAGGCTAGGTGAACCTCACCTTTATCACAAGGCTAGGTGAACCTCACCTTTATCACAAGGCTAGGTGAATCTCACCTTTATCACAAGGCTAGGTGAACCTCACCTTTATCACAAGGCTAGGTGAACCTCACCTTTATCACAAGGCTAGGTGAACCTCACCTTTATCACAAGGCTAGGTGAACCTCACCTTTATCACAAGGCTAGGTAAACATCATCTTTATCACAAGGCTAGGTGAACCTCACCTTTATCACAAGGCTAGGTGAACCTCACCTTTATCACAAGGCTAGGTCAACATCACCTTGATCACAAGGCTAGGGCACCTTTATCACAAGGCTAGGTGAACCTCACCTTTATCACAAGGCTAGGTGAACCTCACCTTTATCACAAGGCTAGGTGAACCTCACCTTTATCACAAGGCTATGTAAACATCATCTTTATCACAAGGCTAGGTGAACCTCACCTTTATCACAAGGCTAGGTGGACCTCACCTTGATCACAAGGCTAGGTCAACATCACCTTGATCACAAGGCTAAATGAACCTCACCTTTATCACAAGGCTAGGTGAACCTCACCTTTATCACAAGGTTAGGTGAACCTCACCTTTATCACACGATTAGATGATCCTCACCTTTATCACAAGGCTAGATGATCCTCATCTTTATCACAAGGCTAGGTGAACCTCACCTTTATCACAAGGCTAGATGAACCTCACCTTTATCACAAGGCTAGGTGAACCTCACCTTTATCACAAGGCTAGGTGAACCTCACCTTTATCACAAGGCTAGGTGAACCTCACCTTTATCACAAGGCTAGGTGAACCTCACCTTTATCACAAGGCTAGGTGAACCTCACCTTTATCACAAGGCTAGGTGAACCTCACCTTTATCACAAGGCTAGGTGAACCTCACCTTTATCACAAGGCTAGGTGAACCTCACCTTTATCACAAGGCTAGGTGAACCTCACCTTTATCACAAGGCTAGGTGAACCACATCTTTATCACAAGGCTAGGTGAACCTCACCTTTATGACAAGGCTAGGTGAACCTCACCTTTATCACAAGGCTAGGTGAATCTCACCTTTATCACAAGGTTAGGTGAACCTCACCTTTATCACAAGGCTAGGTGAACCTCACCTTTATCACAAGGCTAGGTGAATCTCACCTTTATCACAAGGCTAGGTGAACCTCACCTTTATCACAAGGCTAGGTGAACCTAACCTTTATCACAAGGCTAGGTGAACGTCACCTTTATCACAAGGCTAGGTGAACCTCACCTTTATCACAAGGCTAGGTGAACCTCACCTTTATCACAAGGCTAGGTGAACCTCACCTTTATCACAAGGTTAGGTGAACCTCACCTTTATCACACGATTAGATGATCCTCACCTTTATCACAAGGCTAGATGATCCTCATCTTTATCACAAGGCTAGGTGAACCTCACCTTTATCACAAGGCTAGATGAACCTCACCTTTATCACAAGGCTAGGTGAACCTCACCTTTATCACAAGGCTAGGTGAACCTCACCTTTATCACAAGGCTAGGTGAACCTCACCTTTATCACAAGGCTAGGTGAACCTCACCTTTATCACAAGGCTAGGTGAACCTCACCTTTATCACAAGGCTAGGTGAACCTCACCTTTATCACAAGGCTAGGTGAACCTCACCTTTATCACAAGGCTAGGTGAACCTCACCTTTATCACAAGGCTAGGTGAACCTCACCTTTATCACAAGGCTAGGTGAACCACATCTTTATCACAAGGCTAGGTGAACCTCACCTTTATGACAAGGCTAGGTGAACCTCACCTTTATCACAAGGCTAGGTGAATCTCACCTTTATCACAAGGTTAGGTGAACCTCACCTTTATCACAAGGCTAGGTGAACCTCACCTTTATCACAAGGCTAGGTGAACCTCACCTTTATCACAAGGCTAGGTGAATCTCACCTTTATCACAAGGCTAGGTGAACCTCACCTTTATCACAAGGCTAGGTGATCCTAACCTTTATCACAAGGCTAGGTGAACGTCACCTTTATCACAAGGCTAGGTGAACCTCACCTTTATCACAAGGCTAGGTGAACCTCACCTTTATCACAAGGCTAGGTGAACCTCACCTTTATCACAAGGCTAGGTGAACCTCACCTTTATCACAAGGCTAGGTAAACACCTTTATCACAAGGCTAGGTGAACCTCACCTTTATCACAAGGCTAGGTGAACCTCACCTTGATCACAAGGCTAAGTGAACATCACCTTTATCACACGATTAGATGAACCTCACCTTTATCACAAGGCTAGATGATCCTCATCTTTATCACAAGAGTAGGTGAACCTCACCTTTATCACAAGGCTAGATGAACCTCACCTTTATCACAAGGCTAGGTGAACCTCACCTTTATCACAAGGCTAGGTGAACCTCACCTTTATCACAAGGCTAGGTGAACCTCACCTTTATCACAAGGCTAGGTGAACCTCACATTTATCACAAGGCTAGGTGAATCTCACCTTTATCACAAGGCTAGGTGAACCTTACCTTTATCACAAGGCTAGGTGAACCTCACCTTTATCACAAGGCTAGGTGAACCTCACCTTTATCACAAGGCTAGGTGAACCTCACCTTTATCACAAGGCTAGGTAAACATCATCTTTATCACAAGGCTAGGTGAACCTCACCTTTATCACAAGGCTAGGTGAACCTCACCTTTATCACAAGGCTAGGTGAACCTCACCTTTATCACCAGGCTATGTAAACATCATCTTTATCACAAGGCTAGGTAAACCTCACCTTTATCACAAGGTTAGGTGGACCTCACCTTGATCACAAGGCTAGGTCAACATCACCTTGATCACAAGGCTAAATGAACCTCACCTTTATCACAAGGCTAGGTGAACCTCACCTTTATCACAAGGTTAGGTGAACCTCACCTTTATCACACGATTAGATGATCCTCACCTTTATCACAAGGCTAGATGATCCTCATCTTTATCACAAGGCTAGGTGAACCTCACCTTTATCACAAGGCTAGATGAACCTCACCTTTATCACAAGGCTAGGTGAACCTCACCTTTATCACAAGGCTAGGTGAACCTCACCTTTATCACAAGGCTAGGTGAACCTCACCTTTATCACAAGGCTAGGTGAACCTCACCTTTATCACAAGGCTAGGTGAACCTCACCTTTATCACAAGGCTAGGTGAACCTCACCTTTATCACAAGGCTAGGTGAACCTCACCTTTATCACAAGGCTAGGTGAACCTCACCTTTATCACAAGGCTAGGTGAACCTCACCTTTATCACAAGGCTAGGTGAACCACATCTTTATCACAAGGCTAGGTGAACCTCACCTTTATCACAAGGCTAGGTGAACCTCACCTTTATCACAAGGCTAGGTGAATCTCACCTTTATCACAAGGCTAGGTGAACCTCACCTTTATCACAAGGCTAGGTGAACCTCACCTTTATCACAAGGCTAGGTGAACCTCACCTTTATCACAAGGCTTGGTGAACCTCACCTTTATCACAAGGCTAGGTGAACCTCACCTTTATCACAAGGCTAGGTGAACCTCACCTTTATCAAAAGGCTAGATGAACCTCACCTTTATCACAAGGCTAGGTGAACCTCACCTTTATCACAAGGCTAGGTGAACCACCTCTTTATCACAAGGCTAGGTGAACATCACCTTTATCACAAGGCTAGGTGAACCTCACCTTTATCACAAGGCTAGGTGAATCTCACCTTTATCACAGGATTAGATGAACCTCACCTTTATCACAAGGCTAGGTGAACCTCACCTTTAACACAAGGCTAGGTGAACCTCACCTTTATCACAAGGCTAGGTGAACCTCACCTTTATCACAATATAAGATGAACCTCACCTTTATCAGAAGGCTAGGTGAACCTCACCTTTATCACAAGGCTAGGTGAACCTCACCTTTATCACAAGGCTATGTAAACATCATCTTTATCACAAGGCTAGGTGAACCTCACCTTTATCACAAGGCTAGGTGGACCTCACCTTGATCACAAGGCTAGGACAACATCACCTTGATCACAAGGCTAAATGAACCTCACCTTTATCACAAGGCTAGGTGAACCTCACCTTTATCACAAGGTTAGGTGAACCTCACCTTTATCACACGATTAGATGATCCTCACCTTTATCACAAGGCTAGATGATCCTCATCTTTATCACAAGGCTAGGTGAACCTCACCTTTATCACAAGGCTAGATGAACCTCACCTTTATCACAAGGCTAGGTGAACCTCACCTTTATCACAAGGCTAGGTGAACCTCACCTTTATCACAAGGCTAGGTGAACCTCACCTTTATCACAAGGCTAGGTGAACCTCACCTTTATCACAAGGCTAGGTGAACCTCACCTTTATCACAAGGATAGGTGAACCTCACCTTTATCACAAGGCTAGGTGAACCTCACCTTTATCACAAGGCTAGGTGAACCTCACCTTTATCACAAGGCTAGGTGAACCTCACCTTTATCACAAGGCTAGGTGAACCTCACCTTTATCACAAGGCTAGGTGAACCACATCTTTATCACAAGGCTAGGTGAACCTCACCTTTATCACAAGGCTAGGTGAACCTCACCTTTATCACAAGGCTAGGTGAATCTCACCTTTATCACAAGGCTAGGTGAACCTCACCTTTATCACAAGGCTAGGTGAACCTCACCTTTATCACAAGGCTAGGTGAACCTCATCTTTATCACAAGGTTAGGTGAACCTCACCTTTATCACAAGGCTAGGTGAACCTCACCTTTATCACAAGGCTAGGTGAATGTCACCTTTATCACAAGGCTAGGTGAACCTCACCTTTATCACAAGGCTAGGTGAACCTCACCTTTATCACAAGGCTAGGTGAACCTCACCTTTATCACAAGGCTAGGTGAACCTCACCTTTATCACAAGGCTAGGTAAACATCATCTTTATCACAAGGCTAGGTGAACCTCACCTTTATCACACGGCTAGGTGAACCTCACCTTTATCACAAGGCTAGGTCAACATCACCTTGATCACAAGGCTAGGGCACCTTTATCACAAGGCTAGGTGAACCTCACCTTTATCACAAGGCTAGGTGAACCTCACCTTTATCACAATATTAGATGAACCTCACCTTTATCACAAGGCTAGGTGAACCTCACCTTTATCACAAGGCTAGGTGGACCTTACCCTTATCACAAGGTTAGGTGAACCTCACCTTTATCACACGATTAGATGAACCTCACCTTTATCACAAGGCTAGATGATCCTCATCTTTATCACAAAGCTAGGTGAACCTCACCTTTATCACAAGGCTAGATGAACCTCACCTTTATCACAAGGCTAGGTGAACCTCACCTTTATCACAAGGCTAGGTGAACCTCACCTTTATCACAAGGCTAGGTGAACCTCACCTTTATCACAAGGCTAGGTGAACCTCACCTTTATCACAAGGCTAGGTGAACCTCACCTTTATCACAAGGCTAGGTGAACCTCACCTTTATCACAAGGCTAGGTGAACCTCACCTTTATCACAAGGCTAGGTGAACCTCACCTTTATCACAAGGCTAGGTGAACCTCACCTTTATCACAAGGCTAGGTGAACCTCACCTTTATCACAGGGCTAGGTGAACCTCACCTTTATCACAAGGCTAGGTGAACCTCACCTTTATCACAAGGCTAGGTGAACCTCACCTTTATCACAGTTTGTAAGCCTTGTACACATAGACTTTTGTATTTTAAGACACTGCACTAATATTGTCTATATAATAAACATTGACCTCAATAACAATAATAAATTGCATGGAATTCAGTTTATAATTGGAAACAGTCCTTCTTCCATTGGAAGGAACTTATACTGTAAACTTCTACTATTTACAGATGACAGTACTCTTACGATTACCTTAAAAATCAGGAAATATCTCTCAAAAACTCGGCGAAGAACTGGAATCGTGCAGTGAATGGCTTATTGACAACAATCTTTCTCTACACCTTGTTAAAATTGAATGCGTTCTTTTTAGGCCAAAGCGAAAATTAAAAAACAGAACTGATTTTCAAATTAATTGTAATGGTTATCTAATAAAATCGTGAAGTAATATTAGATATTTTAAGATATTTTGTGTGGTATCCCTACAATTTATACATTAAAAAAAAATGGTCCTCTCTAAAAACCCAATGTTGGTTATTATTTGGATTTTTTTTTAATGTACAAACATTTATATTATTTTTAAATACACTAGATTATGCATGAATTTGTTCAGAATAATGAATATAAAAGAATTAATAAATTTGTTATTTACAACTACAGGCAAAGGATATAATAGAATGTGGTCTTCTTATCAGTGTATATCGAGTACACGCTAAACTCCTCTATCTATCTCCCCTGAGCGACCACACTTACAACTTTTTCCTCATTCTGAGGTGCTGTATATCCTTGACAAGGAGCATGGATCTTTTTCATATAGGAATCACTCATTTACATACCGTTGTAATGATTTGTTATAACAACATAATATTAAGAATAAACTGGTAGAACGTGCTAAAGAGGGTCACGGGTCACTGTGAGTAGCATGTGTAGTCACGTGACTTGTCTCATTGCTAATCGGGCGGCTGTATGGAGAAACAGATACGGTGTTGAAAAAACTGTTGATACTCATAAAATATTGATAAATGCAATAACATTTTATGTTTGTCTTCAAGAAATATGATAGACAAAACCATGTGTGAAGTTTTATGACGAAATATCTCCGATTTCTATATAAATTTACGAGTTGAAGTTGGGAAACACCCACAGGTAATATTAGCGATGTATTTTTATCTTGGACAAGAATAATGAGCGTCCTGATTGGATGACCGATTTAAAACACACTGACTCCGCATGGTTTAAGCAAGGTTACTCAGGTCAATAGTTTATAAATATAGAATCTTTCCAGCCATGTAAGTATTTTTGCTCTACGGCGAGGAAAAGCATATTACTGAGTGAATTAAAGGTTAAAATGTTATTATTTTTTAAATATACATGTAATTATTTGTTAAAAAGAAAAACAGCTATAAATGTATTCTTTGGTTCATATAGGAAAGGAAAATACCGGACTTTTAAAATTGAAACGGAACCATCTTACGCGGAAACCCACCCGAAAACCCCTACCCCCCCCCCCCCCCCCCCCCTTGAATTTGATGAATGGTACAGCCCAGCCACCATTTTCTTGATATGATAATGTAAAACAAAAAGATGAATGTAAAAGAAATCTATGTTATATTTATTCATTTGTTTGATTCTAGAATATTGTTGATCATTGATTTAAGCAAGAAAAATGGGAAAAAAGGGGGATTTTTATTTGTGAATTTTACAGTTAAATAAATGCTATGTTTCGACAGTTTAAAGAGAAAAATAAAAAAATTGTTGCGACTATAGCTTAAATCAGCGTTAAAAATTGAACAAATATCAGTGGTTTTGTAAATGAGATTTAGTTTAAATAGAAAATCTGAATTTATTATTTATCAATTTATTATTAATGATACACTTGTATATCCCTTGGGAGGGGGAGGGGGCTATGATGCAAATTTGAAATAAAAACACAGGACCGGACTTTAAGCAAAAATGATAATCCATGATTAGTTTTTTATTTAAGAAAGATCCATGGCCGCTGTGTCCATGATTTTTTTTTTTTAAAGTTAATAATATGAAATATTGACATCCACACTTGCCTTTTGGACAGCACATTTCTGTGTCCACACTTGCCCTCAGGCAACACTTGTTATATATTAAAATAAAAGCAAAAAATACCACTTCGTCGAAATAATCCCAAAATCAAATATCAAAGTCGTAGAAAGAAGCATGACATCTTTTATTTGAGTTTGTTATGTCAGGATTTTCAGTACACATGTAGAATTAGTAACCTATTTGTATCCTACAGTTGTACTGTTTGAATAGTTACATATATTGATTGTACATTTTTGTATCCTACAGTTGTACTGTTTGAATAGTTACATATATTGATTGTACATTTTTGTATCATACAGTTACTATATATATATCTTTATTTCTCATAACCAAATTATATGGTGATCATCGTATGATTATTAAGACAATCTTTCAGAATATTATGTTAATAAAAATGATATGTTTATACTGTAAATATAAAATGACAACCTTTACATATAACCAGGCGTACAGCGTTATTATATAGAACGCTATAAAATGACAACCGTTACATATAACCAGACGTACAGCGTTATTATATAGAACGCTATAAAATGACAACCGTTACATATAACCAGGCGTACAGCGTTATTATATAGAACGTTATAAAATGACAACTGTTACATATAACCAGGCGTACAGCGTTATTATATAGAACGTTATAAAATGACAACCGTTACATATAACCAGACGTGCAGCGTTATTATATAGAACGTTATAAAATGACAACCGTCACATATAACCAGGCGCACATCATTATTATATAGAACGTTATAAAATGACAACCGTTACATATAACCAGGCGTGCAGCGTTATTATATAGAACGTTATAAAATGACAACCGTCACATATAACCAGGCGTACAGCGTTATTATATAGAACGTTATAAAATGACAACCGTTACATATAACCAGGCGTAGATCTACAGCGTTATTATATAGAACGTTATAAAATGACAACCGTTACATATAGCCAGGCGTGCAGCGTTATTATATAGAACGTTATAAAATGACAACCGTTACATATAACCAGGCGTACAGCGTTATTATATAGAACGTTATAAAATGACAACCGTTACATATAACCAGGTGTACAGCGTTATTATAATGAACGATATAAAATGACAACCGTTACATATAACCAGGCGTACAGCGTTATTATAATGAACGATATAAAATGACAACCGTTACATATAACCAGGCGTGCAGCATTATTATAATGAACGATATAAAATGACAACCGTTACATATAACCAGGCGTACAGCGTTATTATAATGAACGATATTAAATGACAACCGATACATATAACCAGGCGTACAGCGTTATTATAATGAACGTTATAAAATGACAACCGTTACATATAACCAGGCGTACAGCGTTATTATATAGAACGCTATGATCTTGAACATTATACACAATATATTTAATCTGTCTTTGTATCATTTGCTGGATGACCCTTTGGTTTCTTGTGCAGTGTTCCTCATGTATACCGTTATTACAGAGTTAAGATGCTATTACAGATATCCTACTATTTCTAATACATACATCAAACTTGAAGAAAGGCTTACATTTCCGGCGATTACTGTTTGTAATCTTAGTCCACGGAAATATAGTTCATTTAGTAACAACACAAAGAGTAAGAACTTTCAAATGTCATACAGTACAATGAGGATCTATTCTACACCGATCAATTGGAGTGACCCTTACTACCAAAACGAGGGGTATTTTAGAAAACGAACTCAACACGATATTTACTCGGAGTCTAAAAATCTATCAACATTTCTATACTATGTAATGTTTGACAACATACCACAAGGATCTATGTACCGTCAGACTTTATTCAAACCAGTTATAACAGATATGGGTGTTTGTTTACGAGCTAACACGGATGGGAAACTGGTAACGTCGATGCATGGTGCCTTGTTTAACTTGCACTTGCAAATAAATGTCCTTGCAAAAGAGGATTATTTTAGCATATCTTTTTCCTCAGGAGTAAAGGTAAATATAGCCTATGTAATTTAGTCTTATGAAGAAAATTATTGTAATATATCGTTTTCGTTGTTTAATTATATGGAATGTAAATTTACATATCAAATAACACTAAGTATCACTAAATAATATTTTCTATAGTGTGATAATTTATTCCATATTTAGTAATTTGGGAAGACTGGGTTTTTAATAGGAAAACATTTGAAACAAAACCACATGACCACTTAATCCTGTTTCGTTATCTACAAAATTATTTATTGGAATAAAATGAAGAAAAATATACCACGCTTTCGGAACAATTCCAATATTCATTAGAAAAATCGCAGAGAGAGAGTCACAATGGGTCACAGATTTACATTGGGGCGGATTCACAACTCAATTGGGCAACAAAAAACGTATCAATGGGGCAGATGAAAAGTATACAATTGGGCGGATTTAAAACATGTATAAATTGGGAGGAATTTAGGATACAAGATAATAAAATGTTATGATAATAAAACTGTAGTATATCCCGATAAATAATAAATACCTCAGGGGGATTTCCTTTATCATATCATGCTTTTGTCTACATATCATGTCTTCAGTACAAATAAGTATACATTTGAAGAGGAATGATATTCTATGTACATTTGTATGTATTAATGTAATTATAACGTTTATTTCAGATAGCAATCCACGATCAGGATGTCGATCCTATGATGTCAAGTGAAGGAATTGTTATTAGACCGGCTTCGGAGGCTTTCATCGAAATTAAGCGAAAAGAGGTTAGTGACTATTCCTGTATTTCATGTTCCTCATGATTTTAGAGGTTAGTAACCATTCCTGTATGTCATGTTCCTCATGATTTTAGAGGTTAGTAACTATTCCGGTATGTCATGTTCCTCATGATTTTAGAGGTTAGTGACTATTCCTGTATTTCATGTTCCTCATGATTTTAGAGGTTAGTAACTATTCCTGTATGTCATGTTCCTCGTGATTTTAGAGGTTAGTAACCATTCCTGTATGTCATGTTCCTCATGATTTTAGAGGTTAGTAACTATTCCGGTATGTCATGTTCCTCATGATTTTAGAGGTTAGTGACTATTCCTGTGTGTCATGTTCCTCATGATTTTAGAGGTTAGTACCTATTCCTGTGTGTCATGTTCCTCATGATTTTAGAGGTTAGTGACTATTCCTGTATGTCATGTTCCTCATGATTTTAGAGGTTAGTACCTATTCCTGTGTGTCATGTTCCTCATGATTTTAGAGGTTAGTACCTATTCCTGTGTGTCATGTTCCTCATGATTTTAGAGGTTAGTACCTATTCCTGTGTGTCATGTTCCTCATGATTTTAGAGGTTAGTACCTATTCCTGTGTGTCATGTTCCTCATGATTTTAGAGGTTAGTACCTATTCTTGTATGTCATGTTCCTCGTGATTTTAGAGGTTAGTACCTATTCCTGTGTGTCATGTTCCTCATGCTTTTAGAGGTTAGTGACTATTCCTGTATGTCATGTTCCTCATGATTTTAGCACTTGATTTCCTGAGTCATTATAGTGAGCTATGCGTATCATTTTATGAATTTGTGTGGATCACAACATTTAGCAGGATACTGGGGAAGTGTCCCAGATTTCGATCCGCAGAGCTGCCTAAGCCGTTCCCATGTGTCGGATAGTTATTTCCCTCTCGACGAGTGGTTGTCATGTATTGCTAAGGAAAGTCTGACCGTGTACCATAGTGGCTAACGTTTTTGGAGAATGCCATAATCCTTGCACATCTAAGACCTCTTTTGTAGATTTCGATAAACAGTAGACGTATATAGCCGCTACAAAAGACTAAATGTTTCGTCCTTACACAGCTCTTCATACATTTCTAGTGGCAGTTACTGGTAATTGCCCCAGATGTGCATTCCTCACTTATTTCTGTATAGTATAATGATACTTTAAAATTTGTCCACGTGACATAGCTGATACTGGACGTTAAGCAACAATCAATCAGTTAATCATTATAGAAATGAGACGTCCCCAAGGCTGCTCCAATCGTATGCTTTATTCTCATGTGATTGTGCATGTGTGTGACGGGCAATATTCGACGTTGCTTGTGTGATATTCATATATCACATAACACGTATCTTTTTGGATTTACAACGACGAAAAATGTTGCGTTGAGGTGTGAAAATGTTTCAAAGACGTGCTATTTCTCGCTCCTCTTCAAAAAAGACTTTGGTCGCTTCCAACTATTTGTATTAATACTTTCAATCTGCTTGTTGATATAAAACTAAGAAGTATACGCTTTTTCTACCAATGGCTTGAGATAAAATAATCAGAAATGGTATACAAGTCTATTCAGTTTGAAAATAACATTTTGAGGATTCGTCATAATTTCTCTCTGTATGCTTGAATAATATGCATACATGTAAATCACAAATCAGTGTTTACATTAAAAGCAGTAAAGGTTAATGCGTGGACTAATTGAAACATATGAGTGCCTGACATCAAGCAACACTCGATCACTCAATGGTTGCAAAACCCTATTGAATTTGAGAAATATAGTGAGTGATTGTTTTTAATGGAAGATCATGTGAGCATTATTATAGCTATATTGATGACAATATTATGGTTAAGATCAAAGAATAAATCGCATAAGTGAACAATTGCAGGAGATTTGACACGTGGCGCAAGTTTAGGAAACCAATGGAGATTGAGTATACAACGGAAAGGGTCTCACAATTTGCCTTGTAATGGGGCAACAACTATTACTACCAAGCTTACAATACATATCATCCATATGATCTCACAACGTGCCTGGTAATGAGGCAACAACAACTACTACTAAGTAAGGTATTCAACATGTAATGGGCATTATGCTCATTATACTATTAACACAGGAGAGTATATTGGCTTTGTCTCTCAGAACCAGTCCAACAACGAATACACCCGCCCTGTTTCTATACACCAGGGTTTCCTCTGAGTCTTAGGAACTATTGTGATATTCCTGATAGCAAAACTGGTAATAAGACATGTCTTAAACATGATTTTCTTTTATTATACAGAACAGGTTTTTATCTTCACCATACATTGCGTTTGGAAATACAACTTGTGGATACAGTGTTAGCAAATGTTATAAAGAAAGTTGGCTCAGGATAATCCAGGAACAATGTGGATGTAATAATGTCATGTCTATACCTAAAGGTATTGTATGCAGATTACCGTCAAATACGATCCATAAAATATCACAAGACTGTCTATGCTTCAGCATCGAACCCTTCCAAAACAAAATACAACCCACCCATACAATGAATCGTTTGATATGATACCCCATTCGTATCCTAAAGTGTGGCTGGGTAGTAATTGATATCTGACAACGAGTCAACCACCACTGATATGGGTGCGCGACCATATATCCATCTTTTATGTGTTAATGTTACCAGGCTTCCACCCATAGCTGTAGGTTCCACTCGTCTGTTTATCATATTTGTCATGGTCTTTCCTCCTTCACATCTAGTAGTCACGGTATAGCTGAAAGTGACGATAAAGACCGATAATCACGGTATAGCTAAAAGTGACGATAAATACCGATAGTCACGGTATAGCTAAAAGTGACGATAAATACCGATAGTCACTGTATAGCTAAATGTGATGATAAATACCGACACTACTAACCTAACGTAGTCTGTATATCTGTATATCCTGCTGTATATTTTTTATTTCCTGTTTATGCCACATTTCATAGAAATAAACATAGGTTAATGCGATGTTATATTTAGAAGTTTTCCCTGAAAGTTGACATGTAACACGATAGTAACACTATGTGTAACACTAGTGAAGTAGCAACTGCTCACGATTCCGATGCACCTGAGTTCACCTGTGAGGTTTGTGTTGCTCAGATTTCGTTGTCCATGTAGTGCTTTGTAGATCATTGTTTGTCCCTTTTCTGTTGACCTATATATTGTCTGTCCACATTAGACTTACGGCTTCTGATTACTACTTGATATTGTCAAACTTTTCTGTTGACCTTTGTATTGTCTGTCCACATTAGACTTACGGCTTCTGATTGCTACTTGATATTGTCAAACTTTTCTGTTGACCTTTGCATTGTCTGTCCACATTAGAATTACGGCTTCTGATTACTACTTGATATCGTCAAACTTTTCTGTTGACCTTTGTATTGTCTGTCCACATTAGACTTACGGCTTCTGATTACTACTTGATATCGTCAAACTTTTCTGTTGACCTTTGTATTGTCTGTCCACATTAGAATTACGGCTTCTGATTACTACTTGATTTCGTCAACCTTTTCTGTTGACCTTTGCATTGTCTGTCCACATTAGACTTACGGCTTCTGATTACTACTTGATATTGTCAAACTTTTCTGTTGACCTTTGTATTGTCTGTCCACATTAGAATTACGGCTTTTGATTACTACTTGATATTGTCAAACTTTTCTGTTGACCTTTGTATTGTCTGTCCACATTAGACTTACGGCTTCTGATTGCTACTTGATATTGTCAAACTTTTCTGTTGACCTTTGCATTGTCTGTCCACATTAGAATTACGGCTTCTGATTACTACTTGATATCGTCAAACTTTTCTGTTGACCTTTGTATTGTGTGTCCACATTAGAATTACGGCTTTTGATTACTACTTGATATTGTGAAACTTTTCTGTTGACCTTGTATTGTCTGTCCACATTAGACTTACGGCTTCTGATTACTACTTGATATCGTCAAACTTTTCTGTTGACCTTTGTATTGTCTGTCCACATTAGACTTACGGCTTCTGATTACTACTTGATTTCGTCAACCTTTTCTGTTGACCTTTGCATTGTCTGTCCACATTAGACTTACGGCTTCTGATTACTACTTGATATCGTCAAACTTTTCTGTTGACCTTTGTATTGTCTGTCCACATTAGAATTACGGCTTCTGATTACTACTTGATATCGTCAACCTTTTCTGTTGACCTTTGTATTGTCTATCCACATTAGACTTACGGCTTCTGATTACTACTTGATATTGTCAAACTTTTCTGTTGACCTTTGCATTGTCTGTCCACATTAGACTTACGGCTTCTGATTGCTACTTGATATTGTCAAACTTTTCTGTTGACCTTTGCATTGTCTGTCCACATTAGACTTACAGCTTCTGATTGCTACTTGATATTGTCAAACTTTTCTGTTGACCTTTGCATTGTCTGTCCACATTAGAATTACGGCTTCTGATTACTACTTGATATTGTCAACTTTTCTGTTGACCTTTGTATTGTCTGTCCACATTAGACTTACGGCTTCTGATTACTATTTGATATCGTCAAACTTTTCTGTTGACCTTTGTATTGTCTGTCCACATTAGACTTACGGCTTCTGATTACTACTTGATTTCGTCAACCTTTTCTGTTGACCTTTGCATTGTCTGTCCACATTAGACTTACGGCTTCTGATTACTACTTGATATTGTCAAACTTTTCTGTTGACCTTTGCATTGTCTGTCCACATTAGACTTACGGCTTCTGATTGCTACTTGATATTGTCAAACTTTTCTGTTGACCTTTGCATTGTCTGTCCACATTAGACTTACGGCTTCTGATTGCTACTTGATATTGTCAAACTTTTCTGTTGACCTTTGCATTGTCTGTCCACATTAGAATTACGGCTTCTGATTACTACTTGATATTGTGAAACTTTTCTGTTGACCTTTGTATTGTCTGTCCACATTAGACTTACGGCTTCTGATTACTACTTGATATCGTCAAACTTTTCTGTTGACCTTTGTATTGTCTGTCCACATTAGACTTGCGGCTTCTGATTACTACTTGATTTCGTCAACCTTTTCTGTTGACCTTTGCATTGTCTGTCCACATTAGAATTACGGCTTCTGATTACTACTTGATATCGTCAAACTTTTCTATTGACCTTTGTATTGTCTGTCCACATTAGAATTACGGCTTCTGATTACTACTTGATATCGTCAACCTTTTCTGATGACCTTTGTATTGTCTATGCACAATAGATTTACGGCTACTGATTACTACTTGATATTGTCAAACTTTTCTGTTGACCTTTGCATTGTCTGTCCACATTAGACTTACGGCTTCTGATTGCTACTTGATATTGTCAAACTTTTCTGTTGACCTTTGCATTGTCTGTCCACATTAGACTTACGGCTTCTGATTGCTACTTGATATTGTCAAACTTTTCTGTTGACCTTTGCATTGTCTGTCCACATTAAAATCACGGCTTCTGATTACTACTTGATATTGTGAAACTTTTCTGTTGACCTTTGTATTGTCTGTCCACATTAGACTTACGGCTTCTGATTACTACTTGATATCGTCAAACTTTTCTGTTGACATTTGTATTGTCTGTCCACATTAGACTTACGGCTTCTGATTGCTACTTGATATTGTCAAACTTTTCTGTTGACCTTTGCATTGTCTGTCCACATTAGACTTACGGCTTCTGATTGCTACTTGATATTGTCAAACTTTTCTGTTGACCTTTGCATTGTCTGTCCACATTAGACTTACGGCTTCTGATTGCTACTTGATATTGTCAAACTTTTCTGTTGACCTTTGCATTGTCTGTCCACATTAGAATTACGGCTTCTGATTACTACTTGATATTGTGAAACTTTTCTGTTGACCTTTGTATTGTCTGTCCACATTAGACTTACGGCTTCTGATTACTACTTGATATCGTCAAACTTTTCTGTTGACCTTTGTATTGTCTGTCCACATTAGACTTGCGGCTTCTGATTACTACTTGATTTCGTCAACCTTTTCTGTTGACCTTTGCATTGTCTGTCCACATTAGAATTACGGCTTCTGATTACTACTTGATATCGTCAAACGTTTCTATTGACCTTTGTATTGTCTGTCCACATTAGAATTACGGCTTCTGATTACTACTTGATATCGTCAACCTTTTCTGATGACCTTTGTATTGTCTATGCACAATAGATTTACGGCTACTGATTACTACTTGATATTGTGAAACTTTTCTGTTGACCTTTGCATTGTCTGTCCACATTAGACTTACGGCTTCTGATTGCTACTTGATATTGTCAAACTTTTCTGTTGACCTTTGCATTGTCTGTCCACATTAGACTTACGGCTTCTGATTGCTACTTGATATTGTCAAACTTTTCTGTTGACCTTTGCATTGTCTGTCCACATTAAAATCACGGCTTCTGATTACTACTTGATATTGTGAAACTTTTCTGTTGACCTTTGTATTGTCTGTCCACATTAGACTTACGGCTTCTGATTACTACTTGATATCGTCAAACTTTTCTGTTGACATTTGTATTGTCTGTCCACATTAGACTTACGGCTTCTGATTGCTACTTGATATTGTCAAACTTTTCTGTTGACCTTTGCATTGTCTGTCCACATTAGAATCACGGCTTCTGATTACTACTTGATATTGTGAAACTTTTCTGTTGACCTTTGTATTGTCTGTCCACATTAGACTTACGGCTTCTGATTACTACTTGATATCGTCAAACTTTTCTGTTGACATTTGTATTGTCTGTCCACATTAGACTTACGGCTTCTGATTACTACTTGATATCGTCAAACTTTTCTGTTGACCTTTGCATTGTCTGTCCACATTAGAATTACGGCTTCTGATTGCTACTTGATATTGTCTAACTTTTCTGTTGACCTTTGCATTGTCTGTCCACATTAGACTTACGGCTTCTGATTGCTACTTGATATTGTCAAACTTTTCTGTTGACCTTTGCATTGTCTGTCCACATTAGAATTACGGCTTCTGATTACTACTTGATATTGTCAAACTTTTCTGTTGACCTTTGCATTGTCTGTCCACATTAGAATTACGGCTTCTGATTACTACTTGATATTGTCAAACTTTTCTGTTGACCTTTGCATTGTCTGTCCACATTAGACTTACGGCTTCTGATTGCTACTTGATATTGTTAAACTTTTCTGTTGACCTTTGCATTGTCTGTCCACATTAGAATTACGGCTTCTGATTACTACTTGATATTGTCAAACTTTTTTGTTGACCTTTGCATTGTCTGTCCACATTAGACTTACGGCTTCTGATTACTACTTGATATTGTCAAACATTTCTGTTGACCTTTACATTGTCTGTCCACATTAGACTTACGGCTTCTGATTGCTACTTGATATTGTCAACCTTTTCTGTTGACCTTTGCATTGTCTGTCCACATTAGACTTACGGCTTCTGATTACTACTTGATATCGTCAAACTTTTCTTGAAAGACGTACGTTAAAGCTTAATATTATAGATTATGTTTGTGTAATCGTCAATTATCATGACTATTATTATTTATATATTATCTACATTTTAACATTTATCTGTTTCAGGCAATGAAACGTATTGTTCCTATTACGAATACCAAGCCTGCTCGAATCCTACATTCTGTAAGTACTCTACAATACCATTACTAACAGTATTAGTTCGCTTTACGAATAAATCGTCAGATAGCACTCATCTTTGTGTATGTGCCATGCATACAATAGCACAACAGAACTAAGGGTTCATAGTGGTTAAGTGGAAGTCATAATTTTGAATGTTCTACATTCGCCATGGCTTGTCTAACCGTTACTAATTTTCTGCGTCACAAAATGACCATATATATGTTCCGTTTGTTGTAATCCCAACCCGGTCTTTTCCTCATTCGTAGCTTATCACCGGATGTGTAACAAGTGTTGCACGACGGGTGTCACTAGTGGAGCAGGAACTGCTTAACCTTCCGTTGCACATGAGTTAACCCACGATTTTTAGTGAGGTTTATGTTGCTCGATCGTTAGTTTTCTGTGTAGTGTTTTGTAGATCATCATTTGTCCTCTTGTCCTTTTTCTATTGTCTTTCTTTTGATTAACGCTTTTGGTTATCCATTTGTGAACCTTAAGACTGTTGTTATTTATTACAAATCATCCATCCATTATCAACTAACATTTTGGTCATATCTGTTGAAACATCTGAATCATTAGCATTACTAACATGAATGCTAAGAGACTGTTATTTCGAGAATTTAAGATATATTTTTGATGATGACGACATGCACCACTTTAATTAACATGTATAAAGTTATGATTTGAAGCGATATTGCCCAACTGAAGACGCATTTTGGTTTCATATTTGTTCAATATATAATAGCTTCATTAAGTGTTGGTATCAGAATTACAAATATATAATAGCTTCATTACGTGTTGGTGTCAGAATTACAATATATAATAGCTTCATTAAGTGTTGGTGTCAGAATTACAATATAAAATAGGTTCATTAAGCGTTGGTGTCAGAATTACAATATATAATAGCTTCATTGAGTATTGGTGTCAGAATTACATTATATAATAGCTTCCTTACGTGTTGGTGTCAGAATTACAATATATAATAGCTTCATTAAGTGTTGGTGTCAGAATTACAATATATAATAGCTTCCTTAAGTGTTGGTGTCAGAATTACAATATATAATAGCTTCATTAAGTGTTGGTGTCAGAATTACAATATACAATAGCTTCATTAAGTGTTGGTGTCAGAATTACAATATAATAGCTTCATTAAGTGCTGGTGTCAGAATTACAATATATAATAGCTTCAGTAAGTGTTGGTGTCAGAATTATAATATATAATAGCTTCATTACGTGTTGGTGTCAGAATTACAATATATAATAGCTGCATTACGTGTTGGTGTCAGAATTACAATATATAATAGCTTCATTAAGTGTTGGTGTCAAAATTACAATATATAATAGCTTCATTAAGTGTTGGTGTCAGAATTACAATATATAATAGCTTCATTACGTGTTGGTGTCAGAATTACAATATATAATAGCTTCATTAAGTGTTGGTGTCAGAATTACAATATATAATAGCTTCATTAAGTGTTGGTGTCAGAATTACAATATATAATAGCTTCATTAAGTGTTGGTGTCAGAATTACAATATATAATAGCTTCATTACGTGTAGGTGTCAGAATTACAAATAAGTGAGAGAAAACAACAGATGTCAAATAGAAACCAGTTTTAATCTAAGGTTTCAAATAAAACTAAATATGTGTCTTTTTTGGACAGGGAATTTAGCCACTGCAAACAAACAAGATGGCTGCCATTGCACTTTAAAGTGCCATTACATAACGTACGACTATTTACTCTCAACCGGAAGTTATCCGTCTGAGTTTGTGGCTTCTCAGATTACGTCATTATTTGGTCGCGACGCTGAATATATCAAGTAAGTAAGAACATTGATGTATATCATGTATTTTACTGATATTTATTTTTAAATAACACATGTTGTTTACACATGCTACATATGTAGAAATTAGATATCTACGTTTTTGTTTTTATTATCAAGATTTTATCAATAAATTGAATCCATTATCTCCATTAAGGAAGGTAAACCATGACAGGAAATAGAATAAAACATACATTATAACTCCTGTCATCCTCAACCTCAAACTAGAAAAAGTCAGATCCTGAAATAAATCGTGCTGTTACTGTAGCAACGTGTAAGATCACAGAATATTCTAAAATAGGATACAGCTTGTAAACAGTCAACACGCAATTAATAAATGTATACAAATAAATTACTTCAGATTGATGTTATAATGTCCGCTATACTCCTAACATTTATATAACAGATTGTGATCATTGTCTTCAAGTAGAAAACCACGATTGTAGAATGATTATCATCCTCATTATTGAACTTAAGTTATGGAAAGGAAATGTAAAAAGTGATGATCAACAAAACAAACAATTACCTCCTACCTCAACCCATGAAAATCAAAAGACCACGACATTAATAACTACATGTTTGTTTTTTAAATTTATGTGAAATTTACAGTTCCCTAATAATGTAACTATATGTTAAAACTAAGGTTCATCTAGCTTTAGACCTCTTTTTAGCTGATTTTGTTTGGGGGAGGGGGGGTTATCCTGTTTAGCTGTAGACCTATTTTAGCTGATTTTGTTTGGGGGGCTATCCTGATTAGCTTTAGACCTGTTTTTAGGTGCTTTTGTTTGGGGGTCTATCCTGTTTAGCTTTAGACCTATTTTTAGCTGATTTTGTTTGGGGGGCTATCCTGTTTAGCTTTAGACCTATTTTTAGCTGATTTTGTTTGGGGGGCTGTCCTGTTTAGCTTTAGATCTAGTTTTAGCTGATTTTGTTTGGGGGGCTATCCTGTTTAGCTTTAGACCTATTTTTAGGTGATTTTGTTGGGGGGCTGTCCTGTTTAGCTTTAGACCTATTTTAGCTGATTTTGTTTGGGGGACTATCCTGTTTAGCTTTAGACCTATTTCAGCTGATTTTGTTTGGGGGGCTATCCTGTTTAGCTTTAGACCTATTTTTAGCTGAGTTTGTTTGTGGGGCTGTCCTGTTTAGCTTTAGACCTATTTTAGCTGATTTTGTTTGGGGAGCTATCCTGTTTAGCGTTAGACCTATTTTTAGCTGCTTTTGTTTGGGGGCTATCCTGTTTAGCTTTAGACTTATTTTTAGCTGATTTTGTTTGGGGGGGGGGGGGCTATCCTGTTTAGGCCCTTTGATATACTTGTACCTAAAGACGTTAATATTATTTCCCGTACTTTTGACTAAGAGCGTCCATGTTGAAGATTATTTCAGAAACGCGGCAAGCGCACTAAATTAAATATCTACGTTTTTATAATGTTTTGTTTAAGCTAATATCTGACGTCAAAATTTCCTATATTATAGAACTACATATGTACGACCAAATATATAAAATTAATGGTCTATCAGATTCTTAGTGTACACGTATGAATGAGAGATATCTTCACTGCTCCTGAAGTGTGTGTCTAGTTTTGAATTACAAGGGTACGAAGGCGTCGCCAGTTTTCCTCTACAGAAGAATTATCCTTTCCGGACAGCTGACATGTGCTGCTGGCATGTTTAATATTTATACAAGGGAGTGTGACGAACGATAATTGCCTTAATCATGAGCTACATGTTCAACATTATTTCCTTGATTCCTTTTTGGTGCACACATGGTACAAAAAAGTATCATTTAAACAGCTTTAGAACACAGCCCTCTAAATATTGGGGGATGTTTGATTTATACACGGATATAATAGATATAATAGATATAATAGATATAATAGATATAATAGATATAATAGATATAATAGATATAATAGATATAATAGATATAATAGATATTGGAGTCAAAGGAGATAGAAAGAAAACATTTTGTAAAATCAATAACGCTTTCATGACTAACTATTCATATTCAAATTGATCTATTTTCATATAGAGAAAACCTATTGTATGTAAAACTTTACTTCAAAGACTTGACAAACACGATAACTGAACAAGTTCCAAAGTATGAAAGCACTGGCAGTATTATAGGTAATGTATATGTTTAAATGTCTGATTGAAGTATGTTCAAAAGTATGACAAGAAAATTTAATCGGTGATGGTCCAGAATTCCACCAATATCAATGACACGAACAATTACCTCTCACCTCAACTCACTGAAAGCTAAAACCATAACGCCAAAAGATTATACCATTACACCAACAGAATGTTTAAAATGAAAAGATGAATCGTACCTTCTCTCGGCTGTTTGATTGTTGGGCAAGTTCAGATGTAACTACCTCTCAAAAATCAATAATTACATTATGAACAAGTCTTGTAAATATGAACCTGATACTTCATGAGGATGCAAATTAGTGTAATCAAGTTATGCTTAACGGGGTGAGTAACTTAGCAATAGAGACGGGCATGTTTATTATCTTTAAACCACCTAAATATCAGACGTTAAAGTGTACTTCTCTCTGTGATGATCAATGACGATTCAAATATACATTTTCGTCTAAAGCTAGGTCATATATATTCAGATATTACAAAAACCCCTTCTTCATTTACAACTGTAAAATATATCTTTTTGTTGCTGTTTACATAGAATAGTTAAGTAAGTGAAGTTATATATATATTTATTTAAGAAATAACAGGAATTTATTTTTGAATATTTAACATTTATCGTATATATTAATTATAATATTTAACTATTTAGTGAAACTTCAATTAATAAAACTATTCATATTTTTGTAGCCAACCTTGGGGGACAACTTGGATTATTTCTGGGAGCTAGCATTCTGACGATTACAGAGTTCATAGAGTTCCTATTTTTTTCTCATATGCCACATAATTAATACACTTCTAGATAAAAGAAATAAGATGCAAGAAGTCTATAAAGCTCCGACAAGAAAAGTGAATAATAAATAAAAGTTAATGATTTTTGTTCTTCTAGTTTTTTCCACACAGTACACACACGTTTAATAGACGCAATGAGGCATGTTTACCTTTGAGGGAGGATTTCGATGATATATAAACCTGGGATCCTACAAAGCAATAATAAAATGCATGGAATTCAACCTTCAGTTGCCAAAACTGCTTGTTCCAATTGTAAATGTCATAAGGAGCAAGTTGTTTTAACAATATGGTATTCTAGACTTTCAGTTTAATCTCAGAGCAGCGTCTCGGATGTATATCATGTATATTGTTTTATAATGTTAAACATGTTATCTGACTGTGTAAGAAGAGTTTGAAGATACCAAAGGGGTAATCAAAATCTGTAAATGGAAGAAGAACAGACAACACAATGGCCAAAAGAAAAAGGACAAGAGGACAAGCAACGATCTACAAAACATACACATAAAACCAAAGATCGAGTAACACGAACCCCATTAAAAACCGGAGGTGAACTCATGTGCTCCATTAGTGGCACCCGTCGTTATTTATATTGTTTTCCGTGTTTCAGTATGTCTGCTTCAAGATTTTATGGCCTGGTTGGGTACCGGTATAATAATAACACCGTATGCACTTTCGTCAACAATTCATTTATAGTACGATATAGTACAAAAGTCTACTAGACTGAACCAACCAACTATAATGTGTTACCGTTAGAGGGCTTCGGTTCGGTTTTCACGATTTTCGCGTCAATATATTTACAATTAGATCTCCTCACTCCCCCAGCGTCGGAAATTTAACAACATGGCATTATAGTTCACGGTCAGAAATCAAACTTTCCAATAGGTTACAATCTTATCTTGACCTATGACAATATTTACTGGTGCTTCGTTGTATCCAGTCAGCAGTTGTTTCTTAAGTCTAGAGTGAGTGAGTGATTGTTGTTTAACGCCAATTCAGCAAATTGTCAGCTACATTTTATATCATGGCGCGAACAAGTTAATTTTCAATCAGATGATGATGAGGTCCGCTTTGTTCTAGACCAACACGCTGAGTTGGATTTGCATAGTTCTAGCTCACTGAAACAACAATCCGCAGATAGACATGTCGCCCCTCTCGGACACATTATCCTGATTCCGAGCCAACCAGTCTTTGCTCTTTCTCCTTAATGCTGCGTGCTTAGCGGAGAAGCAACAAATACCAATTTTATAGTCTTTGGTTTGACTCGACCATGGCTCGAACCCATTATCTACCACACTCGAGGCGAGCACGCTAACCATTACGCCACCGATGCGGTCTTTGAAGTCTAGATTTGAGTTGCGCATGTGAAATGGAGGTATTTTAGGTGCTGAAATCAAATGTTTTAATGATGTAATAAACATATTGAGATCTGGAACTTACAGTATCCAACACTTATGTAATTGTGTGATGCATTAGACTAAGAGAAGATCATATAGATCTGGAACTTACAGTCACCAACACTATGTAATTGTGTGATACATTAGGCTAAGAGAAGATCATATAGATCTGGAACTTACAGTCACCAACACTTATGTAATTGTGTGATACATTAGACTAAGAGAAGATCATATAGATCTGGAACTTACAGTCACCAACACTTATGTAATTGTGTGATACATTAGGCTAAGAGAAGATCATATAGATCTGGAACTTACAGTATCCAACACTTATGTAATTGTGTGATACATTAGACTAAGAGAAGATCATATAGATCTGGAACTTACAGTCACCAACACTTATGTAATTGTGTGATACATTAAACTAAGAGAAGATCATATAGATCTGGAACTTACAGTCACCAACACTTATGTAATTGTGTGATACATTAGACTAAGAGAAGATCATATAGATCTGGAACTTACAGTATCCAACACTTATGTAATTGTGTGATGCATTAGACTAAGAGAAGATCATATAGATCTGGAACTTACAGTCACCAACACTTATGTAATTGTGTGATACATTAGACTAAGAGAAGATCATATAGATCTGAGACTTACAGTCACCAACACTTTTGTAATTGTGTGATACATTAGGCTAAGAGAAGATCACATGTTTCATATTTTATGGAAAGACCAAATAAAAAGACAAGACTGACTTCTGATCATCAATGATTCCCTGTTTTGATAGCTAGTTGCTGTATATGTAGGAGTAGTATATGGGCACGGACAAAATCGCATTTGAGGAGGATCCAGAGGATCTGACCATTGCGCATGCTTGACCGGAAGTGACGTGACCGAAAGTCACGTGACTTTTCCCCGTACTTTTTTCCGTTTTTTATTGTTTTTTTCCCGTATTTTTTCCCCGTATTTTTTGTTCCTTATTTTCCCCCGTACTTTTTTTCCCCCATACTATTTTCCCGTACTTTTTCAAAAGGCGCGACGTTTGAAATCCAACATTTTAAGATATCAGTTAGTTGTTTTTCTAGTACATGTCATTATAGCACAGTTCATGTTCCTTGCGGAATATCCATTCAAACGTCACCCGTAGGGCTTCCCCTGGAAGGGTGGGGTGCGCACAAGCGCGATCTGAAGGGACCAAAAATTAATTTATTTAAGCCAAAAGAGGATTGAAATGTTTTATAGTACCAACCAATCATATCACTGGAAATTGAACCAATTAGAAGTAGCTTTTTCCGGCCGATTAGCCAATCAGATTGCATGAAATGAACCAATCTGAAGAGGGGTGAATTGCAATACGTCCGCATCCGAACAATATATACGGTGAGAGAAACATCATTGGCATTCTGTCTTTTTTGACAGACCATGACCATTTTCACCTGCGAGAGATGCGGCCAAGAATTTACAGAGAAGACCAACCTGACCAGGCATATGAAAACCCACCTGAAGAATCCAACGGTGTCTAGGCAGACCTATTCCTGTGGGGTATGCGACAAGTTGTTCAGCCGAGCTGACAACAGAAAGAGACATGAAGCGGCCCATAGCTACAGCTTGACCTGCGGAGTATGCGATCAGTACTTCAACAGAATGGACAACCTCATCAGAACAGAAGAAGACTTGGAGAGGTTTTTGGAGGAGTTGAGCCGACATGACATCCTGAAGTACATCAAGGCTTGGTGTGTTTAGTCGGTGGATCCCATGGACCTTATGGGGACAACCTATGCTTTTTCCGATGCCTGGCCGTACATCGTGGAACTCCAGTGAAGGACGTAGAAGTTCTAGCCAAAACGTATTACCACCAGTACCTGCAGTACAGACAGATGGCTTCCAAGGATTTCCAGGGTGTATGTTTAGACGACCTGATGGTGTTAGAGCAGTTGTTCAGCTTGAACGTGTATGTCTACGACCTGCAAGAGATGAAAGCGGGAGATATTGCAGCACGATTGGTACGACGTTCTCCCTACAGCTACCAGGAGACCATGAATTTGAATTTGCATGAAGACCATTTCAGATACGTCAACGACATGGAGAAGTACAGCCACAGTTTCCTGTGTTCGAAATGTGATAGATTATGGAAACATGTTGGGATGCTGCACCGCCACGAACGAACCAGTACCGGAGATGTCATTTACAAGTATCCTGGTGGAGTTTACCATACACCACAGACCGTATTCGATCGGTTAGAAGACGAGAACATTGACGTCCCAGCAGAAAATCGGTATTACCCATACAGAGCTACCTATGACATTGAGGTGATGTTACAACCCACAGACAAACAGCGTTCCGAGAAGTTGGAGTGGACCAGTCATCATGTACTACTCAGCGTGTCTGTGTGTTCCAACGTTCCTGGGTATACAGTTCCAATGTGTTACATCTCGAAGGGTGATACCAGAAAGACAGTGGAGTCCTGTCTGAGCTACCTGACAGAAGTCAGCGAGGAGGCGTACCGGAGACTGATGCCCAAGTATGGAGACGTGTTCCAGCAGAATCAGGAAAGACTCGACAGTGATTTGGACGACGTCGTGGATGATGAAGAGAGAGATCGTCAGGAGAAGAAGCACTACCTCTTCAAGATATACCAGCAGCTTGAACGACAGCTGAAAGAACTGCCAGTGGTAGGATTCAATTCCGGCAAGTATGACGTCAACACCATGAAGGTGGATTTGTTTGCAAAGTTGGTGAAGAGACAGAAGATCAAGAATACCGTGGAGAGAAACAACAACTGCATGTGCATCAAGACAGAGGCGTTGAAGTTCCTGGATATCACCAACTACATGGCTCCTGGTTTTAGTTATAGTCAGTATCTGAAAGCCTATGAATGTACGGAGGAGAAGGGCTTTTTCCCTTACGAGTGGATAACCTCGTTGGAGAAACTGAACGTCAGCCAGCTGCCACATCACGAAGCCTTCTACAGCACCTTAAAGAACGGCAACATTTCAGCGGAGGAGTACCAGCTGTGCCAGCAAGTATGGAAAGACAACAACATGACCACCATGAACGAGTTCCTGACATGGTACAACAACGAGGAGCCAAAGACCTGCAAGATCATTGGATACGATACCAACGCCCTCTACCTTTGGGGCATAATGCAGGAGATGCCAACGGGACATTTTGTACGCCGGAAGAGTGAGAACCAGTTCCAAAGAGACACTCCTAGAATTCCAGGGATGTTATTGGTATGGACATGATTGTCGTCTGAACCACGGCAAACCAGCGACGGATGAGAAAGCCCAGACGATGGAACAACGGTACCAGAGAACCCAGGAGAAGATACAGTACATCCAGGACAATGGCTATCCAGTGAAGCAGATGTGGGAATGTGACTGGGAACTAGAAGTTCCTGACCACTTGAAAGGGAAGTTTGCTGAGATGCCTCCCGTCTTCAAGAACACACACGTTTCCAGAGATGACACCAAAGACCACACGAAGACGTATGCAGAAGAACGAGGGATCATGAACCAGCATGGTTTGAAGGTGACAAAGATACATCAAGTGGTGGAGTACACCCCTGCAACCTGTTTCCAGAAATTCGGGGACAACATCAGTGATGCCAGACGAGCCGGAGATATCGACCCCAACAAGAAGATTTTGGCAGAGACGAAGAAACTGGAAGGCAATTCGTCGTATGGGAGGACAGTGACTAACAAGGAGTGCCATACTAATGGTTTGTATTGTCAGGAGCACCAGGTCAGTCGTCATCTGGTGGACTCTTCCTTGTTGTCGAAGAAGTCTGGATCCAGTACCAACAGAGGGTTCCGCTCAATGGACAACCAGGTATTTATCTACTTCCAGGAGAGGACTGGCTTCTCGTACTTCTACCCAAAACGGAAAGTCTTGGCAGATGGGATCTCTATAGCACCATTAGAGATTTGAGGTGAGAGGCACACTATGTATATAGCCGTGTATTCGCAATCACCTCATAACCAAAGCCGATCGCAGCATAGTCGACTGTCTGTGTGAGTGTGCCGATAATATTTTAAGAGGCAACGTCCCGTTAACTAAGCTCCAGAAGAAAAAACTCAAGAGAAATAAGGCCGAATTGAGAGTACTGACGAAAAAGTCGGTCTCTCTCAAAAAGAAGAAAGTGATCTTATAAAAAGGTGGATTTTTGGGATCCCTACTAGCACCGATTGCATCTGTAGGAGCACCGTCGCTCTCTACATTATTTCAATGAAACCCCCTGGAATTGATGAAACAAGACGGACAGCTACCACGTCCCAAACCTCCAGTGGAACAACGCGTGAAAGTCATGGACACTTTGGATAAGAATATGCAAACCATACTAGAAAGATAATATCTGTCGGCAGAAGAACGTCTCAAGCTATACGACCAATCCCTGTATAGATATTCAAATGTCTACGACGATTACAGACCGAGACCCGTGGCAGTCGCACCTGAACCCGTGAAACAGGACCTGGTCGACGACGAAATATTGGAGAGTGATGGGAAAAAGCACAGGACGGAACTCAAGAATAAATTCGACATGAATTTCAACGAAATCAATCATAAAATCAATATGAAAATGAAAAAAAATTGTCAAGTCATCATCAGTCCTTTATTACAATCCATGTTAGGATTCAGACAAGCTATATTCCCGGCGGGGAAGTATGTTTCAGATTGGATAGCGGATGTCAAGAAAGAATTAAATTATCTGTACGTGTATTGCCCTTGGTGAAACCGAGAATGGTGGGAGATGCCCAAGTACCGTTATTGAGAATCGTACCGGTGGCAGGAAGAGACGGAGAAATTATTACCCGAGTGTTTGATCCGATACAGTATTGTCCCCTATTACAACGACGATTTCAGACCGTGGAAATAGATATAAGGGACGACACGGGCTCTTTAGTGCCATTCGAAAGAGGACGAGTGGTGGTGACACTTCACTGTAGAAAACGAAAAGAATTCTCTCTAGAATGAAACCAACTCATCGTCATGATACGAAAGCTTACCACGATTATTACATACACCAAACCGGAAAAAGATTTCCGGTATTTACGGGGAGAAGATATCAAAGAGGATATGGACTTAGTAGTATCTTTGGAGGACTCTTTAAAGCAGCCATGCCTTTGTTCAAAAGGCAGCAAAGACCCTAGGACGCGAGGCTTTAAAAACGGAATTAAATATTGCCGGAGATGTCGTACAAGGAAGAAATATCAAACAGGCAGCACAATCACAATTGAAATCAACAGGACAAAACTTATTCCAGAAAGCTATGGACACGGTAGGACCCCGAGGATAACAAGCTATTAAAGGACCTGCCAAGCGAAAAAAGACCAGACGTCGGCAGACCAAGCAACGGAACACATCGAATGATATTTTCGGATAAGAATGGCACTTGTACACCCCAACTCATGCGAATGCACGAAACCAGAACTGGATTTATTTGAAGTTCCACCTACACAGACCAGTGTGGAACATGGGTATTGGGAGCAGAAATGATTGACATCGGCTCTGATGGATCAAGGACCTTACGAATTTGCCGTCAGTGGGGCGGGGGACGACTACATCGACTTGGCTAATATTTACCTGTTTGTGGAAGCACAGATCGTGGCTGACGACGGTACTGCATTGGATGCCGGGGCGGACGTTGGACCTGTCAACTTATGGATGCATTCCCTCTTTAGTGATGTCAGTGTTAGCCTCAACGAAAAATTGGTTTCACCACCGACCAGCTTGTTCCCTTACAGAGCTTACATAGAAATATTACTCAGCTATGACCCAGCTACCAAAGAATCTCAATTAACGGGAGTCATATGGTACAAGGATACACCGGGACATCAAGATAAGTGAACAACCGATAACAAAGGATTCACGTCCCGGAAAGCATTGACGGCCCAAAGAAAGTCTGTACAGATGATGGGAAAACTACACTTGGATTTATTTTGTCAGGAGAAATATTTACTGAATCACGTCAATCTGAAAATGAAATTACGACGAAGTCGAGACGTGTTCGCCCTAATGTCGACACCTATAGGATCAAAATCAAGGATCTCGCTTTATTTGCGAGAAATGTACAGTTAAGTCCTGCCGTAAGAATGGGTCACCTCAAAGCTTTGGAAAAGACCAGCTGTAAATACCCAATCCGACGTATAGAAGTCAAAGTAGATACGGTTCCCAGTCAGTGGCAACATGAATTACATACAGGACAACATGTTTTGGGTCAATTACCAAAGAGACTGATCATAGGATGTGTGGACAGTGATTCCTTAAATGGGACTATTACGAAAAACCCTTTCGATTTTAAACACTACAAGATCAATTTTGTGGCACTGAACATGGACGGACGACAGATTCCCGCCAAACCGTTACAACCCGACGTTGAAAACGCAGGTTATATTCGCAGTTATATGGGACTCTATACCAGTACGGGAAAGATGTATCAAGACGAAGGAAATACCATCTCCAGAGAGGAATACGCTAAAGGAAACACCTTATTTGGATTCGATCTCACACTCGACATGTCGGAAGTGGGGGCGTTTCAGCTTATAAAACAGGGTAATTTACGTGTGGAGATTCATTTCGCAGAAGCCCTTACAGCGACCATCACCGTGATCATGTATGCAGAATTTGACGTCCTTGAAATTGATAGAAACAGACAAGTCTTGTTTGACTACATTGCTTAGATGAATACCTTAGAGATTGACAGAGTGAAAAAAACATCCCCACTCCAGACCGGTGTTTAAGGGGGTCTATGCCAGAAACAGATTACCCAGACTATTAAACGTACCTTCGGCCCTTGTGGGAAATACGGATCCAGACCATCGACTGGGACAACACTGGGTCGCTTTATGCATCGATGCCAACTCAAAGGGAGAGTATTACGACCCCACAGGAAGACACCCTTTTTAAGGGCTTACGTGAATTTCATGAAGAAACATTGTTATAGTTGGACTTACAATACCGTTCGAGTACAAGAAGAAGGATATACCGTGTGCGGACATCATTGTATTTTTTACCTCATTCATCGATGTGCAGGACATAGCATGACAGACATCACCAGGCTCTTAGAAAACCCCGTGGAAGCGACGACCATTGTACAGAATTGTGTGTTGCTACTTGTTAAACATGTGTTATGAACAAAAAAAAATGAAAAAAAAATGAAAAAAAAGAGGAGAAAAAAAGAAAAAAAAAGTTAATGCAACCTATAACTTTTTAGCTATAGCCAGTCACAAGCCTGGATAAATGCAGAGTGACCTTCTATTGAGTGATCAAATGTATAATGATAAGGGCTAGTTCGTAGAAGGTTATAGGACGTGGACACCCTTGGAGTACTACACAACATATATATATATATATACACTATAATATATGAAAATAAAAGGGGGGTAGTTTCCTATGGTCATAGGACGCGGACGTCGTAGAGAACACCTAATATATGAAAATAAAAGGGGGTAGTTTTCTATGGTCATAGGACGCGGACGTCGTAGAGAACACCTAATATATGAAAATAAAAGGGGTGGGTAGTTTCCTATGGTTATAGGACGCGGACGTCGTAGAGAACACCCCAACAAACATTTTGTGCTACTACTAAGAAAAAAAGTAGAGGAAAAAATACGGGGGGGGGGGGGAAATACGGGGGAATAATACGGGAAAAAAGTACGGGAAAAATACGGGGGGGAAGTACGGGAAAAAAAGTACGGGGAAAAGTCACGTCACTTCCGGTCACGTCACTTCCGGTCAAGCATGCGCAATGGTCAGATCCTCTGGATCCTCCTCAAATGCGACTTTGTCCGTGCCCATATACTACTTGTAGGATTACCTTGTGATCTACACAAGCCTAAATATATCTTTAAGAAAATAATGCGATGCTTTTTGCCGGAAAAAAACAATGTTGTTATGGCCTTTATCTGCAGGAAATAAAATATGTTGTGAAAAGTGGACAGGGTTTCAACAATCTCAGGGTCTTTGAATACAGATGTTGTTAGCGTGCTCATTGACCTTTTGAGTTTGGGGATTCCAATTTGAAACAATGACCTAACAGCTTCAATTCATTCTGAAAGGGTACTAACCTCCTCTTTTTCTCGTTTTGTCAATTTTCTGACATAGTTCTCCACATAGTCCATGATTAGTGTGACGTTGTATTTCCAACTTGTAGGTTGTAGCTCACTGTATGTTGGACCTCTAGCAAAGATTCTCATTCTCTATACTATTAAAATCTCCCGTAAATCTTATTCATGTGGCTTTGAAATATTGCATAATCCGAATATTTAATTGCCCATGACGGCCATGTTTGATTGTCAAAGTAACAACACTTGATCAGGACCTTGCAAGAAACTTGTCAGCCAATTATGGTTTCAATCTCTTTCGTTCTTCTTGACAAAAAGATTGAAATATAAAAAGTGTACAGACCAAGGACGCCAAGTAATGACAATAGCTCACCTTTTCTCCAAAGGACGCACGCTTACGGTGGACAACTTAATAACCAGCAGTCCATCTATCGGGGTTGGCATTTATTTCTAGCTAATCATTCCTTAATTAAATTATATTTACATTATTGTGACATTACCTATTCCCAATAGCAAATATACAGATATTACACTGAACGCAAAGTAAATAGAAAGGATTGAATGTTTACATAAAATTTATATTAATGAAGAATTAATGCACTTAGGAAATAGTGTGTTTAATATCATTTAATCTATATATGAAACTTCCATATACTAGTATATTCATTCAAATCACCGAGTTTATATCTTGTCTCCTTATTTAACAAATTATCAGACATTTTGACAGCACAAAAATGTATCGTAAATAAACTATGTAATACATAATCCAAATATTTATAAATCCTGCATCGTAATGGTGTTTGGAATGAGAAAACAAGAAGATTCTGCATGTGATAAGAAAAGTTTGAAGATACCAAATGGGTAATCAGAAGTCGTAAATCGAAGGACGGACAACACAATGGCCAAAGGAAAACGCACAAAGGGGCAAACAACGATCTATAAAACATTACACAGAAAACTAAAGATCGAGCAACACGAACCCCACTAAAAACTGGGGTGAACTCAAATGCTCCGAAAGTGTAGGCAGTTTCTGCTCCACATGTGGCACCCGTCGTGTTATTCTTTTTACAAGCCCGGTGACAAGTCATGAATGACGAAAGGACCGGAATGATATTACAACAAACGTTATGGTTGGCGACCGTAATATCTCCATTGAAGAATTGTGTTCTTCATTTTATTCAATTTTACAGCAAACATATATAAATTGATATTTTTCGATAGAAGAACAATATTCCTTCCACGCCACTGTGACGTTTATTAACCCGATATGTGTTGCCTCACACTACCTTAAACCTGCGACAATAATTGTAAATCATCTTTGTGTTTTAATAGCTTAACTTGACAAAATATTACTCAGCCTTCAATGACAGCCACACAAACGAACCACAGGATTCAACATTCTACCCTTAAGCTACATTAAATTAGAACCTAAAGCATAAAAAATAGTATGATACTAGCCCACTGATAATTCGTGATTTGAAGAATAAGACTTCAGTTTGGTTGATTATAACAGGATTGATAATTATTTAGCATCTTGTCAAGCCATAATAATGATAATAATTATACTAGAGAGATCACATAAAGTCAATAATATGATGTTATCACATGATGATATCTGTGTTTGTCTCATATAGATTGCAATTCCAGTAGAGATGGCCGTGGAACACTGAGAAAGTTAATTCAGAAATGACCACATAACTTTATATATTTACTGACGGATAGCTTTAAATGTTTTTTTTTTACTGGTTTTTGGTTCTTTTTGTGTGTGCACAATGAACAAGTGCATCCATCATCTCTAGCGAATATGGGTCTTAAAATCTAGAGACCAACCCGAATATTGCACTGGCCGGACTTGAACTCGACCAAGACAAACACAAATCAATAATGGTCGATTCATCCTGTATTGTCTTTGTAAATGTATGTATATTTATTTATCATATGATAATGCATTTGTTTACAATGTGATATAAAGGTTAAAATCTAATGAAGTGCATTAGACATCTTCCCGTAGCTGTTTGATTAAAAAATGTATATCACACGGCTCCGGAATATATCATATCCGTTTCTGGCTGATATATGAGGACATAGGGCTAAAACCAAGTGATAATCTATATACATTGTATGGGCATTTGTATTGTTGATACTGTAGCTTAGTACTCAAACTAGACCTTTTCCATTATTCTATTTGTTTTCGAGTTTTTTTTTAAATCTCCTGTTGATAGAAACGGGAGATATAAACGATAAAATGCTTCATGCCTGATCTTCCATCATTAATGAAAAACATAACAAGTGATTGATATTTAGATATGTCAATATTCATAATGACAATCAATGAAACTTTAAAAGCATTAGAGATTGGACTTTAATGGGGATGTTGTACTAAGAATGGGTTGAAAGCTGTTACGTTTTTGGTATATTTAATGACATGGTCAATCGAAACAAAGTTATGATGAATAATGTTAAAATGGTTTTAAGTGGCAAAATTGAATCAGAAAATAACACTTACCAAAATGAAGATAGTATTTCTAACAATGGAAATCGTTCAAACACAGAAAAAGATACTTCGAAAGATAACAATTCACTACATGAAATGTGGGACAATTTCAGAAACACTACAGGATTCCACGGCGTTAACAAAATAACACTTGAAGCACAATCTCCAAGGACGACAATACGGAGGTAATCTAATACTTTATATTTATATCACTTGAAACACAATCTCCAAGGACGGCAATACGGAGGTAATTTAATACTTTATATTTATATCACTTGAAACACAATCTCCAAGGACGGCAATACGGAGATAATTTAATACTTTATATTTATATCACTTGAAACACATTCTCCAAGGACGGCAATACGGAGGTAATTTAATACTTTATATTTATATCACTTGAAGCACAATCTCCAAGGACGGCAATACGGAGGTAATTTAATACTTTATATTTATATCACTTGAAACACAATCTCCAAGGACGGCAATACGGAAATAATTTAATACTTTATATTTATTTTACTTGAAACACATTCTCCAAGGACGGCAATACGGAGCTAATTTAATACTTTACATTTATATCACTTGAAGCACAATCTCCAAGGACGGCAATACGGAGGTAATTTAATACTTTATATTTATATCACTTGAAGCACAATTTCCAAGGACGGCAATACGGAGGTAATTTAATACTTTATATTTATATCACTTGAAGCACAATCTCCAAGGACGGCAATACGGAGGTAATTTAATACTTTATATTTATATCACTTGAAACACAATCTCCAAGGACGGCAATACGGAAATAATTTAATACTTTATATTTATTTTACTTGAAACACATTCTCCAAGGACGGCAATACGGAGCTAATTTAATACTTTACATTTATATCACTTGAAGCACAATCTCCAAGGACGGCAATACGGAGGTAATTTAATACTTTATATTTATATCACTTGAAGCACAATTTCCAAGGACGGCAATACGGAGGTAATTTAATACTTTATATTTATATCACTTGAAGCACAATCTCCAAGGACGGCAATACGGAGCAAATTTAATACTTTATATTTATATCACTTGAAGCACAATCTCCAAGGACGGCAATACGGAGATAATTTGATACTTTATATGTATATCACTTGAAGCACAATCTCCAAGAACGGCAATACGGAGGTAATTTAATACTTTATATTTATATCGCTTGAAGCACAATCTCCAAGGACGGCAATACGGAGGTAATTTAATACTTTATATTTATATCACTTGAAGCACAATCTCCAAGGACGGCAATACGTAGCTAATTTAATACTTTATATTTATATCACTTGAAGCACATTCTCCAAGGACGGCAATACGGAGCAAATTTAATACTTTATATTTATATCACTTGAAGCACAATCTCCAAGGACGGCAATACGGAGGTAATTTAATACTTTATATTTATATCACTTGAAGCACAATTTCCAAGGACGGCAATACGGAGGTAATTTAATACTTTATATTTATATCACTTGAAGCACAATCTCCAAGGACGGCAATACGGAGGTAATTTAATACTTTATATTTATATCACTTGAAGCACAATCTCCAAGGACGGCAATACGGAGGTAATTTAATACTTTATATTTATATCACTTGAAGCACAATTTCCAAGGACGGCAATACGGAGGTAATTTAATACTTTATATTTATATCACTTGAAGCACAATCTCCAAGGACGGCAATACGGAGCAAATTTAATACTTTATATTTATATCACTTGAAGCACAATCTCCAAGGACGGCAATACGGAGATAATTTGATACTTTATATGTATATCACTTGAAGCACAATCTCCAAGAACGGCAATACGGAGGTAATTTAATACTTTATATTTATATCGCTTGAAGCACAATCTCCAAGGACGGCAATACGGAGGTAATTTAATACTTTATATTTATATCACTTGAAGCACAATCTCCAAGGACGGCAATACGTAGCTAATTTAATACTTTATATTTATATCACTTGAAGCACATTCTCCAAGGACGGCAATACGGAGCTAATTTAATACTTTATATTCATATCACTTGAAGCACAATCTCCAAGGACGGCAATACGGAGGCAATTTAATACTTTATATTTATATCACTTGAAGCACAGTCTCCAAGGACGGCAATACGGAGGTAATTTAATACTTTATATTTATATCACTTGCAGCACAGTCTCCAAGGACGGCAATACGGAGGTAATTTGATACTTTATATGTATATCACTTGAAGCACAGTCTCCAAGGACGGCAATATGGAGATAATTTAATACTTTATATGTATATCACTTGAAGCACAGTCTCCAAGGACGGCAATACGTGGTAATTTAATACTTTATATTTCACCTTCATTTTACTCCAATAACGCTACATTAATGCAATAAAAAAGTAGATATCAAATTTAGTGCGCACGACGCCTAAACAGGATTGTCAAAATCGGCAATGGTCAACTTTACCTGAGGGAGGAGAACCTTACTTTTGATAATAATTACATTATTTAGGAGTTGTAAATCGGTAATGGTCAACTTTACCTGAGGGAGGAGAACTTTACTTTTGATTATAATTACATTATTTAGGAGTTGTAAATCGGTAATGGTCAACTTTACCTGAGGGAGGAGAACCTTACTTTTGATAATAATTACATTATTTAGGAGTTGTAAATCGGTAATGGTCAACTTTACCTGAGGGAGGAGAACCTTACTTTTGATAATAATTACATTATTTAGGAGTTGTAAATCGGTAATGGTCAACTTTACCTGAGGGAGGAGAACCTTACTTTTGATAATAATAACATTATTTAGGAGTTGTAAATCGGCAATGGTCAACTTTACCTGAGGGAGGAGAACTTTACTTTTGATAATAATTACATTATTTAGGAGTTGTAAATCGGTAATGGTCAACTTTACCTGAGGGAGGAGAACCTTACTTTTGATAATAATTACATTATTTAGGAGTTGTAAATCGGCAATGGTCAACTTTACCTGAGGGAGGAGAACTTTACTTTTGATTATAATTACATTATTTAGGAGTTGTAAATCGGCAATGGTCAACTTTACCTGAGGGAGTAGAACCTTACTTTTGATAATTATTACATTATTTAGGAGTTGTAAATCGGTAATGGTCAACTTTACCTGAGGGAGGAGAACCTTACTTTTGATAATAATTACATTATTTAGGAGTTGTAAATCGGCAATGGTCAACTTTACCTGAGGGAGGAGAACCTTACTTTTGATAATAATTACATTATTTAGGAGTTGTAAATCGGTAATGATCAACTTTACCTGAGGTAGGAGAACCTTACTTTTGATAATAATCACATTATTTAGGAGTTGTAAATCGGTAATGGTCAACTTTACCTGAGGGAGGAGAACTTTACTTTTGATAATAATTACATTATTTAGGAGTTGTAAATCGGTAATGGTCAACTTTACCTGAGGGAGGAGAACTTTACTTTTGATAATAATTACATTATTTAGGAGTTGTAAATCGGCAATGGTCAACTTTACCTGAGGGAGGAGAACTTTACTTTTGATAATAATTACATTATTTAGGAGTTGTAAATCGGTAATGGTCAACTTTACCTGAGGGAGGAGAACTTTACTTTTGATAATAATTACATTATTTAGGAGTTGTAAATCGGCAATGGTCAACTTTACCGGAGGGAGGAGAACTTTACTTTTGATAATAATTACATTATTTAGGAGTTGTAAATCGACAATGGTCAACTTTACCTGAGGGAGGAGAACTTTACTTTTGATAATAATTACATTATTTAGGAGTTGTAAATCGGCAATGGTCAACTTTACCTGAGGGAGGAGAACTTTACTTTTGATAATAATTACATTATTTAGGAGTTGTAAATCGGCAATGGTCAACTTTACCTGAGGGAGGAGAACTTTACTTTTGATAATAATTACATTATTTAGGAGTTGTAAATCGGTAATGGTCAACTTTACCTGAGGGAGGAGAACTTTACTTTTGATAATGATTACATTATTTAGGAGTTGTAAATCGGCAATGGTCAACTTCACCTGAGGGATGAGAACCTCACTTTTGATAATAATTACATTATTTAGGAGTTGTAAATCGGCAATGGTTAACGTTACCTGAGGGATGAGAACCTTACTTTTGATAATAATTACATTATTTAGGAGTTGTAAATCGGCAATGGTCAACTTTACCTGAGGGAGGAGAACCTTACTTTTGATAATAATTACATTATTTAGGAGTTGTAAATCGGCAATGGTCAACTTTACCTGAGGGATGAGAACCTTACTTTTGATAATAATTACATTATTTAGGAGTTGTAAATCGACAATGGTCAACTTTACCTGAGGGAGGAGAACCTTACTTTTGATAATAATTACATTATTTAGGAGTTGTAAATCGTTAATGGTCAACTTTACCTGAGGGAGGAAAACTTTACTTTTGATAATAATTACATTATTTAGGAGTTGTAAATCGGTAATGGTCAACTTTACCCGAGGGAGGAGAACTTTACTTTTGATAATAATTACATTATTTAGGAGTTGTAAATCGGCAATGGTCAACTTTACCTGAGGGAGGAGAACTTTACTTTTGATAATAATTACATTATTTAGGAGTTGTAAATCGACAATGGTCAACTTTACCTGAGGGAGTAGAACCTTACTTTTGATAATTATTACATTATTTAGGAGTTGTAAATCGGTAATGGTCAACTTTACCTGAGGGAGGAGAACCTTACTTTTGATAATAATTACATTATTTAGGAGTTGTAAATCGGCAATGGTCAACTCTACCTGAGGGAGGAGAACCTTACTTTTGATAATAATTACATTATTTAGGAGTTGTAAATCGGTAATGATCAACTTTACCTGAGGTAGGAGAACCTTACTTTTGATAATAATCACATTATTTAGGAGTTGTAAATCGGTAATGGTCAACTTTACCTGAGGGAGGAGAACTTTACTTTTGATAATAATTACATTATTTAGGAGTTGTAAATCGGTAATGGTCAACTTTACCTGAGGGAGGAGAACTTTACTTTTGATAATAATTACATTATTTAGGAGTTGTAAATCGGCAATGGTCAACTTTACCTGAGGGAGGAGAACTTTACTTTTGATAATAATTACATTATTTAGGAGTTGTAAATCGGTAATGGTCAACTTTACCTGAGGGAGGAGAACTTTACTTTTGATAATGATTACATTATTTAGGAGTTGTAAATCGGCAATGGTCAACTTTACCTGAGGGATGAGAACCTCACTTTTGATAATAATTACATTATTTAGGAGTTGTAAATCGGCAATGGTTAACGTTACCTGAGGGATGAGAACCTTACTTTTGATAATAATTACATTATTTAGGAGTTGTAAATCGGCAATGGTCAACTTTACCTGAGGGAGTAGAACCTTACTTTTGATAATTATTACATTATTTAGGAGTTGTAAATCGGTAATGGTCAACTTTACCTGAGGGAGGAGAACTTTACTTTTGATAATAATTACATTATTTAGGAGTTGTAAACCGGCAATGGTCAACTTTACCTGAGGGAGGAGAACCTTACTTTTGATAATAATTACATTATTTTGGAGTTGTAAATCGGTAATGATCAACTTTACCTGAGGTAGGAGAACCTTACTTTTGATAATAATCACATTATTTAGGAGTTGTAAATCGGTAATGGTCAACTTTACCTGAGGGAGGAGAACTTTACTTTTGATAATAATTACATTATTTAGGAGTTGTAAATCGGCAATGGTCAACTTTACCTGAGGGAGGAGAACTTTACTTTTGATAATAATTACATTATTTAGGAGTTGTAAATCGGCAATGGTCAACTTTACCTGAGGGAGGAGAACTTTACTTTTGATAATAATTACATTATTTAGGAGTTGTAAATCGGTAATGGTCAACTTTACCTGAGGGAGGAGAACTTTACTTTTGATAATAATTACATTATTTAGGAGTTGTAAATCGGCAATGGTCAACTTTACCGGAGGGAGGAGAACTTTACTTTTGATAATAATTATATTATTTAGGAGTTGTAAATCGACAATGGTCAACTTTACCTGAGGGAGGAGAACTTTACTTTTGATAATAATTACATTATTTAGGAGTTGTAAATCGGCAATGGTCAACTTTACCTGAGGGAGGAGAACTTTACTTTTGATAATAATTACATTATTTAGGAGTTGTAAATCGGCAATGGTCAACTTTACCTGAGGGAGGAGAACTTTACTTTTGATAATAATTACATTATTTAGGAGTTGTAAATCGGTAATGGTCAACTTTACCTGAGGGAGGAGAACTTTACTTTTGATAATGATTACATTATTTAGGAGTTGTAAATCGGCAATGGTCAACTTTACCTGAGGGATGAGAACCTCACTTTTGATAATAATTACATTATTTAGGAGTTGTAAATCGGCAATGGTTAACGTTACCTGAGGGATGAGAACCTTACTTTTGATAATAATTACATTATTTAGGAGTTGTAAATCGGCAATGGTCAACTTTACCTGAGGGAGGAGAACCTTACTTTTGATAATAATTACATTATTTAGGAGTTGTAAATCGGCAATGGTCAACTTTACCTGAGGGAGGAGAACCTTACTTTTTATAATAATTACATTATTTAGGAGTTGTAAATCGTTAATGGTCAACTTTACCTGAGGGAGGAGAACTTTACTTTTGATAATAATTACATTATTTAGGAGTTGTAAATCGGTAATGGTCAACTTTACCCGAGGGAGGAGAACTTTACTTTTGATAATAATTACATTATTTAGGAGTTGTAAATCGGCAATGGTCAACTTTACCTGAGGGAGGAGAACTTTAATTTTGATAATAATTACATTATTTAGGAGTTGTAAATCGACAATGGTCAACTTTACCTGAGGGAGGAGAACTTTACTTTTGATTATAATTACATTATTTAGGAGTTGTAAATCGGCAATGGTCAACTTTACCTGAGGGAGTAGAACCTTACTTTTGATAATTATTACATTATTTAGGAGTTGTAAATCGGTAATGGTCAACTTTACCCGAGGGAGGAGAACCTTACTTTTGATAATAATTACATTATTTAGGAGTTGTAAATCGGCAATGGTCAACTTTACCTGAGGGAGGAGAACCTTACTTTTGATAATAATTACATTATTTAGGAGTTGTAAATCGGTAATGATCAACTTTACCTGAGGTAGGAGAACCTTACTTTTGATAATAATCACATTATTTAGGAGTTGTAAATCGGTAATGGTCAACTTTACCTGAGGGAGGAGAACTTTACTTTTGATAATAATTACATTATTTAGGAGTTGTAAATCGACAATGGTCAACTTTACCTGAGGGAGGAGAACTTTACTTTTGATAATAATTACATTATTTAGGAGTTGTAAATCGGCAATGGTCAACTTTACCTGAGGGAGGAGAACTTTACTTTTGATAATAATTACATTATTTAGGAGTTGTAAATCGGCAATGGTCAACTTTACCTGAGGGAGGAGAACTTTACTTTTGATAATAATTACATTATTTAGGAGTTGTAAATCGGCAATGGTCAACTTTACCGGAGGGAGGAGAACTTTACTTTTGATAATAATTACATTATTTAGGAGTTGTAAATCGACAATGGTCAACTTTACCTGAGGGAGGAGAACTTTACTTTTGATAATAATTACATTATTTAGGAGTTGTAAATCGGTAATGGTCAACTTTACCTGAGGGAGGAGAACTTTACTTTTGATAATAATTACATTATTTAGGAGTTGTAAATCGGTAATGGTCAACTTTACCTGAGGGAGGAGAACTTTACTTTTGATAATGATTACATTATTTAGGAGTTGTAAATCGGCAATGGTCAACTTTACCTGAGGGATGAGAACCTCACTTTTGATAATAATTACATTATTTAGGAGTTGTAAATCGGCAATGGTTAACGTTACCTGAGGGATGAGAACCTTACTTTTGATAATAATTACATTATTTAGGAGTTGTAAATCGGCAATGGTCAACTTTACCTGAGGGAGGAGATCCTTACTTTTGATAATAATTACATTATTTAGGAGTTGTAAATCGGCAATGGTCAACTTTACCTGAGGGAGGAGAACCTTACTTTTGATAATAATTACATTATTTAGGAGTTGTAAATCGACAATGGTCAACTTTACCTGAGGGAGGAGAACCTTACTTTTTATAATAATTACATTATTTAGGAGTTGTAAATCGGTAATGGTCAACTTTACCCGAGGGAGGAGAACTTTACTTTTGATAATAATTACATTATTTAGGAGTTGTAAATCGGCAATGGTCAACTTTACCTGAGGGAGGAGAACTTTACTTTTGATAATAATTACATTATTTAGGAGTTGTAAATCGACAATGGTCAACTTTACCTGAGGGAGGAGAACTTTACTTTTGATAATAATTACATTATTTAGGAGTTGTAAATCGGTAATGGTCAACTTTACCTGAGGGAGGAGAACTTTACTTTTGATAATAATTACATTATTTAGGAGTTGTATTTCGGCAATGGTCAACATTACCTGAGGGAGGAGAACTTTACTTTTGATAATAATTACATTATTTAGGAGTTGTAAATCGGTAATGGTCAACTTTACCTGAGGGAGGAGAACTTTACTTTTGATAATGATTACATTATTTAGGAGTTGTAAATCGGCAATGGTCAACTTTACCTGAGGGAGGAGAACCTTACTTTTGATAATAATTACATTATTTAGGAGTTGTAAATCGGCAATGGTCAACTTTAACTGAGGGAGGAAAACCTTATTTTTGATAATAATTACATTATTTAGGACTTGTAAATCGACAATGGTCAACTTTACCTGAGGGAGGAGAACCTTAATTTTGATAATAATTACATTATTTAGGGGTTGTAAATCGGTAATGGTCAACTTTACCTGAGGGAGGAGAACTTTACTTTTGATAATAATTACATTATTTAGGAGTTGTAAATCGGCAATGGTCAACTTTACCTGAGGGAGGAGAACTTTACTTTTGATAATAATTACATTATTTAGGAGTTGTAAATCGGCAATGGTCAACTTTACCTGAGGGAGGAGAACTTTACTTTTGATAATAATTACATTATTTAGGAGTTGTAAATCGACAATGGTCAACTTTACCTGAGGGAGGAGAACTTTACTTTTGATAATAATTACATTATTTAGGAGTTGTAAATCGGTAATGGTCAACTTTACCTGAGGGAGGAGAACTTTACTTTTGATAATAATTACATTATTTAGGAGTTGTAAATCGGCAATGGTCAACTTTACCTGAGGGAGGAGAACTTTACTTTTGATAATAATTACATTATTTAGGAGTTGTAAATCGGTAATGGTCAACTTTACCTGAGGGAGGAGAACTTTACTTTTGATAATGATTACATTATTTAGGAGTTGTAAATCGGCAATGGTCAACTTTACCTGAGGGATGAGAACCTCACTTTTGATAATAATTACATTATTTAGGAGTTGTAAATCGACAATGGTTAACGTTACCTGAGGGATGAGAACCTTACTTTTGATAATAATTACATTATTTAGGAGTTGTAAATCGGCAATGGTCAACTTTACCTGAGGGAGGAGATCCTTACTTTTGATAATAATTACATTATTTAGGAGTTGTAAATCGGCAATGGTCAACTTTACCTGAGGGAGGAGAACCTTACTTTTGATAATAATTACATTATTTAGGAGTTGTAAATCGACAATGGTCAACTTTACCTGAGGGAGGAGAACCTTACTTTTTATAATAATTACATTATTTAGGAGTTGTAAATCGTTAATGGTCAACTTTACCTGAGGGAGGAGAACTTTACTTTTGATAATAATTACATTATTTAGGAGTTGTAAATCGGTAATGGTCAACTTTACCCGAGGGAGGAGAACTTTACTTTTGATAATAATTACATTATTTAGGAGTTGTAAATCGGCAATGGTCAACTTTACCTGAGGGAGGAGAACTTTACTTTTGATAATAATTACATTATTTAGGAGTTGTAAATCGACAATGGTCAACTTTACCTGAGGGAGGAGAACTTTACTTTTGATAATAATTACATTATTTAGGAGTTGTAAATCGGTAATGGTCAACTTTACCCGAGGGAGGAGAACTTTACTTTTGATAATAATTACATTATTTAGGAGTTGTAAATCGGTAATGGTCAACTTTACCTGAGGGAGGAAAACCTTACTTTTGATAATAATTACATTATTTAGGAGTTGTAAATCGGCAATGGTCAACTTTACCTGAGGGAGGAGAACTTTACTTTTGATAATAATTACATTATTTAGGAGTTGTTAATCGGCAATGGTCAACTTTACAAGAGGGAGGAGAACTTTACTTTTAATAATAATTACATTATTTAGGAGTTGTAAATCGGTAATGGTCAACTTTACCTGAGGGAGGAGAACTTTAATTTTGATAATAATTACACTATTTAGGAGTTGTAAATCGGCAATGGTCAACTTTACCTGAGGGAGGAGAACCTTACTTTTGATAATAATTACATTATTTAGGAGTTGTTAATCGGCAATGGTCAACTTTACATGAGGGAGGAGAACCTTACTTTTAATAATAATTACATTATTTAGGAGTTGTAAATCGGCAATTTTCAACTTTACCTGAGGGAGGAGAACCTTACTTTTGATAATAATTACATTATTTAGGAGTTGTAAATCGGCAATGGTCAACTTTACCTGAGGGAGGAGAACCTTACTTTTGATAATAATTACATTATTTAGGAGTTGTAAATCGGTAATAGTCAACTTTACCTGAGGGAGGAGAACTTTACTTTTGATAATAATTACATTATTTAGGAGTTGTAAATCGACAATGGTCAACTTTACCTGAGGGAGGAGAACCTTACTTTTGATAATAATTACATTATTTAGGAGTTGTAAATCGGCAATGGTCAACTTTACCTGAGGGAGGAGAACCTTACTTTTGATAATAATTACATTATTTAGGAGTTGTAAATCGGCAATGGTCAACTTTACCTGAGGGAGGAGAACTTTAATTTTGATAATAATTACATTATTTAGGAGTTGTAAATCGGCAATGGTCAACTTTACCTGAGGGAGGAGAACTTTACTTTTGATAATAATTACATTATTTAGGAGTTGTAAATCGGTAATGGTCAACTTTACCTGAGGGAGGAGAACTTTACTTTTGATAATAATTATATTATTTAGGAGTTGTAAATTGGCAATGGTCAACTTTAATTGAGGGAGGAGAACTTTACTTTTGATAATAATTACATTATCTAGGAGTTGTAAATCGGCAATGGTCAACTTTACCTGAGGGAGGAGAACCTTACTTTTGATAATAATTACATTATTTAGGAGTTGTAAATCGGTAATGGTCAACTTTACCTGAGGGAGGAGAACCTTACTTTTAATAATAATTACATTATTTAGGAGTTGTAAATCGGCAATGGTCAACTTTACCTGAGGGAGGAGAACCTTACTTTTGATAATAATTACATTATTTAGGAGTTGTAAATCGGTAATGGTCAACTTTACCTGAGGGAGGAGAACCTTACTTTTGATAATAATTACATTATTTAGGAGTTGTAAATCGGTAATGGTCAACTTTACCTGAGGGAGGAGAACTTTACTTTTGATAATAATTACATTATTTAGGAGTTGTAAATCGACAATGGTCAACTTTACCTGAGGGAGGAGAACTTTACTTTTGATAATAATTACATTATTTAGGAGTTGTAAATCTGCAATGGTCAACTTTACTTGAGGGAGGAGAACCTTACTTTTGATAATAATTACATTATTTAGGAGTTGTAAATCGGTAATGGTCAACTTTACCTGAGGGGAGGAGAACTTTAATTTTGATAATAATTACATTATTTAGGAGTTGTAAATCGGCAATGGTCAACTTTACCTGAGGGAGGAGAACTTTACTTTTGATAATAATTACATTATTTAGGAGTTGTAAATCGGCAATGGTCAACTTTACCTGAGGGGGGAGAACTTTACTTTTGATAATAATTATATTATTTAGGAGTTGTAAATCGGCAATGGTCAACTTTACCTGAGGGAGGAGAACTTTACTTTTGATAATAATTACATTATTTAGGAGTTGTAAATCGGTAATGGTCAACTTTACCTGAGGGAGGAGAACCTTACTTTTGATAATAATTACATTATTTAGGAGTTGTAAATCGGCAATGGTCAACTTTACCTGAGGGAGGAGAACCTTACTTTTGATAATAATTACATTATTTAGGAGTTGTAAATCGGCAATGGTCAACTTTACCTGAGGGAGGAGAACCTTACTTTTGATAATAATTACATTATTTAGGAGTTGTAAATCGGTAATGGTCAACTTTACCTGAGGGAGGAGAACTTTACTTTTGATAATAATTACATTATTTAGGAGTTGTAAATCGGTAATGGTCAACTTTACCTGAGAGAGGAGAACTTTACTTTTGATAATAATTACATTATTTAGGAGTTGTAAATCGGTAATGGTTAACTTTACCTGAGGGAGGAGAACTTTACTTTTGATAATAATTACATTATTTAGGAGTTGTAAATCGGTAATGGTCAACTTTACCTGAGGGAGGAGAACTTTAATTTTGATAATAATTACATTATTTAGGAGTTGTAAATCGGCAATGGTCAACTTTACCTGAAGGAGGAGAACCTTACTTTTGATAATAATTACATTATTTAGGAGTTGTAAATCGGTAATGGTCAACTTTACCTGAGGGAGGAGAACTTTACTTTTGATAATAATTACATTATTTAGGAGTTGTAAATCGACAATGGTCAACTTTACCTGAGGGAGGAGAACTTTACTTTTGATAATAATTACATTATTTAGGAGTTGTAAATCTGCAATGGTCAACTTTACTTGAGGGAGGAGAACCTTACTTTTGATAATAATTACATTATTTAGGAGTTGTAAATCGGTTATGGTCAACTTTACCTGAGGGGAGGAGAACTTTAATTTTGATAATAATTACATTATTTAGGAGTTGTAAATCGGCAATGGTCAACTTTACCTGAGGGAGGAGAACTTTACTTTTGATAATAATTACATTATTTAGAAGTTGTAAATCGGTAATGGTCAACTTTACCTGAGGGAGGAGAACCTTACTTTTGATAATAATTACATTATTTAGGAGTTGTAAATCGGCAATGGTCAACTTTACCTGAGGGAGGAGAACCTTACTTTTGATAATAATTACATTATTTAGGAGTTGTAAATCGACAATGGTCAACTTTACCTGAGGGAGGAGAACCTTACTTTTTATAATAATTACATTATTTAGGAGTTGTAAATCGGTAATGGTTAACTTTACCCGAGGGAGGAGAACTTTACTTTTGATAATAATTACATTATTTAGGAGTTGTAAATCGGCAATGGTCAACTTTACCTGAGGGAGGAGAACTTTACTTTTGATAATAATTACATTATTTAGGAGTTGTAAATCGACAATGGTCAACTTTACCTGAGGGAGGAGAACTTTACTTTTGATAATAATTACATTATTTAGGAGTTGTAAATCGGTAATGGTCAACTTTACCTGAGGGAGGAGAACTTTACTTTTGATAATAATTACATTATTTAGGAGTTGTATTTCGGCAATGGTCAACATTACCTGAGGGAGGAGCACTTTACTTTTGATAATAATTACATTATTTAGGAGTTGTAAATCGGTAATGGTCAACTTTACCTGAGGGAGGAGAACTTTACTTTTGATAATGATTACATTATTTAGGAGTTGTAAATCGGCAATGGTCAACTTTACCTGAGGGAGGAGAACCTTACTTTTGATAATAATTACATTATTTAGGAGTTGTAAATCGGCAATGGTCAACTTTAACTGAGGGAGGAAAACCTTATTTTTGATAATAATTACATTATTTAGGACTTGTAAATCGACAATGGTCAACTTTACCTGAGGGAGGAGAACCTTAATTTTGATAATAATTACATTATTTAGGAGTTGTAAATCGGTAATGGTCAACTTTACCTGAGGGAGGAGAACTTTACTTTTGATAATAATTACATTATTTAGGAGTTGTAAATCGGCAATGGTCAACTTTACCTGAGGGAGGAGAACTTTACTTTTGATAATAATTACATTATTTAGGAGTTGTAAATCGGCAATGGTCAACTTTACCTGAGGGAGGAGAACTTTACTTTTGATAATAATTACATTATTTAGGAGTTGTAAATCGACAATGGTCAACTTTACCTGAGGGAGGAGAACTTTACTTTTGATAATAATTACATTATTTAGGAGTTGTAAATCGGTAATGGTCAACTTTACCTGAGGGAGGAGAACTTTACTTTTGATAATAATTACATTATTTAGGAGTTGTAAATCGGCAATGGTCAACTTTACCTGAGGGAGGAGAACTTTACTTTTGATAATAATTACATTATTTAGGAGTTGTAAATCGGTAATGGTCAACTTTACCTGAGGGAGGAGAACTTTACTTTTGATAATGATTACATTATTTAGGAGTTGTAAATCGGCAATGGTCAACTTTACCTGAGGGATGAGAACCTCACTTTTGATAATAATTACATTATTTAGGAGTTGTAAATCGGCAATGGTTAACGTTACCTGAGGGATGAGAACCTTACTTTTGATAATAATTACATTATTTAGGAGTTGTAAATCGGCAATGGTCAACTTTACCTGAGGGAGGAGATCCTTACTTTTGATAATAATTACATTATTTAGGAGTTGTAAATCGGCAATGGTCAACTTTACCTGAGGGAGGAGAACCTTACTTTTGATAATAATTACATTATTTAGGAGTTGTAAATCGACAATGGTCAACTTTACCTGAGGGAGGAGAACCTTACTTTTTATAATAATTACATTATTTAGGAGTTGTAAATCGTTAATGGTCAACTTTACCTGAGGGAGGAGAACTTTACTTTTGATAATAATTACATTATTTAGGAGTTGTAAATCGGTAATGGTCAACTTTACCCGAGGGAGGAGAACTTTACTTTTGATAATAATTACATTATTTAGGAGTTGTAAATCGGCAATGGTCAACTTTACCTGAGGGAGGAGAACTTTACTTTTGATAATAATTACATTATTTAGGAGTTGTAAATCGACAATGGTCAACTTTACCTGAGGGAGGAGAACTTTACTTTTGATAATAATTACATTATTTAGGAGTTGTAAATCGGTAATGGTCAACTTTACCCGAGGGAGGAGAACTTTACTTTTGATAATAATTACATTATTTAGGAGTTGTAAATCGGTAATGGTCAACTTTACCTGAGGGAGGAAAACCTTACTTTTGATAATAATTACATTATTTAGGAGTTGTAAATCGGCAATGGTCAACTTTACCTGAGGGAGGAGAACTTTACTTTTGATAATAATTACATTATTTAGGAGTTGTTAATCGGCAATGGTCAACTTTACATGAGGGAGGAGAACTTTACTTTTAATAATAATTACATTATTTAGGAGTTGTAAATCGGTAATGGTCAACTTTACCTGAGGGAGGAGAACTTTAATTTTGATAATAATTACACTATTTAGGAGTTGTAAATCGGCAATGGTCAACTTTACCTGAGGGAGGAGAACCTTACTTTTGATAATAATTACATTATTTAGGAGTTGTTAATCGGCAATGGTCAACTTTACATGAGGGAGGAGAACCTTACTTTTAATAATAATTACATTATTTAGGAGTTGTAAATCGGCAATTTTCAACTTTACCTGAGGGAGGAGAACCTTACTTTTGATAATAATTACATTATTTAGGAGTTGTAAATCGGCAATGGTCAACTTTACCTGAGGGAGGAGAACCTTACTTTTGATAATAATTACATTATTTAGGAGTTGTAAATCGGTAATAGTCAACTTTACCTGAGGGAGGAGAACTTTACTTTTGATAATAATTACATTATTTAGGAGTTGTAAATCGACAATGGTCAACTTTACCTGAGGGAGGAGAACCTTACTTTTGATAATAATTACATTATTTAGGAGTTGTAAATCGGCAATGGTCAACTTTACCTGAGGGAGGAGAACCTTACTTTTGATAATAATTACATTATTTAGGAGTTGTAAATCGGCAATGGTCAACTTTACCTGAGGGAGGAGAACTTTAATTTTGATAATAATTACATTATTTAGGAGTTGTAAATCGGCAATGGTCAACTTTACCTGAGGGAGGAGAACTTTACTTTTGATAATAATTACATTATTTAGGAGTTGTAAATCGGCAATGGTCAACTTTACCTGAGGGAGGAGAACCTTACTTTTGATAATAATTACATTATTTAGGAGTTGTAAATCGGTAATGGTCAACTTTACCTGAGGGAGGAGAACTTTACTTTTGATAATAATTACATTATTTAGGAGTTGTAAATCGGTAATGGTCAACTTTACCTGAGAGAGGAGAACTTTACTTTTGATAATAATTACATTATTTAGGAGTTGTAAATCGGTAATGGTCAACTTTACCTGAGGGAGGAGAACTTTACTTTTGATAATAATTACATTATTTAGGAGTTGTAAATCGGTAATGGTCAACTTTACCTGAGGGAGGAGAACTTTAATTTTGATAATAATTACATTATTTAGGAGTTGTAAATCGGCAATGGTCAACTTTACCTGAAGGAGGAGAACCTTACTTTTGATAATAATTACATTATTTAGGAGTTGTAAATCGGTAATGGTCAACTTTACCTGAGGGAGGAGAACTTTACTTTTGATAATAATTACATTATTTAGGAGTTGTAAATCGACAATGGTCAACTTTACCTGAGGGAGGAGAACTTTAATTTTGATAATAATTACATTATTTAGGAGTTGTAAATCTGCAATGGTCAACTTTACTTGAGGGAGGAGAACCTTACTTTTGATAATAATTACATTATTTAGGAGTTGTAAATCGGTAATGGTCAACTTTACCTGAGGGGAGGAGAACTTTAATTTTGATAATAATTACATTATTTAGGAGTTGTAAATCGGCAATGGTCAACTTTACCTGAGGGAGGAGAACTTTACTTTTGATAATAATTACATTATTTAGAAGTTGTAAATCGGTAATGGTCAACTTTACCTGAGGGAGGAGAACCTTACTTTTGATAATAATTACATTATTTAGGAGTTGTAAATCGGCAATGGTCAACTTTACCTGAGGGAGGAGAACCTTACTTTTGATAATAATTACATTATTTAGGAGTTGTAAATCGACAATGGTCAACTTTACCTGAGGGAGGAGAACCTTACTTTTTATAATAATTACATTATTTAGGAGTTGTAAATCGGTAATGGTCAACTTTACCCGAGGGAGGAGAACTTTACTTTTGATAATAATTACATTATTTAGGAGTTGTAAATCGGCAATGGTCAACTTTACCTGAGGGAGGAGAACTTTACTTTTGATAATAATTACATTATTTAGGAGTTGTAAATCGACAATGGTCAACTTTACCTGAGGGAGGAGAACTTTACTTTTGATAATAATTACATTATTTAGGAGTTGTAAATCGGTAATGGTCAACTTTACCTGAGGGAGGAGAACTTTACTTTTGATAATAATTACATTATTTAGGAGTTGTATTTCGGCAATGGTCAACATTACCTGAGGGAGGAGAACTTTACTTTTGATAATAATTACATTATTTAGGAGTTGTAAATCGGTAATGGTCAACTTTACCTGAGGGAGGAGAACTTTACTTTTGATAATGATTACATTATTTAGGAGTTGTAAATCGGCAATGGTCAACTTTACCTGAGGGAGGAGAACCTTACTTTTGATAATAATTACATTATTTAGGAGTTGTAAATCGGCAATGGTCAACTTTACCTGAGGGAGGAAAACCTTATTTTTGATAATAATTACATTATTTAGGACTTGTAAATCGACAATGGTCAACTTTACCTGAGGGAGGAGAACCTTAATTTTGATAATAATTACATTATTTAGGAGTTGTAAATCGGTAATGGTCAACTTTACCTGAGGGAGGAGAACTTTACTTTTGATAATAATTACATTATTTAGGAGTTGTAAATCGGCAATGGTCAACTTTACCTGAGGGAGGAAAACTTTACTTTTGATAATAATTACATTATTTAGGAGTTGTAAATCGGCAATGGTCAACTTTACCTGAGGGAGGAGAACTTTACTTTTGATAATAATTACATTATTTAGGAGTTGTAAATCGACAATGGTCAACTTTTCCTGAGGGAGGAGAACTTTACTTTTGATAATAATTACATTATTTAGGAGTTGTAAATCGGTAATGGTCAACTTTACCTGAGGGAGGAGAACTTTACTTTTGATAATAATTACATTATTTAGGAGTTGTAAATCGGCAATGGTCAACTTTACCTGAGGGAGGAGAACTTTACTTTTGATAATAATTACATTATTTAGGAGTTGTAAATCGGTAATGGTCAACTTTACCTGAGGGAGGAGAACTTTACTTTTGATAATGATTACATTATTTAGGAGTTGTAAATCGGCAATGGTCAACTTTACCTGAGGGATGAGAACCTCACTTTTGATAATAATTACATTATTTAGGAGTTGTAAATCGGCAATGGTTAACGTTACCTGAGGGATGAGAACCTTACTTTTGATAATAATTACATTATTTAGGAGTTGTAAATCGGCAATGGTCAACTTTACCTGAGGGAGGAGATCCTTACTTTTGATAATAATTACATTATTTAGGAGTTGTAAATCGGCAATGGTCAACTTTACCTGAGGGAGGAGAACCTTACTTTTGATAATAATTACATTATTTAGGAGTTGTAAATCGACAACGGTCAACTTTACCTGAGGGAGGAGAACCTTACTTTTTATAATAATTACATTATTTAGGAGTTGTAAATCGTTAATGGTCAACTTTACCTGAGGGAGGAGAACTTTACTTTTGATAATAATTACATTATTTAGGAGTTGTAAATCGGTAATGGTCAACTTTACCCGAGGGAGGAGAACTTTACTTTTGATAATAATTACATTATTTAGGAGTTGTAAATCGGCAATGGTCAACTTTACCTGAGGGAGGAGAACTTTACTTTTGATAATAATTACATTATTTAGGAGTTGTAAATCGACAATGGTCAACTTTACCTGAGGGAGGAGAACTTTACTTTTGATAATAATTACATTATTTAGGAGTTGTAAATCGGTAATGGTCAACTTTACCCGAGGGAGGAGAACTTTACTTTTGATAATAATTACATTATTTAGGAGTTGTAAATCGGTAATGGTCAACTTTACCTGAGGGAGGAAAATCTTACTTTTGATAATAATTACATTATTTAGGAGTTGTAAATCGGCAATGGTCAACTTTACCTGAGGGAGGAGAACTTTACTTTTGATAATAATTACATTATTTAGGAGTTGTTAATCGGCAATGGTCAACTTTACATGAGGGAGGAGAACTTTACTTTTAATAATAATTACATTATTTAGGAGTTGTAAATCGGTAATGGTCAACTTTACCTGAGGGAGGAGAACTTTAATTTTGATAATAATTACACTATTTAGGAGTTGTAAATCGGCAATGGTCAACTTTACCTGAGGGAGGAGAACCTTACTTTTGATAATAATTACATTATTTAGGAGTTGTTAATCGGCAATGGTCAACTTTACATGAGGGAGGAGAACCTTACTTTTAATAATAATTACATTATTTAGGAGTTGTAAATCGGCAATTTTCAACTTTACCTGAGGGAGGAGAACCTTACTTTTGATAATAATTACATTATTTAGGAGTTGTAAATCGGCAATAGTCAACTTTACCTGAGGGAGGAGAACCTTACTTTTGATAATAATTACATTATTTAGGAGTTGTAAATCGGTAATGGTCAACTTTACCTGAGGGAGGAGAACCTTACTTTTGATAATAATTACATTATTTAGGAGTTGTAAATCGACAATGGTCAACTTTACCTGAGGGAGGAGAACCTTACTTTTGATAATAATTACATTATTTAGGAGTTGTAAATCGGCAATGGTCAACTTTACCTGAGGGAGGAGAACCTTACTTTTGATAATAATTACATTATTTAGGAGTTGTAAATCGGCAATGGTCAACTTTACCTGAGGGAGGAGAACTTTAATTTTGATAATAATTACATTATTTAGGAGTTGTAAATCGGCAATGGTCAACTTTACCTGAGGGAGGAGAACTTTACTTTTGATAATAATTACATTATTTAGGAGTTGTAAATCGGTAATGGTCAACTTTACCTGAGGGAGGAGAACTTTACTTTTGATAATAATTATATTATTTAGGAGTTGTAAATTGGCAATGGTCAACTTTATTTGAGGGAGGAGAACTTTACTTTTGATAATAATTACATTATCTAGGAGTTGTAAATCGGCAATGGTCAACTTTACCTGAGGGAGGAGAACCTTACTTTTGATAATAATTACATTATTTAGGAGTTGTAAATCGGTAATGGTCAACTTTACCTGAGGGAGGAGAACCTTACTTTTATTAATAATTACATTATTTAGGAGTTGTAAATCGGCAATGGTCAACTTTACCTGAGGGAGGAGAACCTTACTTTTGATAATAATTACATTATTTAGGAGTTGTAAATCGGTAATGGTCAACTTTACCTGAGGGAGGAGAACCTTACTTTTGATAATAATTACATTATTTAGGAGTTGTAAATCGGTAATGGTCAACTTTACCTGAGGGAGGAGAACTTTACTTTTGATAATAATTACATTATTTAGGAGTTGTAAATCTGCAATGGTCAACTTTGTTGAGGGAGGAGAACCTTACTTTTGATTATAATTACATTATTTAGGAGTTGTAAATCGGTAATGGTCAACTTTACCTGAGGGGAGGAGAACTTTAATTTTGATAATAATTACATTATTTAGGAGTTGTAAATCGGCAATGGTCAAATTTACCTGAGGGAGGAGAACTTTACTTTTGATAATAATTACATTATTTAGGAGTTGTAAATCGGTAATGGTCAACTTTACCTGAGGGAGGAGAACCTTACTTTTGATAATAATTACATTATTTAGGAGTTGTAAATCGACAATGGTCAACTTTACCTGAGGGAGGAGAACTTTACTTTTGATAATAATTATATTATTTAGGAGTTGTAAATCGGCAATGGTCAACTTTACCTGAGGGAGGAGAACTTTACTTTTGATAATAATTACATTATTTAGGAGTTGTAAATCGGTAATGGTCAACTTTACCTGAGGGAGGAGAACCTTACTTTTGATAATAATTACATTATTTAGGAGTTGTAAATCGGCAATGGTCAACTTTATCTGAGGGAGGAGAACCTTACTTTTGATAATAATTACATTATTTAGGAGTTGTAAATCGGCAATGGTCAACTTTACCTGAGGGAGGAGAACCTTACTTTTGATAATAATTACATTATTTAGGAGTTGTAAATCGGTAATGGTCAACTTTACCTGAGGGAGGAGAACTTTACTTTTGATAATAATTACATTATTTAGGAGTTGTAAATCGGTAATGGTCAACTTTACCTGAGAGAGGAGAACTTTACTTTTGATAATAATTACATTATTTAGGAGTTGTAAATCGGTAATGGTCAACTTTACCTGAGGGAGGAGAACTTTACTTTTGATAATAATTACATTATTTAGGAGTTGTAAATCGGTAATGGTCAACTTTACCTGAGGGAGGAGAACTTTAATTTTGATAATAATTACATTATTTAGGAGTTGTAAATCGGCAATGGTCAACTTTACCTGAAGGAGGAGAACCTTACTTTTGATAATAATTACATTATTTAGGAGTTGTAAATCGGTAATGGTCAACTTTACCTGAGGGAGGAGAACTTTACTTTTGATAATAATTACATTATTTAGGAGTTGTAAATCGACAATGGTCAACTTTACCTGAGGGAGGAGAACTTTACTTTTGATAATAATTACATTATTTAGGAGTTGTAAATCTGCAATGGTCAACTTTACTTGAGGGAGGAGAACCTTACTTTTGATAATAATTACATTATTTAGGAGTTGTAAATCGGTAATGGTCAACTTTACCTGAGGGAGGACAACTTTAATTTTGATAATAATTACATTATTTAGGAGTTGTAAATCGGCAATGGTCAACTTTACCTGAGGGAGGAGAACTTTACTTTTGATAATAATTACATTATTTAGAAGTTGTAAATCGGTAATGGTCAACTTTACCTGAGGGAGGAGAACCTTACTTTTGATAATAATTACATTATTTAGGAGTTGTAAATCGGCAATGGTCAACTTTACCTGAGGGAGGAGAACTTTACTTTTGATAATAATTATATTATTTAGGAGTTGTAAATCGGTAATGGTCAACTTTACCTGAGGGAGGAGAACTTTACTTTTGATAATAATTACATTATTTAGGAGTTGTAAATCGGTAATGGTCAACTTTACCTGAGGGAGGAGAACCTTACTTTTGATAATAATTACATTATTTAGGAGTTGTAAATCGGCAATGGTCAACTTTACCTGAGGGAGGAGAACCTTACTTTTGATAATAATTACATTATTTAGGAGTTGTAAATCGGCAATGGTCAACTTTACCTGAGGGAGGAGAACCTTACTTTTGATAATAATTACATTATTTAGGAGTTGTAAATCGGTAATGGTCAACTTTACCTGAGGGAGGAGAACTTTACTTTTGATAATAATAACATTATTTAGGAGTTGTAAATCGGTAATGGTCAACTTTACCTGAGAGAGGAGAACTTTACTTTTGATAATAATTACATTATTTAGGAGTTGTAAATCGGTAATGGTCAACTTTACCTGAGGGAGGAGAACTTTACTTTTGATAATAATTACATTATTTAGGAGTTGTAAATCGGTAATGGTCAACTTTACCTGAGGGAGGAGAACTTTAATTTTGATAATAATTACATTATTTAGGAGTTGTAAATCGGCAATGGTCAACTTTACCTGAAGGAGGAGAACCTTACTTTTGATAATAATTACATTATTTAGGAGTTGTAAATCGGTAATGGTCAACTTTACCTGAGGGAGGAGAACCTTACTTTTGATAATAATTACACTATTTAGGAGTTGTAAATCGGCAATGGTCAACTTTACCTGAGGGAGGAGAACCTTACTTTTGATAATAATTACATTATTTAGGAGTTGTAAATCGGCAATGGTCAACTTTACCTTAGGGAGGAGAACTTTACTTTTGATAATAATTACATTATTTAGGAGTTGTAAATCGGTAATGGTCAACTTTACCTGAGGGAGGAGAACTTTACTTTTGATAATGATTATATTATTTAGGAGTTGTAAATCGGCAATGGTCAACTTTACCTGAGGGAGGAGAACTTTACTTTTGATAATAATTACATTATTTAGGAGTTGTAAATCGGCAATGGTCAACTTTACCTGAGGGAGGAGAACCTTACTTTTGATAATAATTACATTATTTAGGAGTTGTAAATCGGTAATGGTCAACTTTACCTGAGGGAGGAAAACCTTACTTTTGATAATAATTACATTATTTAGGAGTTGTAAATCGGTAATGGTCAACTTTACCTGAGGGAGGAGAACCTTACTTTTGATAATAATTACATTATTTAGGAGTTGTAAATCGGCAATGGTCAACTTTACCTGAGGGAGGAGAACCTTACTTTTGATAATAATTACATTATTTAGGAGTTGTAAATCGGCAATGGTCAACTTTACCTGAGGGAGGAGAACCTTACTTTTGATAATAATTACATTATTTAGGAGTTGTAAATCGGTAATGGTCAACTTTACCTGAGGGAGGAGAACTTTACTTTTGATAATAATTACATTATTTAGGAGTTGTAAATCGGTAATGGTCAACTTTACCTGAGAGAGGAGAACTTTACTTTTGATAATAATTACATTATTTAGGAGTTGTAAATCGGTAATGGTCAACTTTACCTGAGGGAGGAGAACTTTACTTTTGATAATAATTACATTATTTAGGAGTTGTAAATCGGTAATGGTCAACTTTACCTGAGGGAGGAGAACTTTAATTTTGATAATAATTACATTATTTAGGAGTTGTAAATCGGCAATGGTCAACTTTACCTGAAGGAGGAGAACCTTACTTTTGATAATAATTACATTATTTAGGAGTTGTAAATCGGTAATGGTCAACTTTACCTGAGGGAGGAGAACCTTACTTTTGATAATAATTACACTATTTAGGAGTTGTAAATCGGCAATGGTCAACTTTACCTGAGGGAGGAGAACCTTACTTTTGATAATAATTACATTATTTAGGAGTTGTAAATCGGCAATGGTCAACTTTACCTGAGGGAGGAGAACTTTACTTTTGATAATAATTACATTATTTAGGAGTTGTAAATCGGTAATGGTCAACTTTACCTGAGGGAGGAGAACTTTACTTTTGATAATGATTATATTATTTAGGAGTTGTAAATCGGCAATGGTCAACTTTACCTGAGGGAGGAGAACTTTACTTTTGATAATAATTACATTATTTAGGAGTTGTAAATCGGCAATGGTCAACTTTACCTGAGGGAGGAGAACCTTACTTTTGATAATAATTACATTATTTAGGAGTTGTAAATCGGTAATGGTCAACTTTACCTGAGGGAGGAAAACCTTACTTTTGATAATAATTACATTATTTAGGAGTTGTAAATCGGTAATGGTCAACTTTACCTGAGGGAGGAGAACTTTACTTTTGATAATAATTACACTATTTAGGAGTTGTAAATCGGCAATGGTCAACTTTACCTGAGGGAGGAGAACTTTACTTTTGATAATAATTACATTATTTAGGAGTTGTAAATCGGCAATGGTCAACTTTACCTGAGGGAGGAAAACCTTACTTTTGATAATAATTACATTATTTAGGAGTTGTAAATCGGCAATGGTCAACTTTATCTGAGGGAGGAGAACCTTACTTTTGATAATAATTACATTATTTAGGAGTTGTAAATCGGTAATGGTCAACTTTACATGAGGGAGGAGAACTTTACTTTTGATAATAATTACATTATTTAGGAGTTGTAAATCGGTAATTGTCAACTTTACCTGAGGGAGGAGAACTTTACTTTTGATAATAATTACATTATTTAGGAGTTGTAAATCGGCAATGGTCACCTTTACCTGAGGGAGGATAACCTTACTTTTGATAATAATTACATTATTTAGGAGTTGTAAATCGGTAATGGTCAACTTTACCTGAGGGAGGAGAACCTTACTTTTGATAATAATTACATTATTTAGGAGTTGTAAATCGGCAATGGTCAACTTTACATGAGGGAGGAGAACTTTACTTTTGATAATAATTATATTATTTAGGAGTTGTAAATCGGTAATGGTCAACTTTACATGAGGGAGGAGAACTTTACTTTGATAATAATTACATTATTTAGGAGTTGTAAATCGGTAATTGTCAACTTTACCTGAGGGAGGAGAACTTTACTTTTGATAATAATTACATTATTTAGGAGTTGTAAATCGGCAATGGTCACCTTTACCTGAGGGAGGATAACCTTACTTTTGATAATAATTACATTATTTAGGAGTTGTAAATCGGTAATGGTCAACTTTACCTGAGGGAGGAGAACCTTACTTTTGATAATAATTACATTATTTAGGAGTTGTAAATCGGCAATGGTCACCTTTACCTGAGGGAGGATAACCTTACTTTTGATAATAATTACATTATTTAGGAGTTGTAAATCGGTAATGGTCAACTTTACCTGAGGGAGGAGAACCTTACTTTTGATAATAATTACATTATTTAGGAGTTGTAAATCGGCAATGGTCAACTTTACCTGAGGGAGGAGAACTTTACTTTTGATAATAATTACATTATTTAGGAGTTGTAAATCGGTAATGGTCAACTTTACCTGAGGGAGGAGAACCTTACTTTTGATAATAATTACATTATTTAGGAGTTGTAAATCGGCAATGGTCAACTTTACCTGAGGGAGGAGAACCTTACTTTTGATAATAATTACATTATTTAGGAGTTGTAAATCGGCAATGGTCAACTTTACCTGAGGGAGGAGAACCTTACTTTTGATAATAATTACATTATTTAGGAGTTGTAAATCGGTAATGGTCAACTTTACCTGAGGGAGGAGAACTTTACTTTTGATAATAATTACATTATTTAGGAGTTGTAAATCGGTAATGGTCAACTTTACCTGAGAGAGGAGAACTTTACTTTTGATAATAATTACATTATTTAGGAGTTGTAAATCGGTAATGGTCAACTTTACCTGAGGGAGGAGAACTTTACTTTTGATAATAATTACATTATTTAGGAGTTGTAAATCGGTAATGGTCAACTTTACCTGAGGGAGGAGAACTTTAATTTTGATAATAATTACATTATTTAGGAGTTGTAAATCGGCAATGGTCAACTTTACCTGAAGGAGGAGAACCTTACTTTTGATAATAATTACATTATTTAGGAGTTGTAAATCGGTAATGGTCAACTTTACCCGAGGGAGGAGAACCTTACTTTTGATAATAATTACACTATTTAGGAGTTGTAAATCGGCAATGGTCAACTTTACCTGAGGGAGGAGAACCTTACTTTTGATAATAATTACATTATTTAGGAGTTGTAAATCGGCAATGGTCAACTTTACCTGAGGGAGGAGAACTTTACTTTTGATAATAATTACATTATTTAGGAGTTGTAAATCGGTAATGGTCAACTTTACCTGAGGGAGGAGAACTTTACTTTTGATAATGATTATATTATTTAGGAGTTGTAAATCGGCAATGGTCAACTTTACCTGAGGGAGGAGAACTTTACTTTTGATAATAATTACATTATTTAGGAGTTGTAAATCGGCAATGGTCAACTTTACCTGAGGGAGGAGAACCTTACTTTTGATAATAATTACATTATTTAGGAGTTGTAAATCGGTAATGGTCAACTTTACCTGAGGGAGGAAAACCTTACTTTTGATAATAATTACATTATTTAGGAGTTGTAAATCGGTAATGGTCAACTTTACCTGAGGGAGGAGAACTTTACTTTTGATAATAATTACACTATTTAGGAGTTGTAAATCGGCAATGGTCAACTTTACCTGAGGGAGGAGAACTTTACTTTTGATAATAATTACATTATTTAGGAGTTGTAAATCGGCAATGGTCAACTTTACCTGAGGGAGGAAAACCTTACTTTTGATAATAATTACATTATTTAGGAGTTGTAAATCGGCAATGGTCAACTTTATCTGAGGGAGGAGAACCTTACTTTTGATAATAATTACATTATTTAGGAGTTGTAAATCGGTAATGGTCAACTTTACCTGAGGGAGGAGAACCTTACTTTTGATAATAATTACATTATTTAGGAGTTGTAAATCGGCAATGGTCACCTTTACCTGAGGGAGGATAACCTTACTTTTGATAATAATTACATTATTTAGGAGTTGTAAATCGGTAATGGTCAACTTTACCTGAGGGAGGAGAACCTTACTTTTGATAATAATTACATTATTTAGGAGTTGTAAATCGGCAATGGTCAACTTTACCTGAGGGAGGAGAACTTTACTTTTGATAATAATTACATTATTTAGGAGTTGTAAATCGGTAATGGTCAACTTTACCTGAGGGAGGAGAACCTTACTTTTGATAATAATTACATTATTTAGGAGTTGTAAATCGGCAATGGTCAACTTTACCTGAGGGAGGAGAACCTTACTTTTGATAATAATTACATTATTTAGGAGTTGTAAATCGGCAATGGTCAACTTTACCTGAGGGAGGAGAACCTTACTTTTGATAATAATTACATTATTTAGGAGTTGTAAATCGGTAATGGTCAACTTTACCTGAGGGAGGAGAACTTTACTTTTGATAATAATTACATTATTTAGGAGTTGTAAATCGGTAATGGTCAACTTTACCTGAGAGAGGAGAACTTTACTTTTGATAATAATTACATTATTTAGGAGTTGTAAATCGGTAATGGTCAACTTTACATGAGGGAGGAGAACTTTACTTTTGATAATAATTACATTATTTAGGAGTTGTAAATCGGTAATGGTCAACTTTACCTGAGGGAGGAGAACTTTAATTTTGATAATAATTATATTATTTAGGAGTTGTAAATCGGCAATGGTCAACTTTACCTGAAGGAGGAGAACCTTACTTTTGATAATAATTACATTATTTAGGAGTTGTAAATCGGTAATGGTCAACTTTACCTGAGGGAGGAGAACCTTACTTTTGAAAATAATTACACTATTTAGGAGTTGTAAATCGGCAATGGTCAACTTTACCTGAGGGAGGAGAACCTTACTTTTGATAATAATTACATTATTTAGGAGTTGTAAATCGGCAATGGTCAACTTTACCTGAGGGAGGAGAACTTTACTTTTGATAATAATTACATTATTTAGGAGTTGTAAATCGGTAATGGTCGACTTTACCTGAGGGAGAAGAACTTTACTTTTGATAATGATTATATTATTTAGGAGTTGTAAATCGGCAATGGTCAACTTTACCTGAGGGAGGAGAACTTTACTTTTGATAATAATTACATTATTTAGGAGTTGTAAATCGACAATGGTCAACTTTACCTGAAGGAGGAGAACCTTACTTTTGATAATAATTACATTATTTAGGAGTTGTAAATCGGTAATGGTCAACTTTACCTGAGGGAGGAAAACCTTACTTTTGATAATAATTACATTATTTAGGAGTTGTAAATCGGTAATGGTCAACTTTACCTGAGGGAGGAGAACTTTACTTTTGATAATAATTACATTATTTAGGAGTTGTAAATCGGCAATGGTCAACTTTACCTGAGGGAGGAGAACTTTACTTTTGATAATAATTACATTATTTAGGAGTTGTAAATCGGCAATGGTCAACTTTACCTGAGGGAGGAAAACCTTACTTTTGATAATAATTACATTATTTAGGAGTTGTAAATCGGCAATGGTCAACTTTACCTGAGGGAGGAGAACCTTACTTTTGATAATAATTACATTATTTAGGAGTTGTAAATCGGTAATGGTCAACTTTACATGAGGGAGGAGAACTTTACTTTTGATAATAATTACATTATTTAGGAGTTGTAAATCGGTAATTGTCAACTTTACCTGAGGGAGGAGAACTTTACTTTTGATAATAATTACATTATTTAGGAGTTGTAAATCGGCAATGGTCACCTTTACCTGAGAGAGGATAACCTTACTTTTGATAATAATTACATTATTTTGGAGTTGTAAATCGGTAGTGGTCAACTTTACCTGAGGGAGGAGAACCTTACTTTTGATAATAATTACATTATTTAAGAGTTGTAAATCGGCAATGGTCAACTTTACCTGAGGGAAGAAGAACTTTACTTTTGATAATAATTACATTATTTAGGAGTTGTAAATCGACAATGGTCAACTTTACCTGAGGGAGGAGAACTTTACTTTTGATAATAATTACATTATTTAGGAGTTGTAAATCTGCAATGGTCAACTTTACTTGAGGGAGGAGAACCTTACTTTTGATAATAATTACATTATTTAGGAGTTGTAAATCGGTAATGGTCAACTTTACCTGAGGGAGGAGAACTTTACTTTTGATAATAATTACATTATTTAGGAGTTGTAAATCGGTAATGGTCAACTTTACCTGAGGGAGGAGAACCTTACTTTTGATAATAATTACATTATTTAGGAGTTGTAAATCGGCAATGGTCAACTTTACCTGAGGGAGGAGAACCTTACTTTTGATAATAATTACATTATTTAGGAGTTGTAAATCGGCAATGGTCAACTTTACCTGAGGGAGGAGAACCTTACTTTTGATAATAATTACATTATTTAGGAGTTGTAAATCGGTAATGGTCAACTTTACCTGAGGGAGGAGAACTTTACTTTTGATAATAATTATATTATTTAGGAGTTGTAAATCGGTAATAGTCAACTTTACCTGAGGGAGGAAAACCTTACTTTTGATAATAATTACATTATTTAGGAGTTGTAAATCGGTAATGGTCAACTTTACCTGAAGGAGGAGAACCTTACTTTTGATAATAATTACATTATTTAGGAGTTGTAAATCGGCAATGGTCAACTTTACCTGAGGGAGGAGAACCTTACTTTTGATAATAATTACATTATTTAGGAGTTGTAAATCGGCAATGGTCACCTTTACCTGAGAGAGGATAACCTTACTTTTGATAATAATTACATTATTTAGGAGTTGTAAATCGGTAATGGTCAACTTTACCTGAGGGAGGAGAAGCTTACTTTTGATAATAATTACATTATTTAAGAGTTGTAAATCGGCAATGGTCAACTTTACCTGAGGGAAGAAGAACTTTACTTTTGATAATAATTACATTATTTAGGAGTTGTAAATCGACAATGGTCAACTTTACCTGAGGGAGGAGAACCTTACTTTTGATAATAATTACATTATTTAGGAGTTGTAAATCGGTAATGGTCAACTTTACCTGAGGGAGGAGAACTTTACTTTTGATAATAATTACATTATTTAGGAGTTGTAAATCGGTAATGGTCAACTTTACCTGAGGGAGGAGAACCTTACTTTTGATAATAATTACATTATTTAGGAGTTGTAAATCGGCAATGGTCAACTTTACCTGAGGGAGGAGAACCTTACTTTTGATAATAATTACATTATTTAGGAGTTGTAAATCGGCAATGGTCAACTTTACCTGAGGGAGGAGAACCTTACTTTTGATAATAATTACATTATTTAGGAGTTGTAAATCGGTAATGGTCAACTTTACCTGAGGGAGGAGAACTTTACTTTTGATAATAATTATATTATTTAGGAGTTGTAAATCGGTAATGGTCAACTTTACCTGAGAGAGGAGAACTTTACTTTTGATAATAATTACATTATTTAGCAGTTGTAAATCGGTAATGGTCAACTTTACCTGAGGGAGGAGAACTTTACTTTTGATAATAATTACATTATTTAGGAGTTGTAAATCGGTAATGGTCAACTTTACCTGAGGGAGGAGAACTTTAATTTTGATAATAATTACATTATTTAGGAGTTGTAAATCGGCAATGGTCAACTTTACCTGAAGGAGGAGAACCTTACTTTTGATAATAATTACATTATTTAGGAGTTGTAAATCGGTAATGGTCAACTTTACCTGAGGGAGGAGAACCTTACTTTTGATAATAATTACACTATTTAGGAGTTGTAAATCGGCAATGGTCAACTTTACCTGAGGGAGGAGAACTTTACTTTTGATAATAATTACATTATTTAGGAGTTGTAAATCGGTAATGGTCAACTTTACCTGAGGGAGGAGAACTTTACTTTTGATAATGATTATATTATTTAGGAGTTGTAAATCGGCAATGGTCAACTTTACCTGAGGGAGGAGAACTTTACTTTTGATAATAATTACATTATTTAGGAGTTGTAAATCGGCAATGGTCAACTTTACCTGAGGGAGGAGAACCTTACTTTTGATAATAATTACATTATTTAGGAGTTGTAAATCGGTAATGGTCAACTTTACCTGAGGGAGGAAAACCTTACTTTTGATAATAATTACATTATTTAGGAGTTGTAAATCGGTAATGGTCAACTTTACCTGAGGTAGGAGAACTTTACTTTTGATAATAATTACATTATTTAGGAGTTGTAAATCGGCAATGGTCAACTTTACCTGAGGGAGGAGAACTTTACTTTTGATAATAATTACATTATTTAGGAGTTGTAAATCGGCAATGGTCAACTTTACCTGAGGGAGGAAAACCTTACTTTTGATAATAATTACATTATTTAGGAGTTGTAAATCGGCAATGGTCAACTTTATCTGAGGGAGGAGAACCTTACTTTTGATAATAATTACATTATTTAGGAGTTGTAAATCGGTAATGGTCAACTTTACATGAGGGAGGAGAACTTTACTTTTGATAATAATTACATTATTTAGGAGTTGTAAATCGGTAATTGTCAACTTTACCTGAGGGAGGAGAACTTTACTTTTGATAATAATTACATTATTTAGGAGTTGTAAATCGGCAATGGTCACCTTTACCTGAGGGAGGATAACCTTACTTTTGATAATAATTACATTATTTAGGAGTTGTAAATCGGTAATGGTCAACTTTACCTGAGGGAGGAGAACTTTACTTTTGATAATAATTACATTATTTAGGAGTTGTAAATCGGTAATTGTCAACTTTACCTGAGGGAGGAGAACTTTACTTTTGATAATAATTACATTATTTAGGAGTTGTAAATCGGCAATGGTCACCTTTACCTGAGGGAGGATAACCTTACTTTTGATAATAATTACATTATTTAGGAGTTGTAAATCGGTAATGGTCAACTTTACCTGAGGGAGGAGAACCTTACTTTTGATAATAATTACATTATTTAGGAGTTGTAAATCGGCAATGGTCACCTTTACCTGAGGGAGGATAACCTTACTTTTGATAATAATTACATTATTTAGGAGTTGTAAATCGGTAATGGTCAACTTTACCTGAGGGAGGAGAACCTTACTTTTGATAATAATTACATTATTTAGGAGTTGTAAATCGGCAATGGTCAACTTTACCTGAGGGAGGAGAACTTTACTTTTGATAATAATTACATTATTTAGGAGTTGTAAATCGGTAATGGTCAACTTTACCTGAGGGAGGAGAACCTTACTTTTGATAATAATTACATTATTTAGGAGTTGTAAATCGGCAATGGTCAACTTTACCTGAGGGAGGAGAACCTTACTTTTGATAATAATTACATTATTTAGGAGTTGTAAATCGGCAATGGTCAACTTTACCTGAGGGAGGAGAACCTTACTTTTGATAATAATTACATTATTTAGGAGTTGTAAATCGGTAATGGTCAACTTTACCTGAGGGAGGAGAACTTTACTTTTGATAATAATTACATTATTTAGGAGTTGTAAATCGGTAATGGTCAACTTTACCTGAGAGAGGAGAACTTTACTTTTGATAATAATTACATTATTTAGGAGTTGTAAATCGGTAATGGTCAACTTTACCTGAGGGAGGAGAACTTTACTTTTGATAATAATTACATTATTTAGGAGTTGTAAATCGGTAATGGTCAACTTTACCTGAGGGAGGAGAACTTTAATTTTGATAATAATTATATTTTTTAGGAGTTGTAAATCGGCAATGGTCAACTTTACCTGAAGGAGGAGAACCTTACTTTTGATAATAATTACATTATTTAGGAGTTGTAAATCGGTAATGGTCAACTTTACCTGAGGGAGGAGAACCTTACTTTTGAAAATAATTACACTATTTAGGAGTTGTAAATCGGCAATGGTCAACTTTACCTGAGGGAGGAGAACCTTACTTTTGATAATAATTACATTATTTAGGAGTTGTAAATCGGCAATGGTCAACTTTACCTGAGGGAGGAGAACTTTACTTTTGATAATAATTACATTATTTAGGAGTTGTAAATCGGTAATGGTCGACTTTACCTGAGGGAGAAGAACTTTACTTTTGATAATGATTATATTATTTAGGAGTTGTAAATCGGCAATGGTCAACTTTACCTGAGGGAGGAGAACTTTACTTTTGATAATAATTACATTATTTAGGAGTTGTAAATCGACAATGGTCAACTTTACCTGAAGGAGGAGAACCTTACTTTTGATAATAATTACATTATTTAGGAGTTGTAAATCGGTAATGGTCAACTTTACCTGAGGGAGGAAAACCTTACTTTTGATAATAATTACATTATTTAGGAGTTGTAAATCGGTAATGGTCAACTTTACCTGAGGGAGGAGAACTTTACTTTTGATAATAATTACATTATTTAGGAGTTGTAAATCGGCAATGGTCAACTTTACCTGAGGGAGGAGAACTTTACTTTTGATAATAATTACATTATTTAGGAGTTGTAAATCGGCAATGGTCAACTTTACCTGAGGGAGGAAAACCTTACTTTTGATAATAATTACATTATTTAGGAGTTGTAAATCGGCAATGGTCAACTTTACCTGAGGGAGGAGAACCTTACTTTTGATAATAATTACATTATTTAGGAGTTGTAAATCGGTAATGGTCAACTTTACATGAGGGAGGAGAACTTTACTTTTGATAATAATTACATTATTTAGGAGTTGTAAATCGGTAATTGTCAACTTTACCTGAGGGAGGAGAACTTTACTTTTGATAATAATTACATTATTTAGGAGTTGTAAATCGGCAATGGTCACCTTTACCTGAGAGAGGATAACCTTACTTTTGATAATAATTACATTATTTAGGAGTTGTAAATCGGCAATGGTCAACTTTACCTGAGGGAGGAGAACCTTACTTTTGATAATAATTACATTATTTAAGAGTTGTAAATCGGCAATGGTCAACTTTACCTGAGGGAAGAAGAACTTTACTTTTGATAATAATTACATTATTTAGGAGTTGTAAATCGACAATGGTCAACTTTACCTGAGGGAGGAGAACTTTACTTTTGATAATAATTACATTATTTAGGAGTTGTAAATCTGCAATGGTCAACTTTACTTGAGGGAGGAGAACCTTACTTTTGATAATAATTACATTATTTAGGAGTTGTAAATCGGTAATGGTCAACTTTACCTGAGGGAGGAGAACTTTACTTTTGATAATAATTACATTATTTAGGAGTTGTAAATCGGTAATGGTCAACTTTACCTGAGGGAGGAGAACCTTACTTTTGATAATAATTACATTATTTAAGAGTTGTAAATCGGCAATGGTCAACTTTACCTGAGGGAAGAAGAACTTTACTTTTGATAATAATTACATTATTTAGGAGTTGTAAATCGACAATGGTCAACTTTACCTGAGGGAGGAGAACTTTACTTTTGATAATAATTACATTATTTAGGAGTTGTAAATCTGCAATGGTCAACTTTACTTGAGGGAGGAGAACCTTACTTTTGATAATAATTACATTATTTAGGAGTTGTAAATCGGTAATGGTCAACTTTACCTGAGGGAGGAGAACTTTACTTTTGATAATAATTACATTATTTAGGAGTTGTAAATCGGTAATGGTCAACTTTACCTGAGGGAGGAGAACCTTACTTTTGATAATAATTACATTATTTAGGAGTTGTAAATCGGCAATGGTCAACTTTACCTGAGGGAGGAGAACCTTACTTTTGATAATAATTACATTATTTAGGAGTTGTAAATCGGCAATGGTCAACTTTACCTGAGGGAGGAGAACCTTACTTTTGATAATAATTACATTATTTAGGAGTTGTAAATCGGTAATGGTCAACTTTACCTGAGGGAGGAGAACTTTACTTTTGATAATAATTATATTATTTAGGAGTTGTAAATCGGTAATAGTCAACTTTACCTGAGGGAGGAAAACCTTACTTTTGATAATAATTACATTATTTAGGAGTTGTAAATCGGTAATGGTCAACTTTACCTGAAGGAGGAGAACCTTACTTTTGATAATAATTACATTATTTAGGAGTTGTAAATCGGCAATGGTCAACTTTACCTGAGGGAGGAGAACCTTACTTTTGATAATAATTACATTATTTAGGAGTTGTAAATCGGCAATGGTCACCTTTACCTGAGAGAGGATAACCTTACTTTTGATAATAATTACATTATTTAGGAGTTGTAAATCGGTAATGGTCAACTTTACCTGAGGGAGGAGAACCTTACTTTTGATAATAATTACATTATTTAAGAGTTGTAAATCGGCAATGGTCAACTTTACCTGAGGGAAGAAGAACTTTACTTTTGATAATAATTACATTATTTAGGAGTTGTAAATCGACAATGGTCAACTTTACCTGAGGGAGGAGAACTTTACTTTTGATAATAATTACATTATTTAGGAGTTGTAAATCTGCAATGGTCAACTTTACCTGAGGGAGGAGAACCTTACTTTTGATAATAATTACATTATTTAGGAGTTGTAAATCGGTAATGGTCAACTTTACCTGAGGGAGGAGAACTTTACTTTTGATAATAATTACATTATTTAGGAGTTGTAAATCGGTAATGGTCAACTTTACCTGAGGGAGGAGAACCTTACTTTTGATAATAATTACATTATTTAGGAGTTGTAAATCGGCAATGGTCAACTTTACCTGAGGGAGGAGAACCTTACTTTTGATAATAATTACATTATTTAGGAGTTGTAAATCGGCAATGGTCAACTTTACCTGAGGGAGGAGAACCTTACTTTTGATAATAATTACATTATTTAGGAGTTGTAAATCGGTAATGGTCAACTTTACCTGAGGGAGGAGAACTTTACTTTTGATAATAATTATATTATTTAGGAGTTGTAAATCGGTAATGGTCAACTTTACCTGAGAGAGGAGAACTTTACTTTTGATAATAATTACATTATTTAGCAGTTGTAAATCGGTAATGGTCAACTTTACCTGAGGGAGGAGAACTTTACTTTTGATAATAATTACATTATTTAGGAGTTGTAAATCGGTAATGGTCAACTTTACCTGAGGGAGGAGAACTTTAATTTTGATAATAATTACATTATTTAGGAGTTGTAAATCGGCAATGGTCAACTTTACCTGAAGGAGGAGAACCTTACTTTTGATAATAATTACATTATTTAGGAGTTGTAAATCGGTAATGGTCAACTTTACCTGAGGGAGGAGAACCTTACTTTTGATAATAATTACACTATTTAGGAGTTGTAAATCGGCAATGGTCAACTTTACCTGAGGGAGGAGAACTTTACTTTTGATAATAATTACATTATTTAGGAGTTGTAAATCGGTAATGGTCAACTTTACCTGAGGGAGGAGAACTTTACTTTTGATAATGATTATATTATTTAGGAGTTGTAAATCGGCAATGGTCAACTTTACCTGAGGGAGGAGAACTTTACTTTTGATAATAATTACATTATTTAGGAGTTGTAAATCGGCAATGGTCAACTTTACCTGAGGGAGGAGAACCTTACTTTTGATAATAATTACATTATTTAGGAGTTGTAAATCGGTAATGGTCAACTTTACCTGAGGGAGGAAAACCTTACTTTTGATAATAATTACATTATTTAGGAGTTGTAAATCGGTAATGGTCAACTTTACCTGAGGTAGGAGAACTTTACTTTTGATAATAATTACATTATTTAGGAGTTGTAAATCGGCAATGGTCAACTTTACCTGAGGGAGGAGAACTTTACTTTTGATAATAATTACATTATTTAGGAGTTGTAAATCGGCAATGGTCAACTTTACCTGAGGGAGGAAAACCTTACTTTTGATAATAATTACATTATTTAGGAGTTGTAAATCGGCAATGGTCAACTTTATCTGAGGGAGGAGAACCTTACTTTTGATAATAATTACATTATTTAGGAGTTGTAAATCGGTAATGGTCAACTTTACATGAGGGAGGAGAACTTTACTTTTGATAATAATTACATTATTTAGGAGTTGTAAATCGGTAATTGTCAACTTTACCTGAGGGAGGAGAACTTTACTTTTGATAATAATTACATTATTTAGGAGTTGTAAATCGGCAATGGTCACCTTTACCTGAGGGAGGATAACCTTACTTTTGATAATAATTACATTATTTAGGAGTTGTAAATCGGTAATGGTCAACTTTACCTGAGGGAGGAGAACTTTACTTTTGATAATAATTACATTATTTAGGAGTTGTAAATCGGTAATTGTCAACTTTACCTGAGGGAGGAGAACTTTACTTTTGATAATAATTACATTATTTAGGAGTTGTAAATCGGCAATGGTCACCTTTACCTGAGGGAGGATAACCTTACTTTTGATAATAATTACATTATTTAGGAGTTGTAAATCGGTAATGGTCAACTTTACCTGAGGGAGGAGAACCTTACTTTTGATAATAATTACATTATTTAGGAGTTGTAAATCGGCAATGGTCACCTTTACCTGAGGGAGGATAACCTTACTTTTGATAATAATTACATTATTTAGGAGTTGTAAATCGGTAATGGTCAACTTTACCTGAGGGAGGAGAACCTTACTTTTGATAATAATTACATTATTTAGGAGTTGTAAATCGGCAATGGTCAACTTTACCTGAGGGAGGAGAACTTTACTTTTGATAATAATTACATTATTTAGGAGTTGTAAATCGGTAATGGTCAACTTTAACTGAGGGAGGAGAACCTTACTTTTGATAATAATTACATTATTTAGGAGTTGTAAATCGGCAATGGTCAACTTTACCTGAGGGAGGAGAACCTTACTTTTGATAATAATTACATTATTTAGGAGTTGTAAATCGGCAATGGTCAACTTTACCTGAGGGAGGAGAACCTTACTTTTGATAATAATTACATTATTTAGGAGTTGTAAATCGGTAATGGTCAACTTTACCTGAGGGAGGAGAACTTTACTTTTGATAATAATTACATTATTTAGGAGTTGTAAATCGGTAATGGTCAACTTTACCTGAGAGAGGAGAACTTTACTTTTGATAATAATTACATTATTTAGGAGTTGTAAATCGGTAATGGTCAACTTTACCTGAGGGAGGAGAACTTTACTTTTGATAATAATTACATTATTTAGGAGTTGTAAATCGGTAATGGTCAACTTTACCTGAGGGAGGAGAACTTTAATTTTGATAATAATTATATTTTTTAGGAGTTGTAAATCGGCAATGGTCAACTTTACCTGAAGGAGGAGAACCTTACTTTTGATAATAATTACATTATTTAGGAGTTGTAAATCGGTAATGGTCAACTTTACCTGAGGGAGGAGAACCTTACTTTTGAAAATAATTACACTATTTAGGAGTTGTAAATCGGCAATGGTCAACTTTACCTGAGGGAGGAGAACCTTACTTTTGATAATAATTACATTATTTAGGAGTTGTAAATCGGCAATGGTCAACTTTACCTGAGGGAGGAGAACTTTACTTTTGATAATAATTACATTATTTAGGAGTTGTAAATCGGTAATGGTCGACTTTACCTGAGGGAGGAGAACTTTACTTTTGATAATGATTATATTATTTAGGAGTTGTAAATCGGCAATGGTCAACTTTACCTGAGGGAGGAGAACTTTACTTTTGATAATAATTACATTATTTAGGAGTTGTAAATCGACAATGGTCAACTTTACCTGAAGGAGGAGAACCTTACTTTTGATAATAATTACATTATTTAGGAGTTGTAAATCGGTAATGGTCAACTTTACCTGAGTGAGGAAAACCTTACTTTTGATAATAATTACATTATTTAGGAGTTGTAAATCGGTAATGGTCAACTTTACCTGCGGGAGGAGAACTTTACTTTTGATAATAATTACACTATTTAGGAGTTGTAAATCGGCAATGGTCAACTTTACCTGAGGGAGGAGAACTTTACTTTTGATAATAATTACATTATTTAGGAGTTGTAAATCGGCAATGGTCAACTTTACCTGAGGGAGGAAAACCTTACTTTTGATAATAATTACATTATTTAGGAGTTGTAAATCGGCAATGGTCAACTTTACCTGAGGGAGGAGAACCTTACTTTTGATAATAATTACATTTTTTAGGAGTTGTAAATCGGTAATGGTCAACTTTACATGAGGGAGGAGAACTTTACTTTTGATAATAATTACATTATTTAGGAGTTGTAAATCGGTAATTGTCAACTTTACCTGAGGGAGGAGAACTTTACTTTTGATAATAATTACATTATTTAGGAGTTGTAAATCGGCAATGGTCACCTTTACCTGAGAGAGGATAACCTTACTTTTGATAATAATTACATTATTTAGGAGTTGTAAATCGGCAATGGTCAACTTTACCTGAGGGAGGAGAACCTTACTTTTGATAATAATTACATTATTTAAGAGTTGTAAATCGGCAATGGTCAACTTTACCTGAGGGAAGAAGAACTTTACTTTTGATAATAATTACATTATTTAGGAGTTGTAAATCGACAATGGTCAACTTTACCTGAGGGAGGAGAACTTTACTTTTGATAATAATTACATTATTTAGGAGTTGTAAATCTGCAATGGTCAACTTTACTTGAGGGAGGAGAACCTTACTTTTGATAATAATTACATTATTTAGGAGTTGTAAATCGGTAATGGTCAACTTTACCTGAGGGAGGAGAACTTTACTTTTGATAATAATTACATTATTTAGGAGTTGTAAATCGGTAATGGTCAACTTTACCTGAGGGAGGAGAACCTTACTTTTGATAATAATTACATTATTTAGGAGTTGTAAATCGGCAATGGTCAACTTTACCTGAGGGAGGAGAACCTTACTTTTGATAATAATTACATTATTTTGGAGTTGTAAATCGGCAATGGTCAACTTTACCTGAGGGAGGAGAACCTTACTTTTGATAATAATTACATTATTTAGGAGTTGTAAATCGGTAATGGTCAACTTTACCTGAGGGAAGAGAACTTTACTTTTGATAATAATTACATTATTTAGGAGTTGTAAATCGGTAATGGTCAACTTTACCTGAGGGAGGAGAACTTTACTTTTGATAATAATTACATTATTTAGGAGTTGTAAATCGGTAATGGTCAACTTTACCTGAGGGAGGAGAACTTTAATTTTGATAATAATTATATTATTTAGGAGTTGTAAATCGGCAATGGTCAACTTTACCTGAAGGAGGAGAACCTTACTTTTGATAATAATTACATTATTTAGGAGTTGTAAATCGGTAATGGTCAACTTTACCTGAGGGAGGAGAACCTTACTTTTGAAAATAATTACACTATTTAGGAGTTGTAAATCGGCAATGGTCAACTTTACCTGAGGGAGGAGAACCTTACTTTTGATAATAATTACATTATTTAGGAGTTGTAAATCGGCAATGGTCAACTTTACCTGAAGGAGGAGAACCTTACTTTTGATAATAATTACATTATTTAGGAGTTGTAAATCGGTAATGGTCAACTTTACCTGAGGGAGGAAAACCTTACTTTTGATAATAATTACATTATTTAGGAGTTGTAAATCGGCAATGGTCAACTTTACCTGAGGGAGGAAAACCTTACTTTTGATAATAATTACATTATTTAGGAGTTGTAAATCGGCAATGGTCAACTTTACCTGAGGGAGGAGAACCTTACTTTTGATAATAATTACATTATTTAGGAGTTGTAAATCGGTAATGGTCAACTTTACATGAGGGAGGAGAACTTTACTTTTGATAATAATTACATTATTTAGGAGTTGTAAATCGGTAATGGTCAACTTTATCTGAGGGAGGAGAACTTTACTTTTGATAATAATTACATTATTTAGGAGTTGTAAATCGGCAATGGTCAACTTTACCTGAGGGAGGAGAACTTTACTTTTGATAATAATTACATTATTTAGGAGTTGTAAATCGGCAATGGTCAACTTTACCTGAGGGAGGAAAACCTTACTTTTGATAATAATTACATTATTTAGGAGTTGTAAATCGGCAATGGTCAACTTTACCTGAGGGAGGAGAACCTTACTTTTGATAATAATTACATTATTTAGGAGTTGTAAATCGGTAATGGTCAACTTTACATGAGGGAGGAGAACTTTACTTTTGATAATAATTACATTATTTAGGAGTTGTAAATCGGTAATTGTCAACTTTACCTGAGGGAGGAGAACTTTACTTTTGATAATAATTACATTATTTAGGAGTTGTAAATCGGCAATGGTCACCTTTACCTGAGAGAGGATAACCTTACTTTTGATAATAATTACATTATTTAGGAGTTGTAAATCGGTAATGGTCAACTTTACCTGAGGGAGGAGAACCTTACTTTTGATAATAATTACATTATTTAAGAGTTGTAAATCGGCAATGGTCAACTTTACCTGAGGGAAGAAGAACTTTACTTTTGATAATAATTACATTATTTAGGAGTTGTAAATCGACAATGGTCAACTTTACCTGAGGGAGGAGAACTTTACTTTTGATAATAATTACATTATTTAGGAGTTGTAAATCTGCAATGGTCAACTTTACTTGAGGGAGGAGAACCTTACTTTTGATAATAATTACATTATTTAGGAGTTGTAAATCGGTAATGGTCAACTTTACCTGAGGGAGGAGAACTTTACTTTTGATAATAATTACATTATTTAGGAGTTGTAAATCGGTAATGGTCAACTTTACCTGAGGGAGGAGAACCTTACTTTTGATAATAATTACATTATTTAGGAGTTGTAAATCGGCAATGGTCAACTTTACCTGAGGGAGGAGAACCTTACTTTTGATAATAATTACATTATTTAGGAGTTGTAAATCGGCAATGGTCAACTTTACCTGAGGGAGGAGAACCTTACTTTTGATAATAATTACATTATTTAGGAGTTGTAAATCGGTAATGGTCAACTTTACCTGAGGGAGGAGAACTTTACTTTTGATAATAATTATATTATTTAGGAGTTGTAAATCGGTAATAGTCAACTTTACCTGAGGGAGGAGAACTTTACTTTTGATAATAATTACATTATTTAGGAGTTGTAAATCGGTAATGGTCAACTTTACCTGAGGGAGGAGAACTTTACTTTTGATAATAATTACATTATTTAGGAGTTGTAAATCGGCAATGGTCAACTTTACCTGAGGGAGGAGAACTTTACTTTTGATAATAATTACATTATTTAGGAGTTGTAAATCGGCAATGGTCAACTTTACCTGAGGGAGGAAAACCTTACTTTTGATAATAATTACATTATTTAGGAGTTGTAAATCGGCAATGGTCAACTTTACCTGAGGGAGGAGAACCTTACTTTTGATAATAATTACATTATTTAGGAGTTGTAAATCGGTAATGGTCAACTTTACATGAGGGAGGAGAACTTTACTTTTGATAATAATTACATTATTTAGGAGTTGTAAATCGGTAATTGTCAACTTTACCTGAGGGAGGAGAACTTTACTTTTGATAATAATTACATTATTTAGGAGTTGTAAATCGGCAATGGTCACCTTTACCTGAGAGAGGATAACCTTACTTTTGATAATAATTACATTATTTAGGAGTTGTAAATCGGTAATGGTCAACTTTACCTGAGGGAGGAGAACCTTACTTTTGATAATAATTACATTATTTAAGAGTTGTAAATCGGCAATGGTCAACTTTACCTGAGGGAAGAAGAACTTTACTTTTGATAATAATTACATTATTTAGGAGTTGTAAATCGACAATGGTCAACTTTACCTGAGGGAGGAGAACTTTACTTTTGATAATAATTACATTATTTAGGAGTTGTAAATCTGCAATGGTCAACTTTACTTGAGGGAGGAGAACCTTACTTTTGATAATAATTACATTATTTAGGAGTTGTAAATCGGTAATGGTCAACTTTACCTGAGGGAGGAGAACTTTACTTTTGATAATAATTACATTATTTAGGAGTTGTAAATCGGTAATGGTCAACTTTACCTGAGGGAGGAGAACCTTACTTTTGATAATAATTACATTATTTAGGAGTTGTAAATCGGCAATGGTCAACTTTACCTGAGGGAGGAGAACCTTACTTTTGATAATAATTACATTATTTAGGAGTTGTAAATCGGCAATGGTCAACTTTACCTGAGGGAGGAGAACCTTACTTTTGATAATAATTACATTATTTAGGAGTTGTAAATCGGTAATGGTCAACTTTACCTGAGGGAGGAGAACTTTACTTTTGATAATAATTATATTATTTAGGAGTTGTAAATCGGTAATAGTCAACTTTACCTGAGGGAGGAAAACCTTACTTTTGATAATAATTACATTATTTAGGAGTTGTAAATCGGTAATGGTCAACTTTACCTGAGGGAGGAGAACCTTACTTTTGATAATAATTACATTATTTAGGAGTTGTAAATCGGCAATGGTCAACTTTACCTGAGGGAGGAGAACCTTACTTTTGATAATAATTACATTATTTAGGAGTTGTAAATCGGCAATGGTCAACTTTACCTGAGGGAGGAGAACCTTACTTTTGATAATAATTACATTATTTAGGAGTTGTAAATCGGTAATGGTCAACTTTACCTGAGGGAGGAGAACTTTACTTTTGATAATAATTACATTATTTAGGAGTTGTAAATCGGTAATGGTCAACTTTACCTGAGAGAGGAGAACTTTACTTTTGATAATAATTACATTATTTAGGAGTTGTAAATCGGTAATGGTCAACTTTACCTGAGGGAGGAGAACTTTAATTTTGATAATAATTACATTATTTAGGAGTTGTAAATCGGTAATGGTCAACTTTACCTGAGAGAGGAGAACTTTACTTTTGATAATAATTACATTATTTAGGAGTTGTAAATCGGTAATGGTCAACTTTACCTGAGGGAGGAGAACTTTAATTTTGATAATAATTACATTATTTAGGAGTTGTAAATCGGCAATGGTCAACTTTACCTGAAGGAGGAGAACCTTACTTTTGATAATAATTACATTATTTAGGAGTTGTAAATCGGTAATGGTCAACTTTACCTGAGGGAGGAGAACCTTACTTTTGATAATAATTACATTATTTAGGAGTTGTAAATCGGCAATGGTCAACTTTACCTGAGGGAGGAGAACTTTACTTTTGATAATAATTACATTATTTAGGAGTTGTAAATCGGTAATGGTCAACTTTACCTGAGGGAGGAGAACTTTACTTTTGATAATGATTATATTATTTAGGAGTTGTAAATCGGCAATGGTCAACTTTACCTGAGGGAGGAGAACTTTACTTTTGATAATAATTACATTATTTAGGAGTTGTAAATCGGCAATGGTCAACTTTACCTGAGGGAGGAGAACCTTACTTTTGATAATAATTACATTATTTAGGAGTTGTAAATCGGTAATGGTCAACTTTACCTGAGGGAGGAAAACCTTACTTTTGATAATAATTGCATTATTTAGGAGTTGTAAATCGGTAATGGTCAACTTTACCTGAGGGAGGAGAACTTTACTTTTGATAATAATTAGACTATTTAGGAGTTGTAAATCGGCAATGGTCAACTTTACCTGAGGGAGGAGAACTTTACTTTTGATAATAATTACATTATTTAGGAGTTGTAAATCGGCAATGGTCAACTTTACCTGAGGGAGGAAAACCTTACTTTTGATAATAATTACATTATTTAGGAGTTGTAAATCGGCAATGGTCAACTTTATCTGAGGGAGGAGAACCTTACTTTTGATAATAATTACATTATTTAGGAGTTGTAAATCGGTAATGGTCAACTTTACATGAGGGAGGAGAACTTTACTTTTGATAATAATTACATTATTTAGGAGTTGTAAATCGGTAATTGTCAACTTTACCTGAGGGAGGAGAACTTTACTTTTGATAATAATTACATTATTTAGGAGTTGTAAATCGGCAATGGTCACCTTTACCTGAGGGAGGATAACCTTACTTTTGATAATAATTACATTATTTAGGAGTTGTAAATCGTTAATGGTCAACTTTACCTGAGGGAGGAGAACCTTACTTTTGATAATAATTACATTATTTAGGAGTTGTAAATCGGCAATGGTCAACTTTACCTGAGGGAGGAGAACTTTACTTTTGATAATAATTATATTATTTAGGAGTTGTAAATCGGTAATGGTCAACTTTACCTGAGGGAGGAGAACTTTACTTTTGATAATAATTACATTATTTAGGAGTTGTAAATCGGTAATTGTCAACTTTACCTGAGGGAGGAGAACTTTACTTTTGATAATAATTACATTATTTAGGAGTTGTAAATCGGCAATGGTCACCTTTACCTGAGGGAGGATAACCTTACTTTTGATAATAATTACATTATTTAGGAGTTGTAAATCGGTAATGGTCAACTTTACCTGAGGGAGGAGAACCTTACTTTTGATAATAATTACATTATTTAGGAGTTGTAAATCGGCAATGGTCACCTTTACCTGAGGGAGGATAACCTTACTTTTGATAATAATTACATTATTTAGGAGTTGTAAATCGGTAATGGTCAACTTTACCTGAGGGAGGAGAACCTTACTTTTGATAATAATTACATTATTTAGGAGTTGTAAATCGGCAATGGTCAACTTTACCTGAGGGAGGAGAACTTTACTTTTGATAATAATTACATTATTTAGGAGTTGTAAATCGGTAATGGTCAACTTTACCTGAGGGAGGAGAACCTTACTTTTGATAATAATTACATTATTTAGGAGTTGTAAATCGGCAATGGTCAACTTTACCTGAGGGAGGAGAACCTTACTTTTGATAATAATTACATTATTTAGGAGTTGTAAATCGGCAATGGTCAACTTTACCTGAGGGAGGAGAACCTTACTTTTGATAATAATTACATTATTTAGGAGTTGTAAATCGGTAATGGTCAACTTTACCTGAGGGAGGAGAACTTTACTTTTGATAATAATTACATTATTTAGGAGTTGTAAATCGGTAATGGTCAACTTTACCTGAGAGAGGAGAACTTTACTTTTGATAATAATTACATTATTTAGGAGTTGTAAATCGGTAATGGTCAACTTTACCTGAGGGAGGAGAACTTTACTTTTGATAATAATTACATTATTTAGGAGTTGTAAATCGGTAATGGTCAACTTTACCTGAGGGAGGAGAACTTTAATTTTGATAATAATTATATTTTTTAGGAGTTGTAAATCGGCAATGGTCAACTTTACCTGAAGGAGGAGAACCTTACTTTTGATAATAATTACATTATTTAGGAGTTGTAAATCGGTAATGGTCAACTTTACCTGAGGGAGGAGAACCTTACTTTTGAAAATAATTACACTATTTAGGAGTTGTAAATCGGCAATGGTCAACTTTACCTGAGGGAGGAGAACCTTACTTTTGATAATAATTACATTATTTAGGAGTTGTAAATCGGCAATGGTCAACTTTACCTGAGGGAGGAGAACTTTACTTTTGATAATAATTACATTATTTAGGAGTTGTAAATCGGTAATGGTCGACTTTACCTGAGGGAGGAGAACTTTACTTTTGATAATGATTATATTATTTAGGAGTTGTAAATCGGCAATGGTCAACTTTACCTGAGGGAGGAGAACTTTACTTTTGATAATAATTACATTATTTAGGAGTTGTAAATCGACAATGGTCAACTTTACCTGAAGGAGGAGAACCTTACTTTTGATAATAATTACATTATTTAGGAGTTGTAAATCGGTAATGGTCAACTTTACCTGAGTGAGGAAAACCTTACTTTTGATAATAATTACATTATTTAGGAGTTGTAAATCGGTAATGGTCAACTTTACCTGCGGGAGGAGAACTTTACTTTTGATAATAATTACACTATTTAGGAGTTGTAAATCGGCAATGGTCAACTTTACCTGAGGGAGGAGAACTTTACTTTTGATAATAATTACATTATTTAGGAGTTGTAAATCGGCAATGGTCAACTTTACCTGAGGGAGGAAAACCTTACTTTTGATAATAATTACATTATTTAGGAGTTGTAAATCGGCAATGGTCAACTTTACCTGAGGGAGGAGAACCTTACTTTTGATAATAATTACATTATTTAGGAGTTGTAAATCGGTAATGGTCAACTTTACATGAGGGAGGAGAACTTTACTTTTGATAATAATTACATTATTTAGGAGTTGTAAATCGGTAATTGTCAACTTTACCTGAGGGAGGAGAACTTTACTTTTGATAATAATTACATTATTTAGGAGTTGTAAATCGGCAATGGTCACCTTTACCTGAGAGAGGATAACCTTACTTTTGATAATAATTACATTATTTAGGAGTTGTAAATCGGTAATGGTCAACTTTACCTGAGGGAGGAGAACCTTACTTTTGATAATAATTACATTATTTAAGAGTTGTAAATCGGCAATGGTCAACTTTACCTGAGGGAAGAAGAACTTTACTTTTGATAATAATTACATTATTTAGGAGTTGTAAATCGACAATGGTCAACTTTACCTGAGGGAGGAGAACTTTACTTTTGATAATAATTACATTATTTAGGAGTTGTAAATCTGCAATGGTCAACTTTACTTGAGGGAGGAGAACCTTACTTTTGATAATAATTACATTATTTAGGAGTTGTAAATCGGCAATGGTCAACTTTACCTGAGGGAGGAGAACCTTACTTTTGATAATAATTACATTATTTAGGAGTTGTAAATCGGCAATGGTCAACTTTACCTGAGGGAGGAGAACCTTACTTTTGATAATAATTACATTATTTAGGAGTTGTAAATCGGTAATGGTCAACTTTACCTGAGGGAGGAGAACTTTACTTTTGATAATAATTACATTATTTAGGAGTTGTAAATCGGTAATGGTCAACTTTACCTGAGGGAGGAGAACTTTACTTTTGATAATAATTACATTATTTAGGAGTTGTAAATCGGTAATGGTCAACTTTACCTGAGGGAGGAGAACTTTAATTTTGATAATAATTATATTATTTAGGAGTTGTAAATCGGCAATGGTCAACTTTACCTGAAGGAGGAGAACCTTACTTTTGATAATAATTACATTATTTAGGAGTTGTAAATCGGTAATGGTCAACTTTACCTGAGGGAGGAGAACCTTACTTTTGAAAATAATTACACTATTTAGGAGTTGTAAATCGGCAATGGTCAACTTTACCTGAGGGAGGAGAACCTTACTTTTGATAATAATTACATTATTTAGGAGTTGTAAATCGGCAATGGTCAACTTTACCTGAAGGAGGAGAACCTTACTTTTGATAATAATTACATTATTTAGGAGTTGTAAATCGGTAATGGTCAACTTTACCTGAGGGAGGAAAACCTTACTTTTGATAATAATTACATTATTTAGGAGTTGTAAATCGGCAATGGTCAACTTTACCTGAGGGAGGAAAACCTTACTTTTGATAATAATTACATTATTTAGGAGTTGTAAATCGGCAATGGTCAACTTTACCTGAGGGAGGAGAACCTTACTTTTGATAATAATTACATTATTTAGGAGTTGTAAATCGGTAATGGTCAACTTTACATGAGGGAGGAGAACTTTACTTTTGATAATAATTACATTATTTAGGAGTTGTAAATCGGTAATTGTCAACTTTACCTGAGGGAGGAGAACTTTACTTTTGATAATAATTACATTATTTAGGAGTTGTAAATCGGCAATGGTCACCTTTACCTGAGAGAGGATAACCTTACTTTTGATAATAATTACATTATTTAGGAGTTGTAAATCGGTAATGGTCAACTTTACCTGAGGGAGGAGAACCTTACTTTTGATAATAATTACATTATTTAAGAGTTGTAAATCGGCAATGGTCAACTTTACCTGAGGGAAGAAGAACTTTACTTTTGATAATAATTACATTATTTAGGAGTTGTAAATCGACAATGGTCAACTTTACCTGGGGGAGGAGAACTTTACTTTTGATAATAATTACATTATTTAGGAGTTGTAAATCTGCAATGATCAACTTTACTTGAGGGAGGAGAACCTTACTTTTGATAATAATTACATTATTTAGGAGTTGTAAATCGGTAATGGTCAACTTTACCTGAGGGAGGAGAACTTTACTTTTGATAATAATTACATTATTTAGGAGTTGTAAATCGGTAATGGTCAACTTTACCTGAGGGAGGAGAACCTTACTTTTGATAATAATTACATTATTTAGGAGTTGTAAATCGGCAATGGTCAACTTTACCTGAGGGAGGAGAACCTTACTTTTGATAATAATTACATTATTTAGGAGTTGTAAATCGGCAATGGTCAACTTTACCTGAGGGAGGAGAACCTTACTTTTGATAATAATTACATTATTTAGGAGTTGTAAATCGGTAATGGTCAACTTTACCTGAGGGAGGAGAACTTTACTTTTGATAATAATTACATTATTTAGGAGTTGTAAATCGGTAATGGTCAACTTTACCTGAGAGAGGAGAACTTTACTTTTGATAATAATTACATTATTTAGGAGTTGTAAATCGGCAATGGTCAACTTTACCTGAGGGAGGAGAACTTTAATTTTGATAATAATTACATTATTTAGGAGTTGTAAATCGGCAATGGTCAACTATACCTGAAGGAGGAGAACCTTACTTTTGATAATAATTACATTATTTAGGAGTTGTAAATCGGTAATGGTCAACTTTACCTGAGGGAGGAGAACCTTACTTTTGATAATAATTACACTATTTAGGAGTTGTAAATCGGCAATGGTCAACTTTACCTGAGGGAGGAGAACCTTACTTTTGATAATAATTACATTATTTAGGAGTTGTAAATCGGCAATGGTCAACTTTACCTGAGGGAGGAGAACTTTACTTTTGATAATAATTACATTATTTAGGAGTTGTAAATCGGTAATGGTCAACTTTACCTGAGGGAGGAGAACTTTACTTTTGATAATGATTATATTATTTAGGAGTTGTAAATCGGCAATGGTCAACTTTATCTGAGGCAGGAGAACTTTACTTTTGATAATAATTACATTATTTAGGAGTTGTAAATCGGCAATGGTCAACTTTACCTGAGGGAGGAGAACCTTACTTTTGATAATAATTACATTATTTAGGAGTTGTAAATCGGTAATGGTCAACTTTACCTGTGGGAGGAAAACCTTACTTTTGATAATAATTACATTATTTAGGAGTTGTAAATCGGTAATTGTCAACTTTACCTGAGGGAGGAGAACTTTACTTTTGATAATAATTACACTATTTAGGAGTTGTAAATCGGCAATGGTCAACTTTACCTGAGGGAGGAGAACTTTACTTTTGATAATAATTACATTATTTAGGAGTTGTAAATCGGCAATGGTCAACTTTACCTGAGGGAGGAAAACCTTACTTTTGATAATAATTACATTATTTAGGAGTTGTAAATCGGCAATGGTCAACTTTACCTGAGGGAGGAGAACCTTATTTCGATAATAATTACATTATTTAGGAGTTGTAAATCGGTAATGGTCAACTTTACATGAGGGAGGAGAACTTTACTTTTGATAATAATTACATTATTTAGGAGTTGTAAATCGGTAATTGTCAACTTTACCTGAGGGAGGAGAACTTTACTTTTGATAATAATTATATTATTTAGGAGTTGTAAATCGGCAATGGTCACCTTTACCTGAGGGAGGATAACCTTACTTTTGATAATAATTACATTATTTAGGAGTTGTAAATCGGTAATGGTCAACTTTACCTGAGGGAGGAGAACCTTACTTTTGATAATAATTACATTATTTAGGAGTTGTAAATCGGCAATGGTCAACTTTACCTGAGGGAGGAGAACTTTACTTTTGATAATAATTATATTATTTAGGAGTTGTAAATCGGCAATGGTCAACTTTACCTGAGGGAGGAGAACATTACTTTTGATAATAATTACATTATTTAGGAGTTGTAAATCGGTAATGGTCAACTTTACCTGAGGGAGGAGAACCTTACTTTTGATAATAATTACATTATTTAGGAGTTGTAAATCGGCAATGGTCAACTTTACCTGAGGGAGGAGAACCTTACTTTTGATAATAATTACATTATTTAGGAGTTGTAAATCGGTAATGGTCAACTTTACCTGAGGGAGGAGAACCTTACTTTTGATAATAATTACATTATTTAGGAGTTGTAAATCGGTAATGGTCAACTTTACCTGAGGGAGGAGAACTTTACTTTTGATAATAATTACATTATTTAGGAGTTGTAAATTGGTAATGGTCAACTTTACCTGAGAGAGGAGAACTTTACTTTTGATAATAATTACATTATTTAGGAGTTGTAAATCGGTAATGGTCAACTTTACCTGAGGGAGGAGAACTTTACTTTTGATAATAATTACATTATTTAGGAGTTGTAAATCGGTAATGGTCAACTTTACCTGAGGGAGGAGAACTTTAATTTTGATAATAATTACATTATTTAGGAGTTGTAAATCGGCAATGGTCAACTTTACCTGAAGGAGGAGAACCTTACTTTTGATAATAATTACATTATTTAGGAGTTGTAAATCGGTAATGGTCAACTTTACCTGAGGGAGGAGAACCTTACTTTTGATAATAATTACACTATTTAGGAGTTGTAAATCGGCAATGGTCAACTTTACCTGAGGGAGGAGAACTTTACTTTTGATAATAATTACATTATTTAGAAGTTGTAAATCGGTAATGGTCAACTTTACCTGAGGGAGGAGAACTTTACTTTTGATAATGATTATATTATTTAGGAGTTGTAAATCGGCAATGGTCAACTTTACATGAGGGAGGAGAACTTTACTTTTGATAATAATTACATTATTTAGGAGTTGTAAATCGGCAATGGTCAACTTTACCTGAGGGAGGAGAACCTTACTTTTGATAATAATTACATTATTTAGGAGTTGTAAATCGGTAATGGTCAACTTTACCTGAGGGAGGAAAACCTTACTTTTGATAATAATTACATTATTTAGGAGTTGTAAATCGGCAATGGTCAACTTTACCTGAGGGAGGAGAACCTTACTTTTGATAATAATTACATTATTTAGGAGTTATAAATCGGTAATGGTCAACTTTACATGAGGGAGGAGAACTTTACTTTTGATAATAATTACATTATTTAGGAGTTGTAAATCGGTAATAGTCAACTTTACCTGAGGGAGGAGAACTTTACTTTTGATAATAATTTCATTATTTAGGAGTTGTAAATCGGCAATGGTCACCTTTACCTGAGGGAGGATAACCTTACTTTTGATAATAATTACATTATTTAGGAGTTGTAAATCGGTAATGGTCAACTTTACCTGAGGGAGGAGAACCTTACTTTTGATAATAATTACATTATTTAGGAGTTGTAAATCGGTAATGGTCAACTTTACCTGAGGGAGGAGAACTTTACTTTTGATAATAATTACATTATTTAGGAGTTGTAAATCGACAATGGTCAACTTTACCTGAGGGAGGAGAACCTTACTTTTGATAATAATTACATTACTTAGGAGTTGTAAATCGGCAATGGTCAACTTTACATGAGGGAGGAGAACGTTACTTTTGATAATAATTACATTATTTAGGAGTTGTAAATCGGTAATGGTCAACTTTACCTGAGGGAGGAGAACTTTAATTTTGATAATAATTACATTATTTAGGAGTTGTAAATCGGCAATGGTCAACTTTACCTGAGGGAGGAGAACTTTACTTTTGATAATAATTACATTATTTAGGAGTTGTAAATCGGTAATGGTCAACTTTACCTGAGGGAGGAGAACCTTACTTTTGATAATAATTACATTATTTAGGAGTTGTAAATCGGCAATGGTCAACTTTACCTGAGGGAGGAGAACTTTACTTTTGATAATAATTATATTATTTAGGAGTTGTAAATCGGCAATGGTCAACTTTACCTGAGGGAGGAGAACTTTACTTTTGATAATAATTACATTATTTAGGAGTTGTAAATCGGTAATGGTCAACTTTACCTGAGGGAGGAGAACTTTACTTTTGATAATAATTACATTATTTAGGAGTTGTAAATCGGCAATGGTCAACTTTAACTGAGGGAGGAGAACTTTACTTTTGATAATAATTACATTATTTAGGAGTTGTAAATCGACAATGGTCAACTTTACCTGAGGGAGGAGAACTTTACTTTTGATAATAATTACATTATTTAGGAGTTGTAAATCGGCAATGGTCAACTTTACCTGAGGGAGGAGAACTTTACTTTTGATAATAATTACATTATTTAGGAGTTGTAAATCGGCAATGGTCAACTTTACCTGAGGGAGGAGAACCTTACTTTTGATAATAATTACATTATTTAGGAGTTGTAAATCGGTAATGGTCAACTTTACCTGAGGGAGGAAAACCTTATTTTTGATAATAATTACATTATTTAGGAGTTGTAAATCGGCAATGGTCAACTTTACCTGAGGGAGGAGAACCTTACTTTTGATAATAATTACATTATTTAGGAGTTGTAAATCGACAATGGTCAACTTTACCTGAGGGAGGAGAACCTTACTTTTGATAATAATTACATTATTTAGGAGTTGTAAATCGGCAATGGTCAACTTTACATGAGGGAGGAAAACCTTACTTTTGATAATAATTACATTATTTAGGAGTTGTAAATCGGCAATGGTCAACTTTACCTGAGGGAGGAGAACCTTACTTTTGATAATAATTACATTATTTAGGAGTTGTAAATCGGTAATGGTCAACTTTACCTTAGGGAGGAGAACCTTAAACTTTTGATAATAATTACATTATTTAGGAGTTGTAAATCGGTAATGGTCAACTTTACCTGAGGGAGGAGAACCTTACTTTTGATAATAATTACATTATTTAAGAGTTGTAAATCGGCAATGGTCAACTTTACCTGAGGGAAGAAGAACTTTACTTTTGATAATAATTACATTATTTAGGAGTTGTAAATCGACAATGGTCAACTTTACCTGAGAGAGGAGAACCTTACTTTTGATAATAATTACATTATTTAGGAGTTGTAAATTGGTAGTGGTCAAGTTTACCTGAGGGAGGAGAACTTTACTTTTGATAATAATTACATTATTTAGGAGTTGTAAATCGGTAATGGTCAACTTTACCTGAGGGAGGAGAACCTTACTTTTGATAATAATTACATTATTTAGGAGTTGTAAATCGGTAATAGTCAACTTTACCTGAGGGAGGAGAACTTTACTTTTGATAATAATTACATTATTTAGGAGTTGTAAATCGGCAATGGTCAACTTTACCTGAGGAAGGAGAACCTTACTTTTGATAATAATTACATTATTTAGGAGTTGTAAATCGGTAATAGTCAACTTTACCTGAGGGAGGAGAACCTTACTTTTGATAATAATTACATTATTTAGGAGTTGTAAATCGGCAATGGTCAACTTTACATGAGGAAGGACAACCTTACTTTTGATAATAATTACATTATTTAGGAGTTGTAAATCGGCAATGGTCAACTTTACCTGAGGGAGGAGAACCTTACTTTTGATAATAATTACATTATTTAGGAGTTGTATATCGGTAATGGTCAACTTTACCTGAGGGAGGAGAACTTTACTTTTGATAATAATTACATTATTTAGGAGTTGTAAATCGGTAATGGTCAACTTTACCTGAGAGAGGAGAACTTTACTTTTGATAATAATTACATTATTTAGGAGTTGTAAATCGGCAATGGTCAACTTTACCTGAGGGAGGAGAACCTTACTTTTGATAATAATTACATTATTTAGGAGTTGTAAATTGGTAATGGTCAACTTTACCTGAGGGAGGAGAACTTTACTTTTGATAATAATTACATTATTTAGGAGTTGTAAATCGGCAATGGTCAACTTTACCTGAGGGAGGAGAACCTTACTTTTGATAATAATTACAGTATTTAGGAGTTGTAAATCGGCAATGGTCAACTTTACCTGAGGGAGGAGAACCTTACTTTTGATAATAATTACATTATTTAGGAGTTGTAAATCGGTAATAGTCAACTTTACCTGAGGGAGGAGAACTTTACTTTTGATAATAATTACATTAATTAGGAGTTGTAAATCGGTAATAGTCAACTTTACCTGAGGGAGGAGAACTTTACTTTTGATAATAATTACATTATTTAGGAGTTGTAAATCGGCAATGGTCAACTTTACCTGAGGAAGGAGAACCTTACTTTTGATAATAATTACATTATTTAGGAGTTGTAAATCGGTAATAGTCAACTTTACCTGAGGGAGGAGAACCTTACTTTTGATAATAATTACATTATTTAGGAGTTGTAAATCGGCAATGGTCAACTTTACATGAGGAAGGACAACCTTACTTTTGATAATAATTACATTATTTAGGAGTTGTAAATCGGCAATGGTCAACTTTACCTGAGGGAGGAGAACCTTACTTTTGATAATAATTACATTATTTAGGAGTTGTATATCGGTAATGGTCAACTTTACCTGAGGGAGGAGAACTTTACTTTTGATAATAATTACATTATTTAGGAGTTGTAAATCGGTAATGGTCAACTTTACCTGAGAGAGGAGAACTTTACTTTTGATAATAATTACATTATTTAGGAGTTGTAAATCGGCAATGGTCAACTTTACCTGAGGGAGGAGAACCTTACTTTTGATAATAATTACATTATTTAGGAGTTGTAAATCGGTAATGGTCAACTTTACCTGAGGGAGGAGAACTTTACTTTTGATAATAATTACATTATTTAGGAGTTGTAAATCGGCAATGGTCAACTTTACCTGAGGGAGGAGAACCTTACTTTTGATAATAATTACAGTATTTAAGAGTTGTAAATCGGCAATGGTCAACTTTACCTGAGGGAGGAGAACCTTACTTTTGATAATAATTACATTATTTAGGAGTTGTAAATCGGCAATGGTCAACTTTATCTGAGGGAAGAAGAACTTTACTTTTGATAATAATTACATTATTTAGGAGTTGTAAATCGGTAATGGTCAACTTTACCTGAGGGAGGAGAACTTTACTTTTGATAATAATTACACTATTTAGGAGTTGTAAATCGGCAATGGTCAACTTTACCTGAGGGAGGAGAACCTTACTTTTGATAATAATTACATTATTTAGGAGTTGTAAATCGGCAATGGTCAACTTTACCTGAGGGAGGAGAACTTTACTTTTGATAATAATTACACTATTTAGGAGTTGTAAATCGGCAATGGTCAACTTAACCTGAGGGAGGAAAACCTTACTTTTGATAATAATTACATTATTTAGGAGTTGTAAATCGGCAATGGTCAACTTTACCTGAGGGAGGAGAACCTTACTTTTGATAATAATTACATTATTTAGGAGTTGTAAATCGGTAATGGTCAACTTTACATGAGGGAGGAGAACTTTACTTTTGATAATAATTACATTATTTAGGAGTTGTAAATCGGCAATTGTCAACTTTACCTGAGGGAGGAGAACTTTACTTTTGATAATAATTACATTATTTTGGAGTTGTAAATCGGCAATGGTCAACTTTACCTGAGGGAGGAGAACCTTACTTTTGATAATAATTACATTATTTAGGAGTTGTAAATCGGTAATGGTCAACTTTACCTGAGGGAGGAGAACCTTACTTTTGATAATAATTACATTATTTAGGAGTTGTAAATCGGTAATGGTCAACTTTACCTGAGGGAGGAGAACCTTACTTTTGATAATAATTACATTATTTAAGAGTTGTAAATCGGCAATGGTCAACTTTACATGAGGGAAGAAGAACTTTACTTTTGATAATAATTACATTATTTAGGAGTTGTAAATCGACAATGGTCAACTTTACCTGAGAGAGGAGAACCTTACTTTTGATAATAATTACATTATTTAGGAGTTGTAAATCGGTATTGGTCAAGTTTACCTGAGGGAGGAGAACTTTACTTTTGATAATAATTACATTATTTAGGAGTTGTAAATCGGTAATGGTCAACTTTACCTGAGGGAGGAGAACTTTACTTTTGATAATAATTACATTATTTAGGAGTTGTAAATCGGCAATGGTCAACTTTACCTGAGGGAGGAGAACCTTACTTTTGATAATAATTACATTATTTAGGAGTTGTAAATCGGTAATAGTCAACTTTACCTGAAGGAGGAGAACCTTACTTTTGATAATAATTACATTATTTAGGAGTTGTAAATCGGTAATGGTCAACTTTACCTGAGGGAGGAGAACTTTACTTTTGATAATAATTACATTATTTAGGAGTTGTAAATCGGCAATGGTCAACTTTACCTGAGGGAGGAGAACCTTACTTTTGATAATAATTACATTATTTAGGAGTTGTAAATCGGTAATAGTCAACTTTACCTGAGGGAGGAGAACCTTACTTTTGATAATAATTACATTATTTAGGAGTTGTAAATCGGCAATGGTCAACTTTACATGAGGGAGGACAACCTTACTTTTGATAATAATTACATTATTTAGGAGTTGTAAATCGGCAATGGTCAACTTTACCTGAGGGAGGAGAACCTTACTTTTGATAATAATTACATTATTTAGGAGTTGTATATCGGTAATGGTCAACTTTACCTGAGGGAGGAGAACTTTACTTTTGATAATAATTACATTATTTAGGAGTTGTAAATCGGTAATGGTCAACTTTACCTGAGAGAGGAGAACTTTACTTTTGATAATAATTACATTATTTAGGAGTTGTAAATCGGCAATGGTCAACTTTACCTGAGGGAGGAGAACCTTACTTTTGATAATAATTACATTATTTAGGAGTTGTAAATTGGTAATGGTCAACTTTACCTGAGGGAGGAGAACTTTACTTTTGATAATAATTACATTATTTAGGAGTTGTAAATCGGCAATGGTCAACTTTACCTGAGGGAGGAGAACCTTACTTTTGATAATAATTACAGTATTTAAGAGTTGTAAATCGGCAATGGTCAACTTTACCTGAGGGAGGAGAACCTTACTTTTGATAATAATTACATTATTTAGGAGTTGTAAATCGGCAATGGTCAACTTTATCTGAGGGAAGAAGAACTTTACTTTTGATAATAATTACATTATTTAGGAGTTGTAAATCGGTAATGGTCAACTTTACCTGAGGGAGGAGAACTTTACTTTTGATAATAATTACACTATTTAGGAGTTGTAAATCGGCAATGGTCAACTTTACCTGAGGGAGGAGAACCTTACTTTTGATAATAATTACATTATTTAGGAGTTGTAAATCGGCAATGGTCAACTTTACCTGAAGGAGGAGAACTTTACTTTTGATAATAATTACATTATTTAGGAGTTGTAAATCGGCAATGGTCAACTTTACCTGAGGGAGGAAAACCTTACTTTTGATAATAATTACATTATTTAGGAGTTGTAAATCGGCAATGGTCAACTTTACCTGAGGAAGGAGAACCTTACTTTTGATAATAATTACATTATTTAGGAGTTGTAAATCGGTAATGGTCAACTTTACATGAGGGAGGAGAACTTTACTTTTGATAATAATTACATTATTTAGGAGTTGTAAATCGGCAATTGTCAACTTTACCTGAGGGAGGAGAACTTTACTTTTGATAATAATTACATTATTTAGGAGTTGTAAATCGGCAATGGTCAACTTTACCTGAGGGAGGAGAACCTTACTTTTGATAATAATTACATTATTTAGGAGTTGTAAATCGGTAATGGTCAACTTTACCTGAGGGAGGAGAACTTTACTTTTGATAATAATTACATTATTTAGGAGTTGTAAATCGGCAATGGTCAACTTTACCTGAGGGAGGAGAACCTTACTTTTGATAATAATTACATTATTTAGGAGTTGTAAATCGGTAATAGTCAACTTTACCTGAGGGAGGAGAACCTTACTTTTGATAATAATTACATTATTTAGGAGTTGTAAATCGGCAATGGTCAACTTTACATGAGGGAGGACAACCTTACTTTTGATAATAATTACATTATTTAGGAGTTGTAAATCGGCAATGGTCAACTTTACCTGAGGGAGGAGAACCTTACTTTTGATAATAATTACATTATTTAGGAGTTGTATATCGGTAATGGTCAACTTTACCTGAGGGAGGAGAACTTTACTTTTGATAATAATTACATTATTTAGGAGTTGTAAATCGGTAATGGTCAACTTTACCTGAGAGAGGAGAACTTTACTTTTGATAATAATTACATTATTTAGGAGTTGTAAATCGGCAATGGTCAACTTTACCTGAGGGAGGAGAACCTTACTTTTGATAATAATTACATTATTTAGGAGTTGTAAATTGGTAATGGTCAACTTTACCTGAGGGAGGAGAACTTTACTTTTGATAATAATTACATTATTTAGGAGTTGTAAATCGGCAATGGTCAACTTTACCTGAGGGAGGAGAACCTTACTTTTGATAATAATTACAGTATTTAAGAGTTGTAAATAGGCAATGGTCAACTTTACCTGAGGGAGGAGAACCTTACTTTTGATAATAATTACATTATTTAGGAGTTGTAAATCGGTAATGGTCAACTTTACCTGAGGGAGGAGAACTTTACTTTTGATAATAAATACACTATTTAGGAGTTGTAAATCGGCAATGGTCAACTTTACCTCAGGGAGGAGAACCTTACTTTTGATAATAATTACATTATTTAGGAGTTGTAAATCGGCAATGGTCAACTTTACCTGAGGGAGGAGAACTTTACTTTTGATAATAATTACATTATTTAGGAGTTGTAAATCGGCAATGGTCAACTTTACCTGAGGGAGGAAAACCTTACTTTTGATAATAATTACATTATTTAGGAGTTGTAAATCGGCAATGGTCAACTTTACCTGAGGGAGGAGAACCTTACTTTTGATAATAATTACATTATTTAGGAGTTGTAAATCGGTAATGGTCAACTTTACATGAGGGAGGAGAACTTTACTTTTGATAATAATTACATTATTTAAGAGTTGTAAATCGGTAATGGTCAACTTTACCTGAGGGAGGAGAACCTTACTTTTGATAATAATTACATTATTTAGGAGTTGTAAATCGGTAATGGTCAACTTTACCTGAGGGAGGAGAACCTTACTTTTGATAATAATTACATTATTTAAGAGTTGTAAATCGGCAATGGTCAACTTTACCTGAGGGAAGAAGAACTTTACTTTTGATAATAATTACATTATTTAGGAGTTGTAAATCGACAATGGTCAACTTTACCTGAGAGAGGAGAACCTTACTTTTGATAATAATTACATTATTTAGGAGTTGTAAATCGGTAATGGTCAAGTTTACCTGAGGGAGGAGAACTTTACTTTTGATAATAATTACATTATTTAGGAGTTGTAAATCGGTAATGGTCAACTTTACCTGAGGGAGGAGAACTTTACTTTTGATAATAATTACATTATTTAGGAGTTGTAAATCGGCAATGGTCAACTTTACCTGAGGGAGGAGAACCTTACTTTTGATAATAATTACATTATTTAGGAGTTGTAAATCGGTAATAGTCAACTTTACCTGAAGGAGGAGAACCTTACTTTTGATAATAATTACATTATTTAGGAGTTGTAAATCGGCAATGGTCAACTTTACATGAGGGAGTACAACCTTACTTTTGATAATAATTACATTATTTAGGAGTTGTAAATCGGCAATGGTCAACTTTACCTGAGGGAGGAGAACCTTACTTTTGATAATAATTACATTATTTAGGAGTTGTAAATCGGTAATGGTCAACTTTACCTGAGGGAGGAGAACCTTACTTTTGATAATAATTACATTATTTAGGAGTTGTAAATCGGTAATAGTCAACTTTACCTGAGGGAGGAGAACTTTACTTTTGATAATAATTACATTATTTAGGAGTTGTAAATCGGCAATGGTCAACTTTACCTGAGGAAGGAGAACCTTACTTTTGATAATAATTACATTATTTAGGAGTTGTAAATCGGTAATAGTCAACTTTACCTGAGGGAGGAGAACCTTACTTTTGATAATAATTACATTATTTAGGAGTTGTAAATCGGCAATGGTCAACTTTACATGAGGAAGGACAACCTTACTTTTGATAATAATTACATTATTTAGGAGTTGTAAATCGGCAATGGTCAACTTTACCTGAGGGAGGAGAACCTTACTTTTGATAATAATTACATTATTTAGGAGTTGTATATCGGTAATGGTCAACTTTACCTGAGGGAGGAGAACTTTACTTTTGATAATAATTACATTATTTAGGAGTTGTAAATCGGTAATGGTCAACTTTACCTGAGAGAGGAGAACTTTACTTTTGATAATAATTACATTATTTAGGAGTTGTAAATCGGCAATGGTCAACTTTACCTGAGGGAGGAGAACCTTACTTTTGATAATAATTACATTATTTAGGAGTTGTAAATTGGTAATGGTCAACTTTACCTGAGGGAGGAGAACTTTACTTTTGATAATAATTACATTATTTAGGAGTTGTAAATCGGCAATGGTCAACTTTACCTGAGGGAGGAGAACCTTACTTTTGATAATAATTACAGTATTTAGGAGTTGTAAATCGGCAATGGTCAACTTTACCTGAGGGAGGAGAACCTTACTTTTGATAATAATTACATTATTTAGGAGTTGTAAATCGGTAATAGTCAACTTTACCTGAGGGAGGAGAACTTTACTTTTGATAATAATTACATTAATTAGGAGTTGTAAATCGGTAATAGTCAACTTTACCTGAGGGAGGAGAACTTTACTTTTGATAATAATTACATTATTTAGGAGTTGTAAATCGGCAATGGTCAACTTTACCTGAGGAAGGAGAACCTTACTTTTGATAATAATTACATTATTTAGGAGTTGTAAATCGGTAATAGTCAACTTTACCTGAGGGAGGAGAACCTTACTTTTGATAATAATTACATTATTTAGGAGTTGTAAATCGGCAATGGTCAACTTTACATGAGGAAGGACAACCTTACTTTTGATAATAATTACATTATTTAGGAGTTGTAAATCGGCAATGGTCAACTTTACCTGAGGGAGGAGAACCTTACTTTTGATAATAATTACATTATTTAGGAGTTGTATATCGGTAATGGTCAACTTTACCTGAGGGAGGAGAACTTTACTTTTGATAATAATTACATTATTTAGGAGTTGTAAATCGGTAATGGTCAACTTTACCTGAGAGAGGAGAACTTTACTTTTGATAATAATTACATTATTTAGGAGTTGTAAATCGGCAATGGTCAACTTTACCTGAGGGAGGAGAACCTTACTTTTGATAATAATTACATTATTTAGGAGTTGTAAATCGGTAATGGTCAACTTTACCTGAGGGAGGAGAACTTTACTTTTGATAATAATTACATTATTTAGGAGTTGTAAATCGGCAATGGTCAACTTTACCTGAGGGAGGAGAACCTTACTTTTGATAATAATTACAGTATTTAAGAGTTGTAAATCGGCAATGGTCAACTTTACCTGAGGGAGGAGAACCTTACTTTTGATAATAATTACATTATTTAGGAGTTGTAAATCGGCAATGGTCAACTTTATCTGAGGGAAGAAGAACTTTACTTTTGATAATAATTACATTATTTAGGAGTTGTAAATCGGTAATGGTCAACTTTACCTGAGGGAGGAGAACTTTACTTTTGATAATAATTACACTATTTAGGAGTTGTAAATCGGCAATGGTCAACTTTACCTGAGGGAGGAGAACCTTACTTTTGATAATAATTACATTATTTAGGAGTTGTAAATCGGCAATGGTCAACTTTACCTGAGGGAGGAGAACTTTACTTTTGATAATAATTACACTATTTAGGAGTTGTAAATCGGCAATGGTCAACTTAACCTGAGGGAGGAAAACCTTACTTTTGATAATAATTACATTATTTAGGAGTTGTAAATCGGCAATGGTCAACTTTACCTGAGGGAGGAGAACCTTACTTTTGATAATAATTACATTATTTAGGAGTTGTAAATCGGTAATGGTCAACTTTACATGAGGGAGGAGAACTTTACTTTTGATAATAATTACATTATTTAGGAGTTGTAAATCGGCAATTGTCAACTTTACCTGAGGGAGGAGAACTTTACTTTTGATAATAATTACATTATTTTGGAGTTGTAAATCGGCAATGGTCAACTTTACCTGAGGGAGGAGAACCTTACTTTTGATAATAATTACATTATTTAGGAGTTGTAAATCGGTAATGGTCAACTTTACCTGAGGGAGGAGAACCTTACTTTTGATAATAATTACATTATTTAGGAGTTGTAAATCGGTAATGGTCAACTTTACCTGAGGGAGGAGAACCTTACTTTTGATAATAATTACATTATTTAAGAGTTGTAAATCGGCAATGGTCAACTTTACATGAGGGAAGAAGAACTTTACTTTTGATAATAATTACATTATTTAGGAGTTGTAAATCGACAATGGTCAACTTTACCTGAGAGAGGAGAACCTTACTTTTGATAATAATTACATTATTTAGGAGTTGTAAATCGGTATTGGTCAAGTTTACCTGAGGGAGGAGAACTTTACTTTTGATAATAATTACATTATTTAGGAGTTGTAAATCGGTAATGGTCAACTTTACCTGAGGGAGGAGAACTTTACTTTTGATAATAATTACATTATTTAGGAGTTGTAAATCGGCAATGGTCAACTTTACCTGAGGGAGGAGAACCTTACTTTTGATAATAATTACATTATTTAGGAGTTGTAAATCGGTAATAGTCAACTTTACCTGAAGGAGGAGAACCTTACTTTTGATAATAATTACATTATTTAGGAGTTGTAAATCGGTAATGGTCAACTTTACCTGAGGGAGGAGAACTTTACTTTTGATAATAATTACATTATTTAGGAGTTGTAAATCGGTAATAGTCAACTTTACCTGAGGGAGGAGAACCTTACTTTTGATAATAATTACATTATTTAGGAGTTGTAAATCGGCAATGGTCAACTTTACATGAGGGAGGACAACCTTACTTTTGATAATAATTACATTATTTAGGAGTTGTAAATCGGCAATGGTCAACTTTACCTGAGGGAGGAGAACCTTACTTTTGATAATAATTACATTATTTAGGAGTTGTATATCGGTAATGGTCAACTTTACCTGAGGGAGGAGAACTTTACTTTTGATAATAATTACATTATTTAGGAGTTGTAAATCGGTAATGGTCAACTTTACCTGAGAGAGGAGAACTTTACTTTTGATAATAATTACATTATTTAGGAGTTGTAAATCGGCAATGGTCAACTTTACCTGAGGGAGGAGAACCTTACTTTTGATAATAATTACATTATTTAGGAGTTGTAAATTGGTAATGGTCAACTTTACCTGAGGGAGGAGAACTTTACTTTTGATAATAATTACATTATTTAGGAGTTGTAAATCGGCAATGGTCAACTTTACCTGAGGGAGGAGAACCTTACTTTTGATAATAATTACAGTATTTAAGAGTTGTAAATCGGCAATGGTCAACTTTACCTGAGGGAGGAGAACCTTACTTTTGATAATAATTACATTATTTAGGAGTTGTAAATCGGCAATGGTCAACTTTATCTGAGGGAAGAAGAACTTTACTTTTGATAATAATTACATTATTTAGGAGTTGTAAATCGGTAATGGTCAACTTTACCTGAGGGAGGAGAACTTTACTTTTGATAATAATTACACTATTTAGGAGTTGTAAATCGGCAATGGTCAACTTTACCTGAGGGAGGAGAACCTTACTTTTGATAATAATTACATTATTTAGGAGTTGTAAATCGGCAATGGTCAACTTTACCTGAGGGAGGAGAACTTTACTTTTGATAATAATTACATTATTTAGGAGTTGTAAATCGGCAATGGTCAACTTTACCTGAGGGAGGAAAACCTTACTTTTGATAATAATTACATTATTTAGGAGTTGTAAATCGGCAATGGTCAACTTTACCTGAGGAAGGAGAACCTTACTTTTGATAATAATTACATTATTTAGGAGTTGTAAATCGGTAATGGTCAACTTTACATGAGGGAGGAGAACTTTACTTTTGATAATAATTACATTATTTAGGAGTTGTAAATCGGCAATTGTCAACTTTACCTGAGGGAGGAGAACTTTACTTTTGATAATAATTACATTATTTAGGAGTTGTAAATCGGCAATGGTCAACTTTACCTGAGGGAGGAGAACCTTACTTTTGATAATAATTACATTATTTAGGAGTTGTAAATCGGTAATGGTCAACTTTACCTGAGGGAGGAGAACTTTACTTTTGATAATAATTACATTATTTAGGAGTTGTAAATCGGCAATGGTCAACTTTACCTGAGGGAGGAGAACCTTACTTTTGATAATAATTACATTATTTAGGAGTTGTAAATCGGTAATAGTCAACTTTACCTGAGGGAGGAGAACCTTACTTTTGATAATAATTACATTATTTAGGAGTTGTAAATCGGCAATGGTCAACTTTACATGAGGGAGGACAACCTTACTTTTGATAATAATTACATTATTTAGGAGTTGTAAATCGGCAATGGTCAACTTTACCTGAGGGAGGAGAACCTTACTTTTGATAATAATTACATTATTTAGGAGTTGTATATCGCTAATGGTCAACTTTACCTGAGGGAGGAGAACTTTACTTTTGATAATAATTACATTATTTAGGAGTTGTAAATCGGTAATGGTCAACTTTACCTGAGAGAGGAGAACTTTACTTTTGATAATAATTACATTATTTAGGAGTTGTAAATCGGCAATGGTCAACTTTACCTGAGGGAGGAGAACCTTACTTTTGATAATAATTACATTATTTAGGAGTTGTAAATTGGTAATGGTCAACTTTACCTGAGGGAGGAGAACTTTACTTTTGATAATAATTACATTATTTAGGAGTTGTAAATCGGCAATGGTCAACTTTACCTGAGGGAGGAGAACCTTACTTTTGATAATAATTACAGTATTTAAGAGTTGTAAATAGGCAATGGTCAACTTTACCTGAGGGAGGAGAACCTTACTTTTGATAATAATTACATTATTTAGGAGTTGTAAATCGGTAATGGTCAACTTTACCTGAGGGAGGAGAACTTTACTTTTGATAATAAATACACTATTTAGGAGTTGTAAATCGGCAATGGTCAACTTTACCTCAGGGAGGAGAACCTTACTTTTGATAATAATTACATTATTTAGGAGTTGTAAATCGGCAATGGTCAACTTTACCTGAGGGAGGAGAACTTTACTTTTGATAATAATTACATTATTTAGGAGTTGTAAATCGGCAATGGTCAACTTTACCTGAGGGAGGAAAACCTTACTTTTGATAATAATTACATTATTTAGGAGTTGTAAATCGGCAATGGTCAACTTTACCTGAGGGAGGAGAACCTTACTTTTGATAATAATTACATTATTTAGGAGTTGTAAATCGGTAATGGTCAACTTTACATGAGGGAGGAGAACTTTACTTTTGATAATAATTACATTATTTAAGAGTTGTAAATCGGTAATGGTCAACTTTACCTGAGGGAGGAGAACCTTACTTTTGATAATAATTACATTATTTAGGAGTTGTAAATCGGTAATGGTCAACTTTACCTGAGGGAGGAGAACCTTACTTTTGATAATAATTACATTATTTAAGAGTTGTAAATCGGCAATGGTCAACTTTACCTGAGGGAAGAAGAACTTTACTTTTGATAATAATTACATTATTTAGGAGTTGTAAATCGACAATGGTCAACTTTACCTGAGAGAGGAGAACCTTACTTTTGATAATAATTACATTATTTAGGAGTTGTAAATCGGTAATGGTCAAGTTTACCTGAGGGAGGAGAACTTTACTTTTGATAATAATTACATTATTTAGGAGTTGTAAATCGGTAATGGTCAACTTTACCTGAGGGAGGAGAACTTTACTTTTGATAATAATTACATTATTTAGGAGTTGTAAATCGGCAATGGTCAACTTTACCTGAGGGAGGAGAACCTTACTTTTGATAATAATTACATTATTTAGGAGTTGTAAATCGGTAATAGTCAACTTTACCTGAAGGAGGAGAACCTTACTTTTGATAATAATTACATTATTTAGGAGTTGTAAATTGGTAATGGTCAACTTTACCTGAGGGAGGAGAACTTTACTTTTGATAATAATTACATTATTTAGGAGTTGTAAATCGGCAATGGTCAACTTTACCTGAGGGAGGAGAACCTTACTTTTGATAATAATTACAGTATTTAAGAGTTGTAAATAGGCAATGGTCAACTTTACCTGAGGGAGGAGAACCTTACTTTTGATAATAATTACATTATTTAGGAGTTGTAAATCGGTAATGGTCAACTTTACCTGAGGGAGGAGAACTTTACTTTTGATAATAAATACACTATTTAGGAGTTGTAAATCGGCAATGGTCAACTTTACCTCAGGGAGGAGAACCTTACTTTTGATAATAATTACATTATTTAGGAGTTGTAAATCGGCAATGGTCAACTTTACCTGAGGGAGGAGAACTTTACTTTTGATAATAATTACATTATTTAGGAGTTGTAAATCGGCAATGGTCAACTTTACCTGAGGGAGGAAAACCTTACTTTTGATAATAATTACATTATTTAGGAGTTGTAAATCGGCAATGGTCAACTTTACCTGAGGGAGGAGAACCTTACTTTTGATAATAATTACATTATTTAGGAGTTGTAAATCGGTAATGGTCAACTTTACATGAGGGAGGAGAACTTTACTTTTGATAATAATTACATTATTTAAGAGTTGTAAATCGGTAATGGTCAACTTTACCTGAGGGAGGAGAACCTTACTTTTGATAATAATTACATTATTTAGGAGTTGTAAATCGGTAATGGTCAACTTTACCTGAGGGAGGAGAACCTTACTTTTGATAATAATTACATTATTTAAGAGTTGTAAATCGGCAATGGTCAACTTTACCTGAGGGAAGAAGAACTTTACTTTTGATAATAATTACATTATTTAGGAGTTGTAAATCGACAATGGTCAACTTTACCTGAGAGAGGAGAACCTTACTTTTGATAATAATTACATTATTTAGGAGTTGTAAATCGGTAATGGTCAAGTTTACCTGAGGGAGGAGAACTTTACTTTTGATAATAATTACATTATTTAGGAGTTGTAAATCGGTAATGGTCAACTTTACCTGAGGGAGGAGAACTTTACTTTTGATAATAATTACATTATTTAGGAGTTGTAAATCGGCAATGGTCAACTTTACCTGAGGGAGGAGAACCTTACTTTTGATAATAATTACATTATTTAGGAGTTGTAAATCGGTAATAGTCAACTTTACCTGAAGGAGGAGAACCTTACTTTTGATAATAATTACATTATTTAGGAGTTGTAAATTGGTAATGGTCAACTTTACCTGAGGGAGGAGAACTTTACTTTTGATAATAATTACATTATTTAGGAGTTGTAAATCGGCAATGGTCAACTTTACCTGAGGGAGGAGAACCTTACTTTTGATAATAATTACAGTATTTAAGAGTTGTAAATAGGCAATGGTCAACTTTACCTGAGGGAGGAGAACCTTACTTTTGATAATAATTACATTATTTAGGAGTTGTAAATCGGTAATGGTCAACTTTACCTGAGGGAGGAGAACTTTACTTTTGATAATAAATACACTATTTAGGAGTTGTAAATCGGCAATGGTCAACTTTACCTCAGGGAGGAGAACCTTACTTTTGATAATAATTACATTATTTAGGAGTTGTAAATCGGCAATGGTCAACTTTACCTGAGGGAGGAGAACTTTACTTTTGATAATAATTACATTATTTAGGAGTTGTAAATCGGCAATGGTCAACTTTACCTGAGGGAGGAAAACCTTACTTTTGATAATAATTACATTATTTAGGAGTTGTAAATCGGCAATGGTCAACTTTACCTGAGGGAGGAGAACCTTACTTTTGATAATAATTACATTATTTAGGAGTTGTAAATCGGTAATGGTCAACTTTACATGAGGGAGGAGAACTTTACTTTTGATAATAATTACATTATTTAAGAGTTGTAAATCGGTAATGGTCAACTTTACCTGAGGGAGGAGAACCTTACTTTTGATAATAATTACATTATTTAGGAGTTGTAAATCGGTAATGGTCAACTTTACCTGAGGGAGGAGAACCTTACTTTTGATAATAATTACATTATTTAAGAGTTGTAAATCGGCAATGGTCAACTTTACCTGAGGGAAGAAGAACTTTACTTTTGATAATAATTACATTATTTAGGAGTTGTAAATCGACAATGGTCAACTTTACCTGAGAGAGGAGAACCTTACTTTTGATAATAATTACATTATTTAGGAGTTGTAAATCGGTAATGGTCAAGTTTACCTGAGGGAGGAGAACTTTACTTTTGATAATAATTACATTATTTAGGAGTTGTAAATCGGTAATGGTCAACTTTACCTGAGGGAGGAGAACTTTACTTTTGATAATAATTACATTATTTAGGAGTTGTAAATCGGCAATGGTCAACTTTACCTGAGGGAGGAGAACCTTACTTTTGATAATAATTACATTATTTAGGAGTTGTAAATCGGTAATAGTCAACTTTACCTGAAGGAGGAGAACCTTACTTTTGATAATAATTACATTATTTAGGAGTTGTAAATTGGTAATGGTCAACTTTACCTGAGGGAGGAGAACTTTACTTTTGATAATAATTACATTATTTAGGAGTTGTAAATCGGCAATGGTCAACTTTACCTGAGGGAGGAGAACCTTACTTTTGATAATAATTACAGTATTTAAGAGTTGTAAATAGGCAATGGTCAACTTTACCTGAGGGAGGAGAACCTTACTTTTGATAATAATTACATTATTTAGGAGTTGTAAATCGGTAATGGTCAACTTTACCTGAGGGAGGAGAACTTTACTTTTGATAATAAATACACTATTTAGGAGTTGTAAATCGGCAATGGTCAACTTTACCTCAGGGAGGAGAACCTTACTTTTGATAATAATTACATTATTTAGGAGTTGTAAATCGGCAATGGTCAACTTTACCTGAGGGAGGAGAACTTTACTTTTGATAATAATTACATTATTTAGGAGTTGTAAATCGGCAATGGTCAACTTTACCTGAGGGAGGAAAACCTTACTTTTGATAATAATTACATTATTTAGGAGTTGTAAATCGGCAATGGTCAACTTTACCTGAGGGAGGAGAACCTTACTTTTGATAATAATTACATTATTTAGGAGTTGTAAATCGGTAATGGTCAACTTTACATGAGGGAGGAGAACTTTACTTTTGATAATAATTACATTATTTAAGAGTTGTAAATCGGTAATGGTCAACTTTACCTGAGGGAGGAGAACCTTACTTTTGATAATAATTACATTATTTAGGAGTTGTAAATCGGTAATGGTCAACTTTACCTGAGGGAGGAGAACCTTACTTTTGATAATAATTACATTATTTAAGAGTTGTAAATCGGCAATGGTCAACTTTACCTGAGGGAAGAAGAACTTTACTTTTGATAATAATTACATTATTTAGGAGTTGTAAATCGACAATGGTCAACTTTACCTGAGAGAGGAGAACCTTACTTTTGATAATAATTACATTATTTAGGAGTTGTAAATCGGTAATGGTCAAGTTTACCTGAGGGAGGAGAACTTTACTTTTGATAATAATTACATTATTTAGGAGTTGTAAATCGGTAATGGTCAACTTTACCTGAGGGAGGAGAACTTTACTTTTGATAATAATTACATTATTTAGGAGTTGTAAATCGGCAATGGTCAACTTTACCTGAGGGAGGAGAACCTTACTTTTGATAATAATTACATTATTTAGGAGTTGTAAATCGGTAATAGTCAACTTTACCTGAAGGAGGAGAACCTTACTTTTGATAATAATTACATTATTTAGGAGTTGTAAATCGGCAATGGTCAACTTTACCTGAGGGAGGAGAACCTTACTTTTGATAATAATTACATTATTTAGGAGTTGTATATCGGTAATGGTCAACTTTACCTGAGGGAGGAGAATTTTACTTTTGATAATAATTACATTATTTAGGAGTTGTAAATCGGTAATGGTCAACTTTACCTGAGAGAGGAGAACTTTACTTTTGATAATAATTACATTATTTAGGAGTTGTAAATCGGCAATGGTCAACTTTACCTGAGGGAAGAAGAACTTTACTTTTGATAATAATTACATTATTTAGGAGTTGTAAATCGACAATGGTCAACTTTACCTGAGAGAGGAGAACCTTACTTTTGATAATAATTACAGTATTTAAGAGTTGTAAATCGGTAATGGTCAACTTTACCTGAGGGAGGAGAACCTTACTTTTGATAATAATTACATTATTTAAGAGTTGTAAATCGGCAATGGTCAACTTTACCTGAGGGAAGAAGAACTTTACTTTTGATAATAATTACATTATTTAGGAGTTGTAAATCGACAATGGTCAACTTTACCTGAGAGAGGAGAACCTTACTTTTGATAATAATTACTTTATTTAGGAGTTGTAAATCGGTAATGGTCAACTTTACCTGAGGGAGGAGAACTTTACTTTTGATAATAATTACATTATTTAGGAGTTGTAAATCGGTAATGGTCAACTTTACCTGAGGGAGGAGAACTTTACTTTTGATAATAATTACATTATTTAGGAGTTGTAAATCGGTAATGGTCAACTTTACCTGAGGGAGGAGAACTTTACTTTTGATAATAATTACACTATTTAGGAGTTGTAAATCGGCAATGGTCAACTTTACCTGAGGGAGGAGAACCTTACTTTTGATAATAATTACATTATTTAGGAGTTGTAAATCGGCAATGGTCAACTTTACCTGAGGGAGGAGAACTTTACTTTTGATAATAATTACATTATTTAGGAGTTGTAAATCGGCAATGGTCAACTTTACCTGAGGGAGGAAAACCTTACTTTTGATAATAATTACATTATTTAGGAGTTGTAAATCGGCAATGGTCAACTTTACTTGAGGGAGGAGAACCTTACTTTTGATAATAATTACATTATTTAGGAGTTGTAAATCGGTAATGGTCAACTTTACATGAGGGAGGAGAACTTTACTTTTGATAATAATTACATTATTTAGGAGTTGTAAATCGGCAATTGTCAACTTTACCTGAGGGAGGAGAACTTTACTTTTGATAATAATTACATTATTTAAGAGTTGTAAATCGGTAATGGTCAACTTTACCTGAGGGAGGAGAACCTTACTTTTGATAATAATTACATTATTTAAGAGTTGTAAATTGGTAATGGTCAACTTTACCTGAGGGAGGAGAACTTTACTTTTGATAATAATTACATTATTTAGGAGTTGTAAATCGGCAATGGTCAAGTTTACCTGAGGGAGGAGAACTTTACTTTTGATAATAATTACATTATTTAGGAGTTGTAAATCGGTAATGGTCAACTTTACCTGAGGGAGGAGAACTTTACTTTTGATAATAATTACATTATTTAGGAGTTGTAAATCGGCAATGGTCAACTTTACCTGAGGGAGGAGAACTTTACTTTTGATAATAATTACATTATTTAGGAGTTGTAAATCGGTAATAGTCAACTTTACCTGAAGGAGGAGAACCTTACTTTTGATAATAATTACATTATTTAGGAGTTGTAAATCGGCAATGGTCAACTTTACATGAGGGAGTACAACCTTACTTTTGATAATAATTACATTATTTAGGAGTTGTAAATCGGCAATGGTCAACTTTACCTGAGGGAGGAGAACCTTACTTTTGATAATAATTACATTATTTAGGAGTTGTATATCGGTAATGGTCAACTTTACCTGAGGGAGGAGAATTTTACTTTTGATAATAATTACATTATTTAGGAGTTGTAAATCGGTAATGGTCAACTTTACCTGAGAGAGGAGAACTTTACTTTTGATAATAATTACATTATTTAGGAGTTGTAAATCGGCAATGGTCAACTTTACCTGAGGGAAGAAGAACTTTACTTTTGATAATAATTACATTATTTAGGAGTTGTAAATCGACAATGGTCAACTTTACCTGAGAGAGGAGAACCTTACTTTTGATAATAATTACAGTATTTAAGAGTTGTAAATCGGTAATGGTCAACTTTACCTGAGGGAGGAGAACCTTACTTTTGATAATAATTACATTATTTAAGAGTTGTAAATCGGCAATGGTCAACTTTACCTGAGGGAAGAAGAACTTTACTTTTGATAATAATTACATTATTTAGGAGTTGTAAATCGACAATGGTCAACTTTACCTGAGAGAGGAGAACCTTACTTTTGATAATAATTACTTTATTTAGGAGTTGTAAATCGGTAATGGTCAACTTTACCTGAGAGAGGAGAACTTTACTTTTGATAATAATTACATTATTTAGGAGTTGTAAATCGGTAATGGTCAACTTTACCTGAGGGAGGAGAACTTTACTTTTGATAATAATTACATTATTTAGGAGTTGTAAATCGGTAATGGTCAACTTTACCTGAGGGAGGAGAACTTTACTTTTGATAATAATTACACTATTTAGGAGTTGTAAATCGGCAATGGTCAACTTTACCTGAGGGAGGAGAACCTTACTTTTGATAATAATTACATTATTTAGGAGTTGTAAATCGGCAATGGTCAACTTTACCTGAGGGAGGAGAACTTTACTTTTGATAATAATTACATTATTTAGGAGTTGTAAATCGGCAATGGTCAACTTTACCTGAGGGAGGAAAACCTTACTTTTGATAATAATTACATTATTTAGGAGTTGTAAATCGGCAATGGTCAACTTTACTTGAGGGAGGAGAACCTTACTTTTGATAATAATTACATTATTTAGGAGTTGTAAATCGGTAATGGTCAACTTTACATGAGGGAGGAGAACTTTACTTTTGATAATAATTACATTATTTAGGAGTTGTAAATCGGCAATTGTCAACTTTACCTGAGGGAGGAGAACTTTACTTTTGATAATAATTACATTATTTAGGAGTTGTAAATCGGTAATGGTCAACTTTACCTGAGGGAGGAGAACCTTACTTTTGATAATAATTACATTATTTAAGAGTTGTAAATTGGTAATGGTCAACTTTACCTGAGGGAGGAGAACCTTACTTTTGATAATAATTACATTATTTAGGAGTTGTAAATCGGTAATGGTCAACTTTATCTGAGGGAGGAGAACCTTACTTTTGATAATAATTACATTATTTAAGAGTTGTAAATCGGCAATGGTCAACTTTACCTGAGGGAAGAAGAACTTTACTTTTGATAATAATTACATTATTTAGGAGTTGTAAATCGACAATGGTCAACTTTACCTGAGAGAGGAGAACCTTACTTTTGATAATAATTACATTATTTAGGAGTTCTAAATTGGTAATGGTCAAGTTTACCAGAGGGAGGAGAACTTTACTTTTGATAATAATTACATTATTTAGGAGTTGTAAATCGGTAATGGTCAACTTTACCTGAGGGAGGAGAACTTTACTTTTGATAATAATTACATTATTTAGGAGTTGTAAATCGGCAATGGTCAACTTTACCTGAGGGAGGAGAACCTTACTTTTGATAATAATTACATTATTTAGGAGTTGTAAATCGGTAATAGTCAACTTTACCTGAAGGAGGAGAACTTTACTTTTGATAATAATTACATTTTTTAGGAGCTATAAATCGGCAATGGTCAACTTTACATGAGGGAGTACAACCTTACTTTTGATAATAATTACATTATTTAGGAGTTGTAAATCGGCAATGGTCAACTTTACCTGAGGGAGGAGAACCTTACTTTTGATAATAATTACATTATTTAGGAGTTGTATATCGGTAATGGTCAACTTTACCTGAGGGAGGAGAATTTTACTTTTGATAATAATTACATTATTTAGGAGTTGTAAATCGGTAATGGTCAACTTTACCTGAGAGAGGAGAACTTTACTTTTGATAATAATTACATTATTTAGGAGTTGTAAATCGGCAATGGTCAACTTTACCTGAGGGAAGAAGAACTTTACTTTTGATAATAATTACATTGTTTAGGAGTTGTAAATCGACAATGGTCAACTTTACCTGAGAGAGGAGAACCTTACTTTTGATAATAATTACAGTATTTAAGAGTTGTAAATCGGTAATGGTCAACTTTACCTGAGGGAGGAGAACCTTACTTTTGATAATAATTACATTATTTAGGAGTTGTAAATTGGTAATGGTCAACTTTACCTGAGGGAGGAGAACTTTACTTTTGATAATAATTACATTATTTAGGAGTTGTAAATCGGCAATGGTCAACTTTACCTGATGGAGGAGAACCTTACTTTTGATAATAATTACATTATTTAGGAGTTGTAAATCGGTAATAGTCAACTTTACCTGAAGGAGGAGAACCTTACTTTTGATAATAATTACATTATTTAGGAGTTGTAAATCGGCAATGGTCAACTTTACATGAGGGAGTACAACCTTACTTTTGATAATAATTACATTATTTAGGAGTTGTAAATCGGCAATGGTCAACTTTACCTGAGGGAGGAGAACCTTACTTTTGATAATAATTACATTATTTAGGAGTTGTAAATCGGTAATAGTCAACTTTACCTGAAGGAGGAGAACCTTACTTTTGATAATAATTACATTATTTAGGAGTTGTAAATCGGCAATGGTCAACTTTACATGAGGGAGTACAACCTTACTTTTGATAATAATTACATTATTTAGGAGTTGTAAATCGGCAATGGTCAACTTTACCTGAGGGAGGAGAACCTTACTTTTGATAATAATTACAGTATTTAAGAGTTGTAAATCGGCAATGGTCAACTTTACCTGAGGGAGGAGAACCTTACTTTTGATAATAATTACATTATTTAGGAGTTGTATATCGGTAATGGTCAACTTTACCTGAGGGAGGAGAATTTTACTTTTGATAATAATTACATTATTTAGGAGTTGTAAATCGGTAATGGTCAACTTTACCTGAGAGAGGAGAACTTGTCTTTTGATAATAATTACATTATTTAGGAGTTGTAAATCGGCAATGGTCAACTTTACCTGAGGGAAGAAGAACTTTACTTTTGATAATAATTACATTATTTAGGAGTTGTAAATCGACAATGGTCAACTTTACCTGAGAGAGGAGAACCTTACTTTTGATAATAATTACAGTATTTAAGAGTTGTAAATCGGTAATGGTCAACTTTACCTGAGGGAGGAGAACCTTACTTTTGATAATAATTACATTATTTAGGAGTTGTAAATCGGTAATGGTCAACTTTACCTGAGGGAGGAGAACTTTACTTTTGATAATAATTACATTATTTAGGAGTTGTAAATCGGCAATGGTCAACTTTACCTGAGGGAGGAGAACCTTACTTTTGATAATAATTACATTATTTAGGAGCTGTAAATCGGTAATAGTCAACTTTACCTGAAGGAGGAGAACCTTACTTTTGATAATAATTACATTATCTAGGAGTTGTAAATCGGCAATGGTCAACTTTACATGAGGGAGTACAACCTTACTTTTGATAATAATTACATTATTTAGGAGTTGTAAATCGGCAATGGTCAACTTTACCTGAGGGAGGAGAACCTTACTTTTGATAATAATTACATTATTTAGGAGTTGTATATCGGTAATGGTCAACTTTACCTGAGGGAGGAGAATTTTACTTTTGATAATAATTACATTATTTAGGAGTTGTAAATCGGCAATGGTCAACTTTACCTGAGGGAAGAAGAACTTTACTTTTGATAATAATTACATTATTTAGGAGTTGTAAATCGGCAATGGTCAACTTTACCTGAGGGAGGAAAACCTTACTTTTGATAATAATTACACTATTTAGGAGTTGTAAATCGACAATGGTCAACTTTACCTGAGGGAGGAGAACTTTACTTTTGATAATAATTACATCATTTAGGAGTTGTAAATCGGTAATGGTCAACTTTACATGAGGGAGGAGAACTTTACTTTTGATAATAATTACATTATTTAGGAGTTGTAAATCGGTAATGGTCAACTTTACCTGAGGGAGGAGAACCTTACTTTTGATAATAATTACATTATTTAGGAGTTGTAAATCGGCAATGGTCAACTTTACCTGAGGGAGGAGAACCTTACTTTTGATAATAATTACATTATTTAGGAGTTGTAAATCGTTAATGGTCAACTTTACCTGAGGGAGGAGAACTTTACTTTTGATAATAATTACATTATTTAGGAGTTGTAAATCGGCAATGGTCAACTTTACCTGAGGGAGGAGAACTTTACTTTTGATAATAATTACATTATTTAGGAGTTGTAAATCGGCAATGGTCAACTTTACCTGAGGGAGGAGAACCTTACTTTTGATAATAATTACATTATTTAGGAGTTGTAAATCGGTAATGGTCAACTTTACCTGAGGGAGGAGAACCTTACTTTTGATAATAATTACATTATTTAGGAGTTGTAAATCGGCAATGGTCAACTTTACCTGAGGGAGGAGAACCTTACTTTTGATAATAATTACATTATTTAAGAGTTGTAAATCGGCAATGGACAACTTTACCTGAGGAAAGAAGAACTTTACTTTTGATAATAATTACATTATTTAGGAGTTGTAAATCGACAATGGTCAACTTTACCTGAGGGAGGAGAACCTTACTTTTGATAATAATTACATTATTTAGGAGTTGTAAATCGGTACTGGTCAAGTTTACCTGAGGGAGGAGAACTTTACTTTTGATAATAATTACATTATTTAGGAGTTGTAAATCGGTAATGGTCAACTTTACCTGAGGGAGGAGAACCTTACTTTTGATAATAATTACATTATTTAGGAGTTGTAAATCGGTAATGGTCAACTTTACCTGAGGGAGGAGAACTTTACTTTTGATAATAATTACATTATTTAGGAGTTGTAAATCGGCAATGGTCAACTTTACCTGAGGGAGCAGAACCTTACTTTTCATAATAATTACATTATTTAGGAGTTGTAAATCGGTAATGGTCAACTTTACCTGAGGGAGGAGAACCTTACTTTTGATAATAATTACATTATTTAGGAGTTGTAAATCGGCAATGGTCAACTTTACATGAGGGAGGAGAACCTTACTTTTGATAATAATTACATTATTTAGGAGTTGTATATCGGTAATGGTCAACTTTACCTGAGGGAGGAAAACCTTACTTTTGATAATAATTACACTATTTAGGAGTTGTAAATCGACAATGGTCAACTTTACCTGAGGGAGGAGAACTTTACTTTTGATAATAATTACATTATTTAGGAGTTGTAAATCGGTAATGGTCAACTTTACATGAGGGAGGAAAACTTTACTTTTGATAATAATTACATTATTTAGGAGTTGTAAATCGGTAATGGTCAACTTTACCTCAGGGAGGAGAACCTTACTTTTGATAATAATTACATTATTTAGGAGTTGTAAATCGGCAATGGTCAACTTTACCTGAGGGAGGAGAACCTTACTTTTGATAATAATTACATTATTTAGGAGTTGTAAATAGGTAATGGTCAACTTTACCTGAGGGAGGAGAACTTTACTTTTGATAATATTTACATTATTTAGGAGTTGTAAATCGGCAATGGTCAACTTTACCTGAGGGAGGAGAACTTTACTTTTGATAATAATTACATTATTTAGGAGTTGTAAATCGGCAATGGTCAACTTTACCTGAGGGAGGAGAACCTTACTTTTGATAATAATTACATTATTTAGGAGTTGTAAATCGGTAATGGTCAACTTTACCTGAGGGAGGAGAACCTTACTTTTGATAATAATTACATTATTTAGGAGTTGTAAATCGGCAATGGTCAACTTTACCTGAGGGAGGAGAACCTTACTTTTGATAATAATTACATTATTTAAGAGTTGTAAATCGGCAATGGACAACTTTACCTGAGGGAAGAAGAACTTTACTTTTGATAATAATTACATTATTTAGGAGTTGTAAATCGACAATGGTCAACTTTACCTGAGGGAGGAGAACCTTACTTTTGATAATAATTACATTATTTAGGAGTTGTAAATCGGTACTGGTCAAGTTTACCTGAGGGAGGAGAACTTTACTTTTGATAATAATTACATTATTTAGGAGTTGTAAATCGGTAATGGTCAACTTTACCTGAGGGAGGAGAACCTTACTTTTGATAATAATTACATTATTTAGGAGTTGTAAATCGGTAATGGTCAACTTTACCTGAGGGAGGAGAACTTTACTTTTGATAATAATTACATTATTTAGGAGTTGTAAATCGGCAATGGTCAACTTTACCTGAGGGAGCAGAACCTTACTTTTCATAATAATGACATTATTTAGGAGTTGTAAATCGGTAATGGTCAACTTTACCTGAGGGAGGAGAACCTTACTTTTGATAATAATTACATTATTTAGGAGTTGTAAATCGGCAATGGTCAACTTTACATGAGGGAGGAGAACCTTACTTTTGATAATAATTACATTATTTAGGAGTTGTAAATCGGCAATGGTCAACTTTACCTGAGGGAGGAGAACCTTACTTTTGATAATAATTACATTATTTAGGAGTTGTATATCGGTAATGGTCAACTTTACCTGAGGGAGGAGAACTTTACTTTTGATAATAATTACATTATTTAGGATTTGTAAATCGGTAATGGTCAACTTTACCTGAGGGAGGAGAACTTTACTTTTGATAATAATTACATTATTTAGGAGTTGTAAATCGGTAATGGTCAACTTTACCTGAGGGAGGAGAACTTTACTTTTGATAATAATTACATTATTTAGGAGTTGTAAATCGGTAATGGTCAACTTTACCTGAGGGAGAAGAACCTTACTTTTGATAATAATTACATTATTTAGGAGTTGTAAACTGGTAATGGTCAACTTTACCTGAGGGAGGAGAACTTTACTTTTGATAATAATTACATTATTTAGGAGTTGTAAATCGGCAATGGTCAACTTTACCTGAGGGAGGAGAACCTTACTTTTGATAATAATTACAGTATTTAAGAGTTGTAAATCGGTAATGGTCAACTTTACCTGAGGGAGGAGAACATTACTTTTGATAATAATTACATTATTTAGGAGTTGTAAATCGGCAATGGTCAACTTTACCTGAGGGAAGAAGAACTTTACTTTTGATAATAATTACATTATTTAGGAGTTGTAAATCGGCAATGGTCAACTTTACCTGAGGGATGAAAACCTTACTTTTGATAATAATTACATTATTTAGGAGGTGTAAATCGGCAATGGTCAACTTTACCTGAGGGAGGAGAACTTTACTTTTGATAATAATTACATTATTTAGGAGTTGTAAATCGGCAATGGTCAACTTTACCTGAGGGAGGAGAACCTTACTTTTGATAATAATTACATTATTTAGGAGTTGTAAATCGGTAATGGTCAACTTTACCTGAGGGAGGAGAACCTTACTTTTGATAATAATTACATTATTTAGGAGTTGTAAATCGGTAATGGTCAACTTTACCTGAGGGAGGAGAACTTTACTTTTGATAATAATTACATTATTTAGGAGTTGTAAATCGGCAATGGTCAACTTTACCTGAGGGAGGAGAACTTTACTTTTGATAATAATTACATTATTTAGGAGTTGTAAATCGGTAATGGTCAACTTTACCTGAGGGAGGAGAACCTTACTTTTGATAATAATTACATTATTTAGGAGTTGTAAATCGGTAATGGTCAAGTTTACCTGAGGGAGGAGAACCTTACTTTTGATAATAATTACATTATTTAGGAGTTGTAAATCGGCAATGGTCAACTTTACCTGAGGGAGGAGAACCTTACTTTTGATAATAATTACATTATTTAAGAGTTGTAAATCGGCAATGGTCAACTTTACATGAGGGAGAAGAACTTTACTTTTGATAATAATTACATTATTTAGGAGTTGTAAATCGGCAATGGTCAACTTTACCTGAGGGAGGAGAACCTTACTTTTGATAATAATTACATTATTTAGGAGTTGTAAATCGGTACTGGTCAAGTTTACCTGAGGGAGGAGAACTTTACTTTTGATAATAATTACATTATTTAGGAGTTGTAAATCGGCAATGGTCAACTTTACCTGAGGGAGGAGAACCTTACATTTGATAATAATTACATTATTTAGGAGTTGTAAATCGGTAATGATCAAATTTACCTGAGGGAGGAGAACCTTACTTTTGATAATAATTACATTATTTAGGAGTTGTAAATCGGCAATGGTCAACTTTACATGAGGGAGGAGAACCTTACTTTTGATAATAATTACATTATTTAGGAGTTGTAAATCGGCAATGGTCAACTTTACCTGAGGGAAGAAGAACTTTACTTTTGATAATAATTACATTATTTAGGAGTTGTAAATCGGTAATGGTCAACTTTACCTGAAGGAGGAAAACCTTACTTTTGATAATAATTACATTATTTAGGAGTTGTAAATCGGCAATGGTCAACTTTACCTGAGGGAGGAGAACCTTACTTTTGATAATAATTACATTATTTAGGAGTTGTAAATCGGCAATGGTCAACTTTACATGAGGGAGGAGAACCTTACTTTTGATAATAATGACATTATTTAGGAGTTGTAAATCGGTAATGCTCAACTTTACCTGAGGGAGGAGAACCTTACTTTTGATAATAATTACATTATTTAGGAGTTGTAAATCGGCAATGGTCAACTTTACATGAGGGAGGAGAACCTTACTTTTGATAATAATTACATTATTTAGGAGTTGTAAATCGGCAATGGTCAACTTTACCTGAGGGAGGAGAACCTTACTTTTGATAATAATTACATTATTTAGGAGTTGTATATCGGTAATGGTCAACTTTACCTGAGGGAGGAGAACTTTACTTTTGATAATAATTACATTATTTAGGAGTTGTAAATCGGTAATGGTCAACTTTACCTGAGGGAGGAGAACTTTACTTTTGATAATAATTACATTATTTAGGAGTTGTAAATCGGTAATGGTCAACTTTACCTGAGGGAGGAGAACTTTACTTTTGATAATAATTACATTATTTAGGAGTTGTAAATCGGTAATGGTCAACTTTACCTGAGGGAGAAGAACCTTACTTTTGATAATAATTACATTATTTAGGAGTTGTAAACTGGTAATGGTCAACTTTACCTGAGGGAGGAGAACTTTACTTTTGATAATAATTACATTATTTAGGAGTTGTAAATCGGCAATGGTCAACTTTACCTGAGGGAGGAGAACCTTACTTTTGATAATAATTACAGTATTTAAGAGTTGTAAATCGGCAATGGTCAACTTTACCTGAGGGAGGAGAACATTACTTTTGATAATAATTACATTATTTAGGAGTTGTAAATCGGCAATGGTCAACTTTACCTGAGGGATGAAAACCTTACTTTTGATAATAATTACATTATTTAGGAGGTGTAAATCGGCAATGGTCAACTTTACCTGAGGGAGGAGAACTTTACTTTTGATAATAATTACATTATTTAGGAGTTGTAAATCGGCAATGGTCAACTTTACCTGAGGGAGGAGAACCTTACTTTTGATAATAATTACATTATTTAGGAGTTGTAAATCGGTAATGGTCAACTTTACCTGAGGGAGGAGAACCTTACTTTTGATAATAATTACATTATTTAGGAGTTGTAAATCGGTAATGGTCAACTTTACCTGAGGGAGGAGAACTTTACTTTTGATAATAATTACATTATTTAGGAGTTGTAAATCGGCAATGGTCAACTTTACCTGAGGGAGGAGAACTTTACTTTTGATAATAATTACATTATTTAGGAGTTGTAAATCGGTAATGGTCAACTTTACCTGAGGGAGGAGAACCTTACTTTTGATAATAATTACATTATTTAGGAGTTGTAAATCGGTAATGGTCAAGTTTACCTGAGGGAGGAGAACCTTACTTTTGATAATAATTACATTATTTAGGAGTTGTAAATCGGCAATGGTCAACTTTACCTGAGGGAGGAGAACCTTACTTTTGATAATAATTACATTATTTAAGAGTTGTAAATCGGCAATGGTCAACTTTACATGAGGGAGAAGAACTTTACTTTTGATAATAATTACATTATTTAGGAGTTGTAAATCGGCAATGGTCAACTTTACCTGAGGGAGGAGAACCTTACTTTTGATAATAATTACATTATTTAGGAGTTGTAAATCGGTACTGGTCAAGTTTACCTGAGGGAGGAGAACTTTACTTTTGATAATAATTACATTATTTAGGAGTTGTAAATCGGCAATGGTCAACTTTACCTGAGGGAGGAGAACCTTACATTTGATAATAATTACATTATTTAGGAGTTGTAAATCGGTAATGATCAAATTTACCTGAGGGAGGAGAACCTTACTTTTGATAATAATTACATTATTTAGGAGTTGTAAATCGGCAATGGTCAACTTTACATGAGGGAGGAAAACCTTACTTTTGATAATAATTACATTATTTAGGAGTTGTAAATCGGCAATGGTCAACTTTACCTGAGGGGAAGAAGAACTTTACTTTTGATAATAATTACATTATTTAGGAGTTGTAAATCGGTAATGGTCAACTTTACCTGAGGGAGGAAAACCTTACTTTTGATAATAATTACATTATTTAGGAGTTGTAAATCGGCAATGGTCAACTTTACCTGAGGGAGGAGAACCTTACTTTTGATAATAATTACATTATTTAGGAGTTGTAAATCGGTAATGGTCAACTTTACCTGAGGGAGGAGAACCTTACTTTTGATAATAATTACATTATTTAGGAGTTGTAATCGGCAATGGTCAACTTTACCTGAGGGAGGAGAACCTTACTTTTGATAATAATTACATTATTTAAGAGTTGTAAATCGGGCAATGGTCAACTTTACATGAGGGAGGAGAACTTTACTTTTGATAATAATTACATTATTTAGGAGTTGTAAATCGGCAATGGTCAACTTTACCTGAGGGAGGAGAACCTTACTTTTGATAATAATTACATTATTTAGGAGTTGTAAATCGGTACTGGTCAAGTTTACCTGAGGGAGGAGAACTTTACTTTTGATAATAATTACATTATTTAGGAGTTGTAAATCGGTAATGGTCAACTTTACCTGAGGGAGGAGAACTTACTTTTGATAATAATTACATTATTTAGGAGTTGTAAATCGGCAATGGTCAACTTTACCTGAGGGAGGAGAACCTTACATTTTGATAATAATTACATTATTTAGGAGTTGTAAATCGGTAATGGTCAACTTTACCTGAGGGAGGAGAACCTTACTTTTGATAATAATTACATTATTTAGGAGTTGTAAATCGGCAATGGTCAACTTTACATGAGGGAGGAGAACCTTACTTTTGATAATAATTACATTATTTAGGAGTTGTAAATCGGCAATGGTCAACTTTACCTGAGGGAAGAAGAACTTTACTTTTGATAATAATTACATTATTTAGGAGTTGTAAATCGGTAATGGTCAACTTTACCTGAGGGAGGAAAACCTTACTTTTGATAATAATTACATTATTTAGGAGTTGTAAATCGGCAATGGTCAACTTTACCTGAGGGAGGAGAACCTTACTTTTGATAATAAATACATTATTTAGGAGTTGTAAATCGGTAATGGTCAACTTTACATGAGGGAGGAGAACTTTACTTTTGATAATAATTACATTATTTAGGAGTTGTAAATCGGCAATGGTCAACTTTACCTGAGGGAGGAGAACTTTACTTTTGATAATAATTACATTATTTAGGAGTTGTAAATCGGTAATGGTCAACTTTACCTGAGGGAGGAGAACCTTACTTTTGATAATAATTACATTATTTAGGAGTTGTAAATCGGTAATGGTCAACTTTACCTGAGGGAGGAGAACCTTACTTTTGATAATAATTACATTATTTAGGAGTTGTAAATCGGCAATGGTCAACTTTACCTGAGGGAGGAGAACCTTACTTTTGATAATAATTACATTATTTAAGAGTTGTAAATCGGCAATGGTCAACTTTACCTGAGGGAGGAGAACCTTACTTTTGATAATAATTACATTATTTAAGAGTTGTAAATCGGCAATGGTCAACTTTACATGAGGGAGAAGAACTTTACTTTTGATAATAATTACATTATTTAGGAGTTGTAAATCGGCAATGGTCAACTTTACCTGAGGGAGGAGAACCTTACTTTTGATAATAATTACATTATTTAGGAGTTGTAAATCGGTACTGGTCAAGTTTACCTGAGGGAGGAGAACTTTACTTTTGATAATAATTACATTATTTAGGAGTTGTAAATCGGTAATGGTCAACTTTACCTGAGGGAGGAGAACTTTACTTTTGATAATAATTACATTATTTAGGAGTTGTAAATCGGTAATGGTCAACTTTACCTGAGGGAGAGAACCTTACTTTTGATAATAATTACATTATTTAGGAGTTGTAAACTCGGCTAATGGTCAACTTTACCTGAGGGAGGAGAACTTTACTTTTGATAATAATTACATTATTTAGGAGTTGTAAATCGGCAATGGTCAACTTTACCTGAGGGAGGAGAACTACTTTTGATAATAATTACAGTATTTAAGAGTTGTAAATCGGCAATGGTCAACTTTACCTGAGGGAGGAGAACATTACTTTTTGATAATAATTACATTATTTAGGAGTTGTAAATCGGCAATGGTCAACTTTATCTGAGGGATGAAGAACTTTACTTTTGATAATAATTACATTATTTAGGAGTTGTAAATCGGCAATGGTCAACTTTACCTGAGGGATGAAAACCTTACTTTTGATAATAATTACATTATTTAGGAGGTGTAAATCGGCAATGGTCAACTTTACCTGAGGGAGGAGAACTTTACTTTTGATAATAATTACATTATTTAGGAGTTGTAAATCGGCAATGGTCAACTTTACCTGAGGGAGGAGAACCTTACTTTTGATAATAATTACATTATTTAGGAGTTGTAAATCGGTAATGGTCAACTTTACCTGAGGGAGAGAACCTTACTTTTGATAATAATACATTATTTAGGAGTTGTAAATCGGTAATGGTCAACTTTACCTGAGGGAGGAGAACTTTACTTTTGATAATAATTACATTATTTTGGAGTTGTAAATCGGCAATGGTCAACTTTACCTGAGGGAGGAGAACTTTACTTTTGATAATAATTACATTATTTAGGAGTTGTAAATCGGTAATGGTCAACTTTACATGAGGGAGGAGAACTTTACTTTGATAATAATTACATTATTTAGGAGTTGTAAATCGGCAATGGTCAACTTACCTGAGGGAGGAGAACTTTACTTTTGATAATAATTACATTATTTAGGAGTTGTAAATCGGTAATGGTCAACTTTACCTGAGGGAGGAGAACCTTACTTTTGATAATAATTACATTATTTAGGAGTTGTAAATCGGTAATGGTCAACTTTACCTGAGGGAGGAGAACCTTACTTTTGATAATAATTACATTATTTAGGAGTTGTAAATCGGCAATGGTCAACTTTACCTGAGGGAGGAGAACCTTACTTTTGATAATAATTACATTATTTAAGAGTTGTAAATCGGCAATGGTCAACTTTACCTGAGGGAGGAAAACCTTACTTTTGATAATAATTACATTATTTAAGAGTTGTAAATCGGCAATGGTCAACTTTACATGAGGGAGAAGAACTTTACTTTTGATAATAATTACATTATTTAGGAGTTGTAAATCGGCAATGGTCAACTTTACCTGAGGGAGGAGAACCTTACTTTTGATAATAATTACATTATTTAGGAGTTGTAAATCGGTACTGGTCAAGTTTACCTGAGGGAGGAGAACTTTACTTTTGATAATAATTACATTATTTAGGAGTTGTAAATCGGTAATGGTCAACTTTACCTGAGGGAGGAGAACTTTACTTTTGATAATAATTACATTATTTAGGAGTTGTAAATCGGTAATGGTCAACTTTACCTGAGGGAGAAGAACCTTACTTTTGATAATAATTACATTATTTAGGAGTTGTAAACTGGTAATGGTCAACTTTACCTGAGGGAGGAGAACTTTACTTTTGATAATAATTACATTATTTAGAGTTGTAAATCGGCAATGGTCAACTTTACCTGAGGGAGGAGAACCTTACTTTTGATAATAATTACAGTATTTAAGAGTTGTAAATCGGCAATGGTCAACTTTACCTGAGGGAGGAGAACATTACTTTTGATAATAATTACATTATTTAGGAGTTGTAAATCGGCAATGGTCAACTTTACCTGAGGGATGAAGAACTTTACTTTTGATAATAATTACATTATTTAAAGGAGTTGTAAATCGGCAATGGTCAACTTTACCTGAGGGATGAAAACCTTACTTTTGATAATAATTACATTATTTAGGAGGTGTAAATCGGCAATGGTCAACTTTACCTGAGGGAGGAGAACTTTACTTTTGATAATAATTACATTATTTAGGAGTTGTAAATCGGCAATGGTCAACTTTACCTGAGGGAGGAGAACCTTACTTTTGATAATAATTACATTATTTAGGAGTTGTAAATCGGTAATGGTCAACTTTACCTGAGGGAGGAGAACCTTACTTTTGATAATAATTACATTATTTAGGAGTTGTAAATCGGTAATGGTCAACTTTACCTGAGGGAGGAGAACTTTACTTTTGATAATAATTACATTATTTAGGAGTTGTAAATCGGCAATGGTCAACTTTACCTGAGGGAGGAGAACCTTACTTTTGATAATAATTACATTATTTAGGAGTTGTAAATCGGTAATGGTCAACTTTACCTGAGGGAGGAGAACCTTACTTTTGATAATAATTACATTATTTAGGAGTTGTAAATCGGTAATGGTCAACTTTACCTGAGGGAGGAGAACCTTACTTTTGATAATAATTACATTATTTAGGAGTTGTAAATCGGCAATGGTCAACTTTACTGAGGGAGGAGAACCTTACTTTTGATAATAATTACATTATTTAAGAGTTGTAAATCGGCAATGGTCAACTTTACATGAGGGAGAGAACTTTACTTTTGATAATAATATACATTATTTAGGAGTTGTAAATCGGCAATGGTCAACTTTACCTGAGGGAGGAGAACCTTACTTTTGATAATAATTACATTATTTAGGAGTTGTAAATCGGGTACTGGTCAAGTTTACCTGAGGGAGGAGAACTTTACTTTTGATAATAATTACATTATTTAGGAGTTGTAAAATCGGCAATGGTCAACTTTACCTGAGGGAGGAGAACTTACATTTGATAATAATTACATTATTTAGGAGTTGTAAATCGGTAATGATCAAATTTACCTGAGGGAGGAGAACCTTACTTTTGATAATAATTACATTATTTAGGAGTTGTAAATCGGCAATGGTCAACTTTACATGAGGGAGGAAAACCTTACTTTTGATAATAATTACATTATTTAGGAGTTGTAAATCGGCAATGGTCAACTTTACCTGAGGGAAGAAGAACTTTACTTTTGATAATAATTACATTATTTAGGAGTTGTAAATCGGTACTGGTCAAGTTTAACTGAGGAAGGAGAACTTTACTTTTGATAATAATTACATTATTTAGGAGTTGTAAATCGGTAATGGTCAACTTTACCTGAGGGAGGAGAACCTTACTTTTGATAATAATTACATTATTTAGGAGTTGTAAATCGGTAATGGTCAACTTTACATGAGGGAGGAGAACTTTACTTTTGATAATAATTACATTATTTAGGAGTTGTAAATCGGCAATGGTCAACTTTACCTGAGGGAGGAGAACCTTACATTTGATAATAATTACATTATTTAGGAGTTGTAAATCGGTAATGGTCAACTTTACCTGAGGGAGGAGAACCTTACTTTTGATAATAATTACATTATTTAGGAGTTGTAAATCGGCAATGGTCAACTTTACATGAGGGAGGAGAACCTTACTTTTGATAATAATTACATTATTTAGGAGTTGTAAATCGGCAATGGTCAACTTTACCTGAGGGAAGAAGAACTTTACTTTTGATAATAATTACATTATTTAGGAGTTGTAAATCGGTAATGGTCAACTTTACCTGAGGGAGGAAAACCTTACTTTTGATAATAATTACATTATTTAGGAGTTGTAAATTGGTAATGGTCAACTTTACCTGAGGGAGGAGAACCTTACTTTTGATAATAATTACATTATTTAGGAGTTGTAAATCGGTAATGGTCAACTTTACCTGAGGGAGGAGAACTTTACTTTTGATAATAATTACATTATTTAGGAGTTGTAAATCGGCAATGGTCAACTTTACCTGAGGGAGCAGAACCTTACTTTTCATAATAATTACATTATTTAGGAGTTGTAAATCGGTAATGGTCAACTTTACCTGAGGGAGGAGAACCTTACTTTTGATAATAATTACATTATTTAGGAGTTGTAAATCGGCAATGGTCAACTTTACATGAGGGAGGAGAACCTTACTTTTGATAATAATTACATTATTTAGGAGTTGTAAATCGGCAATGGTCAACTTTACCTGAGGGAGCAGAACCTTACTTTTCATAATAATGACATTATTTAGGAGTTGTAAATCGGTAATGGTCAACTTTACCTGAGGGAGGAGAACCTTACTTTTGATAATAATTACATTATTTAGGAGTTGTAAATCGGCAATGGTCAACTTTACATGAGGGAGGAGAACCTTACTTTTGATAATAATTACATTATTTAGGAGTTGTAAATCGGCAATGGTCAACTTTACCTGAGGGAGGAGAACCTTACTTTTGATAATAATTACATTATTTAGGAGTTGTATATCGGTAATGGTCAACTTTACCTGAGGGAGGAGAACTTTACTTTTGATAATAATTACATTATTTAGGATTTGTAAATCGGTAATGGTCAACTTTACCTGAGGGAGGAGAACTTTACTTTTGATAATAATTACATTATTTAGGAGTTGTAAATCGGTAATGGTCAACTTTACCTGAGGGAGGAGAACTTTACTTTTGATAATAATTACATTATTTAGGAGTTGTAAATCGGTAATGGTCAACTTTACCTGAGGGAGAAGAACCTTACTTTTGATAATAATTACATTATTTAGGAGTTGTAAACTGGTAATGGTCAACTTTACCTGAGGGAGGAGAACTTTACTTTTGATAATAATTACATTATTTAGGAGTTGTAAATCGGCAATGGTCAACTTTACCTGAGGGAGGAGAACCTTACTTTTGATAATAATTACAGTATTTAAGAGTTGTAAATCGGCAATGGTCAACTTTACCTGAGGGAGGAGAACATTACTTTTGATAATAATTACATTATTTAGGAGTTGTAAATCGGCAATGGTCAACTTTACCTGAGGGAAGAAGAACTTTACTTTTGATAATAATTACATTATTTAGGAGTTGTAAATCGGCAATGGTCAACTTTACCTGAGGGATGAAAACCTTACTTTTGATAATAATTACATTATTTAGGAGGTGTAAATCGGCAATGGTCAACTTTACCTGAGGGAGGAGAACTTTACTTTTGATAATAATTACATTATTTAGGAGTTGTAAATCGGCAATGGTCAACTTTACCTGAGGGAGGAGAACCTTACTTTTGATAATAATTACATTATTTAGGAGTTGTAAATCGGTAATGGTCAACTTTACCTGAGGGAGGAGAACCTTACTTTTGATAATAATTACATTATTTAGGAGTTGTAAATCGGTAATGGTCAACTTTACCTAAGGGAGGAGAACTTTACTTTTGATAATAATTACATTATTTAGGAGTTGTAAATCGGCAATGGTCAACTTTACCTGAGGGAGGAGAACTTTACTTTTGATAATAATTACATTATTTAGGAGTTGTAAATCGGTAATGGTCAACTTTACCTGAGGGAGGAGAACCTTACTTTTGATAATAATTACATTATTTAGGAGTTGTAAATCGGTAATGGTCAAGTTTACCTGAGGGAGGAGAACCTTACTTTTGATAATAATTACATTATTTAGGAGTTGTAAATCGGCAATGGTCAACTTTACCTGAGGGAGGAGAACCTTACTTTTGATAATAATTACATTATTTAAGAGTTGTAAATCGGCAATGGTCAACTTTACATGAGGGAGAAGAACTTTACTTTTGATAATAATTACATTATTTAGGAGTTGTAAATCGGCAATGGTCAACTTTACCTGAGGGAGGAGAACCTTACTTTTGATAATAATTACATTATTTAGGAGTTGTAAATCGGTACTGGTCAAGTTTACCTGAGGGAGGAGAACTTTACTTTTGATAATAATTACATTATTTAGGAGTTGTAAATCGGCAATGGTCAACTTTACCTGAGGGAGGAGAACCTTACATTTGATAATAATTACATTATTTAGGAGTTGTAAATCGGTAATGATCAAATTTACCTGAGGGAGGAGAACCTTACTTTTGATAATAATTACATTATTTAGGAGTTGTAAATCGGCAATGGTCAACTTTACATGAGGGAGGAGAACCTTACTTTTGATAATAATTACATTATTTAGGAGTTGTAAATCGGCAATGGTCAACTTTACCTGAGGGAAGAAGAACTTTACTTTTGATAATAATTACATTATTTAGGAGTTGTAAATCGGTAATGGTCAACTTTACCTGAGGGAGGAAAACCTTACTTTTGATAATAATTACATTATTTAGGAGTTGTAAATCGGCAATGGTCAACTTTACCTGAGGGAGGAGAACCTTACTTTTGATAATAATTACATTATTTAGGAGTTGTAAATCGGTAATGGTCAACTTTACCTGAGGGAGGAGAACCTTACTTTTGATAATAATTACATTATTTAGGAGTTGTAAATCGGCAATGGTCAACTTTACCTGAGGGAGGAGAACCTTACTTTTGATAATAATTACATTATTTAAGAGTTGTAAATCGGCAATGGTCAACTTTACATGAGGGAGAAGAACTTTACTTTTGATAATAATTACATTATTTAGGAGTTGTAAATCGGCAATGGTCAACTTTACCTGAGGGAGGAGAACCTTACTTTTGATAATAATTACATTATTTAGGAGTTGTAAATCGGTACTGGTCAAGTTTAACTGAGGGAGGAGAACTTTACTTTTGATAATAATTACATTATTTAGGAGTTGTAAATCGGTAATGGTCAACTTTACCTGAGGGAGGAGAACTTTACTTTTGATAATAATTACATTATTTAGGAGTTGTAAATCGGCAATGGTCAACTTTACCTGAGGGAGGAGAACCTTACATTTGATAATAATTACATTATTTAGGAGTTGTAAATCGGTAATGGTCAACTTTACCTGAGGGAGGAGAACCTTACTTTTGATAATAATTACATTATTTAGGAGTTGTAAATCGGCAATGGTCAACTTTACATGAGGGAGGAGAACCTTACTTTTGATAATAATTACATTATTTAGGAGTTGTAAATAGGCAATGGTCAACTTTACCTGAGGGAAGAAGAACTTTACTTTTGATAATAATTACATTATTTAGGAGTTGTAAATCGGTAATGGTCAACTTTACCTGAGGGAGGAAAACCTTACTTTTGATAATAATTACATTATTTAGGAGTTGTAAATCGGCAATGGTCAACTTTACCTGAGGGAGGAGAACCTTACTTTTGATAATAAATACATTATTTAGGAGTTGTAAATCGGTAATGGTCAACTTTACATGAGGGAGGAGAACTTTACTTTTGATAATAATTACATTATTTAGGAGTTGTAAATCGGCAATGGTCAACTTTACCTGAGGGAGGAGAACTTTACTTTTGATAATAATTACATTATTTAGGAGTTGTAAATCGGTAATGGTCAACTTTACCTGAGGGAGGAGAACCTTACTTTTGATAATAATTACATTATTTAGGAGTTGTAAATCGGTAATGGTCAACTTTACCTGAGGGAGGAGAACCTTACTTTTGATAATAATTACATTATTTAGGAGTTGTAAATCGGCAATGGTCAACTTTACCTGAGGGAGGAGAACCTTACTTTTGATAATAATTACATTATTTAAGAGTTGTAAATCGGCAATGGTCAACTTTACCTGAGGGAGGAAAACCTTACTTTTGATAATAATTACATTATTTAAGAGTTGTAAATCGGCAATGGTCAACTTTACATGAGGGAGAAGAACTTTACTTTTGATAATAATTACATTATTTAGGAGTTGTAAATCGGCAATGGTCAACTTTACCTGAGGGAGGAGAACCTTACTTTTGATAATAATTACATTATTTAGGAGTTGTAAATCGGTACTGGTCAAGTTTACCTGAGGGAGGAGAACTTTACTTTTGATAATAATTACATTATTTAGGAGTTGTAAATCGGTAATGGTCAACTTTACCTGAGGGAGGAGAACCTTACTTTTGATAATAATTACATTATTTAGGAGTTGTAAATCGGTAATGGTCAACTTTACATGAGGGAGGAGAACTTTACTTTTGATAATAATTACATTATTTAGGAGTTGTAAATCGGCAATGGTCAACTTTACCTGAGGAAGGAGAACCTTACATTTGATAATAATTACATTATTTAGGAGTTGTAAATCGGTAATGGTCAACTTTACCTGACGGAGGAGAACCTTACTTTTGATAATAATTACATTATTTAGGAGTTGTAAATCGGCAATGGTCAACTTTACATGAGGGAGGAGAACCTTACTTTTGATAATAATTACATTATTTAGGAGTTGTAAATCGGCAATGGTCAACTTTACCTGAGGGAAGAAGAACTTTACTTTTGATAATAATTACATTATTTAGGAGTTGTAAATCGGTAATGGTCAACTTTACCTGAGGGAGGAAAACCTTACTTTTGATAATAATTACATTATTTAGGAGTTGTAAATCGGCAATGGTCAACTTTACCTGAGGGAGGAGAACCTTACTTTTGATAATAATTACATTATTTAGGAGTTGTAAATCGGTAATGGTCAACTTTACCTGAGGGAGGAGAACCTTACTTTTGATAATAATTACATTATTTAGGAGTTGTAAATCGGCAATGGTCAACTTTACCTGAGGGAGGAGAACCTTACTTTTGATAATAATTACATTATTTAAGAGTTGTAAATCGGCAATGGTCAACTTTACATGAGGGAGAAGAACTTTACTTTTGATAATAATTACATTATTTAGGAGTTGTAAATCGGCAATGGTCAACTTTACCTGAGGGAGGAGAACCTTACTTTTGATAATAATTACATTATTTAAGAGTTGTAAATCGGCAATGGTCAACTTTACCTGAGGGAGGAGAACCTTACTTTTGATAATAATTACATTATTTAAGAGTTGTAAATCGGCAATGGTCAACTTTACATGAGGGAGAAGAACTTTACTTTTGATAATAATTACATTATTTAGGAGTTGTAAATCGGCAATGGTCAACTTTACCTGAGGGAGGAGAACCTTACTTTTGATAATAATTACATTATTTAGGAGTTGTAAATCGGTACTGGTCAAGTTTAACTGAGGAAGGAGAACTTTACTTTTGATAATAATTACATTATTTAGGAGTTGTAAATCGGTAATGGTCAACTTTACCTGAGGGAGGAGAACCTTACTTTTGATAATAATTACATTATTTAGGAGTTGTAAATCGGTAATGGTCAACTTTACATGAGGGAGGAGAACTTTACTTTTGATAATAATTACATTATTTAGGAGTTGTAAATCGGCAATGGTCAACTTTACCTGAGGGAGGAGAACCTTACATTTGATAATAATTACATTATTTAGGAGTTGTAAATCGGTAATGGTCAACTTTACCTGAGGGAGGAGAACCTTACTTTTGATAATAATTACATTATTTAGGAGTTGTAAATCGGCAATGGTCAACTTTACATGAGGGAGGAGAACCTTACTTTTGATAATAATTACATTATTTAGGAGTTGTAAATCGGCAATGGTCAACTTTACCTGAGGGAAGAAGAACTTTACTTTAGATAATAATTACATTATTTAGGAGTTGTAAATCGGTAATGGTCAACTTTACCTGAGGGAGGAAAACCTTACTTTTGATAATAATTACATTATTTAGGAGTTGTAAATTGGTAATGGTCAACTTTACCTGAGGGAGGAGAACCTTACTTTTGATAATAATTACATTATTTAGGAGTTGTAAATCGGTAATGGTCAACTTTACCTGAGGGAGGAGAACCTTACTTTTGATAATAATTACATTATTTAGGAGTTGTAAATCGGCAATGGTCAACTTTACATGAGGGAGGAGAACCTTACTTTTGATAATAATTACATTATTTAGGAGTTGTATATCGGTAATGGTCAACTTTACCTGAGGGAGGAAAACCTTACTTTTGATAATAATTACACTATTTAGGAGTTGTAAATCGACAATGGTCAACTTTACCTGAGGGAGAAGAACTTTACTTTTGATAATAATTACATTATTTAGGAGTTGTAAATCGGTAATGGTCAACTTTACATGAGGGAGGAGAACTTTACTTTTGATAATAATTACATTATTTAGGAGTTGTAAATCGGTAATGGTCAACTTTACCTCAGGGAGGAGAACCTTACTTTTGATAATAATTACATTATTTAGGAGTTGTAAATCGGCAATGGTCAACTTTACCTGAGGGAGGAGAACCTTACTTTTGATAATAATTACATTATTTAGGAGTTGTAAATAGGTAATGGTCAACTTTACCTGAGGGAGGAGAACTTTACTTTTGATAATATTTACATTATTTAGGAGTTGTAAATCGGCAATGGTCAACTTTACCTGAGGGAGGAGAACTTTACTTTTGATAATAATTACATTATTTAGGAGTTGTAAATCGGCAATGGTCAACTTTACCTGAGGGAGGAGAACCTTACTTTTGATAATAATTACATTATTTAGGAGTTGTAAATCGGTAATGGTCAACTTTACCTGAGGGAGGAGAACCTTACTTTTGATAATAATTACATTATTTAGGAGTTGTAAATCGGCAATGGTCAACTTTACCTGAGGGAGGAGAACCTTACTTTTGATAATAATTACATTATTTAAGAGTTGTAAATCGGCAATGGACAACTTTACCTGAGGGAATAAGAACTTTACTTTTGATAATAATTACATTATTTAGGAGTTGTAAATCGACAATGGTCAACTTTACCTGAGGGAGGAGAACCTTACTTTTGATAATAATTACATTATTTAGGAGTTGTAAATCGGTACTGGTCAAGTTTACCTGAGGGAGGAGAACTTTACTTTTGATAATAATTACATTATTTAGGAGTTGTAAATCGGTAATGGTCAACTTTACCTGAGGGAGGAGAACCTTACTTTTGATAATAATTACATTATTTAGGAGTTGTAAATCGGTAATGGTCAACTTTACCTGAGGGAGGAGAACTTTACTTTTGATAATAATTACATTATTTAGGAGTTGTAAATCGGCAATGGTCAACTTTACCTGAGGGAGCAGAACCTTACTTTTCATAATAATGACATTATTTAGGAGTTGTAAATCGGTAATGGTCAACTTTACCTGAGGGAGGAGAACCTTACTTTTGATAATAATTACATTATTTAGGAGTTGTAAATCGGCAATGGTCAACTTTACATGAGGGAGGAGAACCTTACTTTTGATAATAATTACATTATTTAGGAGTTGTAAATCGGCAATGGTCAACTTTACCTGAGGGAGGAGAACCTTACTTTTGATAATAATTACATTATTTAGGAGTTGTAAATCGGTACTGGTCAAGTTTACCTGAGGGAGGAGAACTTTACTTTTGATAATAATTACATTATTTAGGAGTTGTAAATCGGTAATGGTCAACTTTACCTGAGGGAGGAGAACCTTACTTTTGATAATAATTACATTATTTAGGAGTTGTAAATCGGTAATGGTCAACTTTACATGAGGGAGGAGAACTTTACTTTTGATAATAATTACATTATTTAGGAGTTGTAAATCGGCAATGGTCAACTTTACCTGAGGAAGGAGAACCTTACATTTGATAATAATTACATTATTTAGGAGTTGTAAATCGGTAATGGTCAACTTTACCTGACGGAGGAGAACCTTACTTTTGATAATAATTACATTATTTAGGAGTTGTAAATCGGCAATGGTCAACTTTACATGAGGGAGGAGAACCTTACTTTTGATAATAATTACATTATTTAGGAGTTGTAAATCGGCAATGGTCAACTTTACCTGAGGGAAGAAGAACTTTACTTTTGATAATAATTACATTATTTAGGAGTTGTAAATCGGTAATGGTCAACTTTACCTGAGGGAGGAAAACCTTACTTTTGATAATAATTACATTATTTAGGAGTTGTAAATCGGCAATGGTCAACTTTACCTGAGGGAGGAGAACCTTACTTTTGATAATAATTACATTATTTAGGAGTTGTAAATTGGTAATGGTCAACTTTACCTGAGGGAGGAGAACCTTACTTTTGATAATAATTACATTATTTAGGAGTTGTAAATCGGTAATGGTCAACTTTACCTGAGGGAGGAGAACTTTACTTTTGATAATAATTACATTATTTAGGAGTTGTAAATCGGCAATGGTCAACTTTACCTGAGGGAGCAGAACCTTACTTTTCATAATAATTACATTATTTAGGAGTTGTAAATCGGTAATGGTCAACTTTACCTGAGGGAGGAGAACCTTACTTTTGATAATAATTACATTATTTAGGAGTTGTAAATCGGCAATGGTCAACTTTACATGAGGGAGGAGAACCTTACTTTTGATAATAATTACATTATTTAGGAGTTGTATATCGGTAATGGTCAACTTTACCTGAGGGAGGAAAACCTTACTTTTGATAATAATTACACTATTTAGGAGTTGTAAATCGACAATGGTCAACTTTACCTGAGGGAGAAGAACTTTACTTTTGATAATAATTACATTATTTAGGAGTTGTAAATCGGTAATGGTCAACTTTACATGAGGGAGGAGAACTTTACTTTTGATAATAATTACATTATTTAGGAGTTGTAAATCGGTAATGGTCAACTTTACCTCAGGGAGGAGAACCTTACTTTTGATAATAATTACATTATTTAGGAGTTGTAAATCGGCAATGGTCAACTTTACCTGAGGGAGGAGAACCTTACTTTTGATAATAATTACATTATTTAGGAGTTGTAAATAGGTAATGGTCAACTTTACCTGAGGGAGGAGAACTTTACTTTTGATAATATTTACATTATTTAGGAGTTGTAAATCGGCAATGGTCAACTTTACCTGAGGGAGGAGAACTTTACTTTTGATAATAATTACATTATTTAGGAGTTGTAAATCGGCAATGGTCAACTTTACCTGAGGGAGGAGAACCTTACTTTTGATAATAATTACATTATTTAGGAGTTGTAAATCGGTAATGGTCAACTTTACCTGAGGGAGGAGAACCTTACTTTTGATAATAATTACATTATTTAGGAGTTGTAAATCGGCAATGGTCAACTTTACCTGAGGGAGGAGAACCTTACTTTTGATAATAATTACATTATTTAAGAGTTGTAAATCGGCAATGGACAACTTTACCTGAGGGAATAAGAACTTTACTTTTGATAATAATTACATTATTTAGGAGTTGTAAATCGACAATGGTCAACTTTACCTGAGGGAGGAGAACCTTACTTTTGATAATAATTACATTATTTAGGAGTTGTAAATCGGTACTGGTCAAGTTTACCTGAGGGAGGAGAACTTTACTTTTGATAATAATTACATTATTTAGGAGTTGTAAATCGGTAATGGTCAACTTTACCTGAGGGAGGAGAACCTTACTTTTGATAATAATTACATTATTTAGGAGTTGTAAATCGGTAATGGTCAACTTTACCTGAGGGAGGAGAACTTTACTTTTGATAATAATTACATTATTTAGGAGTTGTAAATCGGCAATGGTCAACTTTACCTGAGGGAGCAGAACCTTACTTTTCATAATAATGACATTATTTAGGAGTTGTAAATCGGTAATGGTCAACTTTACCTGAGGGAGGAGAACCTTACTTTTGATAATAATTACATTATTTAGGAGTTGTAAATCGGCAATGGTCAACTTTACATGAGGGAGGAGAACCTTACTTTTGATAATAATTACATTATTTAGGAGTTGTAAATCGGCAATGGTCAACTTTACCTGAGGGAGGAGAACCTTACTTTTGATAATAATTACATTATTTAGGAGTTGTAAATCGGTACTGGTCAAGTTTACCTGAGGGAGGAGAACTTTACTTTTGATAATAATTACATTATTTAGGAGTTGTAAATCGGTAATGGTCAACTTTACCTGAGGGAGGAGAACCTTACTTTTGATAATAATTACATTATTTAGGAGTTGTAAATCGGTAATGGTCAACTTTACATGAGGGAGGAGAACTTTACTTTTGATAATAATTACATTATTTAGGAGTTGTAAATCGGCAATGGTCAACTTTACCTGAGGAAGGAGAACCTTACATTTGATAATAATTACATTATTTAGGAGTTGTAAATCGGTAATGGTCAACTTTACCTGACGGAGGAGAACCTTACTTTTGATAATAATTACATTATTTAGGAGTTGTAAATCGGCAATGGTCAACTTTACATGAGGGAGGAGAACCTTACTTTTGATAATAATTACATTATTTAGGAGTTGTAAATCGGCAATGGTCAACTTTACCTGAGGGAAGAAGAACTTTACTTTTGATAATAATTACATTATTTAGGAGTTGTAAATCGGTAATGGTCAACTTTACCTGAGGGAGGAAAACCTTACTTTTGATAATAATTACATTATTTAGGAGTTGTAAATCGGCAATGGTCAACTTTACCTGAGGGAGGAGAACCTTACTTTTGATAATAATTACATTATTTAGGAGTTGTAAATTGGTAATGGTCAACTTTACCTGAGGGAGGAGAACCTTACTTTTGATAATAATTACATTATTTAGGAGTTGTAAATCGGTAATGGTCAACTTTACCTGAGGGAGGAGAACTTTACTTTTGATAATAATTACATTATTTAGGAGTTGTAAATCGGCAATGGTCAACTTTACCTGAGGGAGCAGAACCTTACTTTTCATAATAATTACATTATTTAGGAGTTGTAAATCGGTAATGGTCAACTTTACCTGAGGGAGGAGAACCTTACTTTTGATAATAATTACATTATTTAGGAGTTGTAAATCGGCAATGGTCAACTTTACATGAGGGAGGAGAACCTTACTTTTGATAATAATTACATTATTTAGGAGTTGTATATCGGTAATGGTCAACTTTACCTGAGGGAGGAAAACCTTACTTTTGATAATAATTACACTATTTAGGAGTTGTAAATCGACAATGGTCAACTTTACCTGAGGGAGAAGAACTTTACTTTTGATAATAATTACATTATTTAGGAGTTGTAAATCGGTAATGGTCAACTTTACATGAGGGAGGAGAACTTTACTTTTGATAATAATTACATTATTTAGGAGTTGTAAATCGGTAATGGTCAACTTTACCTCAGGGAGGAGAACCTTACTTTTGATAATAATTACATTATTTAGGAGTTGTAAATCGGCAATGGTCAACTTTACCTGAGGGAGGAGAACCTTACTTTTGATAATAATTACATTATTTAGGAGTTGTAAATAGGTAATGGTCAACTTTACCTGAGGGAGGAGAACTTTACTTTTGATAATATTTACATTATTTAGGAGTTGTAAATCGGCAATGGTCAACTTTACCTGAGGGAGGAGAACTTTACTTTTGATAATAATTACATTATTTAGGAGTTGTAAATCGGCAATGGTCAACTTTACCTGAGGGAGGAGAACCTTACTTTTGATAATAATTACATTATTTAGGAGTTGTAAATCGGTAATGGTCAACTTTACCTGAGGGAGGAGAACCTTACTTTTGATAATAATTACATTATTTAGGAGTTGTAAATCGGCAATGGTCAACTTTACCTGAGGGAGGAGAACCTTACTTTTGATAATAATTACATTATTTAAGAGTTGTAAATCGGCAATGGACAACTTTACCTGAGGGAATAAGAACTTTACTTTTGATAATAATTACATTATTTAGGAGTTGTAAATCGACAATGGTCAACTTTACCTGAGGGAGGAGAACCTTACTTTTGATAATAATTACATTATTTAGGAGTTGTAAATCGGTACTGGTCAAGTTTACCTGAGGGAGGAGAACTTTACTTTTGATAATAATTACATTATTTAGGAGTTGTAAATCGGTAATGGTCAACTTTACCTGAGGGAGGAGAACCTTACTTTTGATAATAATTACATTATTTAGGAGTTGTAAATCGGTAATGGTCAACTTTACCTGAGGGAGGAGAACTTTACTTTTGATAATAATTACATTATTTAGGAGTTGTAAATCGGCAATGGTCAACTTTACCTGAGGGAGCAGAACCTTACTTTTCATAATAATGACATTATTTAGGAGTTGTAAATCGGTAATGGTCAACTTTACCTGAGGGAGGAGAACCTTACTTTTGATAATAATTACATTATTTAGGAGTTGTAAATCGGCAATGGTCAACTTTACATGAGGGAGGAGAACCTTACTTTTGATAATAATTACATTATTTAGGAGTTGTAAATCGGCAATGGTCAACTTTACCTGAGGGAGGAGAACCTTACTTTTGATAATAATTACATTATTTAGGAGTTGTAAATCGGTACTGGTCAAGTTTACCTGAGGGAGGAGAACTTTACTTTTGATAATAATTACATTATTTAGGAGTTGTAAATCGGTAATGGTCAACTTTACCTGAGGGAGGAGAACCTTACTTTTGATAATAATTACATTATTTAGGAGTTGTAAATCGGTAATGGTCAACTTTACATGAGGGAGGAGAACTTTACTTTTGATAATAATTACATTATTTAGGAGTTGTAAATCGGCAATGGTCAACTTTACCTGAGGAAGGAGAACCTTACATTTGATAATAATTACATTATTTAGGAGTTGTAAATCGGTAATGGTCAACTTTACCTGACGGAGGAGAACCTTACTTTTGATAATAATTACATTATTTAGGAGTTGTAAATCGGCAATGGTCAACTTTACATGAGGGAGGAGAACCTTACTTTTGATAATAATTACATTATTTAGGAGTTGTAAATCGGCAATGGTCAACTTTACCTGAGGGAAGAAGAACTTTACTTTTGATAATAATTACATTATTTAGGAGTTGTAAATCGGTAATGGTCAACTTTACCTGAGGGAGGAAAACCTTACTTTTGATAATAATTACATTATTTAGGAGTTGTAAATCGGCAATGGTCAACTTTACCTGAGGGAGGAGAACCTTACTTTTGATAATAATTACATTATTTAGGAGTTGTAAATCGGTAATGGTCAACTTTACTTGAGGGAGGAGAACCTTACTTTTGATAATAATTACATTATTTAGGAGTTGTAAATCGGCAATGGTCAACTTTACCTGAGGGAGGAGAACCTTACTTTTGATAATAATTACATTATTTAAGAGTTGTAAATCGGCAATGGTCAACTTTACATGAGGGAGAAGAACTTTACTTTTGATAATAATTACATTATTTAGGAGTTGTAAATCGGCAATGGTCAACTTTACCTGAGGGAGGAGAACCTTACTTTTGATAATAATTACATTATTTAAGAGTTGTAAATCGGCAATGGTCAACTTTACCTGAGGGAGGAGAACCTTACTTTTGATAATAATTACATTATTTAAGAGTTGTAAATCGGCAATGGTCAACTTTACATGAGGGAGAAGAACTTTACTTTTGATAATAATTACATTATTTAGGAGTTGTAAATCGGCAATGGTCAACTTTACCTGAGGGAGGAGAACCTTACTTTTGATAATAATTACATTATTTAGGAGTTGTAAATCGGTACTGGTCAAGTTTAACTGAGGAAGGAGAACTTTACTTTTGATAATAATTACATTATTTAGGAGTTGTAAATCGGTAATGGTCAACTTTACCTGAGGGAGGAGAACCTTACTTTTGATAATAATTACATTATTTAGGAGTTGTAAATCGGTAATGGTCAACTTTACATGAGGGAGGAGAACTTTACTTTTGATAATAATTACATTATTTAGGAGTTGTAAATCGGCAATGGTCAACTTTACCTGAGGGAGGAGAACCTTACATTTGATAATAATTACATTATTTAGGAGTTGTAAATCGGTAATGGTCAACTTTACCTGAGGGAGGAGAACCTTACTTTTGATAATAATTACATTATTTAGGAGTTGTAAATCGGCAATGGTCAACTTTACATGAGGGAGGAGAACCTTACTTTTGATAATAATTACATTATTTAGGAGTTGTAAATCGGCAATGGTCAACTTTACCTGAGGGAAGAAGAACTTTACTTTTGATAATAATTACATTATTTAGGAGTTGTAAATCGGTAATGGTCAACTTTACCTGAGGGAGGAAAACCTTACTTTTGATAATAATTACATTATTTAGGAGTTGTAAATTGGTAATGGTCAACTTTACCTGAGGGAGGAGAACCTTACTTTTGATAATAATTACATTATTTAGGAGTTGTAAATCGGTAATGGTCAACTTTACCTGAGGGAGGAGAACTTTACTTTTGATAATAATTACATTATTTAGGAGTTGTAAATCGGCAATGGTCAACTTTACCTGAGGGAGCAGAACCTTACTTTTCATAATAATTACATTATTTAGGAGTTGTAAATCGGTAATGGTCAACTTTACCTGAGGGAGGAGAACCTTACTTTTGATAATAATTACATTATTTAGGAGTTGTAAATCGGCAATGGTCAACTTTACATGAGGGAGGAGAACCTTACTTTTGATAATAATTACATTATTTAGGAGTTGTATATCGGTAATGGTCAACTTTACCTGAGGGAGGAAAACCTTACTTTTGATAATAATTACACTATTTAGGAGTTGTAAATCGACAATGGTCAACTTTACCTGAGGGAGAAGAACTTTACTTTTGATAATAATTACATTATTTAGGAGTTGTAAATCGGTAATGGTCAACTTTACATGAGGGAGGAGAACTTTACTTTTGATAATAATTACATTATTTAGGAGTTGTAAATCGGTAATGGTCAACTTTACCTCAGGGAGGAGAACCTTACTTTTGATAATAATTACATTATTTAGGAGTTGTAAATCGGCAATGGTCAACTTTACCTGAGGGAGGAGAACCTTACTTTTGATAATAATTACATTATTTAGGAGTTGTAAATAGGTAATGGTCAACTTTACCTGAGGGAGGAGAACTTTACTTTTGATAATATTTACATTATTTAGGAGTTGTAAATCGGCAATGGTCAACTTTACCTGAGGGAGGAGAACTTTACTTTTGATAATAATTACATTATTTAGGAGTTGTAAATCGGCAATGGTCAACTTTACCTGAGGGAGGAGAACCTTACTTTTGATAATAATTACATTATTTAGGAGTTGTAAATCGGTAATGGTCAACTTTACCTGAGGGAGGAGAACCTTACTTTTGATAATAATTACATTATTTAGGAGTTGTAAATCGGCAATGGTCAACTTTACCTGAGGGAGGAGAACCTTACTTTTGATAATAATTACATTATTTAAGAGTTGTAAATCGGCAATGGACAACTTTACCTGAGGGAATAAGAACTTTACTTTTGATAATAATTACATTATTTAGGAGTTGTAAATCGACAATGGTCAACTTTACCTGAGGGAGGAGAACCTTACTTTTGATAATAATTACATTATTTAGGAGTTGTAAATCGGTACTGGTCAAGTTTACCTGAGGGAGGAGAACTTTACTTTTGATAATAATTACATTATTTAGGAGTTGTAAATCGGTAATGGTCAACTTTACCTGAGGGAGGAGAACCTTACTTTTGATAATAATTACATTATTTAGGAGTTGTAAATCGACAATGGTCAACTTTACCTCAGGGAGGAGAACTTTACTTTTGATAATAATTACATTATTTAGGAGTTGTAAATCGGCAATGGTCAACTTTACCTGAGGGAGCAGAACCTTACTTTTCATAATAATGACATTATTTAGGAGTTGTAAATCGGTAATGGTCAACTTTACCTGAGGGAGGAGAACCTTACTTTTGATAATAATTACATTATTTAGGAGTTGTAAATCGGCAATGGTCAACTTTACATGAGGGAGGAGAACCTTACTTTTGATAATAATTACATTATTTAGGAGTTGTAAATCGGCAATGGTCAACTTTACCTGAGGGAGGAGAACCTTACTTTTGATAATAATTACATTATTTAGGAGTTGTATATCGGTAATGGTCAACTTTACCTGAGGGAGGAGAACTTTACTTTTGATAATAATTACATTATTTAGGATTTGTAAATCGGTAATGGTCAACTTTACCTGAGGGAGGAGAACTTTACTTTTGATAATAATTACATTATTTAGGAGTTGTAAATCGGTAATGGTCAACTTTACCTGAGGGAGGAGAACTTTACTTTTGATAATAATTACATTATTTAGGAGTTGTAAATCGGTAATGGTCAACTTTACCTGAGGGAGAAGAACCTTACTTTTGATAATAATTACATTATTTAGGAGTTGTAAACTGGTAATGGTCAACTTTACCTGAGGGAGGAGAACTTTACTTTTGATAATAATTACATTATTTAGGAGTTGTAAATCGGCAATGGTCAACTTTACCTGAGGGAGGAGAACCTTACTTTTGATAATAATTACAGTATTTAAGAGTTGTAAATCGGCAATGGTCAACTTTACCTGAGGGAGGAGAACATTACTTTTGATAATAATTACATTATTTAGGAGTTGTAAATCGGCAATGGTCAACTTTACCTGAGGGAAGAAGAACTTTACTTTTGATAATAATTACATTATTTAGGAGTTGTAAATCGGCAATGGTCAACTTTACCTGAGGGATGAAAACCTTACTTTTGGTAATAATTACATTATTTAGGAGGTGTAAATCGGCAATGGTCAACTTTACCTGAGGGAGGAGAACTTTACTTTTGATAATAATTACATTATTTAGGAGTTGTAAATCGGCAATGGTCAACTTTACCTGAGGGAGGAGAACATTACTTTTGATAATAATTACATTATTTAGGAGTTGTAAATCGGTAATGGTCAACTTTACCTGAGGGAGGAGAACCTTACTTTTGATAATAATTACATTATTTAGGAGTTGTAAATCGGTAATGGTCAACTTTACCTGAGGGAGGAGAACTTTACTTTTGATAATAATTACATTATTTAGGAGTTGTAAATCGGCAATGGTCAACTTTACCTGAGGGAGGAGAACTTTACTTTTGATAATAATTACATTATTTAGGAGTTGTAAATCGGTAATGGTCAACTTTACCTGAGGGAGGAGAACCTTACTTTTGATAATAATTACATTATTTAGGAGTTGTAAATCGGTAATGGTCAAGTTTATCTGAGGGAGGAGAACCTTACTTTTGATAATAATTACATTATTTAGGAGTTGTAAATCGGCAATGGTCAACTTTACCTGAGGGAGGAGAACCTTACTTTTGATAATAATTACATTATTTAAGAGTTGTAAATCGGCAATGGTCAACTTTACATGAGGGAGAAGAACTTTACTTTTGATAATAATTACATTATTTAGGAGTTGTAAATCGGCAATGGTCAACTTTACCTGAGGGAGGAGAACCTTACTTTTGATAATAATTACATTATTTAGGAGTTGTAAATCGGTACTGGTCAAGTTTACCTGAGGGAGGAGAACTTTACTTTTGATAATAATTACATTATTTAGGAGTTGTAAATCGGCAATGGTCAACTTTACCTGAGGGAGGAGAACCTTACTTTTGATAATAATTACATTATTTAGGAGTTGTAAATCGGCAATGGTCAACTTTACATGAGGGAGGAGAACCTTACTTTTGATAATAATTACATTATTTAGGAGTTGTAAATCGGCAATGGTCAACTTTACCTGAGGGAAGAAGAACTTTACTTTTGATAATAATTACATTATTTAGGAGTTGTAAATCGGTAATGGTCAACTTTACCTGAGGGAGGAAAACCTTACTTTTGATAATAATTACATTATTTAGGAGTTGTAAATCGGCAATGGTCAACTTTACCTGAGGGAGGAGAACCTTACTTTTGATAATAATTACATTATTTAGGAGTTGTAAATCGGTAATGGTCAACTTTACCTGAGGGAGGAGAACCTTACTTTTGATAATAATTACATTATTTAGGAGTTGTAAATCGGCAATGGTCAACTTTACCTGAGGGAGGAGAACCTTACTTTTGATAATAATTACATTATTTAGGAGTTGTAAATCGGTAATGGTCAACTTTACCTGAGGGAGGAGAACCTTACTTTTGATAATAATTACATTATTTAGGAGTTGTAAATCGGCAATGGTCAACTTTACCTGAGGGAGGAGAACCTTACTTTTGATAATAATTACATTATTTAAGAGTTGTAAATCGGTAATGGTCAACTTTACCTGAGGGAGGAGAACCTTACTTTTGATAATAATTACATTATTTAGGAGTTGTAAATCGGTAATGGTCAACTTTATCTGAGGGAGGAGAACCTTACTTTTGATAATAATTACATTATTTAAGAGTTGTAAATCGGCAATGGTCAACTTTACCTGAGGGAAGAAGAACTTTACTTTTGATAATAATTACATTATTTAGGAGTTGTAAATCGACAATGGTCAACTTTACCTGAGAGAGGAGAACCTTACTTTTGATAATAATTACATTATTTAGGAGTTCTAAATTGGTAATGGTCAAGTTTACCAGAGGGAGGAGAACTTTACTTTTGATAATAATTACATTATTTAGGAGTTGTAAATCGGTAATGGTCAACTTTACCTGAGGGAGGAGAACTTTACTTTTGATAATAATTACATTATTTAGGAGTTGTAAATCGGCAATGGTCAACTTTACCTGAGGGAGGAGAACCTTACTTTTGATAATAATTACATTATTTAGGAGTTGTAAATCGGTAATAGTCAACTTTACCTGAAGGAGGAGAACTTTACTTTTGATAATAATTACATTTTTTAGGAGCTGTAAATCGGCAATGGTCAACTTTACATGAGGGAGTACAACCTTACTTTTGATAATAATTACATTATTTAGGAGTTGTAAATCGGCAATGGTCAACTTTACCTGAGGGAGGAGAACCTTACTTTTGATAATAATTACATTATTTAGGAGTTGTATATCGGTAATGGTCAACTTTACCTGAGGGAGGAGAATTTTACTTTTGATAATAATTACATTATTTAGGAGTTGTAAATCGGTAATGGTCAACTTTACCTGAGAGAGGAGAACTTTACTTTTGATAATAATTACATTATTTAGGAGTTGTAAATCGGCAATGGTCAACTTTACCTGAGGGAAGAAGAACTTTACTTTTGATAATAATTACATTGTTTAGGAGTTGTAAATCGACAATGGTCAACTTTACCTGAGAGAGGAGAACCTTACTTTTGATAATAATTACAGTATTTAAGAGTTGTAAATCGGTAATGGTCAACTTTACCTGAGGGAGGAGAACCTTACTTTTGATAATAATTACATTATTTAGGAGTTGTAAATTGGTAATGGTCAACTTTACCTGAGGGAGGAGAACTTTACTTTTGATAATAATTACATTATTTAGGAGTTGTAAATCGGCAATGGTCAACTTTACCTGATGGAGGAGAACCTTACTTTTGATAATAATTACATTATTTAGGAGTTGTAAATCGGTAATAGTCAACTTTACCTGAAGGAGGAGAACCTTACTTTTGATAATAATTACATTATTTAGGAGTTGTAAATCGGCAATGGTCAACTTTACATGAGGGAGTACAACCTTACTTTTGATAATAATTACATTATTTAGGAGTTGTAAATCGGCAATGGTCAACTTTACCTGAGGGAGGAGAACCTTACTTTTGATAATAATTACATTATTTAGGAGTTGTAAATCGGTAATAGTCAACTTTACCTGAAGGAGGAGAACCTTACTTTTGATAATAATTACATTATTTAGGAGTTGTAAATCGGCAATGGTCAACTTTACATGAGGGAGTACAACCTTACTTTTGATAATAATTACATTATTTAGGAGTTGTAAATCGGCAATGGTCAACTTTACCTGAGGGAGGAGAACCTTACTTTTGATAATAATTACAGTATTTAAGAGTTGTAAATCGGCAATGGTCAACTTTACCTGAAGGAGGAGAACCTTACTTTTGATAATAATTACATTATTTAGGAGTTGTATATCGGTAATGGTCAACTTTACCTGAGGGAGGAGAATTTTACTTTTGATAATAATTACATTATTTAGGAGTTGTAAATCGGTAATGGTCAACTTTACCTGAGAGAGGAGAACTTGTCTTTTGATAATAATTACATTATTTAGGAGTTGTAAATCGGCAATGGTCAACTTTACCTGAGGGAAGAAGAACTTTACTTTTGATAATAATTACATTATTTAGGAGTTGTAAATCGACAATGGTCAACTTTACCTGAGAGAGGAGAACCTTACTTTTGATAATAATTACAGTATTTAAGAGTTGTAAATCGGTAATGGTCAACTTTACCTGAGGGAGGAGAACCTTACTTTTGATAATAATTACATTATTTAGGAGTTGTAAATCGTTAATGGTCAACTTTACCTGAGGGAGGAGAACTTTACTTTTGATAATAATTACATTATTTAGGAGTTGTAAATCGGCAATGGTCAAGTTTACCTGAGGGAGGAGAACTTTACTTTTGATAATAATTACATTATTTAGGAGTTGTAAATCGGTAATGGTCAACTTTACCTGAGGGAGGAGAACTTTACTTTTGATAATAATTACATTATTTAGGAGTTGTAAATCGGCAATGGTCAACTTTACCTGAGGGAGGAGAACCTTACTTTTGATAATAATTACATTATTTAGGAGTTGTAAATCGGTAATAGTCAACTTTACCTGAAGGAGGAGAACCTTACTTTTGATAATAATTACATTATTTAGGAGTTGTAAATCGGCAATGGTCAACTTTACATGAGGGAGTACAACCTTACTTTTGATAATAATTACATTATTTAGGAGTTGTAAATCGGCAATGGTCAACTTTACCTGAGGGAGGAGAACCTTACTTTTGATAATAATTACATTATTTAGGAGTTGTATATCGGTAATGGTCAACTTTACCTGAGGGAGGAGAATTTTACTTTTGATAATAATTACATTATTTAGGAGTTGTAAATCGGTAATGGTCAACTTTACCTGAGAGAGGAGAACTTTACTTTTGATAATAATTACATTATTTAGGAGTTGTAAATCGGCAATGGTCAACTTTACCTGAGGGAAGAAGAACTTTACTTTTGATAATAATTACATTATTTAGGAGTTGTAAATCGACAATGGTCAACTTTACCTGAGAGAGGAGAACCTTACTTTTGATAATAATTACTTTATTTAGGAGTTGTAAATCGGTAATGGTCAACTTTACCTGAGGGAGGAGAACTTTACTTTTGATAATAATTACATTATTTAGGAGTTGTAAATCGGTAATGGTCAACTTTACCTGAGGGAGGAGAACTTTACTTTTGATAATAATTACATTATTTAGGAGTTGTAAATCGGTAATGGTCAACTTTACCTGAGGGAGGAGAACTTTACTTTTGATAATAATTACACTATTTAGGAGTTGTAAATCGGCAATGGTCAACTTTACCTGAGGGAGGAGAACCTTACTTTTGATAATAATTACATTATTTAGGAGTTGTAAATCGGCAATGGTCAACTTTACCTGAGGGAGGAGAACTTTACTTTTGATAATAATTACATTATTTAGGAGTTGTAAATCGGCAATGGTCAACTTTACCTGAGGGAGGAAAACCTTACTTTTGATAATAATTACATTATTTAGGAGTTGTAAATCGGCAATGGTCAACTTTACTTGAGGGAGGAGAACCTTACTTTTGATAATAATTACATTATTTAGGAGTTGTAAATCGGTAATGGTCAACTTTACATGAGGGAGGAGAACTTTACTTTTGATAATAATTACATTATTTAGGAGTTGTAAATCGGCAATTGTCAACTTTACCTGAGGGAGGAGAACTTTACTTTTGATAATAATTACATTATTTAAGAGTTGTAAATCGGTAATGGTCAACTTTACCTGAGGGAGGAGAACCTTACTTTTGATAATAATTACATTATTTAGGAGTTGTAAATCGGCAATGGTCAAGTTTACCAGAGGGAGGAGAACTTTACTTTTGATAATAATTACATTATTTAGGAGTTGTAAATCGGTAATGGTCAACTTTACCTGAGGGAGGAGAACTTTACTTTTGATAATAATTACATTATTTAGGAGTTGTAAATCGGCAATGGTCAACTTTACCTGAGGGAGGAGAACCTTACTTTTGATAATAATTACATTATTTAGGAGTTGTAAATCGGTAATAGTCAACTTTACCTGAAGGAGGAGAACTTTACTTTTGATAATAATTACATTTTTTAGGAGCTGTAAATCGGCAATGGTCAACTTTACATGAGGGAGTACAACCTTACTTTTGATAATAATTACATTATTTAGGAGTTGTAAATCGGCAATGGTCAACTTTACCTGAGGGAGGAGAACCTTACTTTTGATAATAATTACATTATTTAGGAGTTGTATATCGGTAATGGTCAACTTTACCTGAGGGAGGAGAATTTTACTTTTGATAATAATTACATTATTTAGGAGTTGTATATCGGTAATGGTCAACTTTACCTGAGGGAGGAGAATTTTACTTTTGATAATAATTACATTATTTAGGAGTTGTAAATCGGTAATGGTCAACTTTACCTGAGAGAGGAGAACTTGTCTTTTGATAATAATTACATTATTTAGGAGTTGTAAATCGGCAATGGTCAACTTTACCTGAGGGAAGAAGAACTTTACTTTTGATAATAATTACATTATTTAGGAGTTGTAAATCGACAATGGTCAACTTTACCTGAGAGAGGAGAACCTTACTTTTGATAATAATTACAGTATTTAAGAGTTGTAAATCGGTAATGGTCAACTTTACCTGAGGGAGGAGAACCTTACTTTTGATAATAATTACATTATTTAGGAGTTGTAAATCGGTAATGGTCAACTTTACCTGAGGGAGGAGAACTTTACTTTTGATAATAATTACATTATTTAGGAGTTGTAAATCGGCAATGGTCAAGTTTACCTGAGGGAGGAGAACTTTACTTTTGATAATAATTACATTATTTAGGAGTTGTAAATCGGTAATGGTCAACTTTACCTGAGGGAGGAGAACTTTACTTTTGATAATAATTACATTATTTAGGAGTTGTAAATCGGCAATGGTCAACTTTACCTGAGGGAGGAGAACCTTACTTTTGATAATAATTACATTATTTAGGAGTTGTAAATCGGTAATAGTCAACTTTACCTGAAGGAGGAGAACCTTACTTTTGATAATAATTACATTATTTAGGAGTTGTAAATCGGCAATGGTCAACTTTACATGAGGGAGTACAACCTTACTTTTGATAATAATTACATTATTTAGGAGTTGTAAATCGGCAATGGTCAACTTTACCTGAGGGAGGAGAACCTTACTTTTGATAATAATTACATTATTTAGGAGTTGTATATCGGTAATGGTCAACTTTACCTGAGGGAGGAGAATTTTACTTTTGATAATAATTACATTATTTAGGAGTTGTAAATCGGTAATGGTCAACTTTACCTGAGAGAGGAGAACTTTACTTTTGATAATAATTACATTATTTAGGAGTTGTAAATCGGCAATGGTCAACTTTACCTGAGGGAAGAAGAACTTTACTTTTGATAATAATTACATTATTTAGGAGTTGTAAATCGACAATGGTCAACTTTACCTGAGAGAGGAGAACCTTACTTTTGATAATAATTACTTTATTTAGGAGTTGTAAATCGGTAATGGTCAACTTTACCTGAGGGAGGAGAACTTTACTTTTGATAATAATTACATTATTTAGGAGTTGTAAATCGGTAATGGTCAACTTTACCTGAGGGAGGAGAACTTTACTTTTGATAATAATTACATTATTTAGGAGTTGTAAATCGGTAATGGTCAACTTTACCTGAGGGAGGAGAACTTTACTTTTGATAATAATTACACTATTTAGGAGTTGTAAATCGGCAATGGTCAACTTTACCTGAGGGAGGAGAACCTTACTTTTGATAATAATTACATTATTTAGGAGTTGTAAATCGGCAATGGTCAACTTTACCTGAGGGAGGAGAACTTTACTTTTGATAATAATTACATTATTTAGGAGTTGTAAATCGGCAATGGTCAACTTTACCTGAGGGAGGAAAACCTTACTTTTGATAATAATTACATTATTTAGGAGTTGTAAATCGGCAATGGTCAACTTTACTTGAGGGAGGAGAACCTTACTTTTGATAATAATTACATTATTTAGGAGTTGTAAATCGGTAATGGTCAACTTTACATGAGGGAGGAGAACTTTACTTTTGATAATAATTACATTATTTAGGAGTTGTAAATCGGCAATTGTCAACTTTACCTGAGGGAGGAGAACTTTACTTTTGATAATAATTACATTATTTAAGAGTTGTAAATCGGTAATGGTCAACTTTACCTGAGGGAGGAGAACCTTACTTTTGATAATAATTACATTATTTAGGAGTTGTAAATCGGCAATGGTCAAGTTTACCAGAGGGAGGAGAACTTTACTTTTGATAATAATTACATTATTTAGGAGTTGTAAATCGGTAATGGTCAACTTTACCTGAGGGAGGAGAACTTTACTTTTGATAATAATTACATTATTTAGGAGTTGTAAATCGGCAATGGTCAACTTTACCTGAGGGAGGAGAACCTTACTTTTGATAATAATTACATTATTTAGGAGTTGTAAATCGGTAATAGTCAACTTTACCTGAAGGAGGAGAACTTTACTTTTGATAATAATTACATTTTTTAGGAGCTGTAAATCGGCAATGGTCAACTTTACATGAGGGAGTACAACCTTACTTTTGATAATAATTACATTATTTAGGAGTTGTAAATCGGCAATGGTCAACTTTACCTGAGGGAGGAGAACCTTACTTTTGATAATAATTACATTATTTAGGAGTTGTATATCGGTAATGGTCAACTTTACCTGAGGGAGGAGAATTTTACTTTTGATAATAATTACATTATTTAGGAGTTGTAAATCGGTAATGGTCAACTTTACCTGAGAGAGGAGAACTTTACTTTTGATAATAATTACATTATTTAGGAGTTGTAAATCGGCAATGGTCAACTTTACCTGAGGGAAGAAGAACTTTACTTTTGATAATAATTACATTGTTTAGGAGTTGTAAATCGACAATGGTCAACTTTACCTGAGAGAGGAGAACCTTACTTTTGATAATAATTACAGTATTTAAGAGTTGTAAATCGGTAATGGTCAACTTTACCTGAGGGAGGAGAACCTTACTTTTGATAATAATTACATTATTTAGGAGTTGTAAATTGGTAATGGTCAACTTTACCTGAGGGAAGAGAACCTTACTTTTGATAATAATTACATTATTTAGGAGTTGTAAATCGGCAATGGTCAACTTTACCTGATGGAGGAGAACCTTACTTTTGATAATAATTACATTATTTAGGAGTTGTAAATCGGTAATAGTCAACTTTACCTGAAGGAGGAGAACCTTACTTTTGATAATAATTACATTATTTAGGAGTTGTAAATCGGCAATGGTCAACTTTACATGAGGGAGTACAACCTTACTTTTGATAATAATTACATTATTTAGGAGTTGTAAATCGGCAATGGTCAACTTTACCTGAGGGAGGAGAACCTTACTTTTGATAATAATTACATTATTTAGGAGTTGTAAATCGGTAATAGTCAACTTTACCTGAAGGAGGAGAACCTTACTTTTGATAATAATTACATTATTTAGGAGTTGTAAATCGGCAATGGTCAACTTTACATGAGGGAGTACAACCTTACTTTTGATAATAATTACATTATTTAGGAGTTGTAAATCGGCAATGGTCAACTTTACCTGAGGGAGGAGAACCTTACTTTTGATAATAATTACAGTATTTAAGAGTTGTAAATCGGCAATGGTCAACTTTACCTGAGGGAGGAGAACCTTACTTTTGATAATAATTACATTATTTAGGAGTTGTATATCGGTAATGGTCAACTTTACCTGAGGGAGGAGAATTTTACTTTTGATAATAATTACATTATTTAGGAGTTGTAAATCGGTAATGGTCAACTTTACCTGAGAGAGGAGAACTTGTCTTTTGATAATAATTACATTATTTAGGAGTTGTAAATCGGCAATGGTCAACTTTACCTGAGGGAAGAAGAACTTTACTTTTGATAATAATTACATTATTTAGGAGTTGTAAATCGACAATGGTCAACTTTACCTGAGAGAGGAGAACCTTACTTTTGATAATAATTACAGTATTTAAGAGTTGTAAATCGGTAATGGTCAACTTTACCTGAGGGAGGAGAACCTTACTTTTGATAATAATTACATTATTTAGGAGTTGTAAATCGGTAATGGTCAACTTTACCTGAGGGAGGAGAACTTTACTTTTGATAATAATTACATTATTTAGGAGTTGTAAATCGGCAATGGTCAACTTTACCTGAGGGAGGAGAACCTTACTTTTGATAATAATTACATTATTTAGGAGCTGTAAATCGGTAATAGTCAACTTTACCTGAAGGAGGAGAACCTTACTTTTGTTAATAATTACATTATCTAGGAGTTGTAAATCGGCAATGGTCAACTTTACATGAGGGAGTACAACCTTACTTTTGATAATAATTACATTATTTAGGAGTTGTAAATCGGCAATGGTCAACTTTACCTGAGGGAGGAGAACCTTACTTTTGATAATAATTACATTATTTAGGAGTTGTATATCGGTAATGGTCAACTTTACCTGAGGGAGGAGAATTTTACTTTTGATAATAATTACATTATTTAGGAGTTGTAAATCGGCAATGGTCAACTTTACCTGAGGGAGGAAAACCTTACTTTTGATAATAATTACACTATTTAGGAGTTGTAAATCGACAATGGTCAACTTTACCTGAGGGAGGAGAACTTTACTTTTGATAATAATTACATCATTTAGGAGTTGTAAATCGGTAATGGTCAACTTTACATGAGGGAGGAGAACTTTACTTTTGATAATAATTACATTATTTAGGAGTTGTAAATCGGTAATGGTCAACTTTACCTGAGGGAGGAGAACCTTACTTTTGATAATAATTACATTATTTAGGAGTTGTAAATCGGCAATGGTCAACTTTACCTGAGGGAGGAGAACCTTACTTTTGATAATAATTACATTATTTAGGAGTTGTAAATCGGCAATGGTCAACTTTACCTGAGGGAGGAGAACCTTACTTTTGATAATAATTACATTATTTAGGAGTTGTAAATCGGTAATGGTCAACTTTACCTGAGGGAGGAGAACCTTACTTTTGATAATAATTACATTATTTAGGAGTTGTAAATCGGCAATGGTCAACTTTACCTGAGGGAGGAGAACCTTACTTTTGATAATAATTACATTATTTAAGAGTTGTAGATCGGCAATGGACAACTTTACCTGTGGAAAGAAGAACTTTACTTTTGATAATAATTACATTATTTAGGAGTTGTAATTCGACAATGGTCAACTTTACCTGAGGGAGGAGAACCTTACTTTTGATAATAATTACATTATTTAGGAGTTGTAAATCGGTAATGGTCAACTTTACCTGAGGGAGGAGAACTTTACTTTTGATAATAATTACATTATTTAGGAGTTGTAAATCGGTAATGGTCAACTTTACCTGAGGGAGGAGAACCTTACTTTTGATAATAATTACATTATTTAGGAGTTGTAAATCGGTAATGGTCAACTTTACCTGAGGGAGGAGAACTTTACTTTTGATAATAATTACATTATTTAGGAGTTGTAAATCGGCAATGGTCAACTTTACCTGAGGGAGCAGAACCTTACTTTTCATAATAATTACATTATTTAGGAGTTGTAAATCGGTAATGGTCAACTTTACCTGAGGGAGGAGAACCTTACTTTTGATAATAATTACATTATTTAGGAGTTGTAAATCGGCAATGGTCAACTTTACATGAGGGAGGAGAACCTTACTTTTGATAATAATTACATTATTTAGGAGTTGTATATCGGTAATGGTCAACTTTACCTGAGGGAGGAAAACCTTACTTTTGATAATAATTACACTATTTAGGAGTTGTAAATCGACAATGGTCAACTTTACCTGAGGGAGGAGAACTTTACTTTTGATAATAATTACATTATTTAGGAGTTGTAAATCGGTAATGGTCAACTTTACATGAGGGAGGAGAACTTTACTTTTGATAATAATTACATTATTTAGGAGTTGTAAATCGGTAATGGTCAACTTTACCTCAGGGAGGAGAACCTTACTTTTGATAATAATTACATTATTTAGGAGTTGTAAATCGGCAATGGTCAACTTTACCTGAGGGAGGAGAACCTTACTTTTGATAATAATTACATTATTTAGGAGTTGTAAATAGGTAATGGTCAACTTTACCTGAGGGAGGAGAACTTTACTTTTGATAATATTTACATTATTTAGGAGTTGTAAATCGGCAATGGTCAACTTTACCTGAGGGAGGAGAACTTTACTTTTGATAATAATTACATTATTTAGGAGTTGTAAATCGGCAATGGTCAACTTTACCTGAGGGAGGAGAACCTTACTTTTGATAATAATTACATTATTTAGGAGTTGTAAATCGGTAATGGTCAACTTTACCTGAGGGAGGAGAACCTTACTTTTGATAATAATTACATTATTTAGGAGTTGTAAATCGGTAATGGTCAACTTTACCTGAGGGAGGAGAACCTTACTTTTGATAATAATTACATTATTTAAGAGTTGTAAATCGGCAATGGACAACTTTACCTGAGGGAAGAAGAACTTTACTTTTGATAATAATTACATTATTTAGGAGTTGTAAATCGACAATGGTCAACTTTACCTGAGGGAGGAGAACCTTACTTTTGATAATAATTACATTATTTAGGAGTTGTAAATCGGTACTGGTCAAGTTTACCTGAGGGAGGAGAACTTTACTTTTGATAATAATTACATTATTTAGGAGTTGTAAATCGGTAATGGTCAACTTTACCTGAGGGAGGAGAACCTTACTTTTGATAATAATTACATTATTTAGGAGTTGTAAATCGGTAATGGTCAACTTTACCTGAGGGAGGAGAACTTTACTTTTGATAATAATTACATTATTTAGGAGTTGTAAATCGGCAATGGTCAACTTTACCTGAGGGAGCAGAACCTTACTTTTCATAATAATGACATTATTTAGGAGTTGTAAATCGGTAATGGTCAACTTTACCTGAGGGAGGAGAACCTTACTTTTGATAATAATTACATTATTTAGGAGTTGTAAATCGGCAATGGTCAACTTTACATGAGGGAGGAGAACCTTACTTTTGATAATAATTACATTATTTAGGAGTTGTAAATCGGCAATGGTCAACTTTACCTGAGGGAGGAGAACCTTACTTTTGATAATAATTACATTATTTAGGAGTTGTATATCGGTAATGGTCAACTTTACCTGAGGGAGGAGAACTTTACTTTTGATAATAATTACATTATTTAGGATTTGTAAATCGGTAATGGTCAACTTTACCTGAGGGAGGAGAACTTTACTTTTGATAATAATTACATTATTTAGGAGTTGTAAATCGGTAATGGTCAACTTTACCTGAGGGAGGAGAACTTTACTTTTGATAATAATTACATTATTTAGGAGTTGTAAATCGGTAATGGTCAACTTTACCTGAGGGAGAAGAACTTTACTTTTGATAATAATTACATTATTTAGGAGTTGTAAACTGGTAATGGTCAACTTTACCTGAGGGAGGAGAACTTTACTTTTGATAATAATTACATTATTTAGGAGTTGTAAATCGGCAATGGTCAACTTTACCTGAGGGAGGAGAACCTTACTTTTGATAATAATTACAGTATTTAAGAGTTGTAAATCGGCAATGGTCAACTTTACCTGAGGGAGGAGAACATTACTTTTGATAATAATTACATTATTTAGGAGTTGTAAATCGGCAATGGTCAACTTTACCTGAGGGAAGAAGAACTTTACTTTTGATAATAATTACATTATTTAGGAGTTGTAAATCGGCAATGGTCAACTTTACCTGAGGGATGAAAACCTTACTTTTGATAATAATTACATTATTTAGGAGGTGTAAATCGGCAATGGTCAACTTTACCTGAGGGAGGAGAACTTTACTTTTGATAATAATTACATTATTTAGGAGTTGTAAATCGGCAATGGTCAACTTTACCTGAGGGAGGAGAACCTTACTTTTGATAATAATTACATTATTTAGGAGTTGTAAATCGGTAATGGTCAACTTTACCTGAGGGAGGAGAACCTTACTTTTGATAATAATTACATTATTTAGGAGTTGTAAATCGGTAATGGTCAACTTTACCTGAGGGAGGAGAACTTTACTTTTGATAATAATTACATTATTTAGGAGTTGTAAATCGGCAATGGTCAACTTTACCTGAGGGAGGAGAACTTTACTTTTGATAATAATTACATTATTTAGGAGTTGTAAATCGGTAATGGTCAACTTTACCTGAGGGAGGAGAACCTTACTTTTGATAATAATTACATTATTTAGGAGTTGTAAATCGGTAATGGTCAAGTTTACCTGAGGGAGGAGAACCTTACTTTTGATAATAATTACATTATTTAGGAGTTGTAAATCGGCAATGGTCAACTTTACCTGAGGGAGGAGAACCTTACTTTTGATAATAATTACATTATTTAAGAGTTGTAAATCGGCAATGGTCAACTTTACATGAGGGAGAAGAACTTTACTTTTGATAATAATTACATTATTTAGGAGTTGTAAATCGGCAATGGTCAACTTTACCTGAGGGAGGAGAACCTTACTTTTGATAATAATTACATTATTTAGGAGTTGTAAATCGGTACTGGTCAAGTTTACCTGAGGGAGGAGAACTTTACTTTTGATAATAATTACATTATTTAGGAGTTGTAAATCGGCAATGGTCAACTTTACCTGAGGGAGGAGAACCTTACTTTTGATAATAATTACATTATTTAGGAGTTGTAAATCGGTAATGATCAAATTTACCTGAGGGAGGAGAACCTTACTTTTGATAATAATTACATTATTTAGGAGTTGTAAATCGGCAATGGTCAACTTTACATGAGGGAGGAGAACCTTACTTTTGATAATAATTACATTATTTAGGAGTTGTAAATCGGCAATGGTCAACTTTACCTGAGGGAAGAAGAACTTTACTTTTGATAATAATTACATTATTTAGGAGTTGTAAATCGGTAATGGTCAACTTTACCTGAGGGAGGAAAACCTTACTTTTGATAATAATTACATTATTTAGGAGTTGTAAATCGGCAATGGTCAACTTTACCTGAGGGAGGAGAACCTTACTTTTGATAATGATTACATTATTTAGGAGTTGTAAATCGGTAATGGTCAACTTTACCTGAGGGAGGAGAACCTTACTTTTGATAATAATTACATTATTTAGGAGTTGTAAATCGACAATGGTCAACTTTACCTGAGGGAGGAGAACCTTACTTTTGATAATAATTACATTATTTAAGAGTTGTAAATCGGCAATGGTCAACTTTACATGAGGGAGAAGAACTTTACTTTTGATAATAATTACATTATTTAGGAGTTGTAAATCGGCAATGGTCAACTTTACCTGAGGGAGGAGAACCTTACTTTTGATAATAATTACATTATTTAGGAGTTGTAAATCGGTACTGGTCAAGTTTAACTGAGGGAGGAGAACTTTACTTTTGATAATAATTACATTATTTAGGAGTTGTAAATCGGTAATGGTCAACTTTACCTGAGGGAGGAGAACTTTACTTTTGATAATAATTACATTATTTAGGAGTTGTAAATCGGCAATGGTCAACTTTACCTGAGGGAGGAGAACCTTACATTTGATAATAATTACATTATTTAGGAGTTGTAAATCGGTAATGGTCAACTTTACATGAGGGAGGAGAACCTTACTTTTGATAATAATTACATTATTTAGGAGTTGTAAATCGGCAATGGTCAACTTTACATGAGGGAGGAGAACCTTACTTTTGATAATAATTACATTATTTAGGAGTTGTAAATAGGCAATGGTCAACTTTACCTGAGGGAAGAAGAACTTTACTTTTGATAATAATTACATTATTTAGGAGTTGTAAATCGGTAATGGTCAACTTTACCTGAGGGAGGAAAACCTTACTTTTGATAATAATTACATTATTTAGGAGTTGTAAATCGGCAATGGTCAACTTTACCTGAGGGAGGAGAACCTTACTTTTGATAATAAATACATTATTTAGGAGTTGTAAATCGGTAATGGTCAACTTTACATGAGGGAGGAGAACTTTACTTTTGATAATAATTACATTATTTAGGAGTTGTAAATCGGCAATGGTCAACTTTACCTGAGGGAGGAGAACTTTACTTTTGATAATAATTACATTATTTAGGAGTTGTAAATCGGTAATGGTCAACTTTACCTGAGGGAGGAGAACCTTACTTTTGATAATAATTACATTATTTAGGAGTTGTAAATCGGTAATGGTCAACTTTACCTGAGGGAGGAGAACCTTACTTTTGATAATAATTACATTATTTAGGAGTTGTAAATCGGCAATGGTCAACTTTACCTGAGGGAGGAGAACCTTACTTTTGATAATAATTACATTATTTAAGAGTTGTAAATCGGCAATGGTCAACTTTACCTGAGGGAGGAAAACCTTACTTTTGATAATAATTACATTATTTAAGAGTTGTAAATCGGCAATGGTCAACTTTACATGAGGGAGAAGAACTTTACTTTTGATAATAATTACATTATTTAGGAGTTGTAAATCGGCAATGGTCAACTTTACCTGAGGGAGGAGAACCTTACTTTTGATAATAATTACATTATTTAGGAGTTGTAAATCGGTACTGGTCAAGTTTACCTGAGGGAGGAGAACTTTACTTTTGATAATAATTACATTATTTAGGAGTTGTAAATCGGTAATGGTCAACTTTACCTGAGGGAGGAGAACCTTACTTTTGATAATAATTACATTATTTAGGAGTTGTAAATCGGTAATGGTCAACTTTACATGAGGGAGGAGAACTTTACTTTTGATAATAATTACATTATTTAGGAGTTGTAAATCGGCAATGGTCAACTTTACCTGAGGGAGGAGAACCTTACATTTGATAATAATTACATTATTTAGGAGTTGTAAATCGGTAATGGTCAACTTTACCTGACGGAGGAGAACCTTACTTTTGATAATAATTACATTATTTAGGAGTTGTAAATCGGCAATGGTCAACTTTACATGAGGGAGGAGAACCTTACTTTTGATAATAATTACATTATTTAGGAGTTGTAAATCGGCAATGGTCAACTTTACCTGAGGGAAGAAGAACTTTACTTTTGATAATAATTACATTATTTAGGAGTTGTAAATCGGTAATGGTCAACTTTACCTGAGGGAGGAAAACCTTACTTTTGATAATAATTACATTATTTAGGAGTTGTAAATCGGCAATGGTCAACTTTACCTGAGGGAGGAGAACCTTACTTTTGATAATAATTACATTATTTAGGAGTTGTAAATCGGCAATGGTCAACTTTACATGAGGGAGGAGAACCTTACTTTTGATAATAATTACATTATTTAGGAGTTGTATATCGGTAATGGTCAACTTTACCTGAGGGAGGAGAATTTTACTTTTGATAATAATTACATTATTTAGGAGTTGTAAATCGGTAATGGTCAACTTTACCTGAGAGAGGAGAACTTTACTTTTGATAATAATTACATTATTTAGGAGTTGTAAATCGGCAATGGTCAACTTTACCTGAGGGAAGAAGAACTTTACTTTTGATAATAATTACATTATTTAGGAGTTGTAAATCGACAATGGTCAACTTTACCTGAGAGAGGAGAACCTTACTTTTGATAATAATTACTTTATTTAGGAGTTGTAAATCGGTAATGGTCAACTTTACCTGAGGGAGGAGAACTTTACTTTTGATAATAATTACATTATTTAGGAGTTGTAAATCGGTAATGGTCAACTTTACCTGAGGGAGGAGAACTTTACTTTTGATAATAATTACATTATTTAGGAGTTGTAAATCGGTAATGGTCAACTTTACCTGAGGGAGGAGAACTTTACTTTTGATAATAATTACACTATTTAGGAGTTGTAAATCGGCAATGGTCAACTTTACCTGAGGGAGGAGAACCTTACTTTTGATAATAATTACATTATTTAGGAGTTGTAAATCGGCAATGGTCAACTTTACCTGAGGGAGGAGAACTTTACTTTTGATAATAATTACATTATTTAGGAGTTGTAAATCGGCAATGGTCAACTTTACCTGAGGGAGGAAAACCTTACTTTTGATAATAATTACATTATTTAGGAGTTGTAAATCGGCAATGGTCAACTTTACTTGAGGGAGGAGAACCTTACTTTTGATAATAATTACATTATTTAGGAGTTGTAAATCGGTAATGGTCAACTTTACATGAGGGAGGAGAACTTTACTTTTGATAATAATTACATTATTTAGGAGTTGTAAATCGGCAATTGTCAACTTTACCTGAGGGAGGAGAACTTTACTTTTGATAATAATTACATTATTTAAGAGTTGTAAATCGGTAATGGTCAACTTTACCTGAGGGAGGAGAACCTTACTTTTGATAATAATTACATTATTTAGGAGTTGTAAATCGGCAATGGTCAAGTTTACCAGAGGGAGGAGAACTTTACTTTTGATAATAATTACATTATTTAGGAGTTGTAAATCGGTAATGGTCAACTTTACCTGAGGGAGGAGAACTTTACTTTTGATAATAATTACATTATTTAGGAGTTGTAAATCGGCAATGGTCAACTTTACCTGAGGGAGGAGAACCTTACTTTTGATAATAATTACATTATTTAGGAGTTGTAAATCGGTAATAGTCAACTTTACCTGAAGGAGGAGAACTTTACTTTTGATAATAATTACATTTTTTAGGAGCTGTAAATCGGCAATGGTCAACTTTACATGAGGGAGTACAACCTTACTTTTGATAATAATTACATTATTTAGGAGTTGTAAATCGGCAATGGTCAACTTTACCTGAGGGAGGAGAACCTTACTTTTGATAATAATTACATTATTTAGGAGTTGTATATCGGTAATGGTCAACTTTACCTGAGGGAGGAGAATTTTACTTTTGATAATAATTACATTATTTAGGAGTTGTAAATCGGTAATGGTCAACTTTACCTGAGAGAGGAGAACTTTACTTTTGATAATAATTACATTATTTAGGAGTTGTAAATCGGCAATGGTCAACTTTACCTGAGGGAAGAAGAACTTTACTTTTGATAATAATTACATTGTTTAGGAGTTGTAAATCGACAATGGTCAACTTTACCTGAGAGAGGAGAACCTTACTTTTGATAATAATTACAGTATTTAAGAGTTGTAAATCGGTAATGGTCAACTTTACCTGAGGGAGGAGAACCTTACTTTTGATAATAATTACATTATTTAGGAGTTGTAAATTGGTAATGGTCAACTTTACCTGAGGGAAGAGAACCTTACTTTTGATAATAATTACATTATTTAGGAGTTGTAAATCGGCAATGGTCAACTTTACCTGATGGAGGAGAACCTTACTTTTGATAATAATTACATTATTTAGGAGTTGTAAATCGGTAATAGTCAACTTTACCTGAAGGAGGAGAACCTTACTTTTGATAATAATTACATTATTTAGGAGTTGTAAATCGGCAATGGTCAACTTTACATGAGGGAGTACAACCTTACTTTTGATAATAATTACATTATTTAGGAGTTGTAAATCGGCAATGGTCAACTTTACCTGAGGGAGGAGAACCTTACTTTTGATAATAATTACATTATTTAGGAGTTGTAAATCGGTAATAGTCAACTTTACCTGAAGGAGGAGAACCTTACTTTTGATAATAATTACATTATTTAGGAGTTGTAAATCGGCAATGGTCAACTTTACATGAGGGAGTACAACCTTACTTTTGATAATAATTACATTATTTAGGAGTTGTAAATCGGCAATGGTCAACTTTACCTGAGGGAGGAGAACCTTACTTTTGATAATAATTACAGTATTTAAGAGTTGTAAATCGGCAATGGTCAACTTTACCTGAGGGAGGAGAACCTTACTTTTGATAATAATTACATTATTTAGGAGTTGTATATCGGTAATGGTCAACTTTACCTGAGGGAGGAGAATTTTACTTTTGATAATAATTACATTATTTAGGAGTTGTAAATCGGTAATGGTCAACTTTACCTGAGAGAGGAGAACTTGTCTTTTGATAATAATTATATTATTTAGGAGTTGTAAATCGGCAATGGTCAACTTTACCTGAGGGAAGAAGAACTTTACTTTTGATAATAATTACATTATTTAGGAGTTGTAAATCGACAATGGTCAACTTTACCTGAGAGAGGAGAACCTTACTTTTGATAATAATTACAGTATTTAAGAGTTGTAAATCGGTAATGGTCAACTTTACCTGAGGGAGGAGAACCTTACTTTTGATAATAATTACATTATTTAGGAGTTGTAAATCGGTAATGGTCAACTTTACCTGAGGGAGGAGAACTTTACTTTTGATAATAATTACATTATTTAGGAGTTGTAAATCGGCAATGGTCAACTTTACCTGAGGGAGGAGAACCTTACTTTTGATAATAATTACATTATTTAGGAGCTGTAAATCGGTAATAGTCAACTTTACCTGAAGGAGGAGAACCTTACTTTTGTTAATAATTACATTATCTAGGAGTTGTAAATCGGCAATGGTCAACTTTACATGAGGGAGTACAACCTTACTTTTGATAATAATTACATTATTTAGGAGTTGTAAATCGGCAATGGTCAACTTTACCTGAGGGAGGAGAACCTTACTTTTGATAATAATTACATTATTTAGGAGTTGTATATCGGTAATGGTCAACTTTACCTGAGGGAGGAGAATTTTACTTTTGATAATAATTACATTATTTAGGAGTTGTAAATCGGCAATGGTCAACTTTACCTGAGGGAGGAAAACCTTACTTTTGATAATAATTACACTATTTAGGAGTTGTAAATCGACAATGGTCAACTTTACCTGAGGGAGGAGAACTTTACTTTTGATAATAATTACATCATTTAGGAGTTGTAAATCGGTAATGGTCAACTTTACATGAGGGAGGAGAACTTTACTTTTGATAATAATTACATTATTTAGGAGTTGTAAATCGGTAATGGTCAACTTTACCTGAGGGAGGAGAACCTTACTTTTGATAATAATTACATTATTTAGGAGTTGTAAATCGGCAATGGTCAACTTTACCTGAGGGAGGAGAACCTTACTTTTGATAATAATTACATTATTTAGGAGTTGTAAATCGGCAATGGTCAACTTTACCTGAGGGAGGAGAACCTTACTTTTGATAATAATTACATTATTTAGGAGTTGTAAATCGGTAATGGTCAACTTTACCTGAGGGAGGAGAACCTTACTTTTGATAATAATTACATTATTTAGGAGTTGTAAATCGGCAATGGTCAACTTTACCTGAGGGAGGAGAACCTTACTTTTGATAATAATTACATTATTTAAGAGTTGTAGATCGGCAATGGACAACTTTACCTGTGGAAAGAAGAACTTTACTTTTGATAATAATTACATTATTTAGGAGTTGTAATTCGACAATGGTCAACTTTACCTGAGGGAGGAGAACCTTACTTTTGATAATAATTACATTATTTAGGAGTTGTAAATCGGTAATGGTCAACTTTACCTGAGGGAGGAGAACTTTACTTTTGATAATAATTACATTATTTAGGAGTTGTAAATCGGTAATGGTCAACTTTACCTGAGGGAGGAGAACCTTACTTTTGATAATAATTACATTATTTAGGAGTTGTAAATCGGTAATGGTCAACTTTACCTGAGGGAGGAGAACTTTACTTTTGATAATAATTACATTATTTAGGAGTTGTAAATCGGCAATGGTCAACTTTACCTGAGGGAGCAGAACCTTACTTTTCATAATAATTACATTATTTAGGAGTTGTAAATCGGTAATGGTCAACTTTACCTGAGGGAGGAGAACCTTACTTTTGATAATAATTACATTATTTAGGAGTTGTAAATCGGCAATGGTCAACTTTACATGAGGGAGGAGAACCTTACTTTTGATAATAATTACATTATTTAGGAGTTGTATATCGGTAATGGTCAACTTTACCTGAGGGAGGAAAACCTTACTTTTGATAATAATTACACTATTTAGGAGTTGTAAATCGACAATGGTCAACTTTACCTGAGGGAGGAGAACTTTACTTTTGATAATAATTACATTATTTAGGAGTTGTAAATCGGTAATGGTCAACTTTACATGAGGGAGGAGAACTTTACTTTTGATAATAATTACATTATTTAGGAGTTGTAAATCGGTAATGGTCAACTTTACCTCAGGGAGGAGAACCTTACTTTTGATAATAATTACATTATTTAGGAGTTGTAAATCGGCAATGGTCAACTTTACCTGAGGGAGGAGAACCTTACTTTTGATAATAATTACATTATTTAGGAGTTGTAAATAGGTAATGGTCAACTTTACCTGAGGGAGGAGAACTTTACTTTTGATAATATTTACATTATTTAGGAGTTGTAAATCGGCAATGGTCAACTTTACCTGAGGGAGGAGAACTTTACTTTTGATAATAATTACATTATTTAGGAGTTGTAAATCGGCAATGGTCAACTTTACCTGAGGGAGGAGAACCTTACTTTTGATAATAATTACATTATTTAGGAGTTGTAAATCGGTAATGGTCAACTTTACCTGAGGGAGGAGAACCTTACTTTTGATAATAATTACATTATTTAGGAGTTGTAAATCGGCAATGGTCAACTTTACCTGAGGGAGGAGAACCTTACTTTTGATAATAATTACATTATTTAAGAGTTGTAAATCGGCAATGGACAACTTTACCTGAGGGAAGAAGAACTTTACTTTTGATAATAATTACATTATTTAGGAGTTGTAAATCGACAATGGTCAACTTTACCTGAGGGAGGAGAACCTTACTTTTGATAATAATTACATTATTTAGGAGTTGTAAATCGGTACTGGTCAAGTTTACCTGAGGGAGGAGAACTTTACTTTTGATAATAATTACATTATTTAGGAGTTGTAAATCGGTAATGGTCAACTTTACCTGAGGGAGGAGAACCTTACTTTTGATAATAATTACATTATTTAGGAGTTGTAAATCGGTAATGGTCAACTTTACCTGAGGGAGGAGAACTTTACTTTTGATAATAATTACATTATTTAGGAGTTGTAAATCGGCAATGGTCAACTTTACCTGAGGGAGCAGAACCTTACTTTTCATAATAATGACATTATTTAGGAGTTGTAAATCGGTAATGGTCAACTTTACCTGAGGGAGGAGAACCTTACTTTTGATAATAATTACATTATTTAGGAGTTGTAAATCGGCAATGGTCAACTTTACATGAGGGAGGAGAACCTTACTTTTGATAATAATTACATTATTTAGGAGTTGTAAATCGGCAATGGTCAACTTTACCTGAGGGAGGAGAACCTTACTTTTGATAATAATTACATTATTTAGGAGTTGTATATCGGTAATGGTCAACTTTACCTGAGGGAGGAGAACTTTACTTTTGATAATAATTACATTATTTAGGATTTGTAAATCGGTAATGGTCAACTTTACCTGAGGGAGGAGAACTTTACTTTTGATAATAATTACATTATTTAGGAGTTGTAAATCGGTAATGGTCAACTTTACCTGAGGGAGGAGAACTTTACTTTTGATAATAATTACATTATTTAGGAGTTGTAAATCGGTAATGGTCAACTTTACCTGAGGGAGAAGAACTTTACTTTTGATAATAATTACATTATTTAGGAGTTGTAAACTGGTAATGGTCAACTTTACCTGAGGGAGGAGAACTTTACTTTTGATAATAATTACATTATTTAGGAGTTGTAAATCGGCAATGGTCAACTTTACCTGAGGGAGGAGAACTTTACTTTTGATAATAATTACAGTATTTAAGAGTTGTAAATCGGCAATGGTCAACTTTACCTGAGGGAGGAGAACATTACTTTTGATAATAATTACATTATTTAGGAGTTGTAAATCGGCAATGGTCAACTTTACCTGAGGGAAGAAGAACTTTACTTTTGATAATAATTACATTATTTAGGAGTTGTAAATCGGCAATGGTCAACTTTACCTGAGGGATGAAAACCTTACTTTTGATAATAATTACATTATTTAGGAGGTGTAAATCGGCAATGGTCAACTTTACCTGAGGGAGGAGAACTTTACTTTTGATAATAATTACATTATTTAGGAGTTGTAAATCGGCAATGGTCAACTTTACCTGAGGGAGGAGAACCTTACTTTTGATAATAATTACATTATTTAGGAGTTGTAAATCGGTAATGGTCAACTTTACCTGAGGGAGGAGAACCTTACTTTTGATAATAATTACATTATTTAGGAGTTGTAAATCGGTAATGGTCAACTTTACCTGAGGGAGGAGAACTTTACTTTTGATAATAATTACATTATTTAGGAGTTGTAAATCGGCAATGGTCAACTTTACCTGAGGGAGGAGAACCTTACTTTTGATAATAATTACATTATTTAGGAGTTGTAAATAGGTAATGGTCAACTTTACCTGAGGGAGGAGAACTTTACTTTTGATAATATTTACATTATTTAGGAGTTGTAAATCGGCAATGGTCAACTTTACCTGAGGGAGGAGAACTTTACTTTTGATAATAATTACATTATTTAGGAGTTGTAAATCGGCAATGGTCAACTTTACCTGAGGGAGGAGAACCTTACTTTTGATAATAATTACATTATTTAGGAGTTGTAAATCGGTAATGGTCAACTTTACCTGAGGGAGGAGAACCTTACTTTTGATAATAATTACATTATTTAGGAGTTGTAAATCGGCAATGGTCAACTTTACCTGAGGGAGGAGAACCTTACTTTTGATAATAATTACATTATTTAAGAGTTGTAAATCGGCAATGGACAACTTTACCTGAGGGAAGAAGAACTTTACTTTTGATAATAATTACATTATTTAGGAGTTGTAAATCGACAATGGTCAACTTTACCTGAGGGAGGAGAACCTTACTTTTGATAATAATTACATTATTTAGGAGTTGTAAATCGGTACTGGTCAAGTTTACCTGAGGGAGGAGAACTTTACTTTTGATAATAATTACATTATTTAGGAGTTGTAAATCGGTAATGGTCAACTTTACCTGAGGGAGGAGAACCTTACTTTTGATAATAATTACATTATTTAGGAGTTGTAAATCGGTAATGGTCAACTTTACCTGAGGGAGGAGAACTTTACTTTTGATAATAATTACATTATTTAGGAGTTGTAAATCGGCAATGGTCAACTTTACCTGAGGGAGCAGAACCTTACTTTTCATAATAATGACATTATTTAGGAGTTGTAAATCGGTAATGGTCAACTTTACCTGAGGGAGGAGAACCTTACTTTTGATAATAATTACATTATTTAGGAGTTGTAAATCGGCAATGGTCAACTTTACATGAGGGAGGAGAACCTTACTTTTGATAATAATTACATTATTTAGGAGTTGTAAATCGGCAATGGTCAACTTTACCTGAGGGAGGAGAACCTTACTTTTGATAATAATTACATTATTTAGGAGTTGTATATCGGTAATGGTCAACTTTACCTGAGGGAGGAGAACTTTACTTTTGATAATAATTACATTATTTAGGATTTGTAAATCGGTAATGGTCAACTTTACCTGAGGGAGGAGAACTTTACTTTTGATAATAATTACATTATTTAGGAGTTGTAAATCGGTAATGGTCAACTTTACCTGAGGGAGGAGAACTTTACTTTTGATAATAATTACATTATTTAGGAGTTGTAAATCGGTAATGGTCAACTTTACCTGAGGGAGAAGAACTTTACTTTTGATAATAATTACATTATTTAGGAGTTGTAAACTGGTAATGGTCAACTTTACCTGAGGGAGGAGAACCTTACTTTTGATAATAATTACATTATTTAGGAGTTGTAAATCGGCAATGGTCAACTTTACCTGAGGGAGGAGAACCTTACTTTTGATAATAATTACATTATTTAGGAGTTGTAAATCGGTAATGGTCAACTTTACCTGAGGGAGGAGAACCTTACTTTTGATAATAATTACATTATTTAGGAGTTGTAAATCGGCAATGGTCAACTTTACCTGAGGGAGGAGAACCTTACTTTTGATAATAATTACATTATTTAAGAGTTGTAGATCGGCAATGGACAACTTTACCTGTGGAAAGAAGAACTTTACTTTTGATAATAATTACATTATTTAGGAGTTGTAATTCGACAATGGTCAACTTTACCTGAGGGAGGAGAACCTTACTTTTGATAATAATTACATTATTTAGGAGTTGTAAATCGGTAATGGTCAACTTTACCTGAGGGAGGAGAACTTTACTTTTGATAATAATTACATTATTTAGGAGTTGTAAATCGGTAATGGTCAACTTTACCTGAGGGAGGAGAACCTTACTTTTGATAATAATTACATTATTTAGGAGTTGTAAATCGGTAATGGTCAACTTTACCTGAGGGAGGAGAACTTTACTTTTGATAATAATTACATTATTTAGGAGTTGTAAATCGGCAATGGTCAACTTTACCTGAGGGAGCAGAACCTTACTTTTCATAATAATTACATTATTTAGGAGTTGTAAATCGGTAATGGTCAACTTTACCTGAGGGAGGAGAACCTTACTTTTGATAATAATTACATTATTTAGGAGTTGTAAATCGGCAATGGTCAACTTTACATGAGGGAGGAGAACCTTACTTTTGATAATAATTACATTATTTAGGAGTTGTATATCGGTAATGGTCAACTTTACCTGAGGGAGGAAAACCTTACTTTTGATAATAATTACACTATTTAGGAGTTGTAAATCGACAATGGTCAACTTTACCTGAGGGAGGAGAACTTTACTTTTGATAATAATTACATTATTTAGGAGTTGTAAATCGGTAATGGTCAACTTTACATGAGGGAGGAGAACTTTACTTTTGATAATAATTACATTATTTAGGAGTTGTAAATCGGTAATGGTCAACTTTACCTCAGGGAGGAGAACCTTACTTTTGATAATAATTACATTATTTAGGAGTTGTAAATCGGCAATGGTCAACTTTACCTGAGGGAGGAGAACCTTACTTTTGATAATAATTACATTATTTAGGAGTTGTAAATAGGTAATGGTCAACTTTACCTGAGGGAGGAGAACTTTACTTTTGATAATATTTACATTATTTAGGAGTTGTAAATCGGCAATGGTCAACTTTACCTGAGGGAGGAGAACTTTACTTTTGATAATAATTACATTATTTAGGAGTTGTAAATCGGCAATGGTCAACTTTACCTGAGGGAGGAGAACCTTACTTTTGATAATAATTACATTATTTAGGAGTTGTAAATCGGTAATGGTCAACTTTACCTGAGGGAGGAGAACCTTACTTTTGATAATAATTACATTATTTAGGAGTTGTAAATCGGCAATGGTCAACTTTACCTGAGGGAGGAGAACCTTACTTTTGATAATAATTACATTATTTAAGAGTTGTAAATCGGCAATGGACAACTTTACCTGAGGGAAGAAGAACTTTACTTTTGATAATAATTACATTATTTAGGAGTTGTAAATCGACAATGGTCAACTTTACCTGAGGGAGGAGAACCTTACTTTTGATAATAATTACATTATTTAGGAGTTGTAAATCGGTACTGGTCAAGTTTACCTGAGGGAGGAGAACTTTACTTTTGATAATAATTACATTATTTAGGAGTTGTAAATCGGTAATGGTCAACTTTACCTGAGGGAGGAGAACCTTACTTTTGATAATAATTACATTATTTAGGAGTTGTAAATCGGTAATGGTCAACTTTACCTGAGGGAGGAGAACTTTACTTTTGATAATAATTACATTATTTAGGAGTTGTAAATCGGCAATGGTCAACTTTACCTGAGGGAGCAGAACCTTACTTTTCATAATAATGACATTATTTAGGAGTTGTAAATCGGTAATGGTCAACTTTACCTGAGGGAGGAGAACCTTACTTTTGATAATAATTACATTATTTAGGAGTTGTAAATCGGCAATGGTCAACTTTACATGAGGGAGGAGAACCTTACTTTTGATAATAATTACATTATTTAGGAGTTGTAAATCGGCAATGGTCAACTTTACCTGAGGGAGGAGAACCTTACTTTTGATAATAATTACATTATTTAGGAGTTGTATATCGGTAATGGTCAACTTTACCTGAGGGAGGAGAACTTTACTTTTGATAATAATTACATTATTTAGGATTTGTAAATCGGTAATGGTCAACTTTACCTGAGGGAGGAGAACTTTACTTTTGATAATAATTACATTATTTAGGAGTTGTAAATCGGTAATGGTCAACTTTACCTGAGGGAGGAGAACTTTACTTTTGATAATAATTACATTATTTAGGAGTTGTAAATCGGTAATGGTCAACTTTACCTGAGGGAGAAGAACTTTACTTTTGATAATAATTACATTATTTAGGAGTTGTAAACTGGTAATGGTCAACTTTACCTGAGGGAGGAGAACTTTACTTTTGATAATAATTACAGTATTTAAGAGTTGTAAATCGGCAATGGTCAACTTTACCTGAGGGAGGAGAACATTACTTTTGATAATAATTACATTATTTAGGAGTTGTAAATCGGCAATGGTCAACTTTACCTGAGGGAAGAAGAACTTTACTTTTGATAATAATTACATTATTTAGGAGTTGTAAATCGGCAATGGTCAACTTTACCTGAGGGATGAAAACCTTACTTTTGATAATAATTACATTATTTAGGAGGTGTAAATCGGCAATGGTCAACTTTACCTGAGGGAGGAGAACTTTACTTTTGATAATAATTACATTATTTAGGAGTTGTAAATCGGCAATGGTCAACTTTACCTGAGGGAGGAGAACCTTACTTTTGATAATAATTACATTATTTAGGAGTTGTAAATCGGTAATGGTCAACTTTACCTGAGGGAGGAGAACCTTACTTTTGATAATAATTACATTATTTAGGAGTTGTAAATCGGTAATGGTCAACTTTACCTGAGGGAGGAGAACTTTACTTTTGATAATAATTACATTATTTAGGAGTTGTAAATCGGCAATGGTCAACTTTACCTGAGGGAGGAGAACCTTACTTTTGATAATAATTACATTATTTAGGAGTTGTAAATAGGTAATGGTCAACTTTACCTGAGGGAGGAGAACTTTACTTTTGATAATATTTACATTATTTAGGAGTTGTAAATCGGCAATGGTCAACTTTACCTGAGGGAGGAGAACTTTACTTTTGATAATAATTACATTATTTAGGAGTTGTAAATCGGCAATGGTCAACTTTACCTGAGGGAGGAGAACCTTACTTTTGATAATAATTACATTATTTAGGAGTTGTAAATCGGTAATGGTCAACTTTACCTGAGGGAGGAGAACCTTACTTTTGATAATAATTACATTATTTAGGAGTTGTAAATCGGCAATGGTCAACTTTACCTGAGGGAGGAGAACCTTACTTTTGATAATAATTACATTATTTAAGAGTTGTAAATCGGCAATGGACAACTTTACCTGAGGGAAGAAGAACTTTACTTTTGATAATAATTACATTATTTAGGAGTTGTAAATCGACAATGGTCAACTTTACCTGAGGGAGGAGAACCTTACTTTTGATAATAATTACATTATTTAGGAGTTGTAAATCGGTACTGGTCAAGTTTACCTGAGGGAGGAGAACTTTACTTTTGATAATAATTACATTATTTAGGAGTTGTAAATCGGTAATGGTCAACTTTACCTGAGGGAGGAGAACCTTACTTTTGATAATAATTACATTATTTAGGAGTTGTAAATCGGTAATGGTCAACTTTACCTGAGGGAGGAGAACTTTACTTTTGATAATAATTACATTATTTAGGAGTTGTAAATCGGCAATGGTCAACTTTACCTGAGGGAGCAGAACCTTACTTTTCATAATAATGACATTATTTAGGAGTTGTAAATCGGTAATGGTCAACTTTACCTGAGGGAGGAGAACCTTACTTTTGATAATAATTACATTATTTAGGAGTTGTAAATCGGCAATGGTCAACTTTACATGAGGGAGGAGAACCTTACTTTTGATAATAATTACATTATTTAGGAGTTGTAAATCGGCAATGGTCAACTTTACCTGAGGGAGGAGAACCTTACTTTTGATAATAATTACATTATTTAGGAGTTGTATATCGGTAATGGTCAACTTTACCTGAGGGAGGAGAACTTTACTTTTGATAATAATTACATTATTTAGGATTTGTAAATCGGTAATGGTCAACTTTACCTGAGGGAGGAGAACTTTACTTTTGATAATAATTACATTATTTAGGAGTTGTAAATCGGTAATGGTCAACTTTACCTGAGGGAGGAGAACTTTACTTTTGATAATAATTACATTATTTAGGAGTTGTAAATCGGTAATGGTCAACTTTACCTGAGGGAGAAGAACTTTACTTTTGATAATAATTACATTATTTAGGAGTTGTAAACTGGTAATGGTCAACTTTACCTGAGGGAGGAGAACTTTACTTTTGATAATAATTACATTATTTAGGAGTTGTAAATCGGCAATGGTCAACTTTACCTGAGGGAGGAGAACTTTACTTTTGATAATAATTACAGTATTTAAGAGTTGTAAATCGGCAATGGTCAACTTTACCTGAGGGAGGAGAACATTACTTTTGATAATAATTACATTATTTAGGAGTTGTAAATCGGCAATGGTCAACTTTACCTGAGGGAAGAAGAACTTTACTTTTGATAATAATTACATTATTTAGGAGTTGTAAATCGGCAATGGTCAACTTTACCTGAGGGATGAAAACCTTACTTTTGATAATAATTACATTATTTAGGAGGTGTAAATCGGCAATGGTCAACTTTACCTGAGGGAGGAGAACTTTACTTTTGATAATAATTACATTATTTAGGAGTTGTAAATCGGCAATGGTCAACTTTACCTGAGGGAGGAGAACCTTACTTTTGATAATAATTACATTATTTAGGAGTTGTAAATCGGTAATGGTCAACTTTACCTGAGGGAGGAGAACCTTACTTTTGATAATAATTACATTATTTAGGAGTTGTAAATCGGTAATGGTCAACTTTACCTGAGGGAGGAGAACTTTACTTTTGATAATAATTACATTATTTAGGAGTTGTAAATCGGCAATGGTCAACTTTACCTGAGGGAGGAGAACTTTACTTTTGATAATAATTACATTATTTAGGAGTTGTAAATCGGTAATGGTCAACTTTACCTGAGGGAGGAGAACCTTACTTTTGATAATAATTACATTATTTAGGAGTTGTAAATCGGTAATGGTCAAGTTTACCTGAGGGAGGAGAACCTTACTTTTGATAATAATTACATTATTTAGGAGTTGTAAATCGGCAATGGTCAACTTTACCTGAGGGAGGAGAACCTTACTTTTGATAATAATTACATTATTTAAGAGTTGTAAATCGGCAATGGTCAACTTTACATGAGGGAGAAGAACTTTACTTTTGATAATAATTACATTATTTAGGAGTTGTAAATCGGCAATGGTCAACTTTACCTGAGGGAGGAGAACCTTACTTTTGATAATAATTACATTATTTAGGAGTTGTAAATCGGTACTGGTCAAGTTTACCTGAGGGAGGAGAACTTTACTTTTGATAATAATTACATTATTTAGGAGTTGTAAATCGGCAATGGTCAACTTTACCTGAGGGAGGAGAACCTTACTTTTGATAATAATTACATTATTTAGGAGTTGTAAATCGGTAATGATCAAATTTACCTGAGGGAGGAGAACCTTACTTTTGATAATAATTACATTATTTAGGAGTTGTAAATCGGCAATGGTCAACTTTACATGAGGGAGGAGAACCTTACTTTTGATAATAATTACATTATTTAGGAGTTGTAAATCGGCAATGGTCAACTTTACCTGAGGGAAGAAGAACTTTACTTTTGATAATAATTACATTATTTAGGAGTTGTAAATCGGTAATGGTCAACTTTACCTGAGGGAGGAAAACCTTACTTTTGATAATAATTACATTATTTAGGAGTTGTAAATCGGCAATGGTCAACTTTACCTGAGGGAGGAGAACCTTACTTTTGATAATGATTACATTATTTAGGAGTTGTAAATCGGTAATGGTCAACTTTACCTGAGGGAGGAGAACCTTACTTTTGATAATAATTACATTATTTAGGAGTTGTAAATCGACAATGGTCAACTTTACCTGAGGGAGGAGAACCTTACTTTTGATAATAATTACATTATTTAAGAGTTGTAAATCGGCAATGGTCAACTTTACATGAGGGAGAAGAACTTTACTTTTGATAATAATTACATTATTTAGGAGTTGTAAATCGGCAATGGTCAACTTTACCTGAGGGAGGAGAACCTTACTTTTGATAATAATTACATTATTTAGGAGTTGTAAATCGGTACTGGTCAAGTTTAACTGAGGGAGGAGAACTTTACTTTTGATAATAATTACATTATTTAGGAGTTGTAAATCGGTAATGGTCAACTTTACCTGAGGGAGGAGAACTTTACTTTTGATAATAATTACATTATTTAGGAGTTGTAAATCGGCAATGGTCAACTTTACCTGAGGGAGGAGAACCTTACATTTGATAATAATTACATTATTTAGGAGTTGTAAATCGGTAATGGTCAACTTTACCTGAGGGAGGAGAACCTTACTTTTGATAATAATTACATTATTTAGGAGTTGTAAATCGGCAATGGTCAACTTTACATGAGGGAGGAGAACCTTACTTTTGATAATAATTACATTATTTAGGAGTTGTAAATAGGCAATGGTCAACTTTACCTGAGGGAAGAAGAACTTTACTTTTGATAATAATTACATTATTTAGGAGTTGTAAATCGGTAATGGTCAACTTTACCTGAGGGAGGAAAACCTTACTTTTGATAATAATTACATTATTTAGGAGTTGTAAATCGGCAATGGTCAACTTTACCTGAGGGAGTAGAACCTTACTTTTGATAATAAATACATTATTTAGGAGTTGTAAATCGGTAATGGTCAACTTTACATGAGGGAGGAGAACTTTACTTTTGATAATAATTACATTATTTAGGAGTTGTAAATCGGCAATGGTCAACTTTACCTGAGGGAGGAGAACTTTACTTTTGATAATAATTACATTATTTAGGAGTTGTAAATCGGTAATGGTCAACTTTACCTGAGGGAGGAGAACCTTACTTTTGATAATAATTACATTATTTAGGAGTTGTAAATCGGTAATGGTCAACTTTACCTGAGGGAGGAGAACCTTACTTTTGATAATAATTACATTATTTAGGAGTTGTAAATCGGCAATGGTCAACTTTACCTGAGGGAGGAGAACCTTACTTTTGATAATAATTACATTATTTAGGAGTTGTAAATCGGTACTGGTCAAGTTTACCTGAGGGAGGAGAACTTTACTTTTGATAATAATTACATTATTTAGGAGTTGTAAATCGGCAATGGTCAACTTTACCTGAGGGAGGAGAACCTTACATTTGATAATAATTACATTATTTAGGAGTTGTAAATCGGTAATGGTCAACTTTACCTGACGGAGGAGAACCTTACTTTTGATAATAATTACATTATTTAGGAGTTGTAAATCGGCAATGGTCAACTTTACATGAGGGAGGAGAACCTTACTTTTGATAATAATTACATTATTTAGGAGTTGTAAATCGGCAATGGTCAACTTTACCTGAGGGAAGAAGAACTTTACTTTTGATAATAATTACATTATTTAGGAGTTGTAAATCGGTAATGGTCAACTTTACCTGAGGGAGGAAAACCTTACTTTTGATAATAATTACATTATTTAGGAGTTGTAAATCGGCAATGGTCAACTTTACCTGAGGGAGGAGAACCTTACTTTTGATAATAATTACATTATTTAGGAGTTGTAAATCGGTAATGGTCAACTTTACCTGAGGGAGGAGAACCTTACTTTTGATAATAATTACATTATTTAGGAGTTGTAAATCGGCAATGGTCAACTTTACCTGAGGGAGGAGAACCTTACTTTTGATAATAATTACATTATTTAAGAGTTGTAAATCGGCAATGGTCAACTTTACATGAGGGAGAAGAACCTTACTTTTGATAATAATTACATTATTTAGGAGTTGTAAATCGGCAATGGTCAACTTTACCTGAGGGAGGAGAACCTTACTTTTGATAATAATTACATTATTTAAGAGTTGTAAATCGGCAATGGTCAACTTTACCTGAGGGAGGAGAACCTTACTTTTGATAATAATTACATTATTTAAGAGTTGTAAATCGGCAATGGTCAACTTTACATGAGGGAGAAGAACTTTACTTTTGATAATAATTACATTATTTAGGAGTTGTAAATCGGCAATGGTCAACTTTACCTGAGGGAGGAGAACCTTACTTTTGATAATAATTACATTATTTAGGAGTTGTAAATCGGTACTGGTCAAGTTTAACTGAGGAAGGAGAACTTTACTTTTGATAATAATTACATTATTTAGGAGTTGTAAATCGGTAATGGTCAACTTTACCTGAGGGAGGAGAACTTTACTTTTGATAATAATTACATTATTTAGGAGTTGTAAATCGGCAATGGTCAACTTTACCTGAGGGAGGAGAACCTTACATTTGATAATAATTACATTATTTAGGAGTTGTAAATCGGTAATGGTCAACTTTACCTGAGGGAGGAGAACCTTACTTTTGATAATAATTACATTATTTAGGAGTTGTAAATCGGCAATGGTCAACTTTACATGAGGGAGGAGAACCTTACTTTTGATAATAATTACATTATTTAGGAGTTGTAAATAGGCAATGGTCAACTTTACCTGAGGGAAGAAGAACTTTACTTTTGATAATAATTACATTATTTAGGAGTTGTAAATCGGTAATGGTCAACTTTACCTGAGGGAGGAAAACCTTACTTTTGATAATAATTACATTATTTAGGAGTTGTAAATCGGCAATGGTCAACTTTACCTGAGGGAGGAGAACCTTACTTTTGATAATAAATACATTATTTAGGAGTTGTAAATCGGTAATGGTCAACTTTACATGAGGGAGGAGAACTTTACTTTTGATAATAATTACATTATTTAGGAGTTGTAAATCGGCAATGGTCAACTTTACCTGAGGGAGGAGAACTTTACTTTTGATAATAATTACATTATTTAGGAGTTGTAAATCGGTAATGGTCAACTTTACCTGAGGGAGGAGAACCTTACTTTTGATAATAATTACATTATTTAGGAGTTGTAAATCGGTAATGGTCAACTTTACCTGAGGGAGGAGAACCTTACTTTTGATAATAATTACATTATTTAGGAGTTGTAAATCGGCAATGGTCAACTTTACCTGAGGGAGGAGAACCTTACTTTTGATAATAATTACATTATTTAAGAGTTGTAAATCGGCAATGGTCAACTTTACCTGAGGGAGGAAAACCTTACTTTTGATAATAATTACATTATTTAAGAGTTGTAAATCGGCAATGGTCAACTTTACATGAGGGAGAAGAACTTTACTTTTGATAATAATTACATTATTTAGGAGTTGTAAATCGGCAATGGTCAACTTTACCTGAGGGAGGAGAACCTTACTTTTGATAATAATTACATTATTTAGGAGTTGTAAATCGGTACTGGTCAAGTTTACCTGAGGGAGGAGAACTTTACTTTTGATAATAATTACATTATTTAGGAGTTGTAAATCGGTAATGGTCAACTTTACCTGAGGGAGGAGAACCTTACTTTTGATAATAATTACATTATTTAGGAGTTGTAAATCGGTAATGGTCAACTTTACATGAGGGAGGAGAACTTTACTTTTGATAATAATTACATTATTTAGGAGTTGTAAATCGGCAATGGTCAACTTTACCTGAGGGAGGAGAACCTTACATTTGATAATAATTACATTATTTAGGAGTTGTAAATCGGTAATGGTCAACTTTACCTGACGGAGGAGAACCTTACTTTTGATAATAATTACATTATTTAGGAGTTGTAAATCGGCAATGGTCAACTTTACATGAGGGAGGAGAACCTTACTTTTGATAATAATTACATTATTTAGGAGTTGTAAATCGGCAATGGTCAACTTTACCTGAGGGAAGAAGAACTTTACTTTTGATAATAATTACATTATTTAGGAGTTGTAAATCGGTAATGGTCAACTTTACCTGAGGGAGGAAAACCTTACTTTTGATAATAATTACATTATTTAGGAGTTGTAAATCGGCAATGGTCAACTTTACCTGAGGGAGGAGAACCTTACTTTTGATAATAATTACATTATTTAGGAGTTGTAAATCGGTAATGGTCAACTTTACCTGAGGGAGGAGAACCTTACTTTTGATAATAATTACATTATTTAGGAGTTGTAAATCGGCAATGGTCAACTTTACCTGAGGGAGGAGAACCTTACTTTTGATAATAATTACATTATTTAAGAGTTGTAAATCGGCAATGGTCAACTTTACATGAGGGAGAAGAACTTTACTTTTGATAATAATTACATTATTTAGGAGTTGTAAATCGGCAATGGTCAACTTTACCTGAGGGAGGAGAACCTTACTTTTGATAATAATTACATTATTTAAGAGTTGTAAATCGGCAATGGTCAACTTTACCTGAGGGAGGAGAACCTTACTTTTGATAATAATTACATTATTTAAGAGTTGTAAATCGGCAATGGTCAACTTTACATGAGGGAGAAGAACTTTACTTTTGATAATAATTACATTATTTAGGAGTTGTAAATCGGCAATGGTCAACTTTACCTGAGGGAGGAGAACCTTACTTTTGATAATAATTACATTATTTAGGAGTTGTAAATCGGTACTGGTCAAGTTTAACTGAGGAAGGAGAACTTTACTTTTGATAATAATTACATTATTTAGGAGTTGTAAATCGGTAATGGTCAACTTTACCTGAGGGAGGAGAACCTTACTTTTGATAATAATTACATTATTTAGGAGTTGTAAATCGGTAATGGTCAACTTTACATGAGGGAGGAGAACTTTACTTTTGATAATAATTACATTATTTAGGAGTTGTAAATCGGCAATGGTCAACTTTACCTGAGGGAGGAGAACCTTACATTTGATAATAATTACATTATTTAGGAGTTGTAAATCGGTAATGGTCAACTTTACCTGAGGGAGGAGAACCTTACTTTTGATAATAATTACATTATTTAGGAGTTGTAAATCGGCAATGGTCAACTTTACATGAGGGAGGAGAACCTTACTTTTGATAATAATTACATTATTTAGGAGTTGTAAATCGGCAATGGTCAACTTTACCTGAGGGAAGAAGAACTTTACTTTTGATAATAATTACATTATTTAGGAGTTGTAAATCGGTAATGGTCAACTTTACCTGAGGGAGGAAAACCTTACTTTTGATAATAATTACATTATTTAGGAGTTGTAAATTGGTAATGGTCAACTTTACCTGAGGGAGGAGAACCTTACTTTTGATAATAATTACATTATTTAGGAGTTGTAAATCGGTAATGGTCAACTTTACATGAGGGAGGAGAACTTTACTTTTGATAATAATTACATTATTTAGGAGTTGTAAATCGGCAATGGTCAACTTTACCTGAGGGAGCAGAACCTTACTTTTCATAATAATTACATTATTTAGGAGTTGTAAATCGGTAATGGTCAACTTTACCTGAGGGAGGAGAACCTTACTTTTGATAATAATTACATTATTTAGGAGTTGTAAATCGGCAATGGTCAACTTTACATGAGGGAGGAGAACCTTACTTTTGATAATAATTACATTATTTAGGAGTTGTATATCGGTAATGGTCAACTTTACCTGAGGGAGGAAAACCTTACTTTTGATAATAATTACACTATTTAGGAGTTGTAAATCGACAATGGTCAACTTTACCTGAGGGAGGAGAACTTTACTTTTGATAATAATTACATTATTTAGGAGTTGTAAATCGGTAATGGTCAACTTTACATGAGGGAGGAGAACTTTACTTTTGATAATAATTACATTATTTAGGAGTTGTAAATCGGTAATGGTCAACTTTACCTCAGGGAGGAGAACCTTACTTTTGATAATAATTACATTATTTAGGAGTTGTAAATCGGCAATGGTCAACTTTACCTGAGGGAGGAGAACCTTACTTTTGATAATAATTACATTATTTAGGAGTTGTAAATAGGTAATGGTCAACTTTACCTGAGGGAGGAGAACTTTACTTTTGATAATATTTACATTATTTAGGAGTTGTAAATCGGCAATGGTCAACTTTACCTGAGGGAGGAGAACTTTACTTTTGATAATAATTACATTATTTAGGAGTTGTAAATCGGCAATGGTCAACTTTACCTGAGGGAGGAGAACCTTACTTTTGATAATAATTACATTATTTAGGAGTTGTAAATCGGCAATGGTCAACTTTACCTGAGGGAGGAGAACCTTACTTTTGATAATAATTACATTATTTAAGAGTTGTAAATCGGCAATGGACAACTTTACCTGAGGGAATAAGAACTTTACTTTTGATAATAATTACATTATTTAGGAGTTGTAAATCGACAATGGTCAACTTTACCTGAGGGAGGAGAACCTTACTTTTGATAATAATTACATTATTTAGGAGTTGTAAATCGGTACTGGTCAAGTTTACCTGAGGGAGGAGAACTTTACTTTTGATAATAATTACATTATTTAGGAGTTGTAAATCGGTAATGGTCAACTTTACCTGAGGGAGGAGAACCTTACTTTTGATAATAATTACATTATTTAGGAGTTGTAAATCGGTAATGGTCAACTTTACCTGAGGGAGGAGAACTTTACTTTTGATAATAATTACATTATTTAGGAGTTGTAAATCGGCAATGGTCAACTTTACCTGAGGGAGCAGAACCTTACTTTTCATAATAATGACATTATTTAGGAGTTGTAAATCGGTAATGGTCAACTTTACCTGAGGGAGGAGAACCTTACTTTTGATAATAATTACATTATTTAGGAGTTGTAAATCGGCAATGGTCAACTTTACATGAGGGAGGAGAACCTTACTTTTGATAATAATTACATTATTTAGGAGTTGTAAATCGGCAATGGTCAACTTTACCTGAGGGAGGAGAACCTTACTTTTGATAATAATTACATTATTTAGGAGTTGTATATCGGTAATGGTCAACTTTACCTGAGGGAGGAGAACTTTACTTTTGATAATAATTACATTATTTAGGATTTGTAAATCGGTAATGGTCAACTTTACCTGAGGGAGGAGAACTTTACTTTTGATAATAATTACATTATTTAGGAGTTGTAAATCGGTAATGGTCAACTTTACCTGAGGGAGGAGAACTTTACTTTTGATAATAATTACATTATTTAGGAGTTGTAAATCGGTAATGGTCAACTTTACCTGAGGGAGAAGAACCTTACTTTTGATAATAATTACATTATTTAGGAGTTGTAAACTGGTAATGGTCAACTTTACCTGAGGGAGGAGAACTTTACTTTTGATAATAATTACATTATTTAGGAGTTGTAAATCGGCAATGGTCAACTTTACCTGAGGGAGGAGAACCTTACTTTTGATAATAATTACAGTATTTAAGAGTTGTAAATCGGCAATGGTCAACTTTACCTGAGGGAGGAGAACATTACTTTTGATAATAATTACATTATTTAGGAGTTGTAAATCGGCAATGGTCAACTTTACCTGAGGGAAGAAGAACTTTACTTTTGATAATAATTACATTATTTAGGAGTTGTAAATCGGCAATGGTCAACTTTACCTGAGGGATGAAAACCTTACTTTTGATAATAATTACATTATTTAGGAGGTGTAAATCGGCAATGGTCAACTTTACCTGAGGGAGGAGAACTTTACTTTTGATAATAATTACATTATTTAGGAGTTGTAAATCGGCAATGGTCAACTTTACCTGAGGGAGGAGAACCTTACTTTTGATAATAATTACATTATTTAGGAGTTGTAAATCGGTAATGGTCAACTTTACCTGAGGGAGGAGAACCTTACTTTTGATAATAATTACATTATTTAGGAGTTGTAAATCGGTAATGGTCAACTTTACCTGAGGGAGGAGAACTTTACTTTTGATAATAATTACATTATTTAGGAGTTGTAAATCGGCAATGGTCAACTTTACCTGAGGGAGGAGAACTTTACTTTTGATAATAATTACATTATTTAGGAGTTGTAAATCGGTAATGGTCAACTTTACCTGAGGGAGGAGAACCTTACTTTTGATAATAATTACATTATTTAGGAGTTGTAAATCGGTACTGGTCAAGTTTAACTGAGGAAGGAGAACTTTACTTTTGATAATAATTACATTATTTAGGAGTTGTAAATCGGTAATGGTCAACTTTACCTGAGGGAGGAGAACCTTACTTTTGATAATAATTACATTATTTAGGAGTTGTAAATCGGTAATGGTCAACTTTACATGAGGGAGGAGAACTTTACTTTTGATAATAATTACATTATTTAGGAGTTGTAAATCGGCAATGGTCAACTTTACCTGAGGGAGGAGAACCTTACATTTGATAATAATTACATTATTTAGGAGTTGTAAATCGGTAATGGTCAACTTTACCTGAGGGAGGAGAACCTTACTTTTGATAATAATTACATTATTTAGGAGTTGTAAATCGGCAATGGTCAACTTTACATGAGGGAGGAGAACCTTACTTTTGATAATAATTACATTATTTAGGAGTTGTAAATCGGCAATGGTCAACTTTACCTGAGGGAAGAAGAACTTTACTTTTGATAATAATTACATTATTTAGGAGTTGTAAATCGGTAATGGTCAACTTTACCTGAGGGAGGAAAACCTTACTTTTGATAATAATTACATTATTTAGGAGTTGTAAATTGGTAATGGTCAACTTTACCTGAGGGAGGAGAACCTTACTTTTGATAATAATTACATTATTTAGGAGTTGTAAATCGGTAATGGTCAACTTTACATGAGGGAGGAGAACTTTACTTTTGATAATAATTACATTATTTAGGAGTTGTAAATCGGCAATGGTCAACTTTACCTGAGGGAGCAGAACCTTACTTTTCATAATAATTACATTATTTAGGAGTTGTAAATCGGTAATGGTCAACTTTACCTGAGGGAGGAGAACCTTACTTTTGATAATAATTACATTATTTAGGAGTTGTAAATCGGCAATGGTCAACTTTACATGAGGGAGGAGAACCTTACTTTTTAATAATAATTACATTATTTAGGAGTTGTATATCGGTAATGGTCAACTTTACCTGAGGGAGGAAAACCTTACTTTTGATAATAATTACACTATTTAGGAGTTGTAAATCGACAATGGTCAACTTTACCTGAGGGAGGAGAACTTTACTTTTGATAATAATTACATTATTTAGGAGTTGTAAATCGGTAATGGTCAACTTTACATGAGGGAGGAGAACTTTACTTTTGATAATAATTACATTATTTAGGAGTTGTAAATCGGTAATGGTCAACTTTACCTCAGGGAGGAGAACCTTACTTTTGATAATAATTACATTATTTAGGAGTTGTAAATCGGCAATGGTCAACTTTACCTGAGGGAGGAGAACCTTACTTTTGATAATAATTACATTATTTAGGAGTTGTAAATAGGTAATGGTCAACTTTACCTGAGGGAGGAGAACTTTACTTTTGATAATATTTACATTATTTAGGAGTTGTAAATCGGCAATGGTCAACTTTACCTGAGGGAGGAGAACTTTACTTTTGATAATAATTACATTATTTAGGAGTTGTAAATCGGCAATGGTCAACTTTACCTGAGGGAGGAGAACCTTACTTTTGATAATAATTACATTATTTAGGAGTTGTAAATCGGTAATGGTCAACTTTACCTGAGGGAGGAGAACCTTACTTTTGATAATAATTACATTATTTAGGAGTTGTAAATCGGCAATGGTCAACTTTACCTGAGGGAGGAGAACCTTACTTTTGATAATAATTACATTATTTAAGAGTTGTAAATCGGCAATGGACAACTTTACCTGAGGGAATAAGAACTTTACTTTTGATAATAATTACATTATTTAGGAGTTGTAAATCGACAATGGTCAACTTTACCTGAGGGAGGAGAACCTTACTTTTGATAATAATTACATTATTTAGGAGTTGTAAATCGGTACTGGTCAAGTTTACCTGAGGGAGGAGAACTTTACTTTTGATAATAATTACATTATTTAGGAGTTGTAAATCGGTAATGGTCAACTTTACCTGAGGGAGGAGAACCTTACTTTTGATAATAATTACATTATTTAGGAGTTGTAAATCGGTAATGGTCAACTTTACCTGAGGGAGGAGAACTTTACTTTTGATAATAATTACATTATTTAGGAGTTGTAAATCGGCAATGGTCAACTTTACCTGAGGGAGCAGAACCTTACTTTTCATAATAATGACATTATTTAGGAGTTGTAAATCGGTAATGGTCAACTTTACCTGAGGGAGGAGAACCTTACTTTTGATAATAATTACATTATTTAGGAGTTGTAAATCGGCAATGGTCAACTTTACATGAGGGAGGAGAACCTTACTTTTGATAATAATTACATTATTTAGGAGTTGTAAATCGGCAATGGTCAACTTTACCTGAGGGAGGAGAACCTTACTTTTGATAATAATTACATTATTTAGGAGTTGTATATCGGTAATGGTCAACTTTACCTGAGGGAGGAGAACTTTACTTTTGATAATAATTACATTATTTAGGATTTGTAAATCGGTAATGGTCAACTTTACCTGAGGGAGGAGAACTTTACTTTTGATAATAATTACATTATTTAGGAGTTGTAAATCGGTAATGGTCAACTTTACCTGAGGGAGGAGAACTTTACTTTTGATAATAATTACATTATTTAGGAGTTGTAAATCGGTAATGGTCAACTTTACCTGAGGGAGAAGAACCTTACTTTTGATAATAATTACATTATTTAGGAGTTGTAAACTGGTAATGGTCAACTTTACCTGAGGGAGGAGAACTTTACTTTTGATAATAATTACATTATTTAGGAGTTGTAAATCGGCAATGGTCAACTTTACCTGAGGGAGGAGAACCTTACTTTTGATAATAATTACAGTATTTAAGAGTTGTAAATCGGCAATGGTCAACTTTACCTGAGGGAGGAGAACATTACTTTTGATAATAATTACATTATTTAGGAGTTGTAAATCGGCAATGGTCAACTTTACCTGAGGGAAGAAGAACTTTACTTTTGATAATAATTACATTATTTAGGAGTTGTAAATCGGCAATGGTCAACTTTACCTGAGGGATGAAAACCTTACTTTTGATAATAATTACATTATTTAGGAGGTGTAAATCGGCAATGGTCAACTTTACCTGAGGGAGGAGAACTTTACTTTTGATAATAATTACATTATTTAGGAGTTGTAAATCGGCAATGGTCAACTTTACCTGAGGGAGGAGAACCTTACTTTTGATAATAATTACATTATTTAGGAGTTGTAAATCGGTAATGGTCAACTTTACCTGAGGGAGGAGAACCTTACTTTTGATAATAATTACATTATTTAGGAGTTGTAAATCGGTAATGGTCAACTTTACCTGAGGGAGGAGAACTTTACTTTTGATAATAATTACATTATTTAGGAGTTGTAAATCGGCAATGGTCAACTTTACCTGAGGGAGGAGAACTTTACTTTTGATAATAATTACATTATTTAGGAGTTGTAAATCGGTAATGGTCAACTTTACCTGAGGGAGGAGAACCTTACTTTTGATAATAATTACATTATTTAGGAGTTGTAAATCGGCAATGGTCAAGTTTACCTGAGGGAGGAGAACCTTACTTTTGATAATAATTACATTATTTAGGAGTTGTAAATCGGCAATGGTCAACTTTACCTGAGGGAGGAGAACCTTACTTTTGATAATAATTACATTATTTAAGAGTTGTAAATCGGCAATGGTCAACTTTACATGAGGGAGAAGAACTTTACTTTTGATAATAATTACATTATTTAGGAGTTGTAAATCGGCAATGGTCAACTTTACCTGAGGGAGGAGAACCTTACTTTTGATAATAATTACATTATTTAGGAGTTGTAAATCGGTACTGGTCAAGTTTACCTGAGGGAGGAGAACTTTACTTTTGATAATAATTACATTATTTAGGAGTTGTAAATCGGCAATGGTCAACTTTACCTGAGGGAGGAGAACCTTACTTTTGATAATAATTACATTATTTAGGAGTTGTAAATCGGCAATGGTCAACTTTACATGAGGGAGGAGAACCTTACTTTTGATAATAATTACATTATTTAGGAGTTGTAAATCGACAATGGTCAACTTTACCTGAGGGAAGAAGAACTTTACTTTTGATAATAATTACATTATTTAGGAGTTGTAAATCGGTAATGGTCAACTTTACCTGAGGGAGGAAAACCTTACTTTTGATAATAATTACATTATTTAGGAGTTGTAAATCGGCAATGGTCAACTTTACCTGAGGGAGGAGAACCTTACTTTTGATAATAATTACATTATTTAGGAGTTGTAAATCGGTAATGGTCAACTTTACCTGAGGGAGGAGAACCTTACTTTTGATAATAATTACATTATTTAGGAGTTGTAAATCGGCAATGGTCAACTTTACCTGAGGGAGGAGAACCTTACTTTTGATAATAATTACATTATTTAGGAGTTGTAAATCGGTAATGGTCAACTTTACCTGAGGGAGGAGAACCTTACTTTTGATAATAATTACATTATTTAGGAGTTGTAAATCGGCAATGGTCAACTTTACCTGAGGGAGGAGAACCTTACTTTTGATAATAATTACATTATTTAAGAGTTGTAAATCGGCAATGGTCAACTTTACATGAGGGAGAAGAACTTTACTTTTGATAATAATTACATTATTTAGGAGTTGTAAATCGGCAATGGTCAACTTTACCTGAGGGAGGAGAACCTTACTTTTGATAATAATTACATTATTTAGGAGTTGTAAATCGGTACTGGTCAAGTTTAACTGAGGGAGGAGAACCTTACATTTGATAATAATTACATTATTTAGGAGTTGTAAATCGGTAATGGTCAACTTTACCTGAGGGAGGAGAACCTTACTTTTGATAATAATTACATTATTTAGGAGTTGTAAATCGGCAATGGTCAACTTTACATGAGGGAGGAGAACCTTACTTTTGATAATAATTACATTATTTAGGAGTTGTAAATAGGCAATGGTCAACTTTACCTGAGGGAAGAAGAACTTTACTTTTGATAATAATTACATTATTTAGGAGTTGTAAATCGGTAATGGTCAACTTTACCTGAGGGAGGAAAACCTTACTTTTGATAATAATTACATTATTTAGGAGTTGTAAATCGGCAATGGTCAACTTTACCTGAGGGAGGAGAACCTTACTTTTGATAATAAATACATTATTTAGGAGTTGTAAATCGGTAATGGTCAACTTTACATGAGGGAGGAGAACTTTACTTTTGATAATAATTACATTATTTAGGAGTTGTAAATCGGCAATGGTCAACTTTACCTGAGGGAGGAGAACTTTTCTTTTGATAATAATTACATTATTTAGGAGTTGTAAATCGGTAATGGTCAACTTTACCTGAGGGAGGAGAACCTTACTTTTGATAATAATTACATTATTTAGGAGTTGTAAATCGGTAATGGTCAACTTTACCTGAGGGAGGAGAACCTTACTTTTGATAATAATTACATTATTTAGGAGTTGTAAATCGGCAATGGTCAACTTTACCTGAGGGAGGAGAACCTTACTTTTGATAATAATTACATTATTTAAGAGTTGTAAATCGGCAATGGTCAACTTTACCTGAGGGAGGAAAACCTTACTTTTGATAATAATTACATTATTTAAGAGTTGTAAATCGGCAATGGTCAACTTTACATGAGGGAGAAGAACTTTACTTTTGATAATAATTACATTATTTAGGAGTTGTAAATCGGCAATGGTCAACTTTACCTGAGGGAGGAGAACCTTACTTTTGATAATAATTACATTATTTAGGAGTTGTAAATCGGTACTGGTCAAGTTTACCTGAGGGAGGAGAACTTTACTTTTGATAATAATTACATTATTTAGGAGTTGTAAATCGGTAATGGTCAACTTTACCTGAGGGAGGAGAACCTTACTTTTGATAATAATTACATTATTTAGGAGTTGTAAATCGGTAATGGTCAACTTTACATGAGGGAGGAGAACTTTACTTTTGATAATAATTACATTATTTAGGAGTTGTAAATCGGCAATGGTCAACTTTACCTGAGGGAGGAGAACCTTACATTTGATAATAATTACATTATTTAGGAGTTGTAAATCGGTAATGGTCAACTTTACCTGACGGAGGAGAACCTTACTTTTGATAATAATTACATTATTTAGGAGTTGTAAATCGGCAATGGTCAACTTTACATGAGGGAGGAGAACCTTACTTTTGATAATAATTACATTATTTAGGAGTTGTAAATCGGCAATGGTCAACTTTACCTGAGGGAAGAAGAACTTTACTTTTGATAATAATTACATTATTTAGGAGTTGTAAATCGGTAATGGTCAACTTTACCTGAGGGAGGAAAACCTTACTTTTGATAATAATTACATTATTTAGGAGTTGTAAATCGGCAATGGTCAACTTTACCTGAGGGAGGAGAACCTTACTTTTGATAATAATTACATTATTTAGGAGTTGTAAATCGGTAATGGTCAACTTTACCTGAGGGAGGAGAACCTTACTTTTGATAATAATTACATTATTTAGGAGTTGTAAATCGGCAATGGTCAACTTTACCTGAGGGAGGAGAACCTTACTTTTGATAATAATTACATTATTTAAGAGTTGTAAATCGGCAATGGTCAACTTTACATGAGGGAGAAGAACTTTACTTTTGATAATAATTACATTATTTAGGAGTTGTAAATCGGCAATGGTCAACTTTACCTGAGGGAGGAGAACCTTACTTTTGATAATAATTACATTATTTAAGAGTTGTAAATCGGCAATGGTCAACTTTACCTGAGGGAGGAGAACCTTACTTTTGATAATAATTACATTATTTAGGAGTTGTAAATCGGCAATGGTCAACTTTACATGAGGGAGAAGAACTTTACTTTTGATAATAATTACATTATTTAGGAGTTGTAAATCGGCAATGGTCAACTTTACCTGAGGGAGGAGAACCTTACTTTTGATAATAATTACATTATTTAGGAGTTGTAAATCGGTACTGGTCAAGTTTAACTGAGGAAGGAGAACTTTACTTTTGATAATAATTACATTATTTAGGAGTTGTAAATCGGTAATGGTCAACTTTACCTGAGGGAGGAGAACCTTACTTTTGATAATAATTACATTATTTAGGAGTTGTAAATCGGTAATGGTCAACTTTACATGAGGGAGGAGAACTTTACTTTTGATAATAATTACATTATTTAGGAGTTGTAAATCGGCAATGGTCAACTTTACCTGAGGGAGGAGAACCTTACATTTGATAATAATTACATTATTTAGGAGTTGTAAATCGGTAATGGTCAACTTTACCTGAGGGAGGAGAACCTTACTTTTGATAATAATTACATTATTTAGGAGTTGTAAATCGGCAATGGTCAACTTTACATGAGGGAGGAGAACCTTACTTTTGATAATAATTACATTATTTAGGAGTTGTAAATCGGCAATGGTCAACTTTACCTGAGGGAAGAAGAACTTTACTTTTGATAATAATTACATTATTTAGGAGTTGTAAATCGGTAATGGTCAACTTTACCTGAGGGAGGAAAACCTTACTTTTGATAATAATTACATTATTTAGGAGTTGTAAATCGGCAATGGTCAACTTTACCTGAGGGAGGAGAACCTTACTTTTGATAATAAATACATTATTTAGGAGTTGTAAATCGGTAATGGTCAACTTTACATGAGGGAGGAGAACTTTACTTTTGATAATAATTACATTATTTAGGAGTTGTAAATCGGCAATGGTCAACTTTACCTGAGGGAGGAGAACTTTACTTTTGATAATAATTACATTATTTAGGAGTTGTAAATCGGTAATGGTCAACTTTACCTGAGGGAGGAGAACCTTACTTTTGATAATAATTACATTATTTAGGAGTTGTAAATCGGTAATGGTCAACTTTACCTGAGGGAGGAGAACCTTACTTTTGATAATAATTACATTATTTAGGAGTTGTAAATCGGCAATGGTCAACTTTACCTGAGGGAGGAGAACCTTACTTTTGATAATAATTACATTATTTAAGAGTTGTAAATCGGCAATGGTCAACTTTACCTGAGGGAGGAAAACCTTACTTTTGATAATAATTACATTATTTAAGAGTTGTAAATCGGCAATGGTCAACTTTACATGAGGGAAAAGAACTTTACTTTTGATAATAATTACATTATTTAGGAGTTGTAAATCGGCAATGGTCAACTTTACCTGAGGGAGGAGAACCTTACTTTTGATAATAATTACATTATTTAGGAGTTGTAAATCGGTACTGGTCAAGTTTACCTGAGGGAGGAGAACTTTACTTTTGATAATAATTACATTATTTAGGAGTTGTAAATCGGCAATGGTCAACTTTACCTGAGGGAGGAGAACCTTACTTTTGATAATAATTACATTATTTAGGAGTTGTAAATCGGTACTGGTCAAGTTTAACTGAGGGAGGAGAACCTTACATTTGATAATAATTACATTATTTAGGAGTTGTAAATCGGTAATGGTCAACTTTACCTGAGGGAGGAGAACCTTACTTTTGATAATAATTACATTATTTAGGAGTTGTAAATCGGCAATGGTCAACTTTACATGAGGGAGGAGAACCTTACTTTTGATAATAATTACATTATTTAGGAGTTGTAAATAGGCAATGGTCAACTTTACCTGAGGGAAGAAGAACTTTACTTTTGATAATAATTACATTATTTAGGAGTTGTAAATCGGTAATGGTCAACTTTACCTGAGGGAGGAAAACCTTACTTTTGATAATAATTACATTATTTAGGAGTTGTAAATCGGCAATGGTCAACTTTACATGAGGGAGGAGAACCTTACTTTTGATAATAAATACATTATTTAGGAGTTGTAAATCGGTAATGGTCAACTTTACCTGAGGGAGGAGAACTTTACTTTTGATAATAATTACATTATTTAGGAGTTGTAAATCGGCAATGGTCAACTTTACCTGAGGGAGGAGAACTTTTCTTTTGATAATAATTACATTATTTAGGAGTTGTAAATCGGTAATGGTCAACTTTACCTGAGGGAGGAGAACCTTACTTTTGATAATAATTACATTATTTAGGAGTTGTAAATCGGTAATGGTCAACTTTACCTGAGGGAGGAGAACCTTACTTTTGATAATAATTACATTATTTAGGAGTTGTAAATCGGCAATGGTCAACTTTACCTGAGGGAGGAGAACCTTACTTTTGATAATAATTACATTATTTAAGAGTTGTAAATCGGCAATGGTCAACTTTACCTGAGGGAGGAAAACCTTACTTTTGATAATAATTACATTATTTAAGAGTTGTAAATCGGCAATGGTCAACTTTACATGAGGGAGAAGAACTTTACTTTTGATAATAATTACATTATTTAGGAGTTGTAAATCGGCAATGGTCAACTTTACCTGAGGGAGGAGAACCTTACTTTTGATAATAATTACATTATTTAGGAGTTGTAAATCGGTACTGGTCAAGTTTACCTGAGGGAGGAGAACTTTACTTTTGATAATAATTACATTATTTAGGAGTTGTAAATCGGTAATGGTCAACTTTACCTGAGGGAGGAGAACCTTACTTTTGATAATAATTACATTATTTAGGAGTTGTAAATCGGTAATGGTCAACTTTACATGAGGGAGGAGAACTTTACTTTTGATAATAATTACATTATTTAGGAGTTGTAAATCGGCAATGGTCAACTTTACCTGAGGGAGGAGAACCTTACATTTGATAATAATTACATTATTTAGGAGTTGTAAATCGGTAATGGTCAACTTTACCTGACGGAGGAGAACCTTACTTTTGATAATAATTACATTATTTAGGAGTTGTAAATCGGCAATGGTCAACTTTACATGAGGGAGGAGAACCTTACTTTTGATAATAATTACATTATTTAGGAGTTGTAAATCGGCAATGGTCAACTTTACCTGAGGGAAGAAGAACTTTACTTTTGATAATAATTACATTATTTAGGAGTTGTAAATCGGTAATGGTCAACTTTACCTGAGGGAGGAAAACCTTACTTTTGATAATAATTACATTATTTAGGAGTTGTAAATCGGCAATGGTCAACTTTACCTGAGGGAGGAGAACCTTACTTTTGATAATAATTACATTATTTAGGAGTTGTAAATCGGTAATGGTCAACTTTACCTGAGGGAGGAGAACCTTACTTTTGATAATAATTACATTATTTAGGAGTTGTAAATCGGCAATGGTCAACTTTACCTGAGGGAGGAGAACCTTACTTTTGATAATAATTACATTATTTAAGAGTTGTAAATCGGCAATGGTCAACTTTACATGAGGGAGAAGAACTTTACTTTTGATAATAATTACATTATTTAGGAGTTGTAAATCGGCAATGGTCAACTTTACCTGAGGGAGGAGAACCTTACTTTTGATAATAATTACATTATTTAAGAGTTGTAAATCGGCAATGGTCAACTTTACCTGAGGGAGGAGAACCTTACTTTTGATAATAATTACATTATTTAGGAGTTGTAAATCGGCAATGGTCAACTTTACATGAGGGAGAAGAACTTTACTTTTGATAATAATTACATTATTTAGGAGTTGTAAATCGGCAATGGTCAACTTTACCTGAGGGAGGAGAACCTTACTTTTGATAATAATTACATTATTTAGGAGTTGTAAATCGGTACTGGTCAAGTTTAACTGAGGAAGGAGAACTTTACTTTTGATAATAATTACATTATTTAGGAGTTGTAAATCGGTAATGGTCAACTTTACCTGAGGGAGGAGAACCTTACTTTTGATAATAATTACATTATTTAGGAGTTGTAAATCGGTAATGGTCAACTTTACATGAGGGAGGAGAACTTTACTTTTGATAATAATTACATTATTTAGGAGTTGTAAATCGGCAATGGTCAACTTTACCTGAGGGAGGAGAACCTTACATTTGATAATAATTACATTATTTAGGAGTTGTAAATCGGTAATGGTCAACTTTACCTGAGGGAGGAGAACCTTACTTTTGATAATAATTACATTATTTAGGAGTTGTAAATCGGCAATGGTCAACTTTACATGAGGGAGGAGAACCTTACTTTTGATAATAATTACATTATTTAGGAGTTGTAAATCGGCAATGGTCAACTTTACCTGAGGGAAGAAGAACTTTACTTTTGATAATAATTACATTATTTAGGAGTTGTAAATCGGTAATGGTCAACTTTACCTGAGGGAGGAAAACCTTACTTTTGATAATAATTACATTATTTAGGAGTTGTAAATCGGCAATGGTCAACTTTACCTGAGGGAGGAGAACCTTACTTTTGATAATAAATACATTATTTAGGAGTTGTAAATCGGTAATGGTCAACTTTACATGAGGGAGGAGAACTTTACTTTTGATAATAATTACATTATTTAGGAGTTGTAAATCGGCAATGGTCAACTTTACCTGAGGGAGGAGAACTTTACTTTTGATAATAATTACATTATTTAGGAGTTGTAAATCGGTAATGGTCAACTTTACCTGAGGGAGGAGAACCTTACTTTTGATAATAATTACATTATTTAGGAGTTGTAAATCGGTAATGGTCAACTTTACCTGAGGGAGGAGAACCTTACTTTTGATAATAATTACATTATTTAGGAGTTGTAAATCGGCAATGGTCAACTTTACCTGAGGGAGGAGAACCTTACTTTTGATAATAATTACATTATTTAAGAGTTGTAAATCGGCAATGGTCAACTTTACCTGAGGGAGGAAAACCTTACTTTTGATAATAATTACATTATTTAAGAGTTGTAAATCGGCAATGGTCAACTTTACATGAGGGAAAAGAACTTTACTTTTGATAATAATTACATTATTTAGGAGTTGTAAATCGGCAATGGTCAACTTTACCTGAGGGAGGAGAACCTTACTTTTGATAATAATTACATTATTTAGGAGTTGTAAATCGGTACTGGTCAAGTTTACCTGAGGGAGGAGAACTTTACTTTTGATAATAATTACATTATTTAGGAGTTGTAAATCGGTAATGGTCAACTTTACCTGAGGGAGGAGAACCTTACTTTTGATAATAATTACATTATTTAGGAGTTGTAAATCGGTAATGGTCAACTTTACATGAGGGAGGAGAACCTTACTTTTGATAATAATTACATTATTTAGGAGTTGTAAATCGGCAATGGTCAACTTTACCTGAGGGAAGAAGAACTTTACTTTTGATAATAATTACATTATTTAGGAGTTGTAAATCGGTAATGGTCAACTTTACCTGAGGGAAGAAAACCTTACTTTTGATAATAATTACATTATTTAGGAGTTGTAAATCGGCAATGGTCAACTTTTCCTGAGGGAAGAAGAACTTTACTTTTGATAATAATTACATTATTTAGGAGTTGTAAATCGGTAATGGTCAACTTTACCTGAGGGAGGAAAACCTTACTTTTGATAATAATTACATTATTTAGGAGTTGTAAATCGGCAATGGTCAACTTTACCTGAGGGAGGAGAACCTTACTTTTGATAATAATTACATTATTTAGGAGTTGTAAATCGGTAATGGTCAACTTTACCTGAGGGAGGAGAACCTTACTTTTGATAATAATTACATTATTTAAGAGTTGTAAATCGGCAATGGTCAACTTTACATGAGGGAGAAGAACTTTACTTTTGATAATAATTACATTATTTAGGAGTTGTAAATCGGCAATGGTCAACTTTACCTGAGGGAGGAGAACCTTACTTTTGATAATAATTACATTATTTAGGAGTTGTAAATCGGTACTGGTCAAGTTTACCTGAGGGAGGAGAACTTTACTTTTGATAATAATTACATTATTTAGGAGTTGTAAATCGGTAATGGTCAACTTTACCTGAGGGAGGAGAACCTTACTTTTGATAATAATTACATTATTTAGGAGTTGTAAATCGGTAATGGTCAACTTTACATGAGGGAGGAGAACTTTACTTTTGATAATAATTACATTATTTAGGAGTTGTAAATCGGCAATGGTCAACTTTACCTGAGGGAGGAGAACCTTACATTTGATAATAATTACATTATTTAGGAGTTGTAAATCGGTAATGGTCAACTTTACCTGAGGGAGGAGAACCTTACTTTTGATAATAATTACATTATTTAGGAGTTGTAAATCGGCAATGGTCAACTTTACATGAGGGAGGAGAACCTTACTTTTGATAATAATTACATTATTTAGGAGTTGTAAATCGGCAATGGTCAACTTTACCTGAGGGAAGAAGAACTTTACTTTTGATAATAATTACATTATTTAGGAGTTGTAAATCGGTAATGGTCAACTTTACCTGAGGGAAGAAAACCTTACTTTTGATAATAATTACATTATTTAGGAGTTGTAAATCGGCAATGGTCAACTTTACCTGAGGGAGGAGAACCTTACTTTTGATAATAAATACATTATTTAGGAGTTGTAAATCGGTAATGGTCAACTTTACATGAGGGAGGAGAACTTTACTTTTGATAATAATTACATTATTTAGGAGTTGTAAATCGGCAATGGTCAACTTTACCTGAGGGAGGAGAACTTTACTTTTGATAATAATTACATTATTTAGGAGTTGTAAATCGGTAATGGTCAACTTTACCTGAGGGAGGAGAACCTTACTTTTGATAATAATTACATTATTTAGGAGTTGTAAATCGGTAATGGTCAACTTTACCTGAGGGAGGAGAACCTTACTTTTGATAATAATTACATTATTTAGGAGTTGTAAATCGGCAATGGTCAACTTTACCTGAGGGAGGAGAACCTTACTTTTGATAATAATTACATTATTTAAGAGTTGTAAATCGGCAATGGTCAACTTTACCTGAGGGAGGAAAACCTTACTTTTGATAATAATTACATTATTTAGGAGTTGTAAATCGGCAATGGTCAACTTTACCTGAGGGAGGAGAACTTTAATTTTGATAATAATTACATTATTTAGGAGTTGTAAATCGGTAATGGTCAACTTTACCTGAGGGAGGAGAACCTTACTTTTGATAATAATTACATTATTTAGGAGTTGTAAATCGGTAATGGTCAACTTTACATGAGGGAGGAGAACTTTACTTTTGATAATAATTACATTATTTAGGAGTTGTAAATCGGCAATGGTCAACTTTACCTGAGGGAGGAGAACTTTACTTTTGATAATAATTACATTATTTAGGAGTTGTAAATCGGTAATGGTCAACTTTACCTGAGGGAGGAGAACCTTACTTTTGATAATAATTACATTATTTAGGAGTTGTAAATCGGTAATGGTCAACTTTACCTGAGGGAGGAGAACCTTACTTTTGATAATAATTACATTATTTAGGAGTTGTAAATCGGCAATGGTCAACTTTACCTGAGGGAGGAGAACCTTACTTTTGATAATAATTACATTATTTAAGAGTTGTAAATCGGCAATGGTCAACTTTACCTGAGGGAGGAAAACCTTACTTTTGATAATAATTACATTATTTAGGAGTTGTAAATCGGCAATGGTCAACTTTACCTGAGGGAGGAGAACTTTAATTTTGATAATAATTACATTATTTAGGAGTTGTAAATCGGTAATGGTCAACTTTACCTGAGGGAGGAGAACCTTACTTTTGATAATAATTACATTATTTAGGAGTTGTAAATCGGTAATGGTCAACTTTACCTGAGGGAGGAGAACTTTACTTTTGATAATAATTACATTATTTAGGAGTTGTAAATTTCGGAAATAAATATATCTAATAAACCATGTCAGTACAGAAACACTGAATACTCTGCGGATGATACCCTCAGGAACTAATAGTTCACCAGTAGAGGTATCGACCGAGTGATAGAAACACTGAATACTCTGCGGATAATACCCTCGGGAACTAATAGTTCACCAGTAGAGGTTTCGACGAAGTGATAGTAATATAAATGAAGATATCAACAGAGGTATCGACCGAGGGATAGTAATAAAACCGTAGATATCAACAGAGGTATCGACGGAGGGATAATAAAAACGTAGATATCAACAGAGGAATTGACCGAGGGATAGTAATAAAAACGTAGATATCAACAGTGGTATCGATCGAGGGATAGTAATAAAAACGTAGATATCAACAGAGGTATTGACCGAGTGATAGTAAAACAAACGTAGATATCAACAGAGGTATCGACCGAGTGATAGTAATAAAAACGTAGATATCAACAGAGGTATCGATCGAGGGATAGTAATAAAAACGTAGATATCAACAGAGGTAACGACCGAGGGATAGTAATAAAAACGTAGATATCAACAGAGGTATTGACCGAGGGATAGTAATAAAAACGTAGATATCAACAGAGGTAACGACCGAGGGATAGTAATAAAAACGTAGATATCAACAGAGGTATTGACCGAGTGATAGTAAAACAAACGTAGATATCAACAGAGGTATCGACCGAGTGATAGTAATAAAAACGTAGATATCAACAGAGGTATCGATCGAGGGATAGTAATAAAACCGTAGATATCAACAGAGGTATCGACCGAGTGATAGTAATAAAAACGTAGATATCAACAGAGGTATCGATCGAATGATAGTAATACAAACGTATGTATCAACAGAGGTATCGACCGAGTGATAGTAATAAAAACGTAGATATCAACAGAGGTATCGACCGAGGGATAGTAATAAAAAAGTAGATATCAACAGAGGTATTGACCGAGTGATAGAAACACTGAATACTCTGCGGATGATACACTCGGGAACTAATAGTTCACCAGTAGAAGTTTCAACCAAGTGATAGTAATATAAACGAAGATATCAACAGAGGTATCGATCGAGGGATAGTAATAAAAACGTAGATATCAACAGAGGTATTGGCCGAGTGATAGTAATAAAAACGTAGATATCAACAGAGGTATCGACCGAGGGATAGTAAAAAAACGTAGATATCAACAGAGGTATCGACCTAGGGATAGTAATAAAAACGTAGATATCAACAGAGGTATCGACCAAGGGATAGTAATAAAAACGTAGATATCAACAAAGGTATTGCCCGAGTGATAGTAATAAAAACGTAGATATCAACAGAGGTATCGACCGAGGGATAGTAATACAAACGTAGATATCAACAGAGGTATCGACCGAGGGATAGCAATAAAAACGTAGATATCAACAGAGGTATTGACCGAGTGATAAAAACACTGAATACTCTGCGGATGATACACTCGGGAACTAATAGTTCACCAGTAGAGGTTTCAACCAAGTGATAGTAATATAAACGAAGATATCAACAAAGGTATCGACCGAGGGATAGTAATAAAAGCGTAGATATCAACAGAGGTATTGACCGAGTGATAGTAATAAAAACGTAGATATCAACAGAGGTATTAACCGAGTGATAGTAATAAAAACGTAGATATCAAATTTAGTGTGCACGACGAGTTTCTGGATTAAGCTTCATCAGGTACGAAATCTAAAGATAAGAAAGACAAATAATTCTAAAGTGTTTGGGAGAAATAAAATCAAAAGGGCGTAATCAGGATCTGCTAAGGTCACCTATTCCCGAGGGAGGAGAACCTTAGCTTTGATAAAAGTGTTTGAGAGAAATAAAATCAAAAGGGGCCTAATCAGGATCTGCTAAGGTCACCTATTCCCGAGGGAGGGGAGCCTTAGCTTTGATAAAAGTGTTTGAGAGAAATAAAATCAAAAGGGGCCTAATCAGGATCTGCTAAGGTCACCTATTCCCGAGGGAGGGGAGCCTTAGCTTTGATAAAAGTGTTTGAGAGAAATAAAATTAAAAGGGGCCTAATCAGGATCTGCTAAGGTCACCTATTCCCGAGGGAGAGGAACCTTAGCTTTGATAAAAGTGTTTGAGAGAAATAAAATTAAAGGGGCCTAATCAGGATCTGCTAAGGTCACCTATTGCCGAGGGAGGAGAACCTTAGCTTTGATAAAAGTGTTTGAGAGAAATAAAATCAAAAGGGGCCTAATCAGGATCTGCTAAGGTCACCTATTCCCGAGGGAGGGGAGCCTTAGCTTTGATAAAAGTGTTTGAGAGAAATAAAATCAAAAGGGGCCTAATCAGGATCTGCTAAGGTCACCTATTCCCGAGGGAGGGGAGCCTTAGCTTTGATAAAAGTGTTTGAGAGAAATAAAATTAAAAGGGGCCTAATCAGGATCTGCTAAGGTCACCTATTCCCGAGGGAGAGGAACCTTAGCTTTGATAAAAGTGTTTGAGAGAAATAAAATTAAAGGGGCCTAATCAGGATCTGCTAAGGTCACCTATTCCCGAGGGAGAGGAACCTTAGCTTTGATAAAAGTGTTTGAGAGAAATAAAATTAAAGGGGCCTAATCAGGATCTGCTAAGGTCACCTATTCCCGAGGGAGAGGAACCTTAGCTTTGATAAAAGTGTTTGAGAGAAATAAAATTAAAGGGGCCTAATCAGGATCTGCTAAGGTCACCTATTCCCGAGGGAGGGGAGCCTTAGCTTTGATAAAAGTGTTTGAGAGAAATAAAATTAAAGGGGCCTAATCAGGATCTGCTAAGGTCACCTATTCCCGAGGGAGGGGAGCCTTAGCTTTGATAAAAGTGTTTGAGAGAAATAAAATTAAAGGGGCCTAATCAGGATCTGCTAAGGTCACCTATTCCCGAGGGAGGGGAGCCTTAGCTTTGATAAAAGAGTTTGAGAGAAATAAAATTAAAGGGGCCTAATCAGGATCTGCTAAGGTCACCTATTCCCGAGGGAGGGGAGCCTTAGCTTTGATAAAAGTGTTTGAGAGAAATAAAATTAAAGGGGCCTAATCAGGATCTGCTAAGGTCACCTATTCCCGAGGGAGGGGAGCCTTAGCTTTGATAAAAGAGTTTGAGAGAAATAAAATCAAATGGGCGTTATCAGGATCTGCTAAGGTCACCTATTCCCGAGGGAGGGGAACCTTAGCTTTGATTAAAGTATTTGGGAGAAATAAAATTAAAGGGGTCTAATCAGGATCTGCTAAGGTCACCTATTCCCGAGGGAGAGGAACCTTAGCTTTTATAAAAGTGTTTGGGAGAAATAAAATTAAAGGGGCCTAATCAGGATCTGCTAAGGTCACCTATTCCCGAGGGCGGGGAACCTTAGTTTTGATAAAAGTGTTTGAGAGAAATAAAATCAAAAGGGGCCTAATCAGGATCTGCTAAGGTCACCTATTCCCGAGGGAGAGGAACATTAGCTTTGATAAAAGTGTTTGAGAGAAATAAAATCAAAAGGGGCCTAATCAGGATCTGCTAAGGTCACCTATTCCCGAGGGAGGGGAGCCTTAGCTTTGATAAAAGTGTTTGAGAGAAATAAAATCAAAAGGGGCCTAATCAGGATCTGCTAAGGTCACCTATTCCCGAGGGAGAGGAACCTTAGCTTTGATAAAAGTGTTTGAGAGAAATAAAATCAAAAGGGCGTTATCAGGATCCGCTAAGGTCACCTATTCCCGAGGGAGGGGAACCTTAGCTTTGATAAAAGTATTTGGGAGAAATAAAATTAAAGGGGTCTAATCAGGATCTGCTAAGATCACCTATTCCCGAGGGAGAGGAACCTTAGCTTTTATAAAAGTGTTTGGGAGAAATAAAATTAAAGGGGCCTAATCAGGATCTGCTAAGGTCACCTATTCCCGAGGGAGGGGAACCTTAGTTTTGATAAAAGTGCTTGAGAGAAATAAAATCAAAAGGGGCCTAATCAGGATCTGCTAAGGTCACCTATTCCCGAGGGAGGGGAACATTAGCTTTGATAAAAGTGTTTGGGAGAAATAAAATTAAAAGGGGCCTAATCAGGATCTGCTAAGGTCACCTATTCCCGAGGGAGGGGAACCTTAGCTTTGATAAAAGTGTTTGGGAGAAATAAAATTAAAAGGGGCCTAATCAGGATCTGCTAAGGTCACCTATTGCCGAGGGAGAGGAACCTTAGCTTTGATAAAAGTGTTTGAGAGAAATAAAATTAAAAGGGGCCTAATCAGGATCTGCTAAGGTCACCTATTCCCGAGGGAGAGGAACCTTAGCTTTGATAAAAGTGTTTGAGAGAAATAAAATAAAAAGGGGCCTAATCAGGACCTGCTAAGGTCACCTATTCCCGAGGGAGAGGAACCTTAGCTTTGATAAAAGTGTTTGGGAGAAATAAAATCAAAGGGGCCTAATCAGGATCTGCTAAGGTCACCTATTCCCGAGGGAGAGGAACCTTAGCTTTGATAAAAGTGTTTGAGAGAAATAAAATCAAAAGGGGCCTAATCAGGATCTGCTAAGGTCACCTATTCCCGAGGGAGGAGAACCTTAGCTTTGATAAAAGTGTTTGGGAGAAATAAAATTAAAGGGGCCTAATCAGGATCTGCTAAGGTCACCTATTCCCGAGGGAGGAGAACCTTAGCTTTTATAAAAGTGTTTGGGAGAAATAAAATTAAAGGGGCCTAATCAGGATCTGCTAAGGTCACCTATTCCCGAGGGAGGAGAACCTTAGTTTTGATAAAAGTGTTTGGGAGAAATAAAATTAAAGGGGCCTAATCAGGATCTGCTAAGGTCACCTATTGCCGAGGGAGGAGAACCTTAGCTTTGATAAAAGTGTTTGGGAGAAATAAAATTAAAGGGGCCTAATCAGGATCTGCTAAGGTCACCTATTGCCGAGGGAGGAGAACCTTAGCTTTGATAAAAGTGTTTGGGAGAAATAAAATTAAAGGGGCCTAATCAGGATCTGCTAAGGTCACCTATTCCCGAGGGAGGAGAACCTTAGCTTTTATAAAAGTGTTTGGGAGAAATAAAATTAAAGGGGCCTAATCAGGATCTGCTAAGGTCACCTATTCCCGAGGGAGGAGAACCTTAGTTTTGATAAAAGTGTTTGGGAGAAATAAAATTAAAGGGGCCTAATCAGGATCTGCTAAGGTCACCTATTCCCGAGGGAGGGGAACCTTAGTTTTGATAAAAGTGCTTGAGAGAAATAAAATCAAAAAGGGCCTAATCAGGATCTGCTAAGGTCACCTATTCCCGAGGGAGGGGAGCCTTAGCTTTGATAAAAGTGTTTGAGAGAAATAAAATTAAAAGGGGCCTAATCAGGACCTGCTAAGGTCACCTATTCCCGAGGGAGAGGAACCTTAGCTTTGATAAAAGTGTTTGAGAGAAATAAAATTAAAAGGGGCCTAATCAGGACCTGCTAAGGTCACCTATTCCCGAGGGAGAGGAACCTTAGCTTTGATAAAAGTGTTTGGGAGAAATAAAATTAAAAGGGGCCTAATCAGGATCTGCTAAGGTCACCTATTCCCGAGGGAGAGGAACCTTAGCTTTGATAAAAGTGTTTGAGAGAAATAAAATAAAAAGGGGCCTAATCAGGACCTGCTAAGGTCACCTATTCCCGAGGGAGAGGAACCTTAGCTTTGATAAAAGTGTTTGAGAGAAATAAAATAAAAAGGGGCCTAATCAGGACCTGCTAAGGTCACCTATTCCCGAGGGAGAGGAACCTTAGCTTTGATAAAAGTGTTTGGGAGAAATAAAATCAAAGGGGCCTAATCAGGATCTGCTAAGGTCACCTATTCCCGAGGGAGAGGAACCTTAGCTTTGATAAAAGTGTTTGAGAGAAATAAAATAAAAAGGGGCCTAATCAGGACCTGCTAAGGTCACCTATTCCCGAGGGAGAGGAACCTTAGCTTTGATAAAAGTGTTTGGGAGAAATAAAATCAAAGGGGCCTAATCAGGATCTGCTAAGGTCACCTATTCCCGAGGGAGAGGAACCTTAGCTTTGATAAAAGTGTTTGGGAGAAATAAAATCAGGATCTGCTAAGGTCACCTATTCCCGAGGGAGGGGAACCTTAGCTTTGATAAAAGTGTTTGGGAGAAATAAAATCAAAGGGGCCTAATCAGGATCTGCTAAGGTCACCTATTCCCGAGGGAGGGGAACCTTAGCTTTGAATTATTTTTAAATACATTATTTTAGGAAACTGTAAATTTCAATGACAAATATATCTAATAAACCATGTCAGTACAGAAACACTGACTACTCGGCGAATGAGTAGTCCACCAGCAGTGATAGCAATAAAAACGTATACATTGTATATAAAAAAAAATATGCAACTAAATAAATAAACTATTTTCTTGTTTTTATAAGAGTAGAATCACTGGGGTATTGTTAAACATAAGATAACGAGACTATTAACTTAATGTAAACTAAATCAGTGAACAGAAACCTTGAGAATCGGTATTTATCTATAAATCAGGGGCATAACTATACTACGGGAAAAGTGTTAAAGTTGAAAATCAAATATATTGGCCTGTGTGTTATTTCTTTTGTATAAATTTCCAAATATTCGCTTACCAAATATTCCAATGTATTGACCAGAAACCCGAGGTATTGGAATATTTTTTGAAAATCAATGTGTATAACTTTAGAAGGGATAAGTATGTGAGAAGAGTTTGAAGATACCAAAGAGGCAATCAGAATCCGTATATCAAAGAAGAACAAACAACACAATGGTCAAAAGAAAAAAGACAAAAGGACAAACAACGATCCATTAAACATACACATAAAACTAAAGATCTAGTAACACGAACCCCACTAAAAACCGGGGGTGAACTCAGGTGCTCCGGAAGGGTAAGCATTGCATTGACCTGCATGTTATCGTCCCTGACCTTGTGAATATATTTCATATGACTTTGCTTCTGGAGAATTTAGAATGTTGAAAGGAAACGAAATAAAGGACGGTCAAACTTAATACTTGCGGCGGTGTCATAAAAATAGGAAAATTAAGTCAAATAGAATTTTGAAAACAACTCGCTCTTAATTATGAAGATTTACTCAAACTAAGTTATGAAGTGTTATTACAGAGCAACTGTTCTTTCGGTGTCGCTTTACGGCTTTAAGAACTATTTGAAGTTGCATGCATCATTTGCCGTGACATATACAAGTACACAGAAAATTCAACAAATTTATTTTAATATCAAGCAAACAATTTCGTTGCTCAACAACAAATATTACTAGATCTATTGTATATCAATCAGTATGTGACTTTATAACTTAGTCAAGCTCATGCGAACAGAGAGAATATTACTGACTATATCCAGCATTTAATAAGCCAACAACAATTTTGAATTAATGACAACCGACACCCAATGTATATATGAAAAAACCTGAAGTAATTAGATTTAAAAGTTTAAATTATGCACATGGTTATTTTATACATTATTTTGTCTAGTTTTTGTTTTGTTTTATTTTGAAAGATATTTACGACACACCCTCTGCTGTGTTTCTGTAAAATGATTTTACTTAATAAACTTCCATGTGTTTAGATATACATTGTATTGTATTTGCCGCCATGTATTGTGATTACTAAATAATAACATTTGTCTGTTTTTAGCGTTTGGTGGTTGACAGTATGGTTGGGATGTACTATCTATCTGTTTTACACTGTAATTGTGGAGTTAAAGAGCTATTACAGTTATCCTACAATATCTAATACCTACATCGACTTCCATGATAAACTCACATTTCCGGCAATTACTGTTTGTAATCTTAGTCCACGAAAGAAAAGTTCATTTAATGATACGAAAAGTGTAAATTTTCAAATGTCAACAAGTCCATTGTATATCTTTAGTAAAGCAATAAACTGGAGTGATCCTTATTATGAAAAAGAGGGATATTTTAAAAACCGAACTCTAAACGATCTGTTAGAGGAGTCCAAGAATTTGTCATCGTTTCTTTATTATGTTGTATTTGACAATACATTCCAATACATACCAACGTTATTCAAACCAGTTTTAACTGAAATGGGTGTTTGCTTAAGAGCTAACATGGATGGAACACTGGTAACTTCGAAGCATGGAGCCATGTTTAATCTACATATGTATTTAAATGTAATGACATATGAAGATTTCTATAGCGTTTCAATGTCGTCAGGAGTAAAGGTAAATAACTATCACATAGGTATTCCCTTCATCATTACTTGTTTATATTGCTCTAGTATACGTCTATCTAAGCTGCATTGTAATGGTTCTTTGATTTTCATTACCATCTATTTGTAATTAATACATATCACTGTTACAGTTTGTGAGGTGGACTCTACAGCATGACGAGGTGTACACAATGCAATCATATGTGATCAGACCTGTCATGTAATTATGGAATGTTATTTGTTTTACCTCACCCCACTAAGACAGGATTCGCTTTCAAGAAAAGTTTGAAGATGTCAGAAAGGTAACCAGAGGCCATAAATAGAAGAAGGACAGACAACATAATTGACAAATGTACACGGACAAACATTGATCTACAAAGCATTACTCAGAAAACTAAAGATCGAGCAACACGAACCAACCCTAGAGGTGAACACATGTGCCCCGAAAGTGTATGAAGTTCCTGCTCCATCTATGACAGCCGTCGTGTTACTCTTGTTGCAAGCACAGTTGGCGTCCTTCGTCCGGCGTTAGCTTTCTATATTTTAATCTTCTTCTCACACACCACTGTGTCAATAGTAACGATTAGTGGCTAATCCTCATTCTCCATGTCGAATTGAATAGCTCCGCAGTTCATCCAAGATGGCCGCTGTTACTCAAAATAGAAATTAAAAAAACAGGCCAAGTCAGCTTTATTTGAAGCTAGAATCAGCTCAAATGTTAACTGTAAGGGCATAATTAGGAGCTCCTTAATATAAATTCCGGATTTCTGCAAATTTACACTTTAGCTGAGGGTGAAAATAAGGCATATTTGGGCAAAACATCATTATATTTTCCTGTAAGAGTACTGTCGGTAATAGGGGAAAAAAAAGATCTAAACCCTCATCATAACAAGTGAAAGATTTACTCCGATGATTTCAACCTAGGAGAAATGTAGCCTTGTTTGATTAACTTTCTCGGCTGTAGCAAGGCTCTCATTGAAACATTTTCTTCCCTGAAACTAATAATAAGCAGTGAACCTTAAATCATTTGTGGTCTCTATTCTAAAATATATCTCATATGTCTGAACTCTATCCAACCATTCGCTACTAAAAATTGGAAATTCTGAAAGTGACGAAACTCGCCTTATTTGAAGCCAGAATCTGCTTAATTTTTTTATTGCAAGAGCATAATTAGGAACTAGTATTCAATCAATATATATACGTCTGAAAATTAAACCAAACAGTGCTAGAATTTAATCTTTGAGCTGACAGATTTTTGCTCTTCCCTCGGCGGGATTTGAACTCACACCATTGATACACTGCAGCACCAATCGCTTAGCCTTATGTCCAGCGCCCTAGACCACTCGGCCACATCCGCTATGTTAAAATATAGCTTCAATAGTCGAAGTGTTACCTTGTCTCGTAAGGCAAATCTAGAGATAGACATAAGGCATATGTCTAAGCATGTCTAAGCGTGTGTATATTTGTATTTATTTGCTACATGTATTTTGTATGCTGCGTGCTTACTGGAGAAGCAACAAATATCAATTTTAAAGTCTTTGGTTTGGCCCGATCAGGGCTCGAACCCACGATCTACCGCACTCGAGGCGAGCACACTAACCATTACGCCATCGATGCGGTTTTGAATAAAGAGGAAAACTGTATCGTTCATCCACATACCTTTCGCTGTGCCAAAACACACTTGGTATGACTAAGTTGTACTGATAGCTAAATGAAGTCAGAACGATGTTTGCATTTGTGTATTTAACTGTCCGATTTTTAATTGAAACAATGTTCCAGAGTTTGCGGTTCCTATCATGATTTTCTTGATGGAGGGTTATTGCTAACGAGGGAGCTAAAACAACATTATTGCTTCATTTAATAATCAGTAAAACGCACACCATGTGTTGACACGGTTAATGTATAGTGACACAGTGTAACTGTTTAACAACACTATCGTCATAAGCATGCGTACATAAATTCAAATCATAAATAAAACTTTACCCCGTACACATTTTTTTCAGGTAGCGGTACACGATCAGTTTTGGGAACCAATAATGTCAAACAAGGGAATTGTTGTAAGACCTGCTACAGAGGCTTTCATCGAAATCCGTCAAAAAGAGGTTTGGAAATTACTGTGTAGATTTGACTTGCAAACATATTTTTAAATATCAAAATAATTTTATTGGGACAAAAAGTACTCGACTATAATATAACTATTAACAACCTTTTATGTATGCTTTAATATTTGTATCTATTTTATCAATTAAACATTCTGTAAATTTATCTGAATATGTCCTAAGTACCCTATATTTGATCACAGGATTACCGGAAGTAATGTTTCAATCAATAAGACAGGGATATAATGTTTCAATCAATAAGACAGGGATATAATGAAGTATTGGAAATATGTGTGTGGGTACACCAACTATCACTGAATATGACTCGTTGTCTTTGACATGCAAGACGCGCACGGCATTTACCCGGCACTCATTTACATGCAAGTTGTGTACGATTCGTCACACACAAGGCATCATTTACATGCAAGTTGTGTATGATTCGTCACACACAAGGCATTTTGGACTGAAATGAAATAGGAAATAAAAAAAACCCTGCCAAAAATGTACGTGTACAAGCTATAGAAGAACTTGTACTGACCACAAAGGGACATAACTCTTATCGAACTTGAATGACGTAAATATGGAATACATATATTAAAGTAGCTGTATTATTTCTATAGAATTTTGAAGGTTTAATCTTTTCCCGTAACTTTAATAGTTCCGAGGTATGACAACACATTTAAAGTCAAAATATATGACTATGGTTGTTTCTGTAACCGGATTTATCCACTGATATATGACGTACCCTTCAAATTGACTGTGATTTATTAGAAGATTAAATGTTAAGGTCAATGGCGAGAATCCTAGGTGTTTACGACAAGGGTTTTAAGGTTTGACCTTTAACGATTTGCATTCAGCTTCCAAAGGGAAATATGCTCCTTAAGTAATCGTCATTATCTTTCCGTGAAAAGTAGAGACGAAAATAATTGTATTTGTTACGAAATCTTATGTTTGTTTTAAATCGTTTAAGATTATTATTATCTTATATCCTACAGTACAAGTTATTGTCCTCGCCATATACTGCATTTAGTAATACAACTTGTGTGGATCTTAAAGAATACAATGTTAGGACATGTTACAAGAATTGTTGGAAAAAAATTATCCTGGAAAAGTGTGGGTGCAATGATATCATGTTTGAACTTCAAGGTATTTGACATTTTATTTTCAACATTTTCGTGCGCGAAGAATTTATCTGCAAAGCATAAAATGTGTAAAAATACTTTATTCGCCATTTTTAAAATGATTATACATTATAATTGGTTACGCTATCGATGACCACAATAAACCGGCTAAGATATCATGCTTGAACTACAAAGTATATGAAAAAAAATTCTACATTTTCGTGCGCGAATAATTTATCTGCATAAAATGTGTAAAAATACTTCATTCCCCATTTTAAAACGATTACGCACTATGATTGGTTACCGCTATTGATGACAGTCTCAGTTAATATCGTTAACAGATGACCACAAATAAACCGATTAACCTTTCTAACTGAGTACTATATATAACTAATACTATAGAAAGTTAAATATCTTGTCTGTAGATCATAACAGTAAGGATAATAATTCTAATTAACACTTTACACGTCTAATGCAAATAATTCAATACCTCCATTAAATTGAGAGACCAGTCATAAAATAATGTTTCATCAAATTCACTGTCGTCAAAGAGCTCCGGTCGAAAATGTTCCGTCAGCTTCCGGTACAAGTCACTTAGGCATGATTCACGTACAGGCGACGACAAAAAGTAAGTATTATGATCATATAGTATTATTATATCTTGAATCCAGAAGATGTTGTTATCGGTCGATTATTTTTGTTTGTTTTTACCTATATATTACTGTAGTTATCTTTATCGATTACTCAGATATGGGTAAAATGATGGACATAAACAATGACAAATGCTAATAATGAGATTGAAATCATCAAATACAACTATAAAAGTAGTCTATATGTGTAATTAAAGTACACAAACCCTTTGTAATGTTTAGATAAATGATACTTTGCACTGGCGTGCGACCATGCATAGTTTTAGACTTTACAGTGAAATACACAATGCTTATTTACGAACATTCGTTCCGGTTTTGTCAACCATTACTTTCCGGTTGAGTCACAAACATTGTATTTAAGTAGACCGGGTTTTGTCAATGTACAAAATTGAAAGAATAGCATAAAAAAGTTCAATATCACAATTATGTTTCCTTTTTATAATGTATTTAAGGTTCATTATAAAACTTGCCAAGGGTTTGTTCGACTTGAAAATAGATAAAAAAAGAAAATCAAATTTGTCTTAAATGAATAGAAATTGTGAAAAAAAACACAACAGCACATAGTCAAAATATTTTACATGTGGATGCTTTGTTTAGCATTAAAAGAAAGAAATACAAAACGGATTGTGCAGAATTGGCATTCACCAAAGCCACCTTCGACAAGAATGGTCATGTTTTTTTGTATATAACTTGTAATGATTTCTTTATTTGCTATGCAGTTGGATTATTGCAATATTCAAAGAGTGTTTGATCAAAAGTAGAACCTCTCACTGTTTATATGCTCATAAGTTGTATTGTAATGCCTGAAAATTGTTTCAGAAGTGGAAAAAGTTGTAAAATGTATGCCATATTCACAATGTTTTCAAGTTCTGAGGTATCTTTTCAACATTTTTAAATTAAATAACGCTATATATATGCCACAAGTACCTAGCCTATTCCATTAACATCATGTTGTGCTATTTATTTGTTAAATTTTATTATTTAAAACAAAAGATCTGAATTCTATATAAATTACTAGACGTGTAAGATGTCTATGTGAAAACTTCATCTTATATAGGTATCAAGTAACTCTTGTTGTTTAGGATTAATTTCTGTCTTTAAACAATATATTGAAGGACACTAAGAAATTTTGGGTAGAATCTTATTTGACGGACCACGGAAGTCAGATATTGTAATAATCAACGCACAGGGCTAGAGGTTAGGCTTAGGGTTAGGGTTATATATACACGTATTTACTACTATTTCCCGTACTTTTTGTGAGGTCCGCTAAAGTAGAAGTACTCCGAAATTTTGATTAAAAAAACACTAAAATAGAATAAAAATTGGGAACCGCATCGGTAGCGTAATGGTTAGCGTGCTCGCCTCGAGTGCGATTGATTGTGGGTTCGAGCCCAGGTCGGGTCAAACCAAAGAATATAAAATTGGTATGTGTTGCTTCTCCGCTAAGCACGCAGCATTAAGGAGAAAGAGCAAAGACTGGTTGGCTCGGAATCAGAATAATGTGTCCAAGTGGAGCGACATATCTACCCGCTGACTGTTGTTTCAGTGAGCTAGCACTATACAAATCCAACTGAGCGTGTTGGTCTAGAAGAAAGCGGACGTCATCATCATCTCATTGAAAATTACCTTGTTCTCGCCATGATATAGTTGAAAAATTGCTGAATTGGCGTTAAACAACTATCACTCACTCACTCACTCACTCACTCACTCACTCACTCACTCACTCACTCACTCACTCACTCACTCACTCACTCACTCACTCACTCACTCACTCACTCACTCACTCACTCACTCACTCACTCACTCACTCACTCACTCACTCACTCACTCACTCACTCACTCACTCACTCACTCACTCACTCACTCACTCACTCACTCACTCACTCACTCACTCACTCACTCACTCACTCACTCACTCACTCACTCACTCACTCACTCACTCACTCACTCACTCACTCACTCACTCACTCACTCACTCACTCACTCACTCACTCACTCACTCACTCACTCACTCACTCACTCACTCACTCACTCACTCACTCACTCACTCACTCACTCACTCACTCACTCACTCACTCACTCACTCACTCACTCACTCACTCACTCACTCACTCACTCACTCACTCACTCACTCACTCACTCACTCACTCACTCACTCACTCACTCACTCACTCACTCACTCACTCACTCACTCACTCACTCACTCACTCACTCACTCACTCACTCACTCACTCACTCACTCACTCACTCACTCACTCACTCACTCACTCACTCACTCACTCACTCACTCACTCACTCACTCACTCACTCACTCACTCACTCACTCACTCACTCACTCACTCACTCACTCACTCACTCACTCACTCACTCACTCACTCACTCACTCACTCACTCACTCACTCACTCACTCACTCACTCACTCACTCACTCACTCACTCACTCACTCACTCACTCACTCACTCACTCACTCACTCACTCACTCACTCACTCACTCACTCACTCACTCACTCACTCACTCACTCACTCACTCACTCACTCACTCACTCACTCACTCACTCACTCACTCACTCACTCACTCACTCACTCACTCACTCACTCACTCACTCACTCACTCACTCACTCACTCACTCACTCACTCACTCACTCACTCACTCACTCACTCACTCACTCACTCACTCACTCACTCACTCACTCACTCACTCACTCACTCACTCACTCACTCACTCACTCACTCACTCACTCACTCACTCACTCACTCACTCACTCACTCACTCACTCACTCACTCACTCACTCACTCACTCACTCACTCACTCACTCACTCACTCACTCACTCACTCACTCACTCACTCACTCACTCACTCACTCACTCACTCACTCACTCACTCACTCACTCACTCACTCACTCACTCACTCACTCACTCACTCACTCACTCACTCACTCACTCACTCACTCACTCACTCACTCACTCACTCACTCACTCACTCACTCACTCACTCACTCACTCACTCACTCACTCACTCACTCACTCACTCACTCACTCACTCACTCACTCACTCACTCACTCACTCACTCACTCACTCACTCACTCACTCACTCACTCACTCACTCACTCACTCACTCACTCACTCACTCACTCACTCACTCACTCACTCACTCACTCACTCACTCACTCACTCACTCACTCACTCACTCACTCACTCACTCACTCACTCACTCACTCACTCACTCACTCACTCACTCACTCACTCACTCACTCACTCACTCACTCACTCACTCACTCACTCACTCACTCACTCACTCACTCACTCACTCACTCACTCACTCACTCACTCACTCACTCACTCACTCACTCACTCACTCACTCACTCACTCACTCACTCACTCACTCACTCACTCACTCACTCACTCACTCACTCACTCACTCACTCACTCACTCACTCACTCACTCACTCACTCACTCACTCACTCACTCACTCACTCACTCACTCACTCACTCACTCACTCACTCACTCACTCACTCACTCACTCACTCACTCACTCACTCACTCACTCACTCACTCACTCACTCACTCACTCACTCACTCACTCACTCACTCACTCACTCACTCACTCACTCACTCACTCACTCACTCACTCACTCACTCACTCACTCACTCACTCACTCACTCACTCACTCACTCACTCACTCACTCACTCACTCACTCACTCACTCACTCACTCACTCACTCACTCACTCACTCACTCACTCACTCACTCACTCACTCACTCACTCACTCACTCACTCACTCACTCACTCACTCACTCACTCACTCACTCACTCACTCACTCACTCACTCACTCACTCACTCACTCACTCACTCACTCACTCACTCACTCACTCACTCACTCACTCACTCACTCACTCACTCACTCACTCACTCACTCACTCACTCACTCACTCACTCACTCACTCACTCACTCACTCACTCACTCACTCACTCACTCACTCACTCACTCACTCACTCACTCACTCACTCACTCACTCACTCACTCACTCACTCACTCACTCACTCACTCACTCACTCACTCACTCACTCACTCACTCACTCACTCACTCACTCACTCACTCACTCACTCACTCACTCACTCACTCACTCACTCACTCACTCACTCACTCACTCACTCACTCACTCACTCACTCACTCACTCACTCACTCACTCACTCACTCACTCACTCACTCACTCACTCACTCACTCACTCACTCACTCACTCACTCACTCACTCACTCACTCACTCACTCACTCACTCACTCACTCACTCACTCACTCACTCACTCACTCACTCACTCACTCACTCACTCACTCACTCACTCACTCACTCACTCACTCACTCACTCACTCACTCACTCACTCACTCACTCACTCACTCACTCACTCACTCACTCACTCACTCACTCACTCACTCACTCACTCACTCACTCACTCACTCACTCACTCACTCACTCACTCACTCACTCACTCACTCACTCACTCACTCACTCACTCACTCACTCACTCACTCACTCACTCACTCACTCACTCACTCACTCACTCACTCACTCACTCACTCACTCACTCACTCACTCACTCACTCACTCACTCACTCACTCACTCACTCACTCACTCACTCACTCACTCACTCACTCACTCACTCACTCACTCACTCACTCACTCACTCACTCACTCACTCACTCACTCACTCACTCACTCACTCACTCACTCACTCACTCACTCACTCACTCACTCACTCACTCACTCACTCACTCACTCACTCACTCACTCACTCACTCACTCACTCACTCACTCACTCACTCACTCACTCACTCACTCACTCACTCACTCACTCACTCACTCACTCACTCACTCACTCACTCACTCACTCACTCACTCACTCACTCACTCACTCACTCACTCACTCACTCACTCACTCACTCACTCACTCACTCACTCACTCACTCACTCACTCACTCACTCACTCACTCACTCACTCACTCACTCACTCACTCACTCACTCACTCACTCACTCACTCACTCACTCACTCACTCACTCACTCACTCACTCACTCACTCACTCACTCACTCACTCACTCACTCACTCACTCACTCACTCACTCACTCACTCACTCACTCACTCACTCACTCACTCACTCACTCACTCACTCACTCACTCACTCACTCACTCACTCACTCACTCACTCACTCACTCACTCACTCACTCACTCACTCACTCACTCACTCACTCACTCACTCACTCACTCACTCACTCACTCACTCACTCACTCACTCACTCACTCACTCACTCACTCACTCACTCACTCACTCACTCACTCACTCACTCACTCACTCACTCACTCACTCACTCACTCACTCACTCACTCACTCACTCACTCACTCACTCACTCACTCACTCACTCACTCACTCACTCACTCACTCACTCACTCACTCACTCACTCACTCACTCACTCACTCACTCACTCACTCACTCACTCACTCACTCACTCACTCACTCACTCACTCACTCACTCACTCACTCACTCACTCACTCACTCACTCACTCACTCACTCACTCACTCACTCACTCACTCACTCACTCACTCACTCACTCACTCACTCACTCACTCACTCACTCACTCACTCACTCACTCACTCACTCACTCACTCACTCACTCACTCACTCACTCACTCACTCACTCACTCACTCACTCACTCACTCACTCACTCACTCACTCACTCACTCACTCACTCACTCACTCACTCACTCACTCACTCACTCACTCACTCACTCACTCACTCACTCACTCACTCACTCACTCACTCACTCACTCACTCACTCACTCACTCACTCACTCACTCACTCACTCACTCACTCACTCACTCACTCACTCACTCACTCACTCACTCACTCACTCACTCACTCACTCACTCACTCACTCACTCACTCACTCACTCACTCACTCACTCACTCACTCACTCACTCACTCACTCACTCACTCACTCACTCACTCACTCACTCACTCACTCACTCACTCACTCACTCACTCACTCACTCACTCACTCACTCACTCACTCACTCACTCACTCACTCACTCACTCACTCACTCACTCACTCACTCACTCACTCACTCACTCACTCACTCACTCACTCACTCACTCACTCACTCACTCACTCACTCACTCACTCACTCACTCACTCACTCACTCACTCACTCACTCACTCACTCACTCACTCACTCACTCACTCACTCACTCACTCACTCACTCACTCACTCACTCACTCACTCACTCACTCACTCACTCACTCACTCACTCACTCACTCACTCACTCACTCACTCACTCACTCACTCACTCACTCACTCACTCACTCACTCACTCACTCACTCACTCACTCACTCACTCACTCACTCACTCACTCACTCACTCACTCACTCACTCACTCACTCACTCACTCACTCACTCACTCACTCACTCACTCACTCACTCACTCACTCACTCACTCACTCACTCACTCACTCACTCACTCACTCACTCACTCACTCACTCACTCACTCACTCACTCACTCACTCACTCACTCACTCACTCACTCACTCACTCACTCACTCACTCACTCACTCACTCACTCACTCACTCACTCACTCACTCACTCACTCACTCACTCACTCACTCACTCACTCACTCACTCACTCACTCACTCACTCACTCACTCACTCACTCACTCACTCACTCACTCACTCACTCACTCACTCACTCACTCACTCACTCACTCACTCACTCACTCACTCACTCACTCACTCACTCACTCACTCACTCACTCACTCACTCACTCACTCACTCACTCACTCACTCACTCACTCACTCACTCACTCACTCACTCACTCACTCACTCACTCACTCACTCACTCACTCACTCACTCACTCACTCACTCACTCACTCACTCACTCACTCACTCACTCACTCACTCACTCACTCACTCACTCACTCACTCACTCACTCACTCACTCACTCACTCACTCACTCACTCACTCACTCACTCACTCACTCACTCACTCACTCACTCACTCACTCACTCACTCACTCACTCACTCACTCACTCACTCACTCACTCACTCACTCACTCACTCACTCACTCACTCACTCACTCACTCACTCACTCACTCACTCACTCACTCACTCACTCACTCACTCACTCACTCACTCACTCACTCACTCACTCACTCACTCACTCACTCACTCACTCACTCACTCACTCACTCACTCACTCACTCACTCACTCACTCACTCACTCACTCACTCACTCACTCACTCACTCACTCACTCACTCACTCACTCACTCACTCACTCACTCACTCACTCACTCACTCACTCACTCACTCACTCACTCACTCACTCACTCACTCACTCACTCACTCACTCACTCACTCACTCACTCACTCACTCACTCACTCACTCACTCACTCACTCACTCACTCACTCACTCACTCACTCACTCACTCACTCACTCACTCACTCACTCACTCACTCACTCACTCACTCACTCACTCACTCACTCACTCACTCACTCACTCACTCACTCACTCACTCACTCACTCACTCACTCACTCACTCACTCACTCACTCACTCACTCACTCACTCACTCACTCACTCACTCACTCACTCACTCACTCACTCACTCACTCACTCACTCACTCACTCACTCACTCACTCACTCACTCACTCACTCACTCACTCACTCACTCACTCACTCACTCACTCACTCACTCACTCACTCACTCACTCACTCACTCACTCACTCACTCACTCACTCACAAATTTGGCATATCGAGTGTACCCTTTGAGCTTGATAAGTGTTATAATGAACCTTTAGTATGCAACTGTTTGTTTGTTCAGTATATATTACAAAAACCGGTCCAAGACATGGCATGCGCACGCTGTTTAATATTTTGATTGTACATTTTGTTATGAAATTCTAGTTTTGTTTTACTTGCATTTCAGGTAGAGATGAATGCTGGTAGCTTGTCGTCATTTGGTTTTTTCTACTGTCAATCGACATTCTTGAATTTTACAATATAATATAAATGTACCAATCAAATTGTCGAAAGCTAATACAAATAAAATGAGGGTAATCGCAAGATTGAAACATAAGATGTTTTAATAATATCTTTTCGCCGTCCCGTTACTGTTTTTTTTATTATCCTGCACTTGTTCTATTTGAGCAGTTACATTGACCGGATATTTTTTTGTTATATTTGATCACTGACCAAGATATAGTTTTCTGGTACCTGATTCATGTTGAGCGACGATAAGAAACATTGTACGATGTTGCATTTATTTGACCACCTATGATTGGATAAAATCATAGAAGGGTTGGGATCAATTGATTAGACAGAACAGACAAATGTAATGGAGACAATCTAATATTGTTTTATCATTGATGAAGGCAGTCACCAAGATAGAAGGGTTGGGATCAATTGATTAGACAGACCAGACAAATGTAATGGAGACAATATAATGTTGTTTTATCATTGATGAAGGCAGTCACCAAGATAGAAGGGTTGGGATCAATTGATTAGACAGACCAGACAATTGTAATGGAGACAATCTAATGTTGTTTTATCATTGATGAAGGCAGTCACCAAGATAGAAGAGTTGGGATCAATTGATTAGACAGACCAGACAAATGTAATGGAGACAATCTAATGTTGTTTTATCATTGATGAAGGCAGTCACCAAGATAGAAGGGTTGGGATCAATTGATTAGACAGACCAGACAAATGTAATGGAGACAATATAATGTTGTTTTATAATTGATGAAGGCAGTAACCAAAATAGAAGAGTTGGGGTCATTTGATTAGACAGACCAGACAAATGTAATGGAAACAATCTAATGTTGTTTTATCATTGATGAAGGCAGTCACCAAGATAGAAGGGTTGGGATCAATTGATTAGACAGACCAGACAAATGTAATGGAGACAATCTAATGTTGTTTTATCATTGATGAAGGCAGTCACCAAGATAGAAGAGTTGGGATCATTTGATTAGACAGACCAGACAAATGTAATGGAGACAATCTAATGTTGTTTTATCATTGATGAAGGCAGTCACCAAGATAGAAGAGTTGGGATCAATTGATTAGACAGACCAGACAAATGTAATGGAGACATTCTAATGTTGTTTTATCATTGATGAAGGCAGTCACCAAGATAGAAGGGTTGGGATCAATTGATTAGACAGAACAGACAAATGTAATGGAAACAATCTAATGTTGTTTTATCATTGATGAAGGCAGTCACCAAGATAGAAGGGTTGGGATCAATTGATTAGACAGACCAGACAAATGTAATGGAGACAATCTAATGTTGTTTTATCATTGATGAAGGCAGTAACCAAGATAGAAGGGTTGGGATCAATTGATTAGACAGACCAGACAAATGTAATGGAGACAATCCAATGTTGTTTTAACATTGATGAAGGCAGTCACCAAGATAGAAGGGTTGGGATCAAATTAACACCGCCACATCTTTGTCACATGGCCTGGATTAAAGGTGAGACGTGATTGGTTGTTCGTTTTGTAGAAATGTTTAAACTGTTTAATCTTTCTTTTATAGCGGGGTTCAATAATAACCTGAACAACAGATGACTTTTAATATTATGATTGTTTTCTTTTTTTTTAGGCAATGAAACGTATTGTTCTTCCTACATGTATACAATCTGCTCTTCTCCCTTAACATGTAAGTATAATATACCATCATTGAACGATTCTTACTGAACGTCAGGTGAACAGAATGTAGCTATATTCACGAGTTGGCAAACGTCATGTTGGTAAGCAGGTGGTGACTATCGTATTGTCTGTCCCTCGTTCTTTTGACTATGGTAATGTCTGTCCCTCTTTCTTTTGACTATCGTATTGTCTGTCCCTCTGTCTATTGACTATGGTATTGTCTGTCCCTCTTTATTTTGACTATGGTATTGTCTGTCCCTCTTTTTTTTTACTATGGTATTGTCTGTCCCTCTTTCTTTTGACTATCGTATTGTCTGTCCTTCTTTCTTTTGGCTATCGTATTGTCTGTCCTTCTTTCTTTTGGCTATCGCATTGTCTGCCCCTCTTTCTTTTGACTATCGTATTGTCTGTCCCTCTTTCTTTTGACTATCACATTGTCTGCCCCTCTTTCTTTTGACTATCGTATTGTCTGTCCCTCTTTCTTTTGACTATCGCATTGTCTGTCCCTCTTTCTTTTGGCTATCGTATTGTCTGTCCCTCTTTCTTTTGACTATCGTATTGTCTGTCCCTCTTTCTTTTGACTTTCGTATTGTCTGTCCCTCTTTCTTTTGGCTATCGTATTGTCTGTCCCTCTTTCTTTTGGCTATCGTATTGTCTGTCCCTCTTTCTTTTGACTATCGTATTGTCTGTCCCTCTTTCTTTTGGCTATCGTATTGTCTGTCCCTCTTTCTTTTGACTATCGTATTGTCTGTCCTTCTTTCTTTTGGCTATCGTATTGTCTGTCCCTCTTTCTTTTGGCTATCGTATTGTGTGTCCCTCTTTCTTTTGACTATCGCATTGTCTGCCCCTCTTTCTTTTGACTATCGTATTGTCTGTCCTTCTTTCTTTTGGCTATCGCATTGTCTGCCCCTCTTTCTTTTGACTATCGTATTGTCTGTCCCTCTTTCTTTTGACTATCGCATTGTCTGCCCCTCTTTCTTTTGACTATCGTATTGTCTGTCCCTCTTTCTTTTGACTATCGCATTGTCTGTCCCTCTTTCTTTTGGCTATTGTATTGTCTGTCCCTCTTTCTTTTGACTATCGTATTGTCTGTCCCTCTTTCTTTTGACTTTCGTATTGTCTGTCCCTCTTTCTTTTGGCTATCGTATTGTCTGTCCCTCTTTCTTTTGGCTATCGTATTGTCTGTCCCTCTTTCTTTTGACTATCGTATTGTCTGTCCCTCTTTCTTTTAGCTATCGTATTGTTTGTCCATCTTTCTTTTGGCTATCGTATTGTCTGTCCCTCTTTCTTTTGGCTATCGCATTGTCTGCCCCTCTTTCTTTTGGCTATCGTATTGTCTGTCCCTCTTTCTTTTGACTATCGTATTGTCTGTCCCTCTTTCTTTTGACTATCGTATTGTCTGTCCCTCTTTCTTTTGGCTATCGTATTGTCTGTCCCTCTTTCTTTTGACTATCGTATTGTCTGTCCCTCTTTCTTTTGACTATCGTATTGTCTGTCCCTCTTTCTTTTGACTATCGCATTGTCTGTCCCTCTTTCTTTTGGCTATCGTATTGTCTGTCCCTCTTTCTTTTGACTATCGCATTGTCTGTCCCTCTTTCTTTTGGCTATCGTATTGTCTGTCCCTCTTTCTTTTGGCTATCGTATTGTCTGTCCCTCTTTCTTTTGACTATGGTATTGTCTGTCCCTCTTTCTTTTGACTATCGTATTGTCTGTCCCTCTTTCTTTTGACTATCGTATTGTCTGTCCCTCTTTCTTTTGACTATCGCATTGTCTGTCCCTCTTTCTTTTGGCTATCGTATTGTCTGTCCCTCTTTCTTTTGGCTATCGTATTGTCTGTCCCTCTTTCTTTTGACTATCACATTGTCTGCCCCTCTTTCTTTTGACTATCGTATTGTCTGTCCCTCTTTCTTTTGACTATCGCATTGTCTGTCCCTCTTTCTTTTGGCTATCGTATTGTCTGTCCCTCTTTCTTTTGACTATCGTATTGTCTGTCCCTCTTTCTTTTGACTTTCGTATTGTCTGTCCCTCTTTCTTTTGGCTATCGTATTGTCTGTCCCTCTTTCTTTTGGCTATCGTATTGTCTGTCCCTCTTTCTTTTGACTATCGTATTGTCTGTCCCTCTTTCTTTTGGCTATCGTATTGTCTGTCCCTCTTTCTTTTGGCTATCGTATTGTCTGTCCTTCTTTCTTTTGGCTATCGTATTGTCTGTCCCTCTTTCTTTTGGCTATCGTATTGTGTGTCCCTCTTTCTTTTGACTATCGCATTGTCTGCCCCTCTTTCTTTTGACTATCGTATTGTCTGGCCTTCTTTCTTTTGGCTATCGCATTGTCTGCCCCTCTTTCTTTTGACTATCGTATTGTCTGTCCCTCTTTCTTTTGACTATCGCATTGTCTGCCCCTCTTTCTTTTGACTATCGTATTGTCTGTCCCTCTTTCTTTTGACTATCGCATTGTCTGTCCCTCTTTCTTTTGGCTATCGTATTGTCTGTCCCTCTTTCTTTTGACTATCGTATTGTCTGTCCCTCTTTCTTTTGACTTTCGTATTGTCTGTCCCTCTTTCTTTTGGCTATCGTATTGTCTGTCCCTCTTTCTTTTGGCTATCGTATTGTCTGTCCCTCTTTCTTTTGACTATCGTATTGTCTGTCCCTCTTTCTTTTGGCTATCGTATTGTTTGTCCATCTTTCTTTTGGCTATCGTATTGTCTGTCCCTCTTTCTTTTGACTATCGTATTGTCTGTCCCTCTTTCTTTTGACTATCGTATTGTCTGTCCCTCTTTCTTTTGGCTATCGTATTGTCTGTCCCTCTTTCTTTTGACTATCGTATTGTCTGTCCCTCTTTCTTTTGACTATCGTATTGTCTGTCCCTCTTTCTTTTGACTATCGCATTGTCTGTCCCTCTTTCTTTTGGCTATCGTATTGTCTGTCCCTCTTTCTTTTGACTATCGCATTGTCTGTCCCTCTTTCTTTTGGCTATCGTATTGTCTGTCCCTCTTTCTTTTGGCTATCGTATTGTCTGTCCCTCTTTCTTTTGACTATGGTATTGTCTGTCCCTCTTTCTTTTGACTATCGTATTGTCTGTCCCTCTTTCTTTTGATTATCGTATTGTCTGTCCCTCTTTCTTTTGGCTATCGTATTGTCTGTCCCTCTTTCTTTTGGCTATCGTATTGTCTGTCCCTCTTTCTTTTGACTATCGTATTGCCTGTCCCTTTTTCTTTTGACTATCGTATTGTCTGTCCTTCTTTCTTTTGACTATCGTATTGTCTGTCCCTCTTTCTTTTGACTATCGTATTGTCTGTCCCTCTTTCTTTTGACTATCGCATTGTCTGTCCCTCTTTCTTTTGGCTATCGTATTGTCTGTCCCTCTTTCTTTTGGCTATCGTATTTTCTGTCCCTCTTTCTTTTGACTATCGTATTGTCTGCCCCTCTTTCTTTTGACTATCGTATTGTCTGCCCCTCTTTCTTTTGACTATCGTATTGTCTGTCCCTCTTTCTTTTGACTATCGTATTGTCTGTCACTCTTTCTTTTGGCTATCGTATTGTCTGTCCCTCTTTCTTTTGACTATCGTATTGTCTGTCCCTCTTTCTTTTGACTATCGTATTGTCTGTCCCCCTTTCTTTTGACTATCGTATTGTCTGTCCCTCTTTCTTTTGACTATCGTATTGTCTGTCCCTCTTTCTTTTGACTATCGTATTGTCTGTCCCTCTTTCTTTTGACTATCGCATTGTCTGTCCCTCTTTCTTTTGGCTATCGTATTGTCTGTCCCTCTTTCTTTTGGCTATCGTATTGTCTGTCCTTCTTTCTTTTGACTATCGTATTGTCTGTCCCTCTTTCTTTTGACTATCGCATTGTCTGTCCCTCTTTCTTTTGACTATCGTATTGTCTGTCCCTCTTTCTTTTGACTATCGTATTGTCTGTCCCTCTTTCTTTTGACTATCGTATTGTCTGTCCCTCTTTCTTTTGGCTATCGTATTTTCTGTCCCTCTTTCTTTTGACTATCATATTGTCTGTCCCTCTTCTATTAACGGCTTCTGATTACCCCATTGGTATCTTTAAACTTTTCTTATCATTTATTGTCAATAGCACTATTTCAGCTATGTTACAGTTTATTGTCAATGACCCTATTTCAGCTATGTTACAGTTTATTGTCAATAGCACTAATTCAGCTATGTTACAGTTTATTGTCAATAGCACTATTGCTGCTATGTTACAGTTTATTGTCAATAACACTATTGCAGCTATGTTACAGTTTATTGTCAATAGCACTATTGCTGCTATGTTACAATTTATTGTCAATAACACTATTGCAGCTATGTTACAGTTTATTGTCAATAACACTATTTCAGCTATGTTACAGTTTATTGTCAATAGCACTAATTCAGGTATGTTACAGTTTATTGTCAATAGCACTATTTCAGCCATGTTACAGTTCATTGTCAATGGCACTAATTCAGCTATGTTACAATTTATTGTCAATAGCACTATTTCAGCTATGTTACAGTTTATTGTCAAGTGATCAGTATTTTAGCTATGCTATAGTTCATTGGGAAGCTAACAATATTTCAGCTATTGTATTGTGCATTGTGAAGTGAGTAATATATCAACTATGTAATAGTTCATCTCATCGTCAAGTGAGCAGTAGTTCAGCTATGTCATAGTTCATTGTCAAGTGAGCAGTAGTTCAGCTATGTCATAGTTCATTGTCAAATGAGCAGTATTTCAGCTAAGTTATAGTTCATTGTCAAGTGAGCAGTAGTTCAGCTATGTTATAGTTCATTATCAAGTGAGCAAACATACAACTAAGCTCTGGTTCATTGTTAAGTGAGCAAAATTTCAGCCAAGTTATAGTTCATTGTCAAGTGAGCAGTATTTCAGCTAAGTTATAGTTCACCGTCAAGTGAGCAGTATTTCAGCTAAGTTATAGTTCATTGTAAAGTGAGCAGTATGTTAGCTAAGTTATAGTTCACCGTCAAGTGAGCAGTATTTCAGCTAAGTTATAGTTCATTGTCAAGTGAGCAGTATGTTAGCTAAGTTATAGTTCATCGGCAAGTGAGCAAAATTTCAGTTAAGGTATAGTTCATTGTCAAGTGAGCAATATTTCAGCTAAGTTATAGTTCATCGTCAAGTGAGCAGTATTTCAGCTAAGCTATAGTTCATCGTCAAGTGAACAGTATTTCAGCTAAGTTATAGTTCATCGTCAAGTGAGGAATATTTCAGCTAAGTTATAGTTCATCGTCAAGTGAGCAATATTTCAGCTAAGTTATAGTTCATCATCAAGTGAGCAGTATTTCAGCTAAGTTATAGTTCATCGTCAAGTGAGCAGTATTTCAGCTAAGCTATAGTTCATCGTCAAGTGAACAGTATTTCAGCTAAGTTATAGTTCATCGTCAAGTGAGCAATATTTCAGCTAAGTTATAGTTCATCGTCAAGTGAGCAATATTTCAGCTAAGTTATAGTTCATCGTCAAGTGAGCAGTATTTCAGCTAAGTTATAGTTCATCGTCAAGTGAGCAGTATTTCAGCTAAGTTATAGTTCATCGTCAAGTGAGCAATATTTCAGCTAAGTTATAGTTCATCGTCAAGTGAGCAGTATTTCAGCTAAGTTATAGTTCATCGTCAAGTGAGCAGTATTTCAGCTAAGCTATAGTTCATCGTCAAGTGAGTAGTATGTCATCTGTGTTATAGTTCATTGTCAAGTAGGAAGTATATAGTGATTATTATCGGAAGGGTTGCACAGAAACCAGTTCTTTTTTTCATGTTCTACCAAGAAAGTTGTATTATTGTTTTTACTTTTACAGGGCGTTTAATGACATCTGACATACAACCAGATTGTAATTGTCCATTAAAGTGTCAGTACACAACATACGATTATTCAATTTCAACCGGAAGTTATCCGTCTGAGTTTATAACTTCACAAATGTTGCCTTTTATTCCATACGATAAAGAATTCATAAGGTAAGCATACAATCCGTTGTGTGTATGTGGGGGAGCGGGGGTGTGCGTGTTTGCGTGCGTTTAATTATATTTGACTGTGTGATGCATAATGTAACATTAACCGCTCAGCTGTATTGGTGATCATATCGTGTTTACAAACAGCAAATCGCTTTTGATAAAAGATGACATTATCACTTAGTTAATAGGGGTGGGTTATGGAATTTAACGCCACTTTCAACAATATTTCAGCTATGTCGTGGCAGTCAGTTTTATTCGTTGAGGGACCCGGAGTACCTGGAGAACATCACCGATCTGTCGAAAGTCACTGACAAAGTTTATCACATAATGTTGTATCAAATACACCTAGCCATGAGTGGGATTCGAACTCACAACGTTAGTGGTGATCGGCACTTATCACAAGTCCCTTTCAATGCTATCACGACCACGAAGGCTCCCGATCGGTGTTTAGCAACATATGAGCAATTTTCCAGCTATATCACGGCGAGAACAAGTTAGATTTCAATGAGATGATGATGAAGTCCGCTTTATATTAGACCAACACAATCAGTTGAATACATATATATAGTACTAGCGAAATGAAGCATTAGTCCGTGGGTATACATGTCGTTCCACTCGGACACAAATTATCCTAATTTTGAGGAAAAATATGACATAACCCATTCGATAATATGTAACATAATCCCTTATGTCAAAGATAACATAATCCCTTACGTCAAAGATGACAAAATCACTTAGGTAAAAGATGACATAATCCCTCAGGTCAAAGATGACAAAATCACTTAGGTAAGAGAAGACATAATGACTTATGTGAAAGATGACATAATGACTTATATAAAAGATATCATAATCATTTAGGGCAAATACAGCATAATCACTTACGTAAAAGATAGCATTATCCCTTAGATGAAAAATAGCACAATCACTTAGGTAAAAGATGACATAATCCCTTAGATGAAAGATGACATAATGACTTATGTGAAAGATGACATAATGACTTATATAAAAGATATCATAATCATTTAGGGCAAATACAGCATAATCACTTACGTAAAAGATAGCATTATCCCTTAGATGAAAAATAGCACAATCACTTAGGTAAAAGATGACATAATCCCTTAGATGAAAGATGACATAATCACTTAGGTAAAAGATGACATACTCCCTTAGGTGAAAGATGACATAATCCCTTAGGTGAAAGATGACATAATCCCTTAGGTGAAAGATGACATAATCCCTTAGATGAAAGATGACATAATCCCTTAGGTGAAAGATGACATAATCCCTTAGGTGAAAGATGATATAATCCCTTAGACGAAAGATGACATAATCCCTTAGGTGAAAGATGACATAATCACTTAGGTAAAAGAAGACATAATCCCTTAGGTGAAAGATGACATAATCCCTTAGGTGAAAGATGACATAATCCCTTAGGTGAAAGATGACATAATCCCTTAGGTGAAAGATGACATAATCCCTTAGGTGAAAGATGACATAATTACTTAGGTGAAAGATGATATAATCCCTTAAATGAAAGATGATATAATCCCTTAGGTGAGAGATGATATAATCCCTGAGGTGAAAGATTATATAATCCCTTACGTGAAAGATTATATAATCCCTTAGGTGAAAGATTATATAATCCCTTAGATGAAAGATGACATAATCCCTTAGGTAAAAGATGATATAATCCCTTAGGTGAAAGATGACATAATCCCTTAGGTAAAAGATGACATAATCCCTTAGGTGAAAGATGACATAATCCCTTAGGTGAAAGATGATATAATCCCTTAGGTAAAAGATGGCATAATCCCTTAGGTGAAAGATGACATAATCCCTTAGGTGAAAGATGACATAATCCCTTAGGTAAAAGATGATATAATCCCTTAGGTGAAAGATGACATAATCCCTTAGGTAAAAGATGACATAATCCCTTAGGTGAAAGATGACATAACCCCTTAGGTGAAAGATGACATAATCCCTTAGGTGAAAGATGACATAATCCCTTAGGTGAAAGATGACATAATCCCTTAGGTGAAAGATGACATTATCACTTAGGTGAAAGATGATTTAATCCCTTAGATGAAAGATGATATAATCCCTTAGGTGAGATATGATATAATCCCTTAGGTGAAAGATTATATAATCCCTTACGTGAAAGATTATATAATCCCTTAGGTGAAAGATTATATAATCCCTTAGATGAAAGATGACATAATCCCTTAGGTGAAAGATGACATAATCCCTTAGGTGAAAGATGACATAATCCCTTAGGTGAAAGATGACATTATCACTTAGGTGAAAGATGATATAATCCCTTAGATGAAAGATGATATAATCCCTTAGGTGAGATATGATATAATCCCTTAGGTGAAAGATTATATAATCCCTTACGTGAAAGATTATATAATCCCTTAGGTGAAAGATTATATAATCCCTTAGATGAAAGATGATATAATCCCTTAGGTGAAAGATTATATAATCCCTTAGATGAAAGATGATATAATCCCTTAGGTGAAAGATTATATAATCCCTTAGATGAAAGATTATATAATCCCTTAGATGAAAGATGACATAATCCCTTAGGTAAAATATTACATAATACCTTAGGTGAAAGATGACATAATCCCTTAGGTGAAAGATGACATAATCCCTTAGGTAAAAGATGGCATAATCCCTTAGGTGAAAGATGACATAATCCCTTAGGGGAAAGATGACATAATCCTTTAGGTGAAAGATGACATAATCCCTTAGGTGAAAGATGACATAATCCCTTAGGTGAAAGATGACATTATCACTTAGGTGAAAGATGATATAATCCCTTAGATGAAAGATGATATAATCCCTTAGGTGAAAGATTATATAATCCCTTACGTGAAAGATTATATAATCCCTTAGGTGAAAGATTATATAATCCCTTAGATGAAAGATGATATAATCTCTTAGGTGAAAGATTATATAATCCCTTAGGTGAAAGATGACATAATCCCTTAGGTAAAAGATGACATAATCCCTTAGGTGAAAGATGACATAACCCCTTAGGTGAAAGATGACATAATCCCTTAGGTGAAAGATGACATAATCCCTTAGGGGAAAGATGACATAATCCCTTAGGTGAAAGATGACATAATCCCTTAGGTGAAAGATGACATAATCCCTTAGGTGAAAGATGACATAATCCCTTAGGTGAAAGATGACATAATCCCTTAGGTGAAAGATGACATTATCACTTAGGTGAAAGATGATATAATCCCTTAGATGAAAGATGATATAATCCCTTAGGTGAGATATGATATAATCCCTTATGTGAAAGATTATATAATCCCTTAGGTGAAAGATTATATAATCCCTTAGGTGAAAGATTATATAATCCCTTAGATGAAAGATGATATAATCCCTTAGGTGAAAGATTATATAATCCCTTAGATGAAAGATGATATAATCCCTTAGGTAAAAGATTATATAATCCCTTAGATGAAAGATGACATAATCCCTTAGGTAAAATATGACATAATCCCTTAGGTGAAAGATGACATAATCCCTTAGGTAAAAGATGACATAATCCCTTAGGTGAAAGATGACATAATCCCTTAGGTGAAAGATGGCATAATCCCTTAGGTAAAAGATGGCATAATCCCTTAGGTGAAAGATGACATAATCCCTTAGGTGAAAGATGACATAATCCTTTAGGTGAAAGATGACATAATCCCTTAGGTGAAAGATGACATTATCACTTAGGTGAAAGATGATATAATCCCTTAGATGAAAGATGATATAATCCCTTAGGTGAAAGATTATATAATCCCTTACATGAAAGATTATATAATCCCTTAGGTGAAAGATTATATAATCCCTTAGATGAAAGATGATATAATCTCTTAGGTGAAAGATTATATAATCCCTTAGATGAAAGATGATATAATCCCTTAGGTGAAAGATTATATAATCCCTTAGGTGAAAGATGATATAATCCCTTAGGTGAAAGATGATATAATGACTTATACAAAAGATGACATAATCATTTAGGTCAGACATGACACAATGACCTATATAAAAGATGGCATAATGACTTAGGTAAAATATGACAAAATGACTTAGGAAAAATATGATTGATTTATTGATTGGCGTTTAACGCCAACTTTAGCTATATTTAGGTAAAATATGACATAATGACTTATATTAAAGATGACATAATGACTGAAGTAAGATTTTATATAATGACTTATATCAAAAATGACATAATTACTTGGGTAAGATATGACATAAACACTGAGGTAAAAGATGACAAAAACATTTGCATAGCATTTCAGTTGTATCCAAACAAATCTGGAAACGAAAGTGTTATATCATTTGTGCGATACAGAAAACATCAATACTATTTTCCCTGCAAAATAAAAAAGTTATGGTCGACCACAATAACACGAATCACTGGCAAAACTCAATCTCCTGAGCACAGTAATAACATCGACTAGAACTTCCTGACATGTTTAACATCTACCGAGTGTAATAATAACGTAGATATGCCATTTTTTCTTTGCCACGCTCTTAGTATCTAGAAATTGAACGCATAGCATATTTAGATAAACAGAAAACAAACGTGTTGGTAAGGTCCAACTGAAATAGACCATTTAACTGACGAATATCATAAACCCAGGTCCAACTGAAATAGACCATTTAACTGACGAATATCATAAACCCACACAATACAAACTTCTAAGCACATGTACATTACAACTTAAACAGATAGAGGCCCGATGTATCATTTGTAAAGACATGTAAATGACAGCATAAACAGATAGAGACCAGATGTATCATCGTTAAACACATGTAAATGACACCAAAAACAGATAGAGACTCGATGTATCATTGCTAAACACATGTAAATGACAACATAAACAGATAGAGACTCGATGTATCATTGTTAAACACATGTAAATGACAACATAAACAGATAGAGACCAGATGTATCATCGTTAAACACATGTAAATGACAACATAAACAGATAGATACCAGATGTATCATCGTTAAACACATGTAAATGACAACACAAACAGATAGAGACTCGATGTATCATTGTTAAACACATGTACATGACAACATAAACAGATAGAGACTCGATGTATCATTGTTAAACACATGTAAATGACAACATAAACAGATAGAGACCAGATGTATCATAGTTAAACACATGTAAATGACAACATAAACAGATAGAGACCAGATGTATCATCGTTAAACACATGTAAATGACAACATAAACAGATAGAGACCAGATGTATCATCGTTAAACACATGTAAATGACAACATAAACAGATAGAGACTCGATGTATCATTGTTAAACACATGTACATGACAACATAAACAGATAGAGACCAGATGTATCATAGTTAAACACATGTAAATGACAACATAAACAGATAGAGACCAGATGTATCATCGTTAAACACATGTACATGACAACATAAACAGATAGAGACCAGATGTATCATCGTTAAACACATGTAAATGACAACATAAACAGATAGAGACTCGATGTATCATCGTTAAACACATGTAAATGACAACAGAAACAGATAGAGACTCGATGTATCATTGTTAAACACATGTAAATGACAACATAAACAGATAGAAACTCGATGTATCATTGTTAAACACATGTAAATGACAACATAAACAGATAGAGACTCGATGTATCATTGTTAAACACATGTAAATGACAACATAAACAGATAGAGACCAGATGTATCATCGTTAAACACATGTAAATGACAACATAAACAGATAGATACTCGATGTATCATTGTTAAACACATGTAAATGACAACATAAACAGATAGAGACCAGATGTATCATCGTTAAACACATGTAAATGACAACACAAACAGATAGAGACTCGATGTATCATCGTTAAACACATGTAAATGACAACATAAACAGATAGAGACTCGATGTATCATTGTTAAACACATGTAAATGACAGCATAAACAGATAGAGATCAGATGTATTATCGTTAAACACATGTAAATGACAACATAAACAGATAGAGACTCGATGTATCATTGTTAAACACATGTACATGACAACATAAACAGATAGAGACCAGATGTATCATCGTTAAACACATGTAAATGACAACATAAACAGATAGAGACTCGATGTATCATTGTTAAACACATGTACATGACAACATAAACAGATAGAGACCAGATGTATCATCGTTAAACACATGTAAATGACAACATAAACAGATAGAGACTCGATGTATCATCGTTAAGCACATGTAAATGACAACATAAACAGATAGAGACCAGATGTATCATCGTTAAACACATGTAAATGACAACATAAACAGATAGAGACTCGATGTATCATTGTTAAACACATGTACATGACAACATAAACAGATAGAGACCAGATGTATCATCGTTAAACACATGTAAATGACAACATAAACAGATAGAGACTCAATGTATCATCGTTAAGCACATGTAAATGACAACATAAACAGATAGAGACTCGATGTATCATTGTTAAACACATGTACATGACAACATAAACAGATAGAGACCAGATGTATCATCGTTAAACACATGTAAATGACAACATAAACAGATAGAGACTCGATGTATCATTGTTAAACACATGTACATGACAACATAAACAGATAGAGACCAGATGTATCATCGTTAAACACATGTAAATGACAACATAAACAGATAGAGACTCGATGTATCATCGTTAAGCACATGTAAATGACAACATAAACAGATAGAGACTCGATGTATCATTGTTAAACACATGTACATGACAACATAAACAGATAGAGACTCGATGTATCATTGTTAAACACATGTAAATGACAACATAAACAGATAGAGACTCGATGTATCATCGTTAAACACATGTAAATGACAACATAAACAGATAGAGACTCGATGTATCATCGTTAAACACATGTAAATGACAACATAAACAGATAGAGACTCGATGTATCATTGCTAAACACATGTAAATGACAACATAAACAGATAGAGACTCGATGTATCATTGTTAAACACATGTAAATGACAACATAAACAGATAGAGACTCGATGTATCATCGTTAAACACATGTAAATGACAACACAAACAGATAGAGACTCGATGTATCATTGTTAAACACATGTAAATGACAACATAAACAGATAGAGACTCGATGTATCATTGTTAAACACATGTAAATGACAACATAAACAGATAGAGACCAGATGTATCATCGTTAAACACATGTAAATGACAACACAAACAGATAGAGACTCGATGTATCATTGTTAAACACATGTAAATGACAACATAAACAGATAGAGACTCGATGTATCATTGTTAAACACATGTAAATGACAGCATAAACAGATAGAGACCAGATGTATTATCGTTAAACATATGTAAATGACAACAGAAATAGATAGAGACTCGATGTATCATTGTTAAACACATGTAAATGACAACATAAACAGATAGAGACTCGATGTATCATTGTTAAACACATGTAAATGACAACATAAACAGATAGAGACCAGATGTATCATCGTTAAACACATGTAAATGACAACATAAACAGATAGAGACTCGATGTATCATTGTTAAACACATGTAAATGACAACATAAACAGATAGAGACCAGATGTATCATCGTTAAACACATGTAAATGACAACACAAACAGATAGAGACTCGATGTAGTATTGTTAAGCACATGTACATGACAACATAAACAGATAGAGACCAGATGTATCATTGTTAAACACATGTAAATGACAACATAAACAGATAGAGATTCGATGTATCATTGTTAAACACATGTAAATGACAACATAAACAGATAGAGACCAGATGTATCATCGTTAAACACATGTACATGACAACACAAACAGATAGAGACTCGATGTATCATTGTTAAACACATGTACATGACAACACAAACAGATAGAGACTCGATGTATCATTGTTAAACACATGTACATGACAACATAAACAGATAGAGACTCGATGTATCATTGTTAAACACATGTACATGACAACATAAACAGATAGAGACTCGATGTATCATCGTTAAACACATGTACATGACAACATAAACAGATAGAGACTCGATGTATCATTGTTAAACACATGTAAATGACAACATAAACAGATAGAGACTCGATGTATCATTGTTAAACACATGTAAATGACAACATAAACAGATAGAGACCAGATGTATTATTGTTAAACATAATTATGTAAACGACAACATAAACAGATAGAGACCAGATGTATCATCGTTAAACACATGTACATGACAACACAAACAGATAGAGACTCGATGTATCATTGTTAAACACATGTACATGACAACACAAACAGATAGAGACTCGATGTATCATTGTTAAACACATGTACATGACAACATAAACAGATAGAGACTCGATGTATCATTGTTAAACACATGTACATGACAACATAAACAGATAGAGACTCGATGTATCATCGTTAAACACATGTACATGACAACATAAACAGATAGAGACTCGATGTATCATTGCTAAACACATGTACATGACAGCATAAACAGATAGAGACTCGATGTATCATTGTTAAACACATGTAAATGACAACATAAACAGATAGAGACTCGATGTATCATTGTTAAGTACATGTAAATGACAACATAAACAGATAGAGACCAGATGTATTATTGTTAAACATAATTATGTAAACGACAACATAAACAGATAGAGATGAGATGTATCATTTGTAAACACGTGTATGTGACAACATAAACAGATAGAGACTCTTTACGTCTGCCCGACAAAATAAAGGGCATACTGATGTAAGTGAAAATGTGAAACAATAAGATTATTTACAAATAAAAATAAAACACCATTTACGAAAACGAAAATTCAAGTAATGATACTTGTAAAAAGTAGCGTTTCTGATGTTTTTGTCTTTGTTTCAAATAGGAAAAATTTTGTATTGCTGAAAATCTACTACAAAGACTTATCTACTACTGTTACAGAACAGCTACCTAAATACGAGAACACTGGAGCAATATTTGGTAACGTATATTTCAAAATGTCTATCAATTTATCTTCTATTGTAGTAAAGTTGACATGTGTTCAAATGACACATCTACATTGCTGGAAATCTGATTAATTCGTTCTGTATTGTTCAAAATATATTGCAATGTAGGATCGCTTCTTACTACGTTGTATGATACCATCTACCTACGTGTGTCGATCAAAAGCCCACTAGGGTTTGTGTTGTATTATTATTTTAACATGCCGACAATAAATAAAACTTATCTTATCTTATCTTATCTTATCTTATCTTATCTTATCTTATCTTATCTTATCTTATCTTATCTTATCTTATCTTATCTTATCTTATCTTAGATATCTAATTTAGTGATCACGACGTGTTTCTGGTAAAACATTTATCAGGTAAGCCCATAGCCAAAAGATTGCAAAGCCAGATAATTTGAAGTTCTTGAGACTAAGTAAACTATAGGACATAAACAGGATAGCCAGAATCTGCAAGAGTTACCTATGACTTGAGCGTTGACATTAGAGTTTTTTAATACATTACGTGTTTGAGAACAACTAACACTAAATGAGATACATATTAGAAACTCAACATTATGTTCACAAATGATGATTGCTAGAGGTAATAACGTCATTAGTCGTACAAGTGGTAATAATGCCATTATTTGTATTAGTGGTAGCAATGTGATTAATCATATCAGTGGTAATGTGATTAGTCGCATAGATGGTAGCAATGCCTTTAGCGTTCATATTGCCATTATTGGTAATGATGTCAGTGTTTATATTATCATTAGTGGTATTAATGTCAGTGTTTATATTGTCATTAGTGGTAATAATGTCAGTGTTTATATTGTCATTGGTGGTAATGATGTCAGTGTTTATATTATCATTAGTGGTAATAATGTCAGTGTTTATATTATCATTAGTGGTAATAATGTCAGTGTTTATATTGTCATTAGTGGTAATAATGTCAGTGTTTATATTGTCATTGGTGGTAATAATGTCAGTGTTTATATTGTCATTAGTGGTAATGATGTCAGTGTTTATATTATCATTAGTGGTAATAATGTCAGTGTTTATATTGTCATTAGTGGTAATAATGTCAGTGTTTATATTGTTACTAGAGGTAATAAGGTCATTAGTCGTACAAGTGGTAATAATGCCATTATTTGTATTAGTGGTAGCAATGTGATTAGTCATATCAGTGGTAATGTGATTAGTCGCATAGATGGTAGCAATGCCTTTAGCGTTCATATTGCCATTATTGGTAATGATGTCAGTGTTTATATTATCATTAGTGGTAATAATGTCAGTATTTATATTGTCATTAGTGGTAATAATGTCAGTGTTTATATTGTCATTTGTGGTAATGATGTCAGTGTTTATATTGTCATTACTGGTAATAATGTCAGTGTTTATATTATCATTAGTGGTAATAATGTCAGTTTTTATATTGTCATTAGTGGTAATAATGTCAGTGTTTATATTATCATTAGTGGTAATAATGTCAGTGTTTATATTGTCATTAGTGGTAATAATGTCAGTGTTTATATTGTCATTGGTGGTAATAATGTCAGTGTTTATATTGTCATTAGTGGTAATGATGTCAGTGTTTATATTATCATTAGTGGTAATAATGTCAGTGTTTATATTGTCATTAGTGGTAATAATGTCAGTGTTTATATTGTTACTAGAGGTAATAAGGTCATTAGTCGTACAAGTGGTAATAATGCCATTATTTGTATTAGTGGTAGCAATGTGATTAGTCATATCAGTGGTAATGTGATTAGTCGCATAGATGGTAGCAATGCCTTTAGCGTTCATATTGCCATTATTGGTAATAATGTCAGTGTTTATATTGTCCTTTATGGTAATAATGTCAGTGTTTATATTGTCATTGGTGGTAATGATGTCAGTGTTTATATTATCATTAGTGGTATTAATGTCAGTATTTATATTGTCATTAGTGGTAATAATGTCAGTGTTTATATTGTCATTTGTGGTAATGATGTCAGTGTTTATATTGTCATTAGTGGTAATAATGTCAGTGTTTATATTGTTACTAGAGGTAATAAGGTCATTAGTCGTACAAGTGGTAATAATGCCATTATTTGTATTAGTGGTAGCAATGTGATTAGTCATATCAGTGGTAATGTGATTAGTCGCATAAATGGTAGCAATGCCTTTAGCGTTCATATTGCCATTATTGGTAATGATGTCAGTGTTTATATTATCATTAGTGGTAATAATGTCAGTGTTTATATTGTCATTAGTGGTAATAATGTCAGTGTTTATATTGTCCTTTGTGGTAATGATGTCAGTGTTTATATTGTCATTAGTGGTAATAATGTCAGTGTTTATATTGTCATTAGTGGTAATAATGTCAGTGTTTATATTGTCCTTTATGGTAATGATGTCAGTGTTTATATTGTCATTAGTGGTAATAATGTCAGTGTTTATGTTGTCATTAGTGGTAATAATGTCAGTGTTTATATTGTCATTAGTGGTAATAATGTCAGTGTTTATATTGTTATTAGTGGTAACAATGTCAGTGTTTATATTGTCATTAGTGGTAATAATGTCAGTGTTTATATTGTCATTAGTGGTAATAATGTCAGTGTTTATATTGTCATTAGTGGTAATAATGTCAGTGTTTATATTGTCATTAGTGGTAATAATGTCAGTGTTTATATTGTCATTAGTGGTAATAATGTCAGTGTTTATATTGTCATTAGTGGTAATAATGTCAGTGTTTATATTGTCATTAGTGGTAATAATGTCAGTGTTTATATTGTCATTAGTGGTAATAATGTCAGTGTTTATATTGTCATGTGTGGTAATGATGTCAGTGTTTATATTGTTATTAGTGGTAATAATGTCAGTGTTTATATTGTCATTAGTGGTAATAATGTCAGTGTTTATATTGTCATTAGTGGTAATAATGTCACTGTTTATATTGTCATTAGTGGTAATAACGTCATTAGTCGTACAAGTGGTAATAATGCCATTATTTGTATTAGTGGTAGCAATGTGATTAGTCATATCAGTGGTAATGTGATTAGTCGCATAGATGGTAGCAATGCCTTTAGCGTTCATATTGCCATTATTGGTAATGATGTCAGTGTTTATATTATCATTAGTGGTAATAATGTCAGTATTTATATTGTCATTAGTGGTAATAATTTCAGTGTTTATATTGTCATTTGTGGTAATGATGTCAGTGTTTATATTGTCATTAGTTGTAATTATGTCAGTGTTTATGTTGTCATTAGTGGTAATAATGTCAGTGTTTATATTGTCATTAGTGGTAATAATGTCAGTGTTTATATTGTCATTAGTGGTAATAATGTCAGTGTTTATATTGTCATTAGTGGTAATAATGTCAGTGTTTATATTGTCATGTGTGGTAATGATGTCAGTGTTTATATTGTTATTAGTGGTAATAATGTCAGTGTTTATATTGTCATTAGTGGTAATAATGTCAGTGTTTATATTGTCATTAGTGGTAATAATGTCAGTGTTTATATTGTCATTGGTGGTAATAATGTCAGTGTTTATATTGTCATTAGTGGTAATAATGTCAGTGTTTATATTGTCATTAGTGGTAATAATGTCAGTGTTTATATTGTCATTAGTGGTAATAATGTCAGTGTTTATATTGTCATTAGTGGTAATAACGTCATTAGTCGTACAAGTGGTAATAATGCCATTATTTGTATTAGTGGTAGCAATGTGATTAGTCATATCAGTGGTAATGTGATTAGTCGCATAGATGGTAGCAATGCCTTTAGCGTTCATATTGCCATTATTGGTAATGATGTCAGTGTTTATATTATCATTAGTGGTAATAATGTCAGTATTTATATTGTCATTAGTGGTAATAATGTCAGTGTTTATATTGTCATTTGTGGTAATGATGTCAGTGTTTATATTGTCATTAGTGGTAATAATGTCAGTGTTTATGTTGTCATTAGTGGTAATAATGTCAGTGTTTATATTGTCATTAGTGGTAATAATGTCAGTGTTTATATTGTCATTAGTGGTAATAATGTCAGTGTTTATATTGTCATTAGTGGTAATAATGTCAGTGTTTATATTGTCATTAGTGGTAATAATGTCAGTGTTTATATTGTCATGTGTGGTAATGATGTCAGTGTTTATATTGTTATTAGTGGTAATAATGTCAGTGTTTATATTGTCATTAGTGGTAATAATGTCAGTGTTTATATTGTCATTAGTGGTAATAATGTCAGTGTTTATATTGTCATTAGTGGTAATAATGTCAGTGTTTATATATTTCATGTGTGGTAATGATGTCAGTGTTTATGTTGTCATTAGTGGTAATAATGTCAGTGTTTATATTGTCATTTGTGGTAATGATGTCAGTGTTTATATTGTCATTAGTGGTAATAATGTTGTCAGTGTTTATATTGTCATTAGTGGTAATAATGTCAGTGTTTATATTGTCATGTGTGGTAATGATGTCAGTGTTTATATTGTCATTAGTGGTAATAATGTCAGTGTTTATATTGTCATTAGTGGTAATAATGTCAGTGTTTATATTGTCATTTGTGGTAATGATGTCAGTGTTTAAATTGTCATTAGTGGTAATAATGTCAGTCTTTATATTGTCATTAGTGGTAATAATGTCAGTGTTTATATTATCATTAGTGGTAATAATGTCAGTGTTTATATTGTCATTAATGGTAATAATATCAGTGTTTATATTGTCATTTGTGGTAATGATGTCAGTGTTTATATTGTCATTACTGGTAATAATGTCAGTGTTTATATTGTCATTAGTGGTAATAATGTCAGTGTTTATATTGTCCTTTGTGGTAATGATGTCAGTGTTTATATTGTCATTAGTGGTAATAATGTCAGTGTTTATGTTGTCATTAGTTGTAATAATGTCAGTGTTTATATTGTCATTAGTGGTAATAATGTCAGTGTTTATATTGTCATTAGTGGTAATAATGTCAGTATTTATATTGTCATTAGTGGTAATAATGTCAGTGTTTATATTGTCATTAGTGGTAATAATGTCAGTGTTTATATTGTCATTAGTGGTAATAATGTCAGTGTTTATATTGTCATTAGTGGTAATAATGTCAGTGTTTATATTGTCATTAGTGGTAATAATGTCAGTGTTTATATTGTCATTAGTGGTAATAATGTCAGTGTTTATATATTTCATGTGTGGTAATGATGTCAGTGTTTATGTTGTCATTAGTGGTAATAATGTCAGTGTTTATATTGTCATTTGTGGTAATGATGTCAGTGTTTATATTGTCATTAGTGGTAATAATGTTGTCAGTGTTTATATTGTCATTAGTGGTAATAATGTCAGTGTTTATATTGTCATGTGTGGTAATGATGTCAGTGTTTATATTGTCATTAGTGGTAATAATGTCAGTGTTTATATTGTCATTAGTGGTAATAATGTCAGTGTTTATATTGTCATTTGTGGTAATGATGTCAGTGTTTATATTGTCATTAGTGGTAATAATGTCAGTCTTTATATTGTCATTAGTGGTAATAATGTCAGTGTTTATATTATCATTAGTGGTAATAATGTCAGTGTTTATATTGTCATTAATGGTAATAATATCAATGTTTATATTGTCATTTGTGGTAATGATGTCAGTGTTTATATTGTCATTACTGGTAATAATGTCAGTGTTTATATTGTCATTAGTGGTAATAATGTCAGTGTTTATATTGTCCTTTGTGGTAATGATGTCAGTGTTTATATTGTCATTAGTGGTAATAATGTCAGTGTTTATGTTGTCATTAGTGGTAATAATGTCAGTGTTTATATTGTCATTAGTGGTAATAATGTCAGTGTTTATATTGTCATTAGTGGTAATAATGTCAGTGTTTATATTGTCATTAGTGGTAATAATGTCAGTGTTTATATTGTCATTAGTGGTAATAATGTCAGTGTTTATATTGTCCTTTATGGTAATGATGTCAGTGTTTATATTGTCATTAGTGGTAATAATGTCAGTGTTTATGTTGTCATTAGTGGTAATAATGTCAGTGTTTATATTGTCATTAGTGGTAATAATGTCAGTGTTTATATTGTTATTAGTGGTAACAATGTCAGTGTTTATATTGTCATTAGTGGTAATAATGTCAGTGTTTATATTGTCATTAGTGGTAATAATGTCAGTGTTTATATTGTCATTAGTGGTAATAATGTCAGTGTTTATATTGTCATTAGTGGTAATAATGTCAGTGTTTATATTGTCATTAGTGGTAATAATGTCAGTGTTTATATTGTCATTAGTGGTAATAATGTCAGTGTTTATATTGTCATTAGTGGTAATAATGTCAGTGTTTATATTGTCATGTGTGGTAATGATGTCAGTGTTTATATTGTTATTAGTGGTAATAATGTCAGTGTTTATATTGTCATTAGTCGTAATAATGTCAGTGTTTATATTGTCATTAGTGGTAATAATGTCACTGTTTATATTGTCATTAGTGGTAATAACGTCATTAGTCGTACAAGTGGTAATAATGCCATTATTTGTATTAGTGGTAGCAATGTGATTAGTCATATCAGTGGTAATGTGATTAGTCGCATAGATGGTAGCAATGCCTTTAGCGTTCATATTGCCATTATTGGTAATGATGTCAGTGTTTATATTATCATTAGTGGTAATAATGTCAGTATTTATATTGTCATTAGTGGTAATAATGTCAGTGTTTATATTGTCATTTGTGGTAATGATGTCAGTGTTTATATTGTCATTAGTTGTAATTATGTCAGTGTTTATGTTGTCATTAGTGGTAATAATGTCAGTGTTTATATTGTCATTAGTGGTAATAATGTCAGTGTTTATATTGTCATTAGTGGTAATAATGTCAGTGTTTATATTGTCATTAGTGGTAATAATGTCAGTGTTTATATTGTCATGTGTGGTAATGATGTCAGTGTTTATATTGTTATTAGTGGTAATAATGTCAGTGTTTATATTGTCATTAGTGGTAATAATGTCAGTGTTTATATTGTCATTAGTGGTAATAATGTCAGTGTTTATATTGTCATTGGTGGTAATAATGTCAGTGTTTATATTGTCATTAGTGGTAATAATGTCAGTGTTTATATTGTCATTAGTGGTAATAATGTCAGTGTTTATATATTTCATGTGTGGTAATGATGTCAGTGTTTATGTTGTCATTAGTGGTAATAATGTCAGTGTTTATATTGTCATTTGTGGTAATGATGTCAGTGTTTATATTGTCATTAGTGGTAATAATGTTGTCAGTGTTTATATTGTCATTAGTGGTAATAATGTCAGTGTTTATATTGTCATGTGTGGTAATGATGTCAGTGTTTATATTGTCATTAGTGGTAATAATGTCAGTGTTTATATTGTCATTAGTGGTAATAATGTCAGTGTTTATATTGTCATTTGTGGTAATGATGTCAGTGTTTATATTGTCATTAGTGGTAATAATGTCAGTCTTTATATTGTCATTAGTGGTAATAATGTCAATGTTTATATTATCATTAGTGGTAATAATGTCAGTGTTTATATTGTCATTAATGGTAATAATATCAGTGTTTATATTGTCATTTGTGGTAATGATGTCAGTGTTTATATTGTCATTACTGGTAATAATGTCAGTGTTTATATTGTCATTAGTGGTAATAATGTCAGTGTTTATATATTTCATGTGTGGTAATGATGTCAGTGTTTATATTGTCATTAGTGGTAATAATGTTGTCAGTGTTTATATTGTCATTAGTGGTAATAATGTCAGTATTTATATTGTCATGTATGGTAATGATGTCAGTGTTTATATTGTCATTAGTGGTAATAATGTCAGTGTTTATATTGTCATTAGTGGTAATAATGTCAGTGTTTATATTGTCATTTGTGGTAATGATGTCAGTGTTTATATTGTCATTAGTGGTAATAATGTCAGTCTTTATATTGTCATTAGTGGTAATAATGTCAGTGTTTATATTATCATTAGTGGTAATAATGTCAGTGTTTATATTGTCATTAATGGTAATAATATCAGTGTTTATATTGTCATTTGTGGTAATGATGTCAGTGTTTATATTGTCATTACTGGTAATAATGTCAGTGTTTATATTATCATTAGTGGTAATAATGTCAGTGTTTATATTGTCATTAATGGTAATAATATCAGTGTTTATATTGTCATTAGTGGTAATAATGTCAGTGTTTATATTGTCATGTGTGGTAATGATGTCAGTGTTTATATTGTCACTAGTGGTAATAATGTCAATGTCTATATTGTCATTTGTGGTAATAATGTCAGTGTTTATATTGTCATTAGTGGTAATAATGTCAGTGTTTATATTGTCATTAGTGGTAATAATGTCAGTGTTTATATTGTCATGTGTGGTAATGATGTCAGTGTTTATATTGTCATTAGTGGTAATAATGTCAGTTTTTATATTGTCATTGGTGGTAATAATGTCAGTGTTTATATTGTCATTAGTGGTAATAATGTCAGTGTTTATATTGTCATTAGTGGTAATAATGTCAGTGTTTATATTGTCATTAGTGGTAATAATGTCAGTGTTTATATTGTCATTAGTGGTAATAATGTCAGTGTTTATATTGTCATTAGTGGTAATAATGTCAGTGTTTATATTGTTACTAGAGGTAATAAGGTCATTAGTCGTACAAGTGGTAATAATGCCATTATTTGTTTTAGTGGTAGCAATGTGATTAATCATATCAGTGGTAATGTGATTAGTCGCATAGATGGTAGCAATGCCTTTAGCGTTCATATTGCCATTATTGGTAATGATGTCAGTGTTTATATTATCATTAGTGGTATTAATGTCAGTATTTATATTGTCATTAGTGGTAATAATGTCAGTGTTTATATTGTTATTTGTGGTAATGATGTCAGTGTTTATATTGTCATTAGTGGTAATAATGTCAGTGTTTATGTTGTCATTAGTGGTAATAATGTCAGTGTTTATATTGTCATTAGTGGTAATAATGTCAGTGTTTATATTGTCATTAGTGGTAATAATGTTGTCAGTGTTTATATTGTCATTAGTGGTAATAATGTCAGTGTTTATATTGTCATGTGTGGTAATGATGTCAGTGTTTATATTGTCATTAGTGGTAATAATGTCAGTGTTTATATTGTCATTAGTGGTAATAATGTCAGTGTTTATATTGTCATTTGTGGTAATGATGTCAGTGTTTATATTGTCATTAGTGGTAATAATGTCAGTGTTTATATTGTCATGTGTGGTAATGATGTCAGTGTTTATATTGTCATTAGTGGTAATAATGTCAGTGTTTATATTGTCATTAGTGGTAATAATGTCAGTGTTTATATTGTCATTTGTGGTAATGATGTCAGTGTTTATATTGTCATTAGTGGTAATAATGTCAGTCTTTATATTGTCATTAGTGGTAATAATGTCAATGTTTATATTATCATTAGTGGTAATAATGTCAGTGTTTATATTGTCATTAATGGTAATAATATCAGTGTTTATATTGTCATTTTTGGTAATGATGTCAGTGTTTATATTGTCATTACTGGTAATAATGTCAGTGTTTATATTGTCATTAGTGGTAATAATGTCAGTGTTTATATATTTCATGTGTGGTAATGATGTCAGTGTTTATGTTGTCATTAGTGGTAATAATGTCAGTGTTTATATTGTCATTTGTGGTAATGATGTCAGTGTTTATATTGTCATTAGTGGTAATAATGTTGTCAGTGTTTATATTGTCATTAGTGGTAATAATGTCAGTATTTATATTGTCATGTGTGGTAATGATGTCAGTGTTTATATTGTCATTAGTGGTAATAATGTCAGTGTTTATATTGTCATTAGTGGTAATAATGTCAGTGTTTATATTGTCATTTGTGGTAATGATGTCAGTGTTTATATTGTCATTAGTGGTAATAATGTCAGTCTTTATATTGTCATTAGTGGTAATAATGTCAGTGTTTATATTATCATTAGTGGTAATAATGTCAGTGTTTATATTGTCATTAATGGTAATAATATCAGTGTTTATATTGTCATTTGTGGTAATGATGTCAGTGTTTATATTGTCATTACTGGTAATAATGTCAGTGTTTATATTATCATTAGTGGTAATAATGTCAGTGTTTATATTGTCATTAATGGTAATAATATCAGTGTTTATATTGTCATTAGTGGTAATAATGTCAGTGTTTATATTGTCATGTGTGGTAATGATGTCAGTGTTTATATTGTCACTAGTGGTAATAATGTCAATGTCTATATTGTCATTTGTGGTAATAATGTCAGTGTTTATATTGTCATTAGTGGTAATAATGTCAGTGTTTATATTGTCATTAGTGGTAATAATGTCAGTGTTTATATTGTCATGTGTGGTAATGATGTCAGTGTTTATATTGTCATTAGTGGTAATAATGTCAGTTTTTATATTGTCATTGGTGGTAATAATGTCAGTGTTTATATTGTCATTAGTGGTAATAATGTCAGTGTTTATATTGTCATTAGTGGTAATAATGTCAGTGTTTATATTGTCATTAGTGGTAATAATGTCAGTGTTTATATTGTTACTAGAGGTAATAAGGTCATTAGTCGTACAAGTGGTAATAATGCCATTATTTGTTTTAGTGGTAGCAATGTGATTAATCATATCAGTGGTAATGTGATTAGTCGCATAGATGGTAGCAATGCCTTTAGCGTTCATATTGCCATTATTGGTAATGATGTCAGTGTTTATATTATCATTAGTGGTATTAATGTCAGTATTTATATTGTCATTAGTGGTAATAATGTCAGTGTTTATATTGTTATTTGTGGTAATGATGTCAGTGTTTATATTGTCATTAGTGGTAATAATGTCAGTGTTTATGTTGTCATTAGTGGTAATAATGTCAGTGTTTATATTGTCATTAGTGGTAATAATGTCAGTGTTTATATTGTCATTAGTGGTAATAATGTTGTCAGTGTTTATATTGTTATTAGTGGTAATAATGTCAGTGTTTATATTGTCATGTGTGGCAATGATGTCAGTGTTTATATTGTCATTAGTGGTAATAATGTCAGTGTTTATATTGTCATTAGTGGTAATAATGTCAGTGTTTATATTGTCATTTGTGGTAATGATGTCAGTGTTTATATTGTCATTAGTGGTAATAATGTCAGTGTTTATATTGTCATGTGTGGTAATGATGTCAGTGTTTATATTGTCATTAGTGGTAATAATGTCAGTGTTTATATTGTCATTAGTGGTAATAATGTCAGTGTTTATATTGTCATTTGTGGTAATGATGTCAGTGTTTATATTGTCATTAGTGGTAATAATGTCAGTCTTTATATTGTCATTAGTGGTAATAATGTCAATGTTTATATTATCATTAGTGGTAATAATGTCAGTGTTTATATTGTCATTAATGGTAATAATATCAGTGTTTATATTGTCATTTTTGGTAATGATGTCAGTGTTTATATTGTCATTACTGGTAATAATGTCAGTGTTTATATTGTCATTAGTGGTAATAATGTCAGTGTTTATATATTTCATGTGTGGTAATGATGTCAGTGTTTATGTTGTCATTAGTGGTAATAATGTCAGTGTTTATATTGTCATTTGTGGTAATGATGTCAGTGTTTATATTGTCATTAGTGGTAATAATGTTGTCAGTGTTTATATTGTCATTAGTGGTAATAATGTCAGTATTTATATTGTCATGTGTGGTAATGATGTCAGTGTTTATATTGTCATTAGTGGTAATAATGTCAGTGTTTATATTGTCATTAGTGGTAATAATGTCAGTGTTTATATTGTCATTTGTGGTAATGATGTCAGTGTTTATATTGTCATTAGTGGTAATAATGTCAGTCTTTATATTGTCATTAGTGGTAATAATGTCAGTGTTTATATTATCATTAGTGGTAATAATGTCAGTGTTTATATTGTCATTAATGGTAATAATATCAGTGTTTATATTGTCATTTGTGGTAATGATGTCAGTGTTTATATTGTCATTACTGGTAATAATGTCAGTGTTTATATTATCATTAGTGGTAATAATGTCAGTGTTTATATTGTCATTAATGGTAATAATATCAGTGTTTATATTGTCATTAGTGGTAATAATGTCAGTGTTTATATTGTCATGTGTGGTAATGATGTCAGTGTTTATATTGTCACTAGTGGTAATAATGTCAATGTCTATATTGTCATTTGTGGTAATAATGTCAGTGTTTATATTGTCATTAGTGGTAATAATGTCAGTGTTTATATTGTCATTAGTGGTAATAATGTCAGTGTTTATATTGTCATGTGTGGTAATGATGTCAGTGTTTATATTGTCATTAGTGGTAATAATGTCAGTTTTTATATTGTCATTGGTGGTAATAATGTCAGTGTTTATATTGTCATTAGTGGTAATAATGTCAGTGTTTATATTGTCATTAGTGGTAATAATGTCAGTGTTTATATTGTCATTAGTGGTAATAATGTCAGTGTTTATATTGTCATGTGTGGTAATGATGTCAGTGTTTATATTGTCATTAGTGGTAATAATGTCAGTTTTTATATTGTCATTAGTGGTAATAATGTCAGTGTTTATATTGTCATTTGTGGTAATGATGTCAGTGTTTATATTGTCATTAGTGGTAATAATGTCAGTCTTTATATTGTCATTAGTGGTAATAATGTCAATGTTTATATTATCATTAGTGGTAATAATGTCAGTGTTTATATTGTCATTAATGGTAATAATATCAGTGTTTATATTGTCATTTGTGGTAATGATGTCAGTGTTTATATTGTCATTACTGGTAATAATGTCAGTGTTTATATTGTCATTAGTGGTAATAATGTCAGTGTTTATATTGTCATTACTGGTAATAATGTCAGTGTTTATATTATCATTAGTGGTAATAATGTCAGTGTTTATATTGTCATTAATGGTAATAATATCAGTGTTTATATTGTCATTAGTGGTAATAATGTCAGTGTTTATATTGTCATGTGTGGTAATGATGTCAGTGTTTATATTGTCACTAGTGGTAATAATGTCAATGTCTATATTGTCATTTGTGGTAATAATGTCAGTGTTTATATTGTCATTAGTGGTAATAATGTCAGTGTTTATATTGTCATTAGTGGTAATAATGTCAGTGTTTATATTGTCATGTGTGGTAATGATGTCAGTGTTTATATTGTCATTAGTGGTAATAATGTCAGTTTTTATATTGTCATTGGTGGTAATAATGTCAGTGTTTATATTGTCATTAGTGGTAATAATGTCAGTGTTTATATTGTCATTAGTGGTAATAATGTCAGTGTTTATATTGTCATTAGTGGTAATAATGTCAGTGTTTATATTGTCATTAGTGGTAATAATGTCAGTGTTTATATTGTCATTAGTGGTAATAATGTCAGTGTTTATATTGTTACTAGAGGTAATAAGGTCATTAGTCGTACAAGTGGTAATAATGCCATTATTTGTTTTAGTGGTAGCAATGTGATTAATCATATCAGTGGTAATGTGATTAGTCGCATAGATGGTAGCAATGCCTTTAGCGTACATATTGCCATTATTGGTAATGATGTCAGTGTTTATATTATCATTAGTGGTATTAATGTCAGTATTTATATTGTCATTAGTGGTAATAATGTCAGTGTTTATGTTGTCATTAGTGGTAATAATGTCAGTGTTTATATTGTCATTAGTGGTAATAATGTCAGTGTTTATATTGTCATTAGTGGTAATAATGTCAGTGTTTATATTGTCATTAGTGGTAATAATGTCAGTGTTTATATTGTCATTAGTGGTAATAATGTCAGTGTTTATATTGTCATGTGTGGTAATGATGTCAGTGTTTATATTGTTATTAGTGGTAATAATGTCAGTGTTTATATTGTCATTAGTGGTAATAATGTCAGTGTTTATATTGTCATTAGTGGTAATAATGTCAGTGTTTATATTGTCATTAGTGGTAATAATGTCAGTGTTTATATTGTCATTAGTGGTAATAATGTCAATGTTTATATTGTTACTAGAGGTAATAACGTCATTAGTCGTACAAGTGGTAATAATGCCATTATTTGTTTTAGTGGTAGCAATGTGATTAATCATATCAGTGGTAATGTGTTTAGTCGCATAGATGGTAGCAAGCCTTTAGCGTTCATATTGCCATTATTGGTAATGATGTCAGTGTTTATATTATCATTAGTGGTAATAATGTCAGTATTTATATTGTCATTAGTGGTAATAATGTCAGTGTTTATATTGTTATTTGTGGTAATGATGTCAGTGTTTATATTGTCATTAGTGGTAATAATGTCAGTGTTTATGTTGTCATTAGTGGTAATAATGTCAGTGTTTATATTGTCATTAGTGGTAATAATGTCAGTGTTTATATTGTCATTAGTGGTAATAATGTCAGTGTTTATATTGTCATTAGTGGTAATAATGTCAGTGATTATATTGTCATGTGTGGTAATGATGTCAGTGTTTATATTGTTATTAGTGGTAATAATGTCAGTGTTTATATTGTCATTAGTGGTAATAATGTCAGTGTTTATATTGTCATTAGTGGTAATAATGTCAGTGTTTATATTGTCATTAGTGGTAATAATGTCAGTGTTTATATATTTCATGTGTGGTAATGGTGTCAGTGTTTATGTTGTCATTAGTGGTAATAATGTCAGTGTTTATATTGTCATTTGTGGTAATGATGTCAGTGTTTATATTGTCATTAGTGGTAATAATGTTGTCAGTGTTTATATTGTCATTAGTGGTAATAATGTCAGTGTTTATATTGTCATGTGTGGTAATGATGTCAGTGTTTATATTGTCATTTGTGGTAATGATGTCAGTGTTTATATTGTCATTAGTGGTAATAATGTCAGTCTTTATATTGTCATTAGTGGTAATAATGTCAGTGTTTATATTATCATTAGTGGTAATAATGTCAGTGTTTATATTGTCATTAATGGTAATAATATCAGTGTTTATATTGTCATTTGTAGTAATGATGTCAGTGTTTATATTGTCATTACTGGTAATAATGTCAGTGTTTATATTATCATTAGTGGTAATAATGTCAGTGTTTATATTGTCATTAATGGTAATAATATCAGTGTTTATATTGTCATTAGTGGTAATAATGTCAGTGTTTATATTGTCATGTGTGGTAATGATGTCAGTGTTTATATTGTCACTAGTGGTAATAATGTCAATGTCTATATTGTCATTAGTGGTAATAATGTCAGTGTTTATATTGTCATTAGTGGTAATAATGTCAGTGTTTATATTGTCATTAGTGGTAATAATGTCAGTGTTTATATTGTCATGTGTGGTAATGATGTCAGTGTTTATATTGTCATTAGTGGTAATAATGTCAGTTTTTATATTGTCATTGGTGGTAATAATGTCAGTGTTTATATTGTCATTAGTGGTAATAATATCAGTGCTTATATTGTCATTAGTGGTAATAATGTCAGTGTTTATATTGTCATTAGTGGTAATAATGTCAGTGTTTATATTGTCATTAGTGTTAATAATGTCAGTGTTTATATTGTCATTAGTGGTAATAATGTCAGTGTTTATATTGTCATTAGTGGTAATAATGTCAGTGTTTATATTGTCATTAGTGGTAATAATGTCAGTGTTTATATTGTCATTAATGGTAATAATGTCATTGATGTTAATAATTACTCTCCTTTTTATATTGTTATTAGTGGTAATATTGTTGTCAGTGTTTATATTGCCGTTAGAGGTAATATTGTTGTCAGTGTTTATATTGCCATTAGCAGTAATATTGTTGTCAGTGTTTATATTGCCATTAGTGGTAATATTGTTGTCAGTGTTTATATTGCCATTAATGGTAATATTGTTGTCAGTGTTTATTTTGCCATTAGTGGTAATATTGTTGTCAGTGTTTATATTGCTATTAGTGGTAATATTGTTGTCAGTGTTTATATTGCCATTAGTGGTAATATTGTTGTCAGTGTTTATATTGCTATTAATGGTAATATTGTTGTCAGTGTTTATATTGCCATTAGTGGTAATATTGTTGTCAGTGTTTATATTGCCATTAGTGGTAGTATTGTTGTCAGTGTTTATATTGCCATTAGCAGTAATATTGTTGTCAGTGTTTATATTGCCATTAGTGGTAATATTGTTGTCAGTGTTTATATTGCCATTAATGGTAATATTGTTGTCAGTGTTTATATTGCCATTAGTGGTAATATTGTTGTCAGTGTTTATATTGCCATTAGTGGTAGTATTGTTGTCAGTGTTTATATTGCCATTAGTGGTAATATTGTTGTCAGTGTTTATATTGCCATTAGCAGTAATATTGTTGTCAGTGTTTATATTGCCATTAGTGGTAATATTGTTGTCAGTGTTTATATTGCCATTAATGGTAATATTGTTGTCAGTGTTTATATTGCCATTAGTGGTAATATTGTTGTCAGTGTTTATATTGCTATTAGTGGTAATATTGTTGTCAGTGTTTATATTGCCATTAGTGGTAGTATTGTTGTCAGTGTTTATATTGCCATTAGTGGTAATATTGTTGTCAGTGTTTATATTGCCATTAGCAGTAATATTGTTGTCAGTGTTTATATTGCCATTAGTGGTAATATTGTTGTCAGTGTTTATATTGCCATTAGTGGTAATATTGTTGTCAGTGTTTATATTGCTATTAGTGGTAATATTGTTGTCAGTGTTTATATTGCCATTAGTGGTAGTATTGTTGTCTGTGTTTATATTGCTATTAGTTGTAATATTGTTTTCAGTATTGATATTGCCATTAGTGGTAATATTGTTGTCAGTGTTTATATTGCCATTAGTGGTAATATTGTTGTCAGTGTTTATATTGCCATTAGTGGTAATATTGTTGTCAGTGTTTATATTGCCATTAGTGGTAATAATGTTGTCAGTGTTTATATTGCCGTTTGTGGTAATATTGCTGTCAGTGTTTATATTGCCATTAGTGGTAATATTGTTGTCAGTGTTTATATTGCTATTAGTGGTAATATTGTTGTCAGTGTTTATATTGCCATTAGTGGTAATATTGTTGTCAGTATTGATATTGCCATTAGTGGTAATATTGTTGTCAGTGTTTATATTGTTATTGGTGGTAATATTGTTGTCAGTGTTTATATTGCCGTTAGTGGTAATAATGTTGTCAGTGTTTATATTGCCATTAGTGGTAATATTGTTGTCAGTGTTTATATTGCCATTAGTGGTAATATTGTTGTCAGTGTTTATATTGCTATTAGTGGTAATATTGTTGTCAGTGTTTATATTGCTATTAGTGGTAATATTGTTGTCAGTGTTTATATTGCCATTAATGGTAATATTGTTGTCAGTGTTTATATTGCCATTAGTGGTAATATTGTTGTCAGTGTTTATATTGCTATTAGTGGTAATATTGTTGTCAGTGTTTATGTTGCTATTAGTGGTAATATTGTTGTCAGTGTGTATATTGCCATTAGTGGTACTATTGTTGTCAGTGTTTATATTGCCATTAGTGGTAATATTGTTGTCAGTGTTTATAATGCCGTTAGTGGTAATATTGTTGTCAGTTTTTATATTGTCATTAGTGGTAATATTGTTGTCAGTGTTTATATTGCCATTAGTGGTAATATTGTTGTCAGTGTTTATACAGCCATTAGTGGTAATATTGTTGTCAGTGTTTATATTGCCATTAGTGGTAATAATATCTCTGTTTATATTGCCATTGATGGTAATAATGTCTCTAGTGTTAATATTGCTATTAGTGGTAATAATGTCATTAGTGGTTGGTTTTTTTTTCCATTAGTGTCAGTACCACAAAGTGTGTTGAACACCACTATGAGCAAGCAAACACAAATAATGTAAATAAGATTTGCTTGAGCTCCTAAAACAACTGGAGGTAAAGACGAATCGATCATCGTTTTTATGCTGAACTCGCAACGGACATCTCAACAAGGAATTCAGAACGTCAAGACACATAATAGGACAACACAAAAAAGAAAAAGATGAGCAACACGGACCCGCCAAAAAATTCGGGGTGAACCCAGGTGGTTGCGAAGGGTAAGGAGTTATTGCTTCTTATACAACACCCGCCATGTTACTCATATGTCAAATCCGGTAAAAGTCTTGACAGTGATAGGGGAAAGAAAACATCTAGTAGCGATGACTTACTTCGACCTAGGAACAACGTAGCCTTGTCTTAGTAGCTTTTGCGTCAGCAGCTGGGCTCTGTTGTCCAGAAAATCACTGTTCCTGGCACAAGCTCTATAATAACGTATAAGTTGTGAAATGTAAACTCCAAATGCTGGTGATGCTAGATTATTGCTACTGTAAAGTTGTCCTCATCACTAATATAAGTCATATACTGTTCATATATAATTTGTTAGACAAGTCAATCAATCAATGTACACTTTATTAAAAGTGACAATCAATATTCGTATTGTACTACATTTACATATAAAGCAATGTTATAATTTAGCCTCGCCTTTCAGTATATAATAGGCACATAGTCTTACTTCCGGTAAAGGTTACTTGTTGTCTGATATATTACTTATTTTCAATTTTATGTTTCACTGGCTTTGTTTTGTCTATTTAGATTGTAATTTGGACTACTAATGAATAAATTGGTAAATATCGTAAAGTAAGATTCACATAATAAATGACGTATCGACCATTTATAGATATTGCTCTTACATTTTTGGCTTTGTTCTTGAATAAATAGTGACATTTTATATGTTAATTGGCAGTAATTCATCAATAATACGTTCAAACACTAAGACAAAGATGCCATCCTATATCATATATAACCCTCAACTATAACAGAAAGTGGTTTAGCATTTAGTTTGTTGTTGTAGCCAATCTTGGTGGACAGCTTGGACTGTTTCTGGGAGCTAGCATCCTGACTGTTACAGAATTGGTGGAGTTTCTCTTGTTCGTAATATGGTATAAGATTCAGACATTTATAAAGCGGGCAAACACTGTGCAAGGAAGAGGAATACACTAAACACTGTATACGACGGTGTGATTTTATTTTTTTTAAATGTTGATTTACACAAGCAAAAATTCAAGTCTGTAAGCATGATCAAGTTCAAATACAAGTTAAACATTTAAAAGCTTGAAGATACCAAAGGCGTAACGGGGTCCAGGTGACTCAATGAGTTAGGTTGTTGGATTACCTAGCAACTCCTGCAAGCCTATCACCTATACGGCGTGGGTTCGCGTCCGGCTTTTTTAATTACAAAAAGGTGCACTTGACTCGCAGCCGCAAGTGATAAAGCTTACCAGTTGCTTGCTCATGGTCGGTGGTTCTCTCCAGGTACTCCGGCTTCTTCCACCACTAAAACTGGTCTCCATGATATAGATGAAATATTGCTGAAAGTGGCGTTAAACACAGTAAAACAAATCAAATAAAATCAACCAAAGGCATAACCAGAAGCCTTAAATCAAAGGACAGACAATACAATGGCCAGAAGATAAAAGGTTAAAAAGGCAAGCAATGGTGGACAAATCAATACACATCAAAATTGAGCAGTATGATGATTTGGAATACAAGTTAAACATAATATTTGACACAAGTAAAAATACAGGGTAGCAAATTAGTTTGAAACTATCAAGTTGAAATAAAAGTTATTTGGCACACATTATTTGGCACAACTGTTTTAAAACACAAGTTAAACATAGTATTTGGCACAATCGACTTAAAAGAAAAATTAAACACAATATATTTGGCATATAATTTTGCTTACACCTGTATATTTTGTAGTTATATCTGATCCAGTACCTTATGTCACCTATACGTGGAAGTATATATGCATATAGATGTGTACATACTTACAACCAACAGCCATACATGTAATATGTTTTAATACATTAGATAAGGTTTTTTTTCTTGAATTGGAACTATTTTTTTCTAGAAAGACAATTTATAGACATGCTTAGATAATAGAAATATTGTGTTTCTGTTCAAACGGTGGGTGTAAATATGTTGATAGATAGATTATATTTCTTGTAATCAGTAGTAGGAGTTTTTGTGCAATAACATAATTTCACTACGACGTAATTGTCTGTTTGAGTTCATCCGACTCAAAATGCTGATGTAAGCGTTTGCCATCGTGGTCTGTAATGTTGTCAACCATCTACTCTAGCATCTCTAGGACAATTTGATGACTGCACCCTCCAACCAACATGACTTTCGGTACTATGAATATAATAAAGGGAAGGTAGACACATTTCCCCACAAATTTATAGTAATTCCTTTTAATATGTAATATGAGGTATGTTAAAGGTGTTGTCGATTTTTTTAAAAGAATATATGCAAGAAGAGTTTGAAGATACTAAATGGGTAATCAGAATCCGTAAATCGAAGGACAGACAACACAATGACCAAAAGAAAAAGGACAAAAGGACAAACAACGATCTACAAAACACACACATAAAACTAAAGATCGAGTAACACGAACCCCACTACAAACCTCGGTGCACTCAAGTGCTCCGGGAGCGAAAGCAGTTACGGCTTCACTAGTGTCACCAGTCGTGTTAAGCTAATTAGGCTGGTTTTCACTAAGCATGAATTTGAAATTTTCTATGGAATACTTGACCTAAATTAGTCCCTATTTTAAATTGTGTTCGACAGCCGTGACCTTTTTCCAAGATGGATGATATTACTATAATATAATTTTCTTTCAATTACAAAAATGCTTTGTTTTCAGCTGTAATAAGCTGAATCTTGAGCTTGCACTGTAGATAATGAGGTGTATGTCACATACATTTCGGATTTTTTCTTTTAAATTGGTGTCTTTTAGCCAATACAATACAAATTGTAAATTATTTGTTTTCAGTATACATCTGTAAATCTCCTTCTATGAATCCAATTTAACCAATGTTAAGAAAACGTATCAGAATGGCGGCCCTTATTATATTTGGATGAAGCATTCTTGTGAAATGTATATGTAGTATTCTACAAATGTCCAAACATTAACATAGACTTCAATAGAAATAATGCAAAGCAAAACATACCACACTGTCGAAATAGTTCTAAAAATAGAACAACCATAGAAACAGAGGCAAAATGACTGCACAATTTCCTGGCTTGATAGAGTCACTTCAATAAAATGTGTCGGTGCTAATGTTATAGGCTCAACACAATTTCCTGGCTTGATAGAGTCACTTCAATAAAATGTGTCGGTGCTAATGTTATAGGCTCAACACAATTTCCTGGCTTGATAGAGTCACTTCAATAAAATGTGTCGGTGCTAATGTTATAGGCTCAACACTCCTCTCTTAGTGAAATTATGTAGTCATGTAAGTGGTTTTTTCCAAATGTGAGAAAAAATAACAACACTTACATATAACAGGGTCACCAGCTTTGTTGTACAAAATGGAGAGTTACAAAGCCATTGTAAGATATAATAGGGAAACAATATTCAACTTTGAACCAAAATATATTTGTTAATACTATATCTATGTATGTGACAGAATACATTTCAAGATATTGATATCATCAAAAAAAGGTTTTGAACGATGAAATGAGACATTTATGTTTTTGTAAACATCTGAACACAAACTTCAAACTCGTGAATAACGTACGAGTAGTGAAATAAAAACTCCATACGTGGTAGCAGTTAAGATGTGGAAGATTTATAATGCGAAAATCGAAGTCGTCTCTTTTGTCATAGAGACTGGTAGAAAGATGACGATTGGTGTCAAATTTGAAGTAAATGTCACAAGAAGAGGAAATGTCAAAATGTCAAGAAATGTGAAATGTAGAAATAAATAAAATCTTGTAAATAATCAGGAATGGAAATGCAAATGGATTTTGCTTGAAGCAGTGATATAAAGATTGAAATTTAACACATGCTACTATTTGTAATAGTTCATACATATGTGAGCATTTGTTGTTTGCTTTAACACTTTTTTTGTATATACATTTTTAGGTGAAGAGTTAATTATTTCTACACTTTTAGATTTTTATCACTTTCCTTTAACTTTTTATTTTATATTTATATATATATAGTGTTATTTTAGACTATTTATCATATATGTTTTTGATCCTCTTTCGTTTTACTGGTATAATCCATTTTTTCATTATCTTCATATCCATTGTAAATATGTTTTATAATTATGTTGACTGTATATATTAGTGTAAAGCGCTTAGAGTAGTTTTATGATTATATAATGCGCTATACAAATATGTTATAATAATAATAAATAAATAATAATAATATTATATTTCTTTTAATCAGAATGAGTGTTTTTGTGCAATCGCTTACATTTTGTATTTATTTGAAAGTCAATATGTTAGTAGTATACTTAGTCAATCTGTACATCATATATCTGTTCATCACAGTGCAGTGACAAATAACATTTAGCAGACAGATTAAACAAAGAATACATCTACATTGTACTTTCTGTGATTGTTTTTACCTTGTAATTGTGATATAATATTTGAAATAAAGACACTGAATAAAATACAATTTGTCTGATAGTCAAATTTATTTTGATAATCTATTTAAAATAAAAGACTATTAAACTCTGGTAACAAATAAAGAAAATGAGGAGAATGTTGAAGCAGACAAACATCATTCCTATAGAATGGTGATGTTGGAGAAGACTGCACTTATTTCATTTTACTTACATCTGCCTTGACCCAATATTCCAAACATTCGAAGCAATGATTTCAATTTAAACACTAGGAACCATTGGTGCATTAGCTTCTTTGTTAGCAGAATCACTATGCCAAGGCAATCATGATAGTAACCACAAGCTCTTGAATATTGTATCAACTGAGAGATATATACTCCAAATGGAGATGCTGCTGGAATGTTGCTACAAGCAACCAACAAACAATCAATCAACCGATCAACACTAATAAGAGATACAACAATAAAAGAGCTGTTATTTTGCTTTATGAAGAGTTTGAAGATACCAAAAGGGCAATCAGAATCCGTATATCGAAGAAGAACAGACAACACAATGGCCAAAAGAAAAAGTACATTTTGTATGTCTAAGTGTAATTTTGATAGTTTCTCGTGTTCTTTCACATCAATATCCTTTCTTACTAACACTTTTAAATTATTTGGCTTTCCAATATTTCGATATTGAGCGTACCTGATGACAGCAATAAATTTGATATCTATGTTTTTATTACTAAGATGAGATTAACAATAAACAACGAGAACGAAAGCAGAAGACTTATGATTAGCATCACACACACCATCAAAACGTATGGGTAGCTCAGTTGTTCCGGTAGTGGAAGAAGTTTCTGCTGCACATGTGACACCCATCGTGTTACGCAGAGTAATAGACAAAGTCCAGTAAATAGGTCAAACGGAGTAAATGGATGGAAATAGTTCAACCAACCATCTACTAATAGATGATCATGGATGGTGCCATTTAATTATTCAAAGTCTTTACAAAAATGCTAAAACAATATGAATGCCGAAAACGGAGAAATTTCAAAATATTTAGTTTAAAAAAAGGTGAATAGACAATATTGTATCAAACATGTATACATAATTTTCAATTCCTAATAATATGTTTGTTTAAATCTAGCGCGAGTACAAAGCGAAAGTAAAACGATCTGTGTTATGTGCCCATAAAACTGGTGTAACCCCTCAACGTTTTATTGAAGGCCATGTATATGTGCCAGTGGTATCTATTTTCTCGCTTTTGCGATTGGAATATGGAACGATTCAGACAGTTTGATATATATTTTTTTTAATTTTATTTCTATATTATATACTAAAGAGTTGTTCTGATCATATGTTCGTATTATTTATGGTGTGATATCGTGTAGTTTGATAGTATATAATACTGCCCCTTAGACATACCTTTGTTTTATACTAGTGGTGTTGGATAAATTGATATTTGTATCAGTGTAGTGTAACCACTAATCCGAATTTTGACTTTATAATATTTCTGTTTTACCAAGATCACTTCGCTTGTTATCAACAAAGTGCGTCATGTCATTATTGTGTTAATTGTATCTACCAATCGCTTAAAAGCAGTTATGTAAATAAAACCAGAATATGTCAAATAGTGCTTAGATTTAGACAAACAAACTTATACATCGATTTAACACTACCATCCATTTAATATACAAACATGCAACTGTTCTTTAGAACAAACACTCTGTAATACACAAGTGACATTTGTTATTATATTTACGTTGAATATTTGAAATTTATCAGAAAAATAATAGGTTTTATTCATATGAGGAATAAATCCCCGTTATCCACAGCGAAATCGGGCAATCTTTCCCCGCAAATATTTCATGGTTCACAGATTTGAGTTAGAGTTATCCCGCTTTAATTTGACGGTGTTACGTGACAATTTGCTGTGACGTCGTACTTCCTTTTTGAATCTGCAACCATAACGCCAAGGTCACAGAAGAATCCGATCAAGGGGAAAAGTGTTTTTAAAATTCCCCACCCACCCTCACCAATTATCTGTCAATAATAAGAAGTTTTGTTCGTTTTTCTGCTGTTGTTATTTTATTTTTCAGATAGAGTCCTTCCCCTAAGTGAAACCTATCGTCACGGCTGGAGGAAAGCGTAAATAGCGACACAAAGTATTCATATTATGTTGTGTTATTTTAATGGATTTGTTTATAGGCTGAGCTTCTGTTCCCAGGGCCAGCATTTTGATATTTTCATGGATAATGTGGATATGGTTTATATGAACATTATGATTTGTTGGAATATTATAATGGTTATGTGTATATATTTCGGGCCTGCCATTGACGTTTACCGGCGGCCCATTATCTCCAAGCCGTGGCCGTACAATTTGTACATTTGCCAAACAAAACAATCAATAAAAGCTTATTGTTTATTATTTGTCTATTTTTATACTGCCCCGAATAGTCTTGGATAATGGATATATTTCATACTCTCACAAATGATGCTTGAAGCGAATATGCTATAGATCAACTTCGTTCTACAATCAATCTTATTTTTTATGACAAAAGTTCAACAAGCAAATAATAGTCAAGTGATCAACATATGTCAGATTTGTCAGATTGGAGTTTTGAATTGTTGTGATATTTTTTGTTGTATGTTTGTCTATATGTTCTATATATTTTCATGTTATCAAGCATACTTTGGAGGTGACTATTGTTTTGCTGTGTGTTTATGTCGAGGTCTTGTTTAATACTTCCGGGTCATGTGGCTATTTATACATTTATATATTTAGAGTCACAATATTGATCATCCGCTATTTCATAGTTAGTAGAGAGAGGTCTTACGTTTCCTTTAATTGGGTTCGTGTTACTCGATCTTTAGATTTTTATGTGTAATTGTTTTGTTCTTTTTCTTTTGCCCATTGATGTGTCTGTCCTTCTTTGATTTACACATTCTGGTTACCCCTTTGATTTACACATTCTGGTTACCCCTTTGATTTACACATTCTGGTTACCCCTTTGATTTACACATTCTGGTTACCCCTTTGATTTACACATTCTGGTTACCCCTTTGATTTACACATTCTGGTCACCCCTTTGATTTACACATTCTGGTCACCCCTTTGATTTACACATTCTGGTTACCCCTTTGATTTACACATTCTGGTTACCCCTTTGATTTACACATTCTGGTCACCCCTTTGATTTACACATTCTGGTTACCCCTTTGATTTACACATTCTGGTTACCCCTTTGATTTACACATTCTGGTTACCCCTTTGATTTACACATTCTGGTTACCCCTTTGATTTACACATTCTGGTTACCCCTTTGATTTACACATTCTGGTTACCCCTTTGATTTACACATTCTGGTTACCCCTTTGATTTACACATTCTGGTTACCCCTTTGATTTACACATTCTGGTTACCCCTTTGATTTACACATTCTGGTTACCCCTTTGATTTACACATTCTGGTTACCCCTTTGATTTACACATTCTGGTCACCCCTTTGATTTACACATTCTGGTTACCCCTTTTGATTTACACATTCTGGTTACCCCTTTGATTTACACATTCTGGTTACCCCTTTGATTTACACATTCTGGTTACCCCTTTGATTTACACATTCTGGTTACCCCTTTGATTTACACATTCTGGTTACCCCTTTGATTTACACATTCTGGTTACCCCTTTGATTTGCACATTCTGGTTACCCCTTTGATTTACACATTCTGGTTACCCCTTTGATTTACACATTCTGGTTACCCCTTTGATTTACACATTCTGGTTACCCCTTTGATTTACACATTCTGGTTACCCCTTTGATTTACACATTCTGGTTACCCCTTTGATTTACACATTCTGGTTACCCCTTTGATTTACACATTCTGGTTACCCCTTTGATTTACACATTCTGGTTACCCCTTTGATTTACACATTCTGGTTACCCCTTTGATTTACACATTCTGGTTACCCCTTTGATTTGCACATTCTGGTTACCCCTTTGATTTACACATTCTGGTTACCCCTTTGATTTACACATTCTGGTTACCCCTTTGATTTACACATTCTGGTTACCCCTTTGATTTACACATTCTGGTTACCCCTTTGATTTACACATTCTGGTTACCCCTTTGATTTGCACATTCTGGTTACCCCTTTGATTTACACATTCTGGTTACCCCTTTGATTTACACATTCTGGTTACCCCTTTGATTTACACATTCTGGTTACCCCTTTGACTTACACATTCTGGCTACCCCTTTGATTTGCACATTCTGGTTACCCCTTTGATTTACACATTCTGGTTACCCCTTTGATTTACACATTCTGGTTACCCCTTTGATTTACACATTCTGGTTACCCCTTTGATTTACACATTCTGGTTACCCCTTTGATTTACACATTCTGGTTACCCCTTTGATTTACACATTCTGGTTACCCCTTTGATTTACACATTCTGGTTACCCCTTTGATTTGCACATTCTGGTTACCCCTTTGATTTACACATTCTGGTTACCCCTTTGATTTACACATTCTGGTTACCCCTTTGATTTACACATTCTGGTTACCCCTTTGATTTACACATTCTGGTTACCCCTTTGATTTACACATTCTGGTTACCCCTTTGATTTACACATTCTGGTTACCCCTTTGATTTACACATTCTGGTTACCCCTTTGATATTTTTAAACTCTTTTCAGCTTAATGTTAAACGTCCGTATTTCAGCTCCAGTCTTAATGTTAAACGTCCGTATTTCAGCTCCAGTCTTAATGTTAAAAGTTCGTATTTCAGCTCCAGTCTTATTGTTAAACGTCCGTATTTCAGCTCCAGTGATGGCGAAAACAAATTTACAAACATTAAATGAGATATACAATTAAGTTGTATATTTGATTCGACCCACAGAAACAGCAGAGAAACTACGTCTTCTAAAGACCAGGATAAGCACACCTTCTTGGACACCTACCATCATTGACGCCATTTTTGTGGCAGTTTGCTGTACGATATTTAAAGGAACTAGGTGTATAGGCAAGTCTGATTCGATCGATTGATTGATTGTTTGTTGGTCTATAGTATGAATGACTGACATTGTTTATTAGATAATTAAGTCCCCCAAACAACGTTTGGAGACTTATTGTTTTTGCTCCGTTTCTTCTTATTATTAAGTCTCCCAAACAAAGTTTGGGGGGACTTATTGTTTTTGCTCCGTTTCTTGTTATTATTTTTATTTTTATTTTTATTTTTATTATTATTATTCTTATTCTTTCTTTCGCGAAGCATGAACTTGTCCACGGCAGATCTCAGGACCTACACGACAGAATTTCATGAAACTTGGTGGAGTTATAGATATATGTTTCTAGTTGATCCTAAAGTTTTCAGATTTGCGATAAAGGGGGTCAAAGTCATATTTTTGGGGGTTCAAAGGGGGTGGGGGTTACTATAGAATCCTATGGGAAACTTGAAATTTCGTACATTAATGTTGATAACTTCTAATTGGATAATGATAGAGACATAAAATTTGACATAGTGATAGGTCACCATTAGAGGAGCAATTCTGCGTTTTCAAAATTTTCAAGATGTCTGCCATTTTCAAAATGGCTGCCAAAACACGGCATAAAAATGGGGGGTAAAAATTCAACATTGTCCGATATCATCAAAATTTGATATGAGGGTAGATTAGTGTCAATGGCCGGTTTAGGAGACTTCATAATCGTTAGATTATAATCATATCTTGTTATTATTATTCTTATTCTTATTCTTATTATTATTCTCCTTTCTTTCCGTGCACCATGAACTTGTCCACGGCAGATCTCAGGAACTACAGGACAGAATTTCATGAAACTTGGTGGAGTTATAGATATATGTTTCTAGTTGATCCTTGGGAGACTTTATAATCGTTAGATTATAATCATATCTTGTTTTAATTAAAGTTTACTGTTCCTAAATCATGTAATTATTATCAAAGCTAAGGTTCTCCTCACTCGGTGACCTAAGCCGATTTGGATAATATGTTGAGGTCCTTTGCAAACTTCCTATTAAGAGCGATATGACATAACAATAATGGAGATTTAAGTGGCTATCTTATGTCAGAGTGAAGTGTTATCGTTAATGGCTGGCAATTGCTTTCTTTTTGTATTCAATAACATCTGAAATGTTACGTACTAAGGATAAATCATTAATATTTATATTGTTTTGTGACTTCTAATGTATTTAAAGGTGTATTGAACATCATGAAGACGAAAGTAAACAAAAATCAAACAATTATAATTTAGTGATGATTATCTGTGTAATTTGGTGTATTTTAAAACAATCAAAATATTGAAATTTTACAATTGATCGTTTGTGAAGAATTAAAGTGCTCAATTATCTCATGGTAAAATAATGTTTAGTTTGATTTTGTAATTGCAAAATCTGTCGCTAAATGTGAACTAATTCCCGTATTTAAAATCATATTAGAGCCAATGTTAAAACGATATAAACCTTCCTGAGATATAAATGTGTTGTCCTTTCCAATTATAGATATACTAGATACCGCATAAAGAATTGTAATGGTTACAGTTCGCTATTAAGATGTATATGTATAGAGCATGGCAATTTTAAGCTTAGATAGGCTTAGAAGTGACTATGGTGACGCATACTGATAGTTTATATGTATCCAGCAACTGTCTGTAGATTAGTTTTCAGATTAACACAACTATTCAGAACGTTATCTCTGAACAGGGATGTCGAGCCTTCTGTACCTCGATCATCCTTCTAAATATATTTCATATAATATTATTGTAATGTAATGCGAAGGTTTATGATATTTAACGCCTCTTTCAACAATATTTCAGCTATATCGTGGCGGTCAGTTTCATTGGTGGCGGAAACCGGAGTACCCGGAGAAAACCGCTGACATGTCGCAAGTGACTGACAAACTTTATCACACAATGTTGTTTCGAGTACACCCACCATGAGCGATATTCGAACTCATAGCGTTAGTGGTGATAGGCACTGGTTGCATAGGTAGTTAAAATCCAACTACCATACGATCACTACCACGATGGCCCCTTAAATCGCAAATCTCGCTTCTGAAATAACCTTAATCAGGTACTCTCATGTGTAAATCTCGCTTCTGAAATAACCTTAATCAGGTACTCTCATGTGTAAATCTCGCTTCTGAAATAACCTTAATCAGGTACTCTCATGTGTAAATCTCGCTTCTGAAATAACCTTAATGAGGTACTCTCTTGTGTAAATCTCGCTTCTGAAATAACCTTAATGAGGTACTCTCATGTGTAAATCTCGCTTCTGAAATAACCTTAATCAGGTACTCTCATGTGTAAATCTCGCTTCTGAAATAACCTTAATCAGGTACTCTCATGTGTAAATGAATGGAAAGCGAAATAGCTTAAGAATCATTTGGAGCAATAATTGATTAGTAATATAATTGATCATTTTCATTAAATTCATTATGAATTTAATGTTGTAAAAATGTGTATTATTAATTTCCAATCATAGAGTGAGTATTGCTTGGTGAGATTTCTCAAATGATATCGTTTTAAATGACGTGTTGACACTAAATAATTAGAATATCTATAAACGTAGGCAGATCCCCGACAGCAGAAAGCAATTATAAAACCTAAGTGTAAATATATTGGACTTTAATGAAGTTTATTGATTTGACATGTTCCGAATTCAGGCACGATCATGATTAGTCAAGAAGATTCATCACAATACCGTATGTGTAATGTCTGAGATAAACGAAACATTGTAAAATAGATGTGATGTATAATGTGGACAATTGTTATGTTAAAACTTATAATTAAGATTATTTCAATACACACCAGTCAATAAATTGCTATTAAGTGTGATAACACGTGTAATTTAAAATGAAGGGAGATATGACAGATAATAACGAAAACAAAGAAACATTAACATTTGCCAAAATCTGGGAGGACTTCATAGATACAACAGGGTTCCATGCAGTCAATAAAATTAGTTTTGGACGTAAACATTCAATACACAGGACGTAAGTTTCTTCTAAGTATGAATAGGATACATGTTTATTCACAAAGCTTAAATATTGACATATTCAATTTCAAAAACTGAACCTATGCTTACTCATTTACTCTTATAAAATAATAATAATAATAATAATAATAATCAAGCTATTCTGCCCCCAGGTATATACTTACGGCATATTTCCTTCATTGCTGTAGTTTGTCAAATGCAATATGTTCCTTGCACATAAAAGAGGACTTGTTTGCTACCCGTAATGGCATATATGTGTGACAAGTGACAGATGTGCTACCTTTGTAGCAATGACAATACTTCCTTTCCGCACTCATTGCTGAACACCGACTTTTTGTCGGTTCTCATTAGTGGATCAGGAACTGTTTACCCTCAGAACCCATGATTTCACCCCCGTCTTCCTGTGGAGTTCGTGTTGCTCATACTTTAGTTTTCTGTGTAGTATTTTGTTGATCATTGTGTGTCTGTTTGTTCTCCTTCTTTCGTTACATTTACGGCTTCTGATATTTCCCCTTTTGATATCTGCAAAACTTTGGTCATTGTATTGTCTGTCTTTCTTCGATTGACGGTTTCTAATTATCCCTTTGGTATCTTCAAAGTTTGGCCATTCCATTGTGTTTCATTCTTCGATATACAGCTTCTGATATTACCTCTTTGGTATCATCAAACCTTTGATCATTGTATTGTCTGTCCTTCTTAGATTTACGGCTTGATTACCACTTTGATATCGTCAAACCTTTGATCATTGTATTGTCTGTCCTTCTTAGATTTACGGCTTGATTACCACTTTGATATCGTCAAACCTTTGATCATTGTATTGTCTGTCCTTCTTAGATTTACGGCTTGATTACCACTTTGATATCGTCAAACCTTTGATCATTGTATTGTCTGTCCTTCTTAGATTTACGGCTTGATTACCACTTTGATATCGTCAAACCTTTGATCATTGTATTGTCTGTCCTTCTTAGATTTACGGCTTGATTACCACTTTGATATCGTCAAACCTTTGATCATTGTATTGTCTGTCCTTCTTAGATTTACGCTTGATTACCACTTTAATATCGTCAAACCTTTGATCATTGTATTGTCTGTCCTTCTTAGATTTACGGCTTGATTACCACTTTGATATCGTCAAACCTTTGATCATTGTATTGTCTGTCCTTCTTAGATTTACGGCTTGATTACCACTTTGATATCGTCAAACCTGTGATCATTGTATTGTCTGTCCTTCTTAGATTTACGGCTTAATTACCACTTTGATATCGTCAAACCTTTGATCATTGTATTGTCTGTCCTTCTTAGATTTACGCTTGATTACCACTTTGATATCGTCAAACCTTTGATCATTGTATTGTCTGTCCTTCTTAGATTTACGGCTTGATTACCACTTTGATATCGTCAAACCTTTGATCATTGTATTGTCTGTCCTTCTTAAATTTACGGCTTGATTACCACTTTGATATCGTCAAACCTTTGATCATTGTATTGTCTGTCCTTCTTAGATTTACGGCTTGATTACCACTTTGATATCGTCAAACCTTTGATCATTGTATTGTCTGTCCTTCTTAGATTTACGGCTTGATTACCACTTTGATATTGTCAAACTTTTGATCATTGTATTGTCTGTCCTTCTTAGATTTACGGCTTGATTACCACTTTGATATCGTCAAACCTTTGATCATTGTATTGTCTGTCCTTCCTAGATTTACGGTTTGATTACCACTTTGATATCGTCAAACCTTTGATCATTGTATTGTCTGTCCTTCTTAGATTTACGGCTTGATTACCACTTTGATATCGTCAAACCTTTGATCATTGTATTGTCTGTCCTTCTTAGATTTACGGCTTGATTACCACTTTGATATCGTCAAACCTTTGATCATTGTATTGTCTGTCCTTCTTAGATTTACGGCTTGATTACCACTTTGATATCGTCAAACCTTTGATCATTGTATTGTCTGTCCTTCTTAGATTTACGGCTTGATTACCACTTTGATATCGTCAAACATTTGATCATTGTATTGTCTGTCCTTCTTAGATTTACGGCTTGATTACCACTTTGATATCGTCAAACCTTTGATCATTGTATTGTCTGTCCTTCTTAGATTTACGGCTTGATTACCACTTTGATATCGTCAAACCTTTGATCATTGTATTGTCTGTCCTTCTTAGATTTACGCTTGATTACCACTTTGATATCGTCAAACCTTTGATCATTGTATTGTCTGTCCTTCTTAAATTTACGGCTTGATTACCACTTTGATATCGTCAAACCTTTGATCATTGTATTGTCTGTCCTTCTTAGATTTACGGCTTGATTACCACTTTGATATCGTCAAACCTTAGATCATTGTATTGTCTGTCTTATTAGATTTACGGCTTGATTACCACTTTGATATCGTCAAACCTTTGATCATTGTATTGTCTGTCCTTCTTAGATTTACGGCTTGATTACCACTTTGATATCGTCAAACCTTTGATCATTGTATTGTCTGTCCTTCTTAGATTTACGGCTTGATTACCACTTTGATATCGTCAAACATTTGATCATTGTATTGTCTGTCCTTCTTAGATTTACGGCTTGATTACCACTTTGATATCGTCAAACCTTTGATCATTGTATTGTCTGTCCTTCTTAGATTTACGGCTTGATTACCACTTTGATATCGTCAAACCTTTGATCATTGTATTGTCTGTCCTTCTTAGATTTACGGCTTGATTACCACTTTGATATTGTCAAACCTTTGATCATTGTATTGTCTGTCCTTCTTAGATTTACGGCTTGATTACCACTTTGATATAGTCAAACCTTTGATCATTGTATTGTCTGTCCTTCGTAGATTTACGGCTTGATTACCACTTTGATATCGTCAAACCTTTGATCATTGTATTGTCTGTCCTTCTTAGATTTACGGCTTGATTACCACTTTGATATCGTCAAACCTTTGATCATTGAATTGTCTGTCCTTCTTAGATTTACGCTTGATTACCACTTTGATATCGTCAAACCTTTGATCATTGTATTGTCTGTCCTTAGATTTACGGCTTGATTACCACTTTGATATCGTCAAACCTTTGATCATTGTATTGTCTGTCCTTCTTAGATTTACGGCTTGATTACCACTTTGATATCGTCAAACCTTTGATCATTGTATTGTCTGTCCTTCTTAGATTTACGGCTTGATTACCACTTTGATATCGTCAAACCTTTGATCATTGTATTGTCTGTCCTTCTTAGATTTACGGCTTGATTACCACTTTGATATCGTCAAACCTTTGATCATTGTATTGTCTGTCCTTCTTAGATTTACGGCTTGATTACCACTTTGATATCGTCAAACCTTTGATCATTGTATTGTCTGTCCTTCTTAGATTTACGGCTTGATTACCACTTTGATATCGTCAAACCTTTGATCATTGTATTGTCTGTCCTTCTTAGATTTACGGCTTGATTACCACTTTGATATCGTCAAACCTTTGATCATTGTATTGTCTGTCCTTCTTAGATTTACGGCTTGATTACCACTTTGATATCGTCAAACTTTTGATCATTGTATTGTCTGTCCTTCTTAGATTTACGGCTTGATTACCACTTTGATATCGTCAAACCTTTGATCATTGTATTGTCTGTCCTTCTTAGATTTACGGCTTGATTACCACTTTGATATCGTCAAACCTTTGATCATTGTATTGTCTGTCCTTCTTAGATTTACGCTTGATTACCACTTTGATATCGTCAAACCTTTGATCATTGTATTGTCTGTCCTTCTTAGATTTACGGCTTGATTACCACTTTGATATCGTCAAACCTTTGATCATTGTATTGTCTGTCCTTCTTAAATTTACGGCTTGATTACCACTTTGATATCGTCAAACCTTTGATCATTGTATTGTCTGTCCTTCTTAGATTTACGGCTTGATTACCACTTTGATATCGTCAAACCTTTGATCATTGTATTGTCTGTCCTTCTTAGATTTACGGCTTGATTACCACTTTGATATCGTCAAACCTTTGATCATTGTATTGTCTGTCCTTCTTAGATTTACGCTTGATTACCACTTTGATATCGTCAAACCTTTGATCATTGTATTGTCTGTCCTTCTTAGATTTACGGCTTGATTACCACTTTGATATCGTCAAACCTTTGATCATTGTATTGTCTGTCCTTCTTAGATTTACGGCTTGATTACCACTTTGATATCGTCAAACCTTTGATCATTGCATTGTCTGTCCTTCTTAGATTTACGGCTTGATTACCACTTTGATATCGTCAAACCTTTGATCATTGTATTGTCTGTCCTTCTTAGATTTACGGCTTGATTACCACTTTGATATCGTCAAACCTTTGATCATTGTATTGTCTGTCCTTAGATTTACGGCTTGATTACCACTTTGATATCGTCAAACCTTTGATCATTGTATTGTCTGTCCTTCTTAGATTTACGGCTTGATTACCACTTTCATATCGTCAAATATTTGATCATTGTATTGTCTGTCCTTCTTAGATTTACGGCTTGATTACCACTTTCATATCGTCAAACATTTGATCATTGTATTGTCTGTCCTTCTTAAATTTAGGGCTTGATTACCACTTTGATATCGTCAAACCTTTGATCATTGTATTGTCTGTCCTTCTTACATTTACGGCTTGATTACCACTTTGATATCGTCAAACCTTTGATCATTCTATTGTCTGTCCTTCTTAGATTTACGGCTTGATTACCACTTTGATATCGTCAAACCTTTGATCATTGTATTGTCTGTCCTTCTTAGATTTACGGCTTGATTACCACTTTGATATCGTCAAACCTTTGATCATTGTATTGTCTGTCCTTCTTAGATTTACGGCTTGATTACCACTATGATATCGTCAAACTTTTGATCCTTGTATTGTCTGTCCTTCTTAGATTTACGGCTTGATTACCACTTTGATATCGTCAAACCTTTGATCATTGAATTGTCTGTCCTTCTTAGATTTACGCTTGATTACCACTTTGATATCGTCAAACCTTTGATCATTGAATTGTCTGTCCTTCTTAGATTTACGGCTTGATTACCACTTTGATATCGTCAAACCTTTGATCATTGTATTGTCTGTCCTTCTTAGATTTACGGCTTGATTACCACTTTGATATCGTCAAACATTTAATCATTGTATTGTCTGTCCTTCTTAGATTTACGGCTTGATTACCACTTTGATATTGTCAAACTTTTGATCATTGTATTTTCTGTCCTTCTTAGATTTACGGCTTGATTACCACTTTGATATCGTCAAACCTTTGATCATTGTATTGTCTGTCCTTCTTAGATTTACGGCTTGTTTACCACTTTGATATCGTCAAACCTTTGATCATTGTATTGTCTGTCCTTCTTAGATTTACGGCTTGATTACCACTTTGATATCGTCAAACCTTTGATCATTGTATTGTCTGTCCTTCTTAGATTTACGGCTTGATTACCACTTTGATATCGTCAAACCTTTGATCATTATATTGTCTGTCCTTCTTAGATTTACGGCTTGATTACCACTTTGATATCGTCAAACCTTTGATCATTGTATTGTCTGTCCTTCTTAGATTTACGGCTTGATTACCACTTTGATATCGTCAAACCTTTGATCATTGTATTGTCTGTCCTTCTTAGATTTACGGCTTGATTACCACTTTGATATCGTCAAACCTTTGATCATTGTATTGTCTGTCCTTCTTAGATTTACGGCTTGATTACCACTTTGATATCGTCAAACTTTTGATCATTGTATTGTCTGTCCTTCTTAGATTTACGGCTTGATTACCACTTTGATATCGTCAAACCTTTGATCATTGTATTGTCTGTCCTTCTTAGATTTACGGCTTGATTACCACTTTGATATCGTCAAACCTTTGATCATTGTATTATCTGTCCTTCTTAGATTTACGGCTTGATTACCACTTTGATATCGTCAAACCTTTGATCATTTTATTGTCTGTCCTTCTTAGATTTACGGCTGGATTACCACGTTGATATCGTCAAACCTTTGATCATTGTATTGTCTGTCCTTCTTAGATTTACGGCTTGATTACCACTTTGATATCGTCAAACCTTTGATCATTGTATTGTCTGGCCTTCTTAGATTTACGGCTTGATTACCACTTTGATATCATCAAACCTTTGATCATTGTATTGTCTGTCCTTCTTAGATTTACGGCTTGATTACCACTTTGATATCGTCAAACCTTTGATCATTGTGTTGTCTGTCCTTCGTAGATTTACGGCTTGATTACCACTTTGATATCGTCAAACCTTTGATCATTGTATTGTCTGTCCTTCTTAGATTTACGGCTTGATTACCACTTTGATATCGTCAAACATTTGATCATTGTATTGTCTGTCCTTCTTAGATTTACGGCTTGATTACCACTTTGATATCGTCAAACCTTTGATCATTGCATTGTCTGTCCTTCTTAAATTTAGGGCTTGATTACCACTTTGATATTGTCAAACCTTTGATCATTGTATTGTCTGTCCTTCTTAGATTTACGGCTTGATTACCACTTTGATATCGTCAAACCTTTGATCATTGTATTGTCTGTCCTTCTTAGATTTACGGCTTGATTACCACTTTGATATCGTCAAACCTTTGATCATTGTATTGTCTGTCCTTCTTAGATTTACGGCTTGATTACCACTTTGATATCGTCAAACCTTTGATCATTGTATTGTCTGTCCTTCTTAGATTTACGCCTTGATTACCACTTTGATATCGTCAAACCTTTGATCATTATATTGTCTGTCCTTCTTAGATTTACGGCTTGATTACCACTTTGATATCGTCAAACCTTTGATCATTGTATTGTCTGTCCTTCTTAGATTTACGGCTTGATTACCACTTTGATATCGTCAAACATTTGATCATTGTATTGTCTGTCCTTCTTAGATTTACGGCTTGATTACCACTTTGATATCGTCAAACCTTTGATCATTGTATTGTCTGTCCTTCTTAGATTTACGGCTTGATTACCACTTTGATATCGTCAAACCTTTGATCATTGTATTGTCTGTCCTTCTTAGATTTACGGCTTGATTACCACTTTGATATCGTCAAACCTTTGATCATTGTATTGTCTGTCCTTCTTAGATTTACGGCTTGATTACCACTTTGATATCGTCAAACCTTTGATCATTGTATTGTCTGTCCTTCTTAGATTTACGGCTTGATTACCACTTTGATATCGTCAAACCTTTGATCATTGTATTGTCTGTCCTTCTTAGATTTACGGCTTGATTACCACTTTGATATCGTCAAACCTTTGATCATTGTATTGTCTGTCCTTCTTAGATTTCCGCTTTATTACCACTTTGATATCGTCAAACCTTTGATCATTGTATTGTCTGTCCTTCTTAGATTTACGCTTGATTACCACTTTGGTATCATCAAACCTTTGATCATTGTATTGTCTGTCCTTCTTAGATTTACGGCTTGATTACCACTTTGATATCGTCAAACCTTTGATCATTGTATTGTCTGTCCTTCTTAGATTTACGGCTTGATTACCACTTTGATATCGTCAAACCTTTGATAATTGTATTGTCTGTCCTTCTCAGATTTACGGCTTGATTACCACTTTGATATCGTCAAACCTTTGAGCATTGTATTGTCTGTCCTTCTTAGATTTACGGCTTGATTACCACTTTGATATCGTCAAACCTTTGATCATTGTATTGTCTGTCCTTCTTAGATTTACGGCTTGATTACCACTTTGATATCGTCAAACGCTTGGTCATTGTATTGTCTGTCCTTTTTCGCTATGCGGCTTCTGATTATCCCTTTGATATCTGCAAACTTTTGATCATTGTATTGTCTGTCCTTCTTCGATGTACGGCTTATGGTATTACTCCTTTGATATCTTCAAACTTTTCTCACACCCGTTAATAAAGAACAATAGTCTGTGGGTTCACTGTATGTTAAATTTTTCTAACACTACCTATTATCACTCCCTTTGTAATGTGAAACTAGATATATCCATAAGTCAAACTAGGAAGCGACATTGTTTTTTTTTATTGTTTCGTTTTTATTTCTATGATTATTGAATTGGATTTGGAATTTTTGATTTTTGTTGACAGTGTTGTATGTTGTTGACAGTGTTGTATTTTGTTGAGTGTTGTATTTTGCCGACAGTGTTGTATTTTGTCGACAGTGTTGTATTTCATCGACAGTGTTGTATTTTGTCGACAGCGTTGTATTTAATCGACAGTGTTGTATTTTGCCGACAGCGATGTATTTTGTCGACAGTGTTGTATTTTGTCGACAGTGTTGTATTTCATCGACAGTGTTGTATTCCATCGAGTGTTGTATTTTGTCGACAGTGTTGAATTTTGTCGACAGTGTTGTATTTCATCGAGTGTTGTATTTTGTCGACAGCGTTTTATTTCATCGACAGTGTTGTATTTTGTCGACAGTGTTGTATTTTGTCGACAGTGTTGTATTGTGTCGACAGTGTTGTATTTTGTTGACAGTGTTGTATTTTGTCGACAGTGTTGTATTTCATCGACAGTGTTGTATTTCATCGAGTGTTGTATTTTGTCGACAGTGTTGTATTTTGTCGACAGTGTTGTATTTCATCGACAGTGTTGTATTTCATCGACAGTGTTGTATTTTGTCGACAGTGTTGTATTTTGTCGACAGTGTTGTATTTTGTCGAGTTTTGTATTTCATCGACAGTGTTGTATTTCATCGACAGTGTTGTATTTAATCGACAGTGTTGTTTTTCATTGACAGTGTTGTATTTTGTCGAAAGTGTTGTATTTTGTCGACAGTGTTGTATTTTGTTGACAGTGTTGTATTTTGTCGAGTGTTGTATTTTATCGACAGTGTTGTATTTTGTCGACAGTGTTGTATTTCATCGACAGTGTTGTATTTTGTCGACAGCGTTGTATTTCATCGACAGTGTTGTATTTTGCCGACAGCGATGTATTTTGTCGACAGTGTTGTATTTTGTCGACAGTGTTGTATTTCATCGACAGTGTTGTATTCCATCGAGTGTTGTATTTTGTCGACAGTGTTGTATTTTGTCGACAGTGTTGTATTTCATCGAGTGTTGTATTTTGTCGACAGCGTTTTATTTCATCGACAGTGTTGTATTTTGTCGACAGTGTTGTATTTTGTCGACAGTGTTGTATTGTGTCGACAGTGTTGTATTTTGTTGACATTGTTGTATTTTGTCGACAGTGTTGTATTTCATCGACAGTGTTGTATTTCATCGAGTGTTGTATTTTGTCGACAGTGTTGTATTTTGTCGACAGTGTTGTATTTCATCGACAGTGTTGTATTTCATCGACAGTGTTGTATTTTGTTGACAGTGTTGTATTTTGTCGACAGTGTTGTATTTTGTCGAGTTTTGTATTTCATCGACAGTGTTGTATTTCATCGACAGTGTTGTATTTAATCGACAGTGTTGTTTTTCATCGACAGTGTTGTATTTTGTCGAAAGTGTTGTATTTTGTCGACAGTGTTGTATTTTGTTGACAGTGTTGTATTTTGTCGAGTGTTGTATTTCATCGACAGTGTTGTATTTTGTCGACAGTTTTGTATTTCATCGACAGTGTTGTATTTCATCGACAGTGTTGTATTTCATCGAGTGTTGTATTTCATCGACAGTGTTGTATTTCATCGACGGTGTTGTATTTTGTCGACAGTGTTGTATTTTGTCGACAGTGTTGTATTTTGTTGACAGTGTTGTATTTTGTCGACAGTGTTGTATTTCATCGACAGTGTTGTATTTTGTCGACAGTGTTGTATTTCGTCGACAGTGTTGTATTTTGTCGACAGCGTTGTATTTCATCGACAGTGTTGTATTTTGTCGACAGTGTTGTATTTTGTCGACAATGTTGTCTTCTTTGTTTTTCATTTTATTACATGTATAACATACCAATGAATCAATGTAAAAGTGGAGATCGTGACTGTTGACATCTGTTGTGTTAGTAAATCTTACTCTGTATAAGATCATGATCTTACACTTGTTTGTCTGGGAGTTTGTGATTTCTTGCTATGTTATTAATTTTAATTTCAAGTTTAGTCTGTATCTATCCGGATTACTAATTTCTGTTTTGATCCCTCCTAATGCTCAACTATTTTACCGTTATATCAAACTATTAAAGATATGGTATCGTAATAATTATTATTATATATCACGACTGAACAGGATCTGTAGCCATTTCATTTCAGTAAACAATCGTAACGGTGATGCACTGATTAGCGTGTTTGTCTCCAGTGTGGTAAATCGTGGGTTTGAGCCCTGGTCGGATCAAACCAAAGAATATAATATTTGTATTTGTTGCTTCTCTGGCAAGCACACGGCACAAATGAGTAAAAGAGTAAGAACAAGACTGTTTTGCTCGAAATCAAGATAATGTGTCCAAATAGAGCGACGTGTCTACATGCGGATTGTTGTTTCATTTGGTGTTAATCATTCACTGACTCATTTCGGTAGAGAATGCGTACTGTGTTTATGGGATATCATTATATCACGTAGGCTATCATTCGCCCAGTAGTCAGTGTTTCGGCATTGACATGAATTATTAGAAATATATATATTAACCATTAACAATTCCTCAATAATGTAATTAATTTAAGTCAATCTCCCTTAGACATAAGTAGCAATAGCCTCTTTTGGCAATCCTGTTTAAGTCCTCTTTTAGCTTTGATCATGCCTGATAAAGGTTATTCCGGACACGTATCGTGTGCACTAAATTTGATATCTTACATTGATTTCTCTGTATTATAATTGACATTATATGTTTATCTTTGTCTTTCAGAATTTTCTGGGTGACGTTATGGTTGTTATCAGCAGGTTATCTACTCTTCATAGTATCAACAGAATTAACATATTACTATCAATATCCAACAACAATAACAGTCACGGGACGTATGTCAGAAGAACTAGAATTTCCGGCCATTACTATTTGTAACATTGGTTCAAGAAATAAAAGCATGTTTTCTAACGATACACGGACTAGTAATTATTATCGTCGTTTATCTGGAATAGCCGACTTAGATAACACAATTAATTGGACCGATCCATTTTACGTAACTGAGGGGTATTTCAAAGAGCGCACAATAGAGGATCTTTATGCCGAGTCTAAAGACATATCACGTTTTATAAAATTTCAACAATTTGATCTCAAATATAGCGCATTTACATTTACACCGGTGGCTACAGACATTGGATTGTGTATTAGAGGTAACGTTAACAATACACTAACAACATCACTTCATGGTGGACTATATAATTTACATATGTACTTAGATCTTTTACTGGACGATGATTATTACACTACCGGCTATCTGTCCTCAGGAATAAAGGTAATACATTACAAGTATTCTACGATCGTCGTGAAGATCTGTTGATCGTAAAGAAATATCCATTTCTCAAATGACAATGTATCTTTTCCTCTTACGTATATTGTTGTCTTTGCTCTATCTCCGACAAGCCTTTTACCGGAATTGACTATGAGTAACACGCCGGTGTATTTTAAGAAACACCCTACGTACCCTTCGTGAGCATCCGGGTTCACCTCAGTGTTTTCTGGTGTGATCTATGGTGCTCATCGTTTTAGTTGTATGTATAGTGTTTTCTTTGTCACGTGTCAAATGTAGCCTGTGTCTCTGGGACGTCCATTACTAATTACTCCTTTGGTTTTCTCTAACGTGTGTTAATTTGCCCATTTACCATACTTTAAATGATGCATTCGTCTCGTATACGGAGGGGTCGTCGTGATTGTATGATAGTTGGATCTACGACTACCTGTGCAATCAGTGTCTATCACTCTCATGGCAAGGTGTATACGATACAACTTTATGTGATAACGTTTGTCAATGACCTGTGGCAGGTCGGTGATTTTCTCCGGATACTCCGGTTTCCTGATAAGGTTCTGATATTATATTATAATAAGACTGATACAAAGTGTACATTTATTACAGGTAGTAGTACATGACCAACATGAGGAGATGTTAATGGTAAATCAAGGCTTTGTAGTACCACCAGCTTCAGAAGCATTTGTAGAAATATCTAAGAAACAGGTGTGTTAGCATTTTACAATGGATATTACAGTTATATATACGGATGTTCAACACCTACATCTGATGTTGAAATGTATTTATATCTATATCTAATATACGATGATGATTTCTAAGATTACTAGTGATCCTTGTTTGAGCTTTTGTCCTTTTTCTTTTGTCCATTTTGTTGTCTGTCGTTCTTCGATTTACGGATTCTCATAATCCCTTTGGTATCGTAAACTCTTCATATCATTTCTTCACAGTACTAGATACATAAATAAATAATTTTGGTGGCTTCTTTATGAGCATAATCCCTTTTGAAATGTCAACGACTGTCATAATTGCTGACAACACAATAATGATAGGTCCAAGATGCAGACCTAGGATGTTCATCCGGTAAATTGGTATCCCTCTGCGTTAGTATCGTCCGTATTCTTACATTGTATGATTAGTTAATAAGTCTCATATGCCAACAACTCCATTAGAGCATAGATCAGTTTCTTTAGATACATGTATATATACTTGCATTCTTATTGAACACCTGTTTCACTAAATAGTGCAACAGATATGAAAAATAACAAATGTTCCAATAAACCCTCAGTAATATAATATAAACATTCATTTTTTATGATGATTATTATTATATATAGCCTTTGTCTTTTAGTATAAGTACTTGCCGGCACCATATCAAGCATTTGAAAATGATATATGTAAACAAAAAGATCCAGAATACAGCCAATCTAAATGTAAAATTGATTGTATGAGAAAGAAGATTTTAAACAGCTGTAGTTGTGTTGATTTCATGTTTGATAGTGGTAAGTGTATTCTTCTGTTATATGAGTCTTCATTCATTTTACATATATGACAACCTTGATAGGTGTCACTATATACTTCTACATTCTACAATATTAAAGAATGGTTTCCTGCTTCAATTATCAATTTCCGGAGGAAATCCAGGATATGAAAAACGTCTCATTCTATCACTGTGGTGTACGATCGTCTCCGAAACAGACATCCGGAAGTTGTCTCGTAGACGTAATAGATATCATCCAGCAGTTCCAAACAACACTAACCTCACAATATGTGGCGGGTGAACTCGGGTGAACTCGGGTACTCCGGAATGGTACGACAGTTCATTGCCACTATTGGCTCCTGTTGTTGTGGCGACCATTAAACGTTCGAAGTGATGAGTTCAGCCTAACCACTAAGACCTCTTGTTTCAATAGCGTCCTTGTTAGCAGCATCCATCTATCAAGTAAATCGTATCAACTCATAGATATATACTCTGTATGTATGTGTTGCTGGAATGTTGCTGCATATAAATGGAAAGTTCACAATGGGAAAATTAATATAATCTCTTTTGTCGTAAAGTTTCGTTGTAGAAACTATTCAATCCAACTTAATGCAATATTTTGATAATACAGCTTATTAAAGATGTCGAGAGATTGGTGGAGGGTAGGTGGCATTCCGTTTTTGAATATTGCAATAATATGAGGGATTTTGCTGTTAGAAGGATATTTGCTCTGTTATTAAATTATAAGTAAAAGGGGATGTTGTAAGACAATATGTTTGACCCTATTCATAATCTCTCCATCCATGCGTTCATTCAAGTGTTATGTGTCTTACATATTTATAGATTTATTGTTTGCAACACACGTTTTCCATCGAGTGACATGTGATTCCATTGTTTTATTGTTAATAACACACATTTCACTTCTTGGAACCTGCTCTTCCATTGATTTATTGTTAATAACACACATTTCACTTCTTGGAACCTGGTCTTCCATTGATTTATTGTTAATAGCACACATTCCACTTCTTGGAACCTGGAATTCCATCAATTTATTGTTTGTAGCACCTCTATCCCGTCTTGGGACCTGGTATTCCATCGATTTCATTTTTTCCCCTTTATATATTTTTCGTCGGGGTTCAACAGGGGGTGATTGTTATTGCTGTGGTCGGTTGTGATCTCGTCCGTTCCTTGTTGACTGTATAATTTCCATTTTTAATTGAATATTATATATTTTCAGACAATGGGACATATTGCTCTAAAGAACAATATATGAAATGTCATACTCGAGTATATTGTACGTATTTAGTAAATGTAATAAGATAATATATACTTTACACATTGGATCATGGAAATCTAACATCTTTCAAAGGTTAAAATAGATTTGATGGTGGCAAAATCATACATATATTCACAATAAACAGTAAATTTAGATTATAACACAAAGAACAGCAATACATACAATCGTAATTGTTAAAGCACACTTCACACTAATAGGTATCAGGTTTTATTTACGTTATCGGTGTTTGTTTGCGCATAGTGGTCTCCAACATATGTTGTGTTCTATTTTGTTTTGCTTTTCCTCATCCTGTTGCCAGTTTCTCTGGATTGTACATTTTTGATTGCCCCTTCGGTATTCTCTCGATTGTTCACATTTTTGATTGCCCCTTCGGTATTCTCTCGATTGTTCACATTTTTTATTGTCCCTTCGGTATTCTCTAACGTTTATTATATACATACGACGATGAAATACAAGAATAGAAATGCAATTACAAGCTAATGATTATGTACAGCAATACCTTTCTAATGAATAGAAAATGACAACAGCAAAAATTCTACATCGAATCAGGAACAAATCAAAATTTGTAAACGTCAGTTTCGATGAAACGTTAAGAAAAGTCAAGTATATTATTTGTATTCTTGATTTAATAAACATCATTTTTTCTTGGAATTGTTTATTTTAAAAATAGAAAAGTGTAATGCAAATAGGGTACATACACTATAGATGACAAATACACAATAATATGTATGCAAAGATAGTTTGTTTTACTACAAGCAAATTTAAACAGAAGAACGAAAATAATATATTATGTTTCAAAAGATAGTTAGCCATTCACTGCCGCCTGAACATTAAGTCATTATTCATTAATTTGCTTTATTTCTGTTTGGAGGATACATAAAAGGTGGAATTTTTTTCTATCTTGATATAATAAAAATTACATAATATATATAATACATATTATCAAAAACATCCTTTTTTATTCTTGATTACTATCTGAAACTGTGTCCAGCATCAGTATAATATATGATGTGCTATAGATGTTGACTATGAACATACCTGATGAAGGCTATTCCAGAACTGTATCGTCCAATAAAGTAGAAATATACGTGTTTATCATATTATACTGTAGTCAAAATAACATCAGTGCTGAAATGATATACGATTTACACATCTGACACTTTTAATTGTATGCCATTAGTTTTTTTTTAAATAGTCAAGACTGCTGTATTTGGATTATCTGTAGATTTGTATTGTTATTACAGGGGAAATGCTTCAGAGTGGGTCAACTTCTTGTGATTGTCCATTGAAATGTGAATATACAGTCTATGAGACGTCGTTATCAATGGGGAAATTTCCATCAGCATTCATCTCAAAAGACTTGAACAAAATGCTTAAAGAAACGGAAGAATACATAAAGTAAGATAATCATTTTCAATAAGAGGGATTTGTAAGACGAACGCAAAATCCAACGAGATATCTGAGGTAAGGGACAACTCGGATTAAAGAAAACAACAACTCGGTACCGATTTCCATGGCTACATAGCTGCCGGGAATGTTAGAGACCTCTTTTGAAGATTTCACAAAAGGGTAGCCGATCCAATCGTCTTTTTTTTTTACATTATTCAACTCTTCATTATTTCCAAGTGGCAGCCAAAAGTGGTATATGCGGTTGTCCTATTTATACTTCATTTCTTGTTTATTTTTACATTGAACTTCTTGTTCTATCATTTGCTGCTGCACGTTAAATGACCGCCATCAATCAAAACACAACACTCAAAATAAATGTTAAAGCAAAACACAAGAGATTTAGTATGTGAAAGCACCAAATATCTGGACCGCAGCTATTTTCAAAGTAAAGCATGGCAAGTTTTGCTCTTATTAAAGGGATGAGAAGAAAATTATGTGGCATTATCCTATCTTGAGCAACACCATGTCATGTATTAATAAGTAAATGTAACATTGTTATGAATGAATAAAGTGTTCTCTTCAAAGAGAGATTACAATCATGCTATGATAAAGTCTGTTCACGTAGTAGTGTTGATCAAATGTGGATACTAAAATACTCCAAAAGACCCTCTGGATAACTTAAGTTCTTTGTTTTATTTTCTCGAACGTTTCATCTATCCAAACATTTGACCTTTCTATACTTATAAAAGTGGACGAGGTAGGGAGAATCCTGACAATGATGAGAAGAAGGCATGTGTCTGTAGTCTGTAGTATACTTTAGCAGTAATTGTGGACGTTTGACCTTGCTGGATAATATATACAATATATGGAAATTGTCGGTAAAAATAATATTTATTAGCACTCGCTGCCAACAACTTACTTTTCTAGCAGTTTCTAAAACTCGTACAAATAGATTTTATATTTTGCGATAATATACAATGTACATATATTATGTACATCACATGTTTTGTTTTCTTCTATGGTTGTTGTAAGAACTGCATCGGTGGCGTAATGGTTAGGCGTACTTGCCTCGAGTGCGGTAGAGCATGTCCGAGTTCGAACACCAGTCGGGTCAAACCAAAGACTAAACAAATGGTATGTGTTGCTTCTCCGCTAAGCACGCAGCATTAGGGAGAAAGAGCAAAGAGTGATTTGCTCAGAATCAGAATAATGTGTCCGAGAGAAGCGACATGGCTTCCCGCGGACTGTTGTTTCAGTGAGCTAGCACTATAAAAATCCAACTCAGTGTGTTGGTCTAGAACAAAGCGGACCTCGTCGTCATTTCATTGAACATTAACTTGTTCTCACCATAATATAACTGACAAATTGCTGAATTGGCGCTAAGCAACTATCACTTACTCACTCTATGGTTGTTTACTCTCAGGCAAGACAAATAAAGATACATATTACTTTTGTAGGGAAAATTACATAAGTCTGAGGGTTTATTTCAAAGATTTGCAGACAACAGTTACGGAACAAAAACCAAAATATGAAAATGTTGGTGATGTGTTCTGTAAGTACATGTATACCCGCAACAATATATATAGTAAACTTATGTGTGAGTTGTAATGACATGATAATGTGTGTCAATTAAATACAATGATATATATGAACAAATGATTCAAGAATATTAGTCACGATATAAAAACGTAGATAGTTAATTTAGTGACTATTGGGCGGATGAAACCCTCGCTGACTAATAGTCTACCAGCAGAGGTTTGGATCCAATGATAGTAATAAATACGTAGATATCTGATTATGTGCATACGACACGTTTCTTGAATAACATTCATCTGATACGATGATTGTCAAAAGATTAGAGAGCAAAATAATTTAAAAGTCTATGATAACAAGTAACACTTAGGGACTAAACAGGAAAGTCACAATTCAGCTTAAGTTAAATATGCCTGAAGGAGACTGACCTTAGTGTTAATAAATTACATTAGTTAGGCATTGCAAATTTCAAACAACGGAGAATATATACAAAACGTTTGGTAGCTACCAAAGGGGTTATGAAAAGCCGGAAATCGAAGTAGGGCAGACAATGCAATGGTCAAGAGAAAAAGGACAAATGGACAAATAATGACATACAAAACACAAAACTAAAGACTGAGCAACACAAACCTACTTAAAACAGAGGCTCAACTCAGGCTCCCGGTAAACCCACTAAAAACAGAGGCTCAACTCAGGCTCCCGGAAGGGTAACTAGTTACATGAAAAGATAAAAGGTCTTTAAGTATTAATTATGCAAATAAATTTAACAATTGATTCTAATGGAGGAACGTAAAGGAGTGAGCTGTGTTCAGAAAAGCCACGAACCTTGTTTAACAATTTACAACAGAAGCAACAGTATCTTTGGAGTCGTCGTTGGTAGTCCGTTCAAGACAAAATGTTTTAATCCTTTTCAAAATCTATTGACGAACGTCACATTTGGTTTCTCATATAGGTAAGTTCAAAATGTATATTGATCAACGTTCGGTAAATTATGTCTAAATGGTACATAAATGTAATTATGTTTCTATGTAGCCCCAGACAAAAGTGTCAGTGTACTAAAAGTATGAAGATACCAAAGTGGTAGTTAGATGAATAATCCTTGTCTTAGTAAAAAAGAACAATGAAAACAAATGAAAACACCAATGGTCGACAAAATGCCATATAGAAAACTGAAGATAGAGCAACACGAATCCCACTAAACTCAGGGGCTGCACTCAAGTATTCAGCAATTCTAAACAGTTTCTTCTTCACTAGTGGAACACGAGCCCCACTAAACTCAGGGGCTGCCCTCAAGTATTCAGCAATTCTAAACAGTTTCTTCTTCACTAGTGGAACACGAGCCCCACTAAACTCAGGGGCTGCACTCAAGTATTCAGCAATTCTAAACAGTTTCTTCTTCACTAGTGGAACACGAGCCCCACTAAACTCAGGGGCTGCACTCAAGTATTCAGCAATTCTAAACAGTTTCTTCTTCGCTAGTGGAACGCGAACTCCACTAAACTCAGGGGCTGCACTCAAGTATTCAGCAATTCTAAACAGTTTCTTCTTCAGTAGTGGAACGCGAACTCCACTAAACTCAGGGGGTGCACTCAAGTATTCAGCAATTCTAAACAGTTTCTTCTTCACTAGTGGAACGCGAACTCCACTAAACTCAGGGGCTACACTCAAGTATTCAGCAATTCTAAACAGTTCCTTCTTCACTAGTGGAATCGGTCACGTAACCTTTAAACGACACGAATATTTTCTGAAATGGAAATCGTGTTGGACATATACATATAAACTAAATTAAATTAATGAGTAATTAAAATATCAAAAAAACATAAAAGTGGCAATATTATTGAGCATAACAGAACAGCATATCTGTATTAATGTTTATCACTGCTGCTCGACATCAAACAATGGAAACCCTAATATAATAACAAATATTGAAGGAAAGACAAAAAACACACCAACCATTTGTAATGTCTGATACCATAATGTGTCACCATTATTATTATAACATTTTTCAGCAAACGTTGGAGGACAAATGGGATTATTTCTTGGAGCCAGTATTTTATCTGTCACAGAACTAATCGAGTTTATGCTGTTTGTTATATGGTACATGTGTGTTTATCTTACAAGACGAAATGTGATGGTGTATACAGGAAATATGACAAAACACGTGCAAGTAGTTAAAAGATAGGAATTATACAATACATTAGTAATGTGATGGTGTATACAGGAAATATGACAAAACACGTGCAAGTAGTTAAAAGATGGGAATTATACAATACATTTGTAATGTGATGGTGTATACAGGAAATATGACAAAACACGTGCAAGTAGTTAAAAGATAGGAATTATACAATACATTTGTAATGTGATGGTGTATACAGGAAATATGACAAAACACGTGCAAGTAGTTAAAAGATAGGAATTATACAATACATTAGTAATGTGATGGTGTATACAGGAAATATGACAAAACACGTGCAAGTAGTTAAAAGATAGGAATTATACAATACATTAGTAATGTGATGGTGTATACAGGAAATATGACAAAACACGTGCAAGTAGTTAAAAGATAGGAATTATGCAATACATTTGTAATGTGATGGTGTATACAGGAAATATGACAAAACACATGCAAGTAGTTAAAAGATAGGAATTATACAATACATTTGTAATGTGATGGTGTATACAGGAAATATGACATAACACGTGCAAGTAGTTAAAAGATAGGAATTATACAATACATTTGTAATGTGATGGTGTATACAGGAAATATGACAAAACACGTGCAAGTAGTTAAAAGATAGGAATTATACAATACATTAGTAATGTGATGGTGTATACAGGAAATATGACAAAACACGTGCAAGTAGTTAAAAGATAGGAATTATGCAATACATTTGTAATGTGATGGTGTATACAGGAAATATGACAAAACACGTGCAAGTAGTTAAAAGATAGGAATTATACAATACATTTGTAATGTGATGGTGTATACAGGAAATATGACAAAACACGTGCAAGTAGTTAAAAGATAGGAATTATACAATACATCTGTAATGTGATGGTGTATACAGGAAATATGACAAAACACGTGCAAGTAGTTAAAAGATAGAAATTATGCAATACATTAGTAATGTTTGAGATTGATAAAAATATGTGTCTTAATTAATAAAGATATTCTTACACCTTAAAACATGTTGAACATATCGACCATTCATATACTGTTCTAGTACATGTATTACCATGGCAATAAAATGAAAAACGAAAAATACCACACTGTCGGAACAATTCTTAAATCAAATATCAAAATCGTAGAAAGTCGATACTTTACACACAAATACATGACTGTTATCTTTTCTGGCTTGGTACAGGCACTTGACGAGTTTTACGGGTAAATGAGGTTTAATGATTGTAAACTACTTCTCTACGTGCCTACAGCTGAAATACTACAAACTGGACGTTAATAATGGCTAAACAATAATCACTCAATATGATTAATATCATATCTCATGTCTTTAATTCATTGTCTTACATAGCATTAAATATTTAAATGTATGTGGTAACTTGGACTTTAAATTAATAAGACAAGACAAGATTTTATTTATACAACCTCAGACACACAGGTGTAGAAGAGGATATAGCAAATTCACATTTTATATAAATACAAATAGACATATTATATATGCAGTACAACATCACAAAATAATAAATAAATAACATACAAGAAAGAAATCGGACTGTATAAAAAGCGTATCATAATTTTAAGAAAAGATGCCAGATTCCTGTACAGTTCTACATGACAATACACAAGCATTCGTGAAAGTTTCAGTTCGGTTGGATATTTCGTGTAATATATGGGAATGAACTTTTCCCTAATGGTTTTAATTTCCTGTTAACAAATGAAAACCCACTGGCACTAACGGGATGGTTTGACATGTAGTGTCAGTTGTTAATGTGACGTAAGGCATTTAATATATAATTCTTGATAGATGGTTGCTGCTAACAATTCCCTGTTTAGAAATATTAATATTGTTTAAAAGAGGTAAAAGGATATGTAAAAAAAAATACACAACAGACAATTTTTCATTTGAAGGAGTCGACAATTTAAATGAGCTCGAATTGAATTCGTCAAGCATCGCTTGATGATTTATTTACGTTGTACAGGAATGGGACCTATTTTGTTCCAAAATGGACGTCCGCTGGCTGTTTGTAATGAATAACATTCTCAAATCCCCCTTAGGACAATAACTAAATTGGTATCTCGTGCAGAGAGAATGCAGCGTTCCGTGCACACACTGGCAACTTGCAGAAGCCCTTAATGAGCACAGTATTGTATGCAGTGGTCGTTGATTACCTGTGACACGGCAAATTTTAAAAATCCTATATATTATATCTTCATTGTTCTTTAGTAAAGATAGGCAAATTTAAACCATTTAAATGCCACTTGTTATCGTAATAGTAGAAATACTTCAAAGATGACATTTAATAACAATGTATTATAAGCGTATTGCCTATAGTTTGTGTCGTTATAACGGAAGTTCGACGGGTGTCAATAGTAGAGTAGGAACTACTAGCTCTTTCGTAGCACTTGACTTCGCTCATCCTCGGTTTTTGTAGTGTTCACGTTGCTCAATCTTTAGTTTTCTGTGAAGTGTTTTATGGATCATTGTTTGTTTTCTTTCGAGTGGTATCTTCAGACGCTTTTCTCATGGGGACAGTTTTTAGGAGTGGTCATTGATGGTCCTTTGCAAAGTAAAATATTTCGACTCTATCCATTATATCTTTTTCCCCTGTGTCATTCTAAAATTTCCACTGTACCAATAAAGAATTCGATGTTTTTTTTGCTTTTTTTTTGTTGGTGAATATTAAAAGACAAGTTTGAGGATTTTAAAGGGTAATCAGAAACCGTAAATTGAAGAAGGAGAGAAAATATAATGGCCAAAAGATAACGAATTGATAGTGAATTGCAAAGAAAACTAAAGACTGAGCAACCCTATTACTGCTAAACAAAATGCAGGTGCTCCGGAATATAAACAGTTCCTGTGCCACTAACGACACTTGTTGTGTTAACCAAAGTGACAATTCACAGACACAGGCAATATCAGATCAACCATAACCCTAACCCTAACCCTAACAAAACAAAGATAAAAAAAAAAAAAAAAAAAGATGAGCAACACGGTCCTACCACATACTTGGCGTGAACCCAGAACGAAGGGTCAGAAGTACCTGATTCTTACAAGACAACAGTCGTGTCACTAGTATAGTCAAGTTCGGTAAAAGTCTCGTCGGTGTTAGAGGAAAGAAAATGATCTACATAAATATTGCCATTACATTTGATATTTCGTAACAATCAACCTGTTTGTGATGACGACAGTAGAATATTTGTAGCGATGACTTCATCCTAGGATCACCAATGATTGTTGTTTCGTTTGTTTACTTATTGGTGATACATTTACATATAACGATATCCCGTATGGGATAATAAAAACGTAGATATCTAATTTAGTGCGCACCACACGTTTCTTGATTAACTTTAACCAGTAACATCAGGGTTCATATCTTCAATCGATCAATTAGAGATGCGCCTACCAGAATTTAAGCCGAGCACATGTCGAGGGTTGTTCTTCGATTGGTGAATATATTTAGCTGTCTTGCTATTCGACGGTCAAAAGTAAATTAAAAGTTATCTGGAATGACCTCTCGCGGGGTGTTGTTTGATGTGGAATGACCTCTCGCGGGATGTAGTTTAATGTGGAATGACCTCTCGCGGGGTGTAGTTTGATGTGGAATGACCTGTCATGGGGTGTAGTTTGATCTGGAATGACCTCTCGCCGGGTGTAGTTTGATGTGGAATGACCTCTCGTGGAGTGTAGTTTGATCTGGAATGACGTCTCGCAGGGTGTAGTTTGATGTGGAATGACCTCTCGCGGGGTGTAGTTTGATGTGGAATGACCTCCCGCGGGGTGCAGTTTGATCTGGAATGACCTCTCGCGGGGTGTAGTTTGATGTGGAATGACCTCTCGCGAGGTGTAGTTTGATCTGGAATGACCTCTCGCGGGGTGAAGTTTGATGTGGAATGACCACTCGCGGGATGTAGTTTGATGTGGAATGACCTCTCGCAGGGTGTAGTTTGATGTGGAATTACCTCTCGCGGGGTGTATTTTGATCTGGAATGACCTCTCACGGGGTACAGTTTGATGTGGAATGACCTCTCGCGGGGTGTAGTTTGATGTGGAATGACCTCTCGCGGCATGTAGTTTGATGTGGAATGACCTCTCGCGGGGTGTAGTTTGATCTGTAATGACCTCTCGCGGGATGTACTTTGATCTGGAATGACCTCTCGCGGGATGTAGTTTGATGTGGAATGACCTCTCGCGGGGTGTAGTTTGATGTGGAATGACCTCTAGCGGGGTGTAGTTTGATGGGGAATGACCTCTCGCCGCAATGACCTCTTGCGGGGTGTAATTCGATGTGAATTGACCTCTTATGGGATGTAGTTTGTTGTGGAATGACCTCTCTCGGGGTGTGGTTTGATGTGGAATGACCTCTCGTGGGGTGTAGTTTGATGTGGAATGATCTCTTGCGGGATGTAGTGTGATGTGGGATGACCTCTCGCGGGATGTACTTTGATGTGGAATGATTTCTTGTGGGATGTAGTTTGATCTTGAATGACTTCTCGCCGGGTGTAGTTTGATCTGCAATGACCTCTCGCGGGATGTAGTTCGATGTGGAATGACCTCTTGCGGAGTGTAGTTTGATCTGGAATGATCTCTCGCGGGATGTAGCTTGATGTGGAATGACCTCTCGCGGGATGTAGTTTGATGTGGAATGACCTCTCGTGGGAATGACCTCTCGCAGGGTGTAGTTTGATGTGGAATGACATCTCGCAGGGTATAGTTTGATGTGGAATGACCTCTCGCGGGATGTAGTTTGATGTGGAATGACCTCTCGCGGGGTGTAGTTTGATTTGGAATGACCTCTAGCGGGGTGTAGTTTGATGGGGAATGACCTCTCGCCGCAATGACCTCTTGCGGGGTGTAATTCGATGTGAATTTACCTCTTATGGGATGTAGTTTGTTGTGGAATGACCTCTCTCGGGGTGTGGTTTGATGTGGAATGACCTCTCGTGGGGTGTAGTTTGATGTGGAATGACCTCTTGCGGGATGTAGTGTGATGTGGGATGACCTCTCGCGGGATGTACTTTGATGTGGAATGATTTCTTGTGGGATGTAGTTTGATCTTGAATGACTTCTCGCCGGGTGTAGTTTGATCTGCAATGACCTCTCGCGGGATGTAGTTCGATGTGGAATGACCTCTTGCGGAGTGTAGTTTGATCTGGAATGACCTCTCGCGGGATGTAGTTTGATGTGGAATGACCTCTCGCGGGATGTAGTTTGATGTGGAATGACCTCTCGTGGGAATGACCTCTCGCAGGGTGTAGTTTGATGTGGAATGACATCTCGCAGGGTGTAGTTTGATGTGGAATGACCTCTCACGGGATGTAGTTTGATGTGGAATGACCACTCGCGGAGTGTAGTTTGATCTGGAATGACCTCTCGCGGGATGTAGTTCGATGTGGAATGACCTCTTGCGGAGTGTAGTTTGATCTGGAATGACCTCTCGCGGGATGTAGTTTGATGTGGAATGACCTCTCGCGGGATGTAGTTTGATGTGGAATGATCTCTTGCGGGATGTAGTTTGATGTGGAATGACCTCTTGCGGGGTTTAGTTTGATGTGGAACGACCTCTCGCGGGATGTAGTTTGATGTGGTATGACCTCTTGCGGGGTGTAGTTTGATGTGGAATTACCTCTTGTGGGGTGTAGTTTAATCTGGAATGACCTCTCGCGGGGATTAGTTTGATGTGGTATGACCTTTCGCGGGAATGACCTCTCGCGGGTTGTAGTTTGATGCAGAATTACCTCTCGCGGGATGTAGTTTGATGTGGTATGACCTCTTGCGGGTTGTAGTTTGATGTAGAATGACCTCTCGCGGGATGTAGTGTGATGTGGAATGACCTCTCGTGGGAATGACCTCTCGCAGGGTGTAGTTTGATGTGGAATGACCTCTCACGGGATTTAGTTTGATGTGGAATGACCTCTTGCAGGGTGTAGTTTAATGTGGAATGCCCTCTCGCGGGTTGTAGTTTGATGTGGAATGACCTCTCGCGGGATGTAGTTTGATGTGGAATGACCTCTCGTGGGATGTAGTTTGATGTGGAATGACCTCTCGCTGGGAGTAGTTTGATGTAGAATGACCTCTCGCGGGGAGTAATTTGATGTGGAATGACCTCTAGCGGGATGTAGTTTGATGTGGAATGACCTCTCGCGGGATGTAGTTTGATGTGGAATGACCTCTCACGGGATGTTGTTTGATGTGGAATGACCTCTCGCGTGGTGTAGTTTGATGTTAGTGTATCGCCAAATATTAAGATAAAAAGATACAACAATCATGTAATTTTATTAGATTGGTTTTCTTGTTGCCATTTTTGTTTTGTTTATTTTGAAGATATATTGGACACCTTCCCTTCTACTTCTACTTCTACTTGATTACTGCCTAGGGCTATCGCATCACAGGCAAGTGACATCAACAACATGGATAAAAGCACCAAAGTGCGTATATACAGTTAAAAACAATAAAAACAGGAATCACTGTGTATGTCTAGGTTGTCAAACTCTGTAAACGAGAACCGAATTCGTCCACAGAGGTGACATGCACTAGGTGAGTTGGCAGAGCATTCCAGTCTTTGATAGTCCTAGGCAGGAAGCTGTTTTTGTACTGTTCGTAGTTGGCTCTGATTTCAATGAAAGCTTTGGAGTGAAATCTTGTACCATTGTATGTTGACTGGGTGACATAGTCCGGGATTTCAACTGGCGAATTTTGGTTTACTGCCTTATGAAAGACAACGAGTCTCTTGTTCTTTCTTCTAATCTGAAGGGGCTGCCAGTTCAAGTCGTTCAGCATAGATGTTACGCTGTCTTGGTAAGAATATTTTCCTGTTACAAAGCGTGCCCCTTTTCGCTGGACTTTTTCAAGAGCTTGAATGTCTTGTTTATGGTATGGGTCCCATACTGTTGAAGTGTACTCGAGATGTGGTAGTACTAATGCAATAAATGCTCTCTTCTTAACATCTGGGTTACAACCATAAAGGTGTCTCCGAAGCAGGTTGAGGATCTTCTGAGCTTTCCCAGTTATAAGTCCAATGTGGTGTTTCGATGTTAAGTCTGATGTCAATTCTACTCCTAGGTACGGATGGTGTTGTACTCGTAGGAGGGTGTGATTGTCAATTGTATACTCTGTGTCTAAAAATTTGGTCTTCCGTGTAATCTTAAGGAGGTGGCATTTTGCTGCATTAAATGTCATCAGCCAGGTATGTGACCAATCTACCAATGTGTTGAGATCTTGTTGTAGTTGTTTATGGTCTTGTTTGGTGTCAATGGTCCTGTACAGTAGACAATCATCTGCAAAAAGCTTGATTCTGGTTTGTGGAGATATTTTATCTGCTATGTCATTTACGTAGAGCAGAAACGTCAAGGGACCCAGTACCGTGCCCTGGGGGACACCTGATATGACTGAGGATTTGTCAGATGAATAGCCGTCTAGTACGACTTTCTGTTTTCGCTGGTATAACCATGAACCAATCCATTTATTTGTCAGGCCTTCTACTCCATAATGTTGGATCTTGTGTAGTAGTCTTCTGTGGGGCACGGTATCAAAAGCCTTGCTAAAATCAAGTATCAGCAGATCGATGGTCTGTCTCATATCAAGCCTTCTTGATAGTTCCTCAGCTGTATTTAGTAACTGGGTCTCACAAGAGTGATTTCTTCTAAATCCATGTTGGAAATTCCTCAAGATCTTCTTGTGATCTAGATGGTTCATAATTTGGCTGAATACTATGTGCTCCATGGTTTTACACAGTATGCATGTCAAAGACACAGGACGGTAGTTAGCTGGATTTGTCTTTTCTCCCTTTTTAAATACTGCGGTGACATTTGCAAACTGCCAATCTGATGGGACTTGACTGGTATCATACGACTGCTGGAAGATAAAAGCTAATACTGGGGCTATTTCCTTTGCTACCTCCTTGAGCATACGAGCTGGCAAGAGATCCGGGCCAGCTGCCTTGCTTGGGTTGAGATTTTGTAAAAGTTTTTCGACTCCAGGTGATGTGAATTTAATGTCCGTCATTGGAGGGATAGGTGTGCCATCAATATCGGGTAGCTGTCCAGGTGGTTCTCTGGTGAATACTGAGGTGTACTGATCGTTTAAGACGTTGGTCTTGTCCTTAGGTTCACTCAGTATTTCCGTGTTTCGTTTTAATACTGGGATGTTACTTTGACCTGACTTTTTCTGTTTGATATATGAGTAAAACTTCTTTGGATTATCAGTAATGCTGGTATTAAGAATATCATCAAAGTATTTTCGATGGGCCTCTTGAATGGCATCTTTTACCTTCTTGCTGAGAGCAAGATATCTTTTCCATGCATGGCTATTTCGATTGTGTTTCCGGAGTCCGATGCTCTCTTCCTTTGTTGACATAATCGTCTGATGTCTGGAGTAATCCACGGCAAGTTCCATCTAGATGTAATCTTTTTAGTTGGGATATTTTTCTCCATTGACTTTAATAATGTTTTCTTGAACAGGGTCCAGTTTTCGTCTATAGATTTTTCACATCGATTTTCGGACTCAAATATTGTGCAAAGATCTTCCATGTCCATTTTTACATTCTCGATATTCCCTTTCTTATACTGATAGACATACCTATCTGGTTTCTTCTGACGCTTGACAGACAGATTTACCTGATATGTAATGGCATTGTGGTCGCTCATTCCTGGATGAATTTCTAGATCGTAAATTATATCTGGATTTGTTGATAGTACTAGATCCAGTATATTATCGTTCCTTGTTGGTGTAATAATTAACTGTGTAAGAAAGTTTGCATTAACAAAGTCAAGCATGGTGTTATTTAGTAGCATTGAATAGTTGGGATTGTTGTTAACTGTAAGGTCTTCCCATATGATATCGGGGGTGTTAAAATCACCATTAATTATGATGTTAGGTAGTACATCGTCCTTTTTACATGTTAATTTGGATACTGATTCATGTAGCTGGTTAATGATTTCTGGGTCATCTTTTGATGGTGTTCTGTAAAATGATCCAATATACAGAGGTTTTTTATTAGCTATCTCTATTCTTGCCCAAACTATTTCACAGCCAGTGTCAAGATCGTTTACTGGTGATGCTAATATGGTATTTTTCACTGCAATTAGTACCCCTCCAGCACCAAACTTATTATCCTTTCTATTTATGATTTCATATCCTGAGTCTTATGGAAATATAGCAGAGTCACGAATGGTGTTATCTAGTTTTGATTCGCATACACATAATATATCTGGATTGTGTTCCTTTAATAAGGTGGATAAAAGTGCATGTTTATTATCTGATTCTAGACTGTTGGTATTTAGGCTCATAATTTTTAAGGCTGGTACTTTAGGTCTTGGTACCTGATTTTGCTTAGTTGTATGTTCTGGATCAGTCATCTCATTTGATTCAGATAAGACTGAGAAGCTATTTGACAAATATGTGATGGAATTTGATTGATTAAGTACTGTACTTGAATATTGTACTGATCCACAGGGTGGACATACCCATGTCATTGAGCTACCTTTCAATTTCTCATATTGTGATGGAGATACCTTGACACATTTTATGTGACACCAAAAGTCACAATTTTCACACTGTAGTGCACGATGATTGCTTGCCACAGGGCGTGAACAGATACCGCATGGATACTTCACGGGGCCTGGGTGCTGATGGATATCACCGCTCAAGATCAACAAAAGTTGTAATATTAGTTTACGTTGGATGGGTTTATGATTACAGTTTGTTTTAGAAGTATAAATTCTGATTCTTGCAAGAATTCTGTTACCAAGTAATAATTCATACTGTTCATTGTGATTACTTTGTTTCAATGGTAAGTCTCTAAGGTGTGATAAAGACAAAGTTGTTATCAATATGATCACGCTCCACTGAATCGGCATTTTGAGAAAAAGGGGGGGATGATGTGTACATGTAAGCAAATGATTAGATTTGTAGATTATGCAACATTGGTCAAACTGACGATGCCATTAATGTGGGTTCCTGTGCATATATCAATACTGCAATACTAGACAGACACAGTGACTCAAATTAGCCTATAGATTCAAGTCAAAATATAAAAATATCAGTTAAATTTTTTCAGTAAAAATTTTCGGCTTCCATCTTGGTGACGTCACATGGACTTTATTTCTTTTTATGAACACAACAAACGGATCAACTCAGAAATCAATATTTGTGTTTGAGTTAAGTCCGACTTTGTTCTCATACAACAGATCCCAATTACGTGTCATAACATTATTTCAATTAAGTCACATACATCTGATTTCCCATGTGTAATGCTAGGCATGCATATTTTAAATATGTTTTATATTTAAATTTGATTAATTATGCAGTTTCTTAACCAATCAAAACTTAAATAATAAAAAGGTAGATATTTAATATGAATAATAAAACCTTCAGATACGTGCAAAGTCAAAAGAGCGGAAAGCAAAATAATTTTAAGCTCTTTGTGATCAAGAAAATTAAATAGACTTAGCAGGATAGCCATAATCCGGTTTACCATGCGTATACACGAGGGAGATGAGCTTCAGATTAAATATTTATTAAATCATTTAGAACCTGTAACTTGTTAATGCTGAAACATTGATTACTGGCAGATGATATCCTCGTGGATTAAATATTTGAATCAAATATATTGATATACTATTATATTCAAATAAGGAAAACATGGGATAATTAAAGTTGAAAAAAAAATCGAATATGATGGGAAAACAAGTCAAACCACTTTGTAAATCAATTTCCCTTCAAAATAAATCGAAGGGACAATCAAGAATAGATAATCCAGGGACATCGGCAATAGTGGACACAAGACACAGAACAACGACAAAGAAAACAAAAGTCAAAACACATAAAATTATAAAGATCAGCAACACGGACCCCAGCACAAAAGCATGGGTGAACTTAGATGTCGCGTATAGTAAGTAGTTCCTGGTTCTTTTAAAAACAAGCCGTGTTACTCATATTCAAGTCCGAGGAAAGTCTTGTCGGTTTATTTAGGTAATAAGATGAAAGTCCGAGGAAAGTCTTGTCGGTTTATTTAGGTAATAAGATGAAAGTCCGAGGAAAGTCTTGTCGGTTTATTTAGGTGATAAGATGAAAGTCCGAGGAAAGTCTTGTCGGTTTATTTAGGTAATAAGATGAAAGTCAAAGGAAAGTCTTGTCGGTTTATTTAGGTAATAAGATGAAAACACAAGGACAAAAAAACGCCAAAATGCAAACAATGATCTACGAAACACTATGTAGAAAAGTACAATATGCTTAATAAACTGACTTAATTAATCTGAATAGAAACATACTGTATAGGTGTGGTTGTTGAGTAACGCCACATCAGTAGTATATCATACCATGAACAATACAAAAATACCACACTGTTGGAACACTTCTAAAATATTATAGAAAAATACCACACTGTCGGAACACTTCTAAAATATTATAGAAAAATACCACACTGTCGGAACACTTCTAAAATATTACAGAAAAATACCACACTGTCGCAACACTTCTAATATATTACAGAAAAATACCACACTATCGCAACACTTCTGAAATATTACTGAAAAATCGTAGAAAGAGACCAAATATGTGTCGCTGAAAAGAACTAATTTACAGACAGCAAACACAGATTGTGGAAAATGACATCAAACAGATGAAACTGATAAATCATACGGCAGCCATAGCATACTGTCTATATATCATTGCCATTCATATCTCTGTTAAATTTGAGACCGATACATCAATGTATTGACTGTGTATCATATTACCGGCATTAATTGTTAAATGATTTAAAAAAAAATTGATTTTGTTTTATAAATACATTTAATTGAAAGCATCCCTTTTAATATTAACGAATACAAATATCTACCCATTAACGTCCAGGTATGCATCATTAAACATGTAAACAAATATTGTTTTGACAAATAACATTTCAGAGTTATTAGCATCTTTTGTCTTCTGACAGTTCCTTTCGTTTGACGTACATTGTTTTAAGCTTAATTGTCTTTTTACAATAATAACAGACAAATACCGAAGGTTAGAGATTAAAAAAAACAACCATCGGTCAAGGAAAACATATCAGTGAAAATATTTTTTTTAAACAAAAACATAAGTATAAAGCTAGGCAAGCGCTTTTGGAACATACAACTAAAATATAAACAAAACTTGTACACAGGAAGGCAGATTCTTTCTAAGCAAATAACCAAAAGATAGACGAAACAAATATAAAGGTAGACAGACATTTTCAGAACATACTACTATTTAATAAAGGATTTTCGAGAACAAACTAAATATGTAACTGCTAACCTGAATTGTTACACATGTCTCCTAGATAATGGTACATCTGAGAAGAAAAGAGAATTTTGGATTTTCTTATTTCTTTTGAAACACATTTCACCGCTTTTTGAATCACAAAATATCAGTGAGATTTTCAGATTTTTAATGATAGTACGCCTCATCAATGAAAATTAACAAACCATTAACCCTTTCTTAGTATAATTGCCCTATAAAGACTTATAATATATATATATACTTTCTATAGAATCATATACATGTAGTACAAAAGGAATGACTACTATTACTAGGTAGATACCTCTTTTGGTAGACTATGAGCCCCCGACAGTATCACCCGCCTAGTAGTCAGTGCTTCAGTATTCATATTGGGTATTAAATATATTTATTATTGAAATTTACAGTTCCAAGAAAAGTGAGAAAAGGATTAATCAGAAGTAGTAAATCGAAGAAGGATGGACAATGTAATGGCGAAAAGAAGAAAAGGATTAATCAGAAGTAGTAAATCGAAGAAGGATGGACAATGTAATGGCGAAAAGAAGAAAAGGATTAATCAGAAGTAGTAAATCGAAGAAGGATGGACAATGTAATGGCGAAAAGAAGAAAAGGATTAATCAGAAGTAGTAAATCGAAGAAGGATGGACAATGTAATGGCGAAAAGAAGAAAAGGATTAATCAGAAGTAGTAAATCGAAGAAGGATGGACAATGTAATGGCGAAAAGAAGAAAAGGATTAATCAGAAGTAGTAAATCGAAGAAGGATGGACAATGTAATGGCGAAAAGAAGAAAAGGATTAATCAGAAGTAGTAAATCGAAGAAGGATGGACAATGTAATGGCGAAAAGAAGAAAACGATTAATCAGAAGTAGTAAATCGAAGAAGGATGGACAATGTAATGGCGAAAAGAAGAAAAGGACGAACATTGAGTTATAAAACACCAAACAGAAACTAAACATCAAGCAACACGAAATCCATTAATAACTGGGAGGCTCCGGATAGCAGTTCCTGCTCAACTAGTGACACCCGTCGTGTTACTTTTAAACGACACGAACATCTTCTGATATGGAAATCGTGTTGAACATCTGTATGCGTAACTAAATACAAATATAAAAAACATTAACCCTCCTACGAAACAAATTTGAGTAAAGATTACGGAAATCGTAGCAAACATCATAAACCGGAACCACAAACGTGAAGACATGTAATTTGAGGACATGAGTAACAATTTGCTAAAATGAAGGTCAATTTCCCTCAGGAGACTTCATGCAAATGCTTCGTAAGAAAAAGGAAAACAAGTGATGCCCGTCCTTCAATTTCACATTCCGCTATATAGACGATATCCTTTCATTAACTAATTCTACGTTTGGTGATTTTGTTGATCCGATCTATCCCAATGAGCTTGAAATAAAGGATACCACAAATACAGTTAGGTCTGCGTCATACCTTGACATAGACCTAGATATTGAAAGTGAGGTCTGGTTAAGAACGAAACTTTACGACAAAGGAGATGTTTTCAAATTTCCCATAATTAACTTTCCATTTATTAGCAACAATTTAGCAGCACTAATATATAGAGTATACATCTCTCAGTTGATACGATATTCAAGAGCTTGTGGTTCTTATCGTGATTACCTAGATAGAGGGTATCTGTTAACAAGGAATCTAATGAACCATTGTTTCCTAGTGATTAATTTGAAGTCATCACTTTTAAAATTTAATGGTTGTTCCCCTTACGACATATATGTGTCCAAAGTGACCACGTATATGTTTTGTCATAATAATAATCTGATCCTTTCCTCTTTCATGACTTATCTCATCTTTTTAGTTTTTTTGTGTTGTATTATTATGTGTTTTTACGTTCTGACTTCCGAGTTGTGATATCCGTTACGATTTCCGCATAAAAACGATGGTCAGTTCGTCTTTACAAATACATATCTACTCACTCTCTTGGCTTTAAAATCTGATTCAACCCACCATTTCTTTAGAAATGCCTGTATCAAGTCAGGGTCATTACGGTTTTCACAATTTTCCGGTTGTTGACTGATTTTGTCTGTTTATATTCTTATGAGTTTTGACTTTCCCTTTGTAAGATTGCTCAGAGTTCCGTAATTCTGTTATTACCCTTATTGGCTTGGTAATAGATACACAAATACATATCTACTCACTCTCTTGGCTTGGTAACAGACACTTCAATAAAATAGATACACAAATACATATCTACTCACTCTCTTGGCTTGGTAACAGACACTTCAATAAAATAGATACACAAATACATATCTACTCACTCTCTTGGCTTGGTAACAGACACTTCAATAAAATAGATACACAAATACATACCTACTCACTCTCTTGGCTTGGTAACAGACACTTCAATAAAATAGATACACAAATACATATCTACTCACTCTCTTGGCTTGGTAACAGACACTTCAATAAAACAAAATGAGGGGTTAAACTAGTTTGATGTGCCCTCATAGTGAAATAATGTGGTCATGTAAGTGTTTTCGACACGTGAGTAAAATGTCAACCCTCACATATAAATAACCTGGAGAACAGCGTTAATATAAATAACCTGGAGAACAGCGTTAATATAAATAACCTGGAGAACAGCGTTAATATAAATAACCTGGAGAACAGCGTTAATATAAATAACCTGGAGAACAGCGTTAATATAAATAACCTGGAGAACAGCGTTAATATAAATAACCTGGAGAACAGTGTTAATATAAATAACCTGGAGGACAGCGTTAATATAAATAACCTGGAGAACAGCGTTAATATAAATAACCTGGAGAACAGTGTTAATATAAATAACCTGGAGAACAGCGTTAATATAAATAACCTGAAGAACAGCGTTAATATAAATAACCTGGAGAACAGCGTTAATATAAATAACCTGGAGAACAGCGTTAATATAAATAACCTGGAGAACAGTGTTAATATAAATAACCTGGAGAACAGCGTTAATATAAATAACCTGGAGAACAGCGTTAATATAAATAACCTGGAGAACAGCGTTAATATAAATAACCTGGAGAACAGCGTTAATATAAATAACCTGGAGAACAGTGTTAATATAAATAACCTGGAGAACAGCGTTAATGTAAATAACCTGGAGAACAGCGTTAATATAAATAACCTGGAGAACAGCGTTAATATAAATAACCTGGAGAACAGTGTTAATATAAATAACCTGGAGAACAGCGTTAATATAAATAACCTGGAGAACAGTGTTAATATAAATAACCTGGAGAACAGCGTTAATATAAATAACCTGGAGAACAGCGTTATTATAAAGAACGCTATAATCTTGAACATTATGCATAATATATTTAATCTTCGTGACACAAAAGTTGTTATAATATTACTTCTACTAAAGAGAGCTGATGGCATCAATCATTATTTACATATTTGATGGTACACAAGGTCATCGTATAACATAACAATAGTCAATGTTGAACTAAATTCTAATTACTAATACAATCTTTCATCATCTGTACTGAGTTCAATCTCCTTCAAGCTTAGGTGATCACAATAGATTCCCACTATTGTTTATATCAGTTGCTAAATCCCAAATACTTTCATTGGCTTTAAAATATTTTGACTGTGAGCATGCCTGAAAAAAGTTATTCCAGAAACTATCGCGTGCACTAAATTAGATATCTACGTGATCGTTTTTGGTTTTTTTTGGTTTTTTGTTGTTTTTTTGTTCTTGTTTTTTTTATTTATTTATTTTTTTATTTTCATTTTATTTATTTATTTATTTTTTTGCTACAAAAACTATCATTGCGATTGGAAAGTGTCCCGCTCCAACAGAAACTGCTCACCTTTCCGGATCACCTGAGTTCACCCCCGATTTTTAGTTGGGTTCGTGTTACTCGATCTTTAGTTATATGTGTATTTTTTGTAGATCATTGTTTGTCCTTTTGGTTTTTTTGGGGGTTTTTTTTTTGGCTATTGTGTTGTCAGTCCTTCGATTTACGGACTCTGATTACCCCTTTGGTATCGTCAAACTCTTCTTGTAAACGATAATTTGCAGCAGCTTATACATGAGAAACAGCTTGTCAGCCTTCCTTTTCATTTTGCATTTTGTAATCCCATGTTCATTTTTCTTTATATTTGTAAATGTAATATGACCTCATGTTGCACATTTCCATGTGTCTGAGCGAACAAATAAAATCGTGAAAAGGATGTACATCGGAACTTGGTACATTGTTTACATTTAATCTTGTTCAATATATACCAATATTGCTTTTCATAGAAATGTATCTCATTTTTATTGACATTTTGGAGTGCTTATTTAAGGATTACTTTCTCTTTAGAAAAAAAAATGATTTTTATTATTGTGATTTTGAATATTCCAATTACTATCTGTCTTGAACCAAATGATTTTTTTCACCTTTTCGATAATAAAACTTTCGAGTACAAGTTATGGTAAAAAAAATAAAACTTTCGAGTACAAGTTATGGTAAAAAAAAAAAAAAAAAAAAAAACTTTCGAGTACAAGTTTCGATTAACAAAACTTTGGAAAATGAGTTACGATAATAAAAGTTTCAAGTTCGAGTTTTGTACTCGTATTCCTATATCGGTCCAATCAGAACGCTATATTAATTGAATACGGCGTTTTTATTGGTTGTTTTTTCCAGCACGAGTGCAAAATCCGAACGCTTTATTACAAAGATTCTCAATTCTTGATTGCCCCTTCAGTTTATTTAGGCTTTTTATCATTAGCTTTTGCTTTCCTAGCGGAAATCAAGTACTTGTACAGAAAACAAAATATAATCAAATAAATTGGTGGTGGTCGGCAATATAATTGTATCAATAAACATATAATACATAGAATAAACAAGTATTTTTTTGAAAATGGTAGCTAAAAATAGATTGTATTATCATATTTACTCCAAACCCTATTATAAAGGAAACTTTGTTGACAAAACGTAAATATTAATATATCCAAATGTTTTTGATTTCCAATTGATATAATTTATCCAAATTAAGGAAAGCTATTTATTACAAGAGAAAACAATAAATGGTTATTGTAGTAGAGAGTTTTAATCTGTTTACTCTATTGATTGCGTTGGTAATTAATATAACAATCGAGAAGTGAACGGCAATATGCATTTCCAATTAGGTCGAGAATACACGCGTTGTTTCTTTTCACGAACTTGTGGGTCTAATCAAATAGTATAAACATTGATTTTCATAGATCACAATATCAAGCGGCAAGTATAAATGAAGTTGGATATAATTTGTAGCTGGAATCATTAGCTGGCTGATAAATATGTGTAAAAATGACTTTTCTGTGTAGTTTTAAAAATTGTTTTAAAGTGTTGCGTTTATGGTAATACAATTAACATGTAGAGTTATACTCAACTGACATTTTATGTAAAAAAAAATGTTTCACAGCAGGAAAATTGGTGAAATAGATATTACTCGACATGCTGATGATCCAGGAGGAAAACAGACATGGAAAGAAGAGGAAAAGGATACTAACACTGTAGTTGGAATATGGGAAAATTTTACTCAAACTACTGGTTTCCATGGAGTGAATAAAATTACTTTTAAAACAAAATGTCCGAGGCAAATAATACGCAGGTAAAAATAGTCAAATTATATTGTCTTTTCTTTGTTTTTATGCTTTGATATATGTTTTCTGATCAGGTACATTTATTTTCATCAATTCTTCTGAGGAAAAATTTATGGATAATTTGTGATCAACAACAATTTCAACAACTTTCAGTTATATTGGGTATCGTTACATGAATTCATTGATATCAACCTTGTATTCTGATTTACTCCGCAAATAAATGTAAATAAAGTCATGCGAATAAAAGTATACGTTTTTATTGTTTCTGGAATATTGTCGTAAATAACAGTAACCAATCACAATCTAAATGAAAACAAACTTAGTTTGATCGGTGCTGGAAATTGGAGTATTCCAGAGAAATTACTGACCCTCTGCAACAGAATGTTTTATCGGGTACCCCACGTCATGTACTCTAAATTCCTTAGTGATGATAGGTACTGATTGCCCAGAGTAAATCAAAATGCTATATGATCGCGACCTGTTTCAATTACATCATCATTTTGATTTTTCTTAATTAAATCTTTAATTAATTATTCTAAATTATTAAAGTTTTGTATAAATTACAACATATTCATATTGCCTCCCCTTCTATTTCTGGTTTTTAATCATCTCTTTTGTATCTTCACACCTTCACACTGTTGTGATGTCTGATACGATGTTCTGTTCTGTCTTTTGTATCTTCACACCTTCACACTGTTGTGATGTCTGATACGATGTTCTGTTCTGTCTTTTGTATCTTCACACCTTCACATTGTTGTGATGTCCGATACGATGTTCTGTTCTGTCTTTTGTATCTTCACACCTTCACATTGTTGTGATGTCCGATACGATATTCTGTTTTGTCTTTTGTATCTTCACACCTTCACACTGTTGTGATGTCTGATACGATGTTCTGTTCTGTCTTTTGTATCTTCACACCTTCACATTGTTGTGATGTCCGATACGATGTTCTGTTCTGTCTTTTGTATCTTCACACCTTCACATTGTTGTGATGTCCGATACGATGTTCTGTTCTGTCTTTTGTATCTTCACACCTTCACACTGTTGTGATGTCTGATACGATGTTCTGTTCTGTCTTTTGTATCTTCACACCTTCACACTGTTGTGGTGTCTGATACGATGTTCTGTTCTGTCTTTTGTATCTTCACACCTTCACATTGTTGTGATGTCCGATACGATGTTCTGTTCTGTCTTTTGTATCTTCACACCTTCACATTGTTGTGATGTCCGACACGATGTTCTGTTCTGTCTTTTGTATCTTCACACCTTCACACTGTTGTGATATCCGATACGATGTTCTGTTCTGTCGTTTGTATCTTCACACCTTCACACTGTTGTGATGTCCGATACGATGTTCTGTTCTGTTGTTTGTATCTTCACACCTTCACATTGTTGTGATGTCCGATACGATGTTCTGTTCTGTTGTTTGTATCTTCACACCTTCACATTGTTGTGATGTCTGATACGATGTTCTGTTCTGTCTTTTTTATCTTCACACCTTCACACGGTTGTGATGTCCGATGCGATGTTCTGTTCTGTCTTTTGTATCTTCACACCTTCACACTGTTGTGATGTCCGATACGATGTTCTGTTCTGTTGCTTGTATCTTCACACCTTCACATTGTTGTGATGTCCGATACGATGTTCTGTTCTGTCGTTTGTATCTTCACACCTTCAAACTGTTGTCATGTCCGATACGATGTTCTGTTCTGTTGTTTGTATCTTCACACCTTCACATTGTTGTGATGTCTGATACGATGTTCTGTTCTGTCTTTTGTATCTTCACACCTTCACACTGTTGTGATGTCCGATACGATGTTCTGTTCTGTCTTTTGTATCTTCACACCTTCACACTGTTGTGATGTCCGACACGATGTTCTGTTCTGTCTTTTGTATCTTCACACCTTCACACTGTTGTGATGTCCGATACGATGTGCTGTTCTGTCTTTTGTATCTTCACACCTTCACACTGTTGTGATGTCCGATACGATGTTCTGTTCTGTCTTTTGTATCTTCACACTTTCACACTGTTGTGATGTCTGATACGATGTTCTGTTCTGTCGTTTGTATCTTCACACCTTCACACTGTTGTGATGTCTGATACGATGTTCTGTTCTGTCTTTTGGTATCTTCACACCTTCAAATTGTTGTGATATCCGATACGATGTTCTGTTCTGTCGTTTGTATCTTCACACCTTCACACTGTTGTGATGTCCGATACGATGTTCTGTTCTGTCGTTTGTATCTTCACACTTTCACATTGTTGTGATGTCCGATACGATGTTTTGTTCTGTCTTTTGTATCTTCACACCTTCACACTGTTGTGGTGTCTGATACGATGTTCTGTTCTGTCTATTGTATCTTCACACCTTCACACTGTTGTGATGTCTGATACGATGTTCTGTTCTGTTGTTTGTATCTTCACACTTTCACATTGTTGTGATGTCCGATACGATGTTCTGTTCTGTCGTTTGTATCTTCACACCTTCACATTGTTGTGATGTCTGATACGATGTTCTGTTCTGTCTTTTGTATCTTCACACCTTCACACTGTTGTGATGTCTGATACGATGTTCTGTTCTGTCGTTTGTATCTTCACACATTCACATTGTTGTGATGTCTGATACGATGTTCTGTTCTGTCTTTTGTATCTTCACACCTTCACACTGTTGTGATGTCCGATACGATGTTCTGTTCTGTCTTTTGTATCTTCACACCTTCACACTGTTGTGATGTCCGATACGATGTTCTGTTCTGTCGTTTGTATCTTCACACCTTCACATTGTTGTGATGTCCGATACCATGTTCTGTTCTGTCTTTTGTATCTTCACACCTTCACACTGTTGTGGTGTCTGATACGATGTTCTGTTCTGTCTTTTGTATCTTCACACCTTCACACTGTTGTGATGTCCGATACGATGTTCTGTTCTGTCGTTTGTATCTTCACACCTTCACATTGTTGTGATGTCCGATACGATGTTCTGTTCTGTCTTTTGTATCTTCACACCTTCACACTGTTGTGGTGTCTGATACGATGTTCTGTTCTGTCGTTTGTATCCTCACACCTTCACACTGTTGTGATGTCCGATACGATGTTCTGTTCTGTCGTTTGTATCTTCACACCTTCACACTGTTGTCATGTCCGATACGATGTTCTGTTCTGTTGTTTGTATCTTCACTCCTTCACACTGTTGTGATGTCTGATTCGATGTTCTGTTCTGTCGTTTGTATCTTCACACCTTCACATTGTTGTGATGTCTGATACGATGTTCTGTTCTGTCGTTTGTATCTTCACACCTTCACACTGTTGTGATGTCCGATACGATGTTCTGTTCTGTCTTTTGTATCTTCACACCTTCACACTGTTGTAATGTCTGATACGATGTTCTGTTCTGTCGTTTGTATCTTCACACCTTCACATTGTTGTGATGTCTGATACGATGTTCTGTTCTGTCGTTTGTATCTTCACACCTTCACATTGTTGTGATGTCTGATACGATGTTCTGTTCTGCCTTTTGTATCTTCACACCTTCACACTGTTGTGATGTCCGATACGATGTTCCGTTCTGTCTTTTGTATCTTCACACCTTCACACTGTTGTGATGTCTGATACGATGTTCTGTTCTGTCGTTTGTATCTTCACACCTTCACACTGTTGTGATGTCCGATACGATGTTCTGTTCTGTCGTTTGTATCTTCACACCTTCACACTGTTGTGGTGTCTGATACGATGTTCTGTTCTGTTGTTTGTATCTTCACACCTTCACACTGTTGTGATGTCTGATACGATGTTCTGTTCTGTCGTTTGTATCTTCACACCTTCACACTGTTGTGGTGTCTGATACGATGTTCTGTTCTGTCGTTTGTATCTTCACACCTTCACACTGTTGTGATGTCCGATACGATGTTCTGTTCTGTTGTTTGTATCTTCACATTTTCACACTGTTGTGGTGTCTGATACGATGTTCTGTTCTGTCTTTTGTATCTTCACACTTTCACACTGTTGTGGTGTCTGATACGATGTTCTGTTCTGTCGTTTGTATCTTCACACCTTCACACTGTTGTGATGTCCGATACGATGTTCTGTTCTGTCGTTTGTATCTTCACACCTTCACACTGTTGTGATGTCTGATACGATGTTCTGTTCTGTCTTTTGTATCTTCACACCTTCACACTGTTGTGATGTCTGATACGATGTTCTGTTCTGTCGTTTGTATCTTCACACCTTCACACTGTTGTGGTGTCTGATACGATGTTCTGTTCTGTCGTTTGTATCTTCACACCTTCACATTGTTGTGATGTCCGATACGATGTTCTGTTCTGTCTTTTGTATCTTCACACCTTCACACTGTTGTGATGTCTGATACGATGTTCTGTTCTGTCTTTTGTATCTTCACACCTTCACACTGTTGTGATGTCCGATACGATGTTCTGTTCTGTTGTTTGTATCTTCACACCTTCACATTGTTGTGATGTCCGATACGATGTTCTGTTCTGTCTTTTGTATCTTCACACTTTCACACTGTTGTGGTGTCTGATACGATGTTCTGTTCTGTCGTTTGTATCTTCACACCTTCACACTGTTGTGGTGTCTGATACGATGTTCTGTTCTGTCTTTTGTATCTTCACACCTTCACACTGTTGTGATGTCTGATACGATGTTCTGTTCTGTCTTTTGTATCTTCACACCTTCACACTGTTGTGATGTCTGATATGATGTTCTGTTCTGTCTTTTGTATCTTCACACCTTCACACTGTTGTGATGTCTGATACGATGTTTTGTTCTGTCGTTTGTATCTTCACACCTTCACACTGTTGTGATGTCTGATACAATGTTCTGTTCTGTCTTTTGTATCTTCACACCTTCACACTGTTGTGATGTCTGATACGATGTTTTGTTCTGTCTTTTGTATCTTCACACCTTCACACTGTTGTGATGTCCGATACGATGTTCTGTTCTGTCTTTTGTATCTTCACACCTTCACATTGTTGTGATGTCCGATACGATGTTCTGTTCTGTCTTTTGTATCTTCACACCTTCACACTGTTGTCATGTCCGATACGATGTTCTGTTCTGTTGTTTGTATCTTCACACCTTCACATTGTTGTGATGTCTGATACGATGTTCTGTTCTGTCTTTTGTATCTTCACACCTTCACACTGTTGTGATGTCTGATACGATGTTCTGTTCTGTCTTTTGTATCTTCACACCTTCACACTGTTGTCATGTCCGATACGATGTTCTGTTCTGTTGTTTGTATCTTCATACCTTCACACTGTTGTGATGTCCGATACGATGTTCTGTTCTGTCTTTTGTATCTTCACACCTTCACACTGTTGTGGTGTCTGATACGATGTTCTCTTCTGTCGTTTGTATCTTCACACCTTCACACTGTTGTGATGTCCGATACGATGTTCTGTTCTGTTGTTTGTATCTTCACATTTTCACACTGTTGTGGTGTCTGATACGATGTTCTGTTCTGTCTTTTGTATCTTCACACTTTCACACTGTTGTGGTGTCTGATACGATGTTCTGTTCTGTCGTTTGTATCTTCACACCTTCACACTGTTGTGATGTCCGATACGATGTTCTGTTCTGTCGTTTGTATCTTCACACCTTCACACTGTTGTGATGTCTGATACGATGTTCTGTTCTGTTGTTTGTATCTTCACACTTTCACATTGTTGTGATGTCCGATACGATGTTCTGTTCTGTCGTTTGTATCTTCACACCTTCACATTGTTGTGATGTCTGATACGATGTTCTGTTCTGTCTTTTGTATCTTCACACCTTCACACTGTTGTGATGTCTGATACGATGTTCTGTTCTGTCGTTTGTATCTTCACACATTCACACTGTTGTGATGTCTGATACGATGTTCTGTTCTGTCTTTTGTATCTTCACACCTTCACACTGTTGTGATGTCTGATACGATGTTCTGTTCTGTCGTTTGTATCTTCACACCTTCACACTGTTGTGGTGTCTGATACGATGTTCTGTTCTGTCGTTTGTATCTTCATACCTTCACATTGTTGTGATGTCCGATACGATGTTCTGTTCTGTCTTTTGTATCTTCACACCTTCACACTGTTGTGATGTCTGATACGATGTTCTGTTCTGTCTTTTGTATCTTCACACCTTCACACTGTTGTGATGTCCGATACGATGTTCTGTTCTGTTGTTTGTATCTTCACACCTTCACATTGTTGTGATGTCCGATACGATGTTCTGTTCTGTCTTTTGTATCTTCACACTTTCACACTGTTGTGGTGTCTGATACGATGTTCTGTTCTGTCGTTTGTATCTTCACACCTTCACACTGTTGTGGTGTCTGATACGATGTACTGTTCTGTCTTTTGTATCTTCACACCTTCACACTGTTGTGATGTCTGATACGATGTTTTTTTCTGTCGTTTGTATCTTCACACCTTCACACTGTTGTGATGTCTGATACAATGTTCTGTTCTGTCTTTTGTATCTTCACACCTTCACACTGTTGTGATGTCTGATACGATGTTTTGTTCTGTCTTTTGTATCTTCACACCTTCACACTGTTGTGATGTCCGATACGATGTTCTGTTCTGTCTTTTGTATCTTCACACCTTCACATTGCTGTGATGTCCGATACGATGTTCTGTTCTGTCTTTTGTATCTTCACACCTTCACACTGTTGTCATGTCCGATACGATGTTCTGTTCTGTTGTTTGTATCTTCACACCTTCACATTGTTGTGATGTCTGATACGATGTTCTGTTCTGTCTTTTGTATCTTCACACCTTCACACTGTTGTGATGTCTGATACGATGTTCTGTTCTGTCTTTTGTATCTTCACACCTTCACACTGTTGTCATGTCCGATACGATGTTCTGTTCTGTTGTTTGTATCTTCATACCTTCACACTGTTGTGATGTCCGATACGATGTTCTGTTCGGTCTTTTGTATCTTCACACCTTCACACTGTTGTGGTGTCTGATACGATGTTCTCTTCTGTCGTTTGTATCTTCACACCTTCACACTGTTGTGATGTCTGATACGATGTTCTGTTCTGTTGTTTGTATCTTCACATTTTCACACTGTTGTGGTGTCTGATACGATGTTCTGTTCTGTCTTTTGTATCTTCACACTTTCACACTGTTGTGGTGTCTGATACGATGTTCTGTTCTGTCGTTTGTATCTTCACACCTTCACACTGTTGTGATGTCCGATACGATGTTCTGTTCTGTCGTTTGTATCTTCACACCTTCACACTGTTGTGATGTCTGATACGATGTTCTGTTCTGTTGTTTGTATCTTCACACTTTCACATTGTTGTGATGTCCGATACGATGTTCTGTTCTGTCGTTTGTATCTTCACACCTTCACATTGTTGTGATGTCTGATACGATGTTCTGTTCTGTCTTTTGTATCTTCACACCTTCACACTGTTGTGATGTCTGATACGATGTTCTGTTCTGTCGTTTGTATCTTCACACATTCACATTGTTGTGATGTCCGATACGATGTTCTGTTCTGTCTTTTGTATCTTCACACCTTCACACTGTTGTGATGTCTGATACGATGTTCTGTTCTGTCTTTTGTATCTTTACACCTTCACACTGTTGTGATGTCCGATACGATGTTCTGTTCTGTTGTTTGTATCTTCACACCTTCACATTGTTGTGATGTCCGATACGATGTTCTGTTCTGTCTTTTGTATCTTCACACTTTCACACTGTTGTGGTGTCTGATACGATGTTCTGTTCTGTCGTTTGTATCTTCACACCTTCACACTGTTGTGGTGTCTGATACGATGTTCTGTTCTGTCTTTTGTATCTTCACACCTTCACACTGTTGTGATGTCTGATACGATGTTCTGTTCTGTCGTTTGTATCTTCACACCTTCACACTGTTGTGATGTCTGATACGATGTTCTGTTCTGTCTTTTGTATCTTCACACCTTCACACTGTTGTGATGTCTGATACGATGTTTTGTTCTGTCGTTTGTATCTTCACACCTTCACACTGTTGTGATGTCTGATACAATGTTCTGTTCTGTCTTTTGTATCTTCACACCTTCACACTGTTGTGATGTCTGATACGATGTTTTGTTCTGTCTTTTGTATCTTCACACCTTCACACTGTTGTGATGTCCGATACGATGTTCTGTTCTGTCTTTTGTATCTTCACACCTTCACATTGCTGTGATGTCCGATACGATGTTCTGTTCTGTCTTTTGTATCTTCACACCTTCACACTGTTGTGATGTCCGATACGATGTTCTGTTCTGTTGTTTGTATCTTCACACCTTCACATTGTTGTGATGTCTGATACGATGTTCTGTTCTGTCTTTTGTATCTTCACACCTTCACACTGTTGTGATGTCTGATACGATGTTCTGTTCTGTCTTTTGTATCTTCACACCTTCACACTGTTGTCATGTCCGATACGATGTTCTGTTCTGTTGTTTGTATCTTCATACCTTCACACTGTTGTGATGTCCGATACGATGTTCTGTTCGGTCTTTTGTATCTTCACACCTTCACACTGTTGTGGTGTCTGATACGATGTTCTCTTCTGGCGTTTGTATCTTCACACCTTCACACTGTTGTGATGTCCGATACGATGTTCTGTTCTGTTGTTTGTATCTTCACATTTTCACACTGTTGTGGTGTCTGATACGATGTTCTGTTCTGTCTTTTGTATCTTCACACTTTCACACTGTTGTGGTGTCTGATACGATGTTCTGTTCTGTCGTTTGTATCTTCACACCTTCACACTGTTGTGATGTCCGATACGATGTTCTGTTCTGTCGTTTGTATCTTCACACCTTCACACTGTTGTGATGTCTGATACGATGTTCTGTTCTGTTGTTTGTATCTTCACACTTTCACATTGTTGTGATGTCCGATACGATGTTCTGTTCTGTCGTTTGTATCTTCACACCTTCACATTGTTGTGATGTCTGATACGATGTTCTGTTCTGTCTTTTGTATCTTCACACCTTCACACTGTTGTGATGTCTGATACGATGTTCTGTTCTGTCGTTTGTATCTTCACACATTCACATTGTTGTGATGTCTGATACGATGTTCTGTTCTGTCTTTTGTATCTTCACACCTTCACACTGTTGTGATGTCCGATACGATGTTCTGTTCTGTCTTTTGTATCTTCACACCTTCACACTGTTGTGATGTCCGATACGATGTTCTGTTCTGTCGTTTGTATCTTCACACCTTCACATTGTTGTGATGTCCGATACCATGTTCTGTTCTGTCTTTTGTATCTTCACACCTTCACACTGTTGTGGTGTCTGATACGATGTTCTGTTCTGTCTTTTGTATCTTCACACCTTCACACTGTTGTGATGTCTGATACGATGTTCTGTTCTGTCGTTTGTATCTTCACACCTTCACATTGTTGTGATGTCCGATACGATGTTCTGTTCTGTCTTTTGTATCTTCACACCTTCACACTGTTGTGGTGTCTGATACGATGTTCTGTTCTGTCGTTTGTATCTTCACACCTTCACACTGTTGTGATGTCCGATACGATGTTCTGTTCTGTCGTTTGTATCTTCACACCTTCACACTGTTGTCATGTCCGATACGATGTTCTGTTCTGTTGTTTGTATCTTCACTCCTTCACACTGTTGTGATGTCTGATACGATGTTCTGTTCTGTCGTTTGTATCTTCACACCTTCACATTGTTGTGATGTCTGATACGATGTTCTGTTCTGTCGTTTGTATCTTCACACCTTCACACTGTTGTGATGTCCGATACGATGTTCTGTTCTGTCTTTTGTATCTTCACACCTTCACACTGTTGTAATGTCTGATACGATGTTCTGTTCTGTCGTTTGTATCTTCACACCTTCACATTGTTGTGATGTCTGATACGATGTTCTGTTCTGTCGTTTGTATCTTCACACCTTCACATTGTTGTGATGTCTGATACGATGTTCTGTTCTGTCTTTTGTATCTTCACACCTTCACACTGTTGTGATGTCCGATACGATGTTCCGTTCTGTCTTTTGTATCTTCACACCTTCACACTGTTGTGATGTCTGATGCGATGTTCTGTTCTGTCGTTTGTATCTTCACACCTTCACACTGTTGTGATGTCCGATACGATGTTCTGTTCTGTCGTTTGTATCTTCACACCTTCACACTGTTGTGGTGTCTGATACGATGTTCTGTTCTGTTGTTTGTATCTTCACACCTTCACACTGTTGTGATGTCTGATACGATGTTCTGTTCTGTCGTTTGTATCTTCACACCTTCACACTGTTGTGGTGTCTGATACGATGTTCTGTTCTGTCGTTTGTATCTTCACACCTTCACACTGTTGTGATGTCCGATACGATGTTCTGTTCTGTTGTTTGTATCTTCACATTTTCACACTGTTGTGGTGTCTGATACGATGTTCTGTTCTGTCTTTTGTATCTTCACACTTTCACACTGTTGTGGTGTCTGATACGATGTTCTGTTCTGTCGTTTGTATCTTCACACCTTCACACGGTTGTGATGTCCGATACGATGTTCTGTTCTGTCGTTTGTATCTTCACACCTTTACACTGTTGTGATGTCTGATACGATGTTCTGTTCTGTCTTTTGTATCTTCACACCTTCACACTGTTGTGGTGTCTGATACGATGTTCTGTTCTGTTGTTTGTATCTTCACACCTTCACACTGTTGTGATGTCTGATACGATGTTCTGTTCTGTCTTTTGTATCTTCACACCTTCACACTGTTGTGATGTCTGATACGATGTTCTGTTCTGTCGTTTGTATCTTCACACCTTCACACTGTTGTGGTGTCTGATACGATGTTCTGTTCTGTCGTTTGTATCTTCACACCTTCACATTGTTGTGATGTCCGATACGATGTTCTGTTCTGTCTTTTGTATCTTCACACCTTCACACTGTTGTGATGTCTGATACGATGTTCTGTTCTGTCTTTTGTATCTTCACACCTTCACACTGTTGTGATGTCCGATACGATGTTCTGTTCTGTTGTTTGTATCTTCACACCTTCACATTGTTGTGATGTCCGATACGATGTTCTGTTCTGTCTTTTGTATCTTCACACTTTCACACTGTTGTGGTGTCTGATACGATGTTCTGTTCTGTCGTTTGTATCTTCACACCTTCACACTGTTGTGGTGTCTGATACGATGTTCTGTTCTGTCTTTTGTATCTTCACACCTTCACACTGTTGTGATGTCTGATACGATGTTCTGTTCTGTCTTTTGTATCTTCACACCTTCACACTGTTGTGATGTCTGATACGATGTTCTGTTCTGTCTTTTGTATCTTCACACCTTAACACTGTTGTGATGTCTGATACGATGTTTTGTTCTGTCGTTTGTATCTTCACACCTTCACACTGTTGTGATGTCTGATACAATGTTCTGTTCTGTCTTTTGTATCTTCACACCTTCACACTGTTGTGATGTCTGATACGATGTTTTGTTCTGTCTTTTGTATCTTCACACCTTCACACTGTTGTGATGTCCGATACGATGTTCTGTTCTGTCTTTTGTATCTTCACACCTTCACATTGTTGTGATGTCCGATACGATGTTCTGTTCTGTCTTTTGTATCTTCACACCTTCACACTGTTGTCATGTCCGATACGATGTTCTGTTCTGTTGTTTGTATCTTCACACCTTCACATTGTTGTGATGTCTGATACGATGTTCTGTTCTGTCTTTTGTATCTTCACACCTTCACACTGTTGTGATGTTTGATACGATGTTCTGTTCTGTCTTTTGTATCTTCACACCTTCACACTGTTGTCATGTCCGATACGATGTTCTGTTCTGTCGTTTGTATCTTCACACCTTCACACTGTTGTGGTGTCTGATACGATGTTCTGTTCTGTCTTTTGTATCTTCACACCTTCACACTGTTGTGATGTCTGATACGATGTTCTGTTCTGTCTTTTGTATCTTCACACCTTCACCCTGTTGTGATGTCTGATACGATGTTCTGTTCTGTCTTTTGTATCTTCACACCTTCACACTGTTGTGGTGTCTGATACGATGTTCTCTTCTGTCGTTTGTATCTTCACACCTTCACACTGTTGTGATGTCCGATACGATGTTCTGTTCTGTTGTTTGTATCTTCACATTTTCACACTGTTGTGGTGTCTGATACGATGTTCTGTTCTGTCTTTTGTATCTTCACACCTTCACACTGTTGTGATGTCTGATACGATGTTCTGTTCTGTCTTTTGTATCTTCACACCTTCACACTGTTGTGATGTCTGATACGATGTTTTGTTCTGTCGTTTGTATCTTCACACCTTCACACTGTTGTGATGTCTGATACGATGTTCTGTTCTGTCTTTTGTATCTTCACACCTTCACACTGTTTTGATGTCCGATACGATGTTTTGTTCTGTCTTTTGTATCTTCACACCTTCACACTGTTGTGATGTCCGATACGATGTTCTGTTCTGTCTTTTGTATCTTCACACCTTCACACTGTTGTCATGTCCGATACGATGTTCTGTTCTGTTGTTTGTATCTTCACACCTTCACTTTGTTGTGATGTCTGATACGATGTTCTGTTCTGTCTTTTGTATCTTCACACCTTCACACTGTTGTGATGTCTGATACGATGTTCTGTTCTGTCTTTTGTATCTTCACACCTTCACACTGTTGTCATGTCCGATACGATGTTCTGTTCTGTTGTTTGTATCTTCATACCTTCACACTGTTGTGATGTCCGATACGATGTTCTGTTCTGTCTTTTGTATCTTCACACCTTCACACTGTTGTGGTGTCTGATACGATGTTCTCTTCTGTCGTTTGTATCTTCACACCTTCACACTGTTGTGATGTCCGATACGATGTTCTGTTCTGTTGTTTTTATCTTCACATTTTCACACTGTTGTGGTGTCTGATACGATGTTCTGTTCTGTCTTTTGTATCTTCACACTTTCACACTGTTGTGGTGTCTGATACGATGTTCTGTTCTGTCGTTTGTATCTTCACACCTTCACACTGTTGTGATGTCCGATACGATGTTCTGTTCTGTCGTTTGTATCTTCACACCTTCACACTGTTGTGATGTCTGATACGATGTTCTGTTCTGTCTTTTGTATCTTCACACCTTCACACTGTTGTGGTGTCTGATACGATGTTCTGTTCTGTTGTTTGTATCTTCACACCTTCACACTGTTGTGATGTCTGATACGATGTTCTGTTCTGTATTTTGTATCTTCACACCTTCACACTGTTGTGATGTCTGATACGATGTTCTGTTCTGTTGTTTGTATCTTCACACCTTCACACTGTTGTGGTGTCTGATACGATGTTCTGTTCTGTCGTTTGTATCTTCACACCTTCACATTGTTGTGATGTCCGATACGATGTTCTGTTCTGTCTTTTGTATCTTCACACCTTCACACTGTTGTGATGTCTGATACGATGTTCTGTTCTGTCTTTTGTATCTTCACACCTTCACACTGTTGTGATGTCTGATACGATGTTCTGTTCTGTTGTTTGTATCTTCACACCTTCACATTGTTGTGATGTCCGATACGATGTTCTGTTCTGTCTTTTGTATCTTCACACCTTCACACTGTTGTGGTGTCTGATACGATGTTCTGTTCTGTCGTTTGTATCTTCACACCTTCACACTGTTGTGGTGTCTGATACGATGTTCTGTTCTGTCTTTTGTATCTTCACACCTTCACACTGTTGTGATGTCTGATACGATGTTCTGTTCTGTCTTTTGTATCTTCACACCTTCACACTGTTGTGATGTCTGATACGATGTTCTGTTCTGTCTTTTGTATCTTCACACCTTCACACTGTTGTGATGTCTGATACGATGTTTTGTTCTGTCGTTTGTATCTTCACACCTTCACACTGTTGTGATGTCTGATACAATGTTCTGTTCTGTCTTTTGTATCTTCACACCTTCACACTGTTGTGATGTCTGATGCGATGTTTTGTTCTGTCTTTTGTATCTTCACACCTTCACACTGTTGTGATGTCCGATACGATGTTCTGTTCTGTCTTTTGTATCTTCACACCTTCACATTGTTGTGATGTCCGATACGATGTTCTGTTCTGTCTTTTGTATCTTCACGCCTTCACACTGTTGTCATGTCCGATACGATGTTCTGTTCTGTTGTTTGTATCTTCACACCTTCACATTGTTGTGATGTCCGATACGATGTTCTGTTCTGTCTTTTGTATCTTCACACCTTCACACTGTTGTGATGTCTGATACGATGTTCTGTTCTGTCTTTTGTATCTTCACACCTTCACACTGTTGTCATGTCCGATACGATGTTCTGTTCTGTTGTTTGTATCTTCATACCTTCACACTGTTGTGATGTCCGATACGATGTTCTGTTCTGTCTTTTGTATCTTCACACCTTCACACTGTTGTGGTGTCTGATACGATGTTCTCTTCTGTCGTTTGTATCTTCACACCTTCACACTGTTGTGATGTCCGATACGATGTTCTGTTCTGTTGTTTGTATCTTCACACCTTCACATTGTTGTGATGTCCGATACGATGTTCTCTTCTGTCGTTTGTATCTTCACACCTTCACATTGTTGTGATGTCCGATACAATGTTCTGTTCTGTCTTTTGTATCTTCACACCTTCACATTGTTGTGATGTCCGATACGATGTTCTGTTCTGTCTTTTGTATCTTCACACCTTCACACTGTTGTGATGTCTGATACGATGTTCTGTTCTGTCGTTTGTATCTTCACACCTTCACACTGTTGTGATGTCCGATGCGATGTTCTGTTCTGTCTTTTGTATCTTCACACCTTCACACTGTTGTGATGTCCGATGCGATGTTCTGTTCTGTCTTTTGTATCTTCACACCTTCATATTGTTGTGATGTCCGATACGATGTTCTGTTCTGTCGTTTGTATCTTCACACCTTCACACTGTTGTGATGTCTGATACGATGTTCTGTTCTGTCGTTTGTATCTTCACACATTCACACTGTTGTGATGTCCGATACGATGTTCTGTTCTGTCTTTTGTATCTTCATACCTTCACACTGTTGTGATGTCCGATACGATGTTCTGTTCTGTCTTTTGTATCTTCACACATTCACATTGTTGTGATGTCCGATACGATGTTCTGTTCTGTCTTTTGTATCTTCACACCTTCACACTGTTGTGATGTCTGATACGATGTTCTGTTCTGTCGTTTATATCTTCACACCTTCACACTGTTGTGATGTCCGATACGATGTTCTGTTCTGTCGTTTGTATATTCACACCTTCACACTGTTGTGGTGTCTGATATGATGTTCTGTTCTGTCGTTTGTATCTTCACTCCGTCACACTGTTGTGATGTCTGATACGATGTTCTGTTCGGTCTTTTGTATCTTCACACCTTCACACTGTTGTGATGTCTGATACGATGTTCTGTTCTGTCGTTTGTATCTTCACACCTTCACACTGTTGTGATGTCTGATACGATGTTCTATTCTGTCGTTTGTATCTTCACACCTTCACACTGTTGTGATGTCTGATATGATGTTCTGTTCTGTCGTTTGTATCTTCACTCCTTCACACTGTTGTGATGTCTGATACGATGTTCTGTTCGGTCTTTTGTATCTTCACACCTTCACACTGTTGTGATGTCCGATACGATGTTCTGTTCTGTCTTTTGTATCTTCACACCTTCACACTGTTGTGATGTCTGATACGATGTTCTGTTCTGTCTTTTGTATCTTCACACCTTCACACTGTTGTGATGTCCGATACGATGTTCTGTTCTGTCTTTTGTATCTTCACACCTTCACACTGTTGTGATGTCTGATACGATGTTCTGTTCTGTCTTTTGTATCTTCACACCTTCAAACTGTTGTGATGTCTGATACGATGTTCTGTTCTGTCTTTTGTATCTTCACACCTTCACACTGTTGTGATTTCTGATACGATGTTCTGTTCGGTCTTTTGTATCTTCACACCTTCACACTGTTGTGATGTCTGATGCGATGTTCTGTTCTGTCGTTTGTATCTTCACACCTTCAAACTGTTGTGATGTCCGATACGATGTTCTGTTCTGTCTTTTGTATCTTCACACCTTCACACTGTTGTGATGTCTGATGCGATGTTCTGTTCTGTCTTTTGTATCTTCACACCTTCACACTGTTGTGGTGTCTGATACGCTGTTCTGTTCTGTCGTTTGTATCTTCACACCTTCACATTGTTGTGATGTCTGATACGATGTGCTGTTCTGTCGTTTGTATCTTCACACCTTCACATTGTTGTGATGTCCGATACGATGTTCTGTTCTGTCGTTTGTATCTTCACACCTTCACACTGTTGTGATGTCCGATACGATGTTCTGTTCTTTCTTTTGTATCTTCACACCTTCACACTGTTGTGATGTCCGATACGATGTTCTGTTCTATCTTTTGTATCTTCACACCTTCACACTGTTGTGATGTCCGATACGATGTTCTGTTCTGTCGTTTGTATCTTCACACCTTCACACTGTTGTGATGTCTGATACGATGTTCTATTCTGTCGTTTGTATCTTCACACCTTCACACTGTTGTGATGTCTGATATGATGTTCTGTTCTGTCGTTTGTATCTTCACTCCTTCACACTGTTGTGATGTCTGATACGATGTTCTGTTCGGTCTTTTGTATCTTCACACCTTCACACTGTTGTGATGTCCGATACGATGTTCTGTTCTGTCTTTTGTATCTTCACACCTTCACACTGTTGTGATGTCTGATACGATGTTCTGTTCTGTCTTTTGTATCTTCACACCTTCACACTGTTGTGATGTCCGATACGATGTTCTGTTCTGTCTTTTGTATCTTCACACCTTCACACTGTTGTGATGTCTGATACGATGTTCTGTTCTGTCTTTTGTATCTTCACACCTTCAAACTGTTGTGATGTCTGATACGATGTTCTGTTCTGTTTTTTGTATCTTCACACCTTCACACTGTTGTGATTTCTGATACGATGTTCTGTTCGGTCTTTTGTATCTTCACACCTTCACACTGTTGTGATGTCTGATGTGATGTTCTGTTCTGTCGTTTGTATCTTCACACCTTCACACTGTTGTGATGTCCGATACGATGTTCTGTTCTGTCTTTTGTATCTTCACACCTTCACACTGTTGTGATGTCTGATACGATGTTCTGTTCTTTTTTTTGTATCTTCACACCTTCACACTGATGTGGTGTCTGATACGCTGTTCTGTTCTGTCGTTTGTATCTTCACACCTTCACATTGTTGTGATGTCTGATACGATGTGCTGTTCTGTCGTTTGTATCTTCACACCTTCACATTGTTGTGATGTCCGATACGATGTTCTGTTCTGTCGTTTGTATCTTCACACCTTCACACAGTTGTGATGTCCGATACGATGTTCTGTTCTGTCGTTTGTATCTTCACTCCTTCACACTGTTGTGATGTCCGATACGATGTTCTGTTCTGTCGTTTCTATCTTCACACCTTCACACTGTTGTGATGTCCGATATGATGTTCTGTTCTGTCGTTTGTATCTTCACACCTTCACACTGTTGTGATGTCCGATACGATGTTCTGTTCTGTCTTTTGTATCTTCACACCTTCACACTGTTGTGATGTCTGATGCGATGTTCTGTTCTGTCTTTTGTATCTTCACACCTTCACACTGTTGTGTTGTCCGATACGATGTTCTGTTCTGTCTTTTGTATCTTCACACCTTCACACTGTTGTGATGTCCGATGCGATGTTCTGTTCTGTCTTTTGTATCTTCACACCTTCACACTGTTGTGATGTCCGATACGATGTTCTGTTCTGTCGTTTGTATATTCACACCTTCACACTGTTGTGATGTCCGATACGATGTTCTGTTCTGTCGTTTGTATCTTCACACCTTCACATTGTTGTGATGTCCGATACGATGTTCTGTTCTGTCTTTTGTATCTTCACACCTTCACACTGTTGTGATGTCCGATACGATGTTCTGTTCTGTCGTTTGTATCTTCACACCTTCACATTGTTGTGATGTCCGATACGATGTTCTGTTCTGTCTTTTGTATCTTCACACCTTCACACTGTTGTGGTGTCTGATACGATGTTCTGTTCTGTCTTTTGTATCTTCACACCTTCACACTGTTGTGATGTCCGATACGATGTTCTGTTCTGTCGTTTGTATCTTCACACCTTCACATTGTTGTGATGTCCGATACGATGTTCTGTTCTGTCTTTTGTATCTTCACACCTTCACACTGTTGTGGTGTCTGATACGATGTTCTGTTCTGTCTTTTGTATCTTCACACCTTCACACTGTTGTGGTGTCTGATACGATGTTCTGTTCTGTCTTTTGTATCTTCACACCTTCACACTGTTTTAATGTCCGATACGATGTTCTGTTCTGTCGTTTGTATCTTCACACCTTCACATTGTTGTGATGTCCGATACGATGTTCTGTTCTGTCTTTTGTATCTTCACACCTTCACATTGTTGTGATGTCTGATACGATGTTCTGTTCTGTCGTTTGTATCTTCACACCTTCACACTGTTGTGGTGTCTGATACGATGTTCTGTTCTGTTGTTTGTATCTTCACACCTTCACACTGTTGTGATGTCCGATACGATGTTCTGTTCTGTCTTTTGTATCTTCACACCTTCACACTGTTGTGATGTCCGATACGATGTTCTGTTCTGTCTTTTGTATCTTCACACCTTCACATTGTTGTGGTGTCTGATACGATGTTCTGTTCTGTCGTTTGTATCTTCACACCTTCACACTGTTGTGATGTCCGATACGATGTTCTGTTCTGTCTTTTGTATCTTCACACCTTCACACTGTTGTGATGTCCGATACGATGTTCTGTTCTGTCTTTTGTATCTTCACACCTTCACATTGTTGTGGTGTCTGATACGATGTTTTGTTCTGTCTCTTGTATCTTCACACCTTCACACTGTTGTGATGTCTGATACGATGTTCTGTTCTGTCTTTTGTATCTTCACACCTTCACACTGTTGTGATGTCTGATACGATGTTCTGTTCTGTCTTTTGTATCTTCACACCTTCACACTGTTGTGATGTCTGATGCGATGTTCTGTTCTGTCGTTTGTATCTTCACACCTTCACACTGTTGTGATGTCCGATACGATGTTCTGTTCTGTCTTTTGTATCTTCACACCTTCACACTGTTGTGATGTCTGATACGCTGTTCTGTTCTGTCGTTTGTATCTTCACACCTTCACATTGTTGTGATATCTGATACGATGTTCTGTTCTGTCGTTTGTATCTTCACACCTTCACATTGTTGTGATGTCTGATACGATGTTCTGTTCTGTCGTTTGTATCTTCACACCTTCACACTGTTGTGATGTCCGATACGATGTTCTGTTCTGTCGTTTGTATCTTCACACCTTCACACTGTTGTGATGTCCGATACGATGTTCTGTTCTGTCTTTTGTATCTTCACACCTTCACACTGTTGTGATGTCCGATACGATGTTCTGTTCTGTCGTTTGTATCTTCACACCTTCACACTGTTGTGATGTCCGATACGATGTTCTGTTCTGTCGTTTGTATCTTCACACCTTCACACTGTTGTGATGTCCGATACGATGTTCTGTTCTGTCGTTTTTATCATCACACCTTCAAACTATTGTGATGTCTGATACGATGTTCTCTTCTATCGTTTGTATCTTCACACCTTCACACTGTTGTGATGTCTGCGGGATATTCAATACGGGTCGCTTCTTTTTTTTTTAATAGTACTGTATCTTATACTTACAACCATTGCGCTGGAACAGTTGACTACAGAACAACAGGGATATTAGGCTATTAATTAAATTCCTAACGGTGTATACGTGTATCACATTTCATTTCTTTGCATTAGCATTAGGGGAAAAGGGTGTATTTTATTCTGATAAAAAGATTTCGATGCTTCATTTTTGTACCTGAAAAAAAATGCACTCTGAAACTGAATTTTTGTTCTAGGAAAAAATTGTCCCTTTATGACTAATAATAAAAATCTGGGTAAAAGGATAAAAAATCAAAACCATACATGTACAATACACAGGAACACAACAAATTCATCTATACCTTTAGGCAGTAATATACAATTTTCAGCGAACACAGAAAAAGAACAAGTAATAATAAAAAAAAACCTTGTAACAATGAACAAATAGAATTTCTGTGTGTATAGACACCTTTTCAAGTAGCATAGTTAGTACTTTATATCATTTAAAATATTCAAAATAAATATAAAAACGGCCAATAATAAAAAAAAAAATTAATAGCAATAATAAATTTATGTTTGTAATTAACAATCCAAAGGGAACACATTTATGATTATTTTCAAAAAAATTCAACAAAAAATATTCGTCATCTGTATGATGTATACAGTTTACGGAAAGGGGAAATTTAATTGACCTTCCCTACCTTGATCAAGGATTTATAGTAGTTCTACCATACAAATCCTTTCCTAGATGATCACAGTTTTTATTTTTGAAACATATTTTCCTTTTTTCATTTTTGTTTCAATTTTTAGTTTAACCCACACAAAAAAATTCTTTTTAGATTCTCATGCCCTCCCTTCCCACTTTTTACCATTAAATTCACGATTTTCTATTTTCAATCAATTCATTTTCAAAATTTAATAAATTCTTCATTAGGGTATCAGTATACCAAATAAAGTATATTTTTTTTTATTATGTAATGCTCTATCACGATAGTTACTATATGTATCTAGTTCTACAATATTTAACTCAGTAGTCCGTAAGGGGCCTTTGTGGTTGTGATCGTTTGGTAGCTGGATTTACAACTACATATGCAATCAGTATATATCACCACTAACGTTACGAGTTCGAATCTAGCTCAGGCGATACAACATTATGTGATAAAGTTTGCCAGTGACTTGTGGCAGGTCCGTGGTTTTCTCTGTGCTCTCCATTTTACTCCACCAATAAAACTGATCCCCACTGAAATTTGTTGAAAGTGGCGTTAGACACCAAACCCAGTAGTCCGTACGTTTCCAATCGTGTACGCTTACATCTTTTTATGTTGTTTTTTTTTATTGTATAGAACGCTGGGTTTTATGCAAATTCCCGATTTTTTCCATAGCATTACTGAAATTGTAATTTAAATCGTTTGACTGTTCATTTCAATAACAGGTAGTTAACTAAAGTTATCAATAACGTTTTTACCTGCATTAGAATGGAATAAACCTACAAAAAGCATGTGCTTTGCCTTTAGTCCTTTACCATTAAAAAGTTCATTATGCCAAATAATTGTAATCTTCAATATATTTTTAGATATATATTACAATGAAATAAATTTGATAATTGGGATAGTATAGTTGTGCGTGCATAGGTCAACAGATAAGAAAAGTTTGTAGATGCCAAAAGGGTTGTCGGAAGTCATAAATCGAAGAAGGGCAGGCAATGCAATGGCCAAACGAAAAAGGACAAAATGATAAACAGTGGTCTACAAAAAAATACACAGAAAACTGAAGATTGAGCAGCACGAATCCCACTTAAAACCCGGACGGAACTGTAAGTGACAACTTGAGTCTTTCGTTTTACATTGTATGGCAGTTCCAGGTTTTTTACGATGATCCGCCAGTCTGATTGTACAAAATATTTGAATGCTACCAAAAGTTGTCGAAAATAAATTAAAATAGTAAGAAACAACGAATTTTCTTTATTTAAGTATTTATTATGCCATTTATAATACATCTGCTCAAAATCTTTCTAAAATAAATGCTATGATTAACCCGCTGCAGGGGCGGATCCAGGATTTCAAGTTAGGGTGGACGCAATGAAAAAAATTGCGCCGAGCGGAGGGAGGCGCGAACATTTTTACGCCAAAAAATCATATTTTTTCCAATTGTAGAGGGGGTGCGTGCCGAATGCGCGCCCCCCCCCCCCCCTGAATCCGCCCCTGCGGTTGTTGTCGAATCTTTAACAGTTATTGACATTACACGAAGAAGGAATATATTATCTGTATAATTTTGTACCAAATAATTTTAAAGAGTGATTTAAATTTGAAGATTGCCTAAATATAGAGAGACCTAGATATATTAATTCAAAATTTTGTATGTGGAGACAGGGTCTTTATTATAGGCTACACCAAGGTACATGCCTATATGGCTTCTAAACGTCCGTTTTATTTCTTAATATGGTCATAATAAAACTCTTTTCTTGCGACTTAAAGATAATACTTTTATTTTACATATGCTCGTCAACTAAATCTATACTTCTAACAGGTAATACCACACGCGCTGTACTAGTTAAGCTTCAATGTTTGCACCATCCAAGTTTTATAATTCAGTGCCGTCATTATGTTAACGTTAAGATACAAGCGTCTTTGTGATTCAAACGCACAATTAACCACTTATGGAACAGTAGCGTCACCAAACGGGAGAAGCGGTGAATGATTCCTATTACCAAGAGATAACGAAGAGTGTGTAAATTTGCAGCCAAAAATACTTTTATTTACAATACACAACAAAAACTCCAATCGATATGTGCCGTTTTAACGTTCAATTCTCAACTTAAAAAAATATTAGCATTTTCTGTAAAAAACAGATATCAATTAAATTATTTTATTTGTATCAAAGACTTCAATGCAGAGACAATTACTTCTTTAAAATTAAATTTGTTTTCTTTCTTTATTTGCGGCTGTCAGCATCATGAAAGGAAAACGATCTGCCTTTATTTTATGTATATATATATTTCTGATATCAGACAGATAGTGGGGTACCGAACACCAGTATTTATTCAGCCGTTTCCTTGGCGTCTCCATATTACAATTACTTATAATCTACTGCATCTACGACTATGATATGCTGACGTTGTCACAGTAATAGCGTAAACACCAGAAGTCGTCTGCCGAGCATTGCAGACGTCAAGACACGAAAAAGACGGAACATGATTCGAAACAACCGTATTGGATTAGCATAGTAAAACATTCTTGACACTATATTCACGAGCCTCTTCTGATACAAAGTTTCTAAACAATATATTTAGACAAGATATGGTTACAAGGTCTTTCTTCCATATAGTTTAATGCAGATTTTGATTTATTGTGCAACAGCGACCTTGCTGAAAAAGTAGTTCATGAATAAAATAGCATTGTTCATTACACACATATTTACAAGTGTGACAATATTGCGATATGCTCTTTTCAAAAAATGCACAATTTCACAAAAATAATCAGTTAAAGTTTGTTTTTTTATTGCAGTAGCTGTTGGATAACGGTTTGGCTTGTGTGTGCCGTGTATTTGACATACACAGTAATTACAGAACTAAAGAACTATTACAGTTATCCGACCATTTCAAACACGTTTGTCCAGTTCCATGACATATTAGCGTTCCCTGCTGTGACTGTTTGTAACTTAAGTCCGCGAAAAAGAAGTGCGTTCTCCAACGACACAAAAACGACCAACCTTTACATGAGAACAAGTGGGATGTACATATTTAGTCAGTCCATCAATTGGACCGACCCATTCTACGCCGAAAAAGGATATTTTGAAGAACAAACTATGGAAACTATTAGCAATGAGTCCAAAAATCTTTGGGAATTTCTATACATTGCTAGGTTTGATAATCATTTCTACGGCTATCCAGAAATTCAAAAACTGTTTAAGCCTGTGTTAACAGACATGGGTTTATGCTTGAGGGCCAATGAAGATGGTAACATGGACACATCAATGCATGGAGCATTATTTAATATGCATCTGTACATCAATGTGAAGACGTACGAAGACTACTTCAGTCACTCAATTTCGTCTGGTGTTAAGGTAAAGGAAATCTCACACGCCAATATCATTGAGTTAAGATAAACGAAATTCAATATCACACACCCAAGATCATTGAGCTACATGTAGGTAAACAAAATTCAATATCACACACTCAATATCATCATTGAGTTAAGATAAGCAAAATTAAATATCACACACCCAAATTCATTGATCTAAGATAAACGAAATTTAATATCACACACCCAAAATCATTGATCTAAGATAAACGAAATTTAATATCGCACACCCAATATCATTGAGCTAAGATAAACAAAATTCATTATTACATAAGGCTCTATTTTACTGTTTTTCTATTGGCCAGAAGCAATACACGTGACATTCCATTTTCTAACATATTGATTAGCAAAAACAATTTCTGTGCAATAAAAAAGCATATTGCACTCTCGTGCAAAATCAATGAATGAAATTGCGTGGCACGAGAGTGCAATATGCTTTTTTATTGCACAGAAATTGCTTTTTGCTAATCAATGTTAGAAAATCTCATAAAATTGGAAATTTCTAAAATTTAAAAAAAAAAATCTAAATTTTCATAGAATTTCAAAAATTTCATTAGATTTCAAAATTTTCAAAAAATTTCAAAATGATAAAAAAAATTGAAATTTCAAAGATTAAAAAGAAGTAAAAATTTTCATAAAATTTAAAAACTTTCAAAATGTTCATAACATTTAAAAACTCATTTCATAAGATTTCAAAATTTTCAAATTTTTTTAAAATGATAAAATTTTCAAAAATTTCAAAATTATAGTAAAATAGAGCCTTATGTAATAAAACAATTACTACACTTGAACTTGATCTATATGAGGTTTTATGGAGCAGAGAACAACAATATTGAACGAGGCGGAGCGCCTCGTTCAATATTGTTGTTCTCTGCTCTCTCCGCCTCGTTCAATATTGTTGTTCTCTGCTCCATAAAACCTCATATTGATCAAGTTCAAGTGCAGTAATTGTATAATATCGCACACCCAATATTATTGAGCTAAGATAAACGAAAATCAAAATCACACATCCAATATCATTCAGTTAAGATAAACAAAATTCAATATCACACACCCACTATCATGGAGTTAAAATTAACAGAATTCAATATCACACACTCAATATCATTGAGTTAAGATAAACAAAATTCAGCATTATACACCCAATATCATTGAGCTAAGATAAACGAAATTCAATATTACACATTTAATATAATTGAGGTAAGATAAACAAAAGTGAATATATCACGTATTTAATGTACGAATTCCGGATAGGCAAAAGTCAATATCACATACTCAACCATTGCACTACCTGTGCAATCAGTGCCTATCACCACCAACGTTACTCGATACAACATTATGTAATAAAGTTTGTCAGTGACTTGCGGCAGGTCGTTGATTTTCTCCATGTACTCCGGTTTCCTGTACCAATAAAACTGACCGCCATGATATAACTGAGTATGGTTCATACGTCTATATATATAACGATGAACATGTTTGTTTTGGTTTCTTTTTTTATTTGTTAGATAGCAATTCATGATCATAAAACGGAACCCATTATGGTGAATGAGGGGATTGCTATAAAACCTGCCTCTGAAGCATTTGTTGAAATAGAAAGAAAAGAGGTTGGTCAATTACAAGGAATAGCAAGAACGAATTTATCAATTGTATTTAAAATTTAATAACCATCCAGTATGAAAATAGATAATAGTTTATTATAAGATCTTTAGAGAATTACGATACAATGTTGCCACGTAGTTCTATTTACAATATATTGTACAAACCATTAGATTTAAATTTGTCAGAGCAATCACATATATTACAGTAAAGAAATACAATAATAGAGTTGTACTCGTGAGAGAAATTCACATCAATTGAATATCCAGAAACGCGTCGTGCGCACTAAATTTGATATCTACGTTTTTTATTAAACATTTCTTTAATTACTTTTATGGAAAATCTCATATATAAAGCAAAATAATATTTTTTACAAAGGAATCATCGTAGATAAAGCATCATTATATTTACACAAACTTTTAGATAACTTTCACAATGTAAGTCTAAACCAAAAACAATTTTGGGAGATTCAGATCTACCGCCATACAGCTATTGTTGTTTTGTTTTAAGCATCTCTATTTCTTTCATCAACAGCACAAGTTGTTACCACCACCATACACTGCTTTTGGAAATAAAACTTGTGTAGATCTGTCCAGTTATAGTTTTTCGAAATGCTATCAGAAATGTTGGAATACTATAGTAGAAAGCCTGTGTGGTTGTACGGGTTTCTTATCTGAAGGTAAGATATTTATTTATACGAAAGTGTAAGATTCAAAAATTAAAATAGAAGAATGAATTGATTGGGCCTATTATAAAGTATATGTTTAATTATAAATACAAATTCTAACGTAGTTGCTTAATATTTCTGGTTTGTGATTGGACAATGCTGTACATAATTTTCACGGCATCAATTCCACGGTTGAAACATCATGAGATTTTTGTTTTTATTACCGCTTACGTCATCTTGTCAATAATGTGGCAATGTACATCTATATACACATGATTACATTAGAATGGAGATAACTGTATTGTATTTGAAAATTTCACGGCATCAATTGACGATTTAATGGTGTAATTTTCACGGTTCAAAGAGCATGAGATATATTTTAGAATTTTAGCTGATTACCGCTTACGTCATCTTGTCAATAATGTGGCAATACATATCTATGTATAGATAGATACACATGATTACATTAGAATGGAGATAACTGTATTGTATTTGACAATTTCACGGCATCAATTGGAGATTTGATGGTAGCAAATATCCGTTTTAAACTAAATTTGCGACCATCAAATCTCCAATTGATGGCGTGAAATTGTCAAATACAATACAGCTATCTTCTAATTCTTCATTCAATACTCTGTGTCTCGGAGTTTAGAATCTGTTGAAAGGATTGGAACTGAAAACTACTTACATACGTCAACTAAAGTGAATCGGAAAGATTATTCTTTTTAAAACTTTTATTTCAAAGTGACATATCCTTCATTTGAATCGTTTTGAATGTACAGGTTTTATTCGCGTGTCATAGATGATTTACTCGATCTTTAGTTTTATATGTATGTTTAGTAGATCGTTGTTTGTACTTTTTCTTTTGGCCATTGTGTTTTCTGTTCTTCCATTTACGGATTCTAATTACCCCATTTGTATCCTCAAGCTCTTCTGATCAAGTGTTTGGTGATTGTCTATATCGAAAGTTTAACTCTGGTGCATTTGGTCGGATGTCCTCGGAACTCTTCTCAATGTCAACCATTCGGTAAAAGAAATATGAAATATTGACAGACATATTACTTAGCATAAACATATTGTTTTTAATCAAACTGTAGAAGACAAATAAAGAAAGCGAGGTAAACAACTCGTCATCCCGTCATCCCGTCAGAAACAAAGATGGTAATTATGTAATGTTTAATCTCCCTAGCAAAAGTCAAGGACGTATTCATCAATTCAAATTGTCAAGCGAGAATATAAAACAAGGACCATTTACCTTGTGATGGAGTATAGTATTTGATTTTCAATGCAAAAGGGTAAGGAATGGGCGTATAAAAATAAGTACAATATTTTAGAAAAATGAACCATATGACACCGAATATAGTTATATCAAGGACGTATACGTCCTTGGTTATATATTCAACTTACATACACATGAGTTGCATCCTATATTTGGTTAGCTCTGATGAAAACCTTACATGGCACTTAAATTGTTGTCTTCACTTGGGAGGTGGTGCGGTCGCCACCATGGACTGGTTTGATCGTTTCGCATTGTCAGTCTAACAACTAAATCAGATCTGTTTGTACGGCAGTAATCTTGTTTCGTCCCTTTAACTATTATTATGACATGTACTAGCCATTACCCTTGGTAACACCGAGTCCTTTAACTATTATTATGACATGTACTAGCCATTACCCTTAGTAACACCGAGTTTCTGAGTTCACACCTTGACTTGTTGCTCATCATGTAGTGTTATACGTTTGTTCACGTTGATTATTATTTGTCTTTGTCTCTTGTTTTATTTTCTTACGAGTTTTTCTTTCTGTTTTGATTTTCTATTTTTGTTTATCATATCTTTGTATCTTCTACCTTTCTTCACAAAAGAGGAACAATTTTAGTTTATGAACATCTGCATGCATGTTTATTTGTCTCTGATATATATTTTGTTTGTATACCTTTTTGACACTTTAATATTAAACGTTCATTCATAATACATGTATAAATATGTACTTACTTACCTTTTCCAGGTAATGGCAGCTATTGTTCGTATTATGGTTATCTTACCTGTTCGAATCCTATATTTTGTAAGTTAAAAAGTATTTACTTGTTTATATCCTAAATATTGTAAGCTAAGACGCCATGAATGCTGTAGATCGTGGGTTGGTTCCAGGTCAGGTAAAACCTGACTATTATACTGGTATTTGCATCATCGCTAATCTTGCAGCAAAAAGGAGTAATAAAAGATATAACAGTAAACTTCCCGTTGGAAGGTTTTGGCATGTTCCCAATTTTCCCATTCAAATAGCATGTATTTTAATTTTTGTAATGTTTGCTCCTTGGGAATAAAGACGTAGATATTTATTTCAATGGGCATAACTCGTTTCTGGAATAATCCTCATCATGTATGCTCATAATCAACAGATTGGCACGCCAAATAATTTGAAAGTCTCTGTGGACAAGTAAACCAAGAGCCAAAACATGATAGCCACGCCGCAATCGATCAAGGACATCTTTGTATGAGGCAGGATAACCTGTCTTAAATTATTTGGCTTTCCAATCTTTCGATTTTGGGCATACCTGATGAAGGTTATTCCAGTAACGTACCTGATGAAGGTTATTCCAGTAACATACCTGATGAAGGTTATTCCAGTAACATACCTGATGAAGGTTATTCCAGAAACGTACCTGATGAAGGTTATTCCAGTAACATACCTGATGAAGGTTATTCCAGTAACATACCTGATGAAGGTTATTCCAGTAACATACCTGATGAAGGTTATTCCAGTAACATACCTGATGAAGGTTATTCCAGTAACGTACCTGATGAAGGTTATTCCAGTAACATACCTGATGAAGGTTATTCCAGTAACGTACCTGATGAAGGTTATTCCAGTAACATATTTGATGAAGGTTATTCCAGTAACATACCTGATGAAGGTTATTCCAGTAACGTACCTGATGAAGGTTATTCCAGTAACATACCTGATGAAGGTTATTCCAGTAACGTACCTGATGAAGGTTATTCCAGTAACATACCTGATGAAGGTTATTCCAGTAACATACCTGATGAAGGTTATTCCAGTAACGTACCTGATGAAGGTTATTCCAGTAACATACCTGATGAAGGTTATTCCAGTATCGTACCTGATGAAGGTTATTCCAGTAACATACCTGATGAAGGTTATACCAGTAACATACCTGATGAAGGTTATTCCAGTAACGTACCTGATGAAGGTTATTCCAGTAACATACCTGATGAAGGTTATTCCAGTAACATACCTGATGAAGGTTATTCCAGTAACATACCTGATGAAGGTTATTCCAGTAACGTACCTGATGAAGGTTATTCCAGAAACGCACTATACGCACTAACTTTGAGGTCTAGGTTTGTTTCAATATTATTTACATTATTTAAAAAACTGTAAATATCGATAATAAACAGAAAATGTTAATACGAGGATGGTACCCCCGGGGACAACAGTGGTATCACCCTATTGATAATAAACATGTCAGTACAGAAAATGTTACTGCGAGGATGGTACACTCGTGGACTAATAGCAGTAGTATCGCCCTATTGATAATAAACATGTCAGTACAGAAAATGTTACTACGAGGATGGTACCCCTGGGGACAACAGTGGTATCGCCCTATTGATAATAAACATGTCAGTACAGAAAATGTTACTGCGAGGATGGTACACTCGTGGACTAATAGCAGTGGTATCGCCCTATTGATAATAAACATGTCAGTACAGAAAATGTTACTACGAGGATGGTACACTCGTGGACTAATAGCAGTGGTATCACCCTATTGATAATAAACATGTCAGTACAGAAAATGTTACTACGAGGATGGTACCCCCGGGGACAACAGTGGTATCGCCCTATTGATAATAACCATGTCAGTACAGAAAATGTTACTACGAGGATGGTACCCTCGGGGACTAATAGCAGTGGTATCGTCCTATTGATAATAAACATGTCAATACAGAAAATGTTACTACGAAGATGGTACCCTCGTGGACTAATAGCAGTGGTATCGCCCTATTGATAATAAACATGTCAGTACAGAAAATGTTACTACGAGGATGGTACCCCCGGGGACAACAGTGGTATCGCCCTATTGATAATAAACATGTCAATACAGAAAATGTTACTACGAGGATGGTACCCCCGGGGACTAATAGCAGTGGTATCGCCCTATTGATAATAAACATGTCAGTACAGAAAATGTTACTACGAGGATGGTACCCCTGGGGACAACAGTGGTATCGCCCTATTGATAATAAACATGTCAATACAGAAAATGTTACTACGAGGATGGTACCCCCGGGGACTAATAGCAGTGGTATCGCCCTATTGATAATAAACATGTCAGTACAGAAAATGTTACTACGAGGATGGTACCCCTGGGGACAACAGTGGTATCGCCCTATTGATAATAAACATGTCAATACAGAAAATGTTACTACGAGGATGGTACCCTCGGGGACTAATAGCAGTGGTCTCGCCCTATTGATAATAAACATGTCAGTACAGAAAATGTTACTACGAGGATGGTACCCCTGGGGACAACAGTGGTATCGCCCTATTGATAATAAACATGTGAATACAGAAAATGTTACTACGAGGATGGTACCCACGGGGACTAATAGCAGTGGTATCGCCCTGTTGATAGTACCGATAATAAAAACGGAGATATCTATAATAGTGCGCATTGTGCGTTACTGGAATACGCTGCATTAGATGCGCGCAAAATATGGGTTTACTTTAAAAAAAAATAAAATTAAAATAGTTTCAGAATCTTTATATCAAAACGAAGATATTTAATTTAGTGTGAAAAACGCGTTTCTGGAATAACCTCGACGAGTTCCGTTCATGTATGTAATATCATTATAATAATGATAGAATGTTATTTTCTGTGACACATAGGGAAATTGATGACAACGTACAATGTAGAACAGTGTAACTGTCCCTCTGAGTGCCACGTGACTACATATGATTACTCATTTTCCACTGGGAGTTATCCATCAGATTTTGTAGGGGATCAATTAGAGGCGACCATCGGTTTACCAAAGTCCTATATCAGGTAAATATTCCTTTATTATTTGTTATTTAAAGGGGTATTGTGGATAGAAAGTTTAAACAGTATTAGTCTATAGTACACCAAGGTCAACAACGCGAACAACTACCTCTCACCTCAAATCATTGAAAACATAAAGACCTCAACATATGCCGAGTGACATTCGGGACCTGACTTAGGACAGGCACAATAATGAAGTGATGTTAACCGGTTAATGGGATATCAGTTCTCACCTGCTTGATAATTAGAACTTCAACGACAATACAAATATAAACAAACAATCAAAACCTGCACAGATTCACTTCCACCGAACACTACCACATACTATCACAAGAAAATGAATGTACAGTACAATAGCTGAACTGGTGAATGTTCATAATAATATGTACAGTACAATAGCTGGGCTGGTGAATGTTCATAATTAACTGACTACTAGCTACGAACGTAGAATATGATGGTTAAATATCATTACTATTATCAATGAGATCATAACTGATACTTCTAACATATTTAATATCAATAGGTCATTAAAATCCATCTGGAAGATCAGAATAAATAGGTCATTAAAATCCATCTGGAAGATCAGAATAAATAGGTCATCAATTGTCTGGAATTAAATATTGATACAAGTACGTGTAACATAGCTATATAATATGAAATATGAAAAGTACTGATATATATTTAAGTATTTGTAAAATCAAAATATAACTGTGACATAAGAGTACAGATGCAATATCTCTTTAAAGAGCGACTGTCAGATTTTTCGAGAGGACATTGAAAACTTTCTTGAACTTTTCTGTGATTAACAGAAAACATGCACAGACATTTCGGAATATGCTCACTATTTATCGTTGTAGTTACTGTAGTATTTAAAAAAAATACTAGTATAGCTGTATCGCTACAAGAAAAAACCTCCGAGTTGTTTCCCTTTAAAAAGAATGTTTTAATAAAATAGAAAACACAAATATCACTCTTTCGGAAAAGTTAATTAATCTACATTTAATAGAAAAAATGGTAGGAACAGAACCGATACCTCTAACGTACATGTACATGGTCGCTCTCTTCCCTGGGTTGATATAGGCATTTTAGTAAAAAGTGGCGGGTCTAAAACTGTTTTGTGAGTCCATACTCCCGCTTAGTGAAATGATCCAAATGTTCTAAAAGTGACCAATATTTATTTTAAGAAATGACAAATGTAAGTCGTCAAGAAGACATGCGCATGATATGCTTTACCTGACCATAGACGGGTTTGTCTATCCTGTTTAGGACCGTGTTTTATCTGACCATATCCGGGTTTGGCTATCCTGTTTAGGCCCTTGTTTTACCTGACCATAGCCGGGTTTGTCTATCCTGTTTAGGCCCGTGTTTTACCCGACCATAGCCGAGTTTATCTATCCTGTTTAGGCCCGTGTTTTACCTGACCATAGCCGGGTTTGTCTATCCTGTTTAGACCCGTGTTTTACCTGACCATAACCGGGTTTGTCTATCCTGCTTAGGCCCGTGTTTTACCTGACCATAGCCGAGTTTGTCTATCCTGTTTAGGCCTATGTTTTACCTGACCATAGCCGGCTTTGGCTATCCTGTTTAGGCCCTTGTTTTACCTGACCATAGCCGGGTTTGGCTATCCTGTTTAGGCCCGTATTTTATCTGACCATAACCGGGTTTGGCTATCCTGTTTAGGCCCGTGTTTCACCTGACCATAGCGGGGTTTGGCTATCCTGTTGAGGCCCGTGTTTTACCTGAACATAGCCGAGTTTGTCTATCCTGTTTAGGCCCGTGTTTTACCTGACTATAGCCGGGTTTGGCTATCCTGTTTAGGCCCGTGTTTTACCTGACTATAGCCGGGTTTGCCTATCCTGTTTAGGCCCGTGTTTTACCTGACCATAACGGGTTTGGCTATCCTGTTTAGGCCCATGTTTTACCTAACCATAGCCGGCTTTGGCTATCCTGTTTAGACCCGTGTTTTACCTGACCATAGCCGAGTTTGTCTATCCTGTTTAGGCCCGTGTTTTATCTGATCATAGCCGGCTTTGGCTATCCTGTTTAGGCCTTTGTTTTTCCTGACCATAGACGGGTTTTTCTATCCTGTTGAGGCCCGTGTTTTATCTGACCATAACCGGGTTTGGCTATCCTGTTTAGGCCCGTGTTTTATCTGACCATAGCCGGGTTTGGCTATCCTGTTTAGGCCCGTGTTTTACCTGACCATAACCGGGTTTGGCTATCCTGTTGAGGCCCGTGTTTTATCTGACCATAGCCAGGTTTGGCTCTCCTGTTTAGGCCCGTGTTTTACCTGACTATAGCGGGGTTTGGCTATCCTGTTTAGGCCCGTGTTTTACCTGACCATAACCGGGTTTGGCTATCCTGTTTAGGCCCGTGTTTTACCTGACCATAGCCGAGTTTGACTATCCTGTTTTGGCCCTTGTTTTTCTTGCTCCCATAGACTTTTCAATGGTTTGGCTTTTGAATATTTTGTCCTTATGCGTGCCTGATGAAGATTATTCCAGAAACGCGTCATGCGCAATAAATTAGGTATCTACGCTTTAATTACAAATTTGTTAGCTGAACAAATTTATATCAATAATCCAAAGAGATTACGTCATGTTATGTGTTCTGTGCGTGCGGAAAATCATATTACACTGTATTCAAACATGAGATTTAATTCGTTTTATCGAAGATGTAAAATATATTACATTATACACACATTTGTACAGCTTGGTATTACGATAAAGCATACGTTTATCCAGTATCACGAGATTTATTGTCATAGACCTGATTTTCTACGACTGTATACTATCATATCAGACCAGATTAGAGGTTTATCATTGATACTATTATATTCCTCAATTAATACCTCTTTATATTTTAGAGATTTATCATTGATACTATTATATTCCTCAATTAATACCTCTTTATATTTTAGAGATTTATCAGTGATACTATTATATTCCTCAATTGATACCTCTTTATATTTTAGAGATTTATCATTGATACTATTATATTCCTCAATTGATATCTCTTTATATTTTAGAGGTTTATCATTGATACTATTATATTCCTCAATTGATGCTTATTTATATGTTTTACTGTGACGTTTGTCTCTGTTTCCATTTATATGTTTTACTGTGACGTTTGTCTCTGTTTCTATTTATATGTTTTGCTGTGACGTTTGTATCTGTTTCTATTTATATGTTTTGCTGTGACGTTTGTATCTGTTTCTATTTATATGTTTTGCTGTGACGTTTGTATCTGTTTCTATTCAGGGAAAACCTCGTCTTGATTAAAATATATTACAAACATCTGACAACCACTGTTACAGAACAGATTCCAAAATACCAAAATGCTGGAGATATATTTGGTAAGTCAGAATATACCAATGATTTAAATCACGTGATATAGAAATAATTTATATTGTATTAAATTAGAATAAATAATTGTACTGAAAAAATAAAGTACAGTCAGAGGCATAATATAATATCACTGTGGTATGGACTACAAAATACAGCCTACAGTCAGGGGCATAGTATAATATCACTGTGATATGAATTGCAAAATACAGTACAGTCAGGGGCATATTATAATATCACTGTCGTATGGACTGCAAAATACAATACAGTCAGGGGTACAGTATAATATCACTGTGCTATGGACTGCAAAATACAGTACAGTCGGGGGCATAGTATAATATCACTGTGGTATGGACTGCAAAATACAGTACAGTCGGGGGCATAGTATAATATCACTGTGGTATGGACTGCAAAATACAATACAGTCAGGGGCATAGTATAATAGCACTGTGGTATGGACTGCAAAATACAGTACAGTAGGGGGCATAGTATAATATCACTGTGGTATGGACTGCAAAATACAGTACAGTCCGGGGCATAGTATAATATCACTGTGGTATGGACTGCAAAATACAGTACAGTCGGGGACATAGTATAATATCACTGTGGAATGGACTGCAAAATACAATACAGTCAGGGGCATAGTATAATATCACTGTGGTATGGACTGCAAAATACAGTACAGTCGGGGGCATAGAATAATATCACTGTGGTATGGACTGCAAAATACAGTACAGTCGGGGACATAGTATAATATCACTGTGGTATGGACTGCAAAATACAATACAGTCAGGGGCATAGTATAATATCAATGTGGTATTGACTGCAAATACAGTACAGTCAGGGGCATAGTATAATATCACTGTGGTATGGACTGCAAAATACAATACAGTCAGGGGCATAGTATAATATCACTGTGGTATGGACTGCAAAATACAGCACAGTCAGGGGCATAGTATAATATCACTGTGGTATGAACTGCAAAATACAGCACAGTCAGGGGCATAGTATAATATCACTGTGGTATGGATTGAAAAATACAGTACAGTCAGGGACATAGTATAATATCACTGTGGTATGGACTGCAAAATACAGTAGTCAGGGGCATAGTATAATATCACTGTGGTATGGACTGCAAAATACAATACAGTCAGGGGCATAGTATAATATCACTGTGGTATGGATTGCAAAATACAATACAGTCAGGGACATAGTATAATATCACTGTAGTATGGACTTCAAAATACAGTACAGTCAGGGAAATAGTATAATATCACTGTGGTATGGACTGCAAATTACGGTACAGTCAGGGGCATAGTATAATATCACTGTGAAATGAAATTCAAAATACAATACAGTCGGGGACATAGTATAATATCACTGTGGTGTGGACTGCAAAATACAGTACAGTCAGGGGCATAGTATAATATCACTGTGGTATGGATTGCAATATACAGTACAGTCAGAGAAATATTATAATATCACTGTGGTATGGACTCCAAGATACAGTACAGTCAGGGGCATAGTATAATATCACTGTGGTATGGACTGCAAAATACAATATAGTCGGGGGCATAGTATAATAACACTGTGGTATAGACTGCAAAATACAGTACAGTCAGGGGCATAGTATAATATCACTGTGGTATGGACTGCAAAATACAGTACAATCGGGGGCATAGTATAATACCACTGTGGTATGGATTGCTAAATACAATACAGTCAAGGGCATAGTATAATATCACTGTGGTATGGACTGCAAGATACAGCACAGTCAGGGGCATAGTATAATATCACTGTGGTATGGACTGCAAAATACAGCAGAGTCAGGGGCATAGTATAATATCACTGTGGTATGGACTGCAAAATGCAATACAGTCAGGGGCATAGTATAATATCACTGTGGTATGGACTGCAAAATACAGTACAGTCAGGGACATAGTATAATATCACTGTGGTATAGACTGCAAAATACAGTACAGTCAGGGGCATAGTATAATATCACTGTGGTATGGACTGCAAAATACAATACAGTCAGGGGCATAGTATAATATCACTGTGGTATGGACTACAAGATACAGCACAGTCAGGGGCATAGTATAATATCACTGTGGTATGCACTACAAAATACAATACAGTCAGGGGCATAGTATAATATCACTGTGGTATGGACTGCAAAATACAGTACAGTCAGGGGCATAGTATAATATTACTGTGGTATGGACTGAAAAATACAATACAGTCAGGGGCATAGTATAAGATCACTGTGGTATGGATTGCAAATTACAGCACCGTCAGGGGCATAGTTTAATATGACTGAGGTATGGACCGCAAAATACAGAACAGTCAGGGACATAGTAAAATATCACTGTGATATGGAGTGCAAAATACAGTACAGTCAGGGGCATAGTATAATATCATTGTGGTATGGACTGCAAAAATACAATACAGTCAGGGGTATAGTATAATATCACTGTGGTGTGGACTGCAAAATAGAGCACAGTCAACGGCATAGTATAATATCACTGTGGTATGGACTGCAAAATACAGCACAGTCAAGGGCATAGTATAATATCACTGTGCTATAGACTGCAAAATACAGCACAGTCAGGGGCATAGCATAATATCACTGTGGTATGGAATGCAAAATACAATACAGTCAGAGGCATAGTTTAAGATCACTGTGGTATGGACTGCAAAGTACAGTACAGTCGGAGGCATAGTATAATATCACTGTGATATGGACTCCAAAATACAGTACAGTCAGGGGCATAGTATAATGTCACTGTGGTATGGACTGCAAAATACAGCACACTAAAGGGCATAGTATAATATCACTGTGGTATGGACTGCAAAGCACAGTACAGTCAGGGGCATAGTATAATATCACTGTGGTATGGACTGCAAAATACAGTACAGTCAGGGACAAAGTATAATATCACTGTGGTATGGACTGCAAAATACAATACAGTCAGAGACATAGTTTAAGATCACTGTGGTATGGACTGCAAAATACAGTACAGTCGGAGGCATAGTATAATATCACTGTGGTATGGACTGCAAAATACAGTACAGTCAGGGACATAGTATAATATCACTGTGGTATGGACTGCAAAATACAATACAGTCAGTGGCATAGTATAATATCACTGTGGTATGGACTGCAAAATACAGTACAGTCGGGGGCATAGTATAATATCACTGTGGTATGGATTGCAAAATACAGTACAGTCAGGGACATAGTATAATATCACTGTGGTATGGACTGCAAAACACAGTACAGTCAGGGGCATAGTATAATATCACTGTGGTATGGACTGCAAAATACAGTACAGTCAGGGGCATAGTATAATGTCACTGTGGTATGTACTGCAAAATACAGCACACTAAAGGGCATAGTATAATATCAATGTGGTATGGACTGCAAAACACAGTACAGTCAGGGGCATAGTATAATATCACTGTGGTATGGACTGCAAAATACAGTACAGTCAGGGACATAGTATAATATCACTGTGGTATAGACTGCAAAATACAATACAGTCAGGGGCATAGTATAATATCACTGTGGTATGGACTGCAAAATACAGTACAGTCGGGGGCATAGTATAATATCACTGTGGTATGGATTGCAAAATACAGTACAGTCAGGGACATAGTATAATATCACTGTGGTATGGACTGCAAAATACAGTAATCAGGGGCATAGTATAATATCAATGTGGTATGGACTGCAAAATACAATACAGTCAGGGTCATAGTATAATATCACTGTGGTATGGATTGCAAAATACAATACAGTCAGGGACATAGTATAATATCACTGTGGTATGGACTGCAAAGTACAGTACAGTCAGGGGCATAGTATAATATCACTGTAGTATGGACTGCAAAACACAGTACAGTCAGGGACATAGTATAATATCACTGTGGTATGGACTGCAAAATACAGTACAGTCAGGGACATAGTATAATATCACTGTGGTATGGACTGCAAAATACAATACAGTCAGGGGCATAGTATAATATCACTGTGGTATGGATTGCAAAATACAGTAGTGAGGGGCATAGTATAATATCACTGTGGTATGGACTGCAAAATACAATACAGTCAGGGTCATAGTATAATATCACTGTGGTATGGATTGCAAATTACAATACAGTCGGGAACATAGTATAATATCACTGTGGTATGGACTGCAAATTACGGTACAGTCAGGGGCATAGTATAATATCACTGTGATATGAACTGCAAAATACAATACAGTCGGGGACATAGTATAATATCACTGTGGTGTGGACTGCAAAATACAGTACAGTCAGGGGCATAGTATAATATCACTGTGGTATGGATAAAAAAAATACAGTACAGTCAGGGGCATAGTATAATATCACTGTGGTATGGATTGCAATATACAGTACAGTCAGGGACATATTATAATATCACTGTGGTATGGACTGCAAAATACAGTACAGTCAGGGGCATAGTATAATATCACTGTGGTATGGACTGCAAAATACAATACAGTCGGGGGCATAGTATAATATCACTGTGATATAGACTGCAAAATACAGTACAGTCAGGGGCATAGTATAATATCACTGTGGTATGGACTGCAAAATACAGTACAATCGGGGGCATAGTATAATACCACTGTGGTATGAATTGCAAAATACAATACAGTCAAGGGCATAGTATAATATCACTGTGGTATGGACTGCAAGATACAGCACAGTCAGGGGCATAGTATAATATCACTGTGGTATGGACTGCAAAATACAGCAGAGTCAGGGGCATAGTATAATATCACTGTGGTATGGACTGCAAAATACAATACAGTCAGGGGCATAGTATAATATCACTGTGGTATGGACTGCAAAATACAGTACAGTCAGGGACATAGTATAATATCACTGTAGTATAGACTGCAAAATACAGTACAGTCAGGGGCATAGTATAATATCACTGTGGTATGGACTGCAAGATACAGCACAGTCAGGGGCATAGTATAATATCACTGTGGTATGCACTGCAAAATACAATACAGTCAGGGGCATAGTATAATATCACTGTGGTATGGACTGCAAAATACAGTACAGTCAGGGGCATAGTATAATATTACTGTGGTATGGACTGCAAAATACAATACAGTCAGGGGCATAGTATAAGATCATTGTGGTATGGATTGCAAAATACAGCACAGTCAGGGGCATAGTTTAATACGACTGAGGTATGGACTGCAAAATACAGCACAGTCAGGGACATAGTATAATATCACTGTGATATGGAGTGCAAAATAGAGTACAGTCAGGGGCATAGTATAATATCACTGTGGTATGTACTGCAAAATACAGCACAGTCAGGGGCATAGTATAATATCACTGTGCTATGGACTGCAAAATACAGCACAGACAGGGACATAGTATAATATCACTGTGATATTGACTGCAAAATACAGTACAGTCAGGGGCATAGTATAATATCATTGTGGTATGGACTGCAAAATACAATACAGTCAGCGGTATAGTATAATATCACTGTGGTATGGACTGCAAAATACAGCACAGTCACGGGCATAGTATAATATCACTGTGGTATGGACTGCAAAATACAGCACAGTCAAGGGCATAGTATAATATCACTGTGCTATGGACTGCAAAATACAGCACAGTCAGGGGCATAGTATAATATCACTGTGGTATGGAATGCAAAATACAATACAGTCAGAGGCATAGTTTAAGATCACTGTGGTATGGACTGCAAAATACAGTACAGTCGGAGGCATAGTATAATATCACTGTGGTATGGACTGCAAAATACAGTACAGTCAGGGACATAGTATAATATCACTGTGGTATGGACTGCAAAATACAATACAGTCAGTGGCATAGTATAATATCACTGTGGTATGGACTGCAAAATACAGTACAGTCGGGGGCATAGTATAATATCACTGTGGTATGGATTGCAAAATACAGTACAGTCAGGGACATAGTATAATATCACTGTGGTATGGACTGCAAAACACAGTACAGTCAGGGGCATAGTATAATATCACTGTGGTATGGACTGCAAAATACAGTACAGTCAGGGGCATAGTATAATGTCACTGTGGTATGTACTGCAAAATACAGCACACTAAAGGGCATAGTATAATATCAATGTGGTATGGACTGCAAAACACAGTACAGTCAGGGGCATAGTATAATATCACTGTGGTATGGACTGCAAAATACAGTACAGTCAGGGACATAGTATAATATCACTGTGGTATGGACTGCAAAATACAATACAGTCAGGGGCATAGTATAATATCACTGTGGTATGGGCTGCAAAATACAGTACAGTCGGGGGCATAGTATAATATCACTGTGGTATGGATTGCAAAATACAGTACAGTCAGGGACATAGTATAATATCACTGTGGTATGGACTGCAAAATACAGTAATCAGGGGCATAGTATAATATCAATGTGGTATGGACTGCAAAATACAATACAGTCAGGGTCATAGTATAATATCACTGTGGTATGGATTGCAAAATACAATACAGTCAGGGACATAGTATAATATCACTGTGGTATGGACTGCAAAGTACAGTACAGTCAGGGGCATAGTATAATATCACTGTAGTATGGACTGCAAAACACAGTACAGTCAGGGACATAGTATAATATCACTGTGGTATGGACTGCAAAATACAGCACAGTCAGGGGCATAGTATAATATCACTGTGCTATGGACTGCAAAATACAGCACAGACAGGGACATAGTATAATATCACTGTGATATTGACTGCAAAATACAGTACAGTCAGGGGCATAGTATAATATCATTGTGGTATGGACTGCAAAATACAATACAGTCAGCGGTATAGTATAATATCACTGTGGTATGGACTGCAAAATACAGCACAGTCACGGGCATAGTATAATATCACTGTGGTATGGACTGCAAAATACAGCACAGTCAAGGGCATAGTATAATATCACTGTGCTATGGACTGCAAAATACAGCACAGTCAGGGGCATAGTATAATATCACTGTGGTATGGAATGCAAAATAAAATACAGTCAGAGGCATAGTTTAAGATCACTGTGGTATGGACTGCAAAATACAGTACAGTCGGAGGCATAGTATAATATCACTGTGGTATGGACTGCAAAATACAGTACAGTCAGGGACATAGTATAATATCACTGTGGTATGGACTGCAAAATACAATACAGTCAGTGGCATAGTATAATATCACTGTGGTATGGACTGCAAAATACAGTACAGTCGGGGGCATAGTATAATATCACTGTGGTATGGATTGCAAAATACAGTACAGTCAGGGACATAGTATAATATCACTGTGGTATGGACTGCAAAACACAGTACAGTCAGGGGCATAGTATAATATCACTGTGGTATGGACTGCAAAATACAGTACAGTCAGGGGCATAGTATAATGTCACTGTGGTATGTACTGCAAAATACAGCACACTAAAGGGCATAGTATAATATCAATGTGGTGTGGACTGCAAAACACAGTACAGTCAGGGGCATAGTATAATATCACTGTGGTATGGACTGCAAAATACAGTACAGTCAGGGACATAGTATAATATCACTGTGGTATGGACTGCAAAATACAATACAGTCAGGGGCATAGTATAATATCACTGTGGTATGGGCTGCAAAATACAGTACAGTTGGGGGCATAGTATAATATCACTGTGGTATGGACTACAAGATACAGCACAGTCAGGGGAATAGTATAATATCACTGTGGTATGCACTACAAAATACAATACAGTCAGGGGCATAGTATAATATCACTGTGGTATGGACTGCAAAATACAGTACAGTCAGGGGCATAGTATAATATTACTGTGGTATGGACTGAAAAATACAATACAGTCAGGGGCATAGTATAAGATCACTGTGGTATGGATTGCAAATTACAGCACCGTCAGGGGCATAGTTTAATATGACTGAGGTATGGACCGCAAAATACAGAACAGTCAGGGACATAGTAAAATATCACTGTGATATGGAGTGCAAAATACAGTACAGTCAGGGGCATAGTATAATATCATTGTGGTATGGACTGCAAAAATACAATACAGTCAGGGGTATAGTATAATATCACTGTGGTGTGGACTGCAAAATAGAGCACAGTCAACGGCATAGTATAATATCACTGTGGTATGGACTGCAAAATACAGCACAGTCAAGGGCATAGTATAATATCACTGTGCTATAGACTGCAAAATACAGCACAGTCAGGGGCATAGCATAATATCACTGTGGTATGGAATGCAAAATACAGTACAGTCAGGGGCATAGTATAATGTCACTGTGGTATGGACTGCAAAATACAGCACACTAAAGGGCATAGTATAATATCACTGTGGTATGGACTGCAAAACACAGTACAGTCAGGGGCATAGTATAATATCACTGTGGTATGGACTGCAAAATACAGTACAGTCAGGGACAAAGTATAATATCACTGTGGTATGGACTGCAAAATACAATACAGTCAGAGGCATAGTTTAAGATCACTGTGGTATGGACTGCAAAATACAGTACAGTCGGAGGCATAGTATAATATCACTGTGGTATGGACTGCAAAATACAGTACAGTCAGGGACATAGTATAATATCACTGTGGTATGGACTGCAAAATACAATACAGTCAGTGGCATAGTATAATATCACTGTGGTATGGACTGCAAAATACAGTACAGTCGGGGGCATAGTATAATATCACTGTGGTATGGATTGCAAAATACAGTACAGTCAGGGACATAGTATAATATCACTGTGGTATGGACTGCAAAACACAGTACAGTCAGGGGCATAGTATAATATCACTGTGGTATGGACTGCAAAATACAGTACAGTCAGGGGCATAGTATAATGTCACTGTGGTATGTACTGCAAAATACAGCACACTAAAGGGCATAGTATAATATCAATGTGGTATGGACTGCAAAACACAGTACAGTCAGGGGCATAGTATAATATCACTGTGGTATGGACTGCAAAATACAGTACAGTCGGGGGCATAGTATAATATCACTGTGGTATGGATTGCAAAATACAGTACAGTCAGGGACATAGTATAATATCACTGTGGTATGGACTGCAAAATACAGCACAGTCAGGGGCATAGTATAATATCACTGTGCTATGGACTGCAAAATACAGCACAGACAGGGACATAGTATAATATCACTGTGATATTGACTGCAAAATACAGTACAGTCAGGGGCATAGTATAATATCATTGTGGTATGGACTGCAAAATACAATACAGTCAGCGGTATAGTATAATATCACTGTGGTATGGACTGCAAAATACAGCACAGTCACGGGCATAGTATAATATCACTGTGGTATGGACTGCAAAATACAGCACAGTCAAGGGCATAGTATAATATCACTGTGCTATGGACTGCAAAATACAGCACAGTCAGGGGCATAGTATAATATCACTGTGGTATGGAATGCAAAATACAATACAGTCAGAGGCATAGTTTAAGATCACTGTGGTATGGACTGCAAAATACAGTACAGTCGGAGGCATAGTATAATATCACTGTGGTATGGACTGCAAAATACAGTACAGTCAGGGACATAGTATAATATCACTGTGGTATGGACTGCAAAATACAATACAGTCAGTGGCATAGTATAATATCACTGTGGTATGGACTGCAAAATACAGTACAGTCGGGGGCATAGTATAATATCACTGTGGTATGGATTGCAAAATACAGTACAGTCAGGGACATAGTATAATATCACTGTGGTATGGACTGCAAAACACAGTACAGTCAGGGGCATAGTATAATATCACTGTGGTATGGACTGCAAAATACAGTACAGTCAGGGGCATAGTATAATGTCACTGTGGTATGTACTGCAAAATACAGCACACTAAAGGGCATAGTATAATATCAATGTGGTATGGACTGCAAAATACAGTACAGTCGGGGGCATAGTATAATATCACTGTGGTATGGATTGCAAAATACAGTACAGTCAGGGGCATAGTATAATATCACTGTGGTATGGACTGCAAAATACAGTACAGTCGGGGGCATAGTATAATATCACTGTGGTATGGATTGCAAAATACAGTACAGTCAGGGACATAGTATAATATCACTGTGGTATGGACTGCAAAATACAGTAATCAGGGGCATAGTATAATATCAATGTGGTATGGACTGCAAAATACAATACAGTCAGGGTCATAGTATAATATCACTGTGGTATGGATTGCAAAATACAATACAGTCAGGGACATAGTATAATATCACTGTGGAATGGACTGCAAAGTACAGTACAGTCAGGGGCATAGTATAATATCACTGTAGTATGGACTGCAAAACACAGTACAGTCAGGGACATAGTATAATATCACTGTGGTATGGACTGCAAAATACAGTACAGTCAGGGACATAGTATAATATCACTGTGGTATGGACTGCAAAGTACAGTACAGTCAGGGGCATAGTATAATATCACTGTAGTATGGACTGCAAAACACAGTACAGTCAGGGACATAGTATAATATCACTGTGGTATGGACTGCAAAATACAGCACAGTCAGGGGCATAGTATAATATCACTGTGCTATGGACTGCAAAATACAGCACAGACAGGGACATAGTATAATATCACTGTGATATTGACTGCAAAATACAGTACAGTCAGGGGCATAGTATAATATCATTGTGGTATGGACTGCAAAATACAATACAGTCAGCGGTATAGTATAATATCACTGTGGTATGGACTGCAAAATACAGCACAGTCACGGGCATAGTATAATATCACTGTGGTATGGACTGCAAAATACAGCACAGTCAAGGGCATAGTATAATATCACTGTGCTATGGACTGCAAAATACAGCACAGTCAGGGGCATAGTATAATATCACTGTGGTATGGAATGCAAAATACAATACAGTCAGAGGCATAGTTTAAGATCACTGTGGTATGGACTGCAAAATACAGTACAGTCGGAGGCATAGTATAATATCACTGTGGTATGGACTGCAAAATACAGTACAGTCAGGGACATAGTATAATATCACTGTGGTATGGACTGCAAAATACAATACAGTCAGTGGCATAGTATAATATCACTGTGGTATGGACTGCAAAATACAGTACAGTCGGGGGCATAGTATAATATCACTGTGGTATGGATTGCAAAATACAGTACAGTCAGGGACATAGTATAATATCACTGTGGTATGGACTGCAAAACACAGTACAGTCAGGGGCATAGTATAATATCACTGTGGTATGGACTGCAAAATACAGCACACTAAAGGGCATAGTATAATATCAATGTGGTATGGACTGCAAAACACAGTACAGTCAGGGGCATAGTATAATATCACTGTGGTATGGACTGCAAAATACAGTACAGTCAGGGACATAGTATAATATCACTGTGGTATGGACTGCAAAATACAATACAGTCAGGGGCATAGTATAATATCACTGTGGTATGGGCTGCAAAATACAGTACAGTCGGGGGCATAGTATAATATCACTGTGGTATGGATTGCAAAATACAGTACAGTCAGGGACATAGTATAATATCACTGTGGTATGGACTGCAAAATACAGTAATCAGGGGCATAGTATAATATCAATGTGGTATGGACTGCAAAATACAATACAGTCAGGGTCATAGTATAATATCACTGTGGTATGGATTGCAAAATACAATACAGTCAGGGACATAGTATAATATCACTGTGGTATGGATTGCAAAATACAATACAGTCGGGAACATAGTATAATATCACTGTGGTATGGACTGCAAATTACGGTACAGTCAGGGGCATAGTATAATATCACTGTGATATGAACTGCAAAATACAATACAGTCGGGGACATAGTATAATATCACTGTGGTGTGGACTGCAAAATACAGTACAGTCAGGGGCATAGTATAATATCACTGTGGTATGGATAAAAAAAATACAGTACAGTCAGGGGCATAGTATAATATCACTGTGGTATGGATTGCAATATACAGTACAGTCAGGGACATATTATAATATCACTGTGGTATGGACTGCAAAATACAGTACAGTCAGGGGCATAGTATAATATCACTGTGGTATGGACTGCAAAATACAATACAGTCGGGGGCATAGTATAATATCACTGTGATATAGACTGCAAAATACAGTACAGTCAGGGGCATAGTATAATATCACTGTGGTATGGACTGCAAAATACAGTACAATCGGGGGCATAGTATAATACCACTGTGGTATGAATTGCAAAATACAATACAGTCAAGGGCATAGTATAATATCACTGTGGTATGGACTGCAAGATACAGTACAGTCAGGGGCATAGTATAATATCACTGTGGTATGGACTGCAAAATACAGCAGAGTCAGGGGCATAGTATAATATCACTGTGGTATGGACTGCAAAATGCAATACAGTCAGGGGCATAGTATAATATCACTGTGGTATGGACTGCAAAATACAGTACAGTCAGGGACATAGTATAATATCACTGTAGTATAGACTGCCAAATACAGTACAGTCAGGGGCATAGTATAATATCACTGTGGTATGGACTGCAAGATACACCACAGTCAGGGGCATAGTATAATATCACTGTGGTATGCACTGCAAAATACAATACAGTCAGGGGCATAGTATAATATCACTGTGGTATGGACTGCAAAATACAGTACAGTCAGGGGCATAGTATAATATTACTGTGGTATGGACTGCAAAATACAATACAGTCAGGGGCATAGTATAAGATCATTGTGGTATGGATTGCAAAATACAGCACAGTCAGGGGCATAGTTTAATACGACTGAGGTATGGACTGCAAAATACAGCACAGTCAGGGACATAGTATAATATCACTGTGATATGGAGTGCAAAATAGAGTACAGTCAGGGGCATAGTATAATATCACTGTGGTATGGACTGCAAAATACAGCACAGTCAGGGGCATAGTATAATATCACTGTGCTATGGACTGCAAAATACAGCACAGACAGGGACATAGTATAATATCACTGTGATATTGACTGCAAAATACAGTACAGTCAGGGGCATAGTATAATATCATTGTGGTATGGACTGCAAAATACAATACAGTCAGCGGTATAGTATAATATCACTGTGGTATGGACTTCAAAATACAGCACAGTCACGGGCATAGTATAATATCACTGTGGTATGGACTGCAAAATACAGCACAGTCAAGGGCATGGTATAATATCACTGTGCTATGGACTGCAAAATACAGCACAGTCAGGGGCATAGTATAATATCACTGTGGTATGGAATGCAAAATACAATACAGTCAGAGGCATAGTTTAAGATCACTGTGGTATGGACTGCAAAATACAGTACAGTCGGAGGCATAGTATAATATCACTGTGATATGGACTGCAAAATACAGCACAGTCAGGGGCATAGCATAATATCACTGTGGTATGGAATGCAAAATACAATACAGTCAGAGGCATAGTTTAAGATCACTGTGGTATGGACTGCAAAATACAGTACAGTCGGAGGCATAGTATAATATCACTGTGATATGGACTGCAAAATACAGTACAGTCAGGGGCATAGTATAATGTCACTGTGGTATGGACTGCAAAATACAGCACACTAAAGGGCATAGTATAATATCACTGTGGTATGGACTGCAAAACACAGTACAGTCAGGGGCATAGTATAATATCACTGTGGTATGGACTGCAAAATACAGTACAGTCAGGGACATAGTATAATATCACTGTGTTATGGACTGCAAAATACAATAGTCAGGGGCATAGTATAATATTACTGTGGTATGGACTGCAAAATACAGTACAGTCGGGGGCATAGTTTAATATCACTGTGGTATGGATTGCAAAATACAGTACAGTCAGGGACATAGTATAATATCACTGTGGTATGGACTGCAAAATACAGTAGTCAGGGGCATAGTATAATATCACTGTGGTATGGACTGCAAAATACAATACAGTCAGGTGCATAGTATAGTATCACTGTAGTATGGATTGCAAAATACAATACAGTCAGGGACATAGTATAATATCACTGTGGTATGGACTGCAAAGTACAGTACAGTCAGGGGCATAGTATAATATCACTGTAGTATGGACTTCAAAATACGGTCCAGCAGGGACATAGTATAATATCACTGTGGTATGGACTGCAAAATACAATACAGTCGGGAACATAGTATAATATCACTGTGGTGTGGACTGCAAAATACAGTACAGTCAGGGGCATAGTATAATATCACTGTGGTATGGATAGAAAAAATACAGTACAGTCAGGGGCATAGTATAATATCACTGTGGTATGGATAGAAAAAATACAGTACAGTCAGGGTCATAGTATAATATCACTGTGGTATGGATTGCAATATACAGTACAGTCAAGGACATATTATAATATCACTGTCGTATGGACTGCAAGATACAGTACAGTCAGGGGCATAGTATAATATCACTGTGGTATGGACTGCAAAATACAATACAGTCGGGGGCATAGTATAGTATCACTGTGGTATAGACTGCAAAAGACAGTACAGTCAGGGGCATAGTATAATATCACTGTGGTATGGACTGCAAAATACAGTACAGTCGGGGGCATAGTATAATACCACTGTGGTATGGATTGCAAAATACAATACAGTCAAGGGCATAGTATAATATCACTGTGGTATGGACTGCAAGATACAGCACAGTCAGGGGCATAGTATAATATCACTGTGGTATAGACTGCAAAATACAATACAGTCAGGGGCATAGTATAATATCACTGTGGTATGGACTGCAAAATACAATACAGTCAGGGGCATAGTATAATATCACTGTGGTATGGACTGCAAAATACAGCACACTAAAGGGCATAGTATAATATCACTGTGGTATGGACTGCAAAATACAGCACACTAAAGGGCATAGTATAATATCACTGTGGTATGGACTGCAAAATACAGTACAGTCAGGGGCATAGTATAATATCACTGTGGTATGGACTGCAAAATAAGCATAATCAGGGGCATAGTATAATATCACTGTGGTATGGACTGCAACATACAGTACAGTCAGGGGCATAGTATAATATCACTGTGGTATGGACTGCAAAATACAGTACAGTCAGGGGCATAGTATAATATCACTGTGGTATGGACTGCAAAATAAGCACAATCAGGGGCATAGTATAATATCACTGTGGTATGGACTGCAACATACAGTACAGTCAGGGGCATAGTATAATATCACTGTGGTATGGAATGCAAAATACAATACAGTCAGAGGCATAGTTTAAGATCACTGTGGTATGGACTGCAAAATACATACAGTCGGAGGCATAGTATAATATCACTGTGATATGGACTGCAAAATACAGCACAGTCAGGGGCATAGCATAATATCACTGTGGTATGGAATGCAAAATACAATACAGTCAGAGGTGTAGTTTAAGATCACTGTGGTATGGACTGCAAAATACAGTACAGTCGGAGGCATAGCATAATATCACTGTGATATGGACTGCAAAATACAGTACAGTCAGGGGCATAGTATAATGTCACTGTGGTATGGACTGCAAAATACAGCACACTAAAGGGCATAGTATAATATCACTGTGGTATGGACTGCAAAACACAGTACAGTCAGGGGCATAGTATAATATCACTGTGGTATGGACTGCAAAATACAGTACAGTCAGGGTCATAGTATAAAATCACTGTGGTATGGATTGCAAAATACAAAACAGTCAGGGGCATAGTATAATATCACTGTGGTATGGACTGCAAAATACAGTACAGTCAGGGGCATAGTATAATATCACTGTGGTATGGATTGCAAAATACAGTACAGTCAGGGACAAAGTATAATATCACTATGGTATGGACTGCAAAATACAGTAGTCAGGGGCATAGTATAATATCACTGTGGTATGGACTGCAAAATACAATACAGTCAGGTGCATAGTATAATATCACTGTGGTATGGATTGCAAAATACAATACAGTCAGGGACATAGTATAATATCACTGTGGTATGGACTGCAAAGTACAGTACAGTAAGGGGCATAGTATAATATCACTGTAGTATGGACTTCAAAATACGGTCCAGCAGGGACATAGTATAATATCACTGTGGTATGGACTGCAAAATACAATACAGTCGGGAACATAGTATAATATCACTGTGGTATGGAATGCAAATTACGGTACAGTCAGGGGCATAGTATAATATCACTGTGATATGAACTGCAAAATACAATACAGTCGGGGACATGGTATAATATCACTGTGGTGTGGACTGCAAAATACAGTACAGTCAGGGGCATAGTATAATATCACTGTGGTATGGATAGAAAAAATACAGTACAGTCAGGGGCATAGTATAATATCACTGTGGTATGGATTGCAATATACAGTACAGTCAGGGACATATTATAATATCACTGTGGTATGGACTGCAAGATATAGTACAGTCAGGGGCATAGTATAATATCACTGTGGTATGGACTGCAAAATACAATACAGTCGGGGGCATAGTATAGTATCACTGTGGTATAGACTGCAAAATACAGTACAGTCAGGGGCATAGTATAATATCACTGTGGTATGGACTGCAAAATACAGTACAATCGGGGACATAGTATAATACCACTGTGGTATGGATTGCAAAATACAATACAGTCAAGGGCATAGTATAATATCACTGTGGTATTGACTGCAAGATACAGCACAGTCAGGGGCATAGTATAATATCACTGTGGTATGGACTGCAAAATACAGCAGAGTCAGGGGCATAGTATAATATCACTGTGGTATGGACTGCAAAATGCAATACAGTCAGGGGCATAGTATAATATCACTGTGCTATGGACTGCAAAATACAGTACAGTCAGGGACATAGTATAATATCACTGTGGTATAGACTGCAAAATACAGTACAGTCAGGGGCATAGTATAATATCACTGTGGTATGGACTGCAAAATACAATACAGTCAGGGGCATAGTATAATATCACTGTGGTATGGACTGCAAGATACAGCAGTCAGGGGCATAGTATAATATCACTGTGGTATGCACTGCAAAATACAATACAGTCAGGGGCATAGTATAATATCACTGTGGTATGCACTGCAAAATACAGTACAGTCAGGGGCATAGTATATAATTACTGTGGTATGGACTGCAAAATACAATACAGTCAGGGGCATAGTATAAGACCACTGTGGTATGGATTGCACAATACAGCACAGTCAGGGGCATAGTTTAATACGACTGAGGTATGGACTGCAAAATACATCACAGCCAGGGACATAGTATAATATCACTGTGATATGGAGTGCAAAATACAGTACAGTCAGGGGCATAGTATAATATCACTGTGGTATGGACTGCAAAATACAGCACAGTCAGGGGCATAGTATAATATCACTGTGCTATGGACTGCAAAATACAGCACAGACAGGGACATAGTATAATATCACTGTGATATTGACTGCAAAATACAGTACAGTCAGGGGCATAGTATAATATCATTGTGGTATGGACTGCAAAATACAATACAGTTAGGGGTATAGTATAATATCACTGTGGTATGGACTGCAAAATACAGCACAGTCAAGGGCATAGTATAATATCACTGTGGTATGGACTGCAAAATACAGCACAGTCAAGGGCATAGTATGATATCACTGTGGTATGGACTGCAAAATACAGCACAGTCAGGGGCATAGTTTAAGATCACTGTGGTATGGACTGCAAAATACAGTACAGTCGGAGGCATAGTATAATATCACTGTGATATGGACTGCAAAATACAGTTCAGTCAGGAGCATAGTATAATGTCACTGTGGTATGGACTGCAAAATACAGTAGTCAGGGGCATACTATAAGATCACTGTGAGGTAATATCACTCATTCTGGTGATATGGAAATATCTTTTGTTCTGTTTAATATAAAAGTTCATTTTGTATTTAGAGTGTTACTTGCTAACAAGGAAATAGATTAAACAGAGTAAACGATATATCAGACTGAGAAGAGTGATATGTCTATTACAGTGATATATCTATTACAGTGATATGTCTATTACAGTGATATGTCTATTACAGTGATATGTCTATTACAGTGATATGTCTAGTACAGTGATATTTCTATTACAGTGATATTTCTATTACAGTGATATGTCTATCACAGTGATATGTCTATTACCGTGATATGTCTATCACAGTGATATGTCTATCACAGTGATATGTCTATCACAGTGATATGTCTATTACAGTGATATGTCTATCACAGTGATATGTCTATCACAGTGATATGTCTATCACAGTGATATGTCTATCACAGTGATATGTTTATTATAGTCATATGTCTATTACAGTGATATGTCTATTACAGTGATATGTCTATTACAGTGATATGTCTATTGCAGTGATATGTCTATTATAGTGATATGTCTATTACAGTTATATGTCTACTACAGTGATATGTCTATTACAGTGAAATGTATATTATAGTGATATGTCTATTACAGTGATGTGTCTATCACAGTGATATGTCTATCACAGTGATATGTTTACTAAAGTGATATGTCTATTACAGTTATATGTCTATCACAGTGAAATGTCTATTACAGTGATATATCTATAACAGTGATATGTCTATTGCAGTGATATGTCTATTACAGTGATATGTCTATTACAGTGATATGTCTATTACAGTGATATGTCTATTACAGTGAAATGTCTATTACAGTGATATGTCTATTACAGTGAAATGTCTATTACAGTGATATGTCTATTACATTGATATGTCTATTACAGTGATATGTCTATTACAGTGATATGTCTATCACAGTGATATGTCTATCACAGTGATATGTCTATCATAGTGATATGTCTATCACAGTGATAAGTTTATTACAGTGATATGTCTATTACAGTGATATGTCTATCACAGTGAAATGTCTATTACAGTGATATATCTATTAAGTGATATGTCTATTACAGTGATATGTCTATTACAGTGATATGTCTATTACAGTGATATGTCTATTACAGTGATATGTCTATTACGGTGATATGTCTATTACAGTGATATGTCTATCACAGTGATATGTCTATTACAGTGATATGTCTATCGCAGTGATATGTCTATTACAGTGAAACGTCTATTACAGTGATAGGTGTATTACAGTGAAATGTCTATTACAGTGATATGTCTATTACATTGATATGTCTATTACAATGATATGTCTATTACAGTGATATGTCTATCACAGTGAAATGTCTATTACAGTGAAATGTCTATTACAGTGATATGTCTATTACAGTGATATGTCTATTACAGTGATATGTCTATTACAGTGATGTGTCTAGTACTGTGATATTTCTATTACAGTGATATGTCTATTACAGTGATATGTCTATCACAGTGATATGTCTATTACAGTGATATGTCTATCACAGTGATATGTCTATTACAGTGATATGTCTATCACAGTGATATGTCTATTACAGTGATATATATATTACAGTGATATGTCTATTGCAGTGATATGTCTATTACAGTGATATGTCTATTACAGAGATATGTCTATCACAGTGATATGTCTATTACAGTGAAATGTCTATCACAGTAATATGTCTATTACAGTTATATGTCTATCACAGTCATATGTCTATTACAGTGATATATCTATTACAGTGATATGTCTATTGCAGTGATATGTCTATTACAGTGAAATGTCTATTACAGTGATATGTCTATCACAGTCATATGTCTATCACAGTCATATGTCTATTACATTGATATGTCTATTACAATGATATGTCTATTACAGTGATATGTCTATCACAGTGATATGTCTATCACAGTGATATGTCTATCACAGTGATATGTCTATCACAGTGATATGTCTATCACAGTGATATGTCTATCACAGTGATATGTCTATCACAGTGATATGTCTATCACAGTGATATGTCTATTACAGTGATATGTCTATCACAGTGAAATGTCTATTACAGTGATATGTCTATCACAGTGATATGTCTATTTCAGTGATATGTCTATTACAGTGATATGTCTATTACAATGATATGTCTATAACAGTGATAAGTCTATTACAGTGATATGTCTATTACAGTGATATGTCTATTACAGTGATATATGTCTATCACAGTGATATGTCTATTACAGTGAAATGTCTATCACAGTGATACGTCTATCACAGTTATACGTCTATCACAGTGATACGTCTATCACAGTGATACGTCTATCACAGTGATATATCTATCACAGTGATATGTCTATCACAGTGGTATGTCTTTCACAGTGATATGCCTATCACAGTGATATGCCTATCACAGTGATATGCCTATCACAGTGATATGCCTATCACAGTGATATGTCTATCACAGTGGTATGTCTATCACAGTGATATGCCTATCACAGTGATATGTCTATCACAGTGATATGTCTATCACAGTGATATGTCTATCACAGTGATATGTCTATCACAATGATATGTCTATCACAGTGATATGTCTATCACAGTGATATGTCTATCACAGTGATATGTCTATCACAGTGATATGCCTATCACAGTGATATGTCTATCACAGTGATATGTCTATCACAGTAGTATGTCTATCACATTGATATGCCTATCACAGTGATATGTCTATCACAGTGATATGTCTATCACAGTGATATGTCTATCACAGTGATATGTCTATCACAGTGATATGTCTATCACAGTGATATGTCTATCACAGTGATATGTCTATCACAGTGATATGTCTATCACAGTGATATGTCTATCACAGTGAAATGTCTATTACAGTGATATGTCTATTACAGTGATATGTCTATTACAGTGATATGTCTATTACAGTGATGTGTCTAGTACTGTGATATTTCTATTACAGTGATATGTCTATTACAGTGATATGTCTATCACAGTGATATGTCTATTACAGTGATATGTCTATCACAGTGATATGTCTATCACAGTGATATGTCTATCACAGTGATATGTCTATCACAGTGATATGTCTATCACAGTGATATGTCTATTACAGTGATATGTCTATCACAGTGAAATGTCTATTACAGTGATATGTCTATCACAGTGATATGTCTATTTCAGTGATATGTCTATTACAGTGATATGTCTATTACAATGATATGTCTATAACAGTGATAAGTCTATTACAGTGATATGTCTATTACAGTGATATGTCTATTACAGTGATATATGTCTATCACAGTGATATGTCTATTACAGTGAAATGTCTATCACAGTGATACGTCTATCACAGTTATACGTCTATCACAGTGATACGTCTATCACAGTGATACGTCTATCACAGTGATATATCTATCACAGTGATATGTCTATCACAGTGGTATGTCTTTCACAGTGATATGCCTATCACAGTGATATGCCTATCACAGTGATATGCCTATCACAGTGATATGCCTATCACAGTGATATGTCTATCACAGTGGTATGTCTATCACAGTGATATGCCTATCACAGTGATATGTCTATCACAGTGATATGTCTATCACAGTGATATGTCTATCACAGTGATATGTCTATCACAATGATATGTCTATCACAGTGATATGTCTATCACAGTGATATGTCTATCACAGTGATATGTCTATCACAGTGATATGCCTATCACAGTGATATGTCTATCACAGTGATATGTCTATCACAGTAGTATGTCTATCACATTGATATGCCTATCACAGTGATATGTCTATCACAGTGATATGTCTATCACAGTGATATGTCTATCACAGTGATATGTCTATCACAGTGATATGTCTATCACAGTGATATGTCTATCACAGTGATATGTCTATCACAGTGATATGTCTATCACAGTGATATGTCTATCATAGTGATATGTCTATCACAGTCATATGTCTATCACAGTTATATGGCTATCACAGTCATATGTCTATCACAGCGATATGTCTATCACAGTGATATGTCTATCACAGCGATATGTCTATCACAATGATATGTCTATCACAGTGATACGTCTATCACAGTGATACGTCTAGCACAGTGATACGTCTAGCACAGTGATACGTCTATCACAGTGATACGTCTATCACAGTGATACGTCTATCACAGTGATATGTCTATCACAGTGATATGTCTATCACAGTGATATGTCTATTACAGTGATATGTCTATTACAGTGATACGTCTATTACAGTGATATGTCTAGTACAGTGATATTTCTATTACAGTGATATGTCTATTACAGTGATATGTCTATCACAGTGATATGTCTATTACCGTGATATGTCTATCACAGTGATATGTCTATCACAGTGATATGTCTATCACAGTGATATGTCTATTACAGTGATATGTCTATCACAGTGATATGTCTATCACAGTGATATGTCTATCACAGTGATATGTCTATCACAGTGATATGTTTATTATAGTCATATGTCTATTACAGTGATATGTCTATTACAGTGATATGTCTATTACAGTGATATGTCTATTGCAGTGATATGTCTATTATAGTGATATGTCTATTACAGTTATATGTCTACTACAGTGATATGTCTATTACAGTGAAATGTATATTATAGTGATATGTCTATTACAGTGATGTGTCTATCACAGTGATATGTCTATCACAGTGATATGTTTACTAAAGTGATATGTCTATTACAGTTATATGTCTATCACAGTGAAATGTCTATTACAGTGATATATCTATAACAGTGATATGTCTATTGCAGTGATATGTCTATTAGAGTGATATGTCTATTACAGTGATATGTCTATTACAGTGATATGTCTATTACAGTGAAATGTCTATTACAGTGATATGTCTATTACAGTGAAATGTCTATTACAGTGATATGTCTATTACATTGATATGTCTATTACAGTGATATGTCTATTACAGTGATATGTCTATCACAGTGATATGTCTATCACAGTGATATGTCTATCATAGTGATATGTCTATCACAGTGATAAGTTTATTACAGTGATATGTCTATTACAGTGATATGTCTATCACAGTGAAATGTCTATTACAGTGATATATCTATTAAGTGATATGTCTATTACAGTGATATGTCTATTACAGTGATATGTCTATTACAGTGATATGTCTATTACAGTGATATGTCTATTACGGTGATATGTCTATTACAGTGATATGTCTATCACAGTGATATGTCTATTACAGTGATATGTCTATCGCAGTGATATGTCTATTACAGTGAAACGTCTATTACAGTGATAGGTCTATTACAGTGAAATGTCTATTACAGTGATATGTCTATTACATTGATATGTCTATTACAATGATATGTCTATTACAGTGATATGTCTATCACAGTGAAATGTCTATTACAGTGAAATGTCTATTACAGTGATATGTCTATTACAGTGATATGTCTATTACAGTGATATGTCTATTACAGTGATGTGTCTAGTACTGTGATATTTCTATTACAGTGATATGTCTATTACAGTGATATGTCTATCACAGTGATATGTCTATTACAGTGATATGTCTATCACAGTGATATGTCTATTACAGTGATATGTCTATCACAGTGATATGTCTATTACAGTGATATATATATTACAGTGATATGTCTATTGCAGTGATATGTCTATTACAGTGATATGTCTATTACAGAGATATGTCTATCACAGTGATATGTCTATTACAGTGAAATGTCTATCACAGTAATATGTCTATTACAGTTATATGTCTATCACAGTCATATGTCTATTACAGTGATATATCTATTACAGTGATATTTTTATTGCAGTGATATGTCTATTACAGTGAAATGTCTATTACAGTGATATGTCTATCACAGTCATATGTCTATCACAGTCATATGTCTATTACATTGATATGTCTATTACAATGATATGTCTATTACAGTGATATGTCTATCACAGTGATATGTCTATCACAGTGATATGTCTATCACAGTGATATGTCTATCACAGTGATATGTCTATCACAGTGATATGTCTATTACAGTGATATGTCTATCACAGTGAAATGTCTATTACAGTGATATGTCTATCACAGTGATATGTCTATTTCAGTGATATGTCTATTACAATGATATGTCTATTACAGTGATATGTCTATTACAGTGATATGTCTATTACAATGATATGTCTATAACAGTGATAAGTCTATTACAGTGATATGTCTATTACAGTGATATGTCTATTACAGTGATATATGTCTATCACAGTGATATGTCTATTACAGTGAAATGTCTATCACAGTGATACGTCTATCACAGTTATACGTCTATCACAGTGATACGTCTATCACAGTGATACGTCTATCACAGTGATATGTCTATCACAGTGATATGTCTATCACAGTGGTATGTCTATCACAGTGATATGCCTATCACAGTGATATGCCTATCACAGTGATATGCCTATCACAGTGATATGTCTATCACAGTGGTATGTCTATCACAGTGATATGCCTATCACAGTGATATGTCTATCACAGTGATATGTCTATCACAGTGATATGTCTATCACAGTGATATGTCTATCACAATGATATGTCTATCACAGTGATATGTCTATCACAGTGATATGTCTATCACAGTGATATGCCTATCACAGTGATATGTCTATCACAGTAGTATGTCTATCACATTGATATGCCTATCACAGTGATATGTCTATCACAGTGATATGTCTATCACAGTGATATGTCTATCACAGTGATATGTCTATCACAGTGATATGTCTATCACAGTGATATGTCTATCACAGTGATATGTCTATCACAGTGATATGTCTATCACAGTGATATGTCTATCACAGTGATATGTCTATCACAGTGATATGTCTATCACAGTGATATGTCTATCACAGTGATATGTCTATCACAGTGATATGTCTATCATAGTGATATGTCTATCACAGTCATATGTCTATCACAGTGATATGTCTATCACAGTCATATGTCTATCACAGCGATATGTCTATCACAGTGATATGTCTATCACAGCGATATGTCTATCACAATGATATGTCTATCACAGTGATACGTCTATCACAGTGATACGTCTATCACAGTGATACGTCTAGCACAGTGATACGTCTATCACAGTGATATGTCTATCACAGTGATATGTCTATCACAGTGATATGTCTATCACAGTGATATGTCAATCACAGTGATATGTCTATCACAGTGGTATGTCTATCACAGTGATATGCCTATCACAGTGATATGCCTATCACAGTGATATGTCTATCACAGTGGTATGTCTATCACAGTGATATGCCTATCACAGTGATATGCCTATCACAGTGATATGTCTATCACAGTGATATGTCTATCACAGTGATATGTCTATCACAGTGATATGTCTATCACAGTGATATGTCTATCACAGTGATATGTCTATCACAGTGATATCCCTATCACAGTGATATGTCTATCACAGTGGTATGTCTATCAGATTGATATGCCTATCAGAGTGATATGTCTATCACAGTGATATGTCTATCACAGTGATATGTCTATCACAGTGATATGTCTATCACAGTGATATGTCTATCACGGTGATATGTCTATCACGGTGATATGTCTATCACGGTGATATGTCTATCACAGTGATATGTCTATCACAGTGATATGTCATTCACAGTGATATGTCTATCACAGTGATATGTCTATCACAGTGATATGTCTATCACAGTGATATGTCTATCACCGTGATATGTCTATCACAGTGATATGTCTATCACAGTGATATGTCTATCACAGTGATATGTCTATCACAGTGATATGTCTATCACAGTGATATGTCTATCACAGTGATATGTCTATTACAGTGATATGTCTATTACAATGGTATGTCTATTACAGTGATATGTCTATTACAGTGATATGTCTATTACAATGATATGTCTATTACAGTGATAAGTCTATTACAGTGATATGTCTATTACAATGATATGTCTATTACAATGATATGTCTATTACAGTGATATGTCTATCACAGTGATATGTCTATTACAGTGATATGTCTATTACAGTGACATGTCTATTACAGTGATATGTCTATTAAAATAATATATCTATCACAATTATATGTCTATTACAGTGATATGGCTATTACAGTGATATGTCTATTATAGTGAAATGTCTATTACAGTGATATGTCTATTACAGTGATATGTCCATTACAGTGATATGTCTATCACAGTGATATGTCTATCACAATGATATGTCTATCACAGTGATATGTCTATCACAGTGATAGGTCTATTACAATTATATGTCTATCACAGTGATATGTCTATTACAGTGATATGTCTATTATAGTGATATGTCTATTAGAGTGATATGTCTATAACAGTGATATGTCTATTACAGTCATATGTCTATTACAGTGATATGTCTATTACAGTCATATGTCTATTACAGTCATATGTCTATTACAGTGATATGTCTATTACAGTGATATGTCTATTACAGTAAAATGTCTATTACAGTGATATGTCTATTAGAGTGATATGTCTATCACATTGATATGTCTATCACAATGATATGTCTATTACAGTGATATGTATATTACAGTGATTTATCTATCACAGTGATATGTCTATTACAGTGATATGTCTATTACAGTGATATGTCTATTACAGTGATATGTCTATTACAATGATATGTCTATTACAGTGATATGTCTATCACAGTGATAGGTCTATCACAGTGATAGGTCTATTACAGTGACATGTCTATCAAAGTGGAATGTCTATTACAGTGATATGGCTATTACAGTGATATGTCTATTACAGTGATATGTCTATCACAGTGATTTGTCTATCACAGTGATATGTCTATTACAGTGATATGTCTATTAAAGTGATATGTCTATTACAGTGATATGTCTATTACAATGATATGTCTATTACAGTGATATGTCTATCACAGTGATAGGTCTATCACAGTGATAGGTCTATCACAGTGATAGGTCTATCACAGTGATAGATCTATCACAGTGATATGTCTATTACAGTGATATGTCTATCACAGTGATATATCTATTACAGTGATATGTCTATTACAGTGATATGTCTATCACAGTGAAATGTCTATTACAGTGAAATGTCTATTACAGTGATATGTCTATCACAGTCATGTGTCTATTACAATGATGTGTCTATTACAGTGATATGTCTATGACAGTGATATGTCTATTACAGTGAATTGCCTATTACAGTGATATGTCTATTACAGTGATATGTCTATTACAGTGGTATGTCTATTACAGTGATATGTCTATTACAGTGATATGTCTATTACAGTGATATGTCTATTACAGTGATATGTCTATTACAGTGATATGTCTATTACAGTGATATATCTATCACAGTCATATGTCTATTACAATGATGTGTCTATTACAGTTATATGTCTATTACAGTGATATGTCTATCACAGTGATATGTCTATTACAGTGAAATGTCTATTACAGTGATATGTCTATTACAGTGAAATGTATATTACAGTGAAATGTCTATTACAGTGATAAGTCTATTACAATGATATGTCTATTACAATGATATGTCTGTTACAGTGAAATGTCTATTACAGTGATATGTCTTTCACAGTGATATGTCTATTACAGTGATAAGTCTTTTACAGTGATAAGTCTGTTACAGTGATATATCTATTACAGTGATATGTCTATCACAGTGAAATGTCTATTACAGTGAAATGTCTATTACAGTGATATGTCTATTACAATGATATGTCTATCACAATGATATGTCTATTACAGTGATATGTCTGTTACAGTAAAATGTCTATTACAGTGATATTTCTATTACAGTGATATTTCTATTACAGTGAAATGTCTATTGCAGTGATATGTCTATTACAGTGATATGTCTATCACAGTCATATGTCTATTTCAGTGATATGTCTATTACAGTGATATGTCTATTGCAGTGATATGTCTATCTCAGTGATATGCCTATTACAGTGATATGTCTATTACAGTGATATGTCTATTACAGTGATATGTCTATTACAATGATATGTCTATTACAGTGATATGTCTATTACAGTGATATGTCTATTACAGTGATATGTCTATCACAGTGATATGTCTAACACAGTGATATGTCTATCACAGTGATATGTCTATCACAGTGATATGTCTATTACAGTGATATGTCTATCACAGTGATATGTCTATCACAGTAATATGTCTATCACAGTGATATGTCTATCACAGTGATATGCCTATCACAGTGATATGTCTATTACAGTGATATGTCTAGCACAGTGATATATCTATCACAGTGATATGTCTATCACAGTGATATATCTATCACAATGATATATCTATCACAGTGATATGTCTACCACAGTGATATGTCTATTACAGTGATATGTCTATCACAGTGATATGTCTATTACAGTGATATGTCTATCACAGTGATATGTCTATCACAGTGATATGTCTATCACAGTGATATGTCTATTACAGTGATTTGTCTATCACAGTGATATGTCTATCACAGTGATATGTCTATCACAGTGATATGTCTATTACAGTGATATGTCTATTACAGTGATATGTCTATTACAATGAGAGGTCTATTACAGTGATATGTCTATTACAGTGATATGTCTATTACAATGATATGTCTATTACAGTGATAAGTCTATTACAGTGATATGTCTATTACAATGATATGTCTATTACAGTGATATGTCTATTACAGTGATATGTCTATCACAGTGATATGTCTATCACAGTGATATGTCTATCACAGTGATATGTCTATCACAGTGATATGTCTATTACAGTGATATGTCTATCAGAGTGATATGTCTATTACAGTGATATGTCTATTACAGTGATATGTCTATTAAAGTGATATATCTATCACAATGATAAGTCTATTACAGTGATATGGCTATTACAGTGATATGTCTTTTACAGTGAAATGTCTATTACAATATTTGAATTACAGTGATATGTCTATTCCAGTGATATGTCCATTACAGTGATATGTCTATCACAGTGATATGTCTATTACAGTGATATGTCTATCACAGTGATATGTCTATCACAGTGATATGTCTATTACAGTGATATTTCTATCACAGTGATATGTCTATGACAGTGATATGTCTATTACAGTGATATGTCTATTACAGTGATATGTCTATTACAGTGATATGTCTATTACAGTGATATGTCTATTACAGTAAAATGTCTATTACAGTGATATGTCTATTAGAGTGATATGTCTATTACAGTGATATGTCTATCACAGTGATATGTTTATCACAGTGATTTTTCTATCACAGTGATATGTCTATTACAGTGATATGTCTATCACAGTGGAATGTCTATTACAGTGATATGTCTATTACAGTGATATGTCTATCACAGTGATTTGTCTATCACAGTGATATGTCTATTACAGTGATATGTCTATTACAGTGATATGGTCTATCACAGTGGAATGTCTATTACAGTGATATGTCTATTACAGTGATATGTCTATCACAGTGATTTGTCTATCACAGTGATATGTCTATTACAGTGATATGTCTATTACAGTGATATGTCTATTAGTGTGATATGTCTATTACATTGATATGTCTATTACAGTGATATGTCTATTACAATGATATGTCTATTACAGTGATATGTCTATTACAGTGATATGTCTATTACAGTGATATGTCTATTACAGTGATATGTATATTACAGTGATATGTCTATTACAGTGATATGTCTATCACAGTGATATGTCTATTACAGTGATATGTCTATCACAGTGATATGTCTATTACAGTGATATTTATATTACAGTAATATGACTATTACAGTGATATGTCTATTACAGTGATATGTCTATTACAGTGATATGTCTATCACAGTGATATGACTATTAGAGTGATATGTCTATCACAGTGGTATGTCTATCACAGTGATATGTCTATCACAGTGATATGTCTATCACAGTGATATGTCTATCACAGTGATATGTCTATCACAGTGATATGTCTATCACAGTGATATGTCTATCACAGTGATATGTCTATCACAGTGATATGTCTATCACAGTGATATGTCTATTACAGTGATATGTCTATCACAGTGATATGTCTATCACAGTGATATGTCTATCACAGTGATATGTCTATTACAGTGATATGTCTATTACAGTGATATGTCTATTACAGTGATATGTCTATTACAGTGATAAGTCTGTTACAGTGATATATCTATTACAGTGATATGTCTATCACAGTGAAATGTCTATTACAGTGAAATGTCTATTACAGTGATATGTCTATTACAATGATATGTCTATCACAATGATATGTCTATTACAGTGATATGTCTGTTACAGTAAAATGTCTATTACAGTGATATTTCTATTACAGTGATATTTCTATTACAGTGAAATGTCTATTGCAGTGATATGTCTATTACAGTGATATGTCTATCACAGTCATATGTCTATTTCAGTGATATGTCTATTACAGTGATATGTCTATTGCAGTGATATGTCTATCTCAGTGATATGCCTATTACAGTGATATGTCTATCACAGTGATATGTCTATTACAGTGATATGTCTATTACAATGATATGTCTATTACAGTGATATGTCTATTACAGTGATATGTCTATTACAGTGATATGTCTATCACAGTGATATGTCTAACACAGTGATATGTCTATCACAGTGATATGTCTATCACAGTGATATGTCTATTACAGTGATATGTCTATCACAGTAATATGTCTATCACAGTGATATGTCTATCACAGTGATATGCCTATCACAGTGATATGTCTATTACAGTGATATGTCTAGCACAGTGATATATCTATCACAGTGATATGTCTATCACAGTGATATATCTATCACAGTGATATATCTATCACAGTGATATGTCTACCACAGTGATATGTCTATCACAGTGATATGTCTATTACAGTGATATGTCTATCACAGTGATATGTCTATTACAGTGATATGTCTATCACAGTGATATGTCTATCACAGTGATATGTCTATCACAGTGATATGTCTATTACAGTGATATGTCTATCACAGTGATATGTCTATCACAGTGATATGTCTATCACAGTGATATGTCTATTACAGTGATATGTCTATTAGAGTGATATGTCTATTACAATGAGAGGTCTATTACAGTGATATGTCTATTACAGTGATATGTCTATTACAATGATATGTCTATTACAGTGATAAGTCTATTACAGTGATATGTCTATTACAATGATATGTCTATTACAGTGATATGTCTATTACAGTGATATGTCTATCACAGTGATATGTCTATCACAGTGATATGTCTATCACAGTGATATGTCTATCACAGTGATATGTCTATCACAGTGATATGTCTATCACAGTGATATGTCTATCACAGTGATATGTCTATCACAGTGATATGTCTATTACAGTGATATGTCTATCAGAGTGATATGTCTATTACAGTGATATGTCTATTACAGTGATATGTCTATTAAAGTGATATATCTATCACAATTATAAGTCTATTACAGTGATATGGCTATTACAGTGATATGTCTTTTACAGTGAAATGTCTATTACAATATTTGTATTACAGTGATATGTCTATTCCAGTGATATGTCCATTACAGTGATATGTCTATCACAGTGATATGTCTATTACAGTGATATGTCTATCACAGTGATATGTCTATTACAGTGATATTTCTATCACAGTGATATGTCTATCACAGTGATATGTCTATTACAGTGATATGTCTATTACAGTGATATGTTTATCACAGTGATTTTTCTATCACAGTGATATGTCTATTACAGTGATATGTCTATCACAGTGGAATGTCTATTACAGTGATATGTCTATTACAGTGATATGTCTATCACAGTGATTTGTCTATCACAGTGATATGTCTATTACAGTGATATGTCTATTACAGTTATATGGTCTATCACAGTGGAATGTCTATTACAGTGATATGTCTATTACAGTGATATGTCTATCACAGTGATTTTTCTATCACAGTGATATGTCTATTACAGTGATATGTCTATTACAGTGATATGTCTATCAGTGTGATATGTCTATTACATTGATATGTCTATTACAGTGATATGTCTATTACAATGATATGTCTATTACAGTGATATGTCTATCACAGTGATATGTCTATTACAGTGATATGTCTATTACAGTGATATGTATATTACAGTGATATGTCTATTACAGTGATATGTCTATCACAGTGATATGTCTATTACAGTGATATGTCTATCACAGTGATATGTCTATTACAGTGATATTCATATTACAGTAATATGACTATTACAGTGATATGTCTATTACAGTGATATGTCTATTACAGTGATATGTCTATCACAGTGATATGACTATTAGAGTGATATGTCTATCACAGTGGTATGTCTATCACAGTGATATGTCTATCACAGTGATATGTCTATCACAGTGATATGTCTATCACAGTGATATGTCTATCACAGTGATATGTCTATCACAGTGATATGTCTATCACAGTGATATGTCTATCACAGTGATATGTCTATCACAGTGATATGTCTATCACAGTGATATGTCTATTACAGTGATATGTCTATTACAGTGATATGTCTATTACAGTGATATGTCTATTACAGTGATATGTCTATTACAGTGATATGTCTATTACAATGATATGTCTATTACAGTGATAAGTCTATTACAGTGATATGTCTATTACAATGATATGTCTATTACAGTGCTATGTCTATTACAGTGATATGTCTATCACAGTGATATGTCTTCCACAGTGATATGTCTATCACAGCGATATGTCTATCACAGTGATATGTATATTACAGTGATATGTTTATCACAGTGATTTTTCTATCACAGTGATATGTCTATTACAGTGATATGTCTATCACAGTGGAATGTCTATTACAGTGATATGTCTATTACAGTGATATGTCTATTACAGTGATATGTCTATCACAGTGATTTGTCTATCACAGTGATATGTATATTACAGTGATATGTCTATTACAATGATATGTCTATTAGTGTGATATGTCTATTACATTGATATGTCTATTACAGTGATATGTCTATTACAATGATATGTCTATTACAGTGATATGTCTATTACAGTGATATGTCTATTACAGTGATATGTATATTACAGTGATATGTCTATTACAGTGATATGTCTATCACAGTGATATGTCTATCACAGTGATATGTCTATTACAGTGATATGTCTATCACAGTGATATGTCTATTACAGTGATATGTCTATTACAGTGATATGTCTATTACAGTGATATGTCTATTACAGTGATATGTCTATTACAGTGATATGTCTATCACAGTGATATGACTATTAGAGTGATATGTCTATCACAGTGATATGTCTATCACAGTGATATGTCTATCACAGTGATATGTCTATCACAGTGATATGTCTATTACAGTGATATGTCTATCACAGTGATATGTCTATCACAGTGATATGTCTATCACAGTGATATGTCTATTACAGTGATATGTCTATTACAGTGATATGTCTATTACAGTGATATGTCTATTACAATGATATGTCTATTACAGTGATAAGTCTATTACAGTGATATGTCTATTACAATGATATGTCTATTACAGTGATATGTCTATTACAGTGATATGTCTATCACAGTGATATGTCTATCACAGTGATATGTCTATCACAGTGATATGTCTATTACAGTGATATGTCTATCACAGTGATATGTCTATCACAGTGATATGTCTATCACAGTGATATGTCTATTACAGTGATATGTCTATTACAGTGATATGTCTATTACAGTGATATGTCTATTACAATGATATGTCTATTACAGTGATAAGTCTATTACAGTGATATGTCTATTACAATGATATGTCTATTACAGTGATATGTCTATCACAGTGATATGTCTATCACAGTGATATGTCTATCACAGTGATATGTCTATTACAGTGATATGTCTATCAGAGTGATATGTCTATTACAGTGATATGTCTATGACAGTGATATGTCTATTAAAGTGATATATCTATCACAATGATAAGTCTGTTACAGTGATATGGCTATTACAGTGATATGTCTTTTACAGTGAAATGTCTATTACAATATTTGTATTACAGTGATATGTCTATTCCAGTGATATGTCCATTACAGTGATATGTCTATCACAGTGATATGTCTATTACAGTGATATGTCTATCACAGTGATATGTCTATTACAGTGATATTTCTATCACAGTGATATGTCTATCACATTGATGTGTCTATCACAATGATATGTCTATTACAGTGATATGTATAATACAGTGATATGTTTATCACAGTGATTTGTCTATCACAGTGCTATGTCTATTACAGTGATATGTCTATCACAGTGGAATGTCTATTACAGTGATATGTCTATTACAGTGATATGTCTATCACAGTGATTTGTCTATCACAGTGATATGTCTATTACAGTGATATGTCTATTACAGTGATATGTCTATTAGTGTGATATGTCTATTACATTGATATGTCTATTACAGTGATATGTCTATTACAATGATATGTCTATTACAGTGATATGTCTATTACATTGATATGTCTATTACAGTGATATGTATATTACAGTGATATGTCTATTACAGTGATATGTCTATCACAGTGATATGTCTATCACAGTGATATGTCTATTACAGTGATATGTCTATCACAGTGATATGTCTATTACAGTGATATGTCTATCACAGTGATATGTCTATCACAGTGATATGTCTATTAGAGTGATATGTCTATTACAGTGATATGTCTATTACAGTGATATGTCTATTAGAGTGATATTTCTATTAGAATGATATGTCTATTAGAGTGATATTTCTATTACAATGATATGTCTATTAGAGTGATATGTCTATTAGAGTGATATGTCTATTACAGTGATATGTCTATTACAGTGATGTATCACACTATGTCTCTGTATTGTAAGTACATAGTGATACAGGACAAACACAGAGTAACGAAATCAGAAATAAAACAATAGATCAAAACCAGAAACCTGACAACCTTTTGCAAAAATGTCACACAGTATGACTATATTAACTATAGCAGCAGACGATGTACAATTTGTATGGTATTATAAGACATATATTATATGCCAATTAGAGGAATTTACATCAATATATATTCTTAAAATAACAATTCCTTAAATTAGATGACGACAGAAGAGTAGCTAATTACAGTTGAGTAAAGGGAAGATTCAGATACAAACATTACATAAGCTTAAACATAAGGTACATCAAGCACAAAGGAGCAATCATTCGAACACAAACTAATGCATAAAACTGGCCGAGCATTCAGTATTAACAGTTTCTACCGATTTATTACTCTTTCAAAAAATAGATATAAAAAATGGTGTATTGTATAAAGGAGATACGTAATACGATGTATAAACTAGATAAAGAAGTCAAACTATTATCAAATATCTAATGTTCTGTACAAACTATTATCAAATATCTAATGGTCTGTACAAACTATTATCAAATATCTAATGTTCTGTACAAACTATTATCAAATATCTAATGTTCTGTACAAACTATTATCAAATATCTAATGGTCTGTACAAACTATTATCAAATATCTAATGTTCTGTACAAACTATTATCAAATATCTAATGTTCTGTACAAACTATTATCAAATATCTAATGTTCTGTACAAACTATTATCAAATATCTAATGTTCTGTACAAACTATTATCAAATATCTAATGTTCTGTACAAACTATTATCAAATATCTAATGTTCTGTACAAACTATTATCAAATATCTAATGTTCTGTACAAACTATTATCAAATATCTAATGTTCTGTACAAACTATTATCAAATATCTAATGTTCTGTACAAACTATTATCAAATATCTAATGTTCTGTACAAACTATTATCAAATATCTAATGTTCTGTACAAACTATTATCAAATATCTAATGTTCTGTATAAACTATTATCAAATATCTAATGTTCTGTACAAACTATTATCAAATATCTAATGTTCTGTACAAACTATTATCAAATATCTAATGTTCTGTACAAACTATTATCAAATATCTAATGTTCTGTACAAACTATTATCAAATATCTAATGTTCTGTACAAACTATTATCAAATATCTAATGTTCTGTACAAACTATTATCAAATATCTAATGTTCTGTACAAACTATTATCAAATATCTAATGTTCTGTACAAACTATTATCAAATATCTAATGTTCTGTACAAACTATTATCAAATATCTAATGTTCTGTACAAACTATTATCAAATATCTAATGTTCTGTACAAACTATTATCAAATATCTAATGTTCTGTACAAACTATTATCAAATATCTAATGTTCTGTACAAACTATTATCAAATATCTAATGTTCTGTACATTACGCGTTTCTGTAGTAACCTTCTTCAGTTATTATCAAATTCTAAAGATAGGAAACCCAAAAAAAGTCTTGCAGCATGAACACAAAAACCTCTAAACTGGATAGCCAAAATTGTCTAATGTCACATATGTCTGAGGGTACTATTGAGCGGATGATACCCTCGTCGACTAATTGTCTTTGGGAGCATAAAATTAAAACAGGATTCGGCTAACGTGGTTCTCATAAAACGAGATTGGATTGTGTGTGCTCAACGTCACTGTTTTCATGTATATCGTTTTATTTATGAAGGAACCAGAGACACTTGTCATAAGTCATTGACAAACTTGATCACATCACCACGAACAAGAATTGAATTGTTGTGATAAGAATCGATTGCATGTTTAAATATCAAAGATATGATATAAAATATGTTCATAATGAGTGGACATTTTGAAGAATTAATCGCTATGTAAGAAAGTTATATATAATATCAATATATTAAATATAATGACAATGGCCTCAACAAACTTTTGTAATCTCGTAATACAGCCAGTCAGATTAATAAAACAATATATTTAAATTATGTTTGCAGCTAACCTTGGAGGACAGCTAGGATTATTTCTTGGAGCTAGTATACTTACAATAACCGAATTACTGGAATTTCTTGTGTTTCTAGTTTATATTTTGATCAAACGATTTACTTGCGGACGACAAACATCGGAATAAACATGAAAAAATATAACAGAAAACAAATGTTTCTTTTTGCCAGTTACCAATGAACTTGTTTATATGTATAATTCAAATCTTCCAAGTAGCCTTAAAAGCCAGTCGTCAAATAATGTTGAAGGCAAAGTGGATTCAATTACATATTATTTAATTTTAAGATTACAGTTTTTTTTTTAATCCAATATCGATATCAATATACAATGTATCTATATAGTGATAAGTTTACCAGTTGCTTGGACATGGTCGGTGGTTCTCATCGGGTAATCCGTCTTCTTCCACCACTAAAACTGGTCGCCATGATATAGCTGAAATATTGCTGAAAGTGGCGTTAAACACAATAAATCAAATCAAATCAAAGTTTTATGCAACATGGAATTTATAATATAATATTCCTTTTATAAACATATATGATTTTAATAAAAATCAATGATTTTATTAATCCTGCAGTAATACATGATGCAAAATTAGTTTGTAAATTTATCAAAGAAGCCATGTTTTTGAGAGACCATCCATCAGTCGACCAAAACTAATCTTCACACTGCATTATCTTTCACTAATAGTAGTGACTTATTATTATTATTATTATCATCAGAGATGTGTACATGTCTTCGTTTTTATATACAATGTATGAATACTTTAACAATTATGTTATAGCTAAATGTCTTTTATCTTGTGATGTATTTTTAATGTTAATTAGATCACGCCAATATACTGTGCTATTTCCATTAAAATATTGAATTGAATTGAATGATATATTCCTATCTGGTACCTTTTACTCTCAGTTGATGCGATATTCCAGAACTTGTGGTTCATATCTTGATTTCCGTGATAGAAGGTTGCTGCCAACAAGAATGATAATGAAGCCAGGGTTTCTCCAATGTTTTACGGTTGACACCATGACTTGGTGAACTGTTACGGAATATTTGTGCTCCGTTTGTCGTAATCACAATCCTGTCACTTCACCATTCATGACTTATCACCGGGTTTGTAGCAAGAGTAACACGACGGGTGCCACTAGTGGAGAGGAAACTGTTTACCCCTCCGGAACATGATCGCCATGATATAGCTGAAATATTGTTGAAAGTGGCGTTAAGCACAATAAATCAATCAATCAATAATTGTATAGTAGTTCTGAGATATATATTAACATTGAGAGCATCTTTATCATCAGATTAAAACGCTTAGAATGTAATTAGGTATGCTTAAATGTTCATTACATCTAAACTCTAGTGACATTAAATATCATGTTTATTTGTCAACAAAGGTTGGTTTACTCATTTTCAAAGTTGAGTAACATCTTAGCATAAAAATGTATTTCAACACGAAAATGATCTGATGTCATCCATTTTCTTAACTTTAAGGAACGATTCTAGGAAAATGTTTTCATCGAAATGTTTTCGCCAAACACTATAACTTTTACAAATATACGACCCGTTTTTACCTTTAAAATAACGCTGGTTCACTGGATTTTATACGAATTTCTCTTCTGTTTGTTTGATGGTGTTTAACGCGACTTTCAACAATATTTCAGTTATATCATGGCGGTCAGTTTTATTGGTGGAGGAAACCAGAGGACCCGGAGAAAACCACCGACCTGTCGCAAGTCACTGGCAATCTTTATCACATAATGTTGTACACCTGGCCTTGATCGAGATTTGAACTCACAACACTAGTGATGATAGGCACCGATTGCATAGGTATTTATAAATCCAACTACCATACGATCACACCCACTTCTTCGTTTTTGTTTTACTTGCCTATTTCAGATTGTAATTTCCCATCAATTTGAACACAAATGGATGTATTTGACCTTCGACAAATTAGAGTATTTATAGCAATGATCCAATATGAAACCACATCAGTGGTGTAATGGCGTGCTGGCCTCGAGTGCGGAATATCGTGAGTTCGAGCCCCGATCGGGTCAAACCCTAGATATAAAATTGGTATGTGTTGCTTCTCCTCTACGCACGCAGCATTAACGAGAAAAAACAAAAACTGATTGGCTCGGAATCAGGATAATGTATCCGAGTGGGGCGACATGTCTATCTGCGGACTGTTTTTTCAGTGAGCTAGCACTATAAAAATCCAACTAAGCGTGTTGGCCTAGTCCAAGCAGACCTCATCATCATCTAATTGAAATTTAACTTGTTCTCGCAATGATATAGCTGATTAATTTCTGAGATGGCGTTAAACAACAATCACTCACTCACTCCATTATCATATATTGTATTTGTTAAAAGCGTTCATCTGAGTTTCCTTCTTGTGCGATATCTTAGCCATTTAATAACAATTACTCATATTAGTGGGGTTCGTGTTACTCGATCTTTAGTTTTATGTGTATGTTTTGTAGATCATTGTTTGTCCTTATGTCTTTTTGTTTTCGCCATTGTGTTCCCTGTCCTCCTTCGATTTACGGATTCTGATTAAACTTTTGGTATCTTCAAACTCTTCTTATGTCATAGACAAATCGCAATAGACCATTTGCACTTTTCAGACTTGATTCTAAAATTATACGTATTTATATGAGTTATTTCCCTTTAAGACGGACAAAAGGATCCCCTTTCATGCAAAGTTCAATGAAAATAACATATATTTTCTCATAATCTGCACATTTTTTTAATGTTCATTTTTTAGTTTGCAATAAATTGTCCTCTGATTTTTTACGTGTACAACTTTTAAATATCTAGATTATAAGAAAATGATACTCAAATTCTTTGCATCTCTGTTGCTCTTGCTAGAAGAGTACCATTTTACCCATCGTAAGGGACATACCTGCTATAAAAACGTATATACAATGTATATATATTTGTTATAGAAAATTGGGAACGTGTATTACGTCAATTTAAAATAAACAAATTAGTTGTGTGTTTTTCTTTTTTTATAAATAATAAATATTATAAATCTCAGATCATGACAAAGATATTGAGTCTTTAGTTTCTGTCATGAATTTCGTGATAGAGAGTTCCCGCTAACAAGGCAGCTGTAATGGTAAAGTTGAAGGCACCACTACCAAAGTTTTGCGGTCGCTACCATGTGTAATCGTCCAGGAGTTGGTTGTGTCACAAATGACCACGGATATGTTCCGTTCATGACTTATCATCTGATTTGTAACACGAGTAACACGTCGGGTGCCTCTAGTGTAACAGGAACTACCTACCCTTCCGGAGCACCTGAGTTCAACGCCGTTTTTTAGATTTGTGTTTCTCAATGATCTTTAATTTTCTGTGTAGTGTGTTGTAAATCATTGTTTTTTGTCCTTTTTCTTTTGGCAATTGTATTGCTTGTTCTTCAATTTACGGCTTCTGATTACCCCTTTGACCAGTATCTTCCAGTTTTTCTTGTATTCATATACTTCCTATCAATAGTGCCAAATTTCATAAGAATTATTCAAGTAAAAGCCAATTCTCAAAACAACACAAACCACTTTTTTGTGAGGGGAAATCTTCAACATCAGAGCACAAACAAACGATAATCAGATCTCTTGTTGTTAGGGATAGACTGTGGAAGGAAATCTCGATCATCCCCTCTATGTAACTTGATCTCAATTTTCAAAGATGATATAAAGGATGACATATAATACCAATCACAGTAATATCGACGTTTTTCTGTTAATACCTTGAATATCAAGTTTTTCAACTCTGGGATTTTGTAATTATTCTGTGGTAGACATATTTTAGACTTATTTCTCATCGGTTCATTCTAATATTTGACTTTTGTTATCTGTTACCATCATAAAGTTTAATAAACAAACTCTATTAATGTACTTCCAAATGAAGCCAAATTTGAATTGAGTTAACAGATTGTAATAATTAAACAGATAAAGGCATTTAATATATTTTAACCTGATACAATCAACAATTTTCCGTCACATGTTTGTATTGCGACTGTTTTAAAAGTATTGTTTTGTTCTCCTAATAATGAAACCCATTTCACAGATAAAACCCATACATTTTAGATCAATTGATTTTATTGTTAGAATATATTTGATGTGCTGTTAACATTAATGAGAAAACCGCCGACCTGTCATCAGTCACGGACACACTATAGCAAATGAAGTTGAATCATCTACACATCTCCACTAACGGTAATAAAAAGAGTTTGAAGATATACCAAAGGGGTAATCCGTAAATCTCACAATATAAGCTGTGATTAGCAGATTGTAAAGGTTAATCTATTACCCAGGTTGGGGGTAGGTGATGACTTCTCGATGGAGGGTTACCAGGTAAAGTTATGGAACGTCTGATCGTGGCTTATAGTGGGAGAGTGTCACGCTGCCTGCACGCTAAAGGTTGGGGATATGTGATGACTTCTCGATGGAGGGTTGTCAGGTAAAGTTACGGAACGTCTGATCGTGGCCCATAGTGGGAGAGTGTCACGCTGCCTGCACGCTAAAGGTTGGGGTATGTGATGACTTCTTGATGGAGGGTGGTCAGGTAAAGTTACGGAACGTATGATCGTGGCCCATAGTGGGAGTGTCACGCTGTCTGCACGTTAAAGGTTGGGGTATGTGATGACTTCTCCATGGAGGATTGTCAGGTAAAGTTACAGAACGTATGATCGTGGCCCATAGTGGGAGTGTCACGCTGCCTGCACGCTAAAGGTTGGGGTATGTGATGACTTCTTGATGGAGGGTGGTCAGGTAAAGTTACGGAACGTATGATCGTGGCCCATAGTGGGAGTGTCATGCTGCCTGCACGCTAAAGATTGGGTATGTGATGACTTCTCGATGGAGGGTGGTCAGGTAAAGTTACGGAACGTCTGATCGTGGCCCATAGTGGGAGAGTGTCACGCTGCCTGCACGCTAAAGGTTGGGGATATGTGATGACTTCTCGATGGAGGGTTGTCAGGTAAAGTTACGGAACGTCTGATCGTGGCCCATAGTGGGAGAGTGTCACGCTGCCTGCACGCTAAAGGTTGGGGTATGTGATGACTTCTTGATGGAGGGTGGTCAGGTAAAGTTACGGAACGTATGATCGTGGCCCATAGTGGGAGTGTCACGCTGTCTGCACGTTAAAGGTTGGGGTATGTGATGACTTCTCCATGGAGGATTGTCAGGTAAAGTTACAGAACGTATGATCGTGGCCCATAGTGGGAGTGTCACGCTGCCTGCACGCTAAAGGTTGGGGTATGTGATGACTTCTTGATGGAGGGTGGTCAGGTAAAGTTACGGAACGTATGATCGTGGCCCATAGTGGGAGTGTCATGCTGCCTGCACGCTAAAGGTTGGGGTATGTGATGACTTCTCGATGGAGGGTGGTCAGGTAAAGTTACGAAACGTATGATCGTGGCCCATAGTGGGAGTGTCACGCTGTCTGCACGTTAAAGATTGGGGTATGTGATGACTTCTCCATGGAGGATTGTCAGGTAAAGTTACAGAACGTATGATCGTGACCCATAGTCACTGGGGTACAGCTGATGACCGTAACTGCAATTACTGTCATCTCAAGATGGCGGACGTGGAATCGGGTAAGAATCTTTTCTGTCGATTAAATTGTTTCTATTCTGAATGGCACATGCATTGGTACGATAGTAATCTATGAACTTATCACAAGGAAATCACAAATTACGACTGAAAAATGTATATGAAAGAGAAAATCCGATTTTAAAAAATCGCTAAGATGACCGTGACTGAAAACTGAGATTACGGTCATCTTTCAAAACAATTATGATCAGTTACGGTCTTCTTAGCGATTTTTTAAAATCTGATTTTCTCTTTCATGTATATTTTTCACACGTAATTTGTGATTTCCTTGTGGAAAGTTCATAGATTACTATCGTACTAATGCATGTGTCATTTAAAATACATTATAGAAACAATTTAATCGACAAAAATTAAACATTTTTACCTGATTCCACTTCCGCCATCTTGGGATGACCGTAATTGCAGTTACGGTCATCGGCTTTACCCCAGTGATAGTGGGAGAGAATCACGCTGCCTGCACGTTAAAGATCTCTTTTATAGATGTCGACAAAAAAGTAGATGCGTTGTTGCCGTTTCAAGTCTAGTTTTATCGCCCCTACCTCTCATACTTCTCCAGTCTAAAGTCGGTAGTTGTCCAATGTCTTCCTCGTTTCTGTTTTATATACTGTTGAACTTATTCTCTTGCTGAATATCCATGAAATATTAGTCGCTAGACATTAAAGCAAGAAACAATCAATCAACGACGACCTCTAAAGCTTGTTTTAGACTATAGTTATTAACAGGTTTATAACAAGAGTAATACGATGAGTGTACATGTACTCAACCACAGTATCTTGACGTTTTATCTAGCGAAATAATAGAGAAAAATCTGTATATATATAAATAATAGAGAAAAATCTGTATAAAATCTGTATATATATAAATAATACAGAAAAATCTGTATATATATAAATAATACAGAAAAATCTGTATAAAATCTGTATATATATAAATAATAGAGAAAAATCTGTATAAAATCTGTATATAATATTTAGTATTAACCTAGTATCCTTTTAAGTAACTTTGAGATCCAGTGGGACAGATATATTGTATGGTTGTCACTTGCTTACGTTTGTATAATATACTTTATTTCCTGTGACTGTATAATGAATAATTCTTCATTATCCTATCCAATATATTAAAAATTGCTGAGTTAGATTGCTGTCAAATTATAATATTAAGTATATATGTACCATCTACACACGCTTATACACATGTCTTACGCCTATCCCTAGATTTGCCTTACGAGACAAGGTAACACTACGACTATTGAAGCTCCTTTTTTAGGGAGTGGATGTAGTCGAGTGGTCTAGGGCGCTGGACGTTAGGCTAAGCGAATGGTGCTGCAGTGTAACAATGGTGTGGGTTCAAATCCCGTCGAGGGAAGAACAAAAATTTGACAGCTCTAAAATCTAATTCTAACACTGTTTGGTTTAATTTTCAGACGTATATATATGTACAGATTTTTCTCTATTATTTCGCTAGATAAAACGTCAAGATACTGTGACTGAACTGATCATATCTAAACCAAAATGGGGGAAATAGTATAAAAGAAAATATCATGGAATTAGACAATCTAGAAGAAATCACAACTGTCGAAATTATAGAAAAATTGGAAAATGTACTACACTATGTCGCCAAGCATATGCATCAAAGAAAAGGAATTTTATGAATAAAATAATGTCTGCATCAGAAAATGACACAGAGATGTTTCATAAGCTAATAAATAATCAAAGGCGAAATAAACACCAAAATACAGAAATCCTGATCCTAAATGAAAAGAACTTAACAGATGAAAATGATATTCTAAATGGCTAGTTTGAATACTTCAAAGGATTATCCACACCAGACTTCAACGATGATCACTTTGACCTAGAGCGATTCACGCTCTCACAGGAACAAAATCAAATTATAGAAGAACTTGAAAATCGAAAGAGTGAACTGGTAACACCAGTGAGCATACCTCAAATTGAAAAGTCTATGAGGAAAATGAAAACAGGAAAAGCAATGGATTCCAATGATATATCTTCTGAACACTTCAAACTAGCTACAGAAGAAATAATACCCACCATTGTAAAAATAGTCAATAAAATATTTATGGATAAAGATGTGACGGAAAATATGAAAACTGGAATTCTAACCTGTCATGAAAAAGAACAAAGATGGCAGCTTACCCGGAAACTATAGAGGCATAACAGTGACAAATAAATATTCAAGTATCATAGAATCTATTTTGAAAGATAGATTAGAAAATAAGTTAAGTCCAACACAGAAAAGATTACAAAAAGGCTTCACTGACAGAGTGTCCCATTTAAATATAGCATTTATAGTCACTGAATGTATAATGACATGCATTGAAGAAGATGAAGTACAATGGAATAATAAGCTTACAGACAAAATACCATTAGAACAAGGAATCGGCAAGGATCAACGTTATCATCTGTAGTATATAAAAGATATAATAACACTACATTAAATGCCGTACAAGCATCAGGACTGGGAGCACATATAGGAAACATTAATGTGTCATCACCAACATGTGCAGATGATATCGCCCTACTTGGATGTAAAGGCCATGAGCTTCAAGCATTATTAGATATAGTATAATACAGTATAGGAAGAGACTTGGTAACCATCAATCCAGCAAAATCTGAAATTGTAAATATAGCAAATAGACTAGAATGTCCGAAGGTCAAGGTTGATAACAACGAAATAACTGAAGTAAAAGAAGCGAAACATTTAGGACTCATTAGAAAGGCTAAAAACAAATTATACATTGAAGACTGTCTCAAAATTGGAAGACAAACAACATATGCCCTCCTGGGCTCTGCTCTCCATGCAAGATGAGGTATGTCTCCCATAATAGCACTAAAAATCTGGAGAACGTACGTCATCCAAAAATTACTATATGGAATAGAGATAATGACATATACAAAAACGGATCTACAAAAATTAGAAAGATTACAATTGAAAATATTGAAGCAATTTCAGGGCCTATCTGAGAGAACAGCAAATGTTGGCGTGTACAGCTTGCTAGGAATAGAAACAATAGAAGTAGTCATTGATCGGAATACGCTCTCATTTCTTGGAGGCATCATTAGAAACAAATCAACAATTGAATTTGCAATACTAGAAAGAGAACTCTCTATGTCAAAAACAAATGGAAACTGTTATGCAATAAGAGTAAGCAAAATATTACAGAAATACAACCTTCCCATTCTCTCAGTATTAATTGATAATCCTCCTACCAAACTAGAATGGAAATCACAAGTAAAAAGAGCCGTTCACATCTTTTGGGAAACTACATGGCAAGAAAAGAAAACAAAAAAATCAACATTGAAGTACCTGAGCCTCAGATATGTCAATATTGGACAGCCGCACTACATGTACATCTGAAGATCTGTTGACAATATGCAACATCAAGTCAAACAAGCAGAGGTAAAGGCAAGAATTATACCCTACAATCAAATCGTGCAAAATATAACCAACACCGGGTTAATGATACTTGTCAACTATGTAAAACAGGCACAGAAGACCGTGAACACTTTATATTGAAGTGCAATTCATTAGAACATGTCAGGCAAAAGTATATCCAGAATTTACAGGACTACTTAAACTCGATACAATATGGCTTATATGAAAGAATATATCGAAATGACTTGCTTGTACATATAATCTTGGATTCCACATCAGAGGATATATCACCATCAGTTATTGAGCTGAAGCACCAACACTATATAGACATATAAAAGATAACACGTTATATGTGTTATTATCTACATATTAGAAGAACAGAGCTTCTACAAGAGGTGCAAAATAGAAATTAAAGAGATCAAAGTGAGAACCAAATGATTATATCAAAATCCATGGATAGATAAATGGATATCAACCAAAATATGGATTCTTTTATAATGATATAGACAATATCAGTGTGGCTCGTATACTATTCAATATGGTAATGAAATAGAATTTATACTGCCTATTAAGGATCCATTAAATAGAATGTATGTATATATGTACAAGGAAAAATAATGTAAATATTGTATATTATTACATAATGACTGTAAATATCCGTACTTTAGCTAAGTAAAAGTCTAGAAGTCAATAAATAATGGTATTCATCTGCTGAAAGTGATATTCACCGGGTGACGTCATAAGCCTTATAGTATATGTAATAAAACAATTACAGACTTTTCTATCAGTGAATATGAGTTGTTATTGACCTGCAAAACCAATATTGACCTCGGCTTCGGTCAATATAATTTTACAGGTCAATAAAAACCCATATTCACTTCTACAAAAGTCTGTAATTGTATAATATCCTATAATCTTTTACCTTTCATTACACTATACTTTTAAATTAAGACAGATAACCTAACTCAGTTTGGAACTGATTAATTAATTTTAGATTTTGATAAATAAATATACAATGTATTAAGGATTTTAGCTGATCTTAACGTCTAAAACTAGAGAAATAAGTATTGGAGCTGTGCCGGTCAACGATAAGGTCAGTGTGGATGCTCCGCGCTATGCCATCATAAGTATTGTACCAGGACACCGGGTCGGTGTGGGTGTTCCGCGCTATACCAATCATACAGGAATCCTGGTTACAATGCATAAAATGTCTCCCTGATATGTACACCTCCAATATCATCCTCTATTTTATATTTTAACAGTAATATAAATGTTACAATTCAATTTATTTTATGCTTTGTTAAGTGAATTATCTTTTAAAATAAAATATTTTTATATTTTAAGATAAACCAACATCGTTACTTTTAGATTTTAAATTCATCCACATACTTAGTTTATTTCAGAATATATTAAAATAATGAACCAGATACATACATTTTTGCACTAAATCTATTAAATTATATTATAATGTATAATCTTAATATCTGATAAATTAATCATAAATCTTAATTTCAGATTTTTTATCTCTCCCTTTTATATAAACCCCAAATTTTAAAATTTAAATAATCCACTTTGTGGAGTGATCGTATAGAGATGAGAGAGAGAACCTGCCTGTGCTAGATAGATAGTGTTTTATCCTGCAATCAGTACATTTGCTGTACAAATATACTTTACGAATAATTTTTTGCTTTATTCGTACTAGACGAATAAACTTTTCGTAAACTTTTCAGCCTACGAATAAACTTTCCTGGTACCCTGTAGCTATATATGCACAGCGGATGGCGCAGACAAGTATGAAACTGGTACTAATTAACGCGGACCACGAAGAAGACACCCTTGACAACATTTATGAAAGGCGAGGAATCACGCTTGTTTCTGTCCTTTTTGTTTAAATCTGACACGTTTTCCGACTTTTTTGACATTGCAGGATAAACACAATATACGTACATTGTCGTTAAATATAAAATTCATTTGTACTCGCTGCGAAACAGGCCTGAAAAGCTTGCCTGTTTCTAAAGCTCGTACAAATAAATTTTATATTTACCGACAATGTAGGTATACTGTATATATATTCTGTAGGTCTTAGGTGTTGACATGAAGACAAAGGATTGCATACTCTTTATTCCGGAAACATGCTTTTTCATATATATATATATTATACAAAACAAATACGGAAACAGATATGAAATTACATAGTACTGTACCAAGAAAGATAACTCAAATCTTGCAATGATTTATAGTAGGATATTACAGATATTATTGTGGGGTTGGTGTTGCTCGATCTTTAGTTTTCTGTGTAATGTTTTGTAGATCGTTGTTTTACCTTTTGTCCATTTTCTTTTGGTCATTCTGTCCTTCGACTTACGGTTCCTGATTACCACTTTGGTATCTTCAAACTTTTCTTAGTAGATTCTAGTGGTTCGTGAGATGAAAATTAGATTGCATTTGGTTTCAATCCTCTTCTTGCATGACGAAATCATTTCTCTATGAGAGTATGTTTAAGCCTATATAACTAGTGTAACCCCTTCACATTTATTGGAGTGTCCGGACCCAGCCAGGAGAGTCAAAGGTCATGGAAATTTCTGTCAGATTTTAGCCTCTATTTCTACTGTTCCTGATTGAATTTTTTTAATCTTTTTGACGGTATAGTATATATTTCTTCTTTTTTCCCCCATTTTATTCTTTACATAAATGAAATAGAACATCCTTTTTTGGGAGCCGACTTAGTTCCTTGAGAGTGGAGTCCAAAACAACAAGCAATGGGAATTTATTTCCATTCTCAATAATGCTATGTAAGCTCCGCATGACACTATGGTGAAACTATGCTGAGGTGTGTGTCTATGTGCTCCACACTGATGGAGGAACTGTGACGTGGAATCCTGCGGCCAATGGGATGCTGAGATGCCTGACCACATCAACCGGCCCGGATGTAGCTGGTGTGCAGCCTCTTTTCTGATAGCTGAACGTCACGAGCAAGAAGCTTAAAGAGAACCTCCATAAAGATTATAATATAAGGTAATAATTGCATGTTCACATTATTAGCGGGTGGTCATCTCGTTGGGAATTAGCAACCCCTCGTTAGTCTGGTTACGAGAACCCTATAATTGGTCCCTAATATGCAGTTACGCAGGTAAATAGGACAAATTATACAACATTGGCGAAGAGGATGGGATAACCAAACCTTGCATAAAAATCGTTTATTGCAGCTTGAGCAGTAGTTTCAGTCGTCTGTGATGCGAGTGGAATACACTCCGTCCACTTTGTAAACTGATCTACCATCATGAGTACATACTCATTACCTTTCTTTGTTTTTGGCAGTGGTCCCATAAAGTCTAGGTGCACTCGTTCCATCGGTGCTCCAGCATGATATGGAGTCATATGGCAACGAGCATTCCTAGTTGGTTTATTGTGTTTACTGCAGACCTCACATGTCAATACGAATGTTCGTATATCTCTTGACATATTATACCAATGGTATTTGTCTTTAACTTTAGACAAAGTTCTCTCTGTACCCTGATGACCAGCAGATGGTAATTCGTAACAAAGTTCCATAACTGTTTCCCGCAATTTCGCCGGGATTACTAATCTCGTGCGAGCTCCCTCTTTATTTGGGGTGTTGCGGAGAACTCCGTTTTCGTCAAGAAAAAAACATTTGCTTATATATCCAATAGCTCTTTGCACCTGGTGAGGATAAAAATAATTTGCTTTCCTCCGGTTCCTCTTGATTTTTAAGAAAATTCAATACCAACCGAAGGTCGGGGTCCTCCCACTGTGCCTGTCTAATATCATCCATGGTGAAACCTTGGAAGGTTATTCCATCGTCTTCTGATAGCTGTAATTTGGATAATTCCTTCTGATGTCATTGTTATCCTTGATTGAGCGCTATCCACCTGCACATCTAAACCAGATCTTGAGATGAATTATCTAGTTTGAGCAGTCTCCTCCAAACAGCCGTATCATTGAAGTAGATACATCAACAACCTGATCTCATAGTTGACAATAATAGGCTCTTTTCCTCTTTGTTAAAGATACAGCCTCATCAACGTCCAGTATAAATTCTGTCCATGCTTCATGAGCTTTTTGACAATATTTGCACCCTCTATATGGCAAATTCTTTAACCTTATCCCAGACAAATAGTTAGGGCAAGCATCCTCCTCTTTATCAATGCGAGATAACCCATCTGCATTTCCGTGGTTTTTGCCCGGACGGTGTTTTATCACCATATCATATTGGCCGAGTTCCTTCATCCAGCGTGCCAATTGTCCCTGGGGTTCCTTAAATCCCAATAACCACGTGAGACTACAGTGGTCAATCCTGACTGTGAACTGTCTACCAACCAAATAATGCTTAAATTGTCGAGTAAAGCGTATAATAGCCAACAACTCCTTTCGCGTTGTACAATATCTACGTTGTTCTGGTGTGAGGATGAAACTACCATACGCGACAACGAGTTATTCGCCATTCTGAACTTCGATTAGTGCAGCCCCTATAGCAATATTAGACGCATCCGTATCTAGTATGTAGTAATCATTCTTATTCGGCAAAGCAGAATGGTGCGGACAGTAGCAGCGCCTTCAACCTGTTAAACGCTTGTTGTTGAGGTTGTTACCACTGGAATTTAGCCTTTCCAGTTATTTTGTACAATGGTCCCGAGATTTCAGCAAAATCTTTGATAAAACTGCGATGGTAGTTGGCAAATCCCAAAAACCTCTCCACATGTCGTGTGCACGTTGGCCTAGGCCAGTCTTGAACAGGTTTTAAATGTTGGTTCCCAATTTCCAAACCATCTGTACTCACTTTATGACCTAAGAACTCAACTGACTTAGTTTATTGACTGGCTAGGTCAATGGCTTATTTGGAAATGATGGTTTCCTCGGGTTTAATAGTTGTAATATATATTTTTGGGCGGTGACGTGTGTTGACCGATTGAGTCAATAGTTCATTTCTTGATTCTTGGAATAGTTTGAGCCAATTGTATATGTACCTTGATGATATTTGGTGTATGAATATACGGAGACTGTGGAGCTACAGCGGTACTGGCACTCGTATTTAAATACGCTCATGGTTTTGAATGGGTGGTAGTAACTGGCTAAATTGTATTTGTATGTGTTCCTTCAAGGAATGAGCATGAATTGGTTGTTCGTGGCCTGAGCCAATTTGTTAAAAACATTCGAGGTTTTCGAATTTTTGTTGGATGCAGGTGGCTATCCCATTATTGGGTCTCAGTTAGATTATTTGTCATTTAATGGATAATTTGGTCTCCTTCAACTTGTGAAGTTGTTTTAGATACCAGTTGGCATCGGTCGCAGGGGCTTCCTGGAAGAAAGAGGAGGGGAGTATGGTAAAACTATGCTGAGGTGTGTGTCTATGTGCTCCACACTGATGGAGGAACTGTGACGTGGAATCCTGCGGCCAATGGGATGCCGAGATGCCTGACCACATCAACCTTCCCGGATGTAGCCGGTGTGCAGCCTCTTTTCTGATAGCTGAACGCCACGAGCCAGAAGCTTAAAGAGAACCTCCATAAAGATTATAATATAAGGTAATAATTGCATGCTCACATTATTAGCGGGTGGCCATCTCGTTGGGAATTAGCAACCCCTCAGTTACGAGAACCCTATAATTGGTCCCTAATATGCAGTTACGCAGGTAAATAGGACAAATTATACAACAACACTTCTTGTTTCATCCATTGATGACCAATCACCAAAACCGAAAACGTGCAAATGAGAAAGTTTCAGAATTACAATTGGGTGATCAGAAGCCACAACTGACAGACAACACAATGGCCAACAGAAACTAGAGGCTCAGCACTGAGCTGAGCCTGTGTCGCTCACCTTTCATTCTGCTTTGAGGAAACTTAATACAGAACCTTCCAATGTAATACACTTATAGATGATGTAATACATTTACAGATGATGTAATACACTTATAGATGATGTAATACACTTATAGATGATGTAATTCACTTATAGATGATGTAATACACTTATAGATGATATAATACACTTATAGATGATGTAATACACTTATAGATGATTAAGACACTTATAGATGATGTAATTCACTTATAAATGATGTAATACACTTATAGATGATGTAATACACTAATAGATGATGTAATTCACTTATAGATGATGTAATACACTTATAGATGATGTAATGCATTTAAAGATGATGTAATACATCTATAGATGATGTAATACACGTATAGATGATGTAATACACTTATAGATGATGTAATTCACTAATAGATGATGTAATACACGTATAGATGATGTAATTCACTTATAGATGATGTAATACATGTCAACAACCATTTTCCCCATTTTATGTTGAAGATAGAAATATATCTCATATATAAACATCAACTTGTGACGGGATAAGACTGTCTATGTTATTTACTCGAGTCATCTTATTTGAACAATAAAATATGAATGCTTAAAGTATCAATTTGTGAGTTATTTTTTGTTACTTTAGAGAGAGAGCTTTGAACCATTTACTAAAAGACTTACATAATAAGGGATTTAGCAGATAAAGCTTCATGCTGACTCTTCAGAAATAACTTCATTTTTTCCTGGCAATTCAGCAAAACTTTTTCCAGAATTTCTGATTAATCTTTATTGTCTGATTCAGAAACTAGTATAGAGTTATCATCAATTGTGGAACATCTAGTAAATTTGTCCTGTGACTGTTTTCTGAATTCTCACTAGAATATTGTAAAGCTATAGAATTAACTGATTTATTGTTTTCATCACTGCAATCTGTGCTATTCTCCCTTGTTTCATTTTCCAAATTTTCTCAGTATACATGATACATGTATTTGGAACAGTATTCATGGTACATGTATTTGGAACAGTATTCATGGTACATGTATTTGGAACAGTATTCATGATACAGGTATTTGGAACAGTATGCATGGTACATGTATTTGGAACAATATTCATGGTACAGGTATTTGAAACAGTATTCATGGTACAGGTATTTGGAACAGTATTCATAGTACAGGTATTTGGAAAAGTATTCATGGTGCAGGTATTTGGAACAGTATTCATGGTAGAGGAATTTGGAACAGTATTTATGGTGCAGGTATTTGGAACAGTATTCATGGCACAGGTATTTGGAACAGTATTCATGGTACATGCATTTGGAACAGTATTCGTGGTATATGTATTTGGAACAGTATTCATGGTACATGTATTTGGAACAGTATGCATGGTACATGTATTTGGAAAAGTATTCATGGTACATGTATTTGGAACAGTATTCATTGTACAGGTATTTGGAACAGTATTCATGGTGCAGGTACTTGGAACAGTATTCATGATAACGGAATTTGGAACAGTATTCATGGTACAGGTATTTGAAACAGTATTCATGGTACAGGTATTTGGAACAGTAGTCATGGTACAGGTATTTGGAACAGTATTCATGGTGCAGGTATTTGGAACAGTATTCATGGTACATGTATTTGGAACAGTATTCATAGTACATGTATTTGGAACAGTATTCATGGTACAGGTATTTGGAACAGTATTCATGGTACATGTATTTGGAACAGTATTCATGGTACATGTATTTGGAACAGTATTCATGATACAGGTATTTGGAACAGTATTCATGATACATGTATTTGGAACAGTATTCATGGTACATGTATTTGGAACAGTATTCATGGTACATGTATTTGGAACAGTATTCGTGGTACAGGTATTCGGAACAGTATTCATGGTACATGTATTTGGAACAGTATTCATGGTACATGTATTTGGAACAGTATTCATGGTACAGGTATTTGGAACAGTATTCGGAACAGTATTCATTGTACATGTATTTGGAACAGTATTCATGGTACATGTATTTGGAACAGTATTCATGGTACAGGTATTTGGAACAGTATTCATGGTGCATGTATTTGGAACAGTATTCATGGTACAGGTATTTGGAACAATATTCATGATACATGTATTTGGAACAGTATTCATGGTACTGGTATTTGGAACAGTATTTATGGTACAGTTATTTAGAACAGTATTCATGGTGCAGGTATTTGGAACAGTATTCATGGTGCAGGTATTTGGAACAGTATCCATGGTACATGTATTTGGAACAGTATTCATGGTACAGGTATTTGGAACAGTATTCATGGTACATGCATTTGGAACAGTATTCATGGTGCAGGTATTTGGAACAGTATTCATGGTACATGCATTTGGAACAGTATTCATGGTACATGTATTTGGAACAGTATTCATGGTACAGGAATTTGGAACAGTATTCATGGTGCAGGTATTTGAAACAGTATTCATGGCACAGGTATTTGGAACAGTATTCATGGTACATGCATTTGGAACAGTATTCATGGTACATGTATTTGGAACAGTATTCATGGTACATGTATTTGGAACAGTATTCATGGTACATGTATTTGGAACAGTATTCATGATACATGTATTTGGAACAGTATTCATGATACATGTATTTGGAACAGTATTCATGGTATATGTATTTGGAACAGTATTCATGGTACATGTTTTTGGAACAGTATTCATGGTACAGGTATTCGGAACAGTATTCATGGTACATGTATTTGGAACAGTATTCATGGTACATGTATTTGGAACAGTATTCATGATACAGGTATTTGGAACAGTATTCATGATACATGTATTTGGAACAGTATTCATGATACATGTATTTGGAACAGTATTCATGGTACATGTATTTGGAACAGTATTCATGGTACATGTATTTGGAACAGTATTCATGGTACAGGTATTCGGAACAGTATTCATAGTACATGTATTTGGAACAGTATTCATGGTACATGTATTTGGAACAGTATTCATGGTACAGGTATTTGGAACAGTATTCATGGTACAGATATTCGGAACATTATTCATTGTACATGTATTTGGAACAGTATTCATGGTACATATATTTGGAACAGTATTTATGGTACAGGTATTTGGAACAGTATTCATAGTGCATGTATTTGGAACAGTATTCATGGTACAGGTATTTGGAACAATATTCATGATACACGTATTTGGAACAATATTCATGGTACTGGTATTTGGAACAGTATTTATGGTACAGTTATTTGGAACAGTATTCATGGTGCAGGTATTTGGAACAGTATTCATGGCACAGGTATTTGGAACAGTATCCATGGTACATGTATTTGGATCAGTATTCATGGTACAGGTATTTGGAACAGTATTCATTGTACAGGTATTTGGAACAGTATTCATGGTGCAGGTACTTGGAACAGTATTCATGATACAGGAATTTGGAACAGTATTCATGGTACATGTATTTGAAACAGTATTCATGGTACAGGTATTTGGAACAGTAGTCATGGTACAGGTATTTGGAACAGTATTCATGGTGCAGGTATTTGGAACAGTATTCATGGTACATGTATTTGGAACAGTATTCATGGTACATGTATTTGGAACAGTATTCATGTTACATGTATTTGGAACAGTATTCATGGTACATATATTTGGAACAGTATTCATGGTACATGTATTTGGAACAGTATTCATGGTACATGTATTTGGAACAGTATTCATGATACATGTATTTGGAACAGTATTCATGATACATGTATTTGGAACAGTATTCATGGTATATGTATTTGGAACAGTATTCATGGTACATGTATTTGGAACAGTATTCATGGTACAGGTATTCGGAACAGTATTCATGGTACATGTATTTGGAACAGTATTCATGGTACATGTATTTGGAACAGTATTCATGGTACAGGTATTTGGAACAGTATTCATGATACATGTATTTGGAACAGTATTCATGGTACATGTATTTGGAACAGTATTCATGGTACATGTATTTGGAACAGTATTCATGGTACAGGTATTCGGAACAGTATTCATGGTACATGTATTTGGAACAGTATTCATGATACATGTATTTGGAACAGTATTCATGGTACAGGTATTTGGAACAGTATTCATGGTACATGTATTTGGAACAGTATTCATGGTACAGGTATTCGGAACAGTATTCATGGTACATGTATTTGGAACAGTATTCATGGTACATGTATTTGGAACAGTATTCATGGTACAGGTATTTGGAACAGTATTCATGGTACAGGTATTCGGAACAGTATTCATTGTACATGTATTTGGAACAGTATTCATGGTACATGTATTTGGAACAGTATTCATGGTACAGGTATTTGGAACAGTATTCATGGTGCATGTATTTGGAACAGTATTCATGGTACAGGTATTTGGAACAATATTCATGATACATGTATTTGGAACAGTATTCATGGTACTGGTATTTGGAACAGTATTTATGGTACAGTTATTTAGAACAGTATTCATGGTGCAGGTATTTGGAACAGTATTCATGGTGCAGGTATTTGGAACAGTATCCATGGTACATGTATTTGGAACAGTATTCATGGTACAGGTATTTGGAACAGTATTCATGGTACATGCATTTGGAACAGTATTCATGGTGCAGGTATTTGGAACAGTATTCATGGTACATGCATTTGGAACAGTATTCATGGTACATGTATTTGGAACAGTATTCATGGTACAGGAATTTGGAACAGTATTCATGGTGCAGGTATTTGAAACAGTATTCATGGCACAGGTATTTGGAACAGTATTCATGGTACATGCATTTGGAACAGTATTCATGGTACATGTATTTGGAACAGTATTCATGGTACATGTATTTGGAACAGTATTCATGGTACATGTATTTGGAACAGTATTCATGATACATGTATTTGGAACAGTATTCATGATACATGTATTTGGAACAGTATTCATGGTATATGTATTTGGAACAGTATTCATGGTACATGTTTTTGGAACAGTATTCATGGTACAGGTATTCGGAACAGTATTCATGGTACATGTATTTGGAACAGTATTCATGGTACATGTATTTGGAACAGTATTCATGATACAGGTATTTGGAACAGTATTCATGATACATGTATTTGGAACAGTATTCATGATACATGTATTTGGAACAGTATTCATGGTACATGTATTTGGAACAGTATTCATGGTACATGTATTTGGAACAGTATTCATGGTACAGGTATTCGGAACAGTATTCATAGTACATGTATTTGGAACAGTATTCATGGTACATGTATTTGGAACAGTATTCATGGTACAGGTATTTGGAACAGTATTCATGGTACAGATATTCGGAACATTATTCATTGTACATGTATTTGGAACAGTATTCATGGTACATATATTTGGAACAGTATTTATGGTACAGGTATTTGGAACAGTATTCATAGTGCATGTATTTGGAACAGTATTCATGGTACAGGTATTTGGAACAATATTCATGATACACGTATTTGGAACAATATTCATGGTACTGGTATTTGGAACAGTATTTATGGTACAGTTATTTGGAACAGTATTCATGGTGCAGGTATTTGGAACAGTATTCATGGCACAGGTATTTGGAACAGTATCCATGGTACATGTATTTGGATCAGTATTCATGGTACAGGTATTTGGAACAGTATTCATTGTACAGGTATTTGGAACAGTATTCATGGTGCAGGTACTTGGAACAGTATTCATGATACAGGAATTTGGAACAGTATTCATGGTACATGTATTTGAAACAGTATTCATGGTACAGGTATTTGGAACAGTAGTCATGGTACAGGTATTTCGAACAGTATTCATGGTGCAGGTATTTGGAACAGTATTCATGGTACATGTATTTGGAACAGTATTCATGGTACATGTATTTGGAACAGTATTCATGGTACATGTATTTGGAACAGTATTCATGGTACATGTATTTGGAACAGTATTCATGGTACATGTATTTGGAACAGTATTCATGGTACATGTATTTGGAACAGTATTCATGATACATGTATTTGGAACAGTATTCATGATACATGTATTTGGAACAGTATTCATGGTATATGTATTTGGAACAGTATTCATGGTACATGTATTTGGAACAGTATTCATGGTACAGGTATTCGGAACAGTATTCATGGTACATGTATTTGGAACAGTATTCATGGTACATGTATTTGGAACAGTATTCATGGTACAGGTATTTGGAACAGTATTCATGATACATGTATTTGGAACAGTATTCATGATACATGTATTTGGAACAGTATTCATGGTACATGTATTTGGAACAGTATTCATGGTACATGTATTTGGAACAGTATTCATGGTACAGGTATTCGGAACAGTATTCATGGTACATGTATTTGGAACAGTATTCATGATACATGTATTTGGAACAGTATTCATGGTACAGGTATTTGGAACAGTATTCATGGTACATGTATTCGGAACAGTATTCATTGTACATGTATTTGGAACAGTATTCATGGTACATGTATTTGGAACAGTATTCATGGTACAGGTATTTGGAACAGTATTCATGGTGCATGTAATTGGAACAGTATTCATGGTACAGGTATTTGGAACAATATTCATGGTACATGTATTTGGAACAGTATTCATGGTACTGGTATTTGGAACAGTATTTATGGTACAGTTATTTGGAACAGTATTCATGGTGCAGGTATTTGGAACAGTATTCATGGTACAGGTATTTGGAACAGTATCCATGGTACATGTATTTGGAACAGTATTCATGGTACAGGTATTTGGAACAGTATTCATGGTACATGTATTTGGAACAGTATTCACGGTACATGTATTTGGAACAGTATTCATGGTACATGCATTTGGAACAGTATTCATGGTACATGTATTTGGAACAGAATTCATGGTACAGGAATTTGGAACAGTATTCATGGTGCAGGTATTTGAAACAGTATTCATGGCACAGGTATTTGGAACAGTATTCATGGTACATGCATTTGGAACAGTATTCATGGTACATGTATTTGGAACAGTATTCATGGTACAGGTATTTGAAACAGTATTCATGGTACAGGTATTTGGAACAGTATTCATAGTACAGGTATTTGGAAAAGTATTCATGGTGCAGGTATTTGGAACAGTATTCATGGTACAGGAATTTGGAACAGTATTCATGGTGCAGGTATTTGGAACAGTATTCATGGCACAGGTATTTGGAACAGTATTCATGGTACATGCATTTGGAACAGTATTCATGGTACATGTATTTGGAACAGTATTCATGGTACATGTATTTGGAACAGTATTCATGGTACATGTATTTGGAACAGTATTCATGGTACAGGTATTCGGAACAGTATTCATAGTACATGTATTTGGAACAGTATTCATGGTACATGTATTTGGAACAGTATTCATGGTACAGGTATTTGGAACAGTATTCATGGTACAGATATTCGGAACATTATTCATTGTACATGTATTTGGAACAGTATTCATGGTACATATATTTGGAACAGTATTTATGGTACAGGTATTTGGAACAGTATTCATAGTGCATGTATTTGGAACAGTATTCATGGTACAGGTATTTGGAACAATATTCATGATACACGTATTTGGAACAATATTCATGGTACTGGTATTTGGAACAGTATTTATGGTACAGTTATTTGGAACAGTATTCATGGTGCAGGTATTTGGAACAGTATTCATGGCACAGGTATTTGGAACAGTATCCATGGTACATGTATTTGGATCAGTATTCATGGTACAGGTATTTGGAACAGTATTCATTGTACAGGTATTTGGAACAGTATTCATGGTGCAGGTACTTGGAACAGTATTCATGATACAGGAATTTGGAACAGTATTCATGGTACATGTATTTGAAACAGTATTCATGGTACAGGTATTTGGAACAGTAGTCATGGTACAGGTATTTCGAACAGTATTCATGGTGCAGGTATTTGGAACAGTATTCATGGTACATGTATTTGGAACAGTATTCATGGTACATGTATTTGGAACAGTATTCATGGTACATGTATTTGGAACAGTATTCATGGTACATGTATTTGGAACAGTATTCATGGTACATGTATTTGGAACAGTATTCATGGTACATGTATTTGGAACAGTATTCATGATACATGTAATTGGAACAGTATTCATGATACATGTATTTGGAACAGTATTCATGGTATATGTATTTGGAACAGTATTCATGGTACATGTATTTGGAACAGTATTCATGGTACAGGTATTCGGAACAGTATTCATGGTACATGTATTTGGAACAGTATTCATGGTACATGTATTTGGAACAGTATTCATGGTACAGGTATTTGGAACAGTATTCATGATACATGTATTTGGAACAGTATTCATGATACATGTATTTGGAACAGTATTCATGGTACATGTATTTGGAACAGTATTCATGGTACATGTATTTGGAACAGTATTCATGATACAGGTATTCGGAACAGTATTCATGGTACATGTATTTGGAACAGTATTCATGATACATGTATTTGGAACAGTATTCATGGTACAGGTATTTGGAACAGTATTCATGGTACATGTATTCGGAACAGTATTCATTGTACATGTATTTGGAACAGTATTCATGGTACATGTATTTGGAACAGTATTCATGGTACAGGTATTTGGAACAGTATTCATGGTGCATGTAATTGGAACAGTATTCATGGTACAGGTATTTGGAACAATATTCATGGTACATGTATTTGGAACAGTATTCATGGTACTGGTATTTGGAACAGTATTTATGGTACAGTTATTTGGAACAGTATTCATGGTACATGTATTTGGAACAGTATTCATGGTACAGGTATTTGGAACAGTATTCATGGTACATGTATTTGGAACAGTATTCACGGTACATGTATTTGGAACAGTATTCATGGTACATGCATTTGGAACAGTATTCATGGTACATGTATTTGGAACAGAATTCATGGTACAGGAATTTGGAACAGTATTCATGGTGCAGGTATTTGAAACAGTATTCATGGCACAGGTATTTGGAACAGTATTCATGGTACATGCATTTGGAACAGTATTCATGGTACATGTATTTGGAACAGTATTCATGGTACAGGTATTTGAAACAGTATTCATGGTACAGGTATTTGGAACAGTATTCATAGTACAGGTATTTGGAAAAGTATTCATGGTGCAGGTATTTGGAACAGTATTCATGGTACAGGAATTTGGAACAGTATTCATGGTGCAGGTATTTGGAACAGTATTCATGGCACAGGTATTTGGAACAGTATTCATGGTACATGCATTTGGAACAGTATTCATGGTACATGTATTTGGAACAGTATTCATGGTACATGTATTTGGAACAGTATGCATGGTACATGTATTTGGAAAAGTATTCATGGTACATGTATTTGGAACAGTATTCATTGTACAGGTATTTGGAACAGTATTCATGGTGCAGGTACTTGGAACAGTATTCATGATACAGGAATTTGGAACAGTATTCATGGTACAGGTATTTGAAACAGTATTCATGGTACAGGTATTTGGAACAGTATTCATGGTACATGTATTTGGAACAGTATTCATGGTACAGGTACTTGGAACAGTATTCATGATACAGGAATTTGGAACAGTATTCATGGTACATGTATTTGAAACAGTATTCATGGTACAGGTATTTGGAACAGTAGTCATGGTACAGGTATTTCGAACAGTATTCATGGTGCAGGTATTTGGAACAGTATTCATGGTACATGTATTTGGAACAGTATTCATGGTACATGTATTTGGAACAGTATTCATGGTACATGTATTTGGAACAGTATTCATGGTACATGTATTTGGAACAGTATTCATGGTACATGTATTTGGAACAGTATTCATGGTACATGTATTTGGAACAGTATTCATGATACATGTATTTGGAACAGTATTCATGATACATGTATTTGGAACAGTATTCATGGTATATGTATTTGGAACAGTATTCATGGTACATGTATTTGGAACAGTATTCGGAACAGTATTCATGGTACATGTATTTGGAACAGTATTCATGGTACATGTATTTGGAACAGTATTCATGGTACAGGTATTTGGAACAGTATTCATGATACATGTATTTGGAACAGTATTCATGATACATGTATTTGGAACAGTATTCATGGTACATGTATTTGGAACAGTATTCATGGTACATGTATTTGGAACAGTATTCATGGTACAGGTATTCGGAACAGTATTCATGGTACATGTATTTGGAACAGTATTCATGATACATGTATTTGGAACAGTATTCATGGTACAGGTATTTGGAACAGTATTCATGGTACATGTATTCGGAACAGTATTCATTGTACATGTATTTGGAACAGTATTCATGGTACATGTATTTGGAACAGTATTCATGGTACAGGTATTTGGAACAGTATTCATGGTGCATGTAATTGGAACAGTATTCATGGTACAGGTATTTGGAACAATATTCATGGTACATGTATTTGGAACAGTATTCATGGTACTGGTATTTGGAACAGTATTTATGGTACAGTTATTTGGAACAGTATTCATGGTGCAGGTATTTGGAACAGTATTCATGGTACAGGTATTTGGAACAGTATCCATGGTACATGTATTTGGAACAGTATTCATGGTACAGGTATTTGGAACAGTATTCATGGTACATGTATTTGGAACAGTATTCACGGTACATGTATTTGGAACAGTATTCATGGTACATGCATTTGGAACAGTATTCATGGTACATGTATTTGGAACAGAATTCATGGTACAGGAATTTGGAACAGTATTCATGGTGCAGGTATTTGAAACAGTATTCATGGCACAGGTATTTGGAACAGTATTCATGGTACATGCATTTGGAACAGTATTCATGGTACATGTATTTGGAACAGTATTCATGGTACAGGTATTTGAAACAGTATTCATGGTACAGGTATTTGGAACAGTATTCATAGTACAGGTATTTGGAAAAGTATTCATGGTGCAGGTATTTGGAACAGTATTCATGGTACAGGAATTTGGAACAGTATTCATGGTGCAGGTATTTGGAACAGTTTTCATGGCACAGGTATTTGGAACAGTATTCATGGTACATGCATTTGGAACAGTATTCATGGTACATGTATTTGGAACAGTATTCATGGTACATGTATTTGGAACAGTATGCATGGTACATGTATTTGGAAAAGTATTCATGGTACATGTATTTGGAACAGTATTCATTGTACAGGTATTTGGAACAGTATTCATGGTGCAGGTACTTGGAACAGTATTCATGATACAGGAATTTGGAACAGTATTCATGGTACAGGTATTTGAAACAGTATTCATGGTACAGGTATTTGGAACAGTATTCATGGTACATGTATTTGGAACAGTATTCATGGTACATGTATTTGGAACAGTATTCATGGTACATGTATTTGGAACAGTATTCATGGTACATGTATTTGGAACAGTATTCATGATACATGTATTTGGAACAGTATTCATGATACATGTATTTGGAACAGTATGCATGGTACATGTATTTCGAACAGTATTCATGGTACATGTATTTGGAACAGTATTCATGGTACAGGTATTCGGAACAGTATTCATGGTACATGTATTTGGAACAGTATTCATGGTACAGGTATTCGGAACAGTATTCATGGTACATGTATTTGGAACAGTATTCATGATACATGTATTTCGAACAGTATTCATGGTACAGGTATTTGGAACAGTATTCATGGTACATGTATTCGGAACAGTATTCATTGTACATGTATTTGGAACAGTATTCATGGTACATGTATTTGGAACAGTATTCATGGTACAGGTATTTGGAACAGTATTCATGGTGCATGTAATTGGAACAGTATTCATGGTACAGGTATTTGGAACAATATTCATGGTACATGTATTTGGAACAGTATTCATGGTACTGGTATTTGGAACAGTATTTATGGTACAGTTATTTGGAACAGTATTCATGGTGCAGGTATTTGGAACAGTATTCATGGTACAGGTATTTGGAACAGTATCCATGGTACATGTATTTGGAACAGTATTCATGGTACAGGTATTTGGAACAGTATTCATGGTACATGTATTTGGAACAGTATTCATGGTACAGGTATTCGGAACAGTATTCATGGTACATGTATTTGGAACAGTATTCATGGTACATGTATTTGGAACAGTATTCATGGTACAGGTATTTGGAACAGTATTCATGGTATAGGTATTCGGAACAGTATTCATTGTACATGTATTTGGAACAGTATTCATGGTACATGTATTTGGAACAGTATTCATGGTACAGGTATTTGGAACAGTATTCATGGTGCATGTATTTGGAACAGTATTCATGGTACAGGTATTTGGAACAATATTCATGATACATGTATTTGGAAGAGTATTCATGGTACTGGTATTTGGAACAGTATTTATGGTACAGTTATTTAGAACAGTATTCATGGTGCAGGTATTTGGAACAGTATTCATGGTGCAGGTATTTGGAACAGTATCCATGGTACATGTATTTGGAACAGTATTCATGGTACAGGTATTTGGAACAGTATTCATGGTACATGCATTTGGAACAGTATTCATGGTGCAGGTATTTGGAACAGTATTCATGGTACATGCATTTGGAACAGTATTCATGGTACATGTATTTGGAACAGTATTCATGGTACAGGAATTTGGAACAGTATTCATGGTGCAGGTATTTGAAACAGTATTCATGGCACAGGTATTTGGAACAGTATTCATGGTACATGCATTTGGAACAGTATTCATGGTACATGTATTTGGAACAGTATTCATGGTACATGTATTTGGAACAGTATTCATGGTACATGTATTTGGAACAGTATTCATGATACATGTATTTGGAACAGTATTCATGATACATGTATTTGGAACAGTATTCATGGTATATGTATTTGGAACAGTATTCATGGTACATGTTTTTGGAACAGTATTCATGGTACAGGTATTCGGAACAGTATTCATGGTACATGTATTTGGAACAGTATTCATGGTACATGTATTTGGAACAGTATTCATGATACAGGTATTTGGAACAGTATTCATGATACATGTATTTGGAACAGTATTCATGATACATGTATTTGGAACAGTATTCATGGTACATGTATTTGGAACAGTATTCATGGTACATGTATTTGGAACAGTATTCATGGTACAGGTATTCGGAACAGTATTCATAGTACATGTATTTGGAACAGTATTCATGGTACATGTATTTGGAACAGTATTCATGGTACAGGTATTTGGAACAGTATTCATGGTACAGATATTCGGAACATTATTCATTGTACATGTATTTGGAACAGTATTCATGGTACATATATTTGGAACAGTATTTATGGTACAGGTATTTGGAACAGTATTCATAGTGCATGTATTTGGAACAGTATTCATGGTACAGGTATTTGGAACAATATTCATGATACACGTATTTGGAACAATATTCATGGTACTGGTATTTGGAACAGTATTTATGGTACAGTTATTTGGAACAGTATTCATGGTGCAGGTATTTGGAACAGTATTCATGGCACAAGTATTTGGAACAGTATCCATGGTACATGTATTTGGATCAGTATTCATGGTACAGGTATTTGGAACAGTATTCATTGTACAGGTATTTGGAACAGTATTCATGGTGCAGGTACTTGGAACAGTATTCATGATACAGGAATTTGGAACAGTATTCATGGTACATGTATTTGAAACAGTATTCATGGTACAGGTATTTGGAACAGTAGTCATGGTACAGGTATTTCGAACAGTATTCATGGTGCAGGTATTTGGAACAGTATTCATGGTACATGTATTTGGAACAGTATTCATGGTACATGTATTTGGAACAGTATTCATGGTACATGTATTTGGAACAGTATTCATGGTACATGTATTTGGAACAGTATTCATGGTACATGTATTTGGAACAGTATTCATGGTACATGTATTTGGAACAGTATTCATGATACATGTATTTGGAACAGTATTCATGATACATGTATTTGGAACAGTATTCATGGTATATGTATTTGGAACAGTATTCATGGTACATGTATTTGGAACAGTATTCATGGTACAGGTATTCGGAACAGTATTCATGGTACATGTATTTGGAACAGTATTCATGGTACATGTATTTTGAACAGTATTCATGGTACAGGTATTTGGAACAGTATTCATGATACATGTATTTGGAACAGTATTCATGATACATGTATTTGGAACAGTATTCATGGTACATGTATTTGGAACAGTATTCATGGTACATGTATTTGGAACAGTATTCATGGTACAGGTATTCGGAACAGTATTCATGGTACATGTATTTGGAACAGTATTCATGATACATGTATTTGGAACAGTATTCATGGTACAGGTATTTGGAACAGTATTCATGGTACATGTATTCGGAACAGTATTCATTGTACATGTATTTGGAACAGTATTCATGGTACATGTATTTGGAACAGTATTCATGGTACAGGTATTTGGAACAGTATTCATGGTGCATGTAATTGGAACAGTATTCATGGTACAGGTATTTGGAACAATATTCATGGTACATGTATTTGGAACAGTATTCATGGTACTGGTATTTGGAACAGTATTTATGGTACAGTTATTTGGAACAGTATTCATGGTGCAGGTATTTGGAACAGTATTCATGGTACAGGTATTTGGAACAGTATCCATGGTACATGTATTTGGAACAGTATTCATGGTACAGGTATTTGGAACAGTATTCATGGTACATGTATTTGGAACAGTATTCACGGTACATGTATTTGGAACAGTATTCATGGTACATGCATTTGGAACAGTATTCATGGTACATGTATTTGGAACAGAATTCATGGTACAGGAATTTGGAACAGTATTCATGGTGCAGGTATTTGAAACAGTATTCATGGCACAGGTATTTGGAACAGTATTCATGGTACATGCATTTGGAACAGTATTCATGGTACATGTATTTGGAACAGTATTCATGGTACAGGTATTTGAAACAGTATTCATGGTACAGGTATTTGGAACAGTATTCATAGTACAGGTATTTGGAAAAGTATTCATGGTGCAGGTATTTGGAACAGTATTCATGGTACAGAAATTTGGAACAGTATTCATGGTGCAGGTATTTGGAACAGTATTCATGGCACAGGTATTTGGAACAGTATTCATGGTACATGCATTTGGAACAGTATTCATGGTACATGTATTTGGAACAGTATTCATGGTACATGTATTTGGAACAGTATTCATGGTACATGTATTTGGAACAGTATTCATGGTACAGGTATTCGGAACAGTATTCATAGTACATGTATTTGGAACAGTATTCATGGTACATGTATTTGGAACAGTATTCATGGTACAGGTATTTGGAACAGTATTCATAGTGCATGTATTTGGAACAGTATTCATGGTACAGGTATTTGGAACAATATTCATGATACACGTATTTGGAACAATATTCATGGTACTGGTATTTGGAACAGTATTTATGGTACAGTTATTTGGAACAGTATTCATGGTGCAGGTATTTGGAACAGTATTCATGGCACAGGTATTTGGAACAGTATCCATGGTACATGTATTTGGATCAGTATTCATGGTACAGGTATTTGGAACAGTATTCATTGTACAGGTATTTGGAACAGTATTCATGGTGCAGGTACTTGGAACAGTATTCATGATACAGGAATTTGGAACAGTATTCATGGTACATGTATTTGAAACAGTATTCATGGTACAGGTATTTGGAACAGTAGTCATGGTACAGGTATTTCGAACAGTATTCATGGTGCAGGTATTTGGAACAGTATTCATGGTACATGTATTTGGAACAGTATTCATGGTACATGTATTTGGAACAGTATTCATGGTACATGTATTTGGAACAGTATTCATGGTACATGTATTTGGAACAGTATTCATGGTACATGTATTTGGAACAGTATTCATGGTACATGTATTTGGAACAGTATTCATGATATATGTATTTGGAACAGTATTCATGATACATGTATTTGGAACAGTATTCATGGTATATGTATTTGGAACAGTATTCATGGTACATGTATTTGGAACAGTATTCATGGTACAGGTATTCGGAACAGTATTCATGGTACATGTATTTGGAACAGTATTCATGGTACATGTATTTGGAACAGTATTCATGGTACAGGTATTTGGAACAGTATTCATGATACATGTATTTGGAACAGTATTCATGATACATGTATTTGGAACAGTATTCATGGTACATGTATTTGGAACAGTATTCATGGTACATGTATTTGGAACAGTATTCATGGTACAGGTATTCGGAACAGTATTCATGGTACATGTATTTGGAACAGTATTCATGATACATGTATTTGGAACAGTATTCATGGTACAGGTATTTGGAACAGTATTCATGGTACATGTATTCGGAACAGTATTCATTGTACATGTATTTGGAACAGTATTCATGGTACATGTATTTGGAACAGTATTCATGGTACAGGTATTTGGAACAGTATTCATGGTGCATGTAATTGGAACAGTATTCATGGTACAGGTATTTGGAACAATATTCATGGTACATGTATTTGGAACAGTATTCATGGTACTGGTATTTGGAACAGTATTTATGGTACAGTTATTTGGAACCGTATTCATGGTGCAGGTATTTGGAACAGTATTCATGGTACAGGTATTTGGAACAGTATCCATGGTACATGTATTTGGAACAGTATTCATGGTACAGGTATTTGGAACAGTATTCATGGTACATGTATTTGGAACAGTATTCACGGTACATGTATTTGGAACAGTATTCATGGTACATGCATTTGGAACAGTATTCATGGTACATGTATTTGGAACAGAATTCATGGTACAGGAATTTGGAACAGTATTCATGGTGCAGGTATTTGAAACAGTATTCATGGCACAGGTATTTGGAACAGTATTCATGGTACATGCATTTGGAACAGTATTCATGGTACATGTATTTGGAACAGTATTCATGGTACAGGTATTTGAAACAGTATTCATGGTACAGGTATTTGGAACAGTATTCATAGTACAGGTATTTGGAAAAGTATTCATGGTGCAGGTATTTGGAACAGTATTCATGGTACAGGAATTTGGAACAGTATTCATGGTGCAGGTATTTGGAACAGTATTCATGGCACAGGTATTTGGAACAGTATTCATGGTACATGCATTTGGAACAGTATTCATGGTACATGTATTTGGAACAGTATTCATGGTACATGTATTTGGAACAGTATGCATGGTACATGTATTTGGAAAAGTATTCATGGTACATGTATTTGGAACAGTATTCATTGTACAGGTATTTGGAACAGTATTCATGGTGCAGGTACTTGGAACAGTATTCATGATACAGGAATTTGGAACAGTATTCATGGTACAGGTATTTGAAACAGTATTCATGGTACAGGTATTTGGAACAGTATTCATGGTACAGGTATTTGGAACAGTATTCATGGTACAGGTACTTGGAACAGTATTCATGATACAGGAATTTGGAACAGTATTCATGGTACATGTATTTGAAACAGTATTCATGGTACAGGTATTTGGAACAGTAGTCATGGTACAGGTATTTCGAACAGTATTCATGGTGCAGGTATTTGGAACAGTATTCATGGTACATGTATTTGGAACAGTATTCATGGTACATGTATTTGGAACAGTATTCATGGTACATGTATTTGGAACAGTATTCATGGTACATGTATTTGGAACAGTATTCATGGTACATGTATTTGGAACAGTATTCATGGTACATGTATTTGGAACAGTATTCATGATACATGTATTTGGAACAGTATTCATGATACATGTATTTGGAACAGTATTCATGGTATATGTATTTGGAACAGTATTCATGGTACATGTATTTGGAACAGTATTCATGGTACAGGTATTCGGAACAGTATTCATGGTACATGTATTTGGAACAGTATTCATGGTACATGTATTTGGAACAGTATTCATGGTACAGGTATTTGGAACAGTATTCATGATACATGTATTTGGAACAGTATTCATGATACATGTATTTGGAACAGTATTCATGGTACATGTATTTGGAACAGTATTCATGGTACATGCATTTGGAACAGTATTCATGGTACAGGTATTCGGAACAGTATTCATGGTACATGTATTTGGAACAGTATTCATGATACATGTATTTGGAACAGTATTCATGGTACAGGTATTTGGAACAGTATTCATGGTACATGTATTCGGAACAGTATTCATTGTACATGTATTTGGAACAGTATTCATGGTACATGTATTTGGAACAGTATTCATGGTACAGGTATTTGGAACAGTATTCATGGTGCATGTAATTGGAACAGTATTCATGGTACAGGTATTTGGAACAATATTCATGGTACATGTATTTGGAACAGTATTCATGGTACTGGTATTTGGAACAGTATTTATGGTACAGTTATTTGGAACAGTATTCATGGTGCAGGTATTTGGAACAGTATTCATGGTACAGGTATTTGGAACAGTATCCATGGTACATGTATTTGGAACAGTATTCATGGTACAGGTATTTGGAACAGTATTCATGGTACATGTATTTGGAACAGTATTCACGGTACATGTATTTGGAACAGTATTCATGGTACATGCATTTGGAACAGTATTCATGGTACATGTATTTGGAACAGAATTCATGGTACAGGAATTTGGAACAGTATTCATGGTGCAGGTATTTGAAACAGTATTCATGGCACAGGTATTTGGAACAGTATTCATGGTACATGCATTTGGAACAGTATTCATGGTACATGTATTTGGAACAGTATTCATGGTACAGGTATTTGAAACAGTATTCATGGTACAGGTATTTGGAACAGTATTCATAGTACAGGTATTTGGAAAAGTATTCATGGTGCAGGTATTTGGAACAGTATTCATGGTACAGGAATTTGGAACAGTATTCATGGTGCAGGTATTTGGAACAGTTTTCATGGCACAGGTATTTGGAACAGTATTCATGGTACATGCATTTGGAACAGTATTCATGGTACATGTATTTGGAACAGTATTCATGGTACATGTATTTGGAACAGTATGCATGGTACATGTATTTGGAAAAGTATTCATGGTACATGTATTTGGAACAGTATTCATTGTACAGGTATTTGGAACAGTATTCATGGTGCAGGTACTTGGAACAGTATTCATGATACAGGAATTTGGAACAGTATTCATGGTACAGGTATTTGAAACAGTATTCATGGTACAGGTATTTGGAACAGTATTCATGGTACATGTATTTGGAACAGTATTCATGGTACATGTATTTGGAACAGTATTCATGGTACATGTATTTGGAACAGTATTCATGGTACATGTATTTGGAACAGTATTCATGATACATGTATTTGGAACAGTATTCATGATACATGTATTTGGAACATTATGCATGGTACATGTATTTCGAACAGTATTCATGGTACATGTATTTGGAACAGTATTCATGGTACAGGTATTCGGAACAGTATTCATGGTACATGTATTTGGAACAGTATTCATGGTACAGGTATTCGGAACAGTATTCATGGTACATGTATTTGGAACAGTATTCATGATACATGTATTTCGAACAGTATTCATGGTACAGGTATTTGGAACAGTATTCATGGTACATGTATTCGGAACAGTATTCATTGTACATGTATTTGGAACAGTATTCATGGTACATGTATTTGGAACAGTATTCATGGTACAGGTATTTGGAACAGTATTCATGGTGCATGTAATTGGAACAGTATTCATGGTACAGGTATTTGGAACAATATTCATGGTACATGTATTTGGAACAGTATTCATGGTACTGGTATTTGGAACAGTATTTATGGTACAGTTATTTGGAACAGTATTCATGGTGCAGGTATTTGGAACAGTATTCATGGTACAGGTATTTGGAACAGTATCCATGGTACATGTATTTGGAACAGTATTCATGGTACAGGTATTTGGAACAGTATTCATGGTACATGTATTTGGAACAGTATTCACGGTACATGTATTTGGAACAGTATTCATGGTACATGCATTTGGAACAGTATTCATGGTACATGTATTTGGAACAGAATTCATGGTACAGGAATTTGGAACAGTATTCATGGTGCAGGTATTTGAAACAGTATTCATGGCACAGGTATTTGGAACAGTATTCATGGTACATGCATTTGGAACAGTATTCATGGTACATGTATTTGGAACAGTATTCATGGTACATGTATTTGGAACAGTATGCATGGTACATGTATTTGGAAAAGTATTCATGGTACATGTATTTGGAACAGTATTCATTGTACAGGTATTTGGAACAGTATTCATGGTGCAGGTACTTGGAACAGTATTCATGATACAGGAATTTGGAACAGTATTCATGGTACATGTATTTGGAACAGTATTCATGGTACATGTATTTGGAACAGTATTCATGGTACAGGTATTCAGAACAGTATTCATGGTACATGTATTTGGAACAGTATTCATGGTACAGGTATTCGGAACAGTATTCATGGTACATGTATTTGGAACAGTATTCATGGTACATGTATTTCGAACAGTATTCATGGTACAGTTATTTGGAACAGTATTCATGGTACAGGTATTCGGAACAGTATTCATTGTACATGTATTTGGAACAGTATTCATGGTACATGTATTTGGAACAGTATTCATGGTACATGTATTTGGAACAGTATTCATGGTACATGTATTTGGAACAGTATGCATGGTACATGTATTTGGAAAAGTATTCATGGTACATGTATTTGGAACAGTATTCATTGTACAGGTATTTGGAATAGTATTCATGGTGCAGGTACTTGGAACAGTATTCATGATACAGGAATTTGGAACAGTATTCATGGTACAGGTATTTGAAACAGTATTCATGGTACAGGTATTTGGAACAGTATTCATGGTACATGTATTTGGAACAGTATTCATGGTACATGTATTTGGAACAGTATTCATGGTACATGTATTTGGAACAGTATTCATGATACATGTATTTGGAACAGTATTCATGATACATGTATTTGGAACAGTATGCATGGTACATGTATTTGGAACAGTATTCATGGTACATGTATTTGGAACAGTATTCATGGTACAGGTATTCGGAACAGTATTCATGGTACATGTATTTGGAACAGTATTCATGGTACAGGTATTCGGAACAGTATTCATGGTACATGTATTTGGAACAGTATTCATGGTACATGTATTTCGAACAGTATTCATGGTACAGGTATTTGGAACAGTATTCATGGTACAGGTATTCGGAACAGTATTCATTGTACATGTATTTGGAACAGTATTCATGGTACATGTATTTGGAACAGTATTCATGGTACAGGTATTTGGAACAGTATTCATGGTGCATGTATTTGGAACAGTATTCATGGTACAGGTATTTGGAACAATATTCATGGTAAATGTATTTGGAACAGTATTCATGGAACTGGTATTTGGAACAGTATTCATGGTAGGGGTATTTGGAACAGTATTCATGGTGCAGGTATTTTGAACAGTATTCATGGCACAGGTATTTGGAACAGTATCCATGGTACATGTATTTGGAAGAGTATTCATGGTACAGGTATTTGGAACAGTATTCATGGTACATGTATTTGGAACAGTATTCATGGTACATGCATTTGGAACAGTATTCATGGTACATGTATTTGGAACAGTATTCATGGTACAGGAATTTGGAACAGTATTCATGGCGCAGGTATTTGAAACAGTATTCATGGCACAGGTATTTGGAACAGTATTCATGGTACATGCATTTGGAACAGTATTCATGGTACATATATTTGGAACAATATTCATGGTACATGTATTTGGAACAGTATGCATGGTACAGGTATTTGGAACAGTATTCATGGTACATGTATTTGAACAGTATTCATGGTACAGGTATTCGGAACAGTATTCATTGTATATGTATTTGGAACAGTATTCATGGTACATGTATTTGGAACAGTATTCATGGTACAGGTATTTGGAACAGTATTCATGGTGCATGTATTTGGAACAGTATTCATGGTACAGGTATTTGGAACAATATTCATGGTACATGTATTTGGAACAGTATTCATGGTACTGGTATTTGGAACAGTATTCATGGTACAGTTATTTGGAACAGTATTCATGGTGCAGGTATTTGGAACAGTATTCATGGCACAGGTATTTGGAACAGTATCCATGGTACATGTATTTGGAACAGAATTCACGGTACAAGTATTTGGAACAGTATTCATGGTACAGGTATTTGGAACAGTATTCATGGTACATGTATTTGGAACAGTATTCACGGTACATGTATTTGGAACAGTATTCATGGTACATGCATTTGGAACAGTATTCATGGTACATGTATTTGGAACAGTATTCATGGTACAGGAATTTGGAACAGTATTCATGGTGCAGGTATTTGAAACAGTATTCATGGCACAGGTATTTGGAACAGTATTCATGGTACATGCATTTGGAACAGTATTCATGGTACATGTATTTGGAACAGTATTCATGGTACATGTATTTGGAACAGTATGCATGGTACAGGTATTTGGAACAGTATTCATGGTACAGGTATTTGAAACAGTATTCATGGTACAGGTATTTGGAACAGTATTCATAGTACAGGTATTTGGAAAAGTATTCATGGTGCAGGTATTTGGGACAGTATTCATGGTACAGGAATTTGGAACAGTATTCATGGTGCAGGTATTTGAAACAGTATTCATGGCACAGGTATTTGGAACAGTATTCATGGTACATGCATTTGGAACAGTATTCATGATACATGTATTCGGAACAGTATTCATGGTACATGTATTTGGACAGTATGCATGGTACATGTATTTGGAAAAGTATTCATGGTACATGTTTTTGGAACAGTATTCATTGTACAGGTATTTGGAACAGTATTCATGGTGCAGGTACTTGGAACAGTATTCATGATACAGGAATTTGGAACAGTATTCATGGTACAGGTATTTGAAACAGTATTCATGGTACATGTATTTGGAACAGTAGTCATGGTACAGGTATTTGGAACAGTATTCATGGTGCAGGTACTTGGAACAGTATTCATGATATAGGAATTTGGAACAGTATTCATGGTACAAGTATTTGGAACAGTATTCATGGTACATGTATTTGGAACAGTATTCATGGTACATGTATTTGGAACAGTATTCATGGTACATGTATTTGGAACAGTATTCATGATACATGTATTTGGAACAGTATTCATGATACATGTATTTGGAACAGTATTCATGGTACATGTATTTGGAACAGTATTCATGGTACATGTATTTGGAACAGTATTCATGGTACATGTATTTGGAACAGTATTCATGGTACAGGTATTCGGAACAGTATTCATGGTATATGTATTTGGAACAGTATTCATGGTACATGTATTTGGAACAGTATTCATGGTACAGGTATTTGGAACAGTATTCATGGTACAGGTATTCGGAACAGTATTCATTGTACATGTATTTGGAACAGTATTCAAGGTACATGTATTTGGAACAGTATTCATGGTACATGTATTTGGAACAGTATTCATGGTACATGTATTTGGAACAGTATTCATGGTACAGGTATTTGGAACAGTATTCATGGTACAGGTATTCGGAACAGTATTCATTGTACATGTATTTGGAACAGTATTCAAGGTACATGTATTTGAAACAGTATTCATGGTACAGGTATTTGGAACAGTATTCATGGTGCAGGTATTTGGAACAGTATTCATGGTACATGTATTTGGAACAGTATTCATGGTACATGTATTTGGAACAGTATTCATGGTACAGGTATTTGGAACAGTATTCATGGTGCAGGTATTTGAAAACGTATTCATGGAACATGTATTTGGAACAGTATTCATGGTACATGCATTTGAAACAGTATTCATGGCACAGGTATTTGGAACAGTATTCATGGTACATGCATTTGGAACAGTATGCATGGTACATGTATTTGGAACAGTATTCATGGTACAGGTATTTGGAACAATATTCATGGTAGAGGTATTCGGAACAGTATTCATTGTACATGTATTTGGAACAGTATTCATGGCACAGAAATTTGGAACAGTATTCATGGTACAGGTATTTGGAACAGTATTCATGGTGCAGGTATTTGGAACAGTATTCATGGCACAGGTATTTGGAACAGTATTCATGGTACAGGTCTTTGGAACAGTATTCATGGTACATGTATTTGGAACAGTATTCATGGTACATGTATTTGGAACAGTATTCATGGTACATGTATTTGGAACAGTATTCATGGTACATGCATTTGAAACAGTATTCATGGTACATGTATTTGGAACAGTATTCATGGCACATGTATTTGGAACAGTATCCATGGTACTGGTATTTGGAACAGTATTCATGGTACAGGTATTTGGAACTGTGTTCATGGTAAAGGTATTTGGAACAGAAATCATGGTACAGGTATTTGGAACAGTATTCATGGCACAGAAATTTGGAACAGTATTCATGGTACAGGTATTTGGAACAGTATTCATGGTACATGTATTTGGAACAGTATTCATGGTACAGGTATTTGGAACAGTATTCATGGTACAGGTATTTGGAACAGTATTCATGGTACTGGTATTTGGAACAGTTTTTATGGTACAGGTATTTGGAACAGTATTCATGGCACAGGTATTTGGAACAGTATTCATGGTACAGGTATTTGGAACAGTATTCATGGTACATGTATTTGGAACAGTATTCATGGTACAGGTATTGGGAACAGTATTAATGGTACATGCATTTGGAACAGTATTCATGGTACATGTATTTGGAACAGTATTCATGGTACAGGTATTTGGAACAGTATTCATGGTACAGGTATTCGGAACAGTATTCATTGTACATGTATTTGGAACAGTATTCATGGTACATGTATTTGGAACAGTATTCATGGTACAGGTATTTGGAACAGTATTCATGGTGCATGTATTTGGAACAGTATTCATGGTACAGGTATTTGGAACAATATTCATGATACATGTATTTGGAACAGTATTCATGGTACTGGTATTTGGAACAGTATTTATGGTACAGTTATTTGGAACAGTATTCATGGTGCAGGTATTTGGAACAGTATTCATGGTGCAGGTATTTGGAACAGTATCCATGGTACATGTATTTGGAACAGTATTCATGGTACAGGTATTTGGAACAGTATTCATGGTACATGCATTTGGAACAGTATTCATGGTGCAGGTATTTGGAACAGTATTCATGGTACATGCATTTGGAACAGTATTCATGGTACAGGTATTTGGAACAGTATTCATGGTACAGGAATTTGGAACAGTATTCATGGTGCAGGTATTTGAAACAGTATTCATGGCACAGGTATTTGGAACAGTATTCATGGTACATGCATTTGGAACAGTATTCATGGTACATGTATTTGGAACAGTATTCATGGTACATGTATTTGGAACAGTATTCATGGTACATGTATTTGGAACAGTATTCATGATACATGTATTTGGAACAGTATTCATGATACATGTATTTGGAACAGTATTCATGGTATATGTATTTGGAACAGTATTCATGGTACATGTTTTTGGAACAGTATTCATGGTACAGGTATTCGGAACAGTATTCATGGTACATGTATTTGGAACAGTATTCATGGTACATGTATTTGGAACAGTATTCATGATACAGGTATTTGGAACAGTATTCATGATACATGTATTTGGAACAGTATTCATGATACATGTATTTGGAACAGTATTCATGGTACATGTATTTGGAACAGTATTCATGGTACATGTATTTGGAACAGTATTCATGGTACAGGTATTCGGAACAGTATTCATAGTACATGTATTTGGAACAGTATTCATGGTACATGTATTTGGAACAGTATTCATGGTACAGGTATTTGGAACAGTATTCATGGTACAGATATTCGGAACATTATTCATTGTACATGTATTTGGAACAGTATTCATGGTACATATATTTGGAACAGTATTTATGGTACAGGTATTTGGAACAGTATTCATAGTGCATGTATTTGGAACAGTATTCATGGTACAGGTATTTGGAACAATATTCATGATACACGTATTTGGAACAATATTCATGGTACTGGTATTTGGAACAGTATTTATGGTACAGTTATTTGGAACAGTATTCATGGTGCAGGTATTTGGAACAGTATTCATGGCACAGGTATTTGGAACAGTATCCATGGTACATGTATTTGGATCAGTATTCATGGTACAGGTATTTGGAACAGTATTCATTGTACAGGTATTTGGAACATTATTCATGGTGCAGGTACTTGGAACAGTATTCATGATACAGGAATTTGGAACAGTATTCATGGTACATGTATTTGAAACAGTATTCATGGTACAGGTATTTGGAACAGTAGTCATGGTACAGGTATTTGGAACAGTATTCATGGTGCAGGTATTTGGAACAGTATTCATGGCACAGGTATTTGGAACAGTATTCATGGTACATGTATTTGGAACAGTATTCATGTTACATGTATTTGGAACAGTATTCATGGTACATGTATTTGGAACAGTATTCATGGTACATGTATTTGGAACAGTATTCATGGTACATGTATTTGGAACAGTATTCATGATACATGTATTTGGAACAGTATTCATGATACATGTATTTGGAACAGTATTCATGGTATATGTATTTGGAACAGTATTCATGGTACATGTATTTGGAACAGTATTCATGGTACAGGTATTCGGAACAGTATTCATGGTACATGTATTTGGAACAGTATTCATGGTACATGTATTTGGAACAGTATTCATGGTACAGGTATTTGGAACAGTATTCATGATACATGTATTTGGAACAGTATTCATGATACATGTATTTGGAACAGTATTCATGGTACATGTATTTGGAACAGTATTCATGGTACATGTATTTGGAACAGTATTCATGGTACAGGTATTCGGAACAGTATTCATGGTACATGTATTTGGAACAGTATTCATGATACATGTATTTGGAACAGTATTCATGGTACAGGTATTTGGAACAGTATTCATGGTACATGTATTCGGAACAGTATTCATTGTACATGTATTTGGAACAGTATTCATGGTACATGTATTTGGAACAGTATTCATGGTACAGGTATTTGGAACAGTATTCATGGTACATGTATTTGGGACAGTATTCATGGTACTGGTATTTGGAACAGTATTTATGGTACAGTTATTTGGAACAGTATTCATGGTGCAGGTATTTGGAACAGTATTCATGGTACAGGTATTTGGAACAGTATCCATGGTACATGTATTTGGAACAGTATTCATGGTACAGGTATTTGGAACAGTATTCATGGTACATGTATTTGGAACAGTATTCACGGTACATGTATTTGGAACAGTATTCATGGTACATGCATTTGGAACAGTATTCATGGTACATGTATTTGGAACAGAATTCATGGTACAGGAATTTGGAACAGTATTCATGGTGCAGGTATTTGAAACAGTATTCATGGCACAGGTATTTGGAACAGTATTCATGGTACATGCATTTGGAACAGTATTCATGGTACATGTATTTGGAACAGTATTCATGGTACAGGTATTTGAAACAGTATTCATGGTACAGGTATTTGGAACAGTATTCATAGTACAGGTATTTGGAAAAGTATTCATGGTGCAGGTATGTGGAACAGTATTCATGGTACAGGAATTTGGAACAGTATTCATGGTGCAGGTATTTGGAACAGTATTCATGGCACAGGTATTTGGAACAGTATTCATGGTACATGCATTTGGAACAGTATTCATGGTACATGTATTTGGAACAGTATTCATGGTACATGTATTTGGAACAGTATGCATGGTACATGTATTTGGAAAAGTATTCATGGTACATGTATTTGGAACAGTATTCATTGTACAGGTATTTGGAACAGTATTCATGGTGCAGGTACTTGGAACAGTATTCATGATACAGGAATTTGGAACAGTATTCATGGTACAGGTATTTGAAACAGTATTCATGGTACAGGTATTTGGAACAGTATTCATGGTACATGTATTTGGAACAGTATTCATGGTACATGTATTTGGAACAGTATTCATGGTACATGTATTTGGAACAGTATTCATGGTACATGTATTTGGAACAGTATTCATGATACATGTATTTGGAACAGTATTCATGATACATGTATTTGGAACAGTATGCATGGTACATGTATTTGGAACAGTATTCATGGTACATGTATTTGGAACAGTATTCATGGTACAGGTATTCGGAACAGTATTCATGGTACATGTATTTGGAACAGTATTCATGGTACAGGTATTCGGAACAGTATTCATGGTACATGTATTTGGAACAGTATTCATGGTACATGTATTTCGAACAGTATTCATGGTACAGGTATTTGGAACAGTATTCATGGTACAGGTATTCGGAACAGTATTCATTGTACATGTATTTGGAACAGTATTCATGGTACATGTATTTGGAACAGTATTCATGGTACAGGTATTTGGAACAGTATTCATGGTGCATGTATTTGGAACAGTATTCATGGTACAGGTATTTGGAACAATATTCATGGTACATGTATTTGGAACAGTATTCATGGAACAGGTATTTGGAACAGTATTCATGGTAGAGGTATTTGGAACAGTATTCATGGTGCAGGTATTTTGAACAGTATTCATGGCACAGGTATTTGGAACAGTATCCATGGTACATGTATTTGGAAGAGTATTCATGGTACAGGTATTTGGAACAGTATTCATGGTACATGTATTTGGAACAGTATTCATGGTACATGCATTTGGAACAGTATTCATGGTACATGTATTTGGAACAGTATTCATGGTACAGGAATTTGGAACAGTATTCATGGGGCAGGTATTTGAAACAGTATTCATGGCACAGGTATTTGGAACAGTATTCATGGTACATGCATTTGGAACAGTATTCATGGTACATGTATTTGGAACAATATTCATGGTACATGTATTTGGAACAGTATGCATGGTACAGGTATTTGGAACAGTATTCATGGTACATGTATTTGAACAGTATTCATGGTACAGGTATTCGGAACAGTATTCATTGTATATGTATTTGGAACAGTATTCATGGTACATGTATTTGGAACAGTATTCATGGTACAGGTATTTGGAACAGTATTCATGGTGCATGTATTTGGAACAGTATTCATGGTACAGGTATTTGGAACAATATTCATGGTACATGTATTTGGAACAGTATTCATGGTACTGGTATTTGGAACAGTATTCATGGTACAGTTATTTGGAACAGTATTCATGGTGCAGGTATTTGGAACAGTATTCAATGCACAGGTATTTGGAACAGTATCCATGGTACATGTATTTGGAACAGTATTCACGGTACAAGTATTTGGAACAGTATTCATGGTACAGGTATTTGGAACAGTATTCATGGTACATGTATTTGAAACAGTATTCACGGTACATGTATTTGGAACAGTATTCATGGTACATGCATTTGGAACAGTATTCATGGTACATGTATTTGGAACAGTATTCATGGTACAGGAATTTGGAACAGTATTCATGGTGCAGGTATTTGAAACAGTATTCATGGCACAGGTATTTGGAACAGTATTCATGGTACATGCATTTGGAACAGTATTCATGGTACATGTATTTGGAACAGTATTCATGGTACATGTATTTGGAACAGTATGCATGGTACAGGTATTTGGAACAGTATTCATGGTACAGGTATTTGAAACAGTATTCATGGTACAGGTATTTGGAATAGTATTCATAGTACAGGTATTTGGAAAAGTATTCATGGTGCAGGTATTTGGGACAGTATTCATGGTACAGGAATTTGGAACAGTAGTCATGGTGCAGGTATTTGGAACAGTATTCATGGCACAGGTATTTGGATCAGTATTCATGGCACATGCATTTGGAACAGTATTCATGATACATGTATTCGGAACAGTATTCATGATACATGTATTTGGAACAGTATGCATGGTACATGTATTTGGAAAAGTATTCATGGTACATGTTTTTGGAACAGTATTCATTGTACAGGTATTTGGAACAGTATTCATGGTGCAGGTACTTGGAACAGTATTCATGATACAGGAATTTGGAACAGTATTCATGGTACAGGTATTTGAAACAGTATTCATGGTACATGTATTTGGAACAGTATTCATGGTACATGTATTTGGAACAGTATTCATGATACAGGTATTTGGAACAGTATTCATGATACATGTATTTGGAACAGTATTCATGGTACATGTATTTGGAACAGTATTCATGGTACATGTATTTGGAACAGTATTCATGGTACAGGTATTCGGAACAGTATTCATAGTACATGTATTTGGAACAGTATTCATGGTACATGTATTTGGAACAGTATTCATGGTACAGGTATTTGGAACAGTATTCATGGTACAGATATTCGGAACATTATTCATTGTACATGTATTTGGAACAGTATTCATGGTACATATATTTGGAACAGTATTTATGGTACAGGTATTTGGAACAGTATTCATAGTGCATGTATTTGGAACAGTATTCATGGTACAGGTATTTGGAACAATATTCATGATACACGTATTTGGAACAATATTCATGGTACTGGTATTTGGAACAGTATTTATGGTACAGTTATTTGGAACAGTATTCATGGTGCAGGTATTTGGAACAGTATTCATGGCACAGGTATTTGGAACAGTATCCATGGTACATGTATTTGGATCAGTATTCATGGTACAGGTATTTGGAACAGTATTCATTGTACAGGTATTTGGAACATTATTCATGGTGCAGGTACTTGGAACAGTATTCATGATACAGGAATTTGGAACAGTATTCATGGTACATGTATTTGAAACAGTATTCATGGTACATGTATTTGGAACAGTAGTCATGGTACAGGTATTTGGAACAGTATTCATGGTGCAGGTATTTGGAACAGTATTCATGGCACAGGTATTTGGAACAGTATTCATGGTACATGTATTTGGAACAGTATTCATGTTACATGTATTTGGAACAGTATTCATGGTACATGTATTTGGAACAGTATTCATGGTACATGTATTTGGAACAGTATTCATGGTACATGTATTTGGAACAGTATTCATGATACATGTATTTGGAACAGTATTCATGATACATGTATTTGGAACAGTATTCATGGTATATGTATTTGGAACAATATTCATGGTACATGTATTTGGAACAGTATTCATGGTACAGGTATTCGGAACAGTATTCATGGTACATGTATTTGGAACAGTATTCATGGTACATGTATTTGGAACAGTATTCATGGTACAGGTATTTGGAACAGTATTCATGATACATGTATTTGGAACAGTATTCATGATACATGTATTTGGAACAGTATTCATGGTACATGTATTTGGAACAGTATTCATGGTACATGTATTTGGAACAGTATTCATGGTACAGGTATTCGGAACAGTATTCATGGTACATGTATTTGGAACAGTATTCATGATACATGTATTTGGAACAGTATTCATGGTACAGGTATTTGGAACAGTATTCATGGTACATGTATTCGGAACAGTATTCATTGTACATGTATTTGGAACAGTATTCATGGTACATGTATTTGGAACAGTATTCATGGTACAGGTATTTGGAACAGTATTCATGGTGCATGTAATTGGAACAGTATTCATGGTACAGGTATTTGGAACAATATTCATGGTACATGTATTTGGAACAGTATTCATGGTACTGGTATTTGGAACAGTATTTATGGTACAGTTATTTGGAACAGTATTCATGGTGCAGGTATTTGGAACAGTATTCATGGTACAGGTATTTGGAACAGTATCCATGGTACATGTATTTGGAACAGTATTCATGGTACAGGTATTTGGAACAGTATTCATGGTACATGTATTTGGAACAGTATTCACGGTACATGTATTTGGAACAGTATTCATGGTACATGCATTTGGAACAGTATTCATGGTACATGTATTTGGAACAGAATTCATGGTACAGGAATTTGGAACAGTATTCATGGTGCAGGTATTTGAAACAGTATTCATGGCACAGGTATTTGGAACAGTATTCATGGTACATGCATTTGGAACAGTATTCATGGTACATGTATTTGGAACAGTATTCATGGTACAGGTATTTGAAACAGTATTCATGGTACAGGTATTTGGAACAGTATTCATAGTACAGGTATTTGGAAAAGTATTCATGGTGCAGGTATTTGGAACAGTATTCATGGTACAGGAATTTGGAACAGTATTCATGGTGCAGGTATTTGGAACAGTATTCATGGCACAGGTATTTGGAACAGTATTCATGGTACATGCATTTGGAACAGTATTCATGGTACATGTATTTGGAACAGTATTCATGGTACATGTATTTGGAACAGTATGCATGGTACATGTATTTGGAAAAGTATTCATGGTACATGTATTTGGAACAGTATTCATTGTACAGGTATTTGGAACAGTATTCATGGTGCAGGTACTTGGAACAGTATTCATGATACAGGAATTTGGAACAGTATTCATGGTACAGGTATTTGAAACAGTATTCATGGTACAGGTATTTGGAACAGTATTCATGGTACATGTATTTGGAACAGTATTCATGGTACATGTATTTGGAACAGTATTCATGGTACATGTATTTGGAACAGTATTCATGGTACATGTATTTGGAACAGTATTCATGATACATGTATTTGGAACAGTATTCATGATACATGTATTTGGAACAGTATGCATGGTACATGTATTTGGAACAGTATTCATGGTACATGTATTTGGAACAGTATTCATGGTACAGGTATTCGGAACAGTATTCATGGTACATGTATTTGGAACAGTATTCATGGTACAGGTATTCGGAACAGTATTCATGGTACATGTATTTGGAACAGTATTCATGGTACATGTATTTCGAATAGTATTCATGGTACAGGTATTTGGAACAGTATTCATGGTACAGGTATTCGGAACAGTATTCATTGTACATGTATTTGGAACAGTATTCATGGTACATGTATTTGGAACAGTATTCATGGTACAGGTATTTGGAACAGTATTCATGGTGCATGTATTTGGAACAGTATTCATGGTACAGGTATTTGGAACAATATTCATGGTACATGTATTTGGAACAGTATTCATGGAACAGGTATTTGGAACAGTATTCATGGTAGAGGTATTTGGAACAGTATTCATGGTGCAGGTATTTTGAACAGTATTTATGGCACAGGTATTTGGAACAGTATCCATGGTACATGTATTTGGAAGAGTATTCATGGTACAGGTATTTGGAACAGTATTCATGGTACATGTATTTGGAACAGTATTCATGGTACATGCATTTGGAACAGTATTCATGGTACATGTATTTGGAACAGTATTCATGGTACAGGAATTTGGAACAGTATTCATGGCGCAGGTATTTGAAACAGTATTCATGGCACAGGTATTTGGAACAGTATTCATGGTACATGCATTTGGAACAGTATTCATGGTACATGTATTTGGAACAATATTCATGGTACATGTATTTGGAACAATATTCATGGTACATGTATTTGGAACAGTATGCATGGTACAGGTATTTGGAACAGTATTCATGGTACATGTATTTGGAACAGTATTCATGGTACAGGTATTCGGAACAGTATTAATGGTACATGTATTTGGAACAGTATTCATGATACATGTATTTGGAACAGTATTCATGGTACAGGTATTTGGAACAGTATTCATGGTACATGTATTCGGAACAGTATTCATTGTACATGTATTTGGAACAGTATTCATGGTACATGTATTTGGAACAGTATTCATGGTACAGGTATTTGGAACAGTATTCATGGTGCATGTAATTGGAACAGTATTCATGGTACAGGTATTTGGAACAATATTCATGGTACATGTATTTGGGACAGTATTCATGGTACTGGTATTTGGAACAGTATTTATGGTACAGTTATTTGGAACAGTATTCATGGTGCAGGTATTTGGAACAGTATTCATGGTACAGGTATTTGGAACAGTATCCATGGTACATGTATTTGGAACAGTATTCATGGTACAGGTATTTGGAACAGTATTCATGGTACATGTATTTGGAACAGTATTCACGGTACATGTATTTGGAACAGTATTCATGGTACATGCATTTGGAACAGTATTCATGGTACATGTATTTGGAACAGAATTCATGGTACAGGAATTTGGAACAGTATTCATGGTGCAGGTATTTGAAACAGTATTCATGGCACAGGTATTTGGAACAGTATTCATGGTACATGCATTTGGAACAGTATTCATGGTACATGTATTTGGAACAGTATTCATGGTACAGGTATTTGAAACAGTATTCATGGTACAGGTATTTGGAACAGTATTCATAGTACAGGTATTTGGAAAAGTATTCATGGTGCAGGTATTTGGAACAGTATTCATGGTACAGGAATTTGGAACAGTATTCATGGTGCAGGTATTTGGAACAGTATTCATGGCACAGGTATTTGGAACAGTATTCATGGTACATGCATTTGGAACAGTATTCATGGTACATGTATTTGGAACAGTATTCATGGTACATGTATTTGGAACAGTATGCATGGTACATGTATTTGGAAAAGTATTCATGGTACATGTATTTGGAACAGTATTCATTGTACAGGTATTTGGAACAGTATTCATGGTGCAGGTATTTGGAACAGTATTCATGATACAGGAATTTGGAACAGTATTCATGGTACAGGTATTTGAAACAGTATTCATGGTACAGGTATTTGGAACAGTATTCATGGTACATGTATTTGGAACAGTATTCATGGTACATGTATTTGGAACAGTATTCATGGTACATGTATTTGGAACAGTATTCATGGTACATGTATTTGGAACAGTATTCATGATACATGTATTTGGAACAGTATTCATGATACATGTATTTGGAACAGTATGCATGGTACATGTATTTGGAACAGTATTCATGGTACATGTATTTGGAACAGTATTCATGGTACAGGTATTCGGAACAGTATTCATGGTACATGTATTTGGAACAGTATTCATGGTACAGGTATTCGGAACAGTATTCATGGTACATGTATTTGGAACAGTATTCATGGTACATGTATTTCGAACAGTATTCATGGTACAGGTATTTGGAACAGTATTCATGGTACAGGTATTCGGAACAGTATTCATTGTACATGTATTTGGAACAGTATTCATGGTACATGTATTTGGAACAGTATTCATGGTACAGGTATTTGGAACAGTATTCATGGTGCATGTATTTGGAACAGTATTCATGGTACAGGTATTTGGAACAATATTCATGGTACATGTATTTGGAACAGTATTCATGGAACAGGTATTTGGAACAGTATTCATGGTAGAGGTATTTGGAACAGTATTCATGGTGCAGGTATTTTGAACAGTATTCATGGCACAGGTATTTGGAACAGTATCCATGGTACATGTATTTGGAAGAGTATTCATGGTACAGGTATTTGGAACAGTATTCATGGTACATGTATTTGGAACAGTATTCATGGTACATGCATTTGGAACAGTATTCATGGTACATGTATTTGGAACAGTATTCATGGTACAGGAATTTGGAACAGTATTCATGGCGCAGGTATTTGAAACAGTATTCATGGCACAGGTATTTGGAACAGTATTCATGGTACATGCATTTGGAACAGTATTCATGGTACATGTATTTGGAACAATATTCATGGTACATGTATTTGGAACAGTATGCATGGTACAGGTATTTGGAACAGTATTCATGGTACATGTATTTGAACAGTATTCATGGTACAGGTATTCGGAACAGTATTCATTGTATATGTATTTGGAACAGTATTCATGGTACATGTATTTGGAACAGTATTCATGGTACAGGTATTTGGAACAGTATTCATGGTGCATGTATTTGGAACAGTATTCATGGTACAGGTATTTGGAACAATATTCATGGTACATGTATTTGGAACAGTATTCATGGTACTGGTATTTGGAACAGTATTCATGGTACAGTTATTTGGAACAGTATTCATGGTGCAGGTATTTGGAACAGTATTCAATGCACAGGTATTTGGAACAGTATCCATGGTACATGTATTTGGAACAGTATTCACGGTACAAGTATTTGGAACAGTATTCATGGTACAGGTATTTGGAACAGTATTCATGGTACATGTATTTGAAACAGTATTCACGGTACATGTATTTGGAACAGTATTCATGGTACATGCATTTGGAACAGTATTCATGGTACATGTATTTGGAACAGTATTCATGGTACAGGAATTTGGAACAGTATTCATGGTGCAGGTATTTGAAACAGTATTCATGGCACAGGTATTTGGAACAGTATTCATGGTACATGCATTTGGAACAGTATTCATGGTACATGTATTTGGAACAGTATTCATGGTACATGTATTTGGAACAGTATGCATGGTACAGGTATTTGGAACAGTATTCATGGTACAGGTATTTGAAACAGTATTCATGGTACAGGTATTTGGAATAGTATTCATAGTACAGGTATTTGGAAAAGTATTCATGGTGCAGGTATTTGGGACAGTATTCATGGTACAGGAATTTGGAACAGTAGTCATGGTGCAGGTATTTGGAACAGTATTCATGGCACAGGTATTTGGATCAGTATTCATGGCACATGCATTTGGAACAGTATTCATGATACATGTATTCGGAACAGTATTCATGGTACATGTATTTGGAACAGTATGCATGGTACATGTATTTGGAAAAGTATTCATGGTACATGTTTTTGGAACAGTATTCATTGTACAGGTATTTGGAACAGTATTCATGGTGCAGGTACTTGGAACAGTATTCATGATACAGGAATTTGGAACAGTATTCATGGTACAGGTATTTGAAACAGTATTCATGGTACATGTATTTGGAACAGTATTCATGGTACATGTATTTGGAACAGTATTCATGATACAGGTATTTGGAACAGTATTCATGATACATGTATTTGGAACAGTATTCATGATACATGTATTTGGAACAGTATTCATGGTACATGTATTTGGAACAGTATTCATGGTACATGTATTTGGAACAGTATTCATGGTACAGGTATTCGGAACAGTATACATAGTACATGTATTTGGAACAGTATTCATGGTACATGTATTTGGAACAGTATTCATGGTACAGGTATTTGGAACAGTATTCATGGTACAGATATTCGGAACATTATTCATTGTACATGTATTTGGAACAGTATTCATGGTACATATATTTGGAACAGTATTTATGGTACAGGTATTTGGAACAGTATTCATAGTGCATGTATTTGGAACAGTATTCATGGTACAGGTATTTGGAACAATATTCATGATACACGTATTTGGAACAATATTCATGGTACTGGTATTTGGAACAGTATTTATGGTACAGTTATTTGGAACAGTATTCATGGTGCAGGTATTTGGAACAGTATTCATGGCACAGGTATTTGGAACAGTAGTCATGGTACAGGTATTTGGAACAGTATTCATGGTGCAGGTATTTGGAACAGTATTCATGGCACAGGTATTTGGAACAGTATTCATGGTACATGTATTTGGAACAGTATTCATGTTACATGTATTTGGAACAGTATTCATGGTACATGTATTTGGAACAGTATTCATGGTACATGTATTTGGAACAGTATTCATGGTACATGTATTTGGAACAGTATTCATGATACATGTATTTGGAACAGTATTCATGATACATGTATTTGGAACAGTATTCATGGTATATGTATTTGGAACAGTATTCATGGTACATGTATTTGGAACAGTATTCATGGTACAGGTATTCGGAACAGTATTCATGGTACATGTATTTGGAACAGTATTCATGGTACATGTATTTGGAACAGTATTCATGGTACAGGTATTTGGAACAGTATTCATGATACATGTATTTGGAACAGTATTCATGATACATGTATTTGGAACAGTATTCATGGTACATGTATTTGGAACAGTATTCATGGTACATGTATTTGGAACAGTATTCATGGTACAGGTATTCGGAACAGTATTCATGGTACATGTATTTGGAACAGTATTCATGATACATGTATTTGGAACAGTATTCATGGTACAGGTATTTGGAACAGTATTCATGGTACATGTATTCGGAACAGTATTCATTGTACATGTATTTGGAACAGTATTCATGGTACAGGTATTTGGAACAGTATTCATGGTGCATGTAATTGGAACAGTATTCATGGTACAGGTATTTGGAACAATATTCATGGTACATGTATTTGGAACAGTATTCATGGTACTGGTATTTGGAACAGTATTTATGGTACAGTTATTTGGAACAGTATTCATGGTGCAGGTATTTGGAACAGTATTCATGGTACAGGTATTTGGAACAGTATCCATGGTACATGTATTTGGAACAGTATTCATGGTACAGGTATTTGGAACAGTATTCATGGTACATGTATTTGGAACAGTATTCACGGTACATGTATTTGGAACAGTATTCATGGTACATGCATTTGGAACAGTATTCATGGTACATGTATTTGGAACAGAATTCATGGTACAGGAATTTGGAACAGTATTCATGGTGCAGGTATTTGAAACAGTATTCATGGCACAGGTATTTGGAACAGTATTCATGGTACATGCATTTGGAACAGTATTCATGGTACATGTATTTGGAACAGTATTCATGGTACAGGTATTTGAAACAGTATTCATGGTACAGGTATTTGGAACAGTATTCATAGTACAGGTATTTGGAAAAGTATTCATGGTGCAGGTATTTGGAACAGTATTCATGGTACAGGAATTTGGAACAGTATTCATGGTGCAGGTATTTGGAACAGTATTCATGGCACAGGTATTTGGAACAGTATTCATGGTACATGTATTTGGAACAGTATTCATGGTACATGTATTTGGAACAGTATTCATGGTACATGTATTTGGAACAGTATTCATGATACATGTATTTGGAACAGTATTCATGGTACATGTATTTGGAACAGTATTCATGGTACATGTATTTGGAACAGTATTCATGGTACAGGTATTCGGAACAGTATTCATGGTACATGTATTTGGAACAGTATTCATGATACATGTATTTGGAACAGTATTCATGGTACAGGTATTTGGAACAGTATTCATGGTACATGTATTCGGAACAGTATTCATTGTACATGTATTTGGAACAGTATTCATGGTACAGGTATTTGGAACAGTATTCATGGTGCATGTAATTGGAACAGTATTCATGGTACAGGTATTTGGAACAATATTCATGGTACATGTATTTGGAACAGTATTCATGGTACTGGTATTTGGAACAGTATTTATGGTACAGTTATTTGGAACAGTATTCATGGTGCAGGTATTTGGAACAGTATTCATGGTACAGGTATTTGGAACAGTATCCATGGTACATGTATTTGGAACAGTATTCATGGTACAGGTATTTGGAACAGTATTCATGGTACATGTATTTGGAACAGTATTCACGGTACATGTATTTGGAACAGTATTCATGGTACATGCATTTGGAACAGTATTCATGGTACATGTATTTGGAACAGAATTCATGGTACAGGAATTTGGAACAGTATTCATGGTGCAGGTATTTGAAACAGTATTCATGGCACAGGTATTTGGAACAGTATTCATGGTACATGCATTTGGAACAGTATTCATGGTACATGTATTTGGAACAGTATTCATGGTACAGGTATTTGAAACAGTATTCATGGTACAGGTATTTGGAACAGTATTCATAGTACAGGTATTTGGAAAAGTATTCATGGTGCAGGTATTTGGAACAGTATTCATGGTACAGGAATTTGGAACAGTATTCATGGTGCAGGTATTTGGAACAGTATTCATGGCACAGGTATTTGGAACAGTATTCATGGTACATGCATTTGGAACAGTATTCATGGTACATGTATTTGGAACAGTATTCATGGTACATGTATTTGGAACAGTATGCATGGTACATGTATTTGGAAAAGTATTCATGGTACATGTATTTGGAACAGTATTCATTGTACAGATATTTGGAACAGTATTCATGGTGCAGGTACTTGGAACAGTATTCATGATACAGGAATTTGGAACAGTATTCATGGTACAGGTATTTGAAACAGTATTCATGGTACAGGTATTTGGAACAGTATTCATGGTACATGTATTTGGAACAGTATTCATGGTACATGTATTTGGAACAGTATTCATGGTACATGTATTTGGAACAGTATTCATGGTACATGTATTTGGAACAGTATTCATGATACATGTATTTGGAACAGTATTCATGATACATGTATTTGGAACAGTATGCATGGTACATGTATTTGGAACAGTATTCATGGTACATGTATTTGGAACAGTATTCATGGTACAGGTATTCGGAACAGTATTCATGGTACATGTATTTGGAACAGTATTCATGGTACAGGTATTCGGAACAGTATTCATGGTACATGTATTTGGAACAGTATTCATGGTACATGTATTTCGAATAGTATTCATGGTACAGGTATTTGGAACAGCATTCATGGTACAGGTATTCGGAACAGTATTCATTGTACATGTATTTGGAACAGTATTCATGGTACATGTATTTGGAACAGTATTCATGGTACAGGTATTTGGAACAGTATTCATGGTGCATGTATTTGGAACAGTATTCATGGTACAGGTATTTGGAACAATATTCATGGTACATGTATTTGGAACAGTATTCATGGAACAGGTATTTGGAACAGTATTCATGGTAGAGGTATTTGGAACAGTATTCATGGTGCAGGTATTTTGAACAGTATTCATGGCACAGGTATTTGGAACAGTATCCATGGTACATGTATTTGGAAGAGTATTCATGGTACAGGTATTTGGAACAGTATTCATGGTACATGTATTTGGAACAGTATTCATGGTACATGCATTTGGAACAGTATTCATGGTACATGTATTTGGAACAGTATTCATGGTACAGGAATTTGGAACAGTATTCATGGCGCAGGTATTTGAAACAGTATTCATGGCACAGGTATTTGGAACAGTATTCATGGTACATGCATTTGGAACAGTATTCATGGTACATGTATTTGGAACAATATTCATGGTACATGTATTTGGAACAGTATGCATGGTACAGGTATTTGGAACAGTATTCATGGTACATGTATTTGAACAGTATTCATGGTACAGGTATTCGGAACAGTATTCATTGTATATGTATTTGGAACAGTATTCATGGTACATGTATTTGGAACAGTATTCATGGTACAGGTATTTGGAACAGTATTCATGGTGCATGTATTTGGAACAGTATTCATGGTACAGGTATTTGAAACAATATTCATGGTACATGTATTTGGAACAGTATTCATGGTACTGGTATTTGGAACAGTATTCATGGTACAGTTATTTGGAACAGTATTCATGGTGCAGGTATTTGGAACAGTATTCAATGCACAGGTATTTGGAACAGTATCCATGGTACATGTATTTGGAACAGTATTCACGGTACAAGTATTTGGAACAGTATTCATGGTACAGGTATTTGGAACAGTATTCATGGTACATGTATTTGAAACAGTATTCACGGTACATGTATTTGGAACAGTATTCATGGTACATGCATTTGGAACAGTATTCATGGTACATGTATTTGGAACAGTATTCATGGTACAGGAATTTGGAACAGTATTCATGGTGCAGGTATTTGAAACAGTATTCATGGCACAGGTATTTGGAACAGTATTCATGGTACATGCATTTGGAACAGTATTCATGGTACATGTATTTGGAACAGTATTCATGGTACATGTATTTGGAACAGTATGCATGGTACAGGTATTTGGAACAGTATTCATGGTACAGGTATTTGAAACAGTATTCATGGTACAGGTATTTGGAATAGTATTCATAGTACAGGTATTTGGAAAAGTATTCATGGTGCAGGAATTTGGAACAGTAGTCATGGTGCAGGTATTTGGAACAGTATTCATGGCACAGGTATTTGGATCAGTATTCATGGTACATGCATTTGGAACAGTATTCATGATACATGTATTCGGAACAGTATTCATGGTACATGTATTTGGAACAGTATGCATGGTACATGTATTTGGAAAAGTATTCATGGTACATGTTTTTGGAACAGTATTCATTGTACAGGTATTTGGAACAGTATTCATGGTGCAGGTACTTGGAACAGTATTCATGATACAGGAATTTGGAACAGTATTCATGGTACAGGTATTTGAAACAGTATTCATGGTACATGTATTTGGAACAGTAGTCATGGTACAGGTATTTGGAACAGTATTCATGGTGCAGGTACTTGGAACAGTATTCATGATATAGGAATTTGGAACAGTATTCATGGTACAAGTATTTGGAACAGTATTCATGGTACATGTATTTGGAACAGTATTCATGGTACATGTATTTGGAACAGTATTCATGATACATGTATTTGGAACAGTATTCATGATACATGTATTTGGAACAGTATTCATGGTACATGTATTTGGAACAGTATTCATGGTACATGTATTTGGAACAGTATTCATGGTACATGTATTTGGAACAGTATTCATGGTACAGGTATTCGGAACAGTATTCATGGTACATGTATTTGGAACAGTATTCATGGTACATGTATTTGGAACAGTATTCATGGTACAGGTATTTGGAACAGTATTCATGGTACAGGTATTCGGAACAGTATTCATTGTACATGTATTTGGAACAGTATTCAAGGTACATGTATTTGGAACAGTATTCATGGTACAGGTATTTGGAACAGTATTCATGGTACATGTATTTGGAACAGTATTCATGGTACCACGTATTTGGAACAGTATTCATGGTGCAGGTATTTGAAACAGTATTCATGGTACAGGTATTTGGAACAGTATTCATGGTACATGTATTTGGAACAGTATTCATGGTACAGGTATTCGGAACAGTATTCATGGTACATGTATTTGGAACAGTATTCATGATACATGTATTTGGAACAGTATTCATGGTACAGGTATTTGGAACAGTATTCATGGTACATGTATTCGGAACAGTATTCATTGTACATGTATTTGGAACAGTATTCATGGTACATGTATTTGGAACAGTATTCATGGTACAGGTATTTGGAACAGTATTCATGGTGCATGTAATTGGAACAGTATTCATGGTACAGGTATTTGGAACAATATTCATGGTACATGTATTTGGAACAGTATTCATGGTACTGGTATTTGGAACAGTATTTATGGTACAGTTATTTGGAACAGTATTCATGGTGCAGGTATTTGGAACAGTATTCATGGTACAGGTATTTGGAACAGTATCCATGGTACATGTATTTGGAACAGTATTCATGGTACAGGTATTTGGAACAGTATTCATGGTACATGTATTTGGAACAATATTCACGGTACATGTATTTGGAACAGTATTCATGGTACATGCATTTGGAACAGTATTCATGGTACATGTATTTGGAACAGAATTCATGGTACAGGAATTTGGAACAGTATTCATGGTGCAGGTATTTGAAACAGTATTCATGGCACAGGTATTTGGAACAGTATTCATGGTACATGCATTTGGAACAGTATTCATGGTACATGTATTTGGAACAGTATTCATGGTACAGGTATTTGAAACAGTATTCATGGTACAGGTATTTGGAACAGTATTCATAGTACAGGTATTTGGAAAAGTATTCATGGTGCAGGTATTTGGAACAGTATTCATGGTACAGGAATTTGGAACAGTATTCATGGTGCAGGTATTTGGAACAGTATTCATGGCACAGGTATTTGGAACAGTATTCATGGTACATGCATTTGGAACAGTATTCATGGTACATGTATTTGGAACAGTATTCATGGTACATGTATTTGGAACAGTATGCATGGTACATGTATTTGGAAAAGTATTCATGGTACATGTATTTGGAACAGTATTCATTGTACAGATATTTGGAACAGTATTCATGGTGCAGGTACTTGGAACAGTATTCATGATACAGGAATTTGGAACAGTATTCATGGTACAGGTATTTGAAACAGTATTCATGGTACAGGTATTTGGAACAGTATTCATGGTACATGTATTTGGAACAGTATTCATGGTACATGTATTTGGAACAGTATTCATGGTACATGTATTTGGAACAGTATTCATGGTACATGTATTTGGAACAGTATTCATGATACATGTATTTGGAACAGTATTCATGATACATGTATTTGGAACAGTATGCATGGTACATGTATTTGGAACAGTATTCATGGTACATGTATTTGGAACAGTATTCATGGTACAGGTATTCGGAACAGTATTCATGGTACATGTATTTGGAACAGTATTCATGGTACAGGTATTCGGAACAGTATTCATGGTACATGTATTTGGAACAGTATTCATGGTACATGTATTTCGAATAGTATTCATGGTACAGGTATTTGGAACAGCATTCATGGTACAGGTATTCGGAACAGTATTCATTGTACATGTATTTGGAACAGTATTCATGGTACATGTATTTGGAACAGTATTCATGGTACAGGTATTTGGAACAGTATTCATGGTGCATGTATTTGGAACAGTATTCATGGTACAGGTATTTGGAACAATATTCATGGTACATGTATTTGGAACAGTATTCATGGAACAGGTATTTGGAACAGTATTCATGGTAGAGGTATTTGGAACAGTATTCATGGTGCAGGTATTTTGAACAGTATTCATGGCACAGGTATTTGGAACAGTATCCATGGTACATGTATTTGGAAGAGTATTCATGGTACAGGTATTTGGAACAGTATTCATGGTACATGTATTTGGAACAGTATTCATGGTACATGCATTTGGAACAGTATTCATGGTACATGTATTTGGAACAGTATTCATGGTACAGGAATTTGGAACAGTATTCATGGCGCAGGTATTTGAAACAGTATTCATGGCACAGGTATTTGGAACAGTATTCATGGTACATGCATTTGGAACAGTATTCATGGTACATGTATTTGGAACAATATTCATGGTACATGTATTTGGAACAGTATGCATGGTACAGGTATTTGGAACAGTATTCATGGTACATGTATTTGAACAGTATTCATGGTACAGGTATTCGGAACAGTATTCATTGTATATGTATTTGGAACAGTATTCATGGTACATGTATTTGGAACAGTATTCATGGTACAGGTATTTGGAACAGTATTCATGGTGCATGTATTTGGAACAGTATTCATGGTACAGGTATTTGAAACAATATTCATGGTACATGTATTTGGAACAGTATTCATGGTACTGGTATTTGGAACAGTATTCATGGTACAGTTATTTGGAACAGTATTCATGGTGCAGGTATTTGGAACAGTATTCAATGCACAGGTATTTGGAACAGTATCCATGGTACATGTATTTGGAACAGTATTCACGGTACAAGTATTTGGAACAGTATTCATGGTACAGGTATTTGGAACAGTATTCATGGTACATGTATTTGAAACAGTATTCACGGTACATGTATTTGGAACAGTATTCATGGTACATGCATTTGGAACAGTATTCATGGTACATGTATTTGGAACAGTATTCATGGTACAGGAATTTGGAACAGTATTCATGGTGCAGGTATTTGAAACAGTATTCATGGCACAGGTATTTGGAACAGTATTCATGGTACATGCATTTGGAACAGTATTCATGGTACATGTATTTGGAACAGTATTCATGGTACATGTATTTGGAACAGTATGCATGGTACAGGTATTTGGAACAGTATTCATGGTACAGGTATTTGAAACAGTATTCATGGTACAGGTATTTGGAATAGTATTCATAGTACAGGTATTTGGAAAAGTATTCATGGTGCAGGAATTTGGAACAGTAGTCATGGTGCAGGTATTTGGAACAGTATTCATGGCACAGGTATTTGGATCAGTATTCATGGTACATGCATTTGGAACAGTATTCATGATACATGTATTCGGAACAGTATTCATGGTACATGTATTTGGAACAGTATGCATGGTACATGTATTTGGAAAAGTATTCATGGTACATGTTTTTGGAACAGTATTCATTGTACAGGTATTTGGAACAGTATTCATGGTGCAGGTACTTGGAACAGTATTCATGATACAGGAATTTGGAACAGTATTCATGGTACAGGTATTTGAAACAGTATTCATGGTACATGTATTTGGAACAGTAGTCATGGTACAGGTATTTGGAACAGTATTCATGGTGCAGGTACTTGGAACAGTATTCATGATATAGGAATTTGGAACAGTATTCATGGTACAAGTATTTGGAACAGTATTCATGGTACATGTATTTGGAACAGTATTCATGGTACATGTATTTGGAACAGTATTCATGATACATGTATTTGGAACAGTATTCATGATACATGTATTTGGAACAGTATTCATGGTACATGTATTTGGAACAGTATTCATGGTACATGTATTTGGAACAGTATTCATGGTACATGTATTTGGAACAGTATTCATGGTACAGGTATTCGGAACAGTATTCATGGTACATGTATTTGGAACAGTATTCATGGTACATGTATTTGGAACAGTATTCATGGTACAGGTATTTGGAACAGTATTCATGGTACAGGTATTCGGAACAGTATTCATTGTACATGTATTTGGAACAGTATTCAAGGTACATGTATTTGGAACAGTATTCATGGTACAGGTATTTGGAACAGTATTCATGGTACATGTATTTGGAACAGTATTCATGGTACCACGTATTTGGAACAGTATTCATGGTGCAGGTATTTGAAACAGTATTCATGGTACAGGTATTTGGAACAGTATTCATGGTGCAGGTATTTGGAACAGTATTCATGGTACATGTATTTGGAACAGTATTCATGGTACATGTATTTGGAACAGTATTCATGTTACATGTATTTGGAACAGTATTCATGGTACAGGTATTCGGAACAGTATTCATTGTATATGTATTTGGAACAGTATTCATGGTACATGTATTTGGAACAGTATTCATGGTACAGGTATTTGGAACAGTATTCATGGTGCAGGTATTTGGAACAGTATTCATGGCACAGGTATTTGGAACAGTATTCATGGTACCACGTATTTGGAACAGTATTCATGGTGCAGGTATTTGAAACAGTATTCATGGCACATGTATTTGGAACAGTATTCATGGTACATGCATTTGAAACAGTATTCATGGCACAGGTATTTGGAACAGTATTCATGGTAGATGTATTTGGAACAGTGTTCATGGTACATGTATTTGGAACAGTATTCATGGTACAGGTATTTGAAAAAGTATTCATGGTACAGGTATTTGGAACAGTATTCATAGTACAGGTATTTGGAAAAGTATTCATGGTGCAGGTATTTGGGACAGTATTCATGGTACAGGAATTTGGAACAGTATTCATGGTGCAGGTATTTGGAACAGTATTCATGGCACAGGTATTTGGAACAGTATTCATGGTACTGGCATTTGGAACAGTATTCATGATACATGTATTCGGAACAGTATTCATGGTACATGTATTTGGAACAGTATGCATGGTACATGTATTTGGAAAAGTATTCATGGTACATGTTTTTGGAACAGTATTCATTGTACAGGTATTTGGAACAGTATTCATGGTGCAGGTACTTGGAACAGTATTCATGATACAGGAATTTGGAACAGTATTCATGGTACAGGTATTTGAAACAGTATTCATGGTACATGTATTTGGAACAGTAGTCATGGTACAGGTATTTGGAACAGTATTCATGGTGCAGGTACTTGGAACAGTATTCATGATACAGGAATTTGGAACAGTATTCATGGTACAGGTATTTGAAACAGTATTCATGGTACATGTATTTGGAACAGTAGTCATGGTACAGGTATTTGGAACAGTATTCATGGTGCAGGTACTTGGAACAGTATTCATGATATAGGAATTTGGAACAGTATTCATGGTACAAGTATTTGGAACAGTATTCATGGTACATGTATTTGGAACAGTATTCATGGTACATGTATTTGGAACAGTATTCATGGTACATGTATTTGGAACAGTATTCATGGTACATGTATTTGGAACAGTATTCATGATACATGTATTTGGAACAGTATTCATGATACATGTATTTGGAACAGTATTCATGGTACATGTATTTGGAACAGTATTCATGGTACATGTATTTGGAACAGTATTCATGGTACAGGTATTCGGAACAGTATTCATGGAACATGTATTTGGAACAGTATTCATGGTACATGTATTTGGAACAGTATTCATGGTACAGGTATTTGGAACAGTATTCATGGTACAGGTATTCGGAACAGTATTCATTGTACATGTATTTGGAACAGTATTCACGGTACATGTATTTGGAACAGTATTCATGGTACAGGTATTTGGAACAGTATTCATGGTGCATGTATTTGGAACAGTATTCATGGTACAGGTATTTGGAACAATATTCATGGTACATGTATTTGGAACAGTATTCATGGAACTGGTATTTGGAACAGTATTTATGGTACAGGTATTTGGAACAGTATTCATGGTGCAGGTATTTTGAACAGTATTCATGGCACAGGTATTTGGAACAGTATCCATGGTACATGTATTTGGAACAGTATTCATGGTACAGGTATTTGGAACAGTATTCATGGTACAGGTATTCGGAACAGTATTCATTGTATATGCATTTGGAACAGTATTCATGGTACATGTATTTGGAACAGTATTCATGGTACAGGTATTTGGAACAGTATTCATGGTGCAGGTATTTGGAACAGTATTCATGGCACAGGTATTTGGAACAGTATTCATGGTACTGGTATTTGGAACAATATTCATGGTGCAGGTATTTGAAACAGTATTCATGGCACATGTATTTGGAACAGTATTCATGGTACATGCATTTGAAACAGTATTCATGGCACAGGTATTTGGAACAGTATTCATGGTACATGCATTTGGAACAGTATGCATGGTACATGTATTTGGAACAGTATTCATGGTACATGTATTTGGAACAGTATTCATGGTACAGGTATTTGGAACAGTATTCATGGTACAGGTATTCGGAACAGTATTCATTGTACATGTATTTGGAACAGTATTCATGGCACAGAAATTTGGAACAGTATTCATGGTACAGGTATTTGGAACAGTATTCATGGTGCAGGTATTTGGAACAGTATTCATGGCACAGGTATTTGGAACAGTATTCATGGTACAGATCTTTGGAACAGTATTCATGGTACATGTATTTGGAACAGTATTCATGGTACATGTATTTGGAACAGTATTCATGGTACATGTATTTGGAACAGTATTCATGGTACATGCATTTGAAACAGTATTCATGGTACATGTATTTGGAACAGTATTCATGGCACATGTATTTGGAACAGTATCCATGGTACTGGTATTTGGAACAGTATTCATGGTACTGGTATTTGGAACTGTGTTCATGGTAAAGGTATTTGGAACAGAAATCATGGTACAGGTATTTGGAACAGTATTCATGGCACAGGAATTTGGAACAGTATTCATGGTACAGGTATTTGGAACAGTATTCATGGTACATGTATTTGGAACAGTATTCATGGTACAGGTATTTGGAACAGTATTCATGGTACAGGTATTTGGAACAGTATTCATGGTACTGGTATTTGGAACAGTTTTTATGGTACAGGTATTTGGAACAGTATTCATGGCACAGGTATTTGGAACAGTATTCATGGTACAGGTATTTGGAACAGTATTCATGGTACAGGTATTTGGAACAGTATTCATGGTACATGTATTTGGAACAGTATTCATGGTACAGGTATTTGGAACAGTATTAATGGTACATGCATTTGGAACAGTATTCATGGTACATGTATTTGGAACAGTATTCATGGTACATGTATTTGGAACAGTATTCATGGTACTGGTATTTGGAACAGTAATCATGGTACAGGTATTTGGAACAGTATTTATGGCACAGAAATTTGGAACAGTATTCATGGTACAGGTATTTGGAACAGTATTCATGGTACAGGTATTTGGAGCAGTATTCATGGTCCCACGTATTTGGAACTGTATTCATGGTACAGGTATTTGGAACAGTATTCATGCTACAGGTACATGGAACAGTATTCATGCTACAGGTAATTGGAACAGTATTCATGGTACAGGTATTTGGAACAGTATTCATGGTACAGGTATTTGGAACAGTATTCATGGTAAAGGTATTTGGAACAGTATTCATGGTACAGGTATTTGGAACAGTATTCATGGTCCCACGTATTTGGAACAGTATTCATGGTACAGGTATTTGGAACAGTATTCATGGTCCCACGTATTTGGAACAGTATTCATAGTACAGGTATTTGGAACAGTATTCATGGTACAGGTATTTGGAACTGTATTCATGGTACATGTATTTGAAACAGTATTCATGGTACAGGTATTTGGAACAGTATTCATGGTACAGGTATTTGGAACAGTATTCATGGTACAGGCATTTGGAACAGTATTCATGGTACAGGTATTTGGAACAGTATTCATGGTACAGGTATTTGGAACAGTATTCATGGTACAGGTATTTGTAACAGTATTCATGGTCCCACGTATTTGGAACAGTATTCATGGTACAGGTATTTGGATCAGTATTCATGGTACATGTATTTGGAACAGTATTCATGGTACATGTATTTGTAACAGTATTCATGATACATGTATTTGGAACAGTATTCATGGTACATGTATTTGGAACAGTATTCATGGTACATGTATTTGGAACAGTATTCATGGTACTGGTATTTGGAACAGTAATCATGGTACAGGTATTTGGAACAGTATTTATGGCACAGAAATTTGGAACAGTATTCATGGTACAGGTATTTGGAACAGTATTCATGGTACAGGTATTTGGAGCAGTATTCATGGTCCCACGTATTTGGAACTGTATTCATGGTACAGGTATTTGGAACAGTATTCATGCTACAGGTACATGGAACAGTATTCATGCTACAGGTAATTGGAACAGTATTCATGGTACAGGTATTTGGAACAGTATTCATGGTACAGGTATTTGGAACAGTATTAATGGTAAAGGTATTTGGAACAGTATTCATGGTACATGTATTTGGAACAGTATTCATGGTCCCACGTATTTGGAACAGTATTCATGGTACAGGTATTTGAAACAGTATTCATGGTCCCACGTATTTGGAACAGTATTCATAGTACAGGTATTTGGAACAGTATTCATGGTACAGGTATTTGGAACTGTATTCATGGTACATGTATTTGAAACAGTATTCATGGTACAGGTATTTGGAACAGTATTCATGGTACAGGTATTTGGAACAGTATTCATGGTACAGGTATTTGGAACAGTATTCATTGTATATGTATTTGGAACAGTATTCATGGTACATGTATTTGGAACAGTATTCATGGTACAGGTATTTGGAACAGTATTCATGGTGCAGGTATTTGGAACTGTATTCATGGCACAGGTATTTGGAACAGTATTCATGGTACTGGTATTTGGAACTGTATTCATGGTGCAGGTATTTGAAACAGTATTCATGGCACATGTATTTGGAACAGTATTCATGGTACATGCATTTGAAACAGTATTCATGGCACAGGTATTTGGAACAGTATTCATGGTACATGCATTTGGAACAGTATGCATGGTACATGTATTTGGAACAGTATTCATGGTACATGTATTTGGAACAGTATTCATGGTACAGGTATTTGGAACAGTATTCATGGTACAGGTATTCGGAACAGTATTCATTGTACATGTATTTGGAACAGTATTCATGGCACAGAAATTTGGAACAGTATTCATGGTACAGGTATTTGGAACAGTATTCATGGTGCAGGTATTTGGAACAGTATTCATGGCACAGGTATTTGGAACAGTATTCATGGTACAGATCTTTGGAACAGTATTCATGGTACATGTATTTGGAACAGTATTCATGGTACATGTATTTGGAACAGTATTCATGGTACATGTATTTGGAACAGTATTCATGGTACATGCATTTGAAACAGTATTCATGGTACATGTATTTGGAACAGTATTCATGGCACATGTATTTGGAACAGTATCCATGGTACTGGTATTTGGAACAGTATTCATGGTACTGGTATTTGGAACTGTGTTCATGGTAAAGGTATTTGGAACAGAAATCATGGTACAGGTATTTGGAACAGTATTCATGGCACAGGAATTTGGAACAGTATTCATGGTACAGGTATTTGGAACAGTATTCATGGTACATGTATTTGGAACAGTATTCATGGTACAGGTATTTGGAACAGTATTCATGGTACAGGTATTTGGAACAGTATTCATGGTACTGGTATTTGGAACAGTTTTTATGGTACAGGTATTTGGAACAGTATTCATGGCACAGGTATTTGGAACAGTATTCATGGTACAGGTATTTGGAACAGTATTCATGGTACAGGTATTTGGAACAGTATTCATGGTACATGTATTTGGAACAGTATTCATGGTACAGGTATTTGGAACAGTATTAATGGTACATGCATTTGGAACAGTATTCATGGTACATGTATTTGGAACAGTATTCATGGTACATGTATTTGGAACAGTATTCATGGTACTGGTATTTGGAACAGTAATCATGGTACAGGTATTTGGAACAGTATTTATGGCACAGAAATTTGGAACAGTATTCATGGTACAGGTATTTGGAACAGTATTCATGGTACAGGTAATTGGAGCAGTATTCATGGTCCCACGTATTTGGAACTGTATTCATGGTACAGGTATTTGGAACAGTATTCATGCTACAGGTACATGGAACAGTATTCATGCTACAGGTAATTGGAACAGTATTCATGGTACAGGTATTTGGAACAGTATTCATGGTACAGGTATTTGGAACAGTATTCATGGTAAAGGTATTTGGAACAGTATTCATGGTACAGGTATTTGGAACAGTATTCATGGTCCCACGTATTTGGAACAGTATTCATGGTACAGGTATTTGGAACAGTATTCATGGTCCCACGTATTTGGAACAGTATTCATAGTACAGGTATTTGGAACAGTATTCATGGTACAGGTATTTGGAACTGTATTCATGGTACATGTATTTGAAACAGTATTCATGGTACAGGTATTTGGAACAGTATTCATGGTACAGGTATTTGGAACAGTATTCATGGTACAGGCATTTGGAACAGTATTCATGGTACAGGTATTTGGAACAGTATTCATGGTACAGGTATTTGGAACAGTATTCATGGTACAGGTATTTGTAACAGTATTCATGGTCCCACGTATTTGGAACAGTATTCATGGTACAGGTATTTGGATCAGTATTCATGGTACATGTATTTGGAACAGTATTCATGGTACATGTATTTGTAACAGTATTCATGATACATGTATTTGGAACAGTATTCATGGTACATGTATTTGGAACAGTATTCATGGTACATGTATTTGGAACAGTATTCATGGTACTGGTATTTGGAACAGTAATCATGGTACAGGTATTTGGAACAGTATTTATGGCACAGAAATTTGGAACAGTATTCATGGTACAGGTATTTGGAACAGTATTCATGGTACAGGTATTTGGAGCAGTATTCATGGTCCCACGTATTTGGAACTGTATTCATGGTACAGGTATTTGGAACAGTATTCATGCTACAGGTACATGGAACAGTATTCATGCTACAGGTAATTGGAACAGTATTCATGCTACAGGTAATTGGAACAGTATTCATGGTACAGGTATTTGGAACAGTATTCATGGTACAGGTATTTGGAACAGTATTCATGGTACATGTATTTGGAACAGTATTCATGGTCCCACGTATTTGGAACAGTATTCATGGTACAGGTATTTGAAACAGTATTCATGGTCCCACGTATTTGGAACAGTATTCATAGTACAGGTATTTGGAACAGTATTCATGGTACAGGTATTTGGAACTGTATTCATGGTACATGTATTTGAAACAGTATTCATGGTACAGGTATTTGGAACAGTATTCATGGTACAGGTATTTGGAACAGTATTCATGGTACAGGTATTTGGAACAGTATTCATGGTACAGGTATTTGGAACAGTATTCATGGTACAGGTATTTGGAACAGTATTCATGGTACAGGTATTTGGAACAGTATTCATGGTACAGGTATTCGGAACAGTATGCATGGTACATGTATTTGGAACAGTATTCATGGTACATGTATTTGGAACAGTATTCATTGTGCATGTATTTGGAACAGTATTCATGGCACAGAAATTTGGAACAGTATTCATGGTACAGGTATTTGGAACAGTATTCATGGTGCAGGTATTTGGAACAGTATTCATGGCACAGGTATTTGGAACAGTATTCATGGTACAGGTCTTTGGAACAGTATTCATGGTACATATATTTGGAACAGTATTCATGGTACATGTATTTGGAACAGTATTTATGGTACAGGTATTTGGAATAGTATTCATGGTACAGGTATTTGGAACAGTATTCATGGTACAGGTATTCGGAACAGTATGCATGGTACATGTATTTGGAACAGTATTCATGGTACATGTATTTGGAACAGTATTCATGGTACAGGTATTTGGAACAATATTCATGGTACAGGTATTCGGAACAGTATTCATTGTACATGTATTTGGAACAGTATTCATGGCACAGAAATTTGGAACAGTATTCATGGTACAGGTATTTGGAACAGTATTCATGGTGCAGGTATTTGGAACAGTATTCATGTCACAGGTATTTGGAACAGTATTCATGGTACAGGTCTTTGGAACAGTATTCATGGTACATGTATTTGGACCAGTATTCATGGTACATGTATTTGGAACAGTATTCATGGTACATGTATTTGGAACAGTATTCATGGTACATGCATTTGAAACAGTATTCATGGTACATGTATTTGGAACAGTATTCATGGCACATGTATTTGGAACAGTATCCATGGTACTGGTATTTGGAATAGTATTCATGGTACTGGTATTTGGAACTGTGTTCATGGTAAAGGTATTTGGAACAGAAATCATGGTACAGGTATTTGGAACAGTATTCATGGCACAGGAATTTGGAACAGTATTCATGGTACAGGTATTTGGAACAGTATTCATGGTACATGTATTTGGAACAGTATTCATGATATATGTATTTGGAACAGTATGCATGGTACATGTATTTGGAACAGTATTCATGGTACATGTATTTGGAACAGTATTCATGGTACAGATATTTGGAACAGTATTCATGGTACTGGTATTTGGAACAGTATTTATGGTACAGGTATTTGGAACAGTATTCATGGTGCAGGTATTTGGAACAGTATTCATGGCACATGTATTTGGAACAGTATTCATGGTACAGTTATTTGGAACAGTATTCATGGTACAGGTATTTGGAACAGTATTCATGGTAAAGGTATTTGGAAAAGTATTCATGGTACATGTATTTGGAACATTATTAATGGTACATGCATTTGGAACAGTATTCATGGTACATGTATTTGGAACAGTATACATGGTACATGTATTTGGAACAGTATTCATGGTACAGGTATTTGGAACAGTAATCATGGTACATGTATTTGGAACAGTATTCATAGCACAGAAATTTGGAACAGTATTCAATGAACAGGTATTTGGAACAGTATTTATGATACATGTATTTGGAACAGTATTCATGGTACATGTATTTGGAACAGTATTTATGGTACAGGTATTTGGAATAGTATTCATGGTACAGGTATTTGGAACAGTATTCATGGTACAGGTATTCGGAACAGTATGCATGGTACATGTATTTGGAACAGTATTCATGGTACATGTATTTGGAACAGTATTCATGGTACAGGTATTTGGAACAGTATTCATGGTACAGGTATTTGGAACAGTATTCAGGGTACTGGTATTTGGAACAGTTTTTATGGTACAGGTATTTGGAACAGTATTCATGGTGCAGGTATTTGGAACAGTATTCATGGTACAGGTATTTGGAACTGTATTCATGGTACATGTATTTGAAACAGTATTCATGGTACAGGTATTTGGAACAGTATTCATGGTACAGGTATTTGGAACAGTATTCATGGTACAGGCATTTGGAACAGTATTCATGGTACAGGTATTTGGAACAGTATTCATGGTACAGGTATTTGGAACAGTATTCATGGTACAGGTATTTGTAACAGTATTCATGGTCCCACGTATTTGGAACAGTATTCATGGTACAGGTATTTGGATCAGTATTCATGGTACATGTATTTGGAACAGTATTCATGGTACATGTATTTGTAACAGTATTCATGATACATGTATTTGGAAAAGTATTCATGGTACATGTATTTGGAACAGTATTCATGGTACATGTATTTGGAACAGTATTCATGGTACTGGTATTTGGAACAGTAATCATGGTACAGGTATTTGGAACAGTATTTATGGCACAGAAATTTGGAACAGTATTCATGGTACAGGTATTTGGAACAGTATTCATGGTACAGGTATTTGGAGCAGTATTCATGGTCCCACGTATTTGGAACTGTATTCATGGTACAGGTATTTGGAACAGTATTCATGCTACAGGTACATGGAACAGTATTCATGCTACAGGTAATTGGAACAGTATTCATGGTACAGGTATTTGGATCAGTATTCATGGTACAGGTATTTGGAACAGTATTAATGGTAAAGGTATTTGGAACAGTATTCATGGTACATGTATTTGGAACAGTATTCATGGTCCCACGTATTTGGAACAGTATTCATGGTACAGGTATTTGAAACAGTATTCATGGTCCCACGTATTTGGAACAGTATTCATAGTACAGGTATTTGGAACAGTATTCATGGTACAGGTATTTGGAACTGTATTCATGGTACATGTATTTGAAACAGTATTCATGGTACAGGTATTTGGAACAGTATTCATGGTACAGGTATTTGGAACAGTATTCATGGTACAGGTATTTGGAACAGTATTCATGGTACAGGTATTTGGAACAGTATTCATGGTACAGGTATTTGGAACAGTATTCATGGTACAGGTATTTGGAACAGTATTCATGGTACAGGTATTCGGAACAGTATGCATGGTACATGTATTTGGAACAGTATTCATGGTACATGTATTTGGAACAGTATTCATGGTACAGGTATTTGGAACAATATTCATGGTAGAGGTATTCGGAACAGTATTCATTGTACATGTATTTGGAACAGTATTCATGGCACAGAAATTTGGAACAGTATTCATGGTACAGGTATTTGGAACAGTATTCATGGTGCAGGTATTTGGAACAGTATTCATGGCACAGGTATTTGGAACAGTATTCATGGTACAGGTCTTTGGAACAGTATTCATGGTACATATATTTGGAACAGTATTCATGGTACATGTATTTGGAACAGTATTTATGGTACAGGTATTTGGAATAGTATTCATGGTACAGGTATTTGGAACAGTATTCATGGTACAGGTATTCGGAACAGTATGCATGGTATATGTATTTGGAACAGTATTCATGGTACATGTATTTGGAACAGTATTCATGGTACAGGTATTTGGAACAATATTCATGGTACAGGTATTCGGAACAGTATTCATTGTACATGTATTTGGAACAGTATTCATGGCACAGAAATTTGGAACAGTATTCATGGTACAGGTATTTGGAACAGTATTCATGGTGCAGGTATTTGGAACAGTATTCATGGCACAGGTATTTGGAACAGTATTCATGGTACAGGTCTTTGGAACAGTATTCATGGTACATGTATTTGGAACAGTATTCATGGTACATGTATTTGGAACAGTATTCATGGTACATGTATTTGGAACAGTATTCATGGTACATGCATTTGAAACAGTATTCATGGTACATGTATTTGGAACAGTATTCATGGCACATGTATTTGGAACAGTATCCATGGTACTGGTATTTGGAACAGTATTCATGGTACTGGTATTTGGAACTGTGTTCATGGTAAAGGTATTTGGAACAGAAATCATGGTACAGGTATTTGGAACAGTATTCATGGCACAGGAATTTGGAACAGTATTCATGGTACAGGTATTTGGAACAGTATTCATGGTACATGTATTTGGAACAGTATTCATGATATATGTATTTGGAACAGTATGCATGGTACATGTATTTGGAACAGTATTCATGGTACATGTATTTGGAACAGTATTCATGGTACAGATATTTGGAACAGTATTCATGGTACATGTATTTGGAACAGTATTAATGGTACATGCATTTGGAACAGTATTCATGGTACATGTATTTGGAACAGTATACATGGTACATGTATTTGGAACAGTATTCATGGTACAGGTATTTGGAACAGTAATCATGGTACATGTATTTGGAACAGTATTCATAGCACAGAAATTTGGAACAGTATTCAATGAACAGGTATTTGGAACAGTATTTATGATACATGTATTTGGAACAGTATTCATGGTACATGTATTTGGAACAGTATTTATGGTACAGGTATTTGGAACAGTATTCATGGTACAGGTATTTGGAACAGTATTCAGGGTACTGGTATTTGGAACAGTTTTTATGGTACAGGTATTTGGAACAGTATTCATGGTGCAGGTATTTGGAACAGTATTCATGGCACAGGTATTTGGAACAGTATTCATGGTACAGGTATTTGGAAGAGTATTCATGGTACAGGTATTTGGAACAGTATTCATGGTACAGGTATTTGGAACAGTATTCATGGTACATGTATTTGGAACAGTATTCATGGTACATGTATTTGGAACAGTATTAATGGTACATGCATTTGGAACAGTATTCATGGTACATGTATGTGGAACAGTATTCATGGTACATGTATTTGGAACAGTATTCATGGTACTGGTATTTGGAACAGTAATCATGGTACAGGTATTTGGAACAGTATTTATGGCACAGAAATTTGGAACAGTATTCATGCTACAGGTATTTGGAACAGTATTCATGGTACAGGTATTTGGAGAAGTATTCATGGTCCCACGTATTTGGAACTGTATTCATGGTACAGGTATTTGGAACAGTATTCATGCTACAGGTATTTGGAACAGTATTCATGCTACAGGTATTTGGAACAGTATTCATGGTACAGGTATTTGGAACAGTATTCATGGTACAGGTATTTGGAACAGTATTAATGGTACAGGTATTTGGAACAGTATTCATGGTACAGGTATTTGGAACAGTATTCATGGTACATGTATTTTGAACAGTATTCATGGTACATGTAATTGGAACAGTATTAATGGTACATGCATTTGGAACAGTATTCATGGTACATGTATTTGGAACAGTATTCATGGTACAGGTATTTGGAACAGTATTCATGGTGCATGTATTTGGAACAGTATTCATGGTACAGGTATTTGGAACAATATTCATGGTACATGTATTTGGAACAGTATTCATGGAACAGGTATTTGGAACAGTATTCATGGTAGAGGTATTTGGAACAGTATTCATGGTGCAGGTATTTTGAACAGTATTCATGGCACAGGTATTTGGAACAGTATCCATGGTACATGTATTTGGAAGAGTATTCATGGTACAGGTATTTGGAACAGTATTCATGGTACATGTATTTGGAACAGTATTCATGGTACATGCATTTGGAACAGTATTCATGGTACATGTATTTGGAACAGTATTCATGGTACAGGAATTTGGAACAGTATTCATGGCGCAGGTATTTGAAACAGTATTCATGGCACAGGTATTTGGAACAGTATTCATGGTACATGCATTTGGAACAGTATTCATGGTACATGTATTTGGAACAATATTCATGGTACATGTATTTGGAACAGTATGCATGGTACAGGTATTTGGAACAGTATTCATGGTACATGTATTTGAACAGTATTCATGGTACAGGTATTCGGAACAGTATTCATTGTATATGTATTTGGAACAGTATTCATGGTACATGTATTTGGAACAGTATTCATGGTACAGGTATTTGGAACAGTATTCATGGTGCATGTATTTGGAACAGTATTCATGGTACAGGTATTTGAAACAATATTCATGGTACATGTATTTGGAACAGTATTCATGGTACTGGTATTTGGAACAGTATTCATGGTACAGTTATTTGGAACAGTATTCATGGTGCAGGTATTTGGAACAGTATTCAATGCACAGGTATTTGGAACAGTATCCATGGTACATGTATTTGGAACAGTATTCACGGTACAAGTATTTGGAACAGTATTCATGGTACAGGTATTTGGAACAGTATTCATGGTACATGTATTTGAAACAGTATTCACGGTACATGTATTTGGAACAGTATTCATGGTACATGCATTTGGAACAGTATTCATGGTACATGTATTTGGAACAGTATTCATGGTACAGGAATTTGGAACAGTATTCATGGTGCAGGTATTTGAAACAGTATTCATGGCACAGGTATTTGGAACAGTATTCATGGTACATGCATTTGGAACAGTATTCATGGTACATGTATTTGGAACAGTATTCATGGTACATGTATTTGGAACAGTATGCATGGTACAGGTATTTGGAACAGTATTCATGGTACAGGTATTTGAAACAGTATTCATGGTACAGGTATTTGGAATAGTATTCATAGTACAGGTATTTGGAAAAGTATTCATGGTGCAGGAATTTGGAACAGTAGTCATGGTGCAGGTATTTGGAACAGTATTCATGGCACAGGTATTTGGATCAGTATTCATGGTACATGCATTTGGAACAGTATTCATGATACATGTATTCGGAACAGTATTCATGGTACATGTATTTGGAACAGTATGCATGGTACATGTATTTGGAAAAGTATTCATGGTACATGTTTTTGGAACAGTATTCATTGTACAGGTATTTGGAACAGTATTCATGGTGCAGGTACTTGGAACAGTATTCATGATACAGGAATTTGGAACAGTATTCATGGTACAGGTATTTGAAACAGTATTCATGGTACATGTATTTGGAACAGTAGTCATGGTACAGGTATTTGGAACAGTATTCATGGTGCAGGTACTTGGAACAGTATTCATGATATAGGAATTTGGAACAGTATTCATGGTACAAGTATTTGGAACAGTATTCATGGTACATGTATTTGGAACAGTATTCATGGTACATGTATTTGGAACAGTATTCATGATACATGTATTTGGAACAGTATTCATGATACATGTATTTGGAACAGTATTCATGGTACATGTATTTGGAACAGTATTCATGGTACATGTATTTGGAACAGTATTCATGGTACATGTATTTGGAACAGTATTCATGGTACAGGTATTCGGAACAGTATTCATGGTACATGTATTTGGAACAGTATTCATGGTACATGTATTTGGAACAGTATTCATGGTACAGGTATTTGGAACAGTATTCATGGTACAGGTATTCGGAACAGTATTCATTGTACATGTATTTGGAACAGTATTCAAGGTACATGTATTTGGAACAGTATTCATGGTACAGGTATTTGGAACAGTATTCATGGTACATGTATTTGGAACAGTATTCATGGTACCACGTATTTGGAACAGTATTCATGGTGCAGGTATTTGAAACAGTATTCATGGTACAGGTATTTGGAACAGTATTCATGGTGCAGGTATTTGGAACAGTATTCATGGTACATGTATTTGGAACAGTATTCATGGTACATGTATTTGGAACAGTATTCATGTTACATGTATTTGGAACAGTATTCATGGTACAGGTATTCGGAACAGTATTCATTGTATATGTATTTGGAACAGTATTCATGGTACATGTATTTGGAACAGTATTCATGGTACAGGTATTTGGAACAGTATTCATGGTGCAGGTATTTGGAACAGTATTCATGGCACAGGTATTTGGAACAGTATTCATGGTACCACGTATTTGGAACAGTATTCATGGTGCAGGTATTTGAAACAGTATTCATGGCACATGTATTTGGAACAGTATTCATGGTACATGCATTTGAAACAGTATTCATGGCACAGGTATTTGGAACAGTATTCATGGTAGATGTATTTGGAACAGTGTTCATGGTACATGTATTTGGAACAGTATTCATGGTACAGGTATTTGAAAAAGTATTCATGGTACAGGTATTTGGAACAGTATTCATAGTACAGGTATTTGGAAAAGTATTCATGGTGCAGGTATTTGGGACAGTATTCATGGTACAGGAATTTGGAACAGTATTCATGGTGCAGGTATTTGGAACAGTATTCATGGCACAGGTATTTGGAACAGTATTCATGGTACTGGCATTTGGAACAGTATTCATGATACATGTATTCGGAACAGTATTCATGGTACATGTATTTGGAACAGTATGCATGGTACATGTATTTGGAAAAGTATTCATGGTACATGTTTTTGGAACAGTATTCATTGTACAGGTATTTGGAACAGTATTCATGGTGCAGGTACTTGGAACAGTATTCATGATACAGGAATTTGGAACAGTATTCATGGTACAGGTATTTGAAACAGTATTCATGGTACATGTATTTGGAACAGTAGTCATGGTACAGGTATTTGGAACAGTATTCATGGTGCAGGTACTTGGAACAGTATTCATGATACAGGAATTTGGAACAGTATTCATGGTACAGGTATTTGAAACAGTATTCATGGTACATGTATTTGGAACAGTAGTCATGGTACAGGTATTTGGAACAGTATTCATGGTGCAGGTACTTGGAACAGTATTCATGATATAGGAATTTGGAACAGTATTCATGGTACAAGTATTTGGAACAGTATTCATGGTACATGTATTTGGAACAGTATTCATGGTACATGTATTTGGAACAGTATTCATGGTACATGTATTTGGAACAGTATTCATGGTACATGTATTTGGAACAGTATTCATGATACATGTATTTGGAACAGTATTCATGATACATGTATTTGGAACAGTATTCATGGTACATGTATTTGGAACAGTATTCATGGTACATGTATTTGGAACAGTATTCATGGTACAGGTATTCGGAACAGTATTCATGGAACATGTATTTGGAACAGTATTCATGGTACATGTATTTGGAACAGTATTCATGGTACAGGTATTTGGAACAGTATTCATGGTACAGGTATTCGGAACAGTATTCATTGTACATGTATTTGGAACAGTATTCACGGTACATGTATTTGGAACAGTATTCATGGTACAGGTATTTGGAACAGTATTCATGGTGCATGTATTTGGAACAGTATTCATGGTACAGGTATTTGGAACAATATTCATGGTACATGTATTTGGAACAGTATTCATGGAACTGGTATTTGGAACAGTATTTATGGTACAGGTATTTGGAACAGTATTCATGGTGCAGGTATTTTGAACAGTATTCATGGCACAGGTATTTGGAACAGTATCCATGGTACATGTATTTGGAACAGTATTCATGGTACAGGTATTTGGAACAGTATTCATGGTACAGGTATTCGGAACAGTATTCATTGTATATGCATTTGGAACAGTATTCATGGTACATGTATTTGGAACAGTATTCATGGTACAGGTATTTGGAACAGTATTCATGGTGCAGGTATTTGGAACAGTATTCATGGCACAGGTATTTGGAACAGTATTCATGGTACTGGTATTTGGAACAATATTCATGGTGCAGGTATTTGAAACAGTATTCATGGCACATGTATTTGGAACAGTATTCATGGTACATGCATTTGAAACAGTATTCATGGCACAGGTATTTGGAACAGTATTCATGGTACATGCATTTGGAACAGTATGCATGGTACATGTATTTGGAACAGTATTCATGGTACATGTATTTGGAACAGTATTCATGGTACAGGTATTTGGAACAGTATTCATGGTACAGGTATTCGGAACAGTATTCATTGTACATGTATTTGGAACAGTATTCATGGCACAGAAATTTGGAACAGTATTCATGGTACAGGTATTTGGAACAGTATTCATGGTGCAGGTATTTGGAACAGTATTCATGGCACAGGTATTTGGAACAGTATTCATGGTACAGATCTTTGGAACAGTATTCATGGTACATGTATTTGGAACAGTATTCATGGTACATGTATTTGGAACAGTATTCATGGTACATGTATTTGGAACAGTATTCATGGTACATGCATTTGAAACAGTATTCATGGTACATGTATTTGGAACAGTATTCATGGCACATGTATTTGGAACAGTATCCATGGTACTGGTATTTGGAACAGTATTCATGGTACTGGTATTTGGAACTGTGTTCATGGTAAAGGTATTTGGAACAGAAATCATGGTACAGGTATTTGGAACAGTATTCATGGCACAGGAATTTGGAACAGTATTCATGGTACAGGTATTTGGAACAGTATTCATGGTACATGTATTTGGAACAGTATTCATGGTACAGGTATTTGGAACAGTATTCATGGTACAGGTATTTGGAACAGTATTCATGGTACTGGTATTTGGAACAGTTTTTATGGTACAGGTATTTGGAACAGTATTCATGGCACAGGTATTTGGAACAGTATTCATGGTACAGGTATTTGGAACAGTATTCATGGTACAGGTATTTGGAACAGTATTCATGGTACATGTATTTGGAACAGTATTCATGGTACAGGTATTTGGAACAGTATTAATGGTACATGCATTTGGAACAGTATTCATGGTACATGTATTTGGAACAGTATTCATGGTACATGTATTTGGAACAGTATTCATGGTACTGGTATTTGGAACAGTAATCATGGTACAGGTATTTGGAACAGTATTTATGGCACAGAAATTTGGAACAGTATTCATGGTACAGGTATTTGGAACAGTATTCATGGTACAGGTATTTGGAGCAGTATTCATGGTCCCACGTATTTGGAACTGTATTCATGGTACAGGTATTTGGAACAGTATTCATGCTACAGGTACATGGAACAGTATTCATGCTACAGGTAATTGGAACAGTATTCATGGTACAGGTATTTGGAACAGTATTCATGGTACAGGTATTTGGAACAGTATTCATGGTAAAGGTATTTGGAACAGTATTCATGGTACAGGTATTTGGAACAGTATTCATGGTCCCACGTATTTGGAACAGTATTCATGGTACAGGTATTTGGAACAGTATTCATGGTCCCACGTATTTGGAACAGTATTCATAGTACAGGTATTTGGAACAGTATTCATGGTACAGGTATTTGGAACTGTATTCATGGTACATGTATTTGAAACAGTATTCATGGTACAGGTATTTGGAACAGTATTCATGGTACAGGTATTTGGAACAGTATTCATGGTACAGGCATTTGGAACAGTATTCATGGTACAGGTATTTGGAACAGTATTCATGGTACAGGTATTTGGAACAGTATTCATGGTACAGGTATTTGTAACAGTATTCATGGTCCCACGTATTTGGAACAGTATTCATGGTACAGGTATTTGGATCAGTATTCATGGTACATGTATTTGGAACAGTATTCATGGTACATGTATTTGTAACAGTATTCATGATACATGTATTTGGAACAGTATTCATGGTACATGTATTTGGAACAGTATTCATGGTACATGTATTTGGAACAGTATTCATGGTACTGGTATTTGGAACAGTAATCATGGTACAGGTATTTGGAACAGTATTTATGGCACAGAAATTTGGAACAGTATTCATGGTACAGGTATTTGGAACAGTATTCATGGTACAGGTATTTGGAGCAGTATTCATGGTCCCACGTATTTGGAACTGTATTCATGGTACAGGTATTTGGAACAGTATTCATGCTACAGGTACATGGAACAGTATTCATGCTACAGGTAATTGGAACAGTATTCATGGTACAGGTATTTGGAACAGTATTCATGGTACAGGTATTTGGAACAGTATTAATGGTAAAGGTATTTGGAACAGTATTCATGGTACATGTATTTGGAACAGTATTCATGGTCCCACGTATTTGGAACAGTATTCATGGTACAGGTATTTGAAACAGTATTCATGGTCCCACGTATTTGGAACAGTATTCATAGTACAGGTATTTGGAACAGTATTCATGGTACAGGTATTTGGAACTGTATTCATGGTACATGTATTTGAAACAGTATTCATGGTACAGGTATTTGGAACAGTATTCATGGTACATGTATTTGGAACAGTATTCATGGTACAGGTATTTGGAACAGTATTCATTGTATATGTATTTGGAACAGTATTCATGGTACATGTATTTGGAACAGTATTCATGGTACAGGTATTTGGAACAGTATTCATGGTGCAGGTATTTGGAACTGTATTCATGGCACAGGTATTTGGAACAGTATTCATGGTACTGGTATTTGGAACTGTATTCATGGTGCAGGTATTTGAAACAGTATTCATGGCACATGTATTTGGAACAGTATTCATGGTACATGCATTTGAAACAGTATTCATGGCACAGGTATTTGGAACAGTATTCATGGTACATGCATTTGGAACAGTATGCATGGTACATGTATTTGGAACAGTATTCATGGTACATGTATTTGGAACAGTATTCATGGTACAGGTATTTGGAACAGTATTCATGGTACAGGTATTCGGAACAGTATTCATTGTACATGTATTTGGAACAGTATTCATGGCACAGAAATTTGGAACAGTATTCATGGTACAGGTATTTGGAACAGTATTCATGGTGCAGGTATTTGGAACAGTATTCATGGCACAGGTATTTGGAACAGTATTCATGGTACAGATCTTTGGAACAGTATTCATGGTACATGTATTTGGAACAGTATTCATGGTACATGTATTTGGAACAGTATTCATGGTACATGTATTTGGAACAGTATTCATGGTACATGCATTTGAAACAGTATTCATGGTACATGTATTTGGAACAGTATTCATGGCACATGTATTTGGAACAGTATCCATGGTACTGGTATTTGGAACAGTATTCATGGTACTGGTATTTGGAACTGTGTTCATGGTAAAGGTATTTGGAACAGAAATCATGGTACAGGTATTTGGAACAGTATTCATGGCACAGGAATTTGGAACAGTATTCATGGTACAGGTATTTGGAACAGTATTCATGGTACATGTATTTGGAACAGTATTCATGGTACAGGTATTTGGAACAGTATTCATGGTACAGGTATTTGGAACAGTATTCATGGTACTGGTATTTGGAACAGTTTTTATGGTACAGGTATTTGGAACAGTATTCATGGCACAGGTATTTGGAACAGTATTCATGGTACAGGTATTTGGAACAGTATTCATGGTACAGGTATTTGGAACAGTATTCATGGTACATGTATTTGGAACAGTATTCATGGTACAGGTATTTGGAACAGTATTAATGGTACATGCATTTGGAACAGTATTCATGGTACATGTATTTGGAACAGTATTCATGGTACATGTATTTGGAACAGTATTCATGGTACTGGTATTTGGAACAGTAATCATGGTACAGGTATTTGGAACAGTATTTATGGCACAGAAATTTGGAACAGTATTCATGGTACAGGTATTTGGAACAGTATTCATGGTACAGGTAATTGGAGCAGTATTCATGGTCCCACGTATTTGGAACTGTATTCATGGTACAGGTATTTGGAACAGTATTCATGCTACAGGTACATGGAACAGTATTCATGCTACAGGTAATTGGAACAGTATTCATGGTACAGGTATTTGGAACAGTATTCATGGTACAGGTATTTGGAACAGTATTCATGGTAAAGGTATTTGGAACAGTATTCATGGTACAGGTATTTGGAACAGTATTCATGGTCCCACGTATTTGGAACAGTATTCATGGTACAGGTATTTGGAACAGTATTCATGGTCCCACGTATTTGGAACAGTATTCATAGTACAGGTATTTGGAACAGTATTCATGGTACAGGTATTTGGAACTGTATTCATGGTACATGTATTTGAAACAGTATTCATGGTACAGGTATTTGGAACAGTATTCATGGTACAGGTATTTGGAACAGTATTCATGGTACAGGCATTTGGAACAGTATTCATGGTACAGGTATTTGGAACAGTATTCATGGTACAGGTATTTGGAACAGTATTCATGGTACAGGTATTTGTAACAGTATTCATGGTCCCACGTATTTGGAACAGTATTCATGGTACAGGTATTTGGATCAGTATTCATGGTACATGTATTTGGAACAGTATTCATGGTACATGTATTTGTAACAGTATTCATGATACATGTATTTGGAACAGTATTCATGGTACATGTATTTGGAACAGTATTCATGGTACATGTATTTGGAACAGTATTCATGGTACTGGTATTTGGAACAGTAATCATGGTACAGGTATTTGGAACAGTATTTATGGCACAGAAATTTGGAACAGTATTCATGGTACAGGTATTTGGAACAGTATTCATGGTACAGGTATTTGGAGCAGTATTCATGGTCCCACGTATTTGGAACTGTATTCATGGTACAGGTATTTGGAACAGTATTCATGCTACAGGTACATGGAACAGTATTCATGCTACAGGTAATTGGAACAGTATTCATGCTACAGGTAATTGGAACAGTATTCATGGTACAGGTATTTGGAACAGTATTCATGGTACAGGTATTTGGAACAGTATTCATGGTACATGTATTTGGAACAGTATTCATGGTCCCACGTATTTGGAACAGTATTCATGGTACAGGTATTTGAAACAGTATTCATGGTCCCACGTATTTGGAACAGTATTCATAGTACAGGTATTTGGAACAGTATTCATGGTACAGGTATTTGGAACTGTATTCATGGTACATGTATTTGAAACAGTATTCATGGTACAGGTATTTGGAACAGTATTCATGGTACAGGTATTTGGAACAGTATTCATGGTACAGGTATTTGGAACAGTATTCATGGTACAGGTATTTGGAACAGTATTCATGGTACAGGTATTTGGAACAGTATTCATGGTACAGGTATTTGGAACAGTATTCATGGTACAGGTATTCGGAACAGTATGCATGGTACATGTATTTGGAACAGTATTCATGGTACATGTATTTGGAACAGTATTCATTGTGCATGTATTTGGAACAGTATTCATGGCACAGAAATTTGGAACAGTATTCATGGTACAGGTATTTGGAACAGTATTCATGGCACAGGTATTTGGAACAGTATTCATGGTACAGGTCTTTGGAACAGTATTCATGGTACATATATTTGGAACAGTATTCATGGTACATGTATTTGGAACAGTATTTATGGTACAGGTATTTGGAATAGTATTCATGGTACAGGTATTTGGAACAGTATTCATGGTACAGGTATTCGGAACAGTATGCATGGTACATGTATTTGGAACAGTATTCATGGTACATGTATTTGGAACAGTATTCATGGTACAGGTATTTGGAACAATATTCATGGTACAGGTATTCGGAACAGTATTCATTGTACATGTATTTGGAACAGTATTCATGGCACAGAAATTTAGAACAGTATTCATGGTACAGGTATTTGGAACAGTATTCATGGTGCAGGTATTTGGAACAGTATTCATGTCACAGGTATTTGGAACAGTATTCATGGTACAGGTCTTTGGAACAGTATTCATGGTACATGTATTTGGACCAGTATTCATGGTACATGTATTTGGAACAGTATTCATGGTACATGTATTTGGAACAGTATTCATGGTACATGCATTTGAAACAGTATTCATGGTACATGTATTTGGAACAGTATTCATGGCACATGTATTTGGAACAGTATCCATGGTACTGGTATTTGGAATAGTATTCATGGTACTGGTATTTGGAACTGTGTTCATGGTAAAGGTATTTGGAACAGAAATCATGGTACAGGTATTTGGAACAGTATTCATGGCACAGGAATTTGGAACAGTATTCATGGTACAGGTATTTGGAACAGTATTCATGGTACATGTATTTGGAACAGTATTCATGATATATGTATTTGGAACAGTATGCATGGTACATGTATTTGGAACAGTATTCATGGTACATGTATTTGGAACAGTATTCATGGTACAGATATTTGGAACAGTATTCATGGTACTGGTATTTGGAACAGTATTTATGGTACAGGTATTTGGAACAGTATTCATGGTGCAGGTATTTGGAACAGTATTCATGGCACATGTATTTGGAACAGTATTCATGGTACAGTTATTTGGAACAGTATTCATGGTACAGGTATTTGGAACAGTATTCATGGTAAAGGTATTTGGAAAAGTATTCATGGTACATGTATTTGGAACATTATTAATGGTACATGCATTTGGAACAGTATTCATGGTACATGTATTTGGAACAGTATACATGGTACATGTATTTGGAACAGTATTCATGGTACAGGTATTTGGAACAGTAATCATGGTACATGTATTTGGAACAGTATTCATAGCACAGAAATTTGGAACAGTATTCAATGAACAGGTATTTGGAACAGTATTTATGATACATGTATTTGGAACAGTATTCATGGTACATGTATTTGGAACAGTATTTATGGTACAGGTATTTGGAATAGTATTCATGGTACAGGTATTTGGAACAGTATTCATGGTACAGGTATTCGGAACAGTATGCATGGTACATGTATTTGGAACAGTATTCATGGTACATGTATTTGGAACAGTATTCATGGTACAGGTATTTGGAACAGTATTCATGGTACAGGTATTTGGAACAGTATTCAGGGTACTGGTATTTGGAACAGTTTTTATGGTACAGGTATTTGGAACAGTATTCATGGTGCAGGTATTTGGAACAGTATTCATGGTACAGGTATTTGGAACTGTATTCATGGTACATGTATTTGAAACAGTATTCATGGTACAGGTATTTGGAACAGTATTCATGGTACAGGTATTTGGAACAGTATTCATGGTACAGGCATTTGGAACAGTATTCATGGTACAGGTATTTGGAACAGTATTCATGGTACAGGTATTTGGAACAGTATTCATGGTACAGGTATTTGTAACAGTATTCATGGTCCCACGTATTTGGAACAGTATTCATGGTACAGGTATTTGGATCAGTATTCATGGTACATGTATTTGGAACAGTATTCATGGTACATGTATTTGTAACAGTATTCATGATACATGTATTTGGAAAAGTATTCATGGTACATGTATTTGGAACAGTATTCATGGTACATGTATTTGGAACAGTATTCATGGTACTGGTATTTGGAACAGTAATCATGGTACAGGTATTTGGAACAGTATTTATGGCACAGAAATTTGGAACAGTATTCATGGTACAGGTATTTGGAACAGTATTCATGGTACAGGTATTTGGAGCAGTATTCATGGTCCCACGTATTTGGAACTGTATTCATGGTACAGGTATTTGGAACAGTATTCATGCTACAGGTACATGGAACAGTATTCATGCTACAGGTAATTGGAACAGTATTCATGGTACAGGTATTTGGATCAGTATTCATGGTACAGGTATTTGGAACAGTATTAATGGTAAAGGTATTTGGAACAGTATTCATGGTACATGTATTTGGAACAGTATTCATGGTCCCACGTATTTGGAACAGTATTCATGGTACAGGTATTTGAAACAGTATTCATGGTCCCACGTATTTGGAACAGTATTCATAGTACAGGTATTTGGAACAGTATTCATGGTACAGGTATTTGGAACTGTATTCATGGTACATGTATTTGAAACAGTATTCATGGTACAGGTATTTGGAACAGTATTCATGGTACAGGTATTTGGAACAGTATTCATGGTACAGGTATTTGGAACAGTATTCATGGTACAGGTATTTGGAACAGTATTCATGGTACAGGTATTTGGAACAGTATTCATGGTACAGGTATTTGGAACAGTATTCATGGTACAGGTATTCGGAACAGTATGCATGGTACATGTATTTGGAACAGTATTCATGGTACATGTATTTGGAACAGTATTCATGGTACAGGTATTTGGAACAATATTCATGGTAGAGGTATTCGGAACAGTATTCATTGTACATGTATTTGGAACAGTATTCATGGCACAGAAATTTGGAACAGTATTCATGGTACAGGTATTTGGAACAGTATTCATGGTGCAGGTATTTGGAACAGTATTCATGGCACAGGTATTTGGAACAGTATTCATGGTACAGGTCTTTGGAACAGTATTCATGGTACATATATTTGGAACAGTATTCATGGTACATGTATTTGGAACAGTATTTATGGTACAGGTATTTGGAATAGTATTCATGGTACAGGTATTTGGAACAGTATTCATGGTACAGGTATTCGGAACAGTATGCATGGTACATGTATTTGGAACAGTATTCATGGTACATGTATTTGGAACAGTATTCATGGTACAGGTATTTGGAACAATATTCATGGTACAGGTATTCGGAACAGTATTCATTGTACATGTATTTGGAACAGTATTCATGGCACAGAAATTTGGAACAGTATTCATGGTACAGGTATTTGGAACAGTATTCATGGTGCAGGTATTTGGAACAGTATTCATGGCACAGGTATTTGGAACAGTATTCATGGTACAGGTCTTTGGAACAGTATTCATGGTACATGTATTTGGAACAGTATTCATGGTACATGTATTTGGAACAGTATTCATGGTACATGTATTTGGAACAGTATTCATGGTACATGCATTTGAAACAGTATTCATGGTACATGTATTTGGAACAGTATTCATGGCACATGTATTTGGAACAGTATCCATGGTACTGGTATTTGGAACAGTATTCATGGTACTGGTATTTGGAACTGTGTTCATGGTAAAGGTATTTGGAACAGAAATCATGGTACAGGTATTTGGAACAGTATTCATGGCACAGGAATTTGGAACAGTATTCATGGTACAGGTATTTGGAACAGTATTCATGGTACATGTATTTGGAACAGTATTCATGATATATGTATTTGGAACAGTATGCATGGTACATGTATTTGGAACAGTATTCATGGTACATGTATTTGGAACAGTATTCATGGTACAGATATTTGGAACAGTATTCATGGTACATGTATTTGGAACAGTATTAATGGTACATGCATTTGGAACAGTATTCATGGTACATGTATTTGGAACAGTATACATGGTACATGTATTTGGAACAGTATTCATGGTACAGGTATTTGGAACAGTAATCATGGTACATGTATTTGGAACAGTATTCATAGCACAGAAATTTGGAACAGTATTCAATGAACAGGTATTTGGAACAGTATTTATGATACATGTATTTGGAACAGTATTCATGGTACATGTATTTGGAACAGTATTTATGGTACAGGTATTTGGAACAGTATTCATGGTACAGGTATTTGGAACAGTATTCAGGGTACTGGTATTTGGAACAGTTTTTATGGTACAGGTATTTGGAACAGTATTCATGGTGCAGGTATTTGGAACAGTATTCATGGCACAGGTATTTGGAACAGTATTCATGGTACAGGTATTTGGAAGAGTATTCATGGTACAGGTATTTGGAACAGTATTCATGGTACAGGTATTTGGAACAGTATTCATGGTACATGTATTTGGAACAGTATTCATGGTACATGTATTTGGAACAGTATTAATGGTACATGCATTTGGAACAGTATTCATGGTACATGTATGTGGAACAGTATTCATGGTACATGTATTTGGAACAGTATTCATGGTACTGGTATTTGGAACAGTAATCATGGTACAGGTATTTGGAACAGTATTTATGGCACAGAAATTTGGAACAGTATTCATGCTACAGGTATTTGGAACAGTATTCATGGTACAGGTATTTGGAGAAGTATTCATGGTCCCACGTATTTGGAACTGTATTCATGGTACAGGTATTTGGAACAGTATTCATGCTACAGGTATTTGGAACAGTATTCATGCTACAGGTATTTGGAACAGTATTCATGGTACAGGTATTTGGAACAGTATTCATGGTACAGGTATTTGGAACAGTATTAATGGTACAGGTATTTGGAACAGTATTCATGGTACAGGTATTTGGAACAGTATTCATGGTACATGTATTTTGAACAGTATTCATGGTACATGTAATTGGAACAGTATTAATGGTACATGCATTTGGAACAGTATTCATGGTACATGTATTTGGAACAGTATTCATTGTACATGTATTTGGAACAGTATTCATGGTACTGGTATTTGGAACAGTAATCATGTTACAGGTATTTGGAACAGTATTCATGGCACAAAAATTTGGAACAGTATTCATGGTACAGGTATTTGGAACAGTATTCATGGTACATGTATTTGGAACAGTATTCATGATATATGTATTTGGAACAGTATTCATGGTACATGTATTTGGAACAGTATTCATGGTACATGTATTTGGAACAGTATTTATGGTACAGGTATTTGGAACAGTATTCATGATACAGGTATTTGGAACAGTATTCATGGTACAGGTATTCGGAACAGTATGCATGGTACATGTATTTGGAACAGTATTCATGGTACATGTATTTGGAACAGTATTCATGGTACATGTATTTGAAACAGTATTCATGGTACAGGTATTTGGAACAGTATTCATGGTACAGGTATTTGGAACAGTATTCATGGTACTGGTATTTGGAACAGTTTTTATGGTACAGGTATTTGGAACAGTATTCATGGCACAGGTATTTGGAACAGTATTCATGGTACAGGTATTTGGAACAGTATTCATGGTACAGGTATTTGGAACAGTATTCATGGTACAGGTATTTGGAACAGTATTCATGGTACAGGTATTTGGAACAGTATTAATGGTACATGCATTTGGAACAGTATTCATGGTACAGGTATTTGGAGCAGTATTCATGGTCCCACGTATTTGGAACTGTATTCATGGTACAGGTATTTGGAACAGTATTCATGCTACAGGTACATGGAACAGTATTCATGCTACAGGTAATTGGAACAATATTCATGGTACAGGTATTTGGAACAGTATTCATGGTACAGGTATTTGGAACAGTATTCATGGTAAAGGTATTTGGAACTGTATTCATGGTACATGTATTTGAAACAGTATTCATGGTACAGGTATTTGGAACAGTATTCATGGTACAGGTATTTGGAACAGTATTCATGGTACAGGCATTTGGGACAGTATTCATGGTACAGGTATTTGGAACAGTATTCATGGTACAGGTATTTGGAACAGTATTCATGGTCCCACGTATTTGGAACAGTATTCATGGTACAGGTATTTGGATCAGTATTCATGGTACATGTATTTGGAACAGTATTCATGGTACATGTATTTGTAACAGTATTCATGATACATGTATTTGGAACAGTATTCATGGTACATGTATTTGGAACAGTATTCATGGTACATGTATTTGGAACAGTATTCATGGTACTGGTATTTGGAACAGTAATCATGGTACAGGTATTTGGAACAGTATTTATGGCACAGAAATTTGGAAAAGTATTCATGGTACAGGTATTTGGAACAGTATTCATGGTACAGGTATTTGGAGCAGTATTCATGGTCCCACGTATTTGGAACTGTATTCATGGTACAGGTATTTGGAACAGTATTCATGCTACAGGTACATGGAACAGTATTCATGCTACAGGTAATTGGAACAGTATTCATGGTACAGGTATTTGGAACAGTATTCATGGTACAGGTATTTGGAACAGTATTCATGGTAAAGGTATTTGGAACAGTATTCATGGTACATGTATTTGGAACAGTATTCATGGTCCCACGTATTTGGAAAAGTATTCATGGTACAGGTATTTGAAACAGTATTCATGGTCCCACGTATTTGGAACAGTATTCATAGTACAGGTATTTGGAACAGTATTCATGGTACAGGTATTTGGAACTGTATTCATGGTACATGTATTTGAAACAGTATTCATGGTACAGGTATTTGGAACAGTATTCATGGTACAGGTATTTGGAACAGTATTCATGGTACAGGTATTTGGAACAGTATTCATGGTACAGGTATTTGGAACAGTATTCATGGTACAGGTATTTGGAACAGTATTCATGGTACAGGTATTCGGAACAGTATGCATGGTACATGTATTTGGAACAGTATTCATGGTACAGGTATTTGGAACAGTATTCATGGTACAGGTATTTGGAACAATATTCATGGTACAGGTATTCGGAACGGTATTCATTGTACATGTATTTGGAACAGTATTCATGGCACAGAAATTTGGAACAGTATTCATGGTACAGGTATTTGGAACAGTATTCATGGTGCAGGTATTTGGAACAGTATTCATGGCACAGGTATTTGGAACAGTATTCATGGTACAGGTCTTTGGAACAGTATTCATGGTACATGTATTAGGAACAGTATTCATGGTACATGTATTTGGAACAGTATTTATGGTACAGGTATTTGGAATAGTATTCATGGTACAGGTATTTGGAACAGTATTCATGGTACAGGTATTCGGAACAGTATGCATGGTACATGTATTTGGAACAGTATTCATGGTACATGTATTTGGAACAGTATTCATGGTACAGGTATTTGGAACAATATTCATGGTACAGGTATTCGGAACAGTATTCATTGTACATGTATTTGGAACAGTATTCATGGCACAGAAATTTGGAACAGTATTCATGGTACAGGTATTTGGAACAGTATTCATGGTGCAGGTATTTGGAACAGTATTCATGGCACAGGTATTTGGAACAGTATTCATGGTACAGGTCTTTGGAACAGTATTCATGGTACATGTATTTGGAACAGTATTCATGGTACATGTATTTGGAACAGTATTCATGGTACATGCATTTGAAACAGTATTCATGGTACATGTATTTGGAACAGTATTCATGGCACATGTATTTGGAACAGTATCCATGGTACTGGTATTTGGAACAGTATTCATGGTACTGGTATTTGGAACTGTGTTCATGGTAAAGGTATTTGGAACAGAAATCATGGTACAGGTATTTGGAACAGTATTCATGGCACAGGAATTTGGAACAGTATTCATGGTACAGGTATTTGGAACAGTATTCATGGTACATGTATTTGGAACAGTATTCATGATATATGTATTTGGAACAGTATGCATGGTACATGTATTTGGAACAGTATTCATGGTACATGTATTTGGAACAGTATTCATGGTACAGATATTTGGAACAGTATTCATGGTACTGGTATTTGGAACAGTATTTATGGTACAGGTATTTGGAACAGTATTCATGGTGCAGGTATTTGGAACAGTATTCATGGCACATGTATTTGGAACAGTATTCGTGGTACAGTTATTTGGAACAGTATTCATGGTACAGGTATTTGGAACAGTATTCATGGTAAAGGTATTTGGAAAAGTATTCATGGTACATGTATTTGGAACAGTATTAATGGTACATGCATTTGGAACAGTATTCATGGTACATGTATTTGGAACAGTATACATGGTACATGTATTTGGAACAGTATTCATGGTACAGGTATTTGGAACAGTAATCATGGTACATGTATTTGGAACAGTATTCATGGCACAGAAGTTTGGAACAGTATTCAATGAACAGGTATTTGGAACAGTATTTATGATACATGTATTTGGAACAGTATTCATGGTACATGTATTTGGAACAGTATTTATGGTACAGGTATTTGGAATAGTATTCATGGTACAGGTATTTGGAACAGTATTCATGGTACAGGTATTCGGAACAGTATGCATGGTACATGTATTTGGAACAGTATTCATGGTACATGTATTTGGAACAGTATTCATGGTACAGGTATTTGGAACAGTATTCATGGTACAGGTATTTGGAACAGTATTCAGGGTACTGGTATTTGGAACAGTTTTTATGGTACAGGTATTTGGAACAGTATTCATGGTGCAGGTATTTGGAACAGTATTCATGGCACAGGTATTTGGAACAGTATTCATGGTACAGGTATTTGGAAGAGTATTCATGGTACAGGTATTTGGAACAGTATTCATGGTACAGGTATTTGGAACAGTATTCATGGTACATGTATTTGGAACAGTATTCATGGTACATGTATTTGGAACAGTATTAATGGTACATGCATTTGGAACAGTATTCATGGTACATGTATGTGGAACAGTATTCATGGTACATGTATTTGGAACAGTATTCATGGTACTGGTATTTGGAACAGTAATCATGGTACAGGTATTTGGAACCGTATTTATGGCACAGAAATTTGGAACAGTATTCATGCTACAGGTATTTGGAACAGTATTCATGGTACAGGTATTTGGAGCAGTATTCATGGTCCCACGTATTTGGAACTGTATTCATGGTACAGGTATTTGGAACAGTATTCATGCTACAGGTATTTGGAACAGTATTCATGCTACAGGTATTTGGAACAGTATTCATGGTACAGGTATTTGGAACAGTATTCATGGTACAGGTATTTGGAACAGTATTAATGGTACAGGTATTTGGAACAGTATTCATGGTACAGGTATTTGGAACAGTATTCATGGTACATGTATTTTGAACAGTATTCATGGTACATGTATTTGGAACAGTATTAATGGTACATGCATTTGGAACAGTATTCATTGTACATGTATTTGGAACAGTATTCATGGTACTGGTATTTGGAACAGTAATCATGTTACAGGTATTTGGAACAGTATTCATGGCACAAAAATTTGGAACAGTATTCATGGTACAGGTATTTGGAACAGTATTCATGGTACATGTATTTGGAACAGTATTCATGATATATGTATTTGGAACAGTATTCATGGTACATGTATTTGGAACAGTATTCATGGTACATGTATTTGGAACAGTATTTATGGTACAGGTATTTGGAACAGTATTCATGATACAGGTATTTGGAACAGTATTCATGTTACAGGTATTCGGAACAGTATGCATGGTACATGTATTTGGAACCGTATTCATGGTACATGTATTTGGAACAGTATTCATGGTACAGGTATTTGGAACAGTATTCATGGTACAGGTATTTGGAACAGTATTCATGGTACTGGTATTTGGAACAGTTTTTATGGTACAGGTATTTGGAACAGTATTCATGGCACAGGTATTTGGAACAGTATTCATGGTACAGGTATTTGGAACAGTATTCATGGTACAGGTATTTGGAACAGTATTCATGGTACAGGTATTTGGAACAGTATTCATGGTACAGGTATTTGGAACAGTATTAATGGTACATGCATTTGGAACAGTATTCATGGTACATGTATTTGGAACAGTATTCATGGTACATGTATTTGGAACAGTATTCATGGTACTGGTATTTGGAACAGTAATCATGGTACAGGTATTTGGAACAGTATTTATGGCACAGAAATTTGGAACAGTATTCATGGTACAGGTATTTGGAACAGTATTCATGGTACAGGTATTTGGAGCAGTATTCATGGTCCCACGTATTTGGAACTGTATTCATGGTACAGGTATTTGGAACAGTATTCATGCTACAGGTACATGGAACAGTATTCATGCTACAGGTAATTGGAACAGTATTCATGGTACAGGTATTTGGAACAGTATTCATGGTACAGGTATTTGGAACAGTATTCATGGTAAAGGTATTTGGAACAGTATTCATGGTACAGGTATTTGGAACAGTATTCATGGTCCCACGTATTTGGAACAGTATTCATGGTACAGGTATTTGGAACAGTATTCATGGTCCCACGTATTTGGAACAGTATTCATAGTACAGGTATTTGGAACAGTATTCATGGTACAGGTATTTGGAACTGTATTCATGGTACATGTATTTGAAACAGTATTCATGGTACAGGTATTTGGAACAGTATTCATGGTACAGGTATTTGGAACAGTATTCATGGTACAGGCATTTGGAACAGTATTCATGGTACAGGTATTTGGAACAGTATTCATGGTACAGGTATTTGGAACAGTATTCATGGTACAGGTATTTGGAACAGTATTCATGGTCCCACGTATTTGGAACAGTATTCATGGTACAGGTATTTGGATCAGTATTCATGGTACATGTATTTGGAACAGTATTCATGGTACATGTATTTGTAACAGTATTCATGATACATGTATTTGGAACAGTATTCATGGTACATGTATTTGGAACAGTATTCATGGTACATGTATTTGGAACAGTATTCATGGTACTGGTATTTGGAACAGTAATCATGGTACAGGTATTTGGAACAGTATTTATGGCACAGAAATTTGGAACAGTATTCATGGTACAGGTATTTGGAACAGTATTCATGGTACAGGTATTTGGAGCAGTATTCATGGTCCCACGTATTTGGAACTGTATTCATGGTACAGGTATTTGGAACAGTATTCATGCTACAGGTACATGGAACAGTATTCATGCTACAGGTAATTGGAACAGTATTCATGGTACAGGTATTTGGAACAGTATTCATGGTACATGTATTTGGAACAGTATTCATGGTCCCACGTATTTGGAACAGTATTCATGGTACAGGTATTTGGAACAGTATTCATGGTCCCACGTATTTGGAACAGTATTCATAGTACAGGTATTTGGAACAGTATTCATGGTACAGGTATTTGGAACTGTATTCATGGTACATGTATTTGAAACAGTATTCATGGTACAGGTATTTGGAACAGTATTCATAGTACAGGTATTTGGAACAGTATTCATGGTACAGGCATTTGGAACAGTATTCATGGTACAGGTATTTGGAACAGTATTCATGGTACAGGTATTTGGAACAGTATTCATGGTACAGGTATTTGGAACAGTATTCATGGTCCCACGTATTTGGAACAGTATTCATGGTACAGGTATTTGGATCAGTATTCATGGTACATGTATTTGGAACAGTATGCATGGTACATGTATTTGTAACCGTATTCATGATACATGTATTTGGAACAGTTTTCATGATACATGTATTTGGAACAGTATTCATGATACATGTATTTGGAACAGTATTCATGATACATGTATTTGGAACAGTATTCATGATACTTGTATTTGGAACAAAAGTTGTGAGTGGTATTCACCCTGAAGATTTTACTGTGGTTTTCTGTTTCTCATAGGAAATGTCTTTTTGGCATTTTAGACATTTGATTACTTTTTATATTATACCAAGAAATGATTTGTTGGCATTTTGGAGATCTGTAATAGATCTGCTCGTTTAATTTTCTTATTTTTTTGGCAGCGTGTTTGAATATATCCACTGTAATAAATATCAAAATTTTAACAAATTCCAACCAACAGACTCAGAGCTATAAATTCACTAGCCACATAGCAGCTTTTCTCTCTATGGTTTTGATCACCGAGATGTTTGAAATCTGCATACAAACATCATATGATCAAAACGTTCAACTGATTTTAAAGAGTTATCTCCCTGTAGTGTTAGGTACCACCTTAAATGACAATTTATGAATTTTTTATATAACTTTCTGTTTGTAGTTTATTTTTATTCCAATAAAATTTGATGCATTGAAAAACTAGTCTTACAATAAACACGATTAAGCCCATAGATTTCACTGGTATGAGTACTTCTCACACTTCCCAACACTATTTTTTTTCAAAATGATACAATTTTATATCCCTTTGGAGGGGTATGGGGGGGCTATGATGAAAATTTGAAATAAAAACACAGGACCGGACTTGAAGCAAAAATAATAATCCAGGATTAGTTTTTTATTAAAAAATCCAGGACACCTGTGTCCATGATTTTTTTTTTTTTTTAATAATTAAGTTAATAATATGAAATATTGACATCCACACTTGTCTTTTGGACAGCACATTTCTGTGTCCACACTTGTTTGAATAAAAAATAATATCCTGTTTAAAAATAGCTCAAAAAATTTAGTAAAGTTTAAACAGCTTCTTTACATGAAACGATTAATTTATTTAAAAAATAGACAATCGTTAGACCTTCTTGTTTCGCCCCTAAAGAACGATCGGCCCTAAAAAAAAAAGTCGTCCCCGATATATATTGGGGATCATTCACCAAATTTCTTTCGACAGACGTCGCTGTTGTTCCATAAGTGGTTAGAGGAACGTTTTTAATCTCGATGACGCTTGAATTGTTAACGTTAGGTACCAATCTCCCATACAGAGTTATCGGTCCTTACAAGGCTCTGTATTATATATCTAGTAGAAAGCCTGCAAGGACCGACAACTCTGTATGGGAGATTGGTTAGGTACAAGGACACGTCAATGCATAATGCCCTTATAACCATGAATAGGAAAATTCTGTACAATTTGTTCACAAACTAAACTGTTCTCACGACTTTTTTTTTATTTTATAAATAATAACATTATTGTACAAGTTAGATAAACTACTATGAAACAAAAGAAGTTACCCGTATTGCGGAATATTCAATACAGGTCGCTTCTTTTTTTTAATAGTGCTGTATCTTATACCAGTGGCGTAGCTACCATTGACGCAACGACGCACTTATGTGCACAAACAAATCAGCGAAAAAATATTGTTACATTTTGTAGTACGACTACAAATAAACCTCTATATTAACTAATTGTACCCGATTAATCAAATGCTGTAAATATGTACAGTGAAAAGGAAATGTTCTATTTAGTGGCTTAAAAAGACTCCTTCAAAGGATACAGTTTATTGCTCTTCTTGTGTTTTATTTGACAGTAAGGCTAGTAGAGACAAAACTTTTGTATCTTCCCCCATAAACGACCAGTCAAACATTCATAACTATATAAAACGACACTAAGTACTAAGTTTTGATACAGCTAGGCAACAGGCAAGCACTCATTTTCTTGATGCTAAGTCCAAAACATGAAAGACAAAGTCCATTACTTCAATACTATAGTCTCAGCAAAAAGAGGATATTGCCAGAAACAGACATAGGACATAATCGTTGTATTGATTCTTTGCGGTTGTCAAACTATTGCAATTAAGTGGAGGGGGCGCACCGAAGACAAAAGTAATTCCATGTTAATTCTGCGTCATATGTCCTAACACGACGAAATATTACAGTCTCACCTGGATAACCGTACCTATTCGAGGGTAAAATATGCATCTCCAGATAATCGAAATTAGCGGTGAAATGGTACGTGAAAAATTTTAAGAGCGTGTAATAACTTTGAATACTTTGTCCTAATTGGTGATGAAGCAACTGATGTTTCTTCAACACATGAACAAGCCTCCGTGTGTGTAAGGTTTGTAGAATGTACTGGTGGTAAAGTCATTCTTCGTGAGGAATTTCTTGGTTTTGTGAAGGCAAGCGAAACTACCGGTGAATATCTTGCCGAGTTGCTTTAACTAGTGTTGAGAATTTTGAAATAGTTATTGATAATATGAGAGCACAAGGGTATGACGGAGCAGCAAACTTGTCGAGTATTCATAGAGGTGTTCAAGTCAGGATTAGGGAATGGATTCCAACAGCGCAATACATACATTGAAATGCACATGTTTTAAACTTAGCTTTTGCACATTCGTCAGCAGATGTATCAGTAATGACCATGATGGCTACAGTGCACGAAATCGCATTCGCCTTCCATTACTCTTCTAAAAATGGATAAATTGTGCAAGAATTATTTGGGAACGGTGTCGTGAAGAAGTTAGACGAGTGAAACTCGTTGATGTATTCGTGCAAACGCATTAGCGACTTTTAAAGCTGCATTACCTCTCATAATTAGTAACCTAGAGTATTTACAAATCAATGGTGACGTCATTGTTTTGCGATTTGACTTTATTTTGTCTCTAGTGGTTTACAGTCATATTTAGCAGGCTGTTGTTCCGATAACAGCAATGTTACAGAACATCTCCTGTGATTTGATAGAGGCCCGAATGAATGTCAAACATTGATTTGACATTTTGAGACAGAGAATGTCATAATTGTTTACAACACTTTATATGATGGAGCTGTAGATTTAGCGGTGCAATCTGGTGTTGTCTCGTCTAAGCCGAGGACAGTCGGTAGAAAACGAAATCGTGCCAATCCACAGGTAGCAGACACAAAGGATTACAAGTTCCCAGATCACTTGTTAAACAAGTTAAGATACCGTTTGGTGAAAAACGCAGTTCGATTTCTGGCACATTTATTGATACCGATCACTTTAAACAAACTAAAACAGGAGGATGAATTGAAAATGTATCATGCTTATTATGTAAATCTGCAAACTCAGCAATAGTTTACCCTTGAAGTAAAAATATGGAACGCAAGGTGGGAATGATATCACGCAGACCAGTTAAAACCAAGACATCTTTGTGAGACATTGGAACTTGTAAACAAAGAAATGTATCAGCATCTCTATTGTGCTTTGACAATTTATCTTACAATGCCACCCACTACAGGAACAACGAAAAGATCTTTCAGCTTTTTTGAAACGTGTAAAGACGTATTTACGCGCGACAATGTGACATAAAGACTATCGGCCTTGGCATTGCTACATTTTCACAGAGACAATCAGCTCCCATCGGATACAGATGTGGACATGTTTAATAATATCAAACAAAGAAACTGATTTTTGCCTTGTTGTGTGTAAGCATCCATTGCATTATCAACATGATTAAAGGATATTAATAGAAGTCTTAAATATAATTTCCTGCTATCTATATATCAAACTTTTCAAAATTCCGGTACCCCTATACCTTTGAGGGAAAAGACTACAGTACGACAGGAATATCAGGTTATTAATTAAATTCCTAACGGTGTATACGTGTATCATATTTCATTTCTTTGCATTAGGGGAAAAGGTAATCTCGTTGAGATTAGGATTAGGATGAAGATGAAGATGCAGACAAAAATTTCTTCGGAATCCTAATCTCAACGAGAAAAGGGTGTATTTTACTCTGATAAAAAGATTTCGATGCTACATTTTTGTACCTGAAAAAAAAATGCACTCTGAAATAGAATTTTTGTTCTGGGAAAAAATTGTCCCTTTATGACTAATAATAAAAATCTGGGTAAAAGGATAAAAAATCAAAACCATACATGTACAATACACAGGAACACGACAAATTCATCTATACCTTTAGGCAGTAATATACAATTTTCAACAAACACAGAAAAAGAACAAGTAATAATAAAAAAAAATTGTAACAATGAACAAATAGAATTTCTGTGTGTATAGACACCTTTTCAAGTAGCATGGTTGGTACTTTATATCATTTAATTATTCAAAATAAATCTAAAAACGGCCAATAATAAAAAAAAATTAATAGCAATAATAAATCTATGTTTGTAATTAACAAACCAAAGGGAACACATTTATGATTATTTTCAATTTTTTTTAGCAAATAATATTCTTCATCTGTATGATATATCCAGTTTACGGAAAGCAAAAACTTAATTGACCTTCCCTACCTAGATCAAGGATTTATATAGTAGATCTACTATACAAATCCTTGCCTAGATGATCACAGTTTTTATTTTTGAAACATATTTTCCTTTTCTTATTTTTGTTTAAATTTTTAGTTTAAGCCACACCAAAAAAAACCTTTTTAGATTCCCTCCCTTCCCACTTTTTACCATTAAATTCACGATTTTCTATTTCAATCAATTCATTTTCAAAATTTAACAAATTCTTCATTAGGGTATCAGTATACCAAATAAAGTATATATTTTTTTATGATGTAATGTTCTATCACGATAGTTACCATATGTATCTAGTTCTACAATATTTATTTCAGTAGTCCGTAAGGGGCCTTCGTGGTGATCGTTTGGTAGCTGGATTTACAACTACTTAAGCAATCAGTACATATCACCACTAACGTTACGAGTTCGAATCTCGCCCAGGCGATACAACATTATGTGATAAAGTTCACCAGTGACTTGTGGCAGGTTCGTGGTTTTCTCTGTGCTCTCCGTTTTACTCCACCAATAAAACTGACCCCCACTGAAATGTGTTGAAAGTGGTGTTAGACACCAAACCCAGTAGTCCGTACGTTTCCAATCGTGTACGTTTACATTTTTTTATGTTTTTTTTTTATTGTATAGAACGCTGGGTTTTATGCAAATTCCCGATTTGTTTCGTAGCATTACTGAAATTGTAATTTAAATCGTGTGACTGTTCATTTCAATAACAGGTAGCTAACTAAAGTTATCAATAACGTTTTTACCTGCATTAGAATGGAATAAACCTACAAAAATCATGTGCTTTGCCTTTAGTCCTTTACCATTAAAAAGTTCATTATGCCAAATAATTGTAATCTTCAATATATTTTTACATATATATTACAATGAAATAAATTTGATAATTGGGATAGCATAGCGGTGCGTGTATAGGTCAACAGATAAGAAAAGTTTGTAGATGCCAAAAGGGTTATCGGAAGTCATAAATCGAAGAAGGGTAGACAATGCAATGGTCAAACGAAAAAGGATAAAATGATAAACGGTGGTCTACAAAAAACTACACAGAAAACTGAAGATTGAGCAGCACAAATCCCACTTTAAACCCTGACAGAACTCTGTCGGTGACAACTTGAGTCTTTAGTTTTACATTGTATGGCAGTTCCAGGTTTTTTACGATGATCCGCCAGTCTGATTGTACAAAATATTTGAATGCTACCAAAATCTGTCGAAAATAATTTAAAATAGTAAGAAACAACGAATTTTCTTTATTTAAGTATTTATTATGCCAATCATAATACATCTGCTCAAAATCTTTCTAAAATAAATGCTATGATTAACCCGCTTGTTGTCGAATCTTTAACAGTTAATAACACTACACGAAGAAGGAATGTATTGTCTGTATAATTTTGTACCAAATAATTTTAAAGAGGGTGATTTAGATTTGAAGATTGCCTAAATATAGAAAGACCTAGGTATATTAATTCAACATTTTGTATGTGGAGACAGGGACTTTATTATTCTATGTTGTTCACTTGGAGGTAGTATTTCCCGAAATTCAGGTATACTTTAAAATGTTGGAATGAAGTTCATCAGTATTGCAGTGTGAGTAACCAAACATCATGTACACCTTTTATGAACATGCATAGGCTACACCAAGATACATGCCGGGATATGGCTTGTAAACGTCCGTTTTATTTCTTAATATGGTCATAATAAAACTCTTTTCTTGCGACTTAAAGATAATACTTTTATTTTACATATACTCGTCAACTAAATCTATACTTATAACGGGTAATATCACCCGCGCTGTACTAGTTAAGCTTCAATGTTAAAAAAAAAAAAAAAATGTTAAAAAAAAAGCTTCAATGTTTGCACCATCCAAGTTTTATAATTCAGTGCCGTCATTAGGTTAACGTTAAGATACTTAAGCGTCTTTGTGATTCAAACGCACAATTAACCACTTGTGGAACAGTAGCGTCACCAAACGGGAGAAGCGGTGAATGATTCCTAATCAAGAATAATGAAGAAAAGAACCCAAAACTACTACACCGCGTATTTGTACATGTACATGTCTATGCGTAGATTCGATGCTCGACTGTAGGCTGTGCCTAATCCATATTAAATTGTCTGTACAATATTGTAACGGGCTAGGCGGTTAACTGTAGTATCTATACTACTACCGGGTAATTTTCTGCCACCACCGATGTTAAAGTACACCGGAAACTACTCTAGTGTCATTAGCCTGAGACTTGAAACCAAAGTCTCAGAAAAGTTGGGTTAATACCACAGAACCAGATAAAATTATACCATATACCGACGGGATATTATCAAGCCAATTTAGTATGGACCACGGATTTAATTTACGAATTATAGAAGACAGCACTAATATAACCGGATAAAAGGGGGAGTCTAAAATAACTTTCCAGTACTCTAATCTGGCAATACAATTACACTCTGTCTCTCTTGTATCAGCGGAAACCACTGACAGCAATCGAGTAGAGACTATCGCACGGGAAAATGCACGGGATGGCCTATCAGGTAATAAAACAGGCTCTTGTGTGGACAAAACAAGAGACACAATTATCTTACGAGATAGAAAATAGGATAATCGTAGGGTACTTAGGAAATACCGTGAAATTAACACAACTTGGAAGGGGGGCTTTTACTTAGTATCGACAAGTAAGATAATAAATTTGGTTCAGAATATTTTATATATTAGATATGTATAGTTATATGTGTAATTCACAATAATACAGATACAGTAAATATTATCAACTAGAGTTCAACCATTCATTGTGTTTTCAGAAACTACCAACAATAACTCAATCTTCAATAAAATATAAGATACTTAATATTCAATAAAAATATAAAATACTTTGGTGTACTGTTTGTTTATCTTGTCTACGGACTTATGATTTATACACTAGTCTTCTCTGACCGATCTATGAAAGCATAGTCGAATGTCAGGATGGTTTAGTAATTTATTAAACCAAGTTTACTTTAAGTATTTAACCAATTACTATATAATTGTCTTAAATGAAATTTACGCTAACCAGTTTATGAACACATAAACTGAACTGTCAGCGGGTCCTACTCGCGAACATAACAGAAGTAATTACACTGACCAACTTTGATTCTCAAAAGTTGAATGTCAGGATGGTTTAGGTAATATTTGTATCACAACCCAGTGTGTTTTCCTTTGATCTTTAGTATTTTCTAAATGAAGATAACCATACAGGAGGTGGAGTCAAGATAGCTATTTTTGGGCAAAGCATGTTCTATTTAGTGTGCTTTAACTGTGAATAAAGGTAATAACAAAATTACCGAACTCCGAACAATCTTACAAAGGGAAAGTCAAAACTCATAATTATATAAACAGACAAAATCAGTCAACAACCGGAAAACTGTGAAAACCGTAATGACCCTGACTTGGTACAGGCATTTCTAAAGAAATGGTGGGTTGAATCAGATTTTAAGGCGCCAAACCTCCCGCTCTCATTACGGTTCAAAGGTTCCGGCTGTCACTGTAACAGTATTTAAATACAGGAACAAAATAGGTAAAATAGTTGTCAAAGCAGTACCATATTCGGTGACGTAAATGTCAAAAATATTTTTACGTCACACATTGACAAAAAAAATTCTTGACATATTTGACTCTTTATCTTTATACATTTTCACTATATGAAAATGCATCGCTTATAATTTTTTCTGCAGAGACGGAATATATTTCGACAAGATATTGGTATCGGAATATAAACTTTTTAAGAGATCGAATAAGGCGAATCTTTTTATAGCCCTGGTCCAGTAGCCTGTTTCTCAGATGAAGATGACGTTTCAGGAAATCAGAATAATTGCTACTGCCCCTTGCATAGCGAATCAATTGCGAGATGTAAACACCATATGCAGGAGAAGCTGGTATATTGCTGCACATATTTGGAAAATTTATTATTTTAAAATTGAAGTCGTCCCGCTTATCATAAATTTTAGTACTGAGTTGACCACTGTCGTCAAATTCGAGGTATAAGTCCAAAAATGATGCGGACGAAGCTGTATCGGTGGTCTCTTTAACTTCCAGCTCTGGAGGATATATCAATGGAAGAAATTCTGCAAATCTAGAATTATTGATAGATAAAACGTCATCAATATACCTGTATGTGAAATTAAAGGCTCTAGCCTCATGAATCTTCTTATCTTTTACAAGCTTTTGAAGAAACTCCGACTCATATGAGTATAAAAATAAATCGGCTAGAAGAGGGGCACAATTCGTACCCATTGGTATGCCGACGACCTGCTGAAACAGTGTCCCTCCAAAGGAGACAAATATGTTATCGATGAGGAACTCCAGCATACTGATCACTTGTTCCTCGGAGTAGCATGTTTTACCTTTATGAATTTTGTTTGAAAAATATGTGGAATTGTAGCCTAACACAACAAATTTTGAGCCATAGTTTCTATGACTAAAAGCTTTATGAATTGTTTCTTTTAAGCGGGTTTTTAATTTGTCATGCGGTAGGGTGGTATATAGAGTTGAAAAATCAAAGGTTTTGATGGAGGATACCTGAGAGAAAGATCTTGATTTCAGGTTATCCAAAAGATCTTTAGAGTTTTTCAAAATCCACATGTGATTTATGCCACTACGCGAGTAAACAGTTTCACAATATTTCTGTTGTCCCTCTTTTACTGCAGACGGAATCTTTGTTAGGTGAATAGACAATTCTTTCGTCGAACAAGTTGATGATCCCGCTATGTACCTTTCTTTGTATGGTGTCTTATGGAGTTTAGGTATCCAATATAAATAGGGTAAATCCTCAGACTTTTTACCAGAGGGAATGTTTAAAGAGGTCATGAATGATCTGTGGTTAGCTAGGATTTCATCTTTGTCGAACGAAGTTGGTTTGTATGTGGTATTACTAGAGGTGTTGCTATTTATACCTAATTCCTTGATTAGGCATTCGAAGTAATATGATTTACATACAAACACGATATTGTTGGAAGCCTTGTCCGCAGGAACGATAACATATTTGTCATGAAGAGAGGAAAGACACTTAACAGCTTCTTGGTCTTTAAATACAGACTTAGGTCGACTATTAACACAATTTTTGAGTTTGTGAATCCGACCTTGTACTAGAGACCTAATTGTTCTAACCCAGTCTGACAAGGACTCTAACTCAGGATCTTGGTCTACTTCTCTCTTTATCCACCTTCTGGCATAATCTTCAACAGCATCCATAATTATCTTGAAATTATGTTTCCAATTGATGTGTTGAGGTTCTCTGAATTTAGGACCATGAGAAATCACCTTTCGGAGACTCTCATGTTGAATGATATTCAGATCACCAGTGATTACATGTCCAGATGGGTTGTATTGAAAAGGAGAGTGGGAGCAGTCACAAGTCAGAGGGTTCTTAAGGTACTCTTCTATGTTAATATCTTGCAATGCTTCTTTGTAGTTGAAAATTTTACGGCCAATGCTGTTAGTGTAACTATAGGAGACAATGGGAACAGATTGATTTTTGAAATATGGTGGAATTTCTTTTACGACCTCTTTTCTATTAAGAATGTTGCTGATGTTAATAGCATCGATTCCTTTGTTAGCAATTGGAATATGGAGGAATTTTCTGTTGTTATCATGAAGAGGTTCAGATCGAACTGGTTTAAAAAGACGAAAGGACGCCACGTCACATATAATACTAGACAATCTGTACTTAGGAGAAAAAGGATCTACGCCTCCTTTGTCAAGTCCAAAATCCCCAAGATCTTTGAGGTAGTTTACAGGTAGTGAAAATAAGATTGTACGAATATGATGAATTCCAAGAGGTTTCTGTATATTAGAAAGTAAATCATTAAAAGTATCTTGTAACGTTCTTGGTTTAGAGGACTTTTTAACATTAGGATGTTGAATTCTTTTATGACCATGGCTACGTTTAGTTCTTGGAATAGTATTAAAAATGCTCATCACGTTGATTTCGTTGCATCCAGGACTTGACAAATTTCCCACTCCTTTGATGTTATCATTGCAACCTAATTTTGATAGAACACAGAAATAAACACATTGTAACTTTTTTTTTGACAATTGCCTTGAATTGGTACACATTGTAATTTTTTGATCAAGTGATAGACATTTTGGGTGCAAAGTGGTACCAAGTGCAAGCTTTCTTAAATCTGACACTGGAAAAAACTATAAAACCACAGGCGCTCGTGGCACGGACCACCCCCCTTTTTCTAACTTTCTGTTTACAAATTTATTTTCAATAAAAATTTCTTTATTTCTTTATTATTTCATCTCTTTTTCCATATTTTAACTTATTCGTGTTATGCGCAGATAAACTGATCTCGGGCACGCCATCGATCAGTTTATCAGCACATACACGAAATTAAAAGTGTTCTAAATGTTTTGTACCATAACCAATCAAACGGAAGCAAATGTGTGATTGACGTCTGTCGCACTTGAGAAGACTGATCTTGGTCACGTACGTCAGCAGTCAGTGACGTGGTAAAAAGTTTTTAATAGAACACGTGGTTAACGTCAAAACGTTAAATGGCAGCGACCATGCCGGACGGGATCTTTTAAATGATGATATGCATTTTATGCTTTCACAGGTGGCAGAGAACATTTCATTTTTTTTTATTGAAATTGAAAATTTTAGAGGCGAAGGTAAAATGTTGATGCGGCACACACATGACACAACTTTTTCTGAAAAAATTCTTGATTTTTACAAAATTTTAGAAGAGAGCGAACAGTTTTTCATTTTTATTTTTTTTAAAGAAAATGGAAAATCTGAGGCGGTTTTTCAGCATTTTTGAAGTGCGAGGCGGCAATTTTTTTTTAACGTGATGTGACTCAATCACGGCTGGTAATCGGCACAAGCAGAACAGTTGGTTCTGCAAAGAAATTCGTGAGGATAACTTCCGGTTTTGGTGGAGGAGAGTTCACGAAGACGCTTCGCAAGGTATGTACATGTCAAAAATTGAAATTTTCTTTTTTACTGCTCGAATATTGCAAAATCAGAGAATGCTATGCTGTGGCGAATGCTTTCACGATTAGAAACATGTATAGTTTATTCTTGTATATGAAGTGTAACTCTCGCAAAATCAATCGTCCCACGAAAAACATGACGAAAATTGTGACACTCTTACATTTCTAAGTTGTTCTTGACAAAGATGCAAGTTAAATTTTCAATATTTTTTCATTATGGGAGTCTAAATGTAATCGGGGATAAATTCCGATTCGTCAGAAGTAAATTGAAATCTAGATAAATTTACAAACTCAATTTTCTCGTTTTCCTGCTTGAGGAGATCGGTTCTGATAGAGCACATTGCGAATGCATGAGGAGATTTGCTAGTTTTGGTAGGACACATGTAATCCACTGTATAATCACAAATTTTGCATGTCTGTCTGGTAATAAATTCACGAACTGATTGATGCCCTTCTTCCAGTCGGGTTTTTAAAAGTATAAAAGTAATATTTCATTGTTCATGGGCTGTCCACCTAGAAAGAAACATTTCATTTAAGGAATCAATTCATAATTGTAACTGCGGTTTCCCATGATTTAACTTGTCATTATTGATCATTTGTTGTTTGTGACAACTTCCATTGTGTATTGGATACACAAGATTAACTTCCCTTACATTGGAAAAAAATTGAAAATGCACTGTAAGATAATTTTATAATCAAGAATATTTAAACTTAATGTGAATCATATCTTTAATATGATAATAGGTGTTACCTAACTTGGGACGAAGTCCAATAACTTTTTTTAAACAATAATATGAGACAGGTAGTGCCAGCGAAGCACAATCCACATTATCTAATATTTAAATCATGTAAATCCTTGGGATGATTGAAATATAAATTTTACTTACTTTTGTGTACTTTTTGGAGTGTACTGTAGTACAATGTAAGGATGCTCTTTCCATCTATTGAAACAGGCACGGTCATGAATGATCGCGAATCTCAAAATTATCTGCCAATTTCACGCTCATTCAGTGGATCAAAATAGTGTCGAGATTTTTTGGGCCGAGATATATCGGGGACGACTTTTAACATTAATAACCGGAAGTAGTTCCAGATTACTGCACATCCGATTTTCTGCAGCTTTAACCATGTATTGGTTTCCGTTGTGTCATTTCCGGTGCATGAAATTTAAGCCATTAGTGATCTGGAATCAAAATATTGCTATTTCTACCATAGTTGGGACTTCGTCCCATATAATTTCTAATACAAATGATACACTCTAAATTAAATATCATACAATTGAGAATAATATTCATTTGTGGTTTGTTTTTCTATTATGTAGTGTGTTATGTGTACACACTTGTAAATAAAAAAAGATCTCTGTTAGTAGTGGTTACAAGATGTAAAGCGCTTTACCGATTTTAAGGATATGTCCACAGTTTAATTGACATATTGTGTTTAATTTATTCATGACTACTAGCACTAAGTGAATGTTTATTTACGTTAGATCTATGTATGTGCTGAAATCATGTAATATTATAACTTGTGTAGATCTGCGGTGAAGTTTCCGTCGTCTTTAGTAAAAAGATTGCGCCGAATAGATGTGTAAACCCGTTTGAAAGGATATAAATATTTTGAAATTGAAAGAGATTTTTTTAAATAAACTTGGTGTCCTGATTGATGGGGATTTTAAATTTGGTTAACTGCTACTTGTTTTGTTCGTTTCCTTGGCGGTGATACAGGCAATCTATATCGAAATGGGTTTTTGTAAAGAGTCAATGTCAGTCCCCTTTTCCTCTTTCCCTTGAATCCTGGCATCTCCTGAAAGTGGACAGAGAATAGTTTATTTTGATTAGAGTATTTATCAGTTTTGTGTTTAAAAGTGTCAATTTATCAATTTTGCAGAAAACAATTAACAAAACTAACAAATCTCCTCATGCATTCGCAATGTGCTCTATCAGAACCGATCTCCTCACGCAGGAAAACGAGAAAATTGACAGCTTGTAGATTTATCTAGACTTCAATTTACTGCTGACGAATCGGAATTTATCCCCGATTACATTTAGACTCCCATGAAATTGGCAGATAATTTTGAGATTCGCGATCATTCATGATCGTGCCTGTTTCAATAGATGGAAAGAGCATCCTTACATTGTACTACAGTACACTCCAAAAAGTACACAAAAGTAAGTAAAATTTATATTTCAATCATCCCAAGGATTTACATGATTTAAATATTAGATAATGTGGATTGTGCTTCGCTGGCACTACCTGTCTCATATTATTGTTTAAAAAAAGTTATTGGACTTCGTCCCAAGTTAGGTAACACCTATTATCATATTAAAGATATGATTCACATTAAGTTTAAATATTCTTGATTATAAAATTATCTTACAGTGCATTTTCAATTTTTTTCCAATGTAAGGGAAGTTAATCTTGTGTATCCAATACACAATGGAAGTTGTCACAAACAACAAATGATCAATAATGACAAGTAAAATCATGGGAAACCGCAGTTACAATTATGAATTGATTCCTTAAATGAAATGTTTCTTTCTAGGTGGACAGCCCATGAACAATGAAATATTACTTTTATACTTTTAAAAACCCGACGGGAAGAAGGGCATCAATCAGTTCGTGAATTTATTACCAGACAGACATGCAAAATTTGTGATTATACAGTGGATTACATGTGTCCTACCAAAACTAGCAAATCTCCTCATGCATTCGCAATGTGCTCTATCAGAACCGATCTCCTCAAGCAGGAAAACGAGAAAATTGAGTTTGTAGATTTATCTAGACTTCAATTTACTTCTGACGAATCGGAATTTATCCCCGATTACATTTAGACTCCCATAATGAAAAAATATTGAAAATTTAACTTGCATCTTTGTCAAGAACAACTTAGAAATGTAAGAGTGTCACAATTTTCGTCATGTTTTTCGTGGGACGATTGATTTTGCGAGAGTTACACTTCATATACAAGAATAAACTATACATGTTTCTAATCGTGAAAGCATTCGCCACAGCATAGCATTCTCTGATTTTGCAATATTCGAGCAGTAAAAAAGAAAATTTCAATTTTTGACATGTACATACCTTGCGAAGCGTCTTCGTGAACTCCCCTCCACCAAAACCGGAAGTTATCCTCACGAATTTCTTTGCAGAACCAACTGTTCTGCTTGTGCCGATTACCAGCCGTGATTGAGTCACATCACGTTAAAAAAAAATTGCCGCCTCGCACTTCAAAAATGCTGAAAAACCGCCTCAGATTTTCCATTTTCTTTAAAAAAAATAAAAATGAAAAACTGTTCGCTCTCTTCTAAAATTTTGTAAAAATCAAGAATTTTTTCAGAAAAAGTTGTGTCATGTGTGTGCCGCATCAACATTTTACCTTCGCCTCTAAAATTTTCAATATCAATAAAATAAAATGAAATGTTCTCTGCCACCTGTGAAAGCATAAAATGCATATCATCATTTAAAAGATCCCGTCCGGCATGGTCGCTGCCATTTAACGTTTTGACGTTAACCACGTGTTCTATTAAAAACTTTTTACCACGTCACTGACTGCTGACGTACGTGACCAAGATCAGTCTTCTCAAGTGCGACAGACGTCAATCACACATTTGCTTCCGTTTGATTGGTTATGGTACAAAACATTTAGAATACTTTTAATTTCGTGTATGTGCTGATAAACTGATCGATGGCGTGCCCGAGATCAGTTTATCTGCGCATAACACGAATAAGTTAAAATATGGAAAAAGAGATGAAATAATAAAGAAATAAAGAAATTTTTATTGAAAATAAATTTGTAAACAGAAAGTTAGAAAAAGGGGGGTGGTCCGTGCCACGAGCGCCTGTGGTTTTATAGTTTTTTCCAGTGTCAAATTTAAGAAAGCTTGCACTTAGTACCACTTTGCACCCAAAATGTCTATCACTTGATCAAAAAATTACAATGTGTACCAATTCAAGGCAAATGTCCAAAAAAAAGTTACAATGTGTTTATTTCTGTGTTTTATCAAAACTAGGTCAACAGTTAAAGCACACTAAATAGAACATGCTTTGCCCAAAAATAGCTATCTTGACTCCACCTCCTGTATGGTTATCTTCATTTAGAAAATACTAAAGATCAAAGGAAAACACACTGGGTTGTGATACAATATTTTATTAAACCAAGTTTACTTTAAGTATTTAACCAATTACTATATAATTGTCTTAAATAAAATTTACGCTAACCAGTTTATGAACACACATAAACTGAACTGTCAAGCGGGCCCTACTCACGAACATAACAGAAATAATTACACTGACCAAATTTGATTCTCAAAAGTTGAATGTCAGGAAATTCTTATGTCCAACCTAACAAAACCTATTTAACAGCAAAACCTAATTTAATAAAAGCAAACTACATGTGCGGGTGGGCATGGCATGGCATGTATTTATTTATTTAATATGAACGAAAGCTTAGAAAAATGATAAATTTAGCACTGACCTGACTAGAAACACTAGCAGAAATGTCAGTGAAAGTCCGAAAATATTCCCTATAAATCGAATAAATTTAGCACTGTCCTGACTAGAAACACTAGCAGAAATGTCAGTGAAAGTCCGAAAATATCCCCTTTAAATAAATAACAATCTCTGATTTCGATCTACAAGTTTATCACTTATAGAACGTAGAAAAATTAAATAATTAACTATCCTTACTAAAATAAATTTAAACCGAACTCCACTAGAACACTAGCGAAAATGTCCGGTAAAAGAAAATGCCAAATAAAATAATATTCCATCAAAAGGAATATTCTGTTAACAAAATAATCTAAAATAATTTATCGTGAAGTTCGCAAATAATCGTTACTTAACCTAACCTATCAAAAGAAAAATTATTAAAAAAATAAATTGGTAACTCAAAATCGTCTGCTTTGTTCAACCTTCAAATGAGAAAAGACCCAGAGCAGAAGACGCTGCTCCTATTTATACCCAAAAATCCTGCCGGTATAACTGCCGGTATGACGACATTTTAGTCCCAACCAAATCCCGGCATTTTTTTTTAGCACTCACCAGTGAAAAAAAATCCCGGCAGCCATAAAATACAAAGTATTTACATAAACAAAATATTGTTCCATACTTAAAAATCAATACTCTATAATATACATAAGTTTTCTTTTACACTTTAATAAACAGTTTCTTAGTTTGACTACACATTTTCATTCTCTATCCAGAGTTGTCGTTCCTGCTACCGTACACAACATCTCTGTCAACGCTCATTTTACAAGATTTTTGTAAAATTTAGAAACAGTTAAAAAAATGTACTTAAAATTGTTTTAATTATTGTAAATATCAATAAAGATGAAAATAAATCACTCATTTCAAATCAATTCTCTCTTAAAATTGACCCCCCCCCCCCCACACACACACTTCTTAGAGAACTATTTTGCGGAGGTAAAAATTAAAAAGTTAAAAACGATCACGAATAATTTTTGAAGAGAGGATTGATTTGAAATGAGTGATTTTTTTTCATCTTTATTGATATGCGAGCGTCAGCGAGCTCTTTATGGTATAAAATGTGTACTTAGGATTTTTTGACAAACACGGCTGCACATACGGACGAATAAAAAAAATGTCGACGCTTTGTAAACACGTTCCGTGTAACTCACTAACACACTCAATTAATGAAGATCTTCTTAACATAAAGCGCAAAGGTGATCCTGAAGTCTCGTGCCCTCTCTCGTACGTCCGATACCACTGAAACTCGGAACCCGTGTGTAATAAAAGTCTTGTTAGCTTGTTTTACTTATATTGATATTTTTTAATTTATTAAATCTCTTCTGACATACTGACAAGAATTTTTGTTTCTACGCGGAAGTTAACTTTTGAGATTTCGTAAGGAACGACAGCTCGACAATCCAACCGTAACTACTCGGCCATTCTCGCTACCCTGCAAATAACCTCGTACGTACATAGAAGAAATTCTTCTTAAATTGTTTGCCGGAAGTTAAGTTAAGTTAAGCCGCACAAAAATAGTCCACGAAAATCCATTAAGGAAGACATACTAAGTAAAATCTAATCATACAAAACTAATTAAAACTTTAATTGAAATATAGAAAATTGCTTATAATATAACTTTATCAAACTTACATGTAACTGACATGTGAAAAGTAGTGCGATTTATACGCCTAATGCATACGAGGTTATTTGCAGGGTAGCGAGAATGGCCGAGTAGTTACGATTGCTCGACAATCGTAACTACTCAGCCGAAAATGGCCGAGTAGCTATGATTGTACAGCTCGATTGAATCAATCGTAACTACTCGGCCATTCTCGCTACCCTGCAAATAACCTCGTACGTACATAGTAGAAATTCTTCTTAAATTGTTTGCCGGAAGTTAAGTTAAGTTAAGCCGCACACAAATATAGTCCACGAAAATCCAATATGGAAGACATACTAAGTAAAATCTAATCATGCAAAACTAATTAAAACTTTAATTGAAATATAGAAAATTGCTTAAAATATAACTTTATCAAACTTTCATGTAACTGACATGTGTAAAGTAGTGCGATTTATACGCCTAATGCATACGAGGTTATTTGCAGGGTAGCGAGAATGGCCGAGTAGTTACGATTGCGATTGAATGAGACTAGATTCGGCCCTAAAAAAAGTCGTCCCCAATATATCTCGGCCCAAAAAATCTCGAAACTTTTTGATGCACTGGATGAGCGTGAAATTACCAGAAAATTTTCAGATGCGCGAGCATTCATGGCCGTGCCGGTTTCATATGCGAGCTTAAGCGAGCTCTTTATGGTATAAAATGTGTACTTAGGATTTTTTAACAAACATGGCTGAACATATTGTCGAAGAAAAAAAATTTCTACGTTTTGTAAACACCGATTTCCGGGTAACACACTAACACACTCAACTAATGAAGATCTTCTTAACATAAAGCGCAAAGGTGATCCTGAAGTCTCGTACCCTCTCTCGTACGTCTGATACCACTGAAACTTGGAACCCGTGTGTAATAAAAGTCATTTATTTTTTAATTTATTTAATCTCTTCTGACATACTGACAAGAATTTTTGTTTCTACGCGGATGTTAACTTTTGAGATTTCGTAAGGAACGATAACTCCAATAAAGGAGTTGATGTCATTTTGATGTCATTTTGACAAATCAGAAAAATATGTGTTTTAACTTTCAGAATATTCCTACAGGTATTAGTGACTGCCATAATTTGATCTCAGTTACTATGAAAGGTAAAGTTCAGTCCCAACAACAAAAGAACATATCCTATAGAAGTTATAAAAATTTTGATGTTGATATTTTTAACTCAGAATTAATTCAAGTCGCATTCCCAGACATTGAAAATATTGAAACATCTGAGCAAGTAAATAATGCCTACATGCAGTACCAAGATTCCTTCATACATATACTAAACAAACATGCTCCGGTCAAGACAAGACGACCTAGAAAAAATCCACTTCCCTGTATGAACAGTGAGCTTAGAGGGGCTATATACCGTAAACATATGTTGTATACCCAATATACCAAGCAGCGCAATGCTAAAACATGGGAGAAATTTAGACAACAACGAAATTTGGTTACTAAACTGAAAAAGAAATCCATGAACAATTATTTTTTGGAACGCTGCTCTGGAGCTGCCAAAACTTGTAATTTTTGGACAACTATTAAACCTTTCTTTTCTAAAAAATGTAACTCTGGTGAACAGAAAATTATCCTTTGTGAAAACAATAAAATCATAAATGATGCAAAGGAAGTTTCAGAAAACTTTAACTCATTTTTGTCGACGGTAGCAGATAAAATTGGACAAAATGTGGTATATGACCCCTCTACACACCCTAGTATAGTGGAAATAAAAAATCATGTGGATATTGATAACAATTTTAACTTTCAAAATATTACAGCAGAGAGAGTTGAAAAAATTATAAATACTATTAATATAAAAAAAGCTACTGGTGCAGATAACATTCTAGTCCGAGATTCCTCTGTCGTTTAACGGTTAACGGTAAAAAATCTTTCAGATTTGCTGCACCTACATTGTGGAACAGTCTCCCAGATCATTTCAGGACTGAAAATAGCTTCTCTCAATTCAAGAGTCTTTTGCAGTCCTGGAATGGGTCCAAATGTCGCTGTTCTGCATGTAGATGATTAAAATTTTGCTTCTGGTTTGCTTATATTCTTATTTTTTTATTCTTTATTTCTTAATTATTTTAAAAAATTTAGTCTGGCTTGAAAATTTTATATTCTTTGATTTTTTAGTTAGACAAATGCTGCTTTTACTGATTATGTTGGTACCAGTTTTAAGTATTTAGTATTATTTTTTTCTTTTTCTTTTTACCTGCTGATTCTTTTTTAAATGCTGCTTTATGTTGGAGCATCTGTGTGTGGATCTTGAACAAGAGTCCAAAGAGGCACTTGCCACGTGGGTTCTTGTTCAGATCTATACACAGTCCTCCTTTTTATGCCTGTATGTCTTAGCTTATTTTAGTTTGTAACTTTGCATGTGACTTGTGTTGTTTTATTGTTAATGTATATTAGGTAAAAAGCTCCTTAGAGCTTATGTTGTACTGTTTTATTATGTGCCGAATCAAAATAAAGTTTTCTTATCTTATCTTATCTTATAAAGGAACGACAGCTCGATTGAATGAGACTAGATTCGGCCCTAAAAATAAGTCGTCCCCAATATATCTCGGCCCAAAAAATCTCGACACTTTTTGATGCACTGGATGAGCGTGAAAATGTGGTATATGACCCCTCTACACACCCTAGTATAGTGGAAATAAAAAATCATGTGGATATTGATAACAATTTTAACTTTCAAAATATTACAGCAGAGAGAGTTGAAAAAATTATAAATACTATTAATATAAAAAAAGCTACTGGTGCAGATAACATTCTAGTCCGAGATTCCTCTGTCGTTTAACGGCATTGATAAAGTTGCTTGTAGCCGTTCAACGACAGAGGGTGCTATATACGGAAACCATCGAATTGATTGGCAATAAAAATATTTGTTTGTTTGTTTATATGCAAATCATCTCCCATGATACATTGCGGTAATCGTAGTTTTCTCGTAGTCACGTGACAAATGTTTGAAAAATGGAAGACAAATGTCGAAATCATAGGATCTAAGGCAAAATCGTGCTGTAATGGAGTGTAACACCACTTTCTGAGGGTAAGATGTTTATGAATGAATAGAAAAATGATTGGTGAAGCGATTTATATGAGGTTTATGATAGAAAATAAAATCCGATAGCCACGAAACGTGGAAATGTGCTGACCCAGAGTTGGAGAAGCAAATCCGCTGTTTTCCGTATATAGCACGCTCTGTCGTTGAACGGCTACAAGCAACTTTATCAATGCCGTTAAACGACAGAGGAATCTCGGACTAATAACATTCCTGCCAAAGTAGTCAGGCAGTGTAAGGTCACAGTAGCTCAGCAGTTATCATCATTGATAAATTTATCTATAAACGCTGGTGTATTTCCAGACTCTTTGAAAGTAGCTCAGGTAACTCCCATACACAAAAAAAATGATCCCCTAAATAAATCAAATTACAGGCCCGTTAGTGTATTACCTATTTTTTCAAAAGTATATGAAAAGGTAATTGAAATTCAGTTAGCTGACTATTTTGATAAAATATTCAACCCTTTTTTATGTGCTTTTAGACGTGGCCATGGATGTCAGACCACACTGCTCAGACTTCTAGAAGACTGGCATGAAGCCCTTGATAAAAACCAATATGTAGCTACAGTATTGATGGATCTCTCGAAGGCGTTTGACTGCCTACCTCATGACATATTGCTTGACAAATTATCAGCATATGGTATATCATCTCATTCGGTCTCTCTTTTGAAATCTTACTTGTCAAATAGAAAAAAACAAATTAAAGTTAACAGAGTACTGAGTAGCTGGGCTGACATCCATAAAGGAGTGCCCCAAGGATCTATCCTGGGACCCCTTATTTAATGTCTTTATTAATGACATATTTCACTTTATATAATTGTATAATTATGCAGATGACAATACCCTCTCATTCTGTAATCCAGATTTTGATGCACTTATATCTACTCTGGAGACTGACTCAAATCAACTAATTGAATGGTTCAGAATAAATAAGATGCAGGCTAATCCAGACAAATTTCAGTTTTTGGCTGTAGGCAGAAAAACTTATGACAAAAATCCATCCATTCATATTCAGAATTTTAATCTTACATGTGAAAGTACTGTGAAACTCCTTGGGATTGATATTGATTATCAACTAAATTTTGATGCTCATATTAGTACAATATGCAGGAAGGCATCCCAACAACTAAATATTCTCAAACGTTTGGGTTCATATTTGAATAGATTAAATAAGTTAACTATATTTCATACTTTCATACTTAGTAATTTTAACTTTTGCCCTTTGGCCTGGCATTTCTGTACTAATAAAAATTCAAAAAAATTAGAAAAAGTGCAGGAAAGAGCACTCCGTTTTGTATATGAAGACTATAATAGTTCTTATGAGGAATTACTACAAAAAGCTAAGGTGCCTTCCTTGCAGATTAGAAGAATGAGAACCATGGCTTTGGAAACATATAAAATAATTAATAAACTTGCACCTGTCTGTCTTCATGATCTTGTCCATATGAAAAACTCTAAATATTCTTTCAGATACAACAACATTTTGGAAATACCACAGATCAAATCTACACGGTACGGTAAAAAATCTTTCAGATTTGCTGCACCTACATTGTGGAACAGTCTCCCAGATCATTTCAGGACTGAAAATAGCTTCTCTCAATTCAAGAGTCTTTTGCAGTCCTGGAATGGGTCCAAATGTCGCTGTTCTGCATGTAGATGATTAAAATTTTGCTTCTGGTTTGCTTATATTCTTATTTTTTTATTCTTTATTTCTTAATTATTTTAAAAAATTTAGTCTGGCTTGAAAATTTTATATTCTTTGATTTTTTAGTTAGACAAATGCTGCTTTTACTGATTATGTTGGTACCAGTTTTAAGTATTTAGTATTATTTTTTTCTTTTTCTTTTTACCTGCTGATTCTTTTTTAAATGCTGCTTTATGTTGGAGCATCTGTGTGTGGATCTTGAACAAGAGTCCAAAGAGGCACTTGCCACGTGGGTTCTTGTTCAGATCTATACACAGTCCTCCTTTTTATGCCTGTATGTCTTAGCTTATTTTAGTTTGTAACTTTGCATGTGACTTGTGTTGTTTTATTGTTAATGTATATTCGGTAAAAAGCTCCTTAGAGCTTATGTTGTACTGTTTTATTATGTGCCGAATCAAAATAAAGTTTTCTTATCTTATCTTATCTTATAAAGGAACGACAGCTCGATTGAATGAGACTAGATTCGCCCCTACAAATAAGTCGTCCCCAATATATCTCGGCCCAAAAAATCTCGACACTTTTTGATGCACTGGATGAGCGTGAAAATGTGGTATATGACCCCTCTACACACCCTAGTATAGTGGAAATAAAAAATCATGTGGATATTGATAACAATTTTAACTTTCAAAATATTACAGCAGAGAGAGTTGAAAAAATTATAAATACTATTAATATAAAAAAAGCTACTGGTGCAGATAACATTCTAGTCCGAGATTCCTCTGTCGTTTAACGGCATTGATAAAGTTGCTTGTAGCCGTTCAACGACAGAGGGTGCTATATACGGAAACCATCGAATTGATTGGCAATAAAAATATTTGTTTGTTTGTTTATATGCAAATCATCTCCCATGATACATTGCGGTAATCGTAGTTTTCTCGTAGTCACGTGACAAATGTTTGAAAAATGGAAGACAAATGTCGAAATCATAGGATCTAAGGCAAAATCGTGCTGTAATGGAGTGTAACACCACTTTCTGAGGGTAAGATGTTTATGAATGAATAGAAAAATGATTGGTGAAGCGATTTATATGAGGTTTATGATAGAAAATAAAATCCGATAGCCACGAAACGTGGAAATGTGCTGACCCAGAGTTGGAGAAGCAAATCCGCTGTTTTCCGTATATAGCACGCTCTGTCGTTGAACGGCTACAAGCAACTTTATCAATGCCGTTAAACGACAGAGGAATCTCGGACTAATAACATTCCTGCCAAAGTAGTCAGGCAGTGTAAGGTCACAGTAGCTCAGCAGTTATCATCATTGATAAATTTATCTATAAACGCTGGTGTATTTCCAGACTCTTTGAAAGTAGCTCAGGTAACTCCCATACACAAAAAAAATGATCCCCTAAATAAATCAAATTACAGGCCCGTTAGTGTATTACCTATTTTTTCAAAAGTATATGAAAAGGTAATTGAAATTCAGTTAGCTGACTATTTTGATAAAATATTCAACCCTTTTTTATGTGCTTTTAGACGTGGCCATGGATGTCAGACCACACTGCTCAGACTTCTAGAAGACTGGCATGAAGCCCTTGATAAAAACCAATATGTAGCTACAGTATTGATGGATCTCTCTCTCGAAGGCGTTTGACTGCCTACCTCATGACATATTGCTTGACAAATTATCAGCATATGGTATATCATCTCATTCGGTCTCTCTTTTGAAATCTTACTTGTCAAATAGAAAAAAACAAATTAAAGTTAACAGAGTACTGAGTAGCTGGGCTGACATCCATAAAGGAGTGCCCCAAGGATCTATCCTGGGACCCCTTATTTAATGTCTTTATTAATGACATATTTCACTTTATATAATTGTATAATTATGCAGATGACAATACCCTCTCATTCTGTAATCCAGATTTTGATGCACTTATATCTACTCTGGAGACTGACTCAAATCAACTAATTGAATGGTTCAGAATAAATAAGATGCAGGCTAATCCAGACAAATTTCAGTTTTTGGCTGTAGGCAGAAAAACTTATGACAAAAATCCATCCATTCATATTCAGAATTTTAATCTTACATGTGAAAGTACTGTGAAACTCCTTGGGATTGATATTGATTATCAACTAAATTTTGATGCTCATATTAGTACAATATGCAGGAAGGCATCCCAACAACTAAATATTCTCAAACGTTTGGGTTCATATTTGAATAGATTAAATAAGTTAACTATATTTCATACTTTCATACTTAGTAATTTTAACTTTTGCCCTTTGGCCTGGCATTTCTGTACTAATAAAAATTCAAAAAAATTAGAAAAAGTGCAGGAAAGAGCACTCCGTTTTGTATATGAAGACTATAATAGTTCTTATGAGGAATTACTACAAAAAGCTAAGGTGCCTTCCTTGCAGATTAGAAGAATGAGAACCATGGCTTTGGAAACATATAAAATAATTAATAAACTTGCACCTGTCTGTCTTCATGATCTTGTCCATATGAAAAACTCTAAATATTCTTTCAGATACAACAACATTTTGGAAATACCACAGATCAAATCTACACGGTACGGTAAAAAATCTTTCAGATTTGCTGCACCTACATTGTGGAACAGTCTCCCAGATCATTTCAGGACTGAAAATAGCTTCTCTCAATTCAAGAGTCTTTTGCAGTCCTGGAATGGGTCCAAATGTCGCTGTTCTGCATGTAGATGATTAAAATTTTGCTTCTGGTTTGCTTATATTCTTATTTTTTTATTCTTTATTTCTTAATTATTTTAAAAAATTTAGTCTGGCTTGAAAATTTTATATTCTTTGATTTTTTAGTTAGACAAATGCTGCTTTTACTGATTATGTTGGTACCAGTTTTAAGTATTTAGTATTATTTTTTTCTTTTTCTTTTTACCTGCTGATTCTTTTTTAAATGCTGCTTTATGTTGGAGCATCTGTGTGTGGATCTTGAACAAGAGTCCAAAGAGGCACTTGCCACGTGGGTTCTTGTTCAGATCTATACACAGTCCTCCTTTTTATGCCTGTATGTCTTAGCTTATTTTAGTTTGTAACTTTGCATGTGACTTGTGTTGTTTTATTGTTAATGTATATTCGGTAAAAAGCTCCTTAGAGCTTATGTTGTACTGTTTTATTATGTGCCGAATCAAAATAAAGTTTTCTTATCTTATCTTATCTTATAAAGGAACGACAGCTCGATTGAATGAGACTAGATTCGGCCCTAAAAATAAGTCGTCCCCAATATATCTCGGCCCAAAAAATCTCGACACTTTTTGATGCACTGGATGAGCGTGAAATTGCCAGATAATTTTCAGATGCGCGAACATTCATGGCCGTGCCGGTTTCATATTATTATTTACAATAATTAAAACAATTTTGAGTCCATTTTTTTACTGTTTCTAAATTTTACAAAAATCTTGTAAAATGGGCGTTGACAGAGATGGAGTGTAGCGTAGCAGGAACGACAACTCTGGATAGAGAATGACACATTTTAATACAAAATTCTCAATCTCTACCCAGAGTTGTCTGTCCTTACAGTAAGGACAGACAACTCTGGGTAGAGATTGACAAATTCTTACGTCGACATTCGTATTTTCCCGCTAGGTAAGTTAAAAGAATGATGCATCATGGGATTCTTCACACACAATAACAACAGAAAGGTGTCAATACACAAAAATGTGTACGACGAAAAATACAACACTTTACGCCTTCGAACCTGGTTGAACACTGATGAATACATTATAATTACATAACAATAATCCCGAAAGTTGGAAATACAATTTATTACGTCTATTCAAGACAAAATACACAAGAAATTCAGATGCCCGTGTGGCAAATCAGCTGATCGTTATTTTTTATTAGAAAAATATTGGTTCCTGTATTTTGATGGGTAAAATCCCTTTTGTCACAATATATGTGTAAAACATTTCGGTGGGTGTCAACTCTTGACAACTCCGGGAAATGTGAATATTTACAATTTGTCCATGAGGATGACATATTTTCTGCACGCCGCCATCTTAACGCAAGGAATGATGGGATTGTGGAAAATACTTTTGTACATTTGTAGTTTGAAATAAATTTTTGTTTTTGTTTTAATTGTAAGAAATGTTTTTCATTATCATAGAAACTGTTAAAAATCTATTTACGATTACCTATAAAATTAAATTTACCGATTACAGTTTAGTCTGCAAACTTGCACATTGTCATTGAACACGTCCAACCATTGCACCTGTGGCTCAACCAAAGTTTTGACGTCGGGAGGTATAAAAACGTAACGCTTGAAGACGTCGGGGGTTTTTGCGATGTTCACTTGATAGGAATAGGTCACGCTAAATTTTTTCAATAGTTACTTTAAATTTATAGTACGGAAGTTATTTGTTTCAGACTTTTAAAAATTTGTTTTCTGAAAACAAAAGTTGAGATTTTTTAAATATTTATTTAGAATTTTTAAAGTTACTTTTTAAATGACAAAAATAATGAAGCTTTAATAACAAAATTACTTTAGTCTTTTAAAAGTTTTGAACCCATAATGAATGAATTTGAAATGAAAATGTAAGACTTTTAATTTATATCCTGGTGTGATCGTTGTCATTGATGCCTGGTGGGTTTTCGTACTATTATCGATTTTCCGATATAGCGATTAACAGTGTTAACCCCTCATTCATTATCATATGACGATTGGAATTTTCAAAGAATGACTAGTTAAATATTTCTATGTACATAAGATTGTTTTAAAAGCCATTCTTATATTTTAATAATGTACTCCCGATTATCTGGCAACTTTTGCTGTCAGTAAAATGGCGTCATATGTTTTCGTATGAAGTAAAAACAGGGCCGATATACGGGATGGAAATGAATATAAAATCCGGAAATGGCTGGTTTTAAAATTTCATGGTTCTGGCCATCTACAAATCATACTACATCTAAATAAAATAACAGAATGTTTGAAAATGACCACTTTCAAAATTGTTTTGACTTTTGATGTTTTTTTTGGTGCTGAAACCACATGCACTGCTGATGTTTTGCACAGTTATTTAGTGTTTAGTATTTATTTGGCTAAAAAGAAATAAATATATATATAAGTGTTAATCATTTTATGTATTTTTGTCAAATCAGGCTGTTTTTTATGTCATTTTATTACAGTAATATAATATAAAATAAAAGTTGACACTGAAATACATTAATTTCCAAGGTGACCAGTATTTTATATAAGACACAGGCACATTTCAGTCAGCTCTTTTGTTTACAAGTACGATCAGTGACCCCATGACAGTCATATGACAGGAAGGGCCGGTGTCTGAGAGGCAGACGACATAGTTCAATTTTATATAGCCCTTCTGGATTTTTTTCCCAGCTACTTTATAAATGAAGTAAATCTTTAGTATTACAAAAAGTATGGTATAATATTTAGCATTAAGCACAAAATGTTGCCCAAAAAAATAGGAACATAAATATATATATATTGTGACTATACACATACAATTTAAAATTCATAGCTAAAAATCGCCCAATTCTCTATTTCTGGCTGTTATTTTTAAATAATTTTTAACTGCTGATTTGAATCCAGGTTTATTAGAAATATTTTTTATTTTGATTGGCAAATTGTTCCAGTCAAGAATAGCATTATAAACAAAACTATTTTTATTACAAGTATTTCCACTTGGAACAATGGAACTAAAAAATTTAAATTTGTAGCACCTCTAATCAAGTTATTGTTTAAATTAAAATTTTCACATACAAATACAAATAGTTTTATTGATAATCAAATCGCCATTACAGGCAGTATAGAGCAACACAAAATTGCATACAATGATTGGCAACATAGGTATTCAGGTGCATGTCCATGAAAAATCATAATGTTGAACACATGATTTATTCTTAATTGAGGACTCGTCTAACAGAAAGCATATTTACTTTATCCAAAATATCACAATTTATTATTCTAGGTCCTAGGTCAAGAACAAATATAACAACTTTGTTTTGTTCTTGCAATTTTTTTTATCATACCCTTCCCTAAACTACAATTCAATGATGAACAAGAGTAGTCCAAATAACACTGAAATAGTGCAGTTGTAAGTCATTCTTGACCTGGTGTCCAAACACTTTGCATTTCTATATATTTGTTTGATCTTTCTAGGTGGTCCAAATAACATTACTTAAATGTAATGACAATTTATTATCAATAAACCAATCTGTCATAGAATTTCCTAATTAATTTAGTGGAAATTGACATTTTCATTCAATCAACATACATGTAAAACTATTTATATTCAAGTTAGTCTCTAAAACTGAGATTTTTCAGTTAGTAACAATTTATTAGAATAAGCATAGATTAAGAACTTTTGCTACTAAAGAGTGTAGCATATTACATATCAGAGTATATAGATTCTTGCCATTTTAAGGGTCTCTACAAATCAACAGAAGGTTGTTGATCTTGCCAGAGGCTGCACAATTAAGTCTTTCAAGCTAAAAGTTAAATAACAGATTCTTGTCTTTGGGACCCAGAAAAACCTGCCAGTAAAGGATATGACTATCCTCTCTGTTTGAAGGTGACCTTTAAATGTACTTTGAACCCAGAATTGCTAGTTTATAGTAAAGGATCTAACTTAATTCTGTTTGAACTATACTTTTATATTGACCTTAGAAATTTTTATTTATTATCTTTATTTTATACCAATGTCATACAACATATAGGCATACATATATATATACAATAAATAATTCATCAGATCATGATACAATACAAATACAATAAATGGTTATAACAAAAAAAATAAACATACAAATACAATAAATAAAATTTTAAAAAAATAAACACATTAATGATTAAGACAGAAGTTTGAAAATAAAGTTATTATGTGTTTTAGAAATTTCATAGAGATACCTGTCAGCAAAGGATTCTGACTAACTTCTCTCTCAAATTGATGTTTTAGTAAATTGCTTTAAAGTATATATAGCCATCAGGGGCGGATCCAGGATTTCAAGTTAGGGGGGGCACACTTAAAAAAATTGCGCCGAGCGGAGGGAGGTGCGAAAATTTTTGGGGTATTTCGTGTGAAAATTCACGATTTTATGCCAAAAAAGCAGAATACAGAATCTCCCTCCTATCTCTAACCTCCAATTCTAAAAATAAAACCGTGGTGAGCAAACTACATTGTATGTCAAATTTGTAGTTTAAGTTTCACTTCAATCCATTGAGTGGTTATTTAGGAGTTACGGGTTGCAGAATCATCCTCCTACCTCCTCCACCTGGCCTTCAATGAAAAATCTAAAAACCATTGTGCACAACTACAATGTATTTCAAGTACATTATATAGTTTAAGTCAATCAATTGCATGGTTACAGTCAGGGGAGTTACGGATTGCAGAAATCTTACAGACGGACGGACGGACATCAAGTGTTTGAGCAACGGGCGTAAAAACCTCATTACACTAAAAGATCAAACAAACAAAATGTATCAAAGTTCTCGAGAAATATGTTTACGGAAATCAGGTGTTAGATCATCTTCGCTAGCCAAGGGTTATGATTCGGGTCCCCCTTCTCTCCACCCTTGGCGGATCTAGAATACATTTTGAAATTTGCACGCAATGCCACCTGGTGGTTTATCAAAGTTGCGCCCCTTAGATAGTCGTCATCGCCAGCCAATCAGAATTGTTTTGTTATACGTATGTTGGAGAGTTGAAAATGGCAGCGCCCAGTGAAGAAAAACTTATTTGTGATAAATTTAATTTAGAAGCACTTACTGTCAACCAAGTGAAAGTTTCAAAGCTTTGGCAGACGGGAAAGATGTTTTCATTAGAACCAAAACAGGAAGTGGCAAATCGTTGTCATATGAGAGCATTCCGGTGCCATCTTTGTTTACATTTCGTCGATAACATGTGCTCCGTGTAAAACGTCTTCTGATTGGATACGTGTACTGGTAGCCGTAACCAATGAAATATTAAAGCGCGAATCCTCAAAATGTATTCTAGATCTGCCAAGGGTGGAGAGAAGGGGGACTCGAATCGTAACCCTTGGCTAGCGAAGATGGTGTGAGATATGCATAAACCATTTTGTCGAGATTATTTTCCCACTTTCATGTGCAGTTGTAGATATTAACTTATTACAAATAAATTGTAGTCAGAATTTTTTGTTAAAAATGTGTAAAAAAATTGTACAGACATCCATTGGTAGATATAAATAATATAAACGTACCCGGACAAAGGATTTGTTCACACTTTCTTACCCGGACAAAGGATTTGTTCACACTTTCTTGTGCAGATACCTCGGGCAGATGCAGAGATTGTTACAAATAAATTGCCGCTAATTTTTGTTTTTAATTAATATGTTACTTTTGTATTTTAATGTGCAATATACCAACGCGTATTTTTACTGATCTTTACTTGAAAAGTAAAAGGCAACATTTTCGGGTATTTGTATACAAATCAAACTTATATTTTTTTTTCATATGAAATTGCAGAATTTCGAATTCAAGAACTATTTGAACCATTATTTAAAGAGAAGTGACCATTTTCTTCGGACTCTCAAGTTTCTCCACACTATCTCAGTTTCATCATCTGATTCTCTCGTTATAAGTTTTCGTTGTATGTTTTATAAATGAGATCAATTGTTAAATTAATTATTCGAAGTATTGATTGAATTTACTTTTTAGTTTACCTTTGACTTTTCTCGTCTTGTCGAGGAATCAGAAATGTATCCAATCTTGCTTGTTTTCTTGGCCTAGAATTTTCGTCCATTTTATAATTTCTAAATAGCACGTGTACATGTAGTTGTAAAATTGACTGCAGAAATAATGTTTAATTAGCGTGAGAAAATAGTTGATGTCTGGTACCTCGGAACCAATCAGAATGGAATAATCTTTGAACTACTGACGGCGAATACATATATGAATCAGCGAACACATCCAACGTGTATTTACAATGTGTAAGAATATTTTACTACAGGTCACGAGTTAACCATTCATGAAAAAGTTATTTATTGAACTGCTTAATTAACGTTGTATAACATATGCTTGGCGAATTTTAGGGGGGGGGGGGCACGCCCCCTCTAAATCCGCCATTGGCCATCCTTTAGAACTTTGGAGTAAAATTTGTTCTTATTACACTGTCACAATTTATTGGCAGTTTTGTATAATAGATCTATGGACTCAATTTCCTTATTCCATTGGTACAGGAAACTTCCAGTTTAAGAATATACATATTTTGTATTATTAGTATTAAATATTGAACTTTATTAGTAATAGAACTGAAATGTCATGCACTGTAGGATAACTGGTGTTATTTTTGTCTAGAAGAATAAATCAATATATTTTGTTATCAAAACCCACCATAGTATTTTTTTTTCTTAATAAGGTTCACTTAAGTGGTGATTTGCTGGTTTAACCAAATTTAACTTACTCCCTTAAACTTGAGAGTAATATAAGCATTTTGAAAGACAATCAATTTGATCATCAGTATAGATAATTTATGTTGAATTGCATTTATATAGTAAATGTTTACTTTTATAAAACATAGATGAGAAAGGTGTAATTTAATTTAGCCCAGTCCAATAAACAATTATTGGACTTGGTCCAGTTAGCCTTCAGAAAAAGTTAATAGTAAACAATATTAGTAGCGGATATTATGAATCATATTCATTCATAGAACTTAAAATAATTCATTGTTTGCTGTATGTGTCCACTGCAATTAAAGTTTATTATATCTTAATAAATCATTAACTATACTGGTTTCTCTCTATATTATTCCCATTATTGAGTTTAGTTCATCACGGAATTGGTGTTTTGACATATTATTGCTTTTCATATTAAGGTCAATTTGTGTCACACTGGTACTGCATTGTCAAACAGTGATACGTATCCAAAAGTAATATATAACAAGGTGTAATGATCACCTTGAATTACTAGGATAGAGTCAACTTATTGGAGAGTCTCCTTCCAAATTTTATGAAATCATAGGTGAATTCTACTGTAGTTGCCTGTCCTTAGAGTTCAAGGATACTCGTCTTCACCATTAACATACTTAGCCTTTCGCAGCATCTGAGTTTACCCTCGGTCTTTATTGGGGCTCGTGTTGCTCACTCTTTAGTTTTTTGTGCATTATTTTGTATGTCGTTGTTCTTTTGGCCATTGTGTTGTCTGTCATTCTTGATTTTACGGTTTTAAGTACCTATTTGGTATCTTCAAACTTTTGTTAATCGACTATGTAGATGTTGCTAATACTCGTCAGTCATTCTCTGTCAAATTTTTATCCGATTTATATATGTACCAGGAAATACTATTTTGAAATTGGCAAACGAAATTAATTATTAAAATATATTTAGATCGCGTATTTTCTTAATAAATGGATTGCTTTATATACAGATTTTTCTTATATCTAACGGACGTGTAGCCCTGGAAATTAATTTGCATGTTTTTTGCACGCCCATATAGTTGAAATAGTGGTAAAGTTGGTGCTAAATACCAATTCAACAAATCAGTCAAAGCTTTATTTCCCCCACATAATCTTGTACTAGAGCCACCGTTTTGACAACTTTATCTGACACCCTTACGGTTTGAGCCCATAAACCACATTATTTCACTAGTTTAACCCATCCACTTGTTATTGAAGTGTCTGTACCAAGCCAGTAAAGTGACCGGTCATACATGTACATGTATAACTGTATGGTAATTGTATCAATTTTGCCTCATTCTACGGTTTTGATATATCTGATATTGGAGTTGTGTGGTATTTTGTGTTTTTCATTTTGTATATCTATTTTACACTTGTTCTCGTCAGGAATATAACTGAAATACTACTCGCTTGACTGTAAACAACAACTAAAAAGAGTTATCATAACCTGTCTTTGGAATAAAACGAATAATTAACAATAATCACAATATCATTGACAACCTACTCATTTCAGTTGACAGAACGCAATTGGTTACAGTAGAATAACGATCTTGAATTATAAACTAAAATCATCAAATTCCATATTTAAACCGATGATTAAAACCAGTTACACGTGGTAGAAAAAGTGAAGGCATGTGAACAGAGGAATAACGATTATTGTTTTTTTAACATTTTGTTGTTAATTAAGTAATATATTGACATCATTTGAATTATGATGTGTATACTACAGTTGAACAATTGGAATCTGATGACATGAGTTAAAACAAAGTTTAAAGGGACTAAAATTGAAGGAGCATGGCGCAAAACAACCATTCGGCAGATCATTCAACATTTGCTAGCATTTGGGAGGAATATACAGGATCAACAGGATTGCATGCAGTTAATAAAATACAACCGGGAGAAAAACAATCATATTGTAGAACGTGAGTACAAATACTAAGTAATATTTGTAAGTAACAATGTCAGGCTGTATTATATCTTATTAATTCCGGGATTCCTTGCAATTTTGATCGGAACATCTTTCTTGTAATTAAAACGTAGATATCTAATTTAGTGCGCTCGACGTTGTTGATTGATTTTTAACGTCAAGGGAGTAAACATTATATGACACATCATCACAGTAAGCTGTTGCCATTAATGTAATGATGTATGTATGTGTATTACTCTGCTATCTAATATACAATGTTAAATAATGGTTGAGGTAATCGACTCTCTTTACTAGAACTAACATTATACATATGACAACTTCTGTGTTACGAATATTAAATTTATTATGTATGATGTTCAATATAACGCTGTTCTTTGTAATAACGCTGTTCGCACGGTTATTTGTGAGGGTTGACGTTTTACTCCAATTTTTACTGAAATGCCTGTACCAATCCAGAAAAGTGAGTGGTCATGAATTTGTTTGTAAGGGATATCCATGTTTCCTCTTTCAACGATTTTGATATTTGAATTTGGAGTTGTTCCCACAGAGTCACTGTGTACAAACTGACCCGGCAAAAAATGTTTGGACTCGTGCATATCTAATTCCGGAACGGAACCGGACTGGAAGAAGGTAAGAATTCTGTTTATTTATTTGTTCTTTGCATGAATTTGGGGGAAATAAATGCTTTATTAAACATTTCCTGCTGTCAAATGAAACATATTGGCTATGTCATCGTATATTAATTGAGAAATAAGCGATAATGTGCCGCAAAATGACGATCAGCTTGACCCCAACCCCGAATTTCGCTCAGTTTCTCTTTGAATTGCTCACATTGAATGGAACGAAATGTATTGAAGGAACGATTGATGAATAAAGATGACAAGAATCGTCACTTTGTGCTTTTAATTATTGATATAAGTAAGCACGGGGCGAAAGAAATTGGTCATGTCAAAATGGCAGGACCCGGTTTCGTGAATGATGTTACAGCATGATGACCAGGTTTTGTTCCAAAAAAAATTACGAACAAACAGGAACCAAAGCCTTTATTTTCTCTGGAATAACATTGAAATTATGGCTTTTGTAACCATAATGTCCACTAGATGGATTCAGTTCAAGGTATTTAACTTTCAACATTAGTGAGCCGTGGTTTTCCGTTGAGTGTTTTATTACTTCTTCAAATAGGACGAAGGTTGTTTTGCAGTAATAACAATGGTACGGATGATTTTCTCTAGAATGTTTTATTAAGTCATCTAATTGTAGAAATGTTGTATCACAGTATAAACAATGGTGGCTGTGGATTTCTGTTGCTTTGGTTCCTGTTTGTTCGTAATTTGTTTTGGAACAAAACCGGGTCATCATGCTGTAACATCATTCACAAAACTGGGTCCTGCAATTTTGACATGACCCATTTCTTTCGCCCCGTGCTTACTTATATCATTAATTAAAAGCACAAAGTGACGATTCTTGTCATCTTTATTCATCAATCGTTCCTTCAATATAGTTCGTTCCATTCAATGTGAGCAATTCAAAGAGAAACAGCGAAATTCGGGGTTGGGGTCAAGCTGATCGTCATTTTGCGGCACATTATCGCTTATTTCTCAATTAATATACGATGACATAGCCAAAATGTTTCATTTGACAGCAGGAAATGTTTAATAAAGCATTTATTTCCCCCAAATTCATGCAAAAAACAAATAAATAAACAGAATTCTTACCTTCTTCTTGCCTTCTTACAGTCCGGTTCCGTTCCAGAATTAGATATGCACGAATCCAAACATTTTTTGCCGGGTCAGTTTGTACACAGTGAGAGTGGTATTTTTTGTTTTTCAATTTATTATCTCTAGATATGAGGCATCCATTTAGGACGGGTTGACAACTTGTCTATTGAATTCCAAACACCACTTTAGGAAGATACTTCCATCCTTGAATATATTTGTCCCGTAACAATCAAATCTGTTGAAGACAATTTGAGTTTAATTCGTGTTTTTCGTTGTTCAGAGCACACAGTAACAATAAATAATTTATGAATGCATTTTTTTTTCTTGCAGTGTATTTTGGAGTATTTTATGGATTTGTTCGGCAAGTTATGTTATGAGTCTTGTATCACGGCAACTGTGGGATTACTATCAATATCCTACAATAACTTTTGTATCAGAACGAATTGCAAACGAACTAGTCTTTCCAGCTATAACAATCTGTAATCTGTCACCAAGAAACAAAAGTAAATTTAATGATGATCCACGGACAGACAACTATTATATTGGGATAAGTGAATTATTCCATTTCCAATTGAATATATCCGTTAATTGGAGTGATCCTTTTTACGTCGAGGAGGGATATTTCAAAAATCGTACATTGAACGATCTTTCTTCTGAGTCAAAGAATATGGACGTATTCTTAGCACAATATCGGTTTGACCTTCAGCCTGAAAAGATCGAATTTGTTTCAGTTGCAACCGAGTTGGGTATTTGTCTTAGAGGTAATAGTGAAAGACCCATCTCTACAAAATTGTATGGAGGATTATACAATTTACATGCATACTTGGACCTCTCTTTGGAAGACGACTATTTCAGCAATAGCTATATGTCATCGGGAATAAAGGTAAGCACAATTTACATTTTATGTTGTCATCTTTGTAAGCTTTTCTTTTGAAACATGTTTTATAATCGAGGCTCTATTTGTTATGTCACAGTTAATGTAATCTGTGTCTCATATATACAATACTTGCTTATATTTCAATACTAACTTGATTTCACGAAAGTTTTTAGATGGGTTCGTGTTGTCCAATCTTTTGTTTCCTGTGTAGCGTCTTGTGGATCATTGTTTGTCCTTTTTCGTTTGGTCATTGTATTGTCTGTCTTTCGATTTACGGCTTCTCATTACCCTTTAGGTGTCTTCAAACTTAATCCAGGTTAGCGATACTACCGGTACGTATATATATATATGTGTGTGTGATTATTGGCTGATTACGAATCTACATATAATTCTCCACTGTATGTTGATTTACTAATTATATTTTCTTAACACTCTTTTTTATATATAGTATCAAATCTCCAGATAATGCGAGTATTAGAATATTTTTCTTCGCCACTGTGGCCACAATTTTGAATTAACGGAGCACAAGAAAGGTTTGAAAAATGAAGTAATCAGAAGCCGTAAATAAAAGGACAGACAACACAATGGCCAAAAGAAAAAAAGACAAAAGGAAAACTGATTATCTACAAAGCACTACACAGAAGACTAAAAACCGAGCAACACGAACGCCTCTAACAACCGGGGGTAAATTCAGTTGCTCCCGAACGGTAAGCCGTTCCTGCTCCACTAGTGACACATGTCGTGTTACCCTTGTTACAAACACGGTAATAAATCATGAATGAGGCACGGATCCGATTGTGATTACGACAAATGGAACATATCCATGGTCATTTGTGACGCAATTACTCCGTAACGGTTAACCAATCAATTGGAGAATGATGAAATGTATATCAAATAATTCAAATTCAAATTCAAATTCTTTTATTGGCACAAACTCATCAACAGGATATGGTTTATATAGCCCAATTACATGATAAAATGTGATACAAATTATACATAATATGTAAATAAATGAACATGAATAATTATTGTTATACAAATCATCTGCATCAGTGCATGGAGTATGAGTTACAGTAATAAAGATTTTCTTATTGCTAACAATTTGAGATGAAAGAGGAAGTAAGTTTTAAAATGGGTTATGATTTGTTATTTAATAAAAATTTCATTTTATTCTCAACATTATTAAAAAAAAATTAAATTCAGTGTTTTCGACACTTTGTCATCAAATTTGAGTCTGATTTGTTCAAATCTTTTGCATTTTAAAATAAAGTGATTTTCATCTTCTACCTGTTCTGTTTTGCATATTGGACAGTGTCTTTCGTTTTTATTGATATTGAAGTACCTTCCTCTTTCAATCATTAAAGAATGTGCACTTATGCGAATTTTACAAACTGCAGCCCTGTCATTTCTGTTCTTTAAAGTGTTAACATAATGAGGTCTTTGTCCCATGTTGTAAATATCCTGGAAAAACCTTAACTTTTGGGACTCATGGATTTCAGCATTTTGCAATTGCAAATATTGATAATTTATTCTTTGTTTAATTGAATTTAAGTTGTATTTTATATTTGAAAAATCATTAAAAATAAAAGACATACCTAGGCTATTTAGCATATTCATCATCTTCTTGATCCATTCATTTGAGTTTTTCAAATCAGTAAATATATCAAGAACTAAAGTGTTTTCAGAGGTTAAAATATGATGAAGAAAATTTAATATTGAATAAATTATTTTGTTATGAATGAACCGATGGAAATCTGTGTAACATTTTATTTTTTCCTCCATAATATTCTTTCCGGCGGAATATTTTTAATATAAAATATAATCCTTGGACAATATTTCAACATTAAATTTCTTCCAATGCTATTATAAATTTTCCGGATGAGGTGGAAGAAATTTAATATTAAAATATATCTGTGGATAACATTGCATATTATATTTCATCCTGAAAAAATATTATAGAGGAAATAATTTGATTTTATATGTTACTAATTGTTTCAATTAATTAATTTACATTGCTGCAAATAAATATGTACTTAATACTAGTGTAATATTTCTTTATTACTGCAGTATTTTTTAAGTAAATATATAAATCATTACAATTACAATGTTTTAATAATATTCATAAGATTTTCTCTTGTTACTTTTCCTCAGCCGCTTTGGTTGAGGAGTACACACAATTTAATTTTCACTCTCCGTTTCATTATCTTCTTCACTAATATACTGTGGTGATACTTGTAAATCAAAACATTACTAGTTTCTGCATTCTGTGGATACTTTTGGTCTTGTATATATGTAACTATATCATTGTATTCTTCTTCTTCCATTATTTAATATCTACTGTTACCGATGAATCAAATTTTTAATATATTTAAACTTACATGACTCTATTGATTTTATAATGGGTTTGAATACTACTCAATCTGTCATTTAAATTGACATGGTTCTGGCTATAATATATTTTCCGTATATATATACAATATACAGACGTTGGCCAGGAATGAGTTCGCAAAATGGCAACGTTATAAACATTTTAACAGAAAATTGAAATTTTTAAAGTAACATTTCATGCAATAAAAGTAATTTTCTTACCTTGAAACTCTAGTATTTTGTTATCTGACCCCTGCTTCTTAAAACACACCTGATCCGCCAAGGTATACTGTCATATAAACTCTGTATGTAGTGCAAACCCAAATCTGTCCAAATATCCAGAACAACACGTCTCAAGTCATTGGCATTCTTTATTTCTCTAAGTCGTTTTTGTACCTGTATTTTTAGAACTTTCCACACATTTTCGATAATGTTAAGATCTGGGCTTTGTGGGGGCCAAAGAAGGGTACGAATTCCATTTTCATCTTTCCACTGATTTGCTCGTAAAGAGACATGACATGGCGCATTGTCCTCCTGGAAAATCCAAGGTCTGTCAGAAAAGTGACTGACAACAACCGGCCAAAGATTATCGTCTAAGACCGAAATATATTTATCGGTATTCATGTTACCATCAATAGCAACCAAAGTTCCAACTCCATAGTACGTAATGCAACCCCAAAACATAACAGAAGCACGGCAGGTTGTCTCAAAGTCGTCCAGCTGGCCAAGACAGTCGGGTCGAAAACGTTCCTCCAAACATAGACTTTCCCATTTCTACCCAACATAATTTTTGTCTCATCACTAAATATTATGGATGACCAGTTATTCTGAACATTCCAGTGCAATTTCTGACGACAGAATCCCATTCTACGGTCACGATTTACACGTGATATTGTAATTTTCTTGCATATCATGCGTCCTTTGTAACCACCAAAGCACAGTCTCCTGCGAACAGTTCTTTCAGACACATTGCATCCAGTCCTGTTATTAAATCTAGCAGTTAAGTCCTTCAATGTTTGTCTTCGATTCCTTTTCACACTCCGAAAGAGAACCCGTTCATCCCTTGGGGTAGTTTTTTTACGACCTCCACTTCTCGGATTATTTTCTATGCTTCCCTTTTCGCGTGTCCGTTTTAAAAATTTCTGAATAGTTCTACAGTTAATTCCAGTAAATTCCTGAATTTTGTAGCTCGAAAACCCTTGGTGTGATAACGGTAGTGGTATTTCTTTCTGCTCGGTTGTCAATTCCTTACCGTGTCTACCCATCTTTTCAGCAGACGATTTTTACCAAAGGGAAATAAATCTGATGAAAACTACGTAATCGTGGATATTTTAATTCAAAAACAATAATGGACAGGAAAAATTCGTTACGTTTGGATTCTAGATTTATGATAAGACCACATATGGACATTTAACACGATATTGATAAGTGCAACGTCGCCATTTTGCGAACTCATTCCTGGCCAACGTCTGTACGTACATTGTCGGTAAATATAAAATTTATTTGTACAAGCTTTAGAAACAGGCAGAATAGCGAGCCTTCGGCGAGCTTTTCAGGCCTGTTTCGCAGCGAGTACAAATGAATTTTATATTTAACGACAATGTACATACAAATGTACATTGTGTTTATCCTGCAATATAAAAAAAAGTCGGAAAACTTGTCAGATTTAAACAAAAAGGACAGAAACAAGCGTCATTCCTCGCCTTTCATAAATGTTATCAAGGGTGTCTTCTTGGTGCACCGTCTTCTTCGTGGTCCGCGTTATATTAGTACCAGTTTCATACTTGTCTGTGCCCTCCGCTGTACATAGCTACAGGGTACTAGGAAAGTTTATTCGTAGGCTGAAAAGTTTATTCGTCTAGTACGAATAAATCAAAAATTTATTCATATAGCATATTTGTACAGCAAATGTACTGATTGCATGATAAATATACAATATACGTACATTGTCGGTAAATATAAAATTTATTTGTACGAGCTTTAGAAACAGGCAGAATAGCGAGCCTTCGGCGAGCTTTTCAGGCCTGTTTCGCAGTGAGTACAAATGAATTTTATATTTAACGACAATGTACGTATATTGTGTTTATCCTGCAATGTCAAAAAAGTCGGAAAACTTGTCAGATTTAAACAAAAAGGACAGAAACAAGCGTCATTCCTCGCCTTTCATAAATGTTGTCAAGGGTGTCTTCTTCGTGGTCTGTGTTACATTAGTACCAGTTTCATACTTGTCTGCGCCCTCCGCTGTACATAACTACAGGGTACCAGGAAAGTTTATTCGTAGGCTGAAAAGTTTATTCGTCTAGTACGAATAAAGCAAAAATTTATTCGCATAGCATATTTGTACAGCAAATGTACTGATTGCAGGATACACATATTTACCTGTAAATTGTATTTATCCTGCAATCAGTACATTTACTGTACAAATATGCTATGCGAATAAATTTTTGCTTTATTCGTACTAGACGAATAAACTTTCCTGGTACCCTGTACAGCGGAGGGCGCAGACAAGTATGAAACTAGTACTAATATAACGCGGACCACGAAGAAGACAACATTTATGAAATGCGAGGAATGACGCTTGTTTCTGTCCTTTTTGCTTAAATCTGACAAGTTTTCCGACTTTTTTGACATTGTAGGATAAACACAATATACGTACATTGTCGTTAAATATAAAATTCATTTGTACTCGCTGCGAAACAGGCCTGAAAAGCTCGCCAAAGGTTCATTATTCTGCCTGTTTCTAAAGCTCGTACAAATAAATTTTATATTTACCGACAATGTACATATATTGTATATTTATCCTGCAATCAGTACATTTGCTGTACAATTATATGCTATACGAATAAATTTTTGCTTTATTCGTACTAGACGAATGAACTTTCCTGGTACCCTGTAGCTGTGTACAGCGGAGGGCGCAGACAAGTATGAAACTGGTACTAATGTAACGCGGACCACGAAGAAGACACCCTTGACAACATTTATGAAAGGCGAGGAATGACGCTTGTTTCTGTCCTTTTTGTTTAAATCTGACAAGTTTTCCGACTTTTTTGACATTGCAGGATAAACACAATGTACATTGTCGTTAAATATAAAATTCATTTGTACTCGCTGCGAAACATGCCTGAAAAGCTCGCCTAAGGCTCGCTATTCTGCCTGTTTCTAAAGCTCGTACAAATAAATTTTATATTTACCGACAATGTACGTATATTGTATATTTATAAAATAGTTTCCGGATGGGTCGGGTGATTTATTAATCAGCGTCGGAAATAATATTACATACCTTAGTATAAAATATTATCCGGATTAGCTCATTTGATGGATCGGGTGATTTATCTATGAGTGTAGGTATTAATATTACAGATGCGTCTCGTGATTTAATAATCAGCGTCGGACATAATATAACACACAGACCTTTAGTATAATTTATAATCCAGATACTTTTTTATAGCAATGGAAAGTATTTTATTATAAAATATTTACTGTGACATAAAATTTAATATTAAATTCTTTCCACCGGATACAATTTCAACCGGAAAAAAATATGTCTTATATCTGCACACAAATCGGCCATAATGTTTTGCTCAACAGTACACCAGAACGCTTAAAAAAATCGCCTTTTCGTACCTAACATGAAAACTATATATATTATTATATATAAACGTCTGAAAAAGTAGCCAACGTATGAACCTACGGGATGTCGGATCGGAAACAAGTTAACGATTCTGTGCAAACAAACAAAAATGTTAAACAAACGTCTAAAATGCAGCACAACAACAACATCAAAAAAGATGATAAAATATAACAAAAATAACTATAAGTCTACAAAAAGACTATAATTATAATCAAATTGACGGATATTTCACTTGACCGACAAGCTTCATCAGCATCTGCAAATGTGTGCCATCATAAAGGATTTATCCGTCTGAGTTATTAGGGCTGCACAATAAGTCTATTTAACCAAGGGTCTACTTATCTTCTACAGGTAGTTGTACACGATTCTAATGAAGAGGTGTCAATGGCCCATGAAGGCTTTGTTATACCTCCAGCTACAGAGGCATTCGTGCAGATTTCCAGAGTAGAGGTAAGTAACATATCACTTACTCTCGATTTTATTAGATTGGAATATTTCTTGTTTTTTTTGTATACTCACGGCTGGTAATCGGCACAAGCAGAACAGTCAGTTCTGCAAAGAAATTCGTGAGGATAACTTCCGGTTTTGGTGGAGGAGAGTTCACGAAGACGCTTCGCAAGGTATGTTAATGTCAAAAATTGAAATTTGCTTTTTTACTGCTCAAATATTGCAAAATCAGAGAATGCTATGCTGTGGCGAATGCTTTCACGATTAGAAACATGCATAGTTTATTGTTGTATATGAAGTGTAACTCTCGCAAAATCAATCGTCCCACGAAAAACATGACGAAAATTGTGACACTCTTACATTTCTAAGTTGTTCTTGACAAAGATGCAAGTTAAATTTTCAATATTTTTTCATCTGGGAGTCTAAATGTAATCGGGGATAAATTCCGATTCGTCAGAAGTAAATTGAAGTCTAGATAAATCTACAAACTGTCAATTTTCTCGTTTTCCTGCTTGAGGAGATCGGTTCTGATAGAGCACATTGCGAATGCATGAGGAGATTTGCTAGTTTTGTAAATTGTTTTCTGCAAAATTGATCAATTGACACTTTTAAACATAAAACTGATAAATAATCTGTCCACTTTCAGGAGATGCCAGGATTCAAGGGAAAGAGGAAAGGAGGACTGACATTGACTCTTTACAAAAAAACATTTCGATATGCAATGTTTGTATATTGCCTGTATCACCGCCAAGGAAACGAACAAAAACCTATTCGGCGTTGAAGATCCTGTTAAAATGTCACTTTCATTTTTTGGGCCAGACATAAACCGAATGAAGCGACCACCAAATAACTTTCCCCCTAACCAAAGAAATTGGAGAGTTGATGGCGAATATCTCATTTGACGTGATTCATCTTTGTCAAATCATTGTACAATGTCCAAAAACAACTCAAATGCAATGTTATTCAAAGGGAATTTTCCATCTTGTACTAATTTAAAGAATTTCAATAGCTTGTCCTTTTTCCCAACATCAGAAAGTTTGTCAAGAACATCTAGGAAAACTTCAACTACTGAAGCTTCTTCCTTCGGGTCAACTTCTATCTTGCCTATACTTTCATCAAGACTCAAAAAGGAAACATTTTGTAGATCTGCGGTGAAGTTTCCATCATCTTTAGTAAAAAAGTTGCGCCGAATAGGTGTGGAAACCCATTTGAAAGGATATAAATATTTTGAAATTGAAAGAGATTTTTTTAATAAACTTGGTGTCCTGATTGATGGGGATTTTAAATTTGGTGTACTGCTACTTGTTTTTGTTCGTTTCCTTGGCAGTGATACAGGCAATCTATATCGAAATGTTTTTTTTGTAAAGAGTCAATGTCAGTCCCCTTTTCCTCTTTCCCTTGAATCCTGGCATCTCCTGAAAGTGGACAGAGAATAGTTTATTTTTTTGATTAGAGTATTTAGCAGTTTTATGAAATACGAAATACTTTAAAAGTGTCAATTTATCAATTTTGCAGAAAACAATTAACCAAACTAGCAAATCTCCCCATGCATTCGCAATGTGCTCTATCAGAACCGATCTCCTCAAGCAGGAAAACGAGAAAATTGACAGTTTGTAGATTTATCTAGACTTCAATTTACTTCTGACGAATCGGAATTTATCCCCGATTACATTTAGACTCCCACGATGAAAAAATATTGAAAATTTAACTTGCATCTTTGTCAAGAACAACTTAGAAATGTAAGAGTGTCACAATTTTGGTCATGCTTTCCGTGGCACGATTGATTTTGCGAGAGTTACACTTCATATACAACAATAAACTATGCATGTTTCTAATCGTGAAAGCATTCGCCACAGCATAGCATTCTCTGATTTTGCAATATTCAAGCAGTAAAAAAGCAAATTTCAATTTTTGACATATACATACCTTGCGAAGCGTCTTCGTGAACTCTCCTCCACCAAAACCGGAAGTTATCCTCACGAATTTCTTTGCAGAACCAACTGTTCTGCTTGTGCCGATTACCAGCCGTGATACTACAAAAACAAATTTTAGTAGAATATATTCCAAGCTTATATAGATATATATAATATGTTCATTCTTTTTATTCAATTTTAATTTATATGTACAATATTTCAAGATCATATCTTAATTTCTACAAGAGGTCGTAATTCTACATTAGTTAGATTTGCATTATTCCTTATTTTAGGTACATTTATAAATATGATGACATGCTTATACTAGATAAACGGGGGTTAACTCAGGTGATTTGGAAGGGTAATAGCTCCACTCAAAACTGTTAACAGGGAAAAGGAAAACAAAAGAAACAATTTCAGATGTTCAACATTTTATGTTTTGAAATTCTATTAAATTATGTCAAATCCAATAAAAAAAAAAATAGGTCTTGTAAACTGAATATTTATTATCTATTTTCAGTAAGATAAGATAAGATATGATCAGTTTTATTTAAAGTCGGCATGTCAAAACAACAAATTCAAGAAAGCTCTAGTGAGCTTTTGACCGACAATAGTATAAGGTTGATATCAATTTATAGCAAGACTCAGTTTATGCATGTTTTACTGTCAAGTCAAATGACATAACTTTGACAAATCACAACTCTTTGTCTTAAATAGATGTTAGAGACACTGAAGGGCCAATAAAAAAAGGCCAATCCAGAGAAACTGGCAACATAGGACACACAACATATCATGGGCACCACTGCAGACAAACAAACATAAACAAGGTGAATAAGACGTCTGCCCTCCCACAAACAACTGGAGGCAAAGACGAACCGAACATCGTTTTCATGCGGAAACCGTAACGGACATCACAACGCGGAACTCGGAACAAAAAGACACGTAATAGAACAACACAACAAAGTAAAAAGATTAGCAACATGAACCCCACCAAGCGAAGGGTAGGCAGTTCCTGCATCTGACACCCGCCATGTTAACACGAACCCCACCAAGCGAAGGGTAGGCAGTTCCTGCATCTGACACCTGCCATGTTAACATGAACCCCCAACAAGCGAAGGGTAGGCAGTTCCTGCATCTGACACCCCCATGTTAACACGAACCCCAACAAGCGAAGGGTAGGCAGTTCCTGTATCTGACACCCGCCATGTTAACACAAACCTCACCAAGCGAAGGGTAGGCAGTTCCTGCATCTTCTAAGACACCCGCTATGTTAACACGAACCCCACCAAGCGAAGGGTAGGCAGTTCCTGCATCTGACACCCGCCATGTTAACACGAACCCCACCAAGTGAAGGGTAGGCAGTTCCTGCATCTGACACCCGCCATGTTAACACGAACCCCACCAAGCGAAGGGTAGGCAGTTCCTGCATCTGACACCCGCCATGTTAACACGAACCCCACCTGGCGAAGGGTAGGCAGTTCCTGCATCTGACACCCCACCAAGCGAAGGGTAGGCAGTTCCTGCATCTGACACCTGCCATGTTAACACGAACCCCACCAAGCGAAGGGTAGGCAGTTCCTGCATCTGACACCCGCCATGTTAACACAAACCCCACCAAGCGAAGGGTAGGCAGTTCCTGCATCTTCTAAGACACCCGCCATGTTAACACGAACCCCACCAAGCGAAGGGTAGGCAGTTCCTGCATCTGACACCCACCATGTTAACACGAACCCCACCAAGTGAAGGGTAGGCAGTTCCTGCATCTGACACCCACCATGTTAACACAAACCCCACCAAGCGAAGGGTAGGCAGTTCCTGCATTTGACACCCGCCATGTCAACACGAACCCCACCAAGCGAAGGGTAGGCAGTTCCTGCATCTGACACCTGCCATGTTAACACGAACCCCACCAAGCGAAGGGTAGGCAGTTCCTGCATCTGACACCCGCCATGTTAACACGAACCCCACCTGGCGAAGGGTAGGCAGTTCCTGCATCTGACACCCGCCATGTTAATACGAACCCCACCAAGCAAAGGGTAGGCAGTTCCTGCATCTGACAACCGCCATGTTAACACGAACCCCACCAAGCGAAGAGTAGGCAGTTCCTGCATCTGACACCCACCATGTTAACACAAACCCCACCAAGCGAAGGGTAGGCAGTTCCTGCATCTGACACCCGCCATGTTAACACGAACCCCACCAAGCGAAGGGTAGGCAGTTCCTGCATCTGACACCCGCTATGTTAACGCGAACCCCACCAAGCGAAGGGTAGGCAGTTCCTGTATCTTCTAAGACACCCGCCATGTTAACATGAACCCCACCAAGCGAAGGGTAGGCAGTTCCTGCATCTTCTAAGACACCCGCCATGTTAATATGAACCCCACCAAGCGAAGGGTAGGCAGTTCCTGCATTTAACACCCGCCATGTTAACACGAACCCCACCAAGCGAAGGGTAGGCAGTTCCTGCATCTTCTAAGACACCCGCCATGTTAACACGAACCCCACCAAGCGAAGGGTAGGCAGTTCCTGCATCTGACACCCGCCATGTTAACACGAACCCCACCAAGCGAAGGGTAGGCAGTTCCAGCATCTGACACCTGCCATGTTAACACGAACCCCACCAAGCGAAGGGTAGGCAGTTCCTGCATCTGACACCCGCAATGTTAACACGAACCCCACCAAGCGAAGGGTAGGCAGTTCATGCATCTGACACCCGCCATGTTAACACGAACCCCACCAAGCGAAGCGTAGGCAGTTCCTGCATCTGACACCTGCCATGTTAACACGAACCCCACCAAATGAAGAGTAGGCAGTTCCTGCATCTGACACCCGCCATGTTAACACGAACCCCACCAAGCGAAGGGTAGGCAGTTCCTGCATCTGACACCTGCTATGTTAACGCGAACCCCACCAAGCGAAGAGTAGGCAGTTCCTGCATCTGACACCCACCATGTTAACACGAACCCCACCAAATGAAGGGTAGACAGTTCCTGCATATTCTAAGACACCTGCCATGTTAACACGAAACCCCACCAAGCGAAGGGTAGGCAGTTCCTGCATCTGACACCCGCCATGTTAACACAAACCCCACCAAGCGAAGGGTAGGCAGTTCCTGTATCTTCTAAAACACCCGCCATGTTAACACGAACCCCACCAAGCGAAGGGTAGGCAGTTCCTGCATCTTCTAAGACACCCGCCATGTTAACACAAACCCCACCAAGCGAAGGGTAGGCAGTTCCTGCATCTTCTAAAACACCCACCATGTTAACACAAACCCCACCAAGTGAAGGGTAGGCAGTTCCTGCATCTTTTAAGACACCCGCCATGTTAACACAAACTTCACCAAGCGAAGGGTCGGCAGTTCCTGCATCTTTTAAGACACCCGCCATGTTACTCACATATACAGCCAATACGTGAACACCACTATACGCAACATATGTAAGACATGGTCCTCCTATAAACAGCTGGGCCTAAATTAAAGACGAAGCGAATGTTGTTTTTATGCCGAAATCATAACGGACAACACAACACGGAACTAACAACGTAAAGACACATAGCAGGACAGACAAGAAGAAGAAGAAGTCCGGTAATAGTCTTGGCAGTGATAGAGGAAAGAAAATATCTAAGTAAAAAGTGAAAGATCCATTGTCAATTGATATTATAATCTGATATTATCATAATATTTCTCATAAATTTTGTTGTTAAAAATAGAATCGTTATTGATGTTATTTTCCTTCACACAGTATGATTACCTACCAGAACCTTACAAAGCCTTTGAAAACGGCATGTGTGTACAGAAAGATTCTAGATATAGCAAATTGGCATGTGAAACAGAATGTCTTCATCAAAGCTTAGTGGAAATGTGTAACTGTGTTGATTTTAGATTTCGCAATTATCAAAATGGTGAGTGTTTAACAATATTAACACATAGTATATTCAATACACATCATATTTGTTCCTCAACTTCATTAATGGCAGAACAGAACTACACTGCTATATTCATGTAGTACATAAGAAGAGTTTGAAGATACTAAAGGGGTAATCAGAATCCGTATATCGAAGAAGAACAAACAACACAATGGCATATTTTAATTGTTTGTAGTAATATAAATAGTAGATTGTTTCAAAAGGACCACACAGAATACACTCTCTAGTTTCTTATAAATTATTGATTATGATAAATAATTGTTTGTCTGGTATGAAACACTGGTTTTGAAGCATGAATAGTCATACTCTTGCATGTCTTATGTCATGTGAGATTTAAAGCAATAAAGGATTTAAATTTCTTCTAACAGGCCCACTGAAAGAGGGGGGGGTCAGCAGGGGCGGTGTCCCGGAGCCCATGAGTTATAATTAAGGGTCCAGACAAATAGACAAGTAGAAAGCTGTTTTCTAAATCACAATTCATCAATTCATTTTTGTTGTACTGATTCCTTGCTTATGACACACAGTGATGGACTTAGTTTGAGTATCATTATTTGGAGAATTGGAGGAGGGGGGCCAAGTTTCGTTTTTGCCCTGGGGCCCAAACATTCTCTTGGCGGCCCTTTGTACTAGTAACAACACATTCAAACCTTCAAACTAAACCTGACTTTCTTGACTGCCATTTTGTATAAATTTATTATTTTGGTAAATTGTAAACAGCTTTGTAATATATCCTATATTTTTGTGCCAACATTTAGAGAACCTATCACAACTTTTATTTTTGTGTCAGTAGTTTCTAATTAACCATTGTTTCTTGAGGGTGATCGTTGATGACACTTGGAAAGACAGATATTTAGGAACCAATCCTTATCCTCTTTTGTCAGATTATAATCTAAGCTTCAGCTCAGTGGCCCAGTTCAGTGTCACCATGTTATCTACAATATGTCTTCTTATCATGAATAAAGCTGAAATACTGCTCCATTGAAATGGAAAAAAAAATCAACTATAATTACCAAAGAGGAGGTAAGGGGTATGGTGTTAAACGAAACTTTCAGCAATATTTCAGTGGCGGTGGAGGAAACGGAGTACCCGGAGAAAACCACTGACCTGTCCCAAGCTTAAGTCACTGACAAACTTTATCACATCATGTTGTATCGAATACACCTCACCATGAGCAAAATTCAGAACTCACACTTTTAGTGGTGATAGGCACCGATTGCACAGATAATGGTTTATCCAACTACCATACGATCACGATCATGACAGTCCCTAATTAACTAATAAATTTGATTTGACAGTACATATGACTATCATAGCTCTAATCGTTCGTATCCTAGGAACATTTAAGATTGTATATGACAGAAAACACCCATCTTATTAGTAAGCAGCAATACAATTTAAATCTTAAGATCAGGTCAAAGGGTAACACCATTGAACATATACACATATATGTAATATGTAATACATGTATATCTGAAAGAAAAAAACTTGTTTGCCCTTTGTTTCCTTGCAGTAAACACTGTATTCTAACATAATATATGATGAGTTTTGCTTTAACGCTTTAGAGAATGCCACATTTTGTTCTAAAGAGAGATATAAGGAGTGTTACCTACCTGCATTGTGTAAGTATAGTTTAAAAGATACGAGTATACATGTAATATTCTATTCCAAGTGTTCCACCCTTCTTCTGCTCCAGGTTTTCGACCCGTCGTGTATAATGACGACATAGGTATCGCTATATAGTTACAATCGTCAAACTAATTTAGATATGGGCGTGATGTAAACGCTTTATGCAAATGCTGTGGATGGGTCAACATTTTCTGCTCCAGGTGTTTCATCCTTCTCCTGCTCCAGATGTTCCACCACTGCTGCTCCAGGCATGTCACCCTTTGTGCATAATGATGACATATGCATCAGTCAAAAGGCCAAAAACGTTGGCGTGATGTAGACACTTAGTATTCTGAATTGAAATAAATTGTAAAATTCAAAATGTTTATACATCAACAACACATTCACATGAAAGATGAAAATTATCTAGATAGTACGTTTTTGTAGATGTATTCATGGTAACGATCTCCCTATTTTGATCGCATAATATGGCTATTTCATTTAATATTTTATAGGGTATATTCGTGAAAATGCAACAAACTCATGCAACTGTCCTGTGAAGTGTAAATTCACCAAATACGAAACATCATTATCATTTGGAGATTTTCCGTCCACATTTATGACAAAACAAATGACCAGTTTTCTGCATTCATCTGAGGAATATATCAGGTAATATATTATCTTAAATAACTAAATAACAATTCATAATATATGTTCTTCCCTTGGCTGGATTAGAACACATGATGTTGGTACACTGTAGCACATCATCGTTACATTGTTTAGGTACACTGTAGCACATCATCATTACATTGTTTAGGTACACTGTAGCACATCATCATTACATTGTTTAGGTACACTGTAGCACATCATCATTACATTGTTTAGGTACACTGTAGCACATCATGGTTACATTGTTTAGGTACACTGTAGCACATCATCGTTACATTGTTTAGGTACACTGTAGCACATCATCATTACATCGTTTAGGTACACTGTAGCACATCATCGTTACATTGTTTAGGTACACTGTAGCACATCATCATTACATTGTTTAGGTACACTGTAGCACATCATCGTTGCATTTTTTAGGTACACTGTAGCACATCATCATTACATTGTTTAGGTACACTAGCACACCATCGGTACATTGTTTAGGTACACTGTAGCACATCATCATTACATTGTTTAGGTACACTGTAGCACTACATTGTTTAGGTACACTGTAGCACATCATCAATACATTGTTTAGGTACACTGTAGCACATCATCATTACATTGTTTAGGTACACTGTAGCACATCATCATTACATTGTTTAGGTACACTGTAGCACATCATCATTACATTGTTTAGGTACACTGTAGCACATCATCAATACATTGTTTAGGTACACTAGCACATCATCATTACATTGTTTAGGTACACTGTAGCACATCATCATTACATTGTTTAGGTACACTGTAGCACATCATCAATACATTGATTAGGTACACTGTAGCACATCATCATTACATTGTTTAGGTACACTGTAGCACATCATCATTACATTGTTTAGGTACACTAGCACATCATCGGTACATTGTTTAGGTACACTGTAGCACATCATCATTACATTGTTTAGGTACACTAGCACATCATTGTTACATTGTTTAGGTACACTGTAGCACATCATCAATACATTGTTTAGGTACACTGTAGCACATCATCGTTACATTGTTTAGGTACACTGTAGCACATCATCGTTACATTGTTTAGGTACACTGTAGTGCATCATTGTTACATTGTTTAGGTACACTGTAGCACATCATCATTACATTGTTTAGGTACACTGTAGCACATCATCGTTACATTGTTTAGGTACACTGTAGTACATCATCAATACATTGTTTAGGTACACTGTAGAACATCATCGTTACATTGTTTAGGTACACTGTAGCACATCATCAATACATTGTTTAGGTACACTAGTACATCATCATTACATTGTTTAGGTACACTGTAGCGCATCATTGTTACATTGTTTAGGTACACTGTAGCACATCATCATTACATTGTTTAGGTACACTGTAGTACATCATCAATACATTGTTTAGGTACACTGTAGCACATCATCATTACATTGTTTAGGTACACTGTAGCACATCATCGGTATATTGTTTAGGTACACTGTAGCACATCATCAATACATTGTTTAGGTACACTGTAGCACATCATCATTACATTGTTTAGGTACACTGTAGCACATCACTGTAGCACATCATTACATTGTTTAGGTACACTAGCACATCATCGTTACATTGTTTAGGTACACTGTAGCACATCATTGTTACATTGTTTAGGTACACTGTAGCACATCATCATTACATTGTTTAGGTACACTGTAGCACATCATCAATACATTTTTAGGTAAACTAGCACATCACCGTTACATTGTTTAGGTACACTGTAGCACATCATTGTTACATTGTTTAGGTACACTGTAGCACATCATCATTACATTGTTTAGGTACACTGTAGCACATCATCATTACATTGTTTAGGTACACTGTAGCACATCATCATTACATTGTTTAGGTACACTGTAGCACATCATCGTTACATTGTTTAGGTACACTGTAGCACATCATCGTTACATTGTTTAGGTACACTGTAGCACATCATCGTTACATTGTTTAGGTACACTGTAGCACATCATCGTTACATTGTTTAGGTACACTGTAGCACATCATCATTAGATTGTTTAGGTACACTGTAGCACATCATCGTTACATTGTTTAGGTACACTGTAGCACATCATCATTAGATTGTTTAGGTACACTGTAGCACATCATCGGTACATTGTTTAGGTACACTGTAGCACATCATCATTACATTGTTTAGGTACACTGTAGGACATCATCAATACATTGTTTAGGTACACTGTAGCACATCATCATTACATTGTTTAGGTACACTGTAGCACATCATTACATTGTTTAGGTACACTGTAGCACATCATCGTTACATTGTTTCTGTACACTAGCACATCATCGTTACATTGTTTAGGTACACTGTAGCACATCATCACTAGCACATCATTGTTACATTGTTTAAGTACACTGTAGCACATCATCATTACATTGTTTAGGTACACTGTAGCACATCATCAATACATTGTTTAGGTACACTAGCACATCATCGTTACATTGTTTAGGTACACTGTAGCACATCATTGTTACATTGTTTAGGTACACTGTAGCACATCATTGTTACATTGTTTAGGTACACTGTAGCACATCATCATTACATTGTTTAGGTACACTGTAGCACATCATTGTTACATTGTTTAGGTACACTGTAGCGCATCATTGTTACATTGTTTAGGTACACTGTAGCACATCATCATTACATTGTTTAGGTACACTGTAGCACATCATCATTACATTGTTTAGGTACACTGTAGCACATCATCATTACATTGTTTAGGTACACTGTAGCGCATCATCGTTACATTGTTTAGGTACACTGTAGCACATCATCGTTACATTGTTTAGGTACACTGTAGCACATCATTGTTACATTGTTTAGGTACACTAGCACATCATCGTTACATTGTTTAGGTACACTGTAGCACATCATCATTACATTGTTTAGGTACACTGTAGCACATCATCATTACATTGTTTAGGTACACTGTAGCACATCATCATTACATTGTTTAGGTACACTGTAGCACATCATCGTTACATTGTTTAGGTACACTGTAGCACATCATTGTTACATTGTTTAGGTACACTGTAGCACATCATTGTTACATTGTTTAGGTACACTGTAGCACATCATTGTTACATTGTTTAGGTACACTGTAGTACATCATCATTACATTGTTTAGGTACACTAGCACATCATCATTACATTGTTTAGGTACACTGTAGCACATCATTGGTATATTGTTTAGGTACACTGTAGCACATCATCAATACATTGTTTAGGTACACTGTAGCACATCATCATTACATTGTTTAGGTACACTGTAGCACATCATTACATTGTTTAGGTACACTAGCACATCATCGTTACATTGTTTAGGTACACTGTAGCACATCATTGTTACATTGTTTAGGTACACTGTAGCACATCATCATTACATTGTTTAGGTACACTGTAGCACATCATCAATACATTTTTAGGTAAACTAGCACATCACCGTTACATTGTTTAGGTACACTGTAGCACATCATCACTAGCACATCATTGTTACATTGTTTAGGTACACTGTAGCACATCATCATTACATTGTTTAGGTACACTGTAGCACATCATTACATTGTTTAGGTACACTGTAGCACATCATCATTACATTGTTTAGGTACACTAGCACATCATCGTTACATTGTTTAGGTACACTGTAGCACATCATTGTTACATTGTTTAGGTACACTGTAGCACATCATCATTACATTGTTTAGGTACACTGTAGCACATCATCAATACATTTTTAGGTAAACTAGCACATCACCGTTACATTGTTTAGGTACACTGTAGCACATCATTGTTACATTGTTTAGGTACACTGTAGCACATCATCATTACATTGTTTAGGTACACTGTAGCACATCATCATTACATTGTTTAGGTACACTGTAGCACATCATCATTACATTGTTTAGGTACACTGTAGCACATCATCGTTACATTGTTTAGGTACACTGTAGCACATCATCGTTACATTGTTTAGGTACACTGTAGCACATCATCGTTACATTGTTTAGGTACACTGTAGCACATCATCGTTACATTGTTTAGGTACACTGTAGCACATCATCATTAGATTGTTTAGGTACACTGTAGCACATCATCGTTACATTGTTTAGGTACACTGTAGCACATCATCATTAGATTGTTTAGGTACACTGTAGCACATCATCGGTACATTGTTTAGGTACACTGTAGCACATCATCATTACATTGTTTAGGTACACTGTAGGACATCATCAATACATTGTTTAGGTACACTGTAGCACATCATCATTACATTGTTTAGGTACACTGTAGCACATCATTACATTGTTTAGGTACACTGTAGCACATCATCGTTACATTGTTTCTGTACACTAGCACATCATCGTTACATTGTTTAGGTACACTGTAGCACATCATCACTAGCACATCATTGTTACATTGTTTAAGTACACTGTAGCACATCATCATTACATTGTTTAGGTACACTGTAGCACATCATCAATACATTGTTTAGGTACACTAGCACATCATCGTTACATTGTTTAGGTACACTGTAGCACATCATTGTTACATTGTTTAGGTACACTGTAGCACATCATTGTTACATTGTTTAGGTACACTGTAGCACATCATCATTACATTGTTTAGGTACACTGTAGCACATCATTGTTACATTGTTTAGGTACACTGTAGCGCATCATTGTTACATTGTTTAGGTACACTGTAGCACATCATCATTACATTGTTTAGGTACACTGTAGCACATCATCATTACATTGTTTAGGTACACTGTAGCACATCATCATTACATTGTTTAGGTACACTGTAGCGCATCATCGTTACATTGTTTAGGTACACTGTAGCACATCATCGTTACATTGTTTAGGTACACTGTAGCACATCATTGTTACATTGTTTAGGTACACTAGCACATCATCGTTACATTGTTTAGGTACACTGTAGCACATCATCATTACATTGTTTAGGTACACTGTAGCACATCATCATTACATTGTTTAGGTACACTGTAGCACATCATCATTACATTGTTTAGGTACACTGTAGCACATCATCGTTACATTGTTTAGGTACACTGTAGCACATCATTGTTACATTGTTTAGGTACACTGTAGCACATCATTGTTACATTGTTTAGGTACACTGTAGCACATCATTGTTACATTGTTTAGGTACACTGTAGTACATCATCATTACATTGTTTAGGTACACTAGCACATCATCATTACATTGTTTAGGTACACTGTAGCACATCATTGGTATATTGTTTAGGTACACTGTAGCACATCATCAATACATTGTTTAGGTACACTGTAGCACATCATCATTACATTGTTTAGGTACACTGTAGCACATCATTACATTGTTTAGGTACACTAGCACATCATCGTTACATTGTTTAGGTACACTGTAGCACATCATTGTTACATTGTTTAGGTACACTGTAGCACATCATCATTACATTGTTTAGGTACACTGTAGCACATCATCAATACATTTTTAGGTAAACTAGCACATCACCGTTACATTGTTTAGGTACACTGTAGCACATCATCACTAGCACATCATTGTTACATTGTTTAGGTACACTGTAGCACATCATCATTACATTGTTTAGGTACACTGTAGCACATCATTACATTGTTTAGGTACACTGTAGCACATCATCATTACATTGTTTAGGTACACTGTAGCACATCATCGTTACATTGTTTAGGTACACTGTAGCACATCATCGTTACATTGTTTAGGTACACTGTAGCACATCATCGTTACATTGTTTAGGTACACTGTAGCACATCATCGTTACATTGTTTAGGTACACTGTAGCACATCATCATTAGATTGTTTAGGTACACTGTAGCACATCATCGTTACATTGTTTAGGTACACTGTAGCACATCATTAGATTGTTTAGGTACACTGTAGCACATCATCGGTACATTGTTTAGGTACACTGTAGCACATCATCATTACATTGTTTAGGTACACTGTAGCACATCATCAATACATTGTTTAGGTACACTGTAGCACATCATCATTACATTGTTTAGGTACACTGTAGCACATCATTACATTGTTTAGGTACACTGTAGCACATCATCGTTACATTGTTTCTGTACACTAGCACATCATCGTTACATTGTTTAGGTACACTGTAGCACATCATCACTAGCACATCATTGTTACATTGTTTAAGTACACTGTAGCACATCATCATTACATTGTTTAGGTACACTGTAGCACATCATCAATACATTGTTTAGGTACACTAGCACATCATCGTTACATTGTTTAGGTACACTGTAGCACATCATTGTTACATTGTTTAGGTACACTGTAGCACATCATTGTTACATTGTTTAGGTACACTGTAGCACATCATCATTACATTGTTTAGGTACACTGTAGCACATCATCATTACATTGTTTAGGTACACTGTAGCGCATCATTGTTACATTGTTTAGGTACACTGTAGCACATCATCATTACATTGTTTAGGTACACTGTAGCACATCATCATTACATTGTTTAGGTACACTGTAGCACATCATCATTACATTGTTTAGGTACACTGTAGCGCATCATCGTTACATTGTTTAGGTACACTGTAGCACATCATCGTTACATTGTTTAGGTACACTGTAGCACATCATTGTTACATTGTTTAGGTACACTAGCACATCATCGTTACATTGTTTAGGTACACTGTAGCACATCATCATTACATTGTTTAGGTACACTGTAGCACATCATCATTACATTGTTTAGGTACACTGTAGCACATCATCATTACATTGTTTAGGTACACTGTAGCACATCATTGTTACATTGTTTAGGTACACTGTAGCACATCATTGTTACATTGTTTAGGTACACTGTAGCACATCATTGTTACATTGTTTAGGTACACTGTAGCACATCATCATTACATTGTTTAGGTACACTGTAGCACACCATCATTACATTGTTTAGGTACACTGTAGCACATCATCATTACATTGTTTAGGTACACTGTAGCACATCATCGTTACATTGTTTAGGTACACTAGCACATCATTGTTACATTGTTTAGGTACACTGTAGCACATCATTGTTACATTGTTTAGGTACACTGTAGCACATCATCATTACATTGTTTAGGTACACTGTAGCACATCATCATTACATTGTTTAGGTACACTGTAGTGTAGTACATCATTGTTACATTGTTTAGGTACACTGTAGCACATCATCATTACATTGTTTAATGTTTATACACTTGTTCTCGTCATTAATAAAATTGAATGACTGCTGACTTGATGTTAAAGAGCAGCAAAATAGTGTTAGCGAAAACCAAAAAGGCAATCAAGAATGGACATTCCAGAGACGCAATCAACATCTGAAGCAAATAAACGTTAGAGAACACCAAAGGGGCAATCAAAATGGATAATCCAAAGAATTTGGCAACACAGGGCACACAAGACAAAGAAAAACACAACACGACGCAATATGCATTGTACACCACAATAGGAGCAAACACAAACAACGTAAACAAGATGAAAATTGATATTTTAATTGCTTTTTAATTCATATTCCGTATGGCATGTGCTAGATTATACAACTTTTGGGTTTGACAGATCAAATAGATTTTGACCAAAATACAAAAACATATGACACTAAGAATAGATTAAACCATTTACTTCAATGAGTGTTCTGTCCTTTCTCTTTTGGTCATTGTATTGTCTGTCTTTCTTCGATTTACGGCTTCTGATTACTCTTCTTACTGCTTCCAGAGCACATGAGTTCACCCCAGTTTTTATTGGGGTTCGTGTTACTCGGTCTTTAGTTTTCTGTGTAGTGTTTTGTAGATCGTTGTTTATCCTTTTGTCCTTTTTTTTGCCATCACTTGTCGTACGTCGTAAACTTTCACATTTTAATCTTCTCCTCAGAAACCACTGGGCCAATTGCAACCAAACTTTGGTAGAATGGTCCTTGGATGGCCCCCTTCCAAAATTGTGTCCGGTGATCCCGATTTCCAACCAAGATGGCCACCAAGCTAAAAATAGAAAAAAGGGGGGGATGAAATTTTAATTCTCCATTGCTGCTTTAGTGTAAGTCAAAATGAGCTAAAAAAAATAATAACTGCAGCTACATGGCAAGGAGTAGTTTAACATATATTCCGGGTTTTTCTATGAAATTTTTCTTTCAGCCGATTTATACCGATTATGCAAATTAGTCATATTTTGATAAAAGATCACATTTAAATCTTCTCCTCTGAAACCGCTGAACCAAATTAAACCGAACCTGGCAGGGATGGTCCCTGGGTGGGTCCCTTTCAAAATTGTGTCCGACAGCCCTGCCCTCCATTCAAGATAGCTGCTGTTACTAAAAATAGAAATTTCTTCAATTGTCCATTGCTGCTTTAGTATAAGTCAAAATGAGCTCAAATTTTAACTGCAGCTACATGGGAAGGAGTAGTTTAACATAGATTCCATTTTTTTCTGTGAGCCGATTAATACCGATTATGCAAATTAGGCATATTTTGAAATAGAAAAAAGGGGGATGAAATTTTAATTGTCCATTGCTGCTTTAGTATAAGTCAAAATGAGCTCAAATTTTAACTGCAGCTACATGGGAAGGAGTAGTTTAACATATATTCCGTTTTTTTCTGTGAGCCGATTAATACCGATTATGCAAATTAGGCATATTTTGAAATAGAAAAAAGGGGGGATGAAATTTTAATTGTCCATTGCTGCTTTAGTATAAGTCAAAATGAGCTCAAATTTTAACTGCAGCTACATGGCAAGGAGTAGTTTAACATATATTCCGGGTTTTTCTGCGAAATTTTCTTTCAGCCGACTTATACCGATTATGCAAATTAGTAATATTTTGATAAAAGATCACATTTAAATCTTCTCCTCTGAAACCGCTGAACCAAATTAAACCGAACCAGGCAGGGATGGTCCCTTGGTGGGTCCCTTTCAAAATTGTGTCCGACAGCCCTGCCCTCCATTCAAGATAGCTGCTGTTACTAAAAATAGAAATTTCTTCAATTGTCCATTGCTGCTTTAGTATAAGTCAAAATGAGCTCAAATTTTAACTGCAGCTACATGGGAAGGAGTAGTTTAACATAGATTCCATTTTTTTCTGTGAGCCGATTAATACCGATTATGCAAATTAGGCATATTTTGAAATAGAAAAAAGGGGGGATGAAATTTTAATTGTCCATTGCTGCTTTAGTATAAGTCAAAATGAGCTCAAATTTTAACTGCAGCTACATGGGAAGGAGTAGTTTAACATATATTCCGTTTTTTTCTGTGAGCCGATTAATACCGATTATGCAAATTAGGCATATTTTGAAATAGAAAAAAGGGGGGATGAAATTTTAATTGTCCATTGCTGCTTTAGTATAAGTCAAAATGAGCTCAAATTTTAACTGCAGCTACATGGCAAGGAGTAGTTTAACATATATTCCGGGTTTTTCTGCAAAATTTTCTTTCAGCCGATTTATACCGATTATGCAAATTAGTCATATTTTGATAAAAGATCACATTTAAATCTTCTCCTCTGAAACCGCTGAACCAAATTAAACCGAACCTGGCAGGGTGGGTCCCTTTCAAAATTGTGTCTGACAGCCCCGCCCTCCATTCAAGATGGCTGCTGTTACTAAAAATAGAAATTTCTTCCATTGTCCATTGCAGCTTTAGTATAAATCAAAATAAGCTCAAATTATAACTGCAGTTACATGGCAATGAGTAGTTTAACATATTCTGGGTTTTTCTGTGAGATTTTTTCAGCCAGTTTATTCCATTTAGGAATATTATGAGATAAAAATCACAACTAAATCTTTTGCTCAGAAATTTGAGTTGAAATGATCTTTGGGTGACCCACTTTCAAAATTATGTGTAACACCCCCATTTTCTATTAACTTTAGATGTAAAATTGAAAACCAGGTGAGCGATTACAGGCTCCTGGGAGCTTCTAGTTCCTTTGGCCATTGTGTTGTCTGTCCTTCAATTTTCGGATTCTGATTACCCCTTTGATAACTTCAAACTCATCTAAACAACCAGAGATGGTCTGGCAAATGAAGGATAAACATTTTCTGGTAAACTATTGATACTTGTCATGAAGCACAAGTTATCTATTCGAAGACTTAATACACTAGCACATGTCCTGTATGATGCATCAGGATACATATATTAGTTTATGATCCTTTCATGTAGGAACCATATTGACAATGCAAATACTGGCTGTACTAAATGTCACGTGTCATGAAGGAACTATTGATAATACAATTGCCTCTACAATAAAATGATATCTGCCATTATAATAAAAACCGTCATTGTTGTTATTTTACAGGAAGAACTTTCTATCTCTTCGTATTCATTATAAAGATCTCAACACTAAAGTCATTCGTCAAATTCCAAAATATCTCACTGTTGGGGATGTATTTTGTAAGTTTTTGTCGATCTTTCTGGTCTTTTTAAAATATCCATATGCATTTTAGTTACAACTGTTAAAATATAAAGTAAGCAGTCATTTAGTTTAGCAAATGGGTTAAGTGTATCTTAAATAAACCACATATGTGGTTTAACTGTTAGCGTGCTCAACTCCAGAGCGGTAGATGATGGGTTCGAGTCTCGTTTCGGTCAAACCAATGACTATGAAATCGGTATGTGTTGCTGCGCTGCTAAGCACTCATCAAGGAGCAAGAACAAAGACTGGTTGGCTCGGATTCTGAATAATGTGTTCGAGGGGAGCAACACATATTGTCAAAGCTAACACAAATGGGTTGAGACACACAATTTAAAACTTTACTTTTAAAGTCTTCTCCAACACATTTACAATATTATAAATGACAATATTATACTTTACATTTATATTTTCCCTATTTGTCTTTGTTATCGAACCGGTCCATATAACAGTATATAGACCGGACCTGGTCCATATAATGTTTTCTTCTTGATTTTGTCCGAACTCGTTTTTGGTTTTAGATATTCAAAGTAAATATGACTGATCAGGGCGAGGTGTACAACATTATGTAATAAAGTTTGTCAGTGACTTATGGCAGGTCCGTGGTTTTCTCGGGGTCTCCGGTTTTCTCCACCAATAATACTGATCGCCACGATATAACTGAAATATTGTTGAAAGTGGTGTTAAACACGTACCACCAACCAACCAAACAAACAAACATTAGTGCTTTTCTGTAAATAAAAGTATTATTGGTAATGTATAGGTCTGTATTGATCAGGCAGAAGACAAATACATGTATTTCAACTACAACATGGATAGGTTTTGGATATCAAATCCCACTAGCAGTTATAAATCTTTTGGAAGGGTATGTGCCTATATTTGTGGTACAAAGTACTTTGAAATTGGTTTTATTGAGTATGATTATAACAAATAGTTCTAGTGTTTTTTTTTTAATTGAGAATAATTATTAAATTAGAAAACATTAATTTTTAATTTTAGAATTCAATTAAATATATGGTATTTTAATGTTTTTAATTTTTCAGCAAATCTTGGAGGCCAAATGGGACTTTTTCTAGGAGCTAGTATATTGACTATCACAGAACTTGGAGAGTTCCTACTGTTTTTAATTTGGTATTTTTGTATTCGCCTTACGAGACGCTATGTTAATTGAAAATAACACGACTTTGTCTCAAAAATAAAACAGTTACATTTCTAAAAATATTATTAATATTATAACTTGTTAGTTAAAAACATCTCAGTCAGATGATGGCGTGAAATTTTAAGTAAAAACATTACAATTAAACAAGGAAATGTGAGTTAAGACATTGTTGTGTTGTTACTTCTCCTTTTGGCCATTGTATTATCATTGTTGTGTTGTTACTTCTCCTTTTGGCCATTGTATTATCTGTCCTACTATTTATGGCTACTAATTACCCATTGGTAACTTTAAACTTTTCTGATTGAAGAAGGAAAACCTGGATAGTTTAATGTATTGACATATAATACCCCAAGATTTAGGTGGGTGTCAGGAAACATTAACACTCGATGTTGGTAAAAGGAATGGAACCCACATCAGTGGTGCTAGGCATGTGATCAGAAACCAATCCAGGTCAGTTATCAGCCAAGAAGTAAATTGGCCATAATCAATCATTTCTGTGAGGATTTTACTTTTTTTTCTGTGAATTTTCTGTGAAAAGGATATGATCAAGAGTGTTTATTTGAAATTGATTTAAAAACTTGTATTTTTAATAGATAGTTTCACTAAATTTGATATCTATGTTTTTATTACTATCACCGGGTCGATACAGTCTACTGGTGGACTATTAGTCCCCGAGGTTATCATCCGCCCAGTAGTCAGTACTTTGGCACTGACATGGTTTATAAGATATTTTTGTTGTTGAAATTTACAGTTTCTAAATCATGTAATTATTAATAAGCTAAGGTACTCCTCCCGTTGACATAGTTGACCTTAGCCGATTTTTGGCTATTCTGTTTAGGATCTGGTTTTCTTTCTCCCAAAGATTATAAAATTATTTGGCTTTTAAATATTTTGACTTGAGTGTACCTAATGGTTATTCCAGAAACGAGTTGTGCACACTTAATTTGATATCTACGTTTTTTATTATATTTATTAGCGGAAGCAGTACTGAACATCGAGAAAGTGACATTGTTACTGAAAGTAAAGTTATGGTAAATTACACATTTTCGAAAACGTATGATGGTCTTTATGACCACAGATGCAAGATAAATTTTGTATGTTGGTTCATATCAAATACATGAGATTGGTACTTATCTGTAAATTGTTATAATATTTACATGAAGACATGAATTAAAACTAGAGGATCATCTGAGCCCGTATGGTTCACCTGTTTATTCAAGTACTGTTTATTTTCAAGCAGGTTTGAAATTGTCAGGAAAAAGCTTATTCCCATAGTTTAACAATGTCCAGTACTAGTGGAGTAATCGATCTTGGATTTCTGATCTACACACAAAAATAAAAAGGATTTGCCGTTATCGATTCAATCTATTTCTTATCTGAGAAAATTATTTAGTCCTATGTTAAAACTTGTGGTGGCCATCTTGGATTTCTGATTGGCCAAAAAACATTTGTTAAAGTCCCATACAGGGAACATGCCTTCAAAGTAATAATTCCTTAACATGAAGAATTTTTTTTTTAATCTAAGGCAATCAGAAAGCATAATTAATTGACCCTAACAGCCATCTTGAATTTCCGAATGAAATGAAAATCCTGTAAAATATTGAGAACCATCCAAGTAACAATAATATTTCTATCAAGTTTGGTTCTAATTACTCCGGTGATTTGTGAGAAATAGACTGAAATGTTAAAGGCTAACAGATGCTAATGACAACAGCAGATGCAAAAGGCTGACAATACCTCACATGGACTTTTGGTTCAGGCAAGCTAGAAAATGTAAATATGTACCCATTTTAAACAAATATATCAAATATATCACATATGATACAAACATCAAATAAATTGTATTAAATCATAATAGTACTAAATAGAACACATATCATGTGTAAAATTTCCTTTCCATTATGAACTGAATGTTACAGGGAAGGGATCCCATTAGCATTGCAATTAAAGTTGCCAACATTGTTCACATATACAGTACAATTATGAATTATCCAGCATCTATATTGCATGCCTATTTTTCCAATCAAACAGCTGGAGACATCCGGCCAGACAGAACATGCGAATCTAAAATATATATTGTAAAAATAATAACCTTATTTTTAAAGAGACTGGCCCATTTGTATTGTTCTACATACCTACATACATATATACATACAATACTTGATTACCTATCAATAAAACCATACGTGTATCACATTCATGTTAGCTAGTTTCATGTCTTTTCCATGTGTTTGGTTCCTTGCTTTCGTTTCATATGCGAAATGTGCATCGGATATCTTATTATATGCTGTTCATTATATGGTTTACAAGAAGTGGCTCAAATGGTTTGTAACACAGTCGACATTCCTATGGGATATCCAACTGTTCTCGCCTACTTGTTCCTTAATTTGTATGAGGCAGACTTCACGTAGGGGTTTCTCAAGAAAAACAAAATGAATCTAGCCAGATCCTTTAATTTCACATTCTGCTATATAGATGATGTCATTTCACTAAATAATTCTACGATTGGTGATTTTGTTGATCGCCTCGAACTCTATTCCATTGAGCTTGAAATAAAGGATACCACAGATGCAGATAGGTCTGCTTCATACCTTGACCTTCTCCTCGAAGTTGACCGTGAAGGCCGGTTAAAAACAAAACTTTACGATAAAAGAGATGATTTCCCATTGTGAACTTTTCATTTATATGTAGAAACATTTCAGCACCTAATGCATAGGGAGTATATATCTCTTAGTTGATCCGATATTCCAAAGCTTGTGATTCCCATCATGATTTCCTGGATAGATGGTTGCTGCTAACAAGGAAGCTACTGAACCAAGTGTTCCTAGTGGTTAAGTTGAAGTCATCACTTCGAATGTTTTACGTTTTATTTGTGTCACAAATGACCAGGATATGTTCCGTTTGTGGTAATCACAATTTGGTTCTTTCCTATTTCATGAATTGTCACCGGGTTTGTAACAAGAGTAATACGACAGGCACCACACGTTGCTCGACCTTTTGTTTTCTGTGTAATGTTTTGTAGATCGCTGTTTGTCCTTTTACTTTATTATATTGTATGTCCTTCTTCAATTTATGGTTTCTGGTTACCTCTTTGGTATCTTCAAACTCTTCTTAAGAAATTATAATGTCGCCACCATGAATCAACTAATCCAAACGGATCATCTGCTTCTCAGCTAAGGGTAGTCCAAAGAGGATGTTTGAAATTACGACTATGACGAGTACAGCACCGAGATGGCAAGCCTGACCTTACTGTACAGTCATTGAGACTGTTTGCTTTCCTTATCCTCCTTTTTTTTTTTGGCAAATGTCTTCTAGCTCGAGTACTTCTACCTTAATAGTAACTTGTTTTCCACATCATTCAGCTGAAAATTGTGTGAAAACCTAAATCAGTATTTATATAGCTTACAAACTAGGGATGGGAAGGGTGAAATATCAAAATCCCTCCTTGATGCAAGATAAATAAAACTATTGTTATATTAGATTAGGATAGGATTATGGGTACTGAATGCCACTCTTAACAACATCTCAGTTAAATCATGGTGGTCAATTTTATTGGTGGAGTAAACTGGAGTATTCAGAGAAAACCAGACCTGCCACAAGTCACAGACAAACTTTTTCACATGAGGTTGTATTGAGTACACCTGGCAACCAGTGATAATAGAAATTACAAATCTTAGATGTGAATAGCACTGATTGCATAGGCATGTGTTGCCAGTAATACAACTACCAAACACGGTTGCCACACACTACTCCCGACAGGTTTGATGGTGTTTAATGCCACTTTCAACAATATTTCAGTTGTATCTTGGCAGTCAGTTTTATTGGTGGAGGAAACTGGAGGACCCAGAGAAAACCACCGACCTGTCACAGACAAACTTTATCACATAATGTACACCTCGCCCTGATCGAGATTCAAACTCACAACATCAGTGGTGATAGCCACTCATTGCATAGGTAGTTGTAAATCCAACTACCATACGATCACAGCCACGACGGTCCCCTACTCCGACAGGATTGTCCTGAACCGTAAACAATATAATTCACTAACAAGTCTACAAGTTTGCAGTTTTAATACGTTTTGATATTGTACAATGTATAAGATGTAAAAACTAGTAGAAATAATAAATATACTTATATAGAAAACATTACATGCATGTCATGCTGAACACCAGTTAAAAAGGGGTGTGCAGTGAAAACTTCATCTTAATATGAAGTGTATTTCACAGAAGTTCAAAATGAAAGAACAGAATGGGGGTTTACATAAAATTCATCTTGCCTTCCTATCTACTAATATAATTAAAAATTACTGTTGTCTAGAACCCACCTTACCAGCTCCACCAACATTTTCTTCCTATTACTTCTTTCTCGGTCTATACATCTCCCTAATAGTCAAAAATTCTTCCTCAATGTCTTATAATATATGTACATGTAAACCATAAGATCAAAATAATATATAAAAAAATCATTTTGTACCAGTTTGATATTAACGATCTTGTAAAACTTATTAAAATAAAGAATAAAAAAAGGCATTTAAATCTAATGAAAGGAAATTTATAAATCATTATCAAAGTTAGTTCATGTAAAATTTCTAATATGAAATTAATAAATGATTACAAAAGAATAAGATCCAGTTTTATGTCATAATTGAAGAAAAAAATATAATAACAAAATATATTAAGTATCCATCACCAAATATACATAACATTTGCTGTAAAATTCTCACTTTTTAGTCACTAAATTTTTTGTTTAATTCTCTAATTATTGAATTTTCCATCTGACTGGCTTGTATTTTTTATTACCAGTACTCATTATAATGAGTTGTGAAGTGGGACTGTATTTTGTGTCAGTGTATGAATTGATCCCCAATTAACCATTTATTATGACAACAAAAATGTATTCTCTTTGATATAAATTTGAACATGACAATAAATGTGCTGTGTGTCAAATATGTTACATTTGCTTGGATTTATTTGATACATATAAAGCTGTGTATAAATCTTCCTGATAAAAGAAATGTAATAACTCCACCTAAGCTACATGTACATAAGATGCTAATTTAACAGTTCAGTCTAACTTAAGTCATATACAGTTGACTCTTATTGTCTCGAATTCGGTTGACTTGAATTTCCGGTTGTGTCGAATTTTTATCGAAGTCCCGAACTTTGTTGTGTACAAATATATATAATTTGACTCCTGTTGAGTCGAATTCGGACGAGTCGAAATTTCGGTTGTCTCAAATAAAAGTTTTGGTCCCGAGATGTAGAAAGCCATATTATTTACATTCGTTAAGTCGAATTTACCTGTCAAAACATGTGCTTGGGATTAAAATCGGATCACAGGTGAAACATTCGGTCATTGACTGACATATTTACCTTTAGGCTATTTCACATGTTTATTTCACAATCTGTCAAATTAATTAGTGATAATATTTGAATTGGCTTGGTATTATGACACAGGTTAGATGTGTACAATCAAAAATTATCGATTCATAATAAGTGCACTTGGGTCGGCATACATCAATGATTATGAAAAGTACCCAACGGAAGCGTTTTATCTATTGAATTACTTGTCGGAAATTAATTTTGATTAAAGAAGATGTATAATTTCTCAATTTTGAGAGATTTGAAAAAATGTTACTCTTAATTAACAGTTGTAATAAAAGGCGAAATTTTTTCACTTCCAACATGTCTTTCAGAATGTCTTCAAAATTTTGCTCGAGTTGTCTCCCTTTCGTCGTTAAACAAACTACACTTCCGGTATTTTCGTAGCTCCTCTCGAGTCAAACTACGGTCGACTCAAATTTTTTCCATGGTCCCATCGAATTACGAGAGTCAACTGTAATTGTTACAGTGCCATTTAACATCAATAATACAGATAATTGTTTATACTTATTAAACACCCTCAAACCCATAACCAAGTTTCTAAAACCCCTTACCATCATGTTTGGGTTTTTAAATCTAGTGTTGAGTTTCTTGGATGTCTAATGTATAATATGTACACTATGTACATGTATATTTTTTATAAACAATATATTACAAGTAAAAATAAAAAGAATTTAAAAAACTTTTTGTTTTGAGAGAATTTTTTAAAAAGCAGCATGACAAGTTCAAATCAATAGTATAATTAAAAAATATGTAAAAATAGTTTAAAAATATCATGTTAATTTCAATGCAATAAATTACATAGGTTACAAGCACACTTTAAAACATTTACTGGTAGTTATTCATTTTATTTTCATTAAAAATTAAAAAGGTAGGTAAAAAGATCTGTCATGTAGCCTAAAGAAGGTGTGGCAATAAAAATATGATCTCGATTATTAATATCATATAATCGTAATATCAGCAACAAGAAAAGATTTTGAACTCACTTATATTGTCATATGTTATTTATAATATTATAATTATTTATGTATTTCCAAAAAAAAAAGTCAATAGAACTCGAACTCATCATTTTATAACAAAAATGTCAATAAAAAGATTCTGAGTGTATAACAATGTTGATAAGGATAGTCATGAATGTCTGATATACTCTGTTTACATATGATACATGACTTCATTTCTAAGTAACAAAATACAAACTTGTAATGCTAAAAAATGTGTTAAATTCTAATCATACAAGATATTTTTATATAGAGATGTTTTGTCACGTTCTATCTGGATAGTAGATAAATGAATAATCTATTTCTTGTTGTTATCAAATTAACCCAAAAAAAAAAACTGTTATAAAATAATGCTATTAAAATTATGTCAAATTGGTAAAATGGGTTAATTTCAATTAATACAATGTAGGTTTATGGTGGTTAATGCCTCTTTCAATTAATAAATTAATTAATGCTTTCCAAACAAAAGATTATGAAGTAAACAATTTTGAAGTATAAAATAGTCAATAGATTAATGTATGGTTGTATGTTTGTTGATGTTTTAAAGACAAAACTATAATCTGATTCAGACGACCTTGTACTTGATTTTCTACAGTTAAATTTTTTTTTAATTAAGTACTAAAAACGTATATTCACTGATATGTTAGTAAAAATGGAGATTTATGGATTTTTAATTTATTTAATTTTCATATTCAACAGTGAAACCTGTCTTCAGTAAACAAAAACACTGTAAACCAAACATAATATTAAGTCTCAATGCCTGAAAATTAAAATACCTTTCTATTGTGGACAAAAACATTTTGCTTCAATGGTGTTCAATTTAGACAGGTTTCACCATATCATCTTTAATGTTCAATCACAATGCCCACTTAAAATATAAAACATGTGTATCCTTAAATTCTTGATAAAACAATGCACCCAACATCTGGAGTTTCACCTACCAGTATGCTATATCTGCCCCCTAATGTTGAGCCATTCAATTTCTGGAGTTTCACCTACCAGTATGCTATATCTGCCCCCTAATGTTGAGCCATTCAATTTCTGGAGTTTCACCTGCCAGTATGCTATATCTGCCCCCTAATGTTGAGCCATTCAATTTCAACACAAGAGGACTGTACTTCTATAGAAAACTAGTCATTGACATCTTCTTCTTTAGGTATACAATACTCCTTCAAGACGTTGAAGATTATGTACTGTTGCATGTGTGGGTATTTACAAAAATATTTACATAAATTTCATAAAATGAAATAAAGTGAAATCAAAAGTGTGAATAAAACAAAACAAAAAATTTAAAACTATGTACAATTGTATTTGAAATTTAAATGTTTAAGAGAACAGCGGGTGTTAGCTGTTCTCTGAAAGAGTCTATAGATGGACTTGAGATAATTGTCTGTGGTAAGATGTTCCATTGTACTATAGTGTGTGGAAAAAATGACCATTTGTATGTATCTTTTTGTGTTGTTATATGCCTAAATGTCTGATTGTGTGATTTTCTAGTTCTGCTGTCAGTTGGGATCAGTATGATGTTTGGGATAGCAATTAAAGCGTGTGTTATTTTAAACAACATGATCAATCTGGTTTTAAGACGGCGCTCAGCTAAAGTTGGCCAACCTAGAATGTCAATCATTGAAGTGACACTGCTAGTATTATGGTAATTGTTTTGAACATAGCGAGCAGCTCGTCTTTGAACCATTTCTAGTTTGTTTATGTTGTCATGTGTATAAGGGTCCCAGATACTACAGCTGTATTCAAGTTTTGGCCTCACTAGTGCTTGATATGCCCGAGATTTTACTTCAGGGTTTGATATCTGTAAATTTCTTTTTAAGTATCCGAGAGATTTATTTCCATTTGAAGTGATATTGTCGATGTGGGTGTTCCATTTAAGGTTAGATTGTAGTGTAACTCCAAGGTATTTTGCTGAAGTTAATGGTTCGAGAATGTGATTGTGAAGTATATAGTCATGTTTGAAGGGTGTTTTCTTTTGAGTGATGGTGAGTACTGTACATTTATCTGGGTGGAAAGCCATAAGCCAATCGGCTTCCCACCTTGCAGCTGCATCAAGGTCAGATTGTAGTTTCTTGCAGTCGTCCTGACATGTTATTTTTTTATAAATGATACTGTCATCTGCAAAGAGTCTTAGTTTGCTGTGTGTAAGATATTCTGGAAAGTCATTGATATAAATTAGAAAAAGAATTGGGCCGAGTACTGTACCCTGTGGAACGCCTGATGTTACTGGCACTGTGTTAGATGTTACTCCATCGATTACTACTGTTTGTGTTCCACATAAGAGGTTAACAATATACCTCAATCAACACTGTACATAATCAACTACGTACGGTACCTGTTTAGATCAAAAACTACAGTAATTAACAATAGTTAATACCTTAGTTTTACCTTTGTGGTGAAATGAAACAAAAAAAAATGTTTGAAAATTTGTCTTAATTAGAATAAAATATACAATATACAACAGCATTAATTTGATATTACAACCATAATGATTATATCATAGACTTCTTAATATTACTTCAAATACCTATACATAATGTCCCATGCAATAACATTTAAATAATACTTATTATAAAATACCCTTCACATATATCACTGCAACATATTATATATTTTTTTTCTAATGGTGTTTATAAGAAGTATGTCTATACAATTTAAATTTATCTTAGAGAGGGGAATTCATATTTTTCTTCACAGTGAAAACATAAGATTATATGGTCCATTTATTGAAGTGCTTCCTTCCCCCCTCTCGCTTAAATTTAAACAGAATAACTCAGTAGACTAATGCAGAAATTTTGGTTTGACTAAAAATTGCAAATGTTTGTTTCATGATAAGGACCCTCCCCCCAAAAAAAGATATATATATATATATATTCAGCACAATGGTCAGAAAATGTGTTGCATCTTCCCACACCCCACCACCTTTTATATAGTTGTGGCATATGGTTTTCTGTTTTTACAGTTCCAAATTTCTTTCAACCTTTGACAGTAAAATAAAATGATATAATAAATAAAAAATGAATACATAAATAATAAATTGAAATGATAAATGTAAATATGAAAGACAGATAATGAACTTTCAAAAGAATGTCTATAAAATCAGCTTCTTTCTATCAGCAATGTATTGTTCTTCATAAGGCCATTACAGTTGGTTAATTGTCCACCTAAAATATAAAGTAAATGTTTGTGAACAGTGAGAACATTAACAGCTATATCAACAAGAGAATTGTATCATTTAATACACATGTATACCCCAGTATCAACACAATAAACTATAATAGTATAGTAATACACATGTATACCCCAGCTTGTACTTGATCAACACAATAAACTATAATAGTATAGTAATACACATGTATATCCCAGCTTGTACTTGATCAATACAATAAACTATAATAGTATAGTAATACACATGTATACCCCAGCTTGTACTTGATCAACACAATAAACTATAATAGTATAGTAATACACATGTATACCCCAGCTTGTACTTGAACAACACAATAAACTATAATAGTATAGTAATACACATGTATACCCCAGCTTGTACTTGATCAACACAATAAACTATAATAGTATAGTAATACACATGTATACCCTAGCTTGTACTTGATCAACACAATAAACTATAATAGTATAGTAATACACATGTATACCCCAGCTTGTACTTGATCAACACAATAAACTATAATAGTATAGTAATACACATGTATACCCTAGCTTGTACTTGATCAACACAATAAACTATAATAGTATAGTAATACACATGTATACCCCAGCTTGTACTTGATCAACACAATAAACTATAATAGTATAGTAATACACATGTATACCCCAGCTTGTACTTGATCAACACAATAAACTATAATAGTATAGTAATACACATGTATACCCCAGCTTGTACTTGATCAACACAATAAACTATAATAGTATAGTAATACACATGTATACCCCAGCTTGTACTTGATCAACACAATAAACTATAATAGTATAGTAATACACATGTATACCCCAGCTTGTACTTGATCAATACAATAAACTATAATAGTATAGTAATACACATGTATACCCTAGCTTGTACTTGATCAACACAATAAACTATAATAGTATAGTAATACACATGTATACCCCAGCTTGTACTTGATCAACACAATAAACTATAATAGTATAGTAATACACATGTATACCCCAGCTTGTACTTGATCAACACAATAAACTATAATAGTATAGTAATACACATGTATATCCCAGCTTGTACTTGATCAACACAATAAACTATAATAGTATAGTAATACACATGTATACCCCAGCTTGTACTTGATCAACACAATAAACTATAATAGTATAGTAATGCACATGTATATCCCAGCTTGTACTTGATCAACACAATAAACTATAATAGTATAGTAATACACATGTATACCCCAGCTTGTACTTGATCAACACAATAAACTATAATAGTATAGTAATACACATGTATACCCCCAGCTTGTACTTGATCAACACAATAAACTATAATAGTATAGTAATACACATGTATACCCCAGCTTGTACTTGATCAACACAATAAACTATAATAGTATAGTAATACACATGTATACCCCAGCTTGTACTTGATCAACACAATAAACTATAATAGTATAGTAATACACATGTATACCCCAGTATCAACACAATAAACTATAATAGTATAGTAATACACATGTATACCCCAGTATCAACACAATAAACTATAATAGTATAGTAATACACATGTATACCCCAGTATCAACACAATAAACTATAATAGTATAGTAATACACATGTATACCCCCAGCTTGTACTTGATCAACACAATAAACTATAATAGTATAGTAATACACATGTATACCCTAGCTTGTACTTGATCAACACAATAAACTATAATAGTATAGTAATACACATGTATACCCCAGCTTGTACTTGATCAATACAATAAACTATAATAGTATAGTAATACACATGTATACCCCAGCTTGTACTTGATCAACACAATAAACTATAATAGTATAGTAATACACATGTATACCCCAGCTTGTACTTGATCAACACAATAAACTATAATAGTATAGTAATACACATGTATACCCCAGCTTGTACTTGATCAACACAATAAACTATAATAGTATAGTAATACACATGTATACCCCAGTATCAACACAATAAACTATAATAGTATAGTAATACACATGTATACCCCAGTATCAACACAATAAACTATAATAGTATAGTAATACACATGTATACCCCAGTATCAACACAATAAACTATAATAGTATAGTAATACACATGTATACCCCCAGCTTGTACTTGATCAACACAATAAACTATAATAGTATAGTAATACACATGTATACCCCAGCTTGTACTTGATCAATACAATAAACTATAATACTATAGTAATACACATGTATACCCCAGCTTGTACTTGATCAACACAATAAACTATAATAGTATAGTAATACACATGTATACCCCAGCTTGTACTTGATCAACACAATAAACTATAATAGTATAGTAATACACATGTATACCCCAGCTTGTACTTGATCAACACAATAAACTATAATAGTATAGTAATACACATGTATACCCCAGTATCAACACAATAAACTATAATAGTATAGTAATACACATGTATACCCCAGTATCAACACAATAAACTATAATAGTATAGTAATACACATGTATACCCCAGTATCAACACAATAAACTATAATAGTATAGTAATACACATGTATACCCCAGCTTGTACTTGATCAACACAATAAACTATAATAGTATAGTAATACACATGTATACCCCAGCTTGTACTTGATAAACACAATAAACTATAATAGTATAGTAATACACATGTATACCCCAGCTTGTACTTGATCAACACAATAAACTATAATAGTATAGTAATACACATGTATACCCCAGCTTGTACTTGATCAACACAATAAACTATAATAGTATAGTAATACACATGTATACCCCAGCTTGTACTTGATCAACACAATAAACTATAATAGTATAGTAATACACATGTATACCCCAGCTTGTACTTGATCAACACAATAAACTATAATAGTATAGTAATACACATGTATATCCCAGCTTGTACTTGATCAACACAATAAACTATAATAGTATAGTAATACACATGTATACCCCAGCTTGTACTTGATCAACACAATAAACTATAATAGTATAGTAATACACATGTATACCCCAGCTTGTACTTGATCAATACAATAAACTATAATAGTATAGTAATACACATGTATATCCCAGCTTGTACTTGATCAACACAATAAACTATAATAGTATAGTAATACACATGTATACCCCAGCTTGTACTTGATCAACACAATAAACTATAATAGTATAGTAATACACATGTATACCCCCAGCTTGTACTTGATCAACACAATAAACTATAATAGTATAGTAATACACATGTATACCCCAGCTTGTACTTGATCAACACAATAAACTATAATAGTATAGTAATACACATGTATACCCCAGCTTGTACTTGATCAACACAATAAACTATAATAGTATAGTAATACACATGTATACCCCAGTATCAACACAATAAACTATAATAGTATAGTAATACACATGTATACCCCAGTATCAACACAATAAACTATAATAGTATAGTAATACACATGTATACCCCAGTATCAACACAATAAACTATAATAGTATAGTAATACACATGTATACCCCCAGCTTGTACTTGATCAACACAATAAACTATAATAGTATAGTAATACACATGTATACCCTAGCTTGTACTTGATCAACACAATAAACTATAATAGTATAGTAATACACATGTATACCCCAGCTTGTACTTGATCAATACAATAAACTATAATAGTATAGTAATACACATGTATACCCCAGCTTGTACTTGATCAACACAATAAACTATAATAGTATAGTAATACACATGTATACCCCAGCTTGTACTTGATCAACACAATAAACTATAATAGTATAGTAATACACATGTATACCCCAGCTTGTACTTGATCAACACAATAAACTATAATAGTATAGTAATACACATGTATACCCCAGTATCAACACAATAAACTATAATAGTATAGTAATACACATGTATACCCCAGTATCAACACAATAAACTATAATAGTATAGTAATACACATGTATACCCCAGTATCAACACAATAAACTATAATAGTATAGTAATACACATGTATACCCCCAGCTTGTACTTGATCAACACAATAAACTATAATAGTATAGTAATACACATGTATACCCCAGCTTGTACTTGATCAATACAATAAACTATAATACTATAGTAATACACATGTATACCCCAGCTTGTACTTGATCAACACAATAAACTATAATAGTATAGTAATACACATGTATACCCCAGCTTGTACTTGATCAACACAATAAACTATAATAGTATAGTAATACACATGTATACCCCAGCTTGTACTTGATCAACACAATAAACTATAATAGTATAGTAATACACATGTATACCCCAGTATCAACACAATAAACTATAATAGTATAGTAATACACATGTATACCCCAGTATCAACACAATAAACTATAATAGTATAGTAATACACATGTATACCCCAGTATCAACACAATAAACTATAATAGTATAGTAATACACATGTATACCCCAGCTTGTACTTGATCAACACAATAAACTATAATAGTATAGTAATACACATGTATACCCCAGCTTGTACTTGATCAACACAATAAACTATAATAGTATAGTAATACACATGTATACCCCAGCTTGTACTTGATCAACACAATAAACTATAATAGTATAGTAATACACATGTATACCCCAGCTTGTACTTGATCAACACAATAAACTATAATAGTATAGTAATACACATGTATACCCCAGCTTGTACTTGATCAACACAATAAACTATAATAGTATAGTAATACACATGTATACCCCAGCTTGTACTTGATCAACACAATAAACTATAATAGTATAGTAATACACATGTATATCCCAGCTTGTACTTGATCAACACAATAAACTATAATAGTATAGTAATACACATGTATACCCCAGCTTGTACTTGATCAACACAATAAACTATAATAGTATAGTAATACACATGTATACCCCAGCTTGTACTTGATCAATACAATAAACTATAATAGTATAGTAATACACATGTATATCCCAGCTTGTACTTGATCAACACAATAAACTATAATAGTATAGTAATACACATGTATACCCCAGCTTGTACTTGATCAATACAATAAACTATAATAGTATAGTAATACACATGTATATCCCAGCTTGTACTTGATCAACACAATAAACTATAATAGTATAGTAATACACATGTATACCCCAGCTTGTACTTGATCAATACAATAAACTATAATACTATAGTAATACACATGTATATCCCAGCTTGTACTTGATCAACACAATAAACTATAATAGTATAGTAATACACATGTATACCCCAGCTTGTACTTGATCAACACAATAAACTATAATAGTATAGTAATACACATGTATACCCCAGCTTGTACTTGATCAACACAATAAACTATAATAGTATAGTAATACACATGTATACCCCAGCTTGTACTTGATCAACACAATAAACTATAATAGTATAGTAATACACATGTATACCCCAGCTTGTACTTGATCAACACAATAAACTATAATAGTATAGTAATACACATGTATACCCCAGCTTGTACTTGATCAACACAATAAACTATAATAGTATAGTAATACACATGTATACCCTAGCTTGTACTTGATCAACACAATAAACTATAATAGTATAGTAATACACATGTATACCCCAGCTTGTACTTGATCAACACAATAAACTATAATAGTATAGTAATACACATGTATACCCCAGCTTGTACTTGATCAACACAATAAACTATAATAGTATAGTAATACACATGTATACCCCAGCTTGTACTTGATCAACACAATAAACTATAATAGTATAGTAATACACATGTATACCCCAGCTTGTACTTGATCAACACAATAAACTATAATAGTATAGTAATACACATGTATACCCCAGCTTGTACTTGATCAACACAATAAACTATAATAGTATAGTAATACACATGTATACCCCAGCTTGTACTTGATCAACACAATAAACTATAATAGTATAGTAATACACATGTATACCCCAGCTTGTACTTGATCAACACAATAAACTATAATAGTATAGTAATACACATGTATACCCCAGTATCAACACAATAAACTATAATAGTATAGTAATACACATGTATACCCTAGCTTGTACTTGATCAACACAATAAACTATAATAGTATAGTAATACACATGTATACCCCAGCTTGTACTTGAACAACACAATAAACTATAATAGTATAGTAATACACATGTATACCCCAGCTTGTACTTGATCAACACAATAAACTATAATAGTATAGTAATACACATGTATACCCCAGCTTGTACTTGATCAACACAATAAACTATAATAGTATAGTAATACACATGTATACCCCAGCTTGTACTTGATCAACACAATAAACTATAGTATACCCCAGCTTGTACTTGATCAACACAATAAACTATAATAGTATAGTAATACACATGTATACCCCAGCTTGTACTTGATCAACACAATAAACTATAATAGTATAGTAATACACATGTATACCCCAGCTTGTACTTGATCAACACAATAAACTATAATAGTATAGTAATACACATGTATACCCCAGCTTGTACTTGATCAACACAATAAACTATAATAGTATAGTAATACACATGTATACCCCAACTTGTACTTGATCAACACAATAAACTATAATAGTATAGTAATACACATGTATACCCCCAGCTTGTACTTGATCAACACAATAAACTATAATAGTATAGTAATACACATGTATACCCCAGCTTGTACTTGATCAACACAATAAACTATAATAGTATAGTAATACACATGTATACCCCAGCTTGTACTTGATCAACACAATAAACTATGATAGTATAATGAATGGTGATAAAGGCTGTATAGTATAGTATAGTATAGTATAGCTGGAATAACATCTATTGTGCTCTTCCTCACCTACAATAGAAATGCCATACTGCCAGGACAATTCCAAATTTTAACCCTGACCTCAATGTGTCTTTCTAACCATAAAAATGTTGAATCATTTCAGCTAATATGATACCAAGGTGCACCATCACATGCTGAACATTTTCCAATATTTGACATTAAATCTATCTATTAAGGTTTTCAAGCAATTATGATAACAAGGTTTTAGGTCAATGTCACCAATGATCAGACTGAACTATTGCACTGGACTTCTACTTTGTTCTTCTGAACAAAATAGTTGTTAGCCTAACCTAAACTTGTCAACAACCGAATAAAGCATGAACAACAAATAGTAATTATGAAATATGTATCTATACCATGTACACTGTACTAATGTGTATAATATACAGTCAATTATGGTATGGGAAATGCTTCTCTTTTTGTTTAAATGTGTATCCTGAATTTATGCATTATACATTTTAACCAAAAAATTCTTCACATTTCTTCAACATTCACTTAAATAACAACAACAACACTATTGAAAGCATCACAAATGTACAAGACAAGTTCCTCTTTGTACTACATGAAACATTGAAATATTATATTATCATTTTATCAAAGAAGTTACCCTGATTTTTTGAAATATTTGATCTAAATAAATACAGATTATTACATGTCATTTTTCATATCATACCCTTTATCAGCCACGGGGGGCCGATAGGCTCAAGGGATGATATATGAACGAGGGCTGATAAAAGGTATATGAAAAATGACATATTATGATATGTTTATCATATACTTCAACAGAGGAAATAACTGATTTGTACCAAAATGTTTAGTCATTTTGGCTAGAATTAAATACATGTATAAAGTGATAGAACAAGAAAATTATTGTTTTAATATACAAATCCAATAAATGCATGTTTTTTAAGCACTTTCATTATCATAAGAAAGAAATTGGTAGTTAATAATTTTCTGTGCAAATATTTTATAAAACAATTGAATCTGCCGTGTCTGTAAACACAGTTTTCCAGAAATTCACAAAGTGAACTTATGGACATTGACGGAAAGGCATGTAATAACATTCCGGAAGCAGTTAATAAACTTGTTTTATCAGCCCGCTTGGACCATTCTTGTGAAACTGGGTGAAATAAACATTATTATTCTAAGCAAAACTCAAAGTTTTATTACAGGGCAAAATTTTAGCTTTATCATCTACAAGTATATGATAATGTTGTTTATTAACCAGTCACTACTTATTGGCAATTGAAAAAAAGAAGTGTCTTAGTATGTGTGAAACTTAGAGCTTAAATATTTTTCATAAGAGACGACAGAAAAAGATAATTGAATGTTCTTATCTTCAGACCCAAATCAGATTTTGTAATAAAATTTGTAATTGCTAGCTGATATCTATACTTGTATAATGACACTTTTTTTTTTACAGAGGAAGTAGTAATTTAGTCTTTTAACAACCAAACGGTATACAAAAATTAACAATAAAATGGTTGATTGGTGTATAAGGAGGGCCATCTTATATTACATTACAGGTTCCAGGACAAAGCAGTGCTCTGGGTCCCATACCTAGACCACCACTCAAAGGAAAACAATTTGTAAATGTCAATAAAATTAAACATATATTTATTGTATTGTTACTTCCAACAAAATCAGTGTTTAAACATTAAAAAAAACATGCTGTTCACAACATACATAGATTAACATGGGGGCCCTGGGCAACTGCCCCGTGTGTCCATACGTTAAGACATTACTGTGTATAATGCCAACTTGAGCAGTAATTCAGCTATATGTGGCATACAATAAAATGGATACAATTCTTTGTACATACATGTTCATGACTAGGGTACAACTTGAGTGTGTCTAATAAATAGATACACAATAATTAATGTAATAAAATCTTTATTTATTTAATGAGGATTACTAACAGCCAGCATCACAAATAACTCTCCTCAAACATATGCAGAATATATCCAATAATGATAATAAGCTTTAAGCATAATGAAATAACATAAGATGCATGGCAATATATACAGGACAAGACATACAAACTTTCATACAGATGCTCTCACTGACACACACCACTCAAAAACAGACATGTCAGGAAGTGTGCAAGGTTGTGATGATGAAAGTAATATGATAATTATACAATAATGTAATACTATAATACAATAATTATATAAGTCCCCAATTCAACAATGTTAATCATGAATTTTGTAATCTGTAGATTGATCTGTTGTTGTTCCAGAAATTGTGTATGAGTTAATCATCTCAGTATCTTCAGAGGTACACACACACACATACTTATTACATCTCGGTGTCTCCAGAGGTACACACACACACATACTTATTACATCTCTGTGTCTCCAGAGGTACACACACACACATACTTATTACATCTCAGTGTCTCCAGAGGTACACACACACACATACTTATTACATCTCAGTGTCTCCAGAGGTACACACACACACATACTTATTACATCTCAGTGTCTCCAGAGGTACACACACACACATACTTATTACATCTCAGTGTCTCCAGAGGTACACACACACACATACTTATTACATCTCAGTGTCTCCAGAGGTACACACACACACATACTTATTACATCTCAGTGTCTCCAGAGGTACACACACACACATACTTATTACATCTCAGTGTCTCCAGAGGTACACACACACACACATACTTATTACATCTCAGTGTCTCCAGAGGTACACACACACACACACATACTTATTACATCTCAGTGTCTCCAGAGGTACACACACACACACACATACTTATTACATCTCAGTGTCTCCAGAGGTACACACACACACACACACATACTTATTACATCTCAGTGTCTCCAGAGGTACACACACACACATACTTATTACATCTCAGTGTCTCCAGAGGTACACACACACACATACTTATTACATCTCAGTGTCTCCAGAGGTACACACACACACATACTTATTACATCTCAGTGTCTCCAGAGGTACACACACACACATACTTATTACATCTCAGTGTCTCCAGAGGTACACACACACACATACTTATTACATCTCAGTGTCTCCAGAGGTACACACACACACACATACTTATTACATCTCAGTGTCTCCAGAGGTACACACACACACACACACATACTTATTACATCTCAGTGTCTCGAGAGGTACACATACACACACATACTTATTACATCTCAGTGTCTCCAGAGGTACACACACACACACACATACTTATTACATCTCAGTGTCTCGAGAGGTACACATACACACACATACTTATTACATCTCAGTGTCTCCAGAGGTACACACACACACACATACTTAATACATCTCAGTGTCTCCAGAGGTACACACACACACACATACTTATTACATCTCAGTGTCTCCAGAGGTACACACACACACACACATACTTATTACATCTGTGTCTCCAGAGGTACACACACACACACACACATACTTATTACATCTCAGTGTCTCCAGAGGTACACACACACACACATACTTATTACATCTCAGTGTCTCCAGAGGTACACACACACATACTTATTACATCTCAGTGTCTCGAGAGGTACACATACACACACATACTTATTACATCTCAGTGTCTCCAGAGGTACACACATACACACATACTTATTACATCTCAGTGTCTCCAGAGGTACACACACACACACACATACTTATTACATCTCAGTGTCTCCAGAGGTACACACACACACATACTTATTACATCTGTGTCTCCAGAGGTACACACACACACATACTTATTACATCTCAGTGTCTCCAGAGGTACACACACACACACACACACATACTTATTACATCTGTGTCTCCAGAGGTACACACACACATACTTATTACATCTCAGTGTCTCCAGAGGTACACACACACACACATACTTATTACATCTCAGTGTCTCCAGAGGTACACACACACACACACACATACTTATTACATCTCAGTGTCTCGAGAGGTACACATACACACACATACTTATTACATCTCAGTGTCTCCAGAGGTACACACACACACACACATACTTATTACATCTCAGTGTCTCGAGAGGTACACATACACACACATACTTATTACATCTCAGTGTCTCCAGAGGTACACACACACACACATACTTAATACATCTCAGTGTCTCCAGAGGTACACACACACACACATACTTATTACATCTCAGTGTCTCCAGAGGTACACACACACACACACACACATACTTATTACATCTCAGTGTCTCCAGAGGTACACACACACACACACACACATACTTATTACATCTCAGTGTCTCCAGAGGTACACACGCACACACACACATACTTATTACATCTCAGTGTCTCCAGAGGTACACACACACTTATTACATCTCAGTGTCTCCAGAGGTACACACACACATACTTATTACATCTCAGTGTCTCCAGAGGTACACACACACACACACACATACTTATTACATCTCAGTGTCTCCAGAGGTACACACACACACACATACTTATTACATCTCAGTGTCTCCAGAGGTACACACACACACACTTATTACATCACTAACTTTTTCAACATTTACTAAAATACATATGAAGATTCATTTCATGGCTGGATTATTAGCAATAGCAATTTTCTGTTATAATTACAGCTCTAATTAATTCTAAATATTTGATTTCCTTGACAACATTGTAAAGTACTGAAATTAAAAAAAAACACACGAGCAAGTTAGCACTAAAATTTGATGCAATCAAATCCTGTTTATTATATATTAGTACAACGGTTAATAAATATGGTGTAAATTAATTACTTTTCTGGTAAACACGAGTCGTCCACCAGAACTGTTATGTGATTGGTCAATATATTTACTGGTAACCAGCATATGATTGGATGTTCAAAGATAAATGAAAGGTTACCTGACATGACCCCAAACGGGTTGTTGTTAGATATTAGTGTATCACAAAAATATCTTTAAAAATACAACAAGTAATTCTAGTTATATTGATTTTCAGTTGAAATTTTGGTGGAGGGGTTTGTGTTTGATGAAAAAATAACAATTTCTATCCAACCTTACTATCAATCAAATCGTGACTTTGTAAACAACAAACCAAACTTAGGCTTTATAAATAAAAGACTTGAATTTGTCATGTGGATAATTAATCTATAATAAACAGAGTTAGACTGTTCTAGATACGCAACATAGATACAAAGCAGATCAAATAAAGAAGTGTACCAAACCTGAAATTATGTGTGTATTATCCCATAACCTGTAAAAAGACAATTTAATCAAGAGTGAATATAGTGCCACTACAACAGTTAAATAGATTGATAAAGTGACATCATCAGGACCCTCAGCTAACACTGATTACAGACATTCCCTCAAGGAGGAATAAATCGTAATCAACCGTGGGTTACGGATGATGATGATAAAACTAAAACTGTTAAATAGACTGATAAAGTGACATCATCGGGACCCTCAGTTAACACTGATTACGGGCATGCCCTCAAAGAGGAACACATCGTAATCAACCGTGGGTTACCGATGATGATGATGAAACTACAACTGTTAAATAGATTGATAAAGTGACATCATCAGGACCCTCAGTTAACACTGATTGCAGTCATTCCCTCAAGAAGGAACACATCGTAATCAACTGTGGGTCACCGATGATGATGAAGTGCATGCAAACTATTGTCCATTTAATTACCAGCTCATATATTGATGTATATTAATTTAATCTGACATCTGTAAATATAAATATTAATATTGAAAATATATTAAAAATATTCCTATGTAAAACCATCTTTTAATAACATGCAAATAGTAATTATTACCATCTCTTTTTCTTCTGGGCTCTAAAAAAACACATTATTTTTGTAAATATCTAAGACTAGATCTAGAGCTCCCATGCCTGTGAATCTATGTCCAGTATTCTTAGACATCATAGAGAAATCACTGCTACACTACATTTCTAGACGACCATCGACTGATCATAATGTGAAGTCTTTTAAAGAAGAATTTTATAAATTTGAAATAGACTCCTATTCTAATTTGTGTTCTATGGTGGTAGCCATCTTAGATTTAGAACCTGATCAAAATATAGAAACAATATCATCAAAAACAAGTTGGTTACAAATCTGTGGTTTCTAACAACAAATTCCTCCTCAAAACCTGTCATACATTGTTCTGTGGTCATCTTGGATTTCAATAAGAGATAACAAAATCTAACTGAGGCATTCAGAATAAAAATTACAATTTCCCCATAACTCCTATTCTATCTTATATTGCATGGCAATGACCACTCCATGTTCACTTTCTGTACAAAAACAATTATGTTAAAGAACTATACAACAGTGATTGCTTATGTAAAGTTTGGTTTGATGTTTGTGAGGATTTTCCTACAATTTTCTCATAGAATCCTCTGTTGACTTATGTTCTGTCATGCCGGCCATCTTGTATTTCAAACCAGAAGTAAAACACAAAGTTCCATCTAAGAAGAAAATATTAAAAATTTCAGCCAATCAGAAGTAAAATTAGCCAAACACTCATTTTGAAATTTCAAATAAAATGAAAGTATAATGTTAAGGACCACCCAAGTAACGTTCTAAAAAAAAAATTGGTTCAATTTGCTCTAGTGGATTCTGAGAAAAAATTGGTTCAATTTGCTCTAGTGGATTCTGAGAAAAAATTGGTTCAATTTGCTCTAGTGGATTCTGAGAAAAAATTTGAAAACGTAACAGATACAAACAACCATAACTTAAACAATAATGAAAACAGACAACAATGACAGACATAAAGCGATAACAACAGAAAGTGTTAGTTATTATCAACATTTATATTTCAACAGATTATTGACAGGTTTTAATCTAATCTTTTATTTAAACACACTGTCATACCTTCTTTATATCATCCTGGTTCTTCTTCTTGTTATTTTCATAGAACATAAAATCCTGAAAAAAACACAGAGATACAATGTACACTCGGTAACTATTCAAAGTAAATGAAATATTACAATACATGTACACTGAGATCAAATATGTTGGTAGACTTCTATAAACTGGAAAGTAGAAAATCAAATCCACAAGTATACGGACCATTTTTACCTTCAAAATGGACACTTGTTACAGAATTTCATAGATTTTTTTGCCTGCATCAAACATATTTTTAAGCATCAAGAATAACTACAATACGTTTTTGTCCACTAAAGATTGGTACATTTCCTTGTCATTTGTTAAAAATAGATATTACATTTCAATCTAAATTTAATCATACTACTTCATATTACACTAGCACAGATCTATACAAAAATACTTTGTTTATTTCAACATGATTCCAATTGATTTATTTCTATTTTGTTGCAGTAGACTGTCAAGTTTTCTTCATTTTAATGGAGGGAAAAAAACAGGATGAACTATTTACTAAGCATAGGAAATCTATGATGTGATCTCATCTTATATGTGACACTCTGTCATGTCCTAGTACATGTATATATTACGGCACTTAAAACATAGGACATAAAAGTTCTGCTCCAGACAAATGTTGTATAAGATGAATTCTGGGTAAAACAATATGAACTCTGTCAATGTAGGGGAGATATATAATTACAGAAATTAACAGTTACTGTCAACTTAATACCTAGTTCATATTTGTATCTACTTAATAGAAGTTCTTTTTGAGGCACAATAAAATGTTTGGAGCATTTTATGTCTTTAAATCAATTTCTTCATTCAAATATTATATGCATGTACTTACTAATAAGAATACTGCTCCAACCATAACAGCTTTCATTTTAATGTCCAGATCAACAGGGAAGGAGATACCAAAGTTATCAGCATCTGTAAACAGTTCTTTACCTAACCCTGTCCATTGTTTTGTTACCCTACCAACAAATGTTGTCTCATCAGCTGTGTGTACCTATAAAACATTTTGTAAAGTATTTTGTAAAGAGTTCCACAGCATACAGTGTCTCAACACTTGATGTAAATGTTTTATAACCGTCTTAAAATTTTATCAAAAACAAATATATGTATTTAATATTCTAACCATAAAAAAGAGCTTCATGAACTATCCTTGAAGGATAGATGTTAGCGACATCGAAATAATTAATCTAGTTTAATCAAGCAAAGTGGAAAAGCGACCCAAAATTTTAGCTCTGCTTGAACACAAATATAAATTATTTTTATCAAATAGTAATCTTATTTGATTAAATCCAATACATGTCACTATGGTAACATTTTCTTTGACCTATTTTTTTATATTCATGCATTGTAACAATGAATATAGGGAAAAGGGGGTCAAACAATTGTGATACAATCAATAAACATTAAGATCATATTCTACTAGTAAAAAATGTTTTTCATCTATAATTAAACAGAATCTATTACTGATTAACCTGTGATCAAGTAAGAACAAAATACATTTAAACCTGTCTAAAACAAACACTGTACTATGTAATCGACAGGTGTATGGATAAGACAAGTTTCATTTGTGTAAAGTTTCCAAACAATCACACTGAATTTAAAGTGCAGTTTAGAATTTTTACCAGTTTATTCAGTGTTTGCTTTAAACAGATTTGACTGTACCAGTACTTAAACTTCCCACAATGCATCAGAAACTTTAAACAGATTTGACTGTACCAGTACTTAAACTTCCCACAATGCATCAGAAACTTTAAACAGATTTGACTGTACCAGTACTTAAACTTCCCACAATGCATCAGAAACATCAACAACTTACATCAAACTCAATATCTCCACACATCTCCCACTGACAACATGGTCCCTTAATTCTAAGAACTGTCTCTCCTTCTGCATTCTCTATTTTAAATCTTGGTTTACACAAACTCCAGGCCTGTGACACATATCCTACAACGTGTCCTGGTGGTGCTTCTACTGTCACTCTCTGTTAAATTAAAACAGATATTTTAATATGGTAAAACCTGTCCTGTAATTTTACAATGTGTCCAATGTGTGCAATGTTTATTTGTAAATAATCTAATATATGTGTTCACTTCATTTAGAAAGCCGTGTGATTGGACAAAAGGTTGGCATATGACTTCAAAATTGAAAGCTACCACACTTCATATGAAATATAATTTGGTCAACACTTTCACAAGCCAATAAAACTACAAATAATTGGATTCAATTCTTAAATAATTCAAACATAACAAATGTTAATCTAAGACTCATGTACCACAGACAGACAGACAGAAAGTCAAATATTCTCAATGAATAATGTCAAAAGACAAATAACTACACAAACAAGATGAACTGTGAGCTAATGCTCACCTATGATACCCCCGCTCTTCGGCAAACAGGAAGTAGGAATCTGACAGGTCAAAAAACGCTTCCCACGATATGGGGTACCTATATGAAGCTTGTGACCATTATCAGATTTCTGCCATCAATAGTTGCTGAGAAAAATGCGATGAAAAATTAGCATTTATCCTGCAATGACAGCATTTACCGACCAATATAGCCTGCCTAATATATTTTTTGATATTGGTCAGTTATAAATAGAACATTTTTTGATATTGGTCAGTTATAAATAGAACATACAAATGTAAAACGGGGCACATCGGGGGATATTGTTTTCAAATACATACATAAAATTATTTCAAATACTTTTATCATCATCCAGTAAACGTTTATTTACGATTTAAAATTGCAGGATAAATACAATACATGTGCACTGTCGAAGCATATAGGTAAATATGTGTATTCGGCGCGAAACGCGGGAAAAGGCTCGGCAAAGCCTCGCCTTTTCCCGCGTTTCTAAGCCTCATACACATATTACCCATATGCTTCGACAGTGCACAAGTATTGTATATATATGTTCAATGTGTATAAAAATCAACAAAGTCGACAAACAGGAAGTAGGAATCTGATGGGTCCAAAAACGCTTCCCACGATATGGGGTACCTATATGAAGCTTGTGACCAAATATCAGATCTCTGTCATCATAAGTTGCTGAGAAAAATGTGACGAAAAATGTACATATATGTTCAATGTGTATAGAAACCAACTAAGTCGGCAAACAGGAAGTAGGAATCTGACAGGTCCAAAAACGCTACCCACAATATGGTATACCTATATGATGCTTGTGACCAAATATCAGATTTCTGCCATCAATAGTTGCTGAGAAAAATGCGACGAAAAATTAGCATATATGTTCAATGTGTATAAAAATCAACAAAATCGGCAAACAGCAAGTAGGAATCTGATGGGTCCAAACGCTTCCCACGATATGGGGTACCTATATGAAGCTTGTGACCAAATATCAGATCTCTGTCATCAATAGTTGCTGAGAAAAATGTGACCAAAAATGTGCATATATGTTCAATGTGGATAAAAACCAACTAAGTCGGCAAACAGAAAGTAGGAATCTGACGGGTCCAAAAACACTATCCACAATATGGTATACCTATATGATGCTTGTGACCAAATATCAGATTTCTGCCATCAACAGTTACTGAGAAAAATGCGACGAAAAATATCTTGGACGGACGGAAGGACGGACAGAGGTAAAACAGTATACCCCCCTCCCCCTTCGGGGAGCGGGGGTATAAAAATATAATATTGGTAAGATAAAAGATTCCTTTTTTAATTAAAATAAGTCTCATAATTACCTGTAAACAGCATGGACACCAGCAAGTACTACACCTCAGACCTCTAGATAAGTGTATCACCTCTGTATTCCTGTTGTCAAGGATCTTAATATCAAATGGACGAGAGGAACCACAACAATTTCTGGTACAACAACAGGTGTCTATAATCAAATATATATAACTTGTCTCATAATCGTTTCCCCAGTATCAGCAATAAAAGTTAAAGTAAGCAAAACCTCTGTTATGTTCCCCCTGTTCTAAAAATATATGTTAACTGACTGCAATAAATATCGACTCATCAGTAGAAAATATTAACATTGTAGCTTCTAGAAACATATTACTCTTTGTTGGAAATATTAATTTGGTTGAAAATGATAATATGAAACTTTTATTTATATTTTTGTTTATAAAAATATCCTCTTCCTGAACTTTAATGTTGTTGTTTTGTTTTTTTTGGGGTTTTTTTCCCACTTAGTTTCATTTCGTTATTGTATCATTTGGTATACATTTTACAAAGAAGTTAATCTGTATAACATGTCATATCTCACTTATTTCTGAAGTTTCAAATTTATAAATTAAGAGAAGTTTGACTTTAACAAGTCTGATAATTAAAATGAAGAATTTGTGATATTATAATTTTTTTGACAAGATTCAATTATACCAGAAACTCAATTATATATAAAACAAAATGGTATCAAGGGACATAAATGAAAATTGATACAGATGTATTATCGAGTGAGTGATTGGTGTTAAACGCCATGTGAGCAATTTTTTAGCCCTATCATGGCAAGAACAAGTTACTTTTGATGAGATGATAATGATGTCCTCTTTGTACTAGAACTACACGCTTAGTTGGATTTCATAGAGCTAGCTCACTGAAACAAAGGTGCCCCATTCCCCATTCTGAGCCAACAAATCTCTCCTCTAACTCCTTAATACTGTGTGCCAAGCGGAGAAGCAGGAACAATATTATAGTCTTTAGTTACACACGACCAGGACTCGAGCCCATAAGGCGAGCATGCTAACCATTACACCAATGATGTGGTTCTGTATTTATCCTACAAGTCAATGTTGACGTAAATGTTGATTATATATATATTTATCACCCAGATTATTTTGATATCTCCTTGTTTTTTTAAGTATGACAGTATTTAAAGTATTTCAACAATACATTGCTGAATTTGTACATACCTTCTACTGCGTGATAAACTCTCTGTCCTAGTGAATTGACAATTTCATACTTGTTATTTGTCTCAAAACCAGTCATTGCTGTAAATAAATAAATTATATATAATCAATAATAACAGCTATATCGTCAACACCCTTGGAACTACTGTAAATGATTCCATGAATCTGGTCTCTCACCAAGACTGGTAATTTATTTAAATAATTCTAACAATATTGACATAAACTTGATTTCAAATTACATGTGCACCAGTACAAGTCTTTATTTCTGTCTAGAGAGCTGCTTTACTTATCCTTCTCTAACACATGAGTTCATCCTTTATTTTTGGTGGTATCTGTGTTGTTCTACTTTGTAGTTTTCTGTGTTGTGTTGTTTTGTTTGTCTTGGTTCTGTTTCTTGTGTCTAATATTGCCTGTTTCTCTGGATTGTCCATTCTTGAGTGCCCCTTTGGTTTTCTCTAATGTTTACATAATAATTTACTATAATCGGATAAGCATGCATGTACCTAACAAATCAGAGTTTTAAATTTTTAAAACTAGAAGCTCAGCACTAAGCTGAGCCTGTGTCGCTCACCTTTCATTCTGCTCTGAGGAAACTTAATACAGAACCTTCCATAGCCTATAGGTGCTTCCCACCAAATTTCGGTTCGTTTTGGCAAAGCAGTTTCAGAGAAGAAGATTTTTAGAAAGCGACCAATCTAAAACAAGAATTGCAGGTGGCAGCCATGTTTGTTAATGGATCAAAACGAAATGAGCAATCTCTATAGAGGACCTTCCATAGATGCTTCTTACCAGGTTTCATATCATTTGGCCAAGCGGTTTCAGAGGAAAAGCTGTTTTAGAAAGCGAACAATAAGAAACAAGAATTGTCTATGACGGCCATGTTTGTTAACGGATCAAAATGGAATAAGCAATTCCCATAGAGGACCTCCCATACCAAGTTTCGGTCTATTTGGCCAAGCTGTGTCAGAGTAGAAGATTTTTAGAAATTGATCAATCAGAAAAAAGAATTGTCTGTGGTGGCCATGTTTGTTAACAGACTGGGACAAAATGAGCAATCTTTATAAGAGGACTTTCCATAGATGCTTCTTACCAAGTTTCGGATCATTTGGCCATGCAGTTTCAGAGGAGAAGATTTTTTAGAAATAGACCAATCAGAAACAAGAATCTCCTGTGGTGGCCATGTTTGTTAATGGATTGGGACAGAATGAGCAATCTTTATAGAGGACCTTCCATAGATGCTTCCTACCAAGTTTCAGTTCATATGGCGGTTTCAGAGGAGAAGGTTAAAATGTAAAAAGTTAACGGACGACAGACGACGGGCGCCAAGTGATGGCAAAAGCTCACATTGCCTTTGGCAAGGTGAGCTAAAAATTCAAATTTCAAATCATCTTTTAAATTCTATTGAGTTGAGTATTTTTTTAAATGATATTATATTGGTATATTTTACTTTTGAGTTGTTTTCGTCTTTTTTATCCATTGGAACTGAATGTTGACATCATTTAGAATAATAATAATAAATTCTTTATTTATAGAGGGTTACACAGTTAGTTAATAACTAATATTCCCAGAGGCCCTCATTGACATATTAAAACATACATTGTAAAACTACTGTAGTATGTATCCAATTTTGAAGCAACTTCATTGATCAATTTATCTATTTAACTTGTCACCTTTGTCAGTAGTCAATGAACAGCAGACAAAGAAATACTTACAAGTAAGGGGAAGGGCAGACAGGAGAAATTGTGATTGGTGGATTTTTCTGTCTTTTAAATTTATTCGATTGTTCTGCCATACTGTTATCATAAAGGGAGTTAATTTACCTTCCAGAACTTCTACTTTTTGCTTGACGAGAAGTTGATCAACAGAAGCTAAATATTCTAATCCTTTAGGACAGGTAAAATCTCCCTGAGGTGCTGCTACCCAATTCTCTCCTGATGCCCCTGTTCAAAACAAATATATACATACCCTCGATAGCCTCAATTTTCTGTTTGACAAGTAACTGATCAACCATGGCCAAATATTCCAGTCCTTTAGGACACCCAGGGGGAGCTTGTCCTGGCTGGGCCCATTGTGCAGGAGCCCCTGTAATGGTACAACATTAAGCATACAACAACAAGCAAAGAAGTAAAGCGGTCTACAAAATCAAGTTGACACATAAATATGGTAGTTGTTTGTAAAATAAAATGTGATTGTGATGTAATACAGTATTAAAGCAAGTGCTTGCAATAAACATTAATATTTAAGAATTGAATGCATTCTTTTGAAGTTTCATTGGGGTATGAAAGCGTTGATCGAACTACATTTTCAACATGAAGTGCGGTAAGAATGCATTCAATTCATATAATTATATTTAAATCACACCAAAATTTAATATAGTTGAATTTTTAGTTGTGAATTTTATTTGTGCTAAGATTATTTGCTGTTGGAAATTACTACGCCATTGATTGTTTACATCTGACGTCGTCATGGAGGCACGTGCAAGTTCGGATTTGAGTTTCATTGGGATGTGAAACATCTCTTTTATAATCATGTGACCACTTCATAACCAATCATATTAAAAACGGAAGTAATGTAATTATTAACTATACAAGTAAACAACATGATTATCATGTGTTTTATATAGACTTTGTATAAGTCTATTATAGTGATTTATCATGATATGTATCAGACTGTTCAGTGAGTTAATATGAGAGGTTGATTTTAGTAGAATTGACCATCACTTAATATTCATGATGTAAACCTACTGTTGGCCAGCCTCGCTATCGCCAGACTCAATGTCATTTCCTTTGATAACTTCAGTAAAGTTTAAACTCAGTGGTATAGTCCGTTTGACCAGCCTAAAACAGGACTAAAAAATTAATTAAAAATCAACAGTTCAACTTATTGATTTGTTTTCTTCACACATTTACTCGTATATCATCTACCTACTCTGACAAATAATTTCAGAATTTTGACACTATTTTCAAAAAAGTTGCCCATTAGGTCTCTATGTTAAATATTTGTATCAAATGTGGATATGTGCAGAGGGAGTTAGTATGCTTGTTGTTACCAACTTCCAGTGTAAACAATAACAACAACACATGTGATTTTATTTACATTTCACTGTCATGTGATTACCTAATTTGAATGTCACCAGAACCCAAGCATGCATGAGATGTTCATTTCACCCAAAGTTTCACTTTTTACATTTTATTGGAAATTATTTTAGAAATTTAAAAGTAAAAAGAATAAATGCAAGCCTTTGAATTTTAAATCTTTTTCTTTAAATTCTAAATAAAATCACTTTTGCTTTGGTGTTTTCTAAAGCCCAGTATTTGAACTCAAAGAACATGGTTATAAAGTAAGCCTATGTGCATTGACCAGATATACCATGTAAATAGCCCATGCTTTGCATGCTTTGTGTATACTTTTAGAAAATGAAAACAAGTTTTATGTATGTTATTTAAACATAATAAAAAAAACAAGTAATTTATATATATATTTTTTAAATATAATAGAAAAAATATAAAATAAACGTAGAAAAAAACAAAATTTTTTTTGTCTTTTCATAAATTAATATTTACAAATTAAAAATGATCTGCCCTTATTTAGAACTCTACCAATACTTATATAGAAAGGATAGTCATGCCTCTCAAAACTTCAGATGAAAAACAGGATTTAATACTAAAAGTGTTAGATTATTTTGAAGTCGAATCAAAATTGTCACTTGGTGAAAGTGAAATGAACATCTCATGCATGCTTGGGTTCTGGTGACATATTCAAATTAGGTAATCACATGACAGTGAAATGTAAATAAAATCACATGTGTTGTTGTTATTGTTTACACTGGAAGTTGGTAACAACAAGCATACTAACTCCCTCTGCACATATCCACATTTGGTACAAATATTTAACATAGAGACCTAATGGGCAACTTTTTTGAAAATAGTGTCAAAATTCTGAAATTATTTGTCAGAGTAGGTAGATGATATACGAGTAAATGTGTGAAGAAAACAAATCAATAAGTTGAACTGTTGATTTTTAATTAATTTTTTAGTCCTGTTTTAGGCTGGTCAAACGGACTATACATGTAGTAGCTTTCATCTTAATTTATCACAGATAACTGGAATACTAAGATATTACAAATGTAAAATTGTCAGCCCCTTAGACTTGACATGATAAGGTTATGACTAAATAGCTATCATCTGTGAAATTAAAATATTTTAAACTGACTTCATTTAATTTCATTTAATATTACTTGGTCTATATCAAAAATTCAGAATGTATAGCTTAATTTACACTGAACGACTAAACTTCTGCATTCCATATCTAAATTCCTTTGGTAGACATTTCATTTTTGAAACATATTTTGAAACTAATTTAAACAAATTCAATCTTTCTAATTAGCTATGAAACATTTGTTCTAAGCTGTTTTTTCAAACAAAATGCAATGAATGCAATTTGCATGCAACATAGTGGGTGGTGCATGAACAGTTTTTAATTGTTAATAGGGATTGAATATGTATGTAAAGTCTGGTTTACCTCTATAACACTTTAAAAAAAATTATGATTTAAAAAAAAAAATCAGATTTATTTTTATCATTTATTCAAAATTTAACATGATGCACACTTTTACAAACTTTCATAAACAACACAAGCAACTTTCTAACAAAATAATAATATGCAACGCAATCAAAGAGCAATGGTAAACAATGATGTGGACAATATAATTTACTTAAATATGTCTACTTTAAATGTTACCATGTGGAAAAAACAAGGGAATTTTTGTTCTATTAGATTAATAAATGAAGGGTTTTTATTCTTTCATCTGATATCAAGAGAGAAAAAAACAAGAGGTTCTCATGAGCCTATATCACTCATCAGGTCAAGAAGATTTTTTAACTGGCTTGGTATGTCAAATTTTAAATCATGCAAATTTCCAATACTTGTTAGTATGTAAACATAGACACACACAAAACAACATGCAAATAAATTAAAAAGCCATATATAAAATATTTCTTACAACCATATCTTTAAAGCTTTCTATGATAAATAAGTGATGAAATCAAAACAGAAGTGAACATGAACATGACAGAAAATAACATTGATGAGATAACAATGGGTAGATAACTCTTCCATATCAATAATGTAGTTCTTTCCTGTATCTAAATTTCATTATACAGTAAAACCTGTCTAAATCAAACACCTTTGGGACAAGAATTTATTCAGTTTAGACAGGTGTTTGGTTTACACAGGTTCAAATTACATAAGACATTTCCTAGATGGGACTGTAACATCTGTCTGGTTTAGGCAGGTTTTCAGCTTAATCAGTGTTCATCAGTGTTCGGTTTAGACAGGTTTTACTGTATTATATTTCACTTATTTATATAGGAGCATGCATGTAGGTGGCAGAGTGGTCAAGGTCGTAGACAAGTCTTATACCCTTGATACTGGTTCACACCTGGTTAAGGTCAGAGACAAGTCTTATACCCCCGACACTGGTTCACACCTGGTCAAGGTCATAGACAAGTCTTATACCCCGGACACTGGTTCACACCTGGTCAAGGTCGTAGACAAGTCTTATACCCCCTGACACTAGTTCACACCTGGTCAAGGTCGTAGACAAGTCTTATATCCCTGATACTGGTTCACACCTGGTCAAGGTCAGAGACAAGTCTAACATCTGGTCAAGGTCGTAGACAAGTCTTATACCACTGACACTGGTTCACACCTGGTCAAGGTCGTAGACAAGTCTTATACCACTGACTGGTTCACATCCAGATATCTACCTTATATTTATGAGTTAGGGTTTCCAGACATCTAACTATGGACAAGTTATTCATCAGTCAGTTTGTTATAATTGTCCAGACTTTCCTCTCTGTCTGGTAGTCACGATATAAAAATGTAGCTGAAAAACTTGGGATAGTAATTGTCCAGACTTTCCTCTCTGTCTGGTAGTCATGATATACAAATATAGCTGAAAAACTTGTGATAGTGATGATAAAAACTAATAACCCTATCATAATCCTGACAAAATAACTATTAATACGACTTTCTTTTCATTTTAATAGATGGGACTATTTTATGCTGGTCCCTGTTTTAAAATTAATTCACAGGGAAAACCAGTATTCACATTTCTAAAATTAATTTACAGGAGAAAACCTGTAAATATGTATTTAGTTCTAAGATTAATTTCTAAGTAAACCCTGTATTTGTTTTCAAGTTACTAAGCAAATCATTGTGATAATATGTTATTTTATACTGGTAAATGTCATACATATACACAATAACAATCATGCAATTTTAAATCAAACGTAAAAAGCACATATCATCAGAGATTCAAAGCATTTTCTGTATGGGCTGTTCAGGTCATCATTAACAAATGTGGCTTTATCCAAAATTTTAGCAGTGGGTGTGTTTACTGTAGGTAGGCAATAAAACTAGAGCCTCAGTGGGCCTGAACCTGTGTCGCTCACCTTTCATTCTGTTTTGAGGAAACTTTATACAGAACCTTCCATAGATGCTTCCTTCCAAATTTCGTTTCATTTGGCTACTCGGTTTCAGAGGAGAAGATTTTTTAGAAATCGACCAATCAGAAACAAGAATTGCCTGTGGCGGTCATGTTTGTACACAAATCGGGACGAAATGAGCAATCTTTATTGAGGACCTTCCATAAATGCTTCCTACCAAGTTTCGGTTCATTTTGGCCAAGTGGTTTCAGAAAAGATTTTTTAGAAATCAACCAAGCAGAAACAAGAATTGCCTGTGGTGGCCATGTTTGTTAACAGATCATGATGAAATGAGCAGTCTTTATAGAGGACCTTTCAAGGATGCTCCCTACCAAGTTTCGATTTATTTGGCCAAGCGGATTCAGAGGAGAAGATTTTTTAGAAATCAACCAATCAGAAACAAGAATGGCCTGTTGTGGCCATGTTTGTTAACGGATCGGGTCGAAATGAGCAATCTTTATAGAGGACCTGCCATAGATGCTTCCTACCAAATTTCGGTTCATTTGGCCAAGCGTTTTCGTCGGAGAAGATTTTTTAAATTCGGCCAATCAGAAACAAGGATTGCCTGTGGCAGCCATGTTTGTTAATAGATCGCGACAACAATCTTTAGAGAGGACCTTCCATAGATGCTTCCTACCAAGTTTCAGTTCATTTGGCCAAGCGGTTTCAGAGGAGAAGATTTTTAAAAATCTGCCAATCAGAAACAAGAATTGCCTATGGTGGCCATGTTTGCTGATGGATCGGGACAAAATGAGCAATCTTTAGAGAGGACCTTCCATAGATGCTTCCTACCAAGTTTCACTTCATTTGGCGAAGATTAAAATGTGAAAAGTTAACGGACGACGGATGCCAAGTGATGGCCAAAGCTCACATTGCCTTTGGCAAGGTGAGCTAAAAAAAACTTGTATATTCTTTCAAAATAAACTACTCATTGTCATTCAGCTGCAGCTCAAATATAAGCTTGGATGAAGGACAGGGCTTTCAGATACAAACTTGAAAAATTACCCAAAGACCCTCCCATCAAAGTTTAATTTGGTTTAGTGGTTTCAGAGGAGAAGATTTTTATGGCAAAAGGTAATGATGGATGACGATGACGACAGTCACCAAGTGATGGCAATAGCTCACATGACCTGCTGCATAAAATGGGTTAAAAATGCATAAATTAGAAACAGAATATTTATCTTAGAAATGCTGGTCTTTTTTTTCTTGAGATATGGCAGTTTAGTTGATTCTACCTAAAAATACAAAGCTATTTTTTTTATAGAAGATCTTAAATTTTTGTTCCTAATAAAACAAGCACTGACACCAGAGTTTACCTCTAGAACAACAATTATGCTTTGAATCCTGATACTGTGAATTCTTCTTTTTCTCGGTGGTATACATTTTCATGCACTAACAGAAAATTTAATTAACACTACATGTATGGTGTTTTTCACACTTTGTTCATTACTTCCTATTTCAGATGTACATTTGTAAATATGAACATCTCGTACTAAATCAGTGGTATTGTACCACAAAAAATAGGTACCCAACAAAAGAATGAAGAATTCACAGTGTGACAATACAATATCTAGCTGCCAAGACAAGTCCTCCTCCCTTGTAGAAAACTTTTACATTATTTTCCATGCCACTATAGTTGTATTATGCAATTTAACATTATTCAAATCTAACATGATCAGCTGCCTTCAAACACATGTGTATATTTAACTTATGGCAATTCTAGAACAAATTACATTGAAGTTGAATTTAAACCTGGATTTCTTCCCTAAAAATATATTTAACTTATTATTTTTAATATTTACCAGTTACTTTTAATAAACTTATGTTTTGAATCAAATCTGCCCCTTATCTCTGTAATATTGTTATACATTGTCTTTATGAGAATAAAGATATATATAAGGAGACACAACAACTTACAGTATTCATAGAAATATGAATCATCTATTACTTATTGTAAATCTTCCTAAGATAGCCATTAGCATAAAAATACAATTCATTTTATTTTAATTTAGCAGTCAAAATAACTAATATTAATTTACATTGAATTAAATAATTAAATATCACATTAACAACTGCATCCATACCTGGTAGATATAACTGTACCATTTGCATATCTTAAAACAGCAAAATACTTCACATGCAATTTAAGTATGAAATTAATAATATATGTAAAAACTTGACTTTCTACATATTAATATCATCAAATATCACCCATGGGCTGGAATAGGAAGATTTCCTGATCGAAGAGCTAAAATATGAAGGTTTTCTGGACAAATGTGCTAAAATATCAAGCTCTTCTGTGCATTTGAGCTTAAAGCTGAAGCTTTTAATTTCCATGGCTATTAAGCTGAAATATGAAGTTTTTAATTTCCAGGGATAACAAGCTTGAAATATGCAGTTTTTAATTTCCAGGGATAACAAGCTGAAATATGAAGTTTTTAATTTCCAGAGATACCAAGCTGAAATATGCAGTTTTTAATTTCCAGGGATAACAAGCTGAAATATGAAGTTTTTAATTTCCAGAGATACCAAGCTGAAATATGCAGTTTTTAATTTCCAGGGATAACAAGCTGAAATATGAAGTTTTTAATTTCCAGGGATACCAAGCTGAAATATGCAGTTTTAATTTTCAGGGATAACAAGCTGAAATATGAAGTTTTTAATTTCCAGGGATACCAAGCTAAAATATGCAGTTTTTAATTTCCAGGGATAACAAGCTGAAATATGAAGTTTTTAATTTCCAAGGATACCAAGTTGAAATATGCAGTTTTTAATTTCCAGGGATAACAAGCTGAAATATGAAGTTTTTAATTTCCTGGGATACCAAGTTGAACTAGAGAAAGTTGATCTGGTGATCACAAATACCCCCGCATTCCAAATTTTCCACAGCATTTGTTTAAGTTTGAAAAGATTTGGTTGAGCGTTACTTTTATTTTCATCCATAAACCTTTAAAGTCCCTATCTTCTAAGAGAAAAAGGGCCATAATTCATGAACGGTAAATGTCAATTTCATCATAATCTAACTTAATCTGTATTTTATGGTACATCGCATTGTGTTAAAGTTTGAAAAGATTTGGTTGAGTCGTACCTTAAATATCATCCGGAAACCTAGAAAGTCCCTATTTTTTAAGAGAACAAGAATTTTGAGAGTATTGCACATAGCAATACATTTGTCCCCTACCGGCCACAAAAATCAGAGGACCTAAAATATTAGAAGTATCACCTTGCAGTGACTAGATTTTAAAATACAAGTTCAAGGGCCATAACTCAGCCAAATATCATTCGACCGGAACGAAAATCGAACATAAACTGTAACTCATCTAGATATAGCCACATACCAAATATCAAGTCAATATCTCAAAGGACGTCAAAAAAAAGTCTGGACAACTTAATATTTGAACAAAAAATACAAGTTCAAGGGCCATAACTCAGCCAAAAATCATTCGACCGGAACGAAATTCAAACTTAAACTGTAACTCATCTAGATATAGCCACCTACCAAATATCAAGTCAATATATCAAAGGACGTAAAACAAAAGTCTGGACAACTTAAAATTTGAACAAAAAATACAAGTTCAAGGGCCATAATTCAGCCAAAAATCATTCGACCGGAACGAAATTCGAACTTAAACTGTAACTCATCTAGATATAGCCACATACCAAATATCAAGTCAATATATCAAAGGACGTAAAAAAAAAGTCGGAAAACTTAAAATTTTAATGTGACGGATGGACAGACGGACGGAACCTAAAACTATAGTGCCCTTCGGCTTTCGCTTGTAGGGTACTAAAAAGGACCACAACTTATGAACGGTAAATGTGAAATACACCATAATCGAACTTAACCTGTATTTTATGGTATACAGCATTGTGTCAAAGTTTGAAAACATTTGGTTGAGCAGTACTTTAAATATCGTTCGGAAACCTAAAAAGTCCCTATTTTCTAACAGAAAAAGGGCCATAACTCAGGAACAATAAATGTGAAATACACCGTAATCGAACTTGACCTGTATTTAATGGTCCACAGCATTGTGTTAAGAGTTTGAAAAGATTTGGTTGAGCCATACTTTAAATATCATACGGAAACCTAAAAAAGTCCCTATTTTCAAAGAGAAAAAGGGCCACAACTCATTAACGGTAAATGTGAAATAAACCTGTATTTATGGTACACAGCAATGTGTGAAAGTTTGAAAAGATTTGGTTGAGCGGTACTTTAATTATTATCCGGAAACCAAAAGTGTGACGGACGGACGAGAGGATCCCTATATACCCCCCACGCTTGTCGAGCGGGGGTATAAATATGAAGTTTTTAATTTCCAGGGATACCAAGCTGAAATATGCAGTTTTTAATTTCCAGGGATACCAAGCAGAAATAACGAATCTTTAATTTCCAGGACTATTAAAGGTGAAATGCAGAGGTCATAACTTTTTTTCAGATTTACACATTTTTAGATAGTGATTTTAGTACTTTGATAGAAAATCGTAATAATTTTCAATTTTCTCAAGCTGTTTGTGCGAAATCGTCAGGTAAACATACCTGTTTAAAATCGTGGGAAATATCAATCATGTTTATTCCCCTTTAAATATCTCCTGTAGTGACGTTGTTCGTGTCATTTCTTCTTTCTTATGGACATGGGGACAAAGATAATCATACCATATCCCTTCTTTGTGTGCAAAACGGTTGGACATTGGTAAATTTACTGTTAATAAAGCTAACGTTAAAAGGTTAAGTATACTAATTAAAAAATTTCGCTTGTAAAAATATACTAAAATCAGTGCCGGATTTACCATTGTGCTCAAGCACAGGGCCCCGATGGCCAGGGGGGGCCTATCTTCCTTGCAATATATAATAGCTTCGAGTTTGTTGCAGACGCAGTGCACATGTCTGACCTAATATAACATAATATTTTAACTATTCCTAAATTTCCTGAGCATGTCTGCCTGACTGCCTGTGTAGGCCTATCGAGTCTACCTCCTTCAGGGCCCAAGTAAGGGGCCTCATATCTTAACTAACACAGGGCCTGACTAAAATGAAAGAATAAATACCGTGGTTCTAGGATATCCTCCCGTGGGTTCATCGTGCGTCTTAACAAATGTGAAATATAATAACTGCATTAAATAGAGGAAAATGTGAAGGTAATAGTTCATGTACAAATAACCAGAGTTACTAGTATTTATCATTCATATTTTTTTTTCTATACAATATTTTTTGAGAGAAGCCTATTGATAAAGTCCCTGGCGAATATTGACTAAATGTAAGTAAACAGCTAGCGTACAAAAGTTTGGCATGTATTTTTTTTAAATACTTTTTATTTCCAATTAAATGCTTTTGTTTTTGTTTTTTTAATTTATATGTTTTTTAATATATTTTTTTCTATGTTGAATCGATGCCTGTAATGTCACTTTGGTCACTTTCATCATCAGAATATTGAGAAGCTATGTTATCCTCGTAGGCACAGCAGACTGATAAGAACCGAATGACATCAGTCTTGGCTTACCAAGAGGAGATAATCATGCTAAACTTCAACAATGAACCATAAATTGACCTGTGTTTACAGATAAACGGTGACACAGGTGACACACTTGGCGTCGAAAATTGTTTTTTCTGCATTATTTAGGTATCTTTATCGGGTAAAGCAATAAAATCAAATACTCAAAACCTTTACATTTCACCTATAAACTGAAATAATGAAGCTTTTAAATTCCTGGACATTCCAGCAAAAATGTGAAGCTTTCCTTGGTAAATTGAGCAATCAAACAAAATGTGGATTCCATCACAGGGCTGATATTTGACAATATGCATGAAAGACAAATAATAATTTTTAAATCATTTCCAATTAGTGACACCATAAATGTTACAAGTTCTTCGAAAAACCTGAAAAAGCTGATATATACCGGCACTTACATTTGTAGCTGTAGAGAAATGTGATATATTTTGAAATATTAACATGCTATAAAGTAAAATGAAGACTAATTTTGCTTTCTTTTTGTACATAAAAAAAAAATGTGTCTATTCTTATTATAATATCAAGTCATAATCTATATATCCTATTTAGATTCTTTCTAGATTTATCCTTTCATCAATATACATCAAATATTTTAGACATATTATTTATAACCAATTTCATATTCTGTAAAATCTTATCAATCTGGTTCAATATTCTGTAAAATCTTATCAATATGGTTCAATACAAATCTTTCTTAACAAATAATTTTACCTTTACTTTTCTTACAAATTTCCATTGTAAGATATATCTCAAATATATGATCGACGTCCAGTCTCTAATCGATGTCCACTCCTAAAATCGGCGTCCACTCACATCATTATCTCAAATCACGGACCAATTTTAAGATATTCTCAAATCGGCATCCATTCCAAACTCTAATATCTATAGGCCTGTTTACACGATCAAAGTTTGCCATCAAAAATAATTGTAATGACAGTTTTGTTTTGCGTGTTTTTTTTTATCGGTTTCTTAAAGTTGTTGTTTTTTGCTTTGTGTGTTTTTAAAGCATTTTCCCATTCATTAATATTATTTAGGGTTAAGGTTTAGGGTTAGGGTTAGGGTTAAGTTATGATTAGGGTTAGGGTCCGCTAAAGTAGAAGTACAATGTACTCTGAATCTGGTCTTGTCCCTACTCCATCATTGTTTCAAAACCATGTCTTAACGGGTGTGACGTCATTTGAAGTATACGTCAGTGACTTAATTGGACGTCAATTTGAGAAAGTGAAAAAAGGCCATATATTTGAGAATTGGACGCCGATTTGAGGATTGGACGCCGATTAGAGACTGGACGTTGATCTGAGTCTTACATATATAATACCTATTTATTATTGAAGACCAATAGCCATGTTTTCTTTAATTTATAAACATGCTCCAATAACTTGTATATACAATGTACCTGTAGGTTGAACGACAACAGGCGCAGGGCCAGGAGGTCCTCCGGCCATCTCAGACTTAGGGTAGGACATTATTCAACCTGGAAGTAGATGAAAAATTTCAGAATAAGATACAGGCAAATAACTATACTACATTGTACATTTGTATATATATATACTAGTACAGTGAAACCTGTCCAATATAAAACCTGTATAAAGTGAACACCTGTTTATTCCTAACACTGGTGACCTGGAGGTTTGGTTTAGACAGGTTTCACTGTATTACATCTAAATGTAATCAACAGTTTTTTTTATAAAATGTGTGATGTAATTCATTTTTATATTATACACTTTTAAGTGGCAAGGACTTCCTGATGGCCCAAGTCTAGATCTAGGAGAAGCATCCTTCTTGTATTGTTCACTGTTTAGAGGAAAAGGCTTCCAAAATGGTTTTTAGTTTAAACATATTTTATTTGCCAAATATTGAACAAAATGGATTAGACAAAAGTTAATCTAACTTATGAAGTCTTCAAGTTGAAGTTCTCCAAAATGGTCCAGGTGTATGTGAGAAATATCTAACATGTACCATTTATTACGTTGAAGTTACGTTATATGAAGAAGCCATTTCAGACCAAGTTCAGTACTAACATTTATATGCTCCTTATTGAAGACCTTAAAAGTGACTGATATAAAGAACATCAGAGTCCCTTTTATAATACATTTGTATGTTTCAAGTGTAACATGGGATTTTATCTTTTATTCATTTACATTGAAATCCTTTCTTGTGAAATATGCCTCCATGTTAGGGGATAAGGGTTGACATAACTCATATTTAACCGTCTCATGATCCTTGTGCGTTACATTTTCGTATGTAAATAACAAACAGTGAATGGTGTAACTTTAAATCTTTTGTATTCCCATGATCAGACCACCTTTTTAAATCATTGTAATAACCTAAATAAACAATTCTTATTTTAAGGAGTATATTGAAATACACAAAATTTAAAGTGCATTAAAAAATTTCAGGTCAATAAACAGTCTGAATTAATGTCTTATCATTAGTCCAATAAATCATTATTTTATTTCGGCACTAAACATGAATTCATTTCTCTACCACTCTGGCATTTTAACTTGAAAAAAGATCTTTTTCATTTCTGTGTTGATCAATTGATTGATTAATTGTTTGAAAAAAGTGGTACTTGAATGGGACAATGGACAGAAGTTTAAATTGAGAATATAATGGCTAAGGTCCGAACTTGTGCTCTTGAACACCACTGGTAATATTTAATTTAAACAATGGATTTCTTTTTCCAACACTTTACCCAAATCTTAATGGCTAGAACTTTACATATATGATAAAGTTAAAATTAAAATCATAAATGGCTAAAAATTGATTCTATATAGTTAAGTGTAATTTAATATACAACTAAAGTAATTATATGACATAGCATTGATCTACATACATGTATACAGCATGTTTTACACAGTAGTCCCTCTCTTATATGACATAGCATTGATCTACGTACATGTATACAGCATGTTTTACACAGTAGTCCCTCTCTTATATGACATAGCATTGATCTATGTATAGAGCATGTTTTACACAGTATTCCCTCTCTTATATGACATAGCATTGATCTACGTATACAGCATGTTTTATACAGTATTCCCTCTCTTGTACGACACAGCATTGATCTACGTATACAGGATGTTTTATACAGTAGTCCCTCTCTTATATGACACAGCATTGATCTACGTATACAGCATGTTTTATACAGTAGTCACTCTCTTATATGACACAGCATTGATCTACGTATAGAGCATGTTTTACACAGTAGTCCCTCTCTTATATGACACAGCATTGATCTACGTATAGAGCATGTTTTACACAGTAGTCCCTCTCTTATATGACACAGCATTGATCTACGTATACAGCATGTTTTATACAGAAGTCACTCTCTTATATGACACAGCATTGATCTACGTATAGAGCATGTTTTACACAGTAGTCCCTCTCTTATATGACACAGCATTGATCTACGTATACAGCATGTTTTACACAGTAGTCCCTCTCTTATATGACACAGCATTGATATACGTATACAGCATGTTTTACACAGTAGTCCCTCTCTTATATGACACAGCATTGATCTACGTATACAGCATGTTTTACACAGTAGTCCCTCTCTTATATGACACAGCATTGATCTACGTATACAGCATGTTTTACACAGTAGTCCCTCTCTTATATGACACAGCATTGATATACGTATACAGCATGTTTTACACAGTAGTCCCTCTCTTATATGACACAGCATTGATCTACGTATACAGCATGTTTTACACAGTAGTCCCTCTCTTATATGACACAGCATTGATCTACGTATACAGCATGTTTTACACAGAGGTCCCTCTCTTATATGACACAGCACTGATCTACGTATACAGCATGTTTTACACAGAAGTCCCTCTCTTATATGACACAGCATTGATCTACGTATACAGCATGTTTTATACAGTAGTCCCTCTCTTATATGACACAGCATTGATCTACGTATACAGCATGTTTTACACAGAAGTCCCTCTCTTATATGACAGCATTGATCTACGTACATGTATACAGCATGTTTTACACAGTAGTCCCTCTCTTATATGACATAGCATTGATCTACGTACATGTATACAGCATGTTTTACACAGTAGTCCCTCTCTTATATGATATAGCATTGATCTACGTATACAGCATGTTTTACACAGAAGTCCCTCTCTTATATGACACAGCATTGATCTACGTACATGTATACAGCATGTTTTACACAATAGTCCCTCTCTTATATGACATAGCATTGATCTACGCATACAGCATGTTTTACACAGAGGTCCCTCTCTTATATGACACAGCATTGATCTACGTATACAGCATGTTTTACACAGTAGTCCCTCTCTTATATGACATAGCATTGATCTACGTATACAGCATGTTTTACACAGTAGTCCCTCTCTTATATGACACAGCATTGATCTACGTATACAGCATGTTTTACACAGAGGTCCCTCTCTTATATGACACAGCACTGATCTACGTATACAGCATGTTTTACACAGAAGTCCCTCTCTTATATGACACAGCATTGATCTACGTATACAGCATGTTTTACACAGTAGTCCCTCTCTTATATGACATAGCATTGATCTACGTATACAGCATGTTTTACACAGTAGTCCCTCTCTTATATGACACAGCATTGATCTACGTATACAGCATGTTTTACACAGAGGTCCCTCTCTTATATGACACAGCACTGATCTACGTATACAGCATGTTTTACACAGAAGTCCCTCTCTTATATGACACAGCATTGATCTACGTATACAGCATGTTTTATACAGTAGTCCCTCTCTTATATGACACAGCATTGATCTACGTATACAGCATGTTTTACACAGAAGTCCCTCTCTTATATGACACAGCATTGATCTACGTACATGTATACAGCATGTTTTACACAGTAGTCCCTCTCTTATATGACATAGCATTGATCTACGTACATGTATACAGCATGTTTTACACAGTAGTCCCTCTCTTATATGATATAGCATTGATCTACGTATACAGCATGTTTTACACAGAAGTCCCTCTCTTATATGACACAGCATTGATCTACGTACATGTATACAGCATGTTTTACACAATAGTCCCTCTCTTATATGACATAGCATTGATCTACGCATACAGCATGTTTTACACAGAGGTCCCTCTCTTATATGACACAGCATTGATCTATGTATACAGCATGTTTTATACAGTATTCCCTCTCTTATATGACATAGCATTGATCTACGTATACAGCATGTTTTACACAGAAGTCCCTCTCTTATATGACATAGCATTGATCTATGTATACAGCATGTTTTATACAGTAGTCCCTCTCTTATATGACATAACATTGATCTACGTATACAGCATGTTTTATACAGTATTCCCTCTCTTATATGATATAGCATTGATCTACGTATACAGCATGTTTTACACAGAAGTCCCTCTCTTATATGACATAGCATTGATCTACGTATACAGCATGTTTTACACAGTAGTCCCTCTCTTATATAACATAACATTGATCTATGTATACAGCATGTTTTATACAGTATTCCCTCTCTTATATGACATAGCATTGATCTACGTATACAGCATGTTTTACACAGTAGTCCCTCTATTATATGACATAGCATTGATCTACGTATACAGCATGTTTTACACAGTAGTCCCTCTCTTACATGACACAGCATTGATCTACGTATACAGCATGTTTTACACAGTAGTCCCTCTCTTATATGACATAGCATTGATCTACGTATACAGCATGTTTTATACAGTAGTCCCTCTCTTATATGACATAGCATTGATCTACGTATACAGCATGTTTTATACAGAAGTCCCTCTCTTATATGACACAGCATTGATCTACGTATACAGCATGTTTTACACAGAAGTCCCTCTCTTATATGACATAGCATTGATCTACGTATACAGCATGTTTTATACAGAAGTCCCTCTCTTATATGACATAGCATTGATCTATGTATACAGCATGTTTTACACAGTAGTCCCTCTCTTATATGACACAGCATTGATCTACGTATACAGCATGTTTTATACAGAAGTCCCTCTCTTATATGACATAGCATTGATCTATGTATACAGCATGTTTTACACAGTAGTCCCTCTCTTATATGACACAGCATTGATCTACGTATACAGCATGTTTTATACAGTAGTCCCTCTCTTATATGACACAGCATTGATCTACGTATACAGCATGTTTTACACAGAAGTCCCTCTCTTATATGACATAGCATTGATCTATGTATACAGCATGTTTTATACAGAAGTCCCTCTCTTATATGACACAGCATTGATCTACGTATACAGCATGTTTTACACAGTAGTCCCTCTCTTATATGACACAGCATTGATCTACGTATACAGCATGTTTTATACAGAAGTCCCTCTCTTATATAACATAACATTGATCTACGTATACAGCATGTTTTACACAGTAGTCCCTCTCTTATATGACACAGCATTGATCTACGTATACAGCATGTTTTATACAGAAGTCCCTCTCTTATATGACACAGCATTGATCTACGTATACAGCATGTTTTACACAGTAGTCCCTCTCTTATATGACATAGCATTGATCTACGTATACAGCATGTTTTACACAGAAGTCCCTCTCTTATATGACATAGCATTGATCTACGTATACAGCATGTTTTACACAGTAGTCCCTCTATTATATAACATAGCATTGATATACGTATACAGCATGTTTTACACAGTAGTCCCTCTATTATATGACATAGCATTGATCTATGTATACAGCATGTTTTACACAGTAGTCCCTCTCTTATATGACACAGCATTGATCTATGTATACAGCATGTTTTACACAGTAGTCCCTCTCTTATATGACATAGCATTGATCTACGTATACAGCATGTTTTACACAGTAGTCCCTCTCTTATATGACATAGCATTGATCTACGTATACAGCATGTTTTACACAGAAGTCCCTCTCTTATATGACATAGCATTGATCTACGTATACAGCATGTTTTACACAGTAGTCCCTCTATTATATAACATAGCATTGATATACGTATACAGCATGTTTTACACAGTAGTCCCTCTATTATATGACATAGCATTGATCTATGTATACAGCATGTTTTACACAGTAGTCCCTCTCTTATATGACACAGCATTGATCTACGTATACAGCATGTTTTACACAGTAGTCCCTCTCTTATATGACACAGCATTGATCTACGTATACAGCATGTTTTATACAGAAGTCCCTCTCTTATATAACATAACATTGATCTACGTATACAGCATGTTTTACACAGTAGTCCCTCTCTTATATGACATAGCATTGATCTACGTATACAGCATGTTTTATACAGTAGTCCATCTCTTACATGACATAGCATTGATCTACGTATACAGCATGTTTTACACAGTAGTCCCTCTATTATATGACATAGCATTGATCTACGTATACAGCATGTTTTATACAGAAGTCCCTCTCTTATACATGTATGACATAGCATTGATCTACGTATTCAGCATGTTTTATACAGTAGTCCCTCTCTTATACATGTATGACATAGCATTGATCTACGTATACAGCATGTTTTACACAGTAGTCCCTCTATTATATGACATAGCATTGATCTACGTATACAGCATGTTTTATACAGAAGTCCCTCTCTTATACATGTATGACACAGCATTGATCTACGTATTCAGCATGTTTTATACAGTAGTCCCTCTCTTATAAGACAATTTCCACCATCTTATTTATCACGCCAGATTTCTGATGCATTTATTTACTAATACTACAGTAATCCCCTTCAAAAGGTCTCTCCCACCTAATTTCTCCCCGATGTCGGGCCAGATTTCAGGGGGTGCAGTCTCATATTAACATAGTCCTCCTCTTAAAAGGTCACTCCAACCAAAGGATACTCTTTCTCATGCCAGATTTCAGATGCATCAAGATAGTAAAATACTATTAAACTGTCCTCATGAGAGACCAATCCTCTTATAATATAAGACCACTTATTCATTGCAGGAGAGGTGGGTTTATAAGAGTGGAATTACTGTACCATTACTACTGCACTAGTCTCCCTCGACAGAAGCCAGCCCTCTTATATATAGTTATACAGCCACTGTTTCATTCCAGGAGAGGTGTGTTTATATGAGTGGGATTACTGTACCATAACTACTGCACAAGTCTCCACCTCACCTCAACAGAGGCTACCCCTCTTATAAAGCCATTTTTCATTGCCTTATTAATTGTACTATTGTACTCTCCAACACAATCTTATACATGTTTCTGTACCTAGCCTGTTTATACTATACCAGTTTTAAAATACTGAATACCGACAGTTATTTATTCTGAGGTTTAAAAGCTAGGATTAAAAGACCAGGCCAAATTTCAAAATACTTACTACCATTTTAATGACTAATGCCATTTATGTCTACAGTCCAACAAAGTAATAATTTACTATCAAAATTAACATCATGTGATAATCATTAATAACTAGTAATTTGTTTATCAATAATTTCTGTTATGATCTTGTTTTCAATCAATTTTAACTTACCTGGTAAGTTTTCCCAGTATTTATCACTAGTTAAAAAATCAATTATAACACTTTAAACTAATAATAGATTTACCTGTGGGTAAATTCTATAATAGACTACTCTCTATTTATGTTTGTACCTAGATACTGGAACAACAACCTGATCAGTGTCATAAGACGGGACTTTTAAACATGGATTTATTTAACATGAACATACAATTTATTTAAATAACCTGTTCCACGATTTAATTTATTTTTTAGTCAATATTATTATTAATTAAAGTTTGCTTTTGCCCACAAAAACGTATGTCTCCCCCCCCCCCCCCCCCCCCCCCCCCGTCCCACAAACTGTAGTCAAAGGTAAAAAAGCTATTTAGGTAACAAATAAAATTAAGCTTCAATGAATAACAAAAAAAACTGTTTTTAATCTATGATACACACAAAAAAAAATTGATCAAAAGTGCTAAAGCAAGGGTTACAGGTACTATTCCATATTGTCATGGCAAAGTTCCCCATTCCAGAAAATTGCTCAGCCTATGTTCCAATGATTTTAAAGGAGTTTTGTTCTTCTAAAATCAATGGATTGGTGATGAAAAACTTTTTCAGGGAAATAGTGACATTATGATAGACTCTTGTACATATATATATATATATACAATGTATATACAAGTTTCAGTAAGGGATATTACACTAGAGTGTTTGCAAATAACTCCCACAAAATTTAGGGGATCAAAATTTCCTGGTAATATGCACAACTACATATGGTGTCCTTACTACCTACCAAGTTTCATGAAATTCTGTTCAGTAGTTTCAGAGGAGTTGCGCTGACAAACTGTGTGGCGGACAGACGGACAGGACAAAAACAATATGTCTCCCCACCAAAGTGGGGGGAGACATAATTTTTATTCATCTACAACTTTAATCCATGGATTTGACAAAAATAAAATATGTTATGTATTACTATATAAGATAGTTATAGGCCTCCATTAGCCTTTTTTAGCTCATTTTCTGTAATGACTAAAAGGTGACACAGAGAGATGAGCATTTGTAAAATCAAAAGTATAAAACTTGGGAGAAAATAAGAAATTTCACACTTTGGAATTAAGTTTTTGTTGGGCCCTTTCGGTAGATTTATATTGGAAACTATACGAGATCGAGGAAATCTGTAGATACATTATCAACATCTCTCATCTCAATAAATTCGAAGAAAAAATTTCGTCAAAATTAGACGAAAAATTGAAATTCCATATGCCTTCCAAATATGGCAAATTTCGGAATTCTTTAGAAATAAAAATTTTAAATACGTAGCAACATTTTTTGGACTCATCTATAATGAATTAAGATGATCATTTTACAAAAAAACTGCATTAAAATTGGATAAAAAAAAATTAATTTAATACCTTTTTGGTTGACTTTATCTCTAAACCATAAGGGACAGAGGAAATCTGTTGACATAACACTGAAAGGTCTCAGCTCAATAAATGCACCAAAATTGGATTTTTTTTCCCGGTTAAAACTGAAGTTTGGTAATTTAAATTAAATGCAAGAAAATGTGAGTACTAAGTAAGTGGCTCAAGGAATTTTTCCAGTAACCCAGCAAAATTCAGGAAGAAACAGGCAATCTGGAATTCACTTATTTCAAACTCTGAAACTCAGTTGACTTAAAAGCAAAGCAAGGGAAAATCTGGGAGATTTCCGAAGGGCTTGCAAATATTTTAATGTTTTTTTCCAGCTACTGCATGTCCCCCTAGCTATCTTTCAGAAAACATGCTGCTCAATGATCGGATCAACAAGTTTGGAAAAAAATATTGACTATCAAAAAACTTAAAATTTAAGAAGTCACTTCTCCCTCTAATTACAAAGTAGTGATGAGAGCCTTGTACATGTAAATTTTATTTTTTTTGTATATTTACATTTACTATCAAATATTCTCTTATCTGGAGTGACATCACATTATGTAATCAATGATTAGCATTTGTGGTATGAAGGAAATGTTAGGTGAAGCCAAGCATAATCAGGGCCCGGGTGGCTCAATGAGTTAGGTAGTTGGATTACCTAACAACTCATATAAGCCTATCACCAATACGGCGTGGGTTCGCGCCCGGCTTTGTAAATTACAAACTAGAGGCTCAGTGATCTGAGCCTGTGTCACTCACCTTTCATTCTGCTTTGTGGAAACTTAATGCACAACCTTCCATACATGTAGATGCTTCCTACCAAGTTTTGGTTCATTTGGCTAGGCAGTTTTAGAGGAGAGAAGATTTTTTTAAATATCGACCAATCAGAAATAAGAATTGCCTGTTGTGGCCATGTTTGTAAACTGATCGGTTGAAATGAGCAATCATCATAGAGGACATTCCATAGATGCTTCCTACCAAGTTTCGGTTAATTTGGCCAAGGAGTTTCAGAGGAGAAGATTTTTTAACATCGACCAATCAGAAACAAGAATTGCCTGTGGTGGCCATGTTTGGCAATGGATCATAACAAAATGTGCACTCTTTAGAGAGGACCTTCCATAGATGCTTCCTACTAAGTTTCAGTTCATTTGGCTGATGGGTTTCAGAGGAGAAGATTAGAATGTGAAAAGTTAACAGATGACAGACAACAAACAACGAACACCAAGTGATGCCAAAAGCCCACATTGCCTTTGGCAAGGTGAGCTAAAAAGAATATTAAAATATGAATACCTACATGTAATGTATAGTATAAACATGTTACACTATATCAGCATTAGTTAATTTCTAAGGGATATAATGGCAAGAGTTATCTTTCTTTTAACAGTTTAATGGCAAGAGTTATCTCTCTTTTAACAGTTTACTACAATGGAGAAGATTTTAAGAAATGAACCAATCAGAAACAAGAAATGCCTGTGGTGGCCATGTTTGTTAACAGATCAGGATGAAATGAGCAATCTTTATAGAGGACCTTCCATAGATGCTTCCTACCAAATTTCGGTTCATTTGGCCAAGCGGTTTCGTCGGAGAAGATTTTTTAAATTCGGCCAATCAGAAACAAGGATTGCCTGTGGCAGCCATGTTTGTTAATAGATCGTGACAACATTAAAAATCTTTAGAGAGGACCTTCCATAGATGCTTCCTACCAAGTTTCAGTTCATTTGGCTGAGAGGTTTCAGAGGAGAAGATTAAAATGTGAAAAGTTAACGGACGACAGACGCCAAGTGATGGCAAAAGCTCACATTGCTTTTGCAAGGTGAGCTAAAAAGGGTGCACTCGACTCGCAGACGCAAGTGATAAAGTTTACCAGTTGCTTGCCCATGGTCGGTGGTTCTCTCCGGGTACTCCGGCTTCTTCCACCATTAAAACTGGTCGCCATGATATAGCTGAAATATTGCCAAGTGGCGTTAAACACAATAAATCAATCAATCAATCAAGCCAAGCATAACCCTTGGTATTCTACATAGACATCAATGCTAATTAATTATTTGACATCTAATCAACAGAAGTTAAATATAGTAATTAAATTCATCTCTGGTCTTTATTTACAGTAAATCAGATCTCTATTAAGATTTTTTTCAAATTACATATATGATATATAACTTTTTTTTTTTTTCTTTTTTTTTTTTATACATCATGCTGCTACTAATTTTTTATAGTACTACTAGAACTCTGCCTTAATTAAATTGTGGATTGAATGGGTCTCTGTGCTTGGTAGAACTAAAACTATACAACCATTATAATACAAAAAAACATGTTGAAATAAATAAAATACATGCTTAATATAGAGTTTGTGATGGAACATTAAGAAAAACTTATAATATAAAACCTCAACCAAAGTGAAACGACCCTGATTCTCCAAGGCCGGAGGGGTTAATTTAAAACATGTGACATGCACATCCAGTAGCTCAGTAGTGTCTGCTCAACTTTCTCATTACAAATTTATATAATTTCATTTGTCTAACCCTTTCATATCCACGTAAATGACTGAAATGATTACATTTTCACGACTCGATGAGTGTGAAATTATATCTATTGGACATTGGTATATGGGGGAATATCACTGGTCAATTGTTGTGTGTTTTTTATAGTTTCCCAGCGATATTCGAGGTGCCCCAATACCTTATTATTGATAGAACTTCCGACTCCTGTGACTACTGTATTTTCTGTTTACATTACACTAACTGACTAAGTTATGAATAAATGATGAATGGAAAATAAAAATATACTTATTAGTATTTTTCTAAAGAGAAGAATGTTTATCTTCTCTTCATAATGCATCGTGTCAAATTACCACTTTTTCCTAATGAATGCTTTCTTCGAAACAAGTTTTGTAGTCTTAATGTTTGGGTGTGGTTTGTTTTGCACCGCTAATATGTCAATTATCTCCCCTTCCCCATGAATACGGTGTGATTGCACAGAAATACCGTATAAATAGCCCATCTACTAAAACGAATATGAAAATCGATTCTATAGTTAACATGTTGCAAAAATAACCCTCTACCTATTATATTGCCATTAATTAATATAAGTGGGGCGTAAATTATTCGACGGAAACCTTAGAAATTTTATTCAAAACGGGGAAAGGGGGACATGGTTAGGGTGGTGTTTGACGCCACTTTCAACAATTTCTCAGTTATTTCGCGGCGGTCAGTTTTATTATTATCACATAGCAAGATATAAATCCTTGCATACGGTTATATAGAATACACCTCGCCATGAGCGGGATTCGAACTCACAACGTTAATGGTGATAAGCACTGATTGCACAGGTAGTTATAAATCCAACTACCATACATATACGATCATGAACACGACGGCCAATAGAGGAAGTCTGAAATCGAATTTTGCCTACCTCCACTGCTTCCATGGTCCCTGATCTTGTGTATAAATTTCAAATGATTGATTCATAGGGAACTTAAGTAATTGGGTGGACTGGAACCAAGTGAGGGACGTACATGTACTGTACGTACTGATATGTATAAAACCTAATACGTGTCCACCACTTCTAAAGAGACATTTCTATAATTGACAATTTCTTCTTTATGTTAGGTCAAAGGGTGGTCAAATTTAACTGTAGCTGCGTGCAATATGACAATCAATAGTTTAACATAATCCTCTGGGATTTTCAGTGATTTGTTTCTTTCACCCGATCCATACAGATTATACAAATCAGACTTTATTTTGACAAGAAAAAACATTAAAATTCCATCAGATGGTCCACTTTCAAAATTGAGTGCTACATCCCTGCTTTATTATAGGTCAAAATGAGTCGAAATTTAACATGCAGATGCACAACAATATACGGTATTTGGGGGGCTTTTTCTGTTATTTTTTTCTTCAGCTGATGAATACAGATTATGCAAGTTAAGACATGCATTGTAGAACAAAATAGCACTAAAATAATTAATATATTTTTTCTGACGGGGTCGTCGTGGTCGTGATCGTATGATAGTTGGATTTAAAACTACCAGGGATACCAATGCAATCAGTGCCTATCACCATTGAAGTTGTGAGTTCGAATCCCGCTCAGGCGAGGTGTACTTGATACAACATTATGTGATAAAGTTTGTCAGTGACTAGCGGCAGATTGGTGGTTTTCTCTGGGTCCTCGGGTTTCCTCCACCAATAAAACTGACCGCCACAATATAAATGAATCCTTGTAAAGGCCATCGTGGTCGTTATCTTATGATATGGAATGCGTGACTTTGACCAGTTAAGTTGTGAGATTGATTGCAGCTTGTACCATACAAAACAACTTTACATGGCAACTGTTTCCAGTCATGTGACGCGATTCTTGAAATTCAGTATTATTGAAAGAGTGAGTGATTGTTGTTTTTAAAACCAATTCATGTGCAAGTCGACTTGGATATGATAATTGATGACTTTTCATAAACTTATACAAGTGAAAAACAATGAATAATTCAGAGAGTAACCTCTATTACAAATGTACTAGTATTTTATTATATCTTTCGAAGGGTATAAAGTAAAATGACCATCAGTCCGTCCGCGAGAGGTCTGTCTGGGTAGTCAAAGACGCTAAAGCTTTAGTTAGTCCGTAGTGGTATTGTCAAAAAATAACACAATAATCTGAATTTCATGTTGTTAAAAGCACTTCCAAAATGATCAAAGACGTCACCCTTTCTAATGTATAACACGTGAGCTTCCGGGAGGTTCGCCCCATGGACCCCCTTGAGCGGCCCCAGACCCCTCCACGAAACAGTTTGTGCCTATACTACTCCATTATTCTGGCTACGTCCCTGGTCAGGGCTTTCCTCCACCTACACAAATATAATTATGGGAGTCACAATATGGCTGAATACTCTCTAGAAGTCAAGATAGGGCTTTACTGAACCTACACAAATATAATTCTGGTAGTCACAATATAGCTGAATACTCTTCAGAAGTCAAGATAGGGCTTTACTCCACCTACACAAATATAATTCTGTTAGTCACAATATGGCTGAATACTCTCTAGAAGTCAAGAGAGGGCTTTCCTCTACCTACACACAAATATAATTCTGGTAGTCACAATATGGCTGAATACTCTCTAGAAGTCAAGATAGGGTTTACCTCTACCTACACAATTATAATTCTGGTAGTCCCAATATGGCTGAATCCCTACTAGCCAAATTACGTTGTCAAAATGTTGTGACAACGTAACTTTTTCGTTGTTACAACGTAATAATTTTACGTTTTAACTACGCCGATTTGTAGACTCCCCTAGACGTAAATACCACGTTGTGGTACTACGTAGTAAAAGACCATTCTACAACCAAACGACAACCATGACCATGTAAGGACGTTTACACAGCGTAACCACCAACCATCACAAGACCTTTATACGAGGTAATTACAACTAATTATGGACGTTTACACAACGTAACTACCAACCATCATAAGACCTTTATACGACGTAATTACAACCACCAAAGGACTTTTACATGACGTAATTACAACCACCTAGGGACCTTTCGACAACGTAATTACAACCACCTAGGGACCTTTCGACAACGTAACTACAACCACCTAGGGACCTTTACACAACATAACTACGACCACCTAGGGATCTTTACACAACGTAACTACGACCACCTAGGGATCTTTACACAACGTAACTACGACCACCTAGGGATCTTTACACAACGTAACTACGACCACCTAGGGATCTTTACACAACGTAACTACGACCACCTAGGGATCTTTACACAACGTAACTACGACCACCTAGGGATCTTTACACAACGTAACTACGACCACCTAGGGGTCTTTACACAACGTAACTACGACCACCTAGGGATCTTTACACAACGTAACTACGACCACCTAGGGACCTTTACACAACGTAACTACGACCACCTAGGGATCTTTACACAACGTAACGACGACGCAACTACAACCATCTCTTTATAGTTATACAGCTACAATATACAACCCTAAAAGGACTTTTATAGCCAAATTACGTTGTCGAAGAATTGTAACAACGTAATTTGGATAGTAGGGTAACTATAATCACATTAAGACCGTTACACCATGCAACTACCAACTACATTATTTTTTGTGTATTTAAGGACCTTTTGTGATGTTCTTATTTCCATCCCATGTTCTTCATTTTTTTGAGCTAACTAATAAAATATAAAGTTCTAAACATTTATTAATCCAAATTATTGCAATTTTTACAGATGATGAAACACTCTTTCTACTCTCAGACTCCTCCCATCATAATCTATTTTAAAGATGCCAAAATGTTTAGATGTAATTATTATACAAATATAAATATGTCCAGTAATAATAAATATATCAGATTAAAAAATATGTATAATAAATGTACTAAAAATCTTTATCTTGTGAATGTTGCATTTGACAAAATTAAAGATGTATATAGATAACATCTATAGAAGTAATGAATAGGTACACATCCAGTGGAGGACCTACATTTTAAGCTCCCTGAACTATTATGTGGGCCCTTTTGCAGCCAGCAAGAATAACCAACAAGGTCAAAAGGGCCATGAACAGGGTGTTGGGGTGGAGTCCTTGACAATGGGCCAAACATTGATCCCTTTCCCACCAGCAAAGAGGTCTGGATAACGGAAGGTATCTTCTTCAATGGTGTTGTTCCATGGGAGATCCTGATAATTGTTTTTTTTTAATTTAACCACTATATCTCAGATTTTTATTAAAATTGCTGTAATTAATAAGCATTTTATGCTAGAAAACAGAAATATCTCAATAAATATGGGAGCTGAAGCACTAGTTGCTGGCTAAGGAAACAGCAGAAATACATGTATACATATAAAAATATCACCCTGCTTAGGCCTGCTAACTATGGACCAAACTTATAAGAACAACTTGACTTATACATCTATTCTTTAGTTTAACATTAAACACTAAAAAAGATATAATAGAAAATTACCAAAAATGAAGAAAAATTTGTAGGAACCAAGATCACACCACCCAACATCAATACACAGAAAAAAGAATTTGTTCATTCTTTAAATTACTAGAGAGGAAGGTCAGTAGAGGGGGATCGTTAGGATAAAGAGGTGATAGTCTTGATTTTTGGTGTTTGAATGCACAAGCCAGATGAGTGCAGCCTGAATTAAGAATTCATATGTCTGTTTGTGGTTCTGATTGGTTCTAACATAAGGACTGAGCTGTCAAACTATTAAGCTGTGCACCAACGAAGGATTCGAGGATCCAACTGCCAAAATGTAGGCTATGAATAGATGCTGGCTAAGTCAAGGAGCCCATACAGCTTGGGATTCAAGTGCTGAAACCCCCCATACAAGTTTGGAAATTTTACTAATTACAGGGACATTTTTAGGCCATATGAAATTGGAATTGGAGCATATTCTAAGGTCAATATTAAGTACTTTAACCCATTGACTTATGATTCTATTACTAAAATAGCCTTATTTTAATAACAAAGACTTAAAAAAACTCCATTAATTTTGTTGAAAGGTTAGTTCATTAAAAAAGTTGTTTCCGGGATATAAGGGGCCCTGAAGCGTAAGCTTCATAGTAAGATCTACCAGTGTACACATCCCAATCCTGAAAAAGCTGTAACCCGAAAATATTCTTGTTAATTGTATATAAAAATATAACAAAGAACAATAATCTTTTAAGCTTAGCAATTCAAAATAAAAATATCAAAACCAATATATCACATCCCCTACAGAGATAAAATATAACCCTAATTTTTCTTTCTTTCTTAAAGAAATAAAAGAACCGCCTAGCGCATAAATGCACGACGTATCCCCCCGCACTTGCATAATATTTAGTTTTATATATTTATAGAAAGCAGCCTTGCAGTCTTAATGTATAACATACTTTATTGAAGGATGGAGTATATTGCAGCATGACCTGAATAATATACAGGAATTCCTGTATATTATAGTACTCCACTTTGAACACTGTGTAAACCTCTGATGTAAATATAGATTTTCTCCCAAAACCCTTGCTTCAAATATTTCCATGTAAGAACCCATCCAAGATAATGATAATTACAAGCCACATGCAAAAAATTATTCAAATCTATCCATGTTTACTAAAGTTATCGCATAAACAAGACACAATTCTCAAAATTGGTGATTTTTCAACCAAAAACTATGATTTCCCCCCAAAACCTGTGCTTCAAATATTACCATGTAAGAACCCATCCAAGATAATGATAATTACAAGCCACATGCAAAAAAATTATTCAAATCCATCCATGTTTACTAAGTTATCGCATAAACAAGAAAGTGTGACGCCGGACAGTCGCTATTTCTATATCCCCCACCGCTATCGCGGGGGGATAAAAATATATATTATTAAATATGTGGGCAGTCGTGATTGTATGGTAGTTGGATTTATAACTACCTATGCAATCAGTGCACATCACCACTAATGTTGTGAGTTCAAATCCGCTTAGACGAGGTGTACTTGATACAACATTATGTGATAAAGTTTGTCAGTGACTTACGGCAGGTCAGTGATTTTCTCTGGGTACTCCGGTTTTTCAACCAATAAAACTGACCGCCATGATATAAATTAAATATCGTCGAAAGTGGTGTTAAACACCATATGGCATAACTCTAACTCTATCTATTAATTATCCGTTTAACATGATAAATCCAATAAGAAAAACATGAAACTTGTATAAATACACACAATCATATAAATCTAAAAAAAAAAAAAATCAAATACATTTGTACTTTAAATGTTAAATTTCAATTTATATACTGGCATACAAATCATGGTTCTCATTCAACCAATCAACTTTCATTCAACATTATATTATATCATACTATCCTGGGTACTACGGTTTCCTCTACCATTATAAACATAACCTTATAATTAACTCTAACCCACATTATCTCAACCATACTGATACTGATATAAATCACAAAACTTGCATACAAAAAAAAACCACATACAAATTCTAACATTTGGTCAGCCAAAAAATGTAAGATATAAAAAACAACAAAGTTAAATGAACAATGAAAGGTTTCCTTAAACTATAAAGTTTTTTTTCTCCATCAAGCATCTGGAAAGCTCCCTTCATTGGTGGATTGGTTCTGAAAAAAGTAATATGGTATTAATATTTTCAGCTAAATCGAACAACTTTAGGGGTGAACGTATTTTTAGTAACTATTTTGATCATGATCAGAAGCTTGAAATTCTTATATTTAGAAGATAACTGTATTGTATTTTAAGCTTTGTGGATGTAAATCGTCGGTTTTACGGTCGCAAAATGTGTTTACCTAGCGACACATAGCGGAGTTAGGTAAACAGATATTTGCGACTGTAAGTGAAGACATATTGTAAAACCTATAATTAATTGATTATAACTCGGAAATATATTGCATGGATATATATTACAGAGCTAAAGAAAGAAATCCAAAAACAGTGACCAAACATATAGTTATGTTATATTTTATTGATAGGACAAATCTAGAAAAGATACATCTCCATTTATGTAAAAAAAAAAAAAAAAACACCATGGGAACAGAGGTGAATTAGAAGAGAAATAGTACAAAAAAAGTGCAGTTCAAACATTTAGATCTATTGCAAGACTACAATATTATCAAAATTAAAACTTAATTTTAGAAGAAGCATTACAGTATGTAAAACATTAGACTCGGAAAGGAACTTACACTTAATATGCAACAAACTTGTATCTCTATATTAAAAATTGATTTAAGACAGCACTTATCTTGCAGTTTTTTATATTTGTTGTTGATATAAACATATCATGTAAAATGTTTTTCATGATCTCATTTCATTAACGAGAAATTACAAAAATTACAAAAGAACATATAAGCAATCAGTGGGGAGGAAATTTATATTGATCAATCAGTGGTGTGATCTAATTAAATAGCAATTAAGCTGTATAATCACCCATGCCCAGTACTTCTCTACTGACCAATATTACAAAAAAAAATGTATCTCCATTTATTATACTTTTATTATTTCTACACTTAATATAGAAAACTTTAAAAAGAAAAGAACAAATGAACCAAAAAATTAAGTCCATGTTATAAAGCTCTGACAAAGGATCATATTTAATATAATTATTTACTCTTGGGAATTTTAGGCATTTTTTCTGCAGTTTTTTTTACATAACTATATTCCTTATTAATTGATTTCTCAAAATTTCATTACAGGTACTGTACAGTTAATTTGTCTTTGGGGTGGGATCTCTATCAGATAGGTTGACCTTTTTAAAATTTGTTTATTTTGATTTTATAGTCAACTGTAACTCATAATATCTAACATACATGTAAATCTCTTCTTAAGAAATGTTCTGTATTTGAAGTAGATTGTGTACATGTAATTAAATGTAACAAGTTCATCTAAAGAACCCTTTGTTTCTGTGATAGCCACACACTGTAAATATGGGAGGAGCTCTATTGGTATAAGTGTATGCATGTACAAATAATGTATCATTAATTTACTTTCATTAGTTTTATATATATCAATATGTCCTTTGTGCATGAAGTCTAATTTCTGGTTCATCATGGTAGCTTTCAGGACTAGATTATTTGATAGTAAAATATAATGTTGTTGACTTGTCTGGCTAGAAGAACATGACATTGATTACCTCTGATTAGAGGATGGTGAAATTTGCCGTTGTCTAGCTATAGCTATGTGGTGATCGGTCTGACATTACAGGACATGAAGCAGGTGACAACTGTGGTTTCCAATATTACATGGGGACAGGAATTATTTCGACTGGTTTGCTATGTTGAAAAGTCACATGGTCATGATCAGTTACATTTGTATGTGCCTATAACAGTTTATAACCTCAAATCCAATTGTACTTGTTTACCACTTTTACAGAAATGAACCAGCTCTGAAACTATAAAGAAGAAATTTAAGTTATTTTATTCAGTCTCATTTATATATATCATCATACTGTCTTAACAATAAAAAAAAGAGGCTACTGACCCCTGCCTCCTAATACAAATGTAGTATAGCCAGAAATGAGGTGCCATTTGATAATTTGCATATCTAAGATTAGATACGATTACGTAACCCTCATTACGCTTGTGCTCCAGTTAGGGTTACGAATCGGTCCCATTCAACGCATGGGAGCAAATTAAAATTTTCGTTAAGTGAATATTTCAACTTTCTTTTTGCATATCTGGTCATAACTTATTATTCCCTACAATTTTTAAGTAATGGCGATACGAAATAAGTGTTACAATACCTGTTTCTACCTTCACGATCGATTTAGTATTCGAAAATTGTTTCTTGTCCGCCATGGCACCTTACGTATACTCTCGTGATGGGCGGAGCCTATCCATATATGGATCTGAATGCCAAATATGAAAAATGTTACTATGATGTTTTACTACGATTGATCCAAATAAGGATATCTCCAAAACGAGGCAAGTGCACGTAAAATAGCAACTTGTAAGCAAAATGTCGGACAGAAAGAAGATTTCATGCATTCAAATTTTCAGATGGATATAAGTCTACTATGGATTGATGCAGCGTTTACTTAACACCTCAAGGTTTACCTAAATATATTTATCTTTCACCCCCGTTGATTTTCCCAACCACTTACAACGGAATTAGGACAAAAAACACAACTAAGTCACATTTTTACTGATGAACCTGGAAATGCAACAAGTCCCTATCAACCATACATTTTTGGAATCAGGAGATCAACTACTATCAAATTCAAAGTCATATCTAGGGAATACCTTCCAATTTGAACAATTCACTTTTTAATTAAGATCCTTTCCCTTTTCCAGTGAAATACCTTAATGATTTATCTTTATATTAAAATACGGTTGTCTGACAACGACTTGCATATAAAATATACCCTGAAATACGTTACCAGGACGTAAAAATTACGTTTGAGCTTTTACGTTAACATCAAGACCATATCCGTACGTAACAAAAACGTTCAAACTACAGTGTCACAACAACTTGCATATAACGTATTCTGAATACGTTACCAGGACGTAATAATTACGTTTGAGTTTTTACGTTAGCATCAAAACCATATCCGTACGTAACAAAAACGTTGGAAAGTACGTTGTCACAACGTCTTGTATATAACGTATTCTGAATACGTTACCAGGACGTAAAAATTACGTTTGAGCTTTTACGTTAACATCAAGACCATATCCGTACGTAACAAAAACGTTCAAACTACAGTGTCACAACGACTTGCATATAACGTATTCTGAATACGTTACCAGGACGTAATAATTACGTTTGAGTTTCTACGTTAGCATCAAAACCATATCCGTACGTAACAAAAACGTTGGAAAGTACGTTGTCACAACGTCTTGCATATAGCGTATTCTGAATACGTTACCAGGACGTACAAATTACGTTTGAGCTTTTACGTTAGCATCAAGACCATATCCGTACGTAACAAAAACGTTGGAAAATACGTTGTAACAACGACTTGCATATCACGTATCTAAAATACGTTGTGGCAACGTAACTTTCACGTAAGAAAGGGACATGACCAAACAGCAACCAAACTGCAACGTTGTGAATACGTAGTGTGCTAGCTGGGATACTCTCTAGAAGTCAAGATATGGCTTTACTCCACCTACTCAAATATAATTCTGGTAGTCACAATATGGCTGAATACTCTCTAGTAGTCAAGATAGGGCTTTACTCCACCTACACAAATATAATTATGGTAGTCACAATATGGCTGAATACTCTCTAGAAGTCAAGATAGGGCTTTACTCCACCTACACAAATATAATTCTGGTAGTCACAATATGGATGAATACTCTCCAGAGGTCAAGAGAGGGCTTTCCTCTACCTACACAAATATAATTCTGGTAATCACAATATGACTGAATACTCTCTAGTAGTCAAGATAGGGCTTTACTCCACCTACACAAAAATAATTCTGGTAGTCACAATATGGCTGAATACTCTCCAGAAGTCAAGATAGGGCTTTCCTCTACCTACACAATTATAATTCTGGTATTCACAATATGGCTGAATACTCTCCAGAAGTCAAGATAGGGCTTTACTCCACCTACACAATTATAATTATGGTAGTCACAATATGGCTGAATACTCTCTAGTAGTCAAGATAGGGCTTTACTCCACCTACACAAATCATAATTATGGTATTCACAATATGGCCGAATACTCTCTAGTAGTCAAGAGAGGGCTTTACACCACCTACACAAATATAATTCTGGTAGTCACAATATGGCTGAATACTCTCTAGAAGTGAAGATAGGGCTTTACTCCACCTGCACAAATATAATTCTGGTAGTCACAATATAGCTGAATACTTTCTAGAAGTCAAGATAGGGCTTTACTCCACCTGCACAAATATAATTATGGTAGTCACAATATGGCTGAATGCTCTGTAGTAGTCAAGATAGGGCTTTCCTCTACCTACACAAATATAATTCTGGTAGTCACAATATGGCTGAATATTCTCTTGAAGTCAAGATAGGGCTTTCCTTCACTTACACAAATTATATTTCTGGTAGTCACAATATGGCTGAATACTCTCTAGTAGTCAAGATAGGGCTTTCCTCCACCTACACAAATATAATTCTGGTAGTCACAATATGGCTGAATACTCTCTAGAAGTCGAGATAGGGCTTTACTCCACCTACACAAATATAATTATGGTAGTCACAATATGTCTGAATACTCTCTAGAAGTCAAGATAGGGCTTTATTCCACCTGCACAAATATAATTCTGGTAGTCACAATATGGCTGAATACTCTCCAGAAGTCAAGATAGGGCTTTCCTCTACCTACACAATTATAATTCTGGTATTCACAATATGGCTGAATACTCTCTAGAAGTCAAGATAGGGCTTTACTCCACCTACACAAACATAATTCTGGTAGTCACAATATGGCTGAATACTCTCTAGTAGTCAAGATAGGGCTTTACACCACCTACACAAATATAATTCTGGTAGTCACAATATGGCTGAATACTCTCCAGAAGTCAAGATAGGGCTTTCCACCACCTGCACAAATATAATTCTGGTATTCACAATATGGCTGAATACTCTCTAGAAGTCAAGATAGAGCTTTACTCCACCTACACAAATATAATTATGGTAGTCACAATATGGCTGAATACTCTCTAGAAGTCAAGATAGGGCTTTACTCCACCTACACAAATATAATTCTGGTAGTCACAATATGGCTGAATACTCTCCAGAAGTCAAGATAGGGCTTTCCTCTACCTACACAATTATAATTCTGGTAGTCACAATATGGCTGAATACTCTCTAGAAGTCAAGATAGGGCTTTACTCCACCTACACAAATATAATTCTGGTAGTCACAATATAACCGAATACTCTCTAGTAGTCAAGATAGGGCTTTACACCACCTACACAAAAATAATTCTGGTAGTCACAATATGGCTGAATACTCTCTAGAAGTGAAGATAGGGCTTTACCCCACCTGCACAAATATAATTCTGGTAGTCACAATATAGCTGAATACTTTCTAGAAGTCAAGATAGGGCTTTACTCCACCTGCACAAATATAATTCTGGTAATCACAATATGGCTGAATACTCTCTAGTAGTCAAGATAGGGCTTTCCTTCACCTACACAAATTATATTTCTGGTAGTCACAATATGGCTGAATACTCTCTAGAAGTCAAGATAGGGTTTTACTCCACCTACACAAATATAATTCTGGTAGTCACAATATGGCTGAATACTCTCTAGTAGTCAAGATAGGGCTTTCCTCTACCTGCACAAATATATTTCTGGTAATCACAATATGGCTGAATACTCTCTAGTAGTCAAGATAGGGCTTTACTCCACCTACACAAATATAATTCTGGTAGTCACAATATGGCTGAATACTCTCTAGAAGTCAAGATAGAGCTTTACTCCACCTGCACAAATATAATTCTGGTAGTCACAATATGGCTGAATACTCTCTAGTAGTCAAGATAGGGCTTTACTCCACCTGCACAAATATAATTATGGTAGTCACAATATGGCTGAATACTCTCTAGAAGTCAAGATAGGGCTTTACACCACCTACATAAATATAATTCTGGTAGTCACAATATGGCTGAATACTCTCCAGAAGTCAAGAGAGGGCTTTCCTCTACCTACACACAAATATAATTCTGGTAGTCACAATATGGCTGAATACTCTCTAGAAGTCAAGAGAGGGCTTTCCTCTACCTACACACAATTATAATTCTAGTAGTCACAATATGGCTGAATACTCTCCAGAAGTCAAGATAGGGCTTTACTCCACCAACACAAATATAATTCTGGTATTCACAATATAGCTGAATACTCTCTAGTAGTCAAGATAGGGCTTTACTCCACCTACACAAATATAATTCTAGTAGTCACAATATGGCAGAATACTCTCCAGAAGTCAAGATAGGGTTTTACTCCACCAACACAAATATAATTCTGGTATTCACAATATAGCTGAATACTCTCTAGAAGTCAAGATAGGGCTTTACTCCACCTACACAAATATAATTCTGGTATTCACAATATGGCTGAATACTCTCTAGTAGTCAAGATAGGGTTTTACTCCACCTACACAAATATAATTCTGGTATTCACAATATAGCTGAATACTCTCTAGTAGTCAAGATAGAGCTTTACTCCACCTACACAAATATAATTCTGGTAGTCACAATATGGCTGAATACTCTCTAGTAGTCAAGATAGGGCTTTACTCCACCAACACAAATATAATTCTGGTATTCACAATATGGCTGAATACTCTCTAGTAGTCAAGATAGGGCTTTACTCCACCTACACAAATATAATTCTGGTAGTCACAATATGGCTGAATACTCTCTAGTAGTCAAGATAGGGCTTTACTCCACCAACACAAATATAATTCTGGTATTCACAATATGGCTGAATACTCTCTAGTAGTCAAGATAGGGCTTTACTCCACCTACACAAATATAATTCTGGTATTCACAATATGGCTAAATACTCTCTAGTAGTCAAGATAGGGCTTTACTCCACCTACACAATTATAATTCTGGTATTCACAATATAGCTGAATACTCTCTAGTAGTCAAGATAGGGCTTTACTCCACCTGCACAAATATAATTCTGGTAGTCACAATATGGTTGAATACTCTCTAGAAGTCAAGATAGGGCTTTCCTTCACCTACACAAATATAATTCTGGTAGTCATAATATGGCTGAATACTCTCTAGTAGTCAAGATAAACAACAATAACACTGACCTTGTTTGTTTCTTTGTGGAAAGGTTGATATGGAGACTAAATAAACCATGCATTATTGATTCATCTTTTTTAATAACAAAGTGAAATTTACCAACAAATATTTATTTTTCATTTTTCATGTTAATTGACAAAATCAACAACAAATACTTCTTTCAGATAATACTATGCCAGTGTTCAAGAGAACACCTGTGACCAGCACCATTAAAATTAAATGACATCCAAAGAAAAGTAAAATTCTAACAGTACAACAAATCATATGAATTTCAAATACACAATACATGTACTTACAAAATGTAGATGTATATATACTATAACTCATTGATATGAAATGTAAATAGCATTGGTCTCTGGTGGTATATTGTTGCATGTCTGTCAAAATCTGTTTATTATCTACATCCTATTACATGTATGTGTTATTTGTGTGGAAAAAATGTACTGAAAAGTTGATTTTTCTTCAGACATATTGGTTGATTGTGCATTTTGGCAGTAAATTTATTACAATTAAAAAAGTGTTATTTTTTTTAATATTTGATATGAAAATTATATCTTTAAACAAGATGAACTGTGAGCTAATGCTCACCTATGATACCCCCGTTCTTCGGCAAACAGGAAGTAGGAATCTGACGGGTCAAAATACGCTTCCCACGATATGGGGTACCTATATGAAGCTTGTGATCAAATATCAGATCTCTGTCATCAATAGTTGCTGAGAAAAATGTGACGAAAAATGTACATATATGTTCAATGTGGATAAAAACCAACTAAGTCGGCAAACAGGAAGTAGGAATCTGACGGGTCCAAAAACACTACCCACAATATGGTATACCTATATGATGCTTGTGACCAAATATCAGATTTCTGCCATCAACAGTTACTGAGAAAAATGTGACGAAAAATATCTTGGACGGACGGAAGGACAGACGGACAGAGGTAAAACAGTATACCCCCCTCCCCGGGGGTATAAAAAAAATATCTTCATCTTTAACCTAAAATATATGTTAAAAAGAAGAAGACTACATTTACTCAAGATAAAGTAGAATATTAGATTATTCTCACAGGCTGTAAACTTTTGCCAATCATTCAAAAATACTAAACATAAATGCTTCCAAATAAATACCTAAATGATGAGGTACTGCCAATAGAAATATTTTCATGATCTTGGAAATACAAAAGTGCACATTTTCACACATGTAGCTAAAATTGTGAAATCTTACATACAATTAAATTACTGACTATATGTACATGGAGTGTTCTGGTAAAGTGTGGTGTGCAGTAAATCCCTGAGTAGTCTTTGGGTTGTTGGGCTTGTTGTTCAATATCGTTCATTTTTGTTTTTTTGTAATATTTTTTTTATCATTATATACAATTATAGTCTTTAGTTAAGGTTAATACGAGTTTTAATCAAACAATATCAAATTTTACGGAATGTCAGGTGACCAATAAAATTGTTTAAATAAAATCATTATGCATGTAACTTTTATAAACATAAAACAAAACCAATCGCTGTAATCAAACTAATCATTGAAATCAAACCAATAATTGTAATCAAATAAGTCATTGTCATCAAACTAATCATTGTAATCAAACCAATAATTGTAATCAAACCAATAATTGTAATCAAATAAATCATTGTAATCAAACATATTGTTGTAATCAAACTAATCATTTTAATCAAACCAATCATTGCAATCATCCAAATCATTGTAATCAAACTAATCACTGAATCAAATTGTATTGAGTATTGTTCTGTTAAATTTTGGTGTCTTGAAAGAAATCATAAAGCATATGTACATGTATATGTATATAAATATAATAAATATTGTCAGTATTAACAAATAATGTAAGCTAAAAATATTTGATATTTTTTTAATACTGACTTTATTTTGACTAGTGGAAATGTATAATAAATGATATTAACTAGCACCTGCACACAACGAAAGACATATTTTACCACCTAACATTCTATACCTAATTCTTCAATAAACAAACAAAAAAGCAATACATTCCATGTGAAACTGTCAATGTAACACTAGACCTTTCAGCTATAAAACTTTTGAGTACAAGTTTCAGACTCATTCTCTAAAAAAGACCAACCAGAACACTGTATTCCAAATATACATTGTTCTGATTGGATTATTTTGGAGTACCTGTAATCAGAATGCTGGACTTAAGGAACCAGTAATAACATAGAACTTGCATCTAAATTTTAAAGTGTTTTTTTCTGATGGCTGATATTTTAGAACGAGTATAAAAATTGTTCTCAGAAGTTTATTCCACAAAGGTCACATTCTGTATTTCTCTAATTAATCTAAGACATAATTATGTGTTAATTACATGATACAAATAAATATTAAATTCTACATGTACAAATATGTCTGAGTATATGACTAGAATGAGATTCTTTTGGCAGTGTTTAGATCCCAGTGTTTTTGGCAAAGCACAATTTCTAATTACCATGGTAACAAAAATAGTAAATAAACAGCTTTATAGTGACAAACATAAACACATGTACATACATATATATATATATACAATATGTATACACATAACATTGGAAAGATCAAGGTTGAGTACCTTAATATAAATATTTACATGTATAACAAATGAGACCGGAATGATCCAGGATGAGTATTGGTATAAATTAATGTAGCATATTAATCATTTCTGATCAAAATACAAATAAACATGAGCTTGTAAAAGGACTCCAATCACTAGTCATGTAAAGTGTGTGTTTGTGGAACCTATTTAAAAAGTTCTACGGTCACGTCACATTTCTCATCAAAACTAATTACAAACATATTGTAGAACATTTCTACAATCAGTCAAAGAGAATATTTTATAAATTTTGATATCAGAAACTCCATTTGACTTTGGTGGACATCAGTAGTTTTGAATCTGCACCAAAGTTATAAATTTGAAAGAGTGATATCAAAACAACATTCTTCATAAGTTTGGTGCCATTAGGTCAACTGATTACAGATTCTAAGGTAATATAGGCATTAAGGCCATGGCTTCTATAAAATTATTTCAGAATTTAAATTAAAACATGATAAAAAATATTCATATAAAATTTTTTAACAGATAAAAAATCAATAAAACTATAAAATCAGAAAACAATTTAACATTATAATGATTTAAAGTTTAAGATTTGATGTGCAATGTGAAAGAAAATAAATGGCTACAACTGGTGCAGCATGATACGACCACAGCAAGTTGATAAGGTATTCTGCACCTGTTTTATTACAATTCACAAACCATAACTGATTGACATTAGCCACTGAAATACTACCTGAAGATCTTGTTACTTGTCAATTCAAAGTTAAAATAATGCATCAAACATCTTTTAAAGAAACAGCTCATATTTTGTACTTAATTAAAGGATGAGCAAAAAATGGATGAAAAACAAGAAATTTAAAAGTTTGGAATTTGGTGTCAATAAATTATAGATTTAACAAATTATGCCATGGTGAAAAATGTCAGAGATCTATGATATGTAATAAGTGTAAAAGTACTTTTATTTCATTCAAAAGGTTCTGACTTCATCTAGGCTTTGTTGTACTTTAGAAGTCAGCAGAATATCTTATCAATTTGGAAAGGCAAGAAAATGGGCATAACTAAGAAAATATAATTTTATACCTACACCCCCCTCCCCCAAAGCTTGACAAATAATTATACAATGTATATAATTAACAGATTGCATAAACAGTTTCTACAGGTACATGATGTAACAGATATTTCATTAATACCTCAAGACAAAGACAGGCAGATAATTATGAAACATCAATTGAGGTGAATTCAACATTTGTTTCAAAATCTTAATTTATACTTATTTTATAAGTACCCACTTGTAAATAAGGGTATTTTTTTAAAATCCTCATCAGGTGTTTTAAAAGTATATCACAGTAACAACTAATGATCTGCCATTACAATAAATAAATTAATTTTCCCTATGTCTTAAAACTTACTACATATATGGCAATAAATGTAAATTGTAATACTTAAAAAACCTTATGTAAATTAATCATATGTCATTGAAATATTATAAATGTAAAAAATTAGCATTTGAGAAACACATAAAAAAAAAAAAAATTTCAGTGAAATAAAATGATAAACATTTGTCATGAAAATATCTTGTTATATGAAGTAGATAAAAAGATAGTAATATAAATTAACTTGTCACAAAATTTAAAAATATTAAAATAACAGTTCATTTGCATTTCTAAAACACCAAAAACAATATAAAAGTAGATATCTGTTAACAATCTGTTTATAACAACACACACTGTCCACCGTACACATTTGAATTGCTTCATAATTTGATTAACCTTAAAATTACTTTATAGTATTAAATATGTAACAATATTCATAATGGAACCCAACTAGGAGGGTAATAGTCAGCTTTACTAGTTTTGTTTCCCATCGCTGAGTTTTCTTTAGGAAACCCATGGTAATAGACAACGGTTCCTCCTGTCAGATATCCTGCCCACCAAGAAAATGATCCTGCTGATATTATCATGTGGTCCATCTTAGCTAAGATTGCCAGATCTAAGTGGCCATCTTTGTTAGTTGAGTAATACACATCAGGACTATCATCAAGATTATCTCTACTCCACTGTAAGTCATTCGTACATAAAATAAAAAACACATCTTTGTATCGTTTTCTAAAATAATTCATAGCTCTGTAAAAGTAAGGAATGGGTGCTACAGTATAACCTTTTCTATTTTGTCGTACAAAGTCACCACGCCTAACATGTACTCCTACTGCTACGGCCTTGTCTTTCTTTAATTTGTTATGTACATTTTCGATAAATATTTTGGCTTGATTTTCATAATAGGGTTTGAATTTAAAATGTTTTTCTTTTAATTCTTGTTTTACATGTTCAAAATATTTCCACGACTGAAGATAACCTTGTAAATAAACATTCCCTTCGACAGGAAGTTTATAAAATTTTGGTGAATAAAAACCTGGTAAATATTCCATATAAATCTGAGCGTTGTCAAAATCTGATTTTCTACCCTTTTTAATTGGTAAATCAAAGCAATCCCATAGTCCTGTACCTTCAATAATTAATGGGGTCATATTGTTGCTATGTGCTAATCCAATCAAGGCAGCATATTCAAACATGTGATTTCCAGTTCTCCCCCAAAATGTAACTGTTGCAACTCTTTCAACCTTTCCACTAGTGGGAGTCCATATTTCTACTTTAGTTCCTGTTGAAGACCTCAGAAAATGTATACTAACAAATCCAATGACCACCAATAGAAGTAAGCAAATTATCCAATATTTTATCTTTTTCCTGCAGAATAAAGCATTAAAAATACATATAAATTTGCATTTGACCAATGGGACAGATATTTCGTTTCCAAACACATACCCCCAACAATTGTAATTTGGTTCACATTAATATATGGACACACAAGTCTATTACCTCCCTTTACAAGTCAGTAATATCATAATAATAATATTATAATGTCCTGTAATAGATTCTATGGAGTGTAGCAAAGGGAGATAAGTCATGATTAATGACTACATTTTGTATATGCTACATTACACTATTATGTTCTCTTAAGAATCATCCTCATACATTTATAAAGTTCTAGTATTTTTCTTAGAGTTTGGGATCCCATTAATAGGTTTAACCCAGCCACATTTTTGTACCTGTCCCAAGCCATGACTTGGTTTTCCAATGTTGTATGTTGTAATCTTTTTTTGTGTGTGCAATGATGAATTATCGTTTTGCTGATATTGGTAGAATTGTTGAACATCACTGTTTAAAACTTTCTTTTAATAATAAAAGAAACTAATAGAATTAACTACTGTAATATATCTGAGAATTTATGCTACATGTATATTCCTGAGAATTTTTTGTTACATGTATATTCCTAAGAATTTTTGCTACATGTATATTCCTGAGATATTTTTGGTACATGTATATTCTGAGAATTTGTTGTTACATGTATATTCCTGAGAATGTTTTGTTACATGTATATTCTGATAATTTTTTGATACATGTATATTCCTGAGAATTTGTTGTTACATGTATATTCCTGAGAATTTTTTGCTACATGTATATTCCTGAGATATTTTTGGTACATGTATATTCTAAGAATTTTTTGTTACATGTATATTCCTGAGAATTTTTTCCTACATGTATATTCCTGAGATTTTTGTTGTTACATGTATATTCTGAGAATTTGTTGTTACATATATATTCCTGAGAATTTTTTGTTACATGTATTTTCTGAGAATTTTTTTTACATATCTATTCCTGAGAATTTTTTGTTACATGTTTATTCCAGAAAATTTTTGTTACATGTATATTCCTGAGAATTTTTTGCTACATGTATATTCCTAAGAATTTTTGTTACATGTATATTCCTGAGAACTTTTTGTTACATGTATATTCCTGAGAATTTTTTGTTACATGTATATTCTGAGAATTTTTTGTTACATGTATATTCCTGATAATTATGTCTCCCCTTCGAACGAAGGGAGATATATTGTTTTAGTCTGATTGATTTTTTCTTCCGCTTCTTCGGCTTCTTCTCAACGAAGCTTGTCCGGACCATAACTTTTTTGTCTTTCCAGATATGTCAATTATATTTGGTATGTGGGTGCATGACCATAAGGCGGTGTGTCGTGTACCACAATGACCACTGTGGGACCTTGACCTTTGACCTCAAGGTCAAATAATTGTTTTTTAAATAGTATTTTCTTGTCCTGGCCATAACATTTTTGTCTTTTGAGATAGGTCAATGATATTTGGTATGTGGGTTTTTATTTGTACATAATTTAAACATAACAAATAAAAATTGACTTTGATTTTCCTATAATATTTCAACTAAAAATAAATCCTAAAAATTAACAATCCTGTTTAAATTATGTACAGATAAAAACCCACTCATATAAACATAATGAGCAAATAAACAATCAAAATATAGACAATTCTGCATGTTTTGGTGTAAAATTTGTTAAAATCTATCCAGAAATGACTTCACAATAATTTTTTGAAAAAATATGGTTTTGGTTGATTATATAGGGATTTTTTTTTACATGTGGCAATACTTTTGGGCACATACTCATACTGTCTTCGAGCCGATGTATAATCATCACGAGTGATGGAACATCGTGGGAAGTAGAAGTAGAACCATCCAATATCATTTATACTTCATTTATTTTTAATATCCTATATATAATTATCAGGGCGAACTAACCCACTTTTAGGGCGAACGGACCCAGGGCGAACGTAAATTAGGGCGAACGGACCCGGAACCGTTAAAAATTGAAACTGCATGGTTGCGAAGAAGTGGTATCTGTACATTCGAATAGACTATAAATTAGTCCAGTTTTACATTTAATAGATTTTGAGCTGTTTATACAACCAGGTACCAATAGGCAAGTAATTTTTTTTCATCATAATATTTACCTGTTGTTATAAAACATATTGTCGTTGATCAGTTGAATCATGTGGCCCCATTTGTCATATTTTTCAATTAAACTGGTATCCTTCATATCAAATATATATACGAGCTTGGTGATATATCAAACATTTTCCGTAAACCAGTCAGAGGATTTTTACAATAAAAACTCTTATCGGTAAGGAATTGTAAATATTCCGTATGGGTAGTCGCTTCTATACCAGAGTAAGTAAGTAAGTAATCTTTATTTAAAGTCGGGTTTATATACATTAACAAATAACATAAGCTCTCAGGAGCTTTTATACCGACTACACATGCATATACATATATCATACACAAACATGCAAGTTATTACACATACACATAGCACATAAAGATAATACAATACATAAGACAAAGACAATAGCATACACATACATAAAATGTAACTATAGTACAATAATACAGGTCATGCATTACAATTACATATCCATCTAAGATTTGATGCATACATTTCTATGTTTTGATCTCTGGACCTCCACAGTCAGTGCACATGTGGCAAGTGCCTCTCTGTACACTAACTGTTATAGGACCAGAAACCAACACAGAAATAGATGCCAACATACATAGCACACACTAAACATACAACATTTAAAAGACTAAACACACAAACTTGTGCGGCAGACTAGGCAATAGATAATAAGCAAAATAAAAAATGGGGTATAAGCACTAGGAAATCATGCAGAAGCACATACAAATAAAGAAAAAGCTGGTTATGACTAAAAATGCAGAAAAAAAGCATAAAAGGAAAAAAACATAACAGACACTCAGTCCCTAAAAATGCAGAAAAAAGCATAAAAGGAAAAAACATAACAGACACTCAGTCCCTAAGATCGACACACAATACATGAACAGGATGGTCCTGTCCATGTATTGATAAGGGTCCTAAATTGATTTAAATCTGTAGTATCCCCGAGTTCAGAAGGCAGTCTGTTCCAGATCTTAGGGGCTGAGTATCTTAAAGATTTTAATCCGTACCTGGTAGTTCTTACAGTTGGTATGTCTGCTGTATTTGTATATCTGAAGTTATAAGAGCTTTTGAACCGACTAACATACAAAAAGAGGAATGTTCACGGATGTCGGGTGTTTTAGGAGAAGACCGGACATTTTGGTTTCAAAGCAAACCCTTTTACGCCTTAGCTAACTGGACATTTTTTTCTTCCATGCTAAAAATTGAGCTGTTTCTTATTTTTTTTCCATAGCCTTTTTTTAGAACATTTTAGAACTTGTAACAATTTTAATCAATTTAAGCAATTACTATCAAATTATACTGGTAAAGATTGTAAATGTGTTATATGTAAAACAGAACCCTGGAGCAGCCTGGCTGAAATTCATGTTTTTGTGTGTGTGCTTATAGTATCTACATGTCTATATGTGCTGTGACTAATTTACTTTTTATTCATGTGTTTATAACTATTTTTTTGCTTTAATACTATCTGCATGCATGTAGTGCTATGTGTTGCTTTTCTGTATATGTCTTGCCGACTGTAAATTTTCTTATTTGATTTGATTTGAGAGTGCGGATTTTGTTAGGCTATGGTATTTACCATTCTTGTAGTTTGTCTGTGATATTTAGTTTTTTTTTACAATAAACACACAAAATAATTGAATGATATTGATTTAAATTGAGTATATGCAAATAAGCACATAGCTTTATTAGTTTAAGCATACACATATCAGAGTATGCTCATTTTTGTTTATTGTCGTAAGAGTCGTGATACATATTAATGTCTATACAATGATGATCAAGCTACAACAGTAGTGGGCTGAAGTATTCGGAGGCATCCATTTAAAAAAAAAATATCCCGCCGTCAATTCATGTCCGATTTTGATATTTTTTTTTATCAATAAATTAAGTATAAAAGTGTGTAGTTTATGTTAGATTTTTTTCATATTAATTTCTAGACCCCATTTAAAATCATCATGATAAACACAGATTATCTAGATTATTATATGTAATATAATTTCCACAGAGAAGACTTCGTCAGTTAAATTAGCTTGTGTCTAATCCATTTTGTTCAATATCTGGCAAATGAAATATGTTTAAACTAATCTACTCTGCCACTAACCAAATTTATACAACATGGAAATGATGAACTTTTAACTACTACGTATATTTGATCTTAACTGTAAATACGTATCTTTTTAAGTATGTGCCCGTTAAGTTAGGTTTTATAATTTTATCCTTAATTGGAGTGCTCCGAATCCCGGAGAAATTTTACCTGTACAAAGACAAAAAGACAAAGGTCCTTGAAATAGATAATTAATTAATACAATATCAAATGATTTCAATAAAAACAACATAATATCGCATAGGGAACATTTACATTGTTTATGATATTTAGCCTTTTTTGTAGTTAGGCTTGTAAGAAAGTGAAAGAACGTATATACATCTTAAAATAAAAATAAAAAACACGAGGAACGGAAATTAATCAATCTAATTAAAAGTAGATCTTGAATTGCTTCCCCGTTTTTTACTGATATGCTCAAGAACGAAAGATGGAAAAAAATGAAATTTATTTATATATTTATGGTATCTTTACTTTATATTTATATGTACCTTATTTTCATTTCTCAAGAGACAAACTTTGGTAACATCACACTCTTACACATCTGACACTGATATAAGTGAATTCTTATAAAAACGTTAAACAGTCTGGTCATTTTTTTATATGTATATATTTTTATGGAGCATGCGTCTCATCTAAAAAATCATTGGAGTCCAATTCACAATCTGATAGATTAATGATCGTTATTTAACCGCAACTCATTTTGCAGTTCGCATACACATTTGGCGGTTCCATAGTGTTACCATCACATAATATTCACTGCGGAATCATAGGTCAACGAAATGGTCTTTTTCTTGTCACAAAAAGAAAATAATTTCTTTTGTTCATTAGGTTAAGTGGAAGAGTTCCAGTCATACAGTCATACGCACACTTCTCTGCCACATGCATTTCCCCAAATCGCTCACAAATTCTCTTTTCTCATTTTCCTGACACTACAACCAGTCAATCCGATACCACAACCAGTCAATCTGATACCACAGCCAGTCAATCTGATACCACAACCAGTCAATCTGATGCCACATCCAGTCAATCTGATACCACAACCAGAGTTATTGGACTTGGTATCAGATTCACTGGTTGCGATATCAGATTGACTGATTGTTGTACCGGATTGACTGGTTGTGATAACAGATTGACTGGTTGTGGTATCAGATTAACTGGTTGTGATATCAGATTTACTGGTTGCGATATCAGATTGACTGGTTGTGATATCAGATTGACTGGTTGTGGTATCAGACTGACTGGTTGTGGTATCAAATTGACTGGTTGTTGTATCAGATTTACTGGTTGTGGTATCAAATTGACTGGTTGTGGTACCAGATTGACTGGTTGTGATATCAGATTGACTGGTTGTGGTATCCGAGTGACTGTTTGAGGTACCAGATTGACTGGTTGTGATATCAGATTGACTGGTTGTGGTACCCGAGTGACTGTTTGAGGTATCAGATTGACTGTTTGAGGTATCAGATTGACTGGTTGTGGTATCCGAGTGACTGGTTTTTATATCAGAGTTGACTGATTGTTGTACAGGATTGACTGGTTGTGGTATCAGATTGACTGGTTGTGGTATCAGATTTACTGGTTGTGGTATCAGATTTACTGGTTGTGATATCAGATTGACTGGTTGTGGTATCAGATTGACTGGTTGTGATATCAGATTGACTGGTTGTGACATCAGATTTGACTGGTTGTGATATCAGATTTACTGGTTGTGGTATCAGATTGACTGTTTGTGATATCAGATTGACTGGTTGTGGTATCTGAGTGACTGGTTTTTATATCAGAGTTGACTGATTGTTGTACAGGATTGACTGGTTGTGGTATCTGAGTGACTGGTTTTTATACCCCCGCAACAAAGTTGTAGGGGGTATACTGGTTTCACCATGTCCGTCCGTCCGTTTGTCCCTCCGTCCGTCCGTCCGTCTGTAGACAAATCCTATGTCGTACGATAACTTGAGTTGTGTTTCTTAGAATCTTTTAAAATTTTATCAGCTGTTTACTGGTGAAGAGAGGAGGATCCCTTTCTTTTCTGACGATTTTCACTTTTGCCGTTCCAGAGTTATTGGACTTGATATGACGGAAAATAGGATTGTTACCCTATGTCGTATGATAACTTGAGTAGTGTTTCTCAGAATGTTTTGGAATTTTATCAGCAGCTTACCGGTGAAGAGAGGATGGTCCCTTTCATATTTGGTCGGAACAATCAGTAATGTTTTGGTTATGGAAATAGGTTGGACAGATGTGGGGAGCGGGGGGTATATCTTAGCGAGCTGTGCTCACAGTAATACTAGTTATATCAGAGTTGACTGATTGTTGTACAGGATTGACTGGTTGTAATATCAGATTGACTGGTTGTGATATCAGATTGACTGGTTGTGGTATCAGATTGACTGGTTGTGGTATCAGATTGACTGGCTGTGATATCAGATTGACTGGTTGTGGTATCAGATTGACTGGTTGTGGTATCAGATTGACTGGTTGTGGTATCAGATTGACTGGTTGTGGTATCAGATTTACTGGTTGTGATATCAGATTGACTGGTTGTGGTATCAGATTGACTGGTTGTGATATCAATTGACTGGTTGTGGTATCAGATTGACTGGTTGTGATATCAGATTGACTGGTTGTGGTATTAGATTTACTGGTTGTGATATCAGATTTACTGGTTGTGGTATCAGATTGACTGATTGTGATATCAGATTGACTGGTTGTGATATCAGATTTACTGGTTGTGGCATCATATTAACTGGTTGTGGTATCAGTTTGACTGTTTGTGATATCAGATTAACTGGTTGTGATATCAGATTGACTGGTTGTGATATCAGATTGACTGGTTGTGGTATCAGATTGACTGGTTGTGGTATCATATTAACTGGTTGTGGTATCAGATTGACTGGTTGTGGTATCAGATTGACTGGTTGTGATATCAGATTGACTGGTTGTGGTATCAGATTAACTGTTTGATGTATCAGATTGACTGGTTGTGGTATCCGAGTGACTGGTTTTTATATCAGAGTTGACTGATCGTTGTACAGGATTGACTGGCTGTGGTATCAGATTGACTGGTTGTGGTATCAGATTTACTGGTTGTGGTATCAGATTTACTGGTTGTGATATCAGATTGACTGGTTGTGGTATCAGATTGACTGGTTGTGATATCAGATTGACTGGTTGTGGTATCTGAGTGACTGGTTTTTATATCAGAGTTGACTGATTGTTGTACAGGATTGACTGGTTGTGGTATCTGAGTGACTGGTTTTTATATCAGAGTTGACTGATTGTTGTACAGGATTGACTGGTTGTTGTATCTGAGTGACTGGTTTTTATACCCCCGCAACAAAGTTGTAGGGGGTATACTGGTTTCACCATGTCCGTCCGTCCGTTTGTCCCTCCGTCCGTCCGTCCGTCTGTAGACAAATCCTATGTCGTACGATAACTTGAGTTGTGTTTCTTAGAATCTTTTAAAATTTTATCAGCTGTTTACTGGTGAAGAGAGGAGGATCCCTTTCTTTTTTGACGATTTTCACTTTTGCCGTTCCAGAGTTATTGGACTTGATATGACGGAAAATAGGATTGTTACCCTATGTCGTATGATAACTTGAGTAGTGTTTCTCAGAATGTTTTGGAATTTTATCAGCAGCTTACCGGTGAAGAGAGGATGGTCCCTTTCATATTTGGTCGGAACAATCAGTAATGTTTTGGTTATGGAAATAGGTTGGACAGATGTGGGGAGCGGGGGGTATATCTTAGCGAGCTGTGCTCACAGTAATACTAGTTATATCAGAGTTGACTGATTGTTGTACAGGATTGACTGGTTGTAATATCAGATTGACTGGTTGTGATATCAGATTGACTGGTTGTGGTATCAGATTGACTGGTTGTGGTATCAGATTGACTGGTTGTGATATCAGATTGACTGGTTGTGGTATCAGATTGACTGGTTGTGGTATCAGATTGACTGGTTGTGGTATCAGATTTACTGGTTGTGATATCAGATTGACTGGTTGTGGTATCAGATTGACTTGTTGTGGTATCAGATTTACTGGTTGTGATATCAGATTGACTGGTTGTGGTATCAGATTGACTGGTTGTGATATCAATTGACTGGTTGTGGTATCAGATTGACTGGTTGTGATATCAGATTGACTGGTTGTGGTATTAGATTTACTGGTTGTGATATCAGATTTACTGGTTGTGGTATCAGATTGACTGATTGTGATATCAGATTGACTGGTTGTGATATCAGATTTACTGGTTGTGGTATCAGATTGACTGGTTGTGGTATCATATTAACTGGTTGTGGTATCAGATTGACTGGTTGTGGTATCAGATTTACTGGTTGTGATATCAGATTGACTGGTTGTGGTATCAGATTAACTGGTTGTGGTATCAGATTGACTGGTTGTGATATCAGATTGACTGGTTGTGGTATCAGATTGACTGGTTGTGGTATCAGATTGACTGGTTGTGGTATCAGATTTACTGGTTGTGATATCAGATTGACTGGTTGTGGTATCAGATTAACTGGTTGTGGTATCAGATTGACTGGTTGTGGTATCAGATTGACTGGTTGTGATATCAGATTGACTGGTTGTGGTATCAGATTGACTGGTTGTGGTATCAGATTTACTGGTTGTGGTATCAGATTGACTGGTTGTGGTATCAGATTTACTGGTTGTGATATCAGATTGACTGGTTGTGGTATCAGATTGACTGGTTGTGGTATCAGATTTACTGGTTGTGATATCAGATTGACTGGTTGTGGTATCAGATTGACTGGTTGTGATATCAATTGACTGGTTGTGGTATCAGATTGACTGGTTGTGATATCAGATTGACTGGTTGTGGTATTAGATTTACTGGTTGTGATATCAGATTTACTGGTTGTGGTATCAGATTGACTGATTGTGATATCAGATTGACTGGTTGTGATATCAGATTTACTGGTTGTGGTATCAGATTGACTGGTTGTGGTATCAGATTTACTGGTTGTGATATCAGATTTACTGGTTGTGGTATCAGATTGACTGGTTGTGATATCAGATTGACTGGTTGTGGCATCATATTAACTGGTTGTGGTATCAGTTTGACTGTTTGTGATATCAGATTAACTGGTTGTGATATCAGATTGACTGGTTGTGATATCAGATTGACTGGTTGTGGTATCAGATTGACTGGTTGTGGTATCATATTAACTGGTTGTGGTATCAGATTGACTGGTTGTGGTATCAGATTTACTGGTTGTGATATCAGATTGACTGGTTGTGGTATCAGATTAACTGGTTGTGGTATCAGATTGACTGGTTGTGGTATCAGATTGACTGGTTGTGATATCAGATTGACTGGTTGTGATATCAGATTGACTGTTTGTGATATCAGATTGACTGGTTGTGGTATCAGATTGACTGGTTGTGGTATCAGATTGACTGGTTGTGGTATCAAATTGACTGGTTGTGATATCAGATTGACTGGTTGTGGTATCAGATTAACTGGTTGTGGTATCTAATTGACTGGTTGTGATATCAGATTGACTGGTTGTGGTATCAGATTGACTGGTTGTGGTATCAAATTGACTGGTTGTGATATCAGATTGACTGGTTGTGGTATCAAATTGACTGGTTGTAGTATCAAATTGACTGGTTGTGATATCAGATTGACTGGTTGTGGTATCAAATTGACTGGTTGTGATACCAGATTGACTGGTTGTGGTATCAAATTGACTGGTTGTGATATCAGATTGACTGGTTGTGGTATCAAATTGACTGGTTGTGATATCAGATTGACTGGTTGTGTTATCAGATTTACTGGTTGTGGTATCAGATTGACTTTTGGAAGCAGGTGCGGATCCAGGCAGGTGTGCACCTCCCCTCCCCCCCCCCTAAAAAAAAAAAAAAAAAAAAAAAAAAGGATTGGCGTGACTGGACTGACAATCGCTTGATGTTAAATACGTGATATTAACACTTTGTTCTTTCGACTCATCTCTCCATTGAAATGAATATTCTTACATGTCTTTGCTGCCCCGTTCCGGATCATGTAAAAACTGGCATCAGCGTTAAGTTGTGAATATTTTTCACCTGTTCTTTTCCATTCTGTTAGAGACATGTCCATTTCCCCCTTCCTAATACCATTTCAACCATACGAATTAGTTCTTTCTCTTTTGAGCGAAGGGATCTAGGGTAATGTGCATTAAACAAAATCACACATATTTTCCTGGAACAAGCAAAACCTTTGATTGCTGTTCTTCATAATAATTACATTACTTCCGTTTTTCATTGAAATGTTACAATATGATTGGTTATGAAGTGGTCACATGATTATAAAAGAGATGTTTTACATCCCAATAAAACTCAAACATGAACCTGCACATGCCTCCATGATGACGTCAGATGTAAACAATCAATGGCGTAGTAATTTCCAACAGCAAATAATCTAACACAAATAAAATTCACAACGAAAAATTCAACTATATTAAATTTTGGTGTGATTTAAATGTAATTATAAGAATTGAATGCATTTTTTTGCAATTTTATAGGCGTGTAAAAGCGTGGACAGAGGCACATTTTGTGTATGAAGCGCAACGGTCCATGCTTTTACATGCCAATAAAACTACAAAAAATGCATTCAATTCTTAATTGAAGTCGTAACAAGGCCTTATGTCATGAGTAAAATATCATACTTCATTGTACATACCTTCGATGTGAAGCATCATGCCGCACATGGTACAATTTGAATCAATTTCGGTTCAGAAAAGAGGTCCTATATATATTTTCGAATTCACAGGAGCTTCATCCCCCACCAGGCACTGCCCTGGACTCCAGACCCCTCCTAATGTAAATCCTGGATCCGCACCTTGGAAGGTATGTACAAAGAGTTATTTTGTATCCAATATTGGGGTAGAGTTATTGGACGTGACATCAGAATGACTGGTTCTGATATAAGAGAAACTGGTTGTGGTATCAGTGTGACAGGTTGTGGTAACAAAGTTGACTGGTTTATGGTACCGGATTGACTGGCCGACCAGAATGATTGTAATATCATATTGACTGGTTATGGTATCTGTGTGACTTGTGCTAGGTATATTCAGAGTTTAAATTTTGCATATTTGGAAGATAAGAAGAGTTTGAAGATACCATAGGGGCAATCAGAATCTGTATATCAAAGAAGAACAGACAAACAATTTATATATATTGTTCACCTATTTTTTATGTATTATTTATCCATTAAATTGATTGTGAAGATTGGTTCAGATAGCAATCCAAAGATTTCCTCTATCAATTCTGCTTATCAGGTTAAACTTCATTGCAGTAAAACTGGCTAACAGAAGGAAACCTTCTCAATCAGTTATGGTTTTCAAGTTAAATTCATTGCAGTAAAACTGGTGCAGGAGAAAGCCTTTGTCTACTTGCTGCTGTCATATAATGCTGAGCATGACATAGCCCTTTATTACAATTGACACCAAAAACTCAGAATTAGTGCAGGACCATCTTATAACTATCATACAATATCACAATTCAATCTGCCAAGATGTTTCTGAGAATGTTTTTTTTTAATTTTGGAAAATCAGAAAGCATTACTGGTGCTGGATTTCAAATCATCAGCAAAAGCTCAGAGGAAGATCAAAAGATGAAAAGTTTACAGACGACAAGACACAATGTGATGACAATTTCTCTCATGACCCTTGATTTTCCTAGTATTGTCACTTAGCAACAATCACAGTAGAATGTTATAGAATTCACAGACTTTTTTTTGCAAACAATAGTAGTGACAAAACCAAAGTATCATGGCATAATAAACCATGACTTGTTGACCCAATGTTAAATCTCTGTAGATTTCTTATAATGAGGTAAAAGTATCATGGCAGTATTTAGAGTATAAACCATGACTTGTTGACCCAATGTTAAATCTCTGTAGATTTCTTATAATGAGGTAAAAGTATCATGGCAGTATTTAGAGTATAAACCATGACTTGTTGACCCAATGTTAAATCTCTGTAGATTTCTTATAATGAGGTAAAAGTATCATGGCAGTATTTAGAGTATAAACCATGACTTGTTGACCCAATGTTAAATCTCTGTAGATTTCTTATAATGAGGTAAAAGTATCATGGCAGTATTTAGAGTATAAACCATGACTTGTTGACCCAATGTTAAATCTCTGTAGATTTCTTATAATGAGGTAAAAGTATCATGGCAGTATTTAGAGTATAAACCATGACTTGTTGACCCAATGTTAAATCTCTGTAGATTTCTTACAATGAGGTAAAAGTATCATGGCAGTATTTAGAGTATAAACCATGACTTGTTGACCCAATGTTAAATCTCTGTAGATTTCTTACAATGAGGTAAAAGTATCATGGCAGTATTTAGAGTATAAACCATGACTTGTTGACCCAATGTTAAATCTCTGTAGATTTCTTATAATGAGGTAAAAGTATCATGGCAGAATTTAGAGTATAAACCATGACTTGTTGACCCAATGTTAAATCTCTGTAGATTTCTTATAATGAGGTAAAAGTATCATGGCAGTATTTAGAGTATAAACCATGACTTGTTGACCCAATGTTAAATCTCTGTAGATTTCTTATAATGAGGTAAAAGTATCATGGCAGTATTTAAAGTATAAACCATGACTTGTTGACCCAATGGTAAATCTCTGTAGATTTCTTATAATGAAGTAAAAGTATCATGGCAGTATTTAGAGTATAAACCATGACTTGTTGACCCAATGTTAAATCTCTGTAGATTTCTTATAATGAGGTAAAAGTATCATGGCAGTGTTTAGAGTATAAACCATGACTTGTTGACCCAATGTTAAATCTCTGTAGATTTCTTATAATGAGGTATAATATTGAACTTTGGGCAATAAACACCAGATTGATTTTGTAGATTATCTTAGAATAGGATTTTTACACATGAAATAATCTGTAAGCAAAGAGACAAGTATTAATTGAGAAATCACTAATTTCTGGTACCCAACAGGAGGCAACTTGAGCCTAGTGAGAAATCACTATTTTCTGGTACCCAACAGGAGGCAACTTGAGCCTAGTGAGAAATCACTATTTTCTGGTACCCAACAGGAGGCAACTTGAGCCTAGTGAGAAATCACTATTTTCTGGTACCCAACAGGAGGCAACTTGAGCCTAGTGAGAAATCACTAAATTCTGGAACCCAACAGGAGGCAACTTGAGCCTAGTGAGAAATCACTAATTTCTGGTACCCAACAGGAGGCAACTTGAGCCTAGTGAGAAATCACTAATTTCTGGTACCCAACAGGAGGCAACTTGAGCCTAGTGAGAAATCACTAATTTCTGGTACCATTAGGGGGTATGAGTTTTTCTTACTAGAAAGGGGTCAGACAAGATGATCCTTTATCTCCCTACCTTTTCATCGTTGTGTTAGAACTTCTGTGTGCAGCCATTACAAATGATCCTCTGGTATCTGGTGTAACAATATTTCACTGCAGTTAAATATATTCAAACCTTGTTCAAGAGATTTTGGTCATGACCTAAAATCTCTGCAGAATCATCTGCATATTGACTAATATAACCCTATTAATCAAGTCATTTTGATTTTAAAGTATTATCTATATAAATGTAGATGTGTAGGTGACAAACCCAGTATAAATGGTGGTCTGTATTAAAATAGAAAAGACAACCATAAATCCACAACAAAAAAAAGACTACATATATATGTGGTCGAGTGGTCTAGGGAGCTGGACGTAAGCGAATGGTGCTGCAGTGTATCATGGTGTGGGTTCAAATCCCGTCGAGGGAAGAACAAATATTTGACAGCTCTAAAATCTAATTCTAACAGTTTGGTTTAATTTTCTGAAAATTATATCAAGTGGTTGCCATTTGAAACTCCTTAACCTGTGTGTTTGAAATTTCACTACAGTGCTGCAAAATGTTTGTTTAGATAAATTAAATATTTTATCTATGTAAAATTATATGCATGTCATATGTTTTTGCATTTATAGCTGCCTCTGCATTTCTTTAAAAATAAAAAAACCTCTACGGTATAACGTGCTTTGATATGTCTAAAAAAAAACTCATTTCTATTGAATCAATTGTTGAAAGTGGCGTTAAACACCATAAACCACCATCTATTGAATCAACAGAAAAAGTTCTGTCATAAAAAATAGAACATTATATACATATGTGTAAACATTTCCTTGCACAACCTCAACAAGTAGGAAAATGATTTTTTAGTGGAACGTGTATGATAGATAGAAAGTATTGCACATATGATTTCTTATGACTCTGAAAAAAAAATAACAAAGAAAGTTGACAAAACAATAATTTAAAATAAATAATCCGCATCAGTGGCGTAATGATTAGCGTGCTCGCCTTGAGTGCGGTAGATGGTGGGTTCGAGCCCAGGTCGGGTTAAGCCAAAGACTATAAAATTGGTATTTGTTGCTTCTCCGCTAAGCACACATCATTAAGGAGAAAGAGTGTCCGAGTGGAGCGACTTGTCTACCTGCGGACTGTTGTTTCAGTGAGCTAGCACTATAAAAATCCAACTCAGCAATGTTGGTCTAGAACAAAGCGGACCTCATCATCATCTCATTGAAAATTGACTTGTTCTTGCCATGAAATAGCTGAAAAATTGCCGAATTGGCGTTAAACAACAATCACTCACTTAATCACTATAATAAATAATTCATTTATATACAATATATTAGATACAACAATGACAGCCTTTAACAATAGATAAAAAGTTAAAACTTATTGACTACTTGTAGACAATGTATGGCCTGTCCTCAATTCAACAAACACAATATGACAGGATTAAATCAAAGATTGTTATATTTATTTTGTTTCACTCTTTCCTACTGTCTATTAGCTATAGTCAAACAAGATAATGACGCTTTGATGAATAACACCAGACAAAGTGATATCTATGTGTTAATTACATTACATAATTAAAAAAATTGATAAAGTCCTAATTAATGAAAATATTAATTTTTCTTCCGTTTAGATTGCGTTATTCCTAAGCTTTCTTGGTGTTGTAGAATAAGGTCGTCTTGAGTTTTTGGAGTGGCAGGACAATATTTACTAAATTCCATTGAGTACTCTCCTTTTCCTTGTGTCATTGATCGAATCGCTGTTGAATAATTAAACATTTCATTTAATGGTACCTGTAAACAAAACAAAAATAAATGTTAAATAAATAAACGTGTCTGTCTGCAGATTAGGACTATTACTAACAAATGTCAGTTAGCTTTTAATGTTGGCTATGATCTTATTACTAACAAATGTCAGTTAGCTTTTAATGTTGGCTATGAACTTATTACTAACAAATGTCAGTTAGCTTTTAATGTTGGCTATGATCTTATTACTAACAAATGTCAGTTAGCTTTTAATGTTGGCTATGATCTTATTACTAACAAATGTCGGTTAGCTTTTAATGTTGGCTATGATCTTATTACTAACAAATGTCAGTTAGCTTTTAATGTTGGCTATGATCTTATTACTAACAAATGTCGGTTAGCTTTTAATGTTGGCTATGATCTTATTACTAACAAATGTCAGTTAGCTTTAAATGTTAGCTATGATCTTATTACTAACAAATGTCAGTTAGCTTTTAATGCTGGCTATGATCTTATTACTAACAAATGTCAGTTAGCTTTTAATGTTGGCTATGATCTTATTACTAACAAATGTCGGTTAGCTTTTAATGTTGGCTATGATCTTATTACTAACAAATGTCAGTTAGCTTTTAATGTTGGCTATGATCTTATTAATAACAAATGTCAGTTAGCTTTTAATGTTGGCTATGATCTTATTACTAACAAATGTCAGTTAGCTTTTAATGTTGGCTATGATCTTATTACTAACAAATGTCAGTTAGCTTTTAATGTTGGCTATGATCTTATTACTAACAAATGTCAGTTAGCTTTTAATGTTGGCTATGATCTTATTACTAACAAATGTCAGTTAGCTTTTAATGTTAGCTATGATCTTAAATGTAGAAATTATAAAACTTATAATAGCACATCATCTGGTAGTGGTTTAAACACTTCAAAATTGTATCATGTTTCACATATATACATTTATCTATGACCTTAATAATAGAGGCATTCATAGATGATGAGGGTGACACATCTTATTTTGGTGACCAAAATATATACTGAGAGTTATCAATATTCTTTCACAGCTTCAAAAGTTATACACCTGACAAAATTTTGACACCTGACCTTGTCTATGACATTGATACATCAATAATAAGATTTTGGAACATTTTTGCCAGGTGAGCTATAAATTTGTTCACAGCCTTGTGATTATTACAACTAACAGAAAGTCTGTTAATATACACATTAAACCACAATGGATGTGGATGTAAATTTGTACAAAAGAAAATCCATCTGAAACTCAGGTAAAAAATCTATATTTAATGAACAATACTTTTATAGTTGTTCTTCATGTAACACTTCACTGCATCTTCTTAGGATAGGATCATGGTTATTGATGTTTATCATCATTTTCAACAATTCTTCAATTCTGACAAGAGAAACTAATGACATATGAGTAGATACAACAAAGAGACAAGAGAAACTAATGACATATGGGTAGATACAACAAACAGACAAGAGAAACTAATGACATATGGGTAGATATAACAAACAGACAAGAGAAACTAATGACATATGGGTAGATACAACAAACAGACAAGAGAAACTAATGACATATGGGTAGATACAACAAACAGACAAGAGAAACTAATGACATATGGGTAGATACAACAAACAGACAAGAGAAACTAATGACATATGGGTAGATACAACAAACAGACAAGAGAAACTAATGACATATGGGTAGATACAACAAACAGACAAGAGAAACTAATGACATATGGGTAGATACAACAAACAGACAAGAGAAACTAATGACATATGGGTAGATACAACAAACAGACAAGAGAAACTAATGACATATGGGTAGATACAACAAACAGACAAGAGAAACTAATGACATATGGGTAGATACAACAAACAGACAAGAGAAACTAATGACATATGGGTAGATACAACAAACAGACAAGAGAAACTAATGACATATGGGTAGATACAACAAACAGACAAGAGAAACTAATGACATATGGGTGTATGAAAACTTGAGGTGGGTATCAGGACATGAACCCATGTCAGTGAGATTTGTGGTCAGAAGTCAATGACATTAACAACATGGCCACTCATCTACCTAACAAAAACATTGTTCCTGCTGATCAGACCAATATTTACATAAAAAACAACTACAAATTAATTCTGGAAATTCTAAGATGGAGAATGACTGTATCCCTGTTTATTTTAACTTACTTCACAGTATAATGTAAAGTATCCCTCATTAGCATCAGTTCCCAGTATAACAGCATTTCTTTTTGTCATTGCAGCCATAACTGGTCCTTGGAATTCACCTGGTGCATTGATTTCAACTAACATTACAGGTTCTAATATATGCCACATCCCGTAATCAAAACCTGAAAGGTCAAATATTGATAGGTTCTAATATATGCCATATCCTGTAATCAAAACCTGAAAGGTCAAATACTGATAGGTTCTAATATATGCCATATCCCGTAATCAAAACCTGAAAGGTCAAATATTGCTAGGTCCTAATATATACCATATCCCGTAATCAAAACCTGAAAGGTCAAATACTGATAGGTTCTAGCATCAAAATTTAATGAAGATCAGGGATATACTCCATGATTGTTGCAAATGTGGTGTTTTAACAAGTTGAACGCAGTAGGACAAGGGTAAAAGACATAGAATTTCTTACACAAGTGCATTTAATCGTGGTTTCGATACCTAATTGAGACAAACCAAAGACAATAAAATTGGTATTTGTTGCTTCTCCGTTAAATGTGAAAATAAAAAAACCAACTGATAAGACGTCAAAACGAGAACATTTTTATATCAATAAACAATAGTAAATTAAGTGTGTTATCTGTAACAGTATGCTGATCTTTATCATAAACTAATTTTGGAGATATAGTGTTTCTCCCCTGTTTCTTATTATTAAACTAATGATCACAGTCCCTGTTGACATTATCACATGTAATATTGCATGTTTTCTTCAGAGTTTGCATGTGTTCTACAAAAATAGTATATTTTCATACGTAACGTGGAAATGAAACTTGTTCTCCATTGTGTAGTTATCTAGTTTCACATGTAACAGGGAAATAAAACTTGTTCTCAATTGTGTAGTGATATGCAGATGAGCTATCAATGATAAACACTTACATTCCTTTACAGCCATATCTGCTGCCTGTTCAAATGACCAGTCATTGGAATCTACCATGTGATGAGCACCTAAATAATACAACAAAGATGTGAACACATGGTATATTAGTAGAATTAATAAAAAAAATAACCAGTCATTGGAATCTACCATATGATGAGCTCCTAAATAATACAGCAAAGATGTGAATGCCATGGCATATTAGTAGAATTAATAAAAAAATAACAAATGACCAGTCATTGGAATCTACCATATGATGAGCTCCTAAATAATACAACAAAGATGTGAACGCCATGGCATATTAGTAGAATTAATAAAAAAATAACAAATGACCAGTCATTGGAATCTACCATATGATGAGCTCCTAAATAATACAACAAAGATGTGAACGCCATGGCATATTAGTAGAATTAATAAAAAAATAACAAATGACCAGTCATTGGAATCTACCATATGATGAGCTCCTAAATAATACAACAAAGATGTGAACGCCATGGCATATTAGTAGAATTAATAAAAAAATAACAAATGACCAGTCATTGGAATCTACCATATGATGAGCTCCTAAATAATACAACAAAGATGTGAACGCCATGGCATATTAGTAGAATTAATAAAAAAATAACAAATGACCAGTCATTGGAATCTACCATATGATGAGCTCCTAAATAATACAGCAAAGATGTGAATGCCATGGCATATTAGTAGAATTAATAAAAAAATAACAAATGACCAGTCATTGGAATCTACCATATGATGAGCTCCTAAATAATACAACAAAGATGTGAATGCCATGGCATATTAGTAGAATTAATAAAAAAAATAACAAATGACCAGTCATTGGAATCTACCATATGATGAGCTCCTAAATAATACAACAAAGATGTGAACGCCATGGCATATTAATAGAATTAATAAAAAAATAACAAATAACCAGTCATTGGAATCTACCATATGATGAGCTCCTAAATAATACAACAAAGATGTGAATGCCATGGCATATTAGTAGAATTAATAAAAAAATAACAAATGACCAGTCATTGGAATCTACCATATGATGAGCTCCTAAATAATACAACAAAGATGTGAATGCCATGGCATATTAGTAGAATTAATAAAAAAATAACAAATGACCAGTCATTGGAATCTACCATATGATGAGCTCCTAAATAATACAACAAAGATGTGAATGCCATGGCATATTAGTAGAATTAATAAAAAAAATAACAAATGACCAGTCATTGGAATCTACCATATGATGAGCTCCTAAATAATACAACAAAGATGTGAACGCCATGGCATATTAGTAGAATTAATAAAAAAAATAACCAGTCATTGGAATCTACCATATGATGAGCTCCTAAATAATACAACAAAGATGTGAATGCCATGGCATATTAGTAGAATTAATAAAAAAAATAACAAATGACCAGTCATTGGAATCTACCATATGATGAGCTCCTAAATAATACAACAAAGATGTGAACGCCATGGCATATTAGTAGAATTAATAAAAAAATAACAAATGACCAGTCATTGGAATCTACCATATGATGAGCTCCTAAATAATACAACAAAGATGTGAATGCCATGGCATATTAGTAGAATTAATAAAAAAATAACAAATGACCAGTCATTGGAATCTACCATATGATGAGCTCCTAAATAATACAACAAAGATGTGAACGCCATGGCATATTAGTAGAATTAATAAAAAAAATAACCAGTCATTGGAATCTACCATATGATGAGCTCCTAAATAATACAACAAAGATGTGAATGCCATGGCATATTAGTAGAATTAATAAAAAAAATAACAAATGACCAGTCATTGGAATCTACCATATGATGAGCTCCTAAATAATACAACAAAGATGTGAACGCCATGGCATATTAGTAGAATTAATAAAAAAAATAACAAATAACCAGTCATTGGAATCTACCATATGATGAGCTCCTAAATAATACAACAAAGATGTGAACGCCATGGTATATTAGTAGAATTAATAAAAAAATAACAAATAACCAGTTATTGGAATCTACCATATGATGAGCTCCTAAATAATACAACAAAGATGTGAATGCCATGGCATATTAGTAGAATTAATAAAAAAATAACAAATGACCAGTCATTGGAATCTACCATATGATGAGCTCCTAAATAATACAACAAAGATGTGAATGCCATGGCATATTAGTAGAATTAATAAAAAAATAACAAATAACCAGTCATTGGAATCTACCATATGATGAGCTCCTAAATAATACAACAAAGATGTGAACGCCATGGCATATTAGTAGAATTAATAAAAAAATAACAAATAACCAGTCATTGGAATCTACCATATGATGAGCTCCTAAATAATACAACAAAGATGTGAACGCCATGGCATATTAGTAGAATTAATAAAAAAATAACAAATGACCAGTCATTGGAATCTACCATATGATGAGCTCCTAAATAATACAACAAAGATGTGAATGCCATGGCATATTAGTAGAATTAATAAAAAAAATAACAAATGTTGCTTTTCTGAAGAACTGATTTTGTACTTATTTGAATTTTGTTTTGTTTACAAGGTGACGAAAGGAGTTTGAAGATACCAAAGGGGTAATCAGAAGCCGTAAATTGAAGAAGGACAGACAACACAATGGCCAAAAGAAAAAGGACAAAGGGACAAACAATGATCTACAAAACATACATATAAAACTAAAGATCGAGTAACACGAACACCACTAAAAACAAACAAGAGGCTCTAAAGAGTCTGCTATTGCTTATTTTATTAACATTAAGCTTCAATGTTTGTTGTGTCACAGAGCTTACATGAACATTTGAAAAACTATAAAAATATCAATAATTTACATACTGCAGGTTTGAGTTGAAATGGTTCATTAGTTTCTAAAATATGTCTGTCATATTGTATACAACCAACAAACCTTATTGAAATGGTTCATTAATTTCTAAAATATGTCTGTCATATTGTATACAACCAACAAACCTTATTGAAATGGAAAACTTTTAATAACAAACTAGAAGTACTGTGTACTAAGCTAGAGGTACTGTGTGAAGATACTCCCTGCCCTCACAGAAACCATAAACCATGGGGACTACATTTCTGAAATTTGAATCTGCTTGTACACATCATTTTAATGTTTCATTCCATTTTTGACATTTTCTCCATAGCAGTCCATGTTCATCTTTGGACCCCAAGACCTGAACCCAATAGACAGATACACATCCATATTATAAAACAACTGCAAACAATTCTGTCATCATATAAAAAATTAGGACAAATGAGGATACTGTACATAAGTTTAGAATTGACTGATATCTACTTTCTAATCCATCGTCATAAATATTACACGGGGTTGTCGTGGTCGTGATCGTATTAGTTGGATTTATAACTACCTATGCAATCAGTGCCTATCACCACTAACATTGTGAGTTTGTACCCCGCTCAGGTGAGGTGTAACTCAATACAACATGATGTGATATAGTTTGTCAGTGACTTGCGACAGGTCAGTGGTTTTCTCCGGGTATTGCGGTTCCCTCCACCAATATAACAGACCGCCACGATATATACACATTGTGTATGTACAACTGTTTGTATCATGTCGAGTCAGTTGGAAAAGCCATATCACTACGAGACGCGTGAAGCGTCGAGTAGTGATACAGCTTTTCCAACTGACGAGACATGATACAAACAGTTGTACATACATTTTGTGTATATAATACGTTTATCTAACATTTTTATGATAAAACATTAAAAAAATCATGTAAGTTTCATTAGATTTATTATTTGAAGAAAAGTAAACAAAGAGGGACTATAGTTTACGTCACAAGTATTGTTACTTCACGTCATTCAAACAGTAGCAAAATACGAGTACGTTGAGATTTTCCTCACGGAGATTCCGCAATGTTTACAAAGACGTCACTGGGGTATTCCCGCATTCCTAACCTATAACGTCACGAAAGTAGTTCCGACTAAAGTACATCTTGTATCACATATGTATGTGATACAACGTTTTGTATCACATAGGTTGTATCTATTAGCAAAATAGATGTATTTCTATAGAATACATACTTAATGTTAGATAAAGCTGAAATATTGTTAAAAGTGGCGTTAAGTACCATAAAACCAAACCAAACCATAAATATTACATACCATCTGTCAGTACAAATCTTACACCTGCTACTTTGTTTCCTGATAATATGCCCTTCTCACAAGCTTTTAGAAATCCCTACAATTTAAACATTCTCAATGAAAATATATAATTCAGGATACATTATGTTTGTCCCAACCTAGATTATATAAGTAACATGATATTATAAACATTTCTTGTCCTATTGAAATGTATTTAATTATTTGATCACATGTTTGTCTTTCAGTAATGATTAACGATCTTTCATCACATGTTTGTTTTTCAGTAATGATTAACGATCTTTCATCACATCTTCGTAGTGTCTGCCTTTCATCCCATTTATGGATTTAAACCTGTCTTATTTTTAAAATTGTATCAGGCCAGGAAGATAGTATTTTGTTGTTTTTCCTTGAGAGAAATGGTAAGAATTTCTATCATAAACAATCAGTATTTTTAGAGAGTTAAGTATTAGAATACCAAGATAAAATGAGTGAGTGTGTAATCCATGAGTGAGTGTGTAATCTATGAGTGAGTGTGTAATCCATGAGTGAGTGTGTAATCTATGAGTGAGTGTGTAATCCATGAGTGAGTGTGTAATCTATGAGTGAGTGTGTAATCCATGAGTGAGTGTGTAATCCATGAGTGAGTGTGAAATCCATGAGTGAGTGTGTAATCCATGAGTGAGTGTGTAATCCATGAGTGAGTGTGTAATCCATGAGTGAGTGTGTAATCCACTAAGTATTATCTTGTTCAATGACTGAAAACAAAACAATTCTATTCCCAGTGATCATTGTATGAATTTTATAAACAGCTGAGAAAACTGAAATAGGCACTGGATAATGAGATCACTTTGAACATGTAAAATAGGCACTGGATAATGAGATCACTATTAACATGTAAAATAGGCACTGGATAATGAGATCACTATTAACATGTAAAATACGCACTGGATAATGAGATCACTATTAACATGTAAAATAGGCACTGGATAATGAGATCACTATTAACATGTAAAATAGGCACTGGATAATGAGATCACTATTAACATGTAAAATAGGCACTGGATAATGAGATCACTATTAACATGTAAAATAGGCACTGGATAATGAGATCACCATTAACATGTAAAATAGGCACTGGATAATGAGATCACTATTAACATGTAAAATAGGCACTGGATAATGAGATCACTATTAACATGTAAAATACGCACTGGATAATGAGATCACTATTAACATGTAAAATAGGCACTGGATAATGAGATCACTATTAACATGTAAAATACGCACTGGATAATGAGATCACTATTAACATGTAAAATAGGCACTGGATAATGAGATCACTATTAACATGTAAAATACGCACTGGATAATGAGATCACTATTAACATGTAAAATAGGCACTGGATAATGAGATCACTATTAACATGTAAAATAGGCACTGGATAATGAGATCACTATTAACATGTAAAATAGGCACTGGATAATGAGATCACTATTAACATGTAAAATAGGCACTGGATAATGAGATCACTATTAACATGTAAAATAGGCACTGGATAACGAGATCACTATTAACATGTAAAATAGGCACTGGATAATGAGATCACCATTAACATGTAAAATAGGCACTGGATAATGAGATCACTATTAACATGTAAAATAGGCACTGGATAATGAGATCACTATTAACATGTAAAATAGGCACTGGATAATGAGATCACTATTAACATGTAAAATACGCACTGGATAATGAGATCACTATTAACATGTAAAATAGGCACTGGATAATGAGATCACTATTAACATGTAAAATACGCACTGGATAATGAGATCACTATTAACATGTAAAATAGGCACTGGATAATGAGATCACCATTAACATGTAAAATAGGCACTGGATAATGAGATCACTATTAACATGTAAAATAGGCACTGGATAATGAGATCACTATTAACATGTAAAATAGGCACTGGATAATGAGATCACTATTAACATGTAAAATACGCACTGGATAATGAGATCACTATTAACATGTAAAATAGGCACTGGATAATGAGATCACTATTAACATGTAAAATAGGCACTGGATAATGAGATCACTATTAACATGTAAAATAGGCACTGGATAATGAGATCACTATTAACATGTACAATTTGTCTTACTCTTTTAATTGCTGGTATAAAACCTTTTGGTATATTCGTTCCAACAGTTTTATCTAGAAATTCTAATTTGGTGTTCATGTCTGGTGGCAATGCCTGAAAAAAAGTGAAAAAATTAACAAATTAAGAGCACACTGATTAGTTAGGAATCAGGATAATGTAAGAGCAGAGTGACATATCTACCAGCAGACTGTTGTTTCAGTGTGCTAGTAAGAGCAGAGTGACATATCTACCAGCAGACAGTTGTTTCAGTGAGCTAATAAGAGCAGAGTGACATATCTACCAGCAGACTGTTGTTTCAGTGTGCTAGTAAGAGCAGAGTGACATATCTACCAGCAGACTGTTGTTTCAGTGAGCTAGTAAGAGCAGAGTGACATATCTACCAGCAGACTGTTGTTTCAGTGAGCTAGCACTTCAAAAATAGTACAATTTATATATTATGTTTCTTCTGGTTTACCCAAACCCAACTATTAATAACTGAATAAATTAATCTTTGTATCTTAGAAAATGACATTCACTTGGCATATCTCCTGCATGTCAAGGATCAAATTTAACTTTTTTTTCACTGGTAAAATTTAGCTTGTACATTTTTTTCCATTGGTTAAAATAAATTGCCACTAGCTAAAATTTTAAATCAACATATATTTAATACTTTATTAATAACATCTAATAAAATTGGAATCTGGAATTCCTTTTTCCAGTTTTTAATTGTTTTGACAAAAGCTGTAATACATTTTGAATTATTGTTATCGTCCATAATATCATCCTCATTTAGTTTCCTCTTATTTTGTTATTTGAGGAATTGAAGAGGTCAGAAATAACACATGTTTTACTTTGAAAAGTTTGATCCATGCATAGTTCATCAAGGTCAGGGGGGAAATGTATTTGCTATAATAATCTATAACACTTTTTGGGAATCTGTAATATTTTCAGGAGCGATGATCGCTATACCCACATCAACTGATGATCGATAATCGGTGACAATTACTTGCTAAATGTATTTTCTACCTAGGATTACTCAAATACTCACATCTTAAGAGTAAGTTTGATAAAAGTAGAGAGTTGAATAAAATTATATCGCATAAGAGCACAGAATTCAAAATTTTTCATTTGCCATGGTCTTTGGTGATTTTCAAATATACTGACCAGAACAATATATATAGCTACAAATTTCAGAAAACATGGTTGTTGAAATATTTCTGCTAAATAGCATTCGAATATGTTACAACCTTTTTCTTTTATTAAAGATTTTACATTATCATCAAAATGGACTGCTACAATTTGTAAAATATTAAACAAAACAAAACATTGGTTTTCACATGTGTAACACCTGACATAAAATGGACTAGTCCAGGCTGTAGATAAATAATAGACAAATCCAAATGTGTGTATTGAATGAGTCAGTGAGTGCCTGAAGAGAGTGGTGAAGTACGGGAGAAAACGGCAAGATGTTTTTTTTTCTTTCAGTTTGAAGACAATAACAAAGAATCAGAATTGACAACAAGGTTTGCAATGATCGGTACACCACTATGCAAAATAGACTTACATCAGATGCAAGCTTTATTTTTCACGGTGATTTTTACCTACAGAAAGTAGGAATTTTAGTTCATTCAAAACATGTTGCCAGTACTCTCTGGCTTCAACTTGTTTAATTGCATTTTCATTTGCATTAAGAGAGTATTTCACTTTATTAAGCCGACCACTTTTTTGTTTCTCTCCCAAGCTAGACCCTGGATTTCCTCACAATTTGTCATGGTTTTTTTTTGTGTTCAATGATTTGAAGTTAGAGGTACTTCTTTGTTTTGTATTATTGATAGAATTGCTGACCATCACTGTTTAATCTGTATTTTCATATTACAAAAGAGATGGTTACCTCCATATATCCAATAACTTTACCATATTCTCCTCTTCCTCCTGACTGTCTCTTGTGTTGATAATCAAATCTACATTAACAAACAAAAAACAAGTCATTACTAAAGAGACAGTAATTCTAACACCTACAAGAAATGCTGACCACTATCAACAAGTCATTACTAAAGAAAGAGACAGTAATTCTAACGCCTACAAGAAATGCTGACCACTTTCAACAAGTCATTACTAAAGAAAGAGACAGTAATTCTAACGCCTACAAGAAATGCTGACCACTTTCAACAAGTCATTACTAAAGAAAGAGACAGTAATTCTAACGCCTACAAGAAATGCTGACCACTTTCAACAAGTCATTACTAAAGAAAGAGACAGTAATTCTAATGCCTCAAAGAAATGCTCACCACTTTCAACAAGTCATTACTAAAGAAAGAGACAGTAATTCTAATGCCTCAAAGAAATGCTCACCACTTTCAACAAGTCGAAAAATTTATGTCATGTACAATTAACCCATTCTTAAATAACTAGGACAATTTTAAGTTATGTGGTCATAAAATACCATGCAAAAAATAAAAGATTATCAATAAATAATTAATGCTTACGAGGACCCTTGTAAATTGTTATAATTTGTGTCCAATCCAATTGTTATAATATTTAGCAATAAAATATGTTTAATCTAACAAGTGATGGTAGAAATTTGGTAATTTTTTTTTTTTATTAAAGTTGAAAACTATGGTAAAAAAAAATTGTAACTGGAAGTTTCTCTGTCATTTTGATTATGTGCAAAAACTATTGAGATTGAGAAAGCAAGAAAATACAGCAAAGTCCATGCTTAAATATTTATAATAATTTAGAAACAAGAATTTAACATGGTGGCCATGTTTGTTTTCCAATCTGGATCAAACGAGAAAACTTTATACAAAATCTTTATACAGAACCTTCCATACATGTAGATGCTTCCTACCAAGTTTAGGTTCATTTGGCTAGGCAGTTTCAGAGGAGAAGATTTTTTAGATATCGACCAATTAGAAACAAGAATTGCCTGTGGTGGCCATGTTTGTTAACCAATCGGGACGAAATGAGCAGTCATCATAGAGGACATTCCATAGATGCTTCCTTCTAAGTTTCGGTTAATTTGGCTAAGCAGTTTCAGAAGAGGAGATTTTTAAAAATTGCCCAATCAGAAACAAGAATTGCCTGTGGTGGCCATGTTTGGCAATGGATCATAACAAAATGTGCACTCTTTAGAGAGGACCTTCCATAGATGCTTCCTACTAAGTTTCAGTTCATTTGGCTGATGGGTTTCAGAGGAGAAGATTAAATGTGAAAAGTTAACAGATGACGGACAACAAACAACGAACGCCAAGTGATGCCAAAAGCCCACATTGCCTTTGGCAAGGTGAGCTAAAAAGAATCTTAAAATGTGAATACCTACATGTAATGTATAGTATAAACATGTTACACTATATCAGCATTAGTTAATTTCTAAGGGAGATAATGGCAAGAGCTATCTTTCTTTTAACAGTTTAAAGGCAAGAGTTATCTCTCTTTTAACAGTTTACTACAATGGAGAGAACTTTTTTTAGAAATGACCCAATCAGAAACAAGAATTGCCTGTGGCGGCCATGTTAGTTAACGGATCGGAATGAAATGAGCAATCTTTATAGTGGACCTTCCATAGATGCTTCCTACCAAGTTTCGGTTCATTTGGCCACGTGGTTTCGGAGGAGTAGATTTTTAAAAATCGGCCAATCAGAAACAAAAATTGCCTGTGGTGGCCATGTTTGTTAATAGATCGGGACAAAATGAGCAATCTTTAGAGAGGACCTTCCATAGATGTTTCCTACCAAGTTTCAGTTCATTTGGCTGAGAGGTTTCAGAGGAGAAGATTAAAATGTGAAAAGTTAATGGACGACGGATGCCAAGTGATGGCAAGGTGAGCTAAAAAGACCACTTACTTTATAGGTTCTAATAAAGACTCTCTGAATGCTACCTTGGGTTTTCCTAGTATACATTTAGTATTATATTCTCTTTCCAATCTCTGAAAAAATTAATAATACTTAATCAATATCTGAAATAAATAATTACTAATAACCAACAATCATCATATATCATAATATGAGACAGGTACAACCTGTTTGAAGGATGAAGTCCTATAATTTTAAAAGGGAGGTGTGAGAAGGGAATGTATTATTTTTTTTCAAGTACTTTTTAAAGTTTTTTTTTAATTATTTGGCTGGAGTTATCTCCCTTTGACTGTTCAACTGAAGACTGAAGGTATGATTGCTTGCCCCAAAAAAAAATTGTATAAAATATTTAGATCTTTTAAAAGATCTTATATAGATTGAAACATACTTTACTATAATAAAAATAAGATTCAAATTCAGATGTTTGTTCTCTTTCCTAATATATTCGAAACTAAGCAATATGTTATGTATCTTAGCAACAGATTCTGGTGCCATATTTTTATTACAGCCACACTAAAACGACACGAAATTACAGGAAATAACGATCAACTGGTCAAATGCAAATCCTTCAATGAAATTTCAATAATACAATGATCCGTACACGTTATTATCTTTTATTTTGAATGAATTTTGCAGCAGATAATTTTTTGTTATGGCTGTTATGTTCATTTTATCTACACCGCTCTTCCGCCGAGAATCTCGTAGAAAGAGATTTTTTAATTAGAATTTTATTTCAAGTTTGCATAGAGTAAATAATTAAAGAAATGGGAATTTTTCATTGAAATATGTATTTTTTGCATTTCTAAATATCAACTGATCTATTTTTAAAACTTCTGGTGAAAAGATATTTGGCTATGAATAGATACATAGCAGTCGACTCCTATGGAAAGGAGGAAAAATCATACAGCCTACAGTTAAAAGGACTTTGTCCTTTATTATTTAGTAAGAAAGGATATGGAAATAAACGAACACAAGACACCATCCAACTTTACACCTAGACACAAATTAAAGTAAAGAAACATGAGAGACTATTAAACAATACACTTAGAAAAAGTAAAGGAACAGCATTCTTAAGTATTATATTTCATCATATGAAAATCAATGATCAAATTATTATGATTTAACAAATAAAATTGTACTCAACCTTTTCATTTCTAAGGTTTTATGTATATGTAATAAATTTTGGTGTATTATTGTTTGTGGAGAATACTTTTTGTTGACAAAGATAAAGATAAGATTGCATCATCAGTGAAAATAAGTTTCCAAAAATAGAAAAAGTTGTTTACAAGTTTTTAATATTTGACCTTAAAATTTTAATATGGACAAATAGAGAGATGTTTCTACATACAGTAGAGTTCGTTTATAACGAACAGGCTTGTATCGAAATCAGGCTTATATCGAGGTAAAGATAAATCTCCGTTCCAATCGCTATTTAAACAATGTATTTTTGAAGGCCTATTACAAATTTTTTATAACGAAAATCAGGCTTATAACGAAGGGAATTTTAAACCCAAACAACGTTTTTATTACTCAAAATTGACCTGATATAACCAAGAAAATTGCTGAACAAACAAATCGTTTACCTGTCTTCCGTTACGCACGGACGATCACATATTAGAATGGCACTTGACACTTCCGTTATCGGTAATTGAAAAAATCAACAATCCCACCTGTGATATTGTTAATGTTGTCAATCAAGACTTTTCTTTAAAATATTCAAACAATAAAATGGGTATTAATGATGTGATTAACAAGTTGTCAATTAATAACACACATGCTAATTTATTGCATTAAAAATTTATAAAACGTAATCTAAATTTTAATGAATGGATGCACAAGCTAAAGAAATTAAAAACAAAGTCATGTGTGAGATTAATTCATTCGCTATTGTTTATTTCTTCTTTGATGATAGATTCTTTAATCAAACAACAAAGTGGCTTTTAAATTTTTAATTCTACCGTTGTTTTTCACACTGTAAGCCGAACATTGTCATAAATATGGTAACACATCCTCGTGGTGATCATTCAGTAATCAGTATGAAGGGCAATAGATCTTGTTACAATATATAATGTTGTAGTAATGTTTTATTTTAACTGCTGAATTAATCAATTTTATTCAACAATTCTCGTTTTTTTTCTCTCTCTCTATTCAGAAAAACGATGTCATATTTCAACAGTGTATTTAATTTATTCCTCAACATAGCTTGCATTATGAATGGTGTTACAAAAAAAACCAAAGACTCACAAAACAAAATTCGCCGAAAGTATTTTATTTTATTACAACAAAATCATCGAAGTAAAAACATTACTATCTGTCAAAAAATAACAAAACAAAGCAAACAAAACAGTTACACATCACTTGAAATAATTTTTTTGAAATACATCATTTTTCAAAAGGGGAGGTAATTCTACATTATTTCTCTTATAACGAACGATGTCTATAACGAAATAAGATCGAGAGTACCCTGGACATCGCTATAAATGAACTCTACTGTACCTATATAATTATAAGGTTGAGCGAATTAGAGAGTAGTCAGTCATAAATTTGGTGTTTATAAAACAGCTGGAATTTATAGAATTGTACTTGAATATAATTACTTCAGTGAAGTCACATGATTTGAACTATAGACAATTCCAAAGGTCAAGAAGGAAACTTTGTGGATTGGGACCAAAGGAAATTATAATTTAATTGGAATTAAATTTCATAGGAAAGGAATCGAACTAATTCCGGAAAGGAAAAGGACATTTAACCAAGGGATTTAACTGAACATTCAGGCCAGTTGTAAACTTTATAAATTTGACCTTGTGAGTGTATATTATCATTCAGTAATTGTTGTTATTTTATTAATGTAGAGATTCTTAAATGATTGTTAGTTGCTTCTTTCTGTTATTAGATTATTCTAGAAAAAACTTTATGTAACAAGGGTTAAAATCCTTTTTCTTCTATCAATAATACTTTTCCTGGACTCCTTTTCTGATTCAATATTGTATCTTTGTTTTTTGTGTAATTTTCTTGTCAATATCATATATGGTAAAACCTGCCCATGTGGTCACCTGTATTACAAGGTCACCTTTTTCTTGGCCTGTCATAGAAAATTTCATATAAATTGAACCTCTCTTAGGAGGTCACCTGTCTTATAAGGCCACTGTTTCTTTCTCCCAAGGGCAACCTCTTAATACAGGTATGATTGTATATGATTTTCTACAAATTACCTGTGCGTAAATATCAAGATGAAGTTCTCCCATTCCTGAACAGATGGTTTCTTTACCTTCAGGATCATATTTAATATGGTACGTAGGATCTTCTCTCGTGAAGCGACTCAGACCTTTAGAGAAGTTATCTACATCTTTACTGTTAGCTGGTTTAATTGACATTGATATCACAGGTTCTGGTATAAACATGGATTCCTACAAAACAGTCAACAATTTCTGGTATAAACATTGATTTCTAAAAAACAGTCAACAATTTCTGGTATAAACATTGATTCCTAAAAAAAAGTCAACAATTTCTGGTATAAACATTGATTCCTAAAAAACAGTCAACAATTTCTGGTATAAACATTGATTCCTAAAAAACAGTCAACAATTCCTGGTATAAACATGGATTCCTAAAAAAAAGTCAACAATTTCTGGTATAAATATGGATTCCTAAAAAAAAGTCAACAATTTCTGGTATAAATATGGATTCCTAAAAAACAGTCAACAATTTCTGGTATAAACATGGATTCCTAAAAAAAAGTCAACAATTTCTGGTATAAACATTGATTCCTAAAAAAAAGTCAACAATTTCTGGTATAAACATGGATTCCTAAAAAACAGTCAACAATTTCTGGTATAAATATGGATTCTTAAAAAACAGTCAACAATTTCTGGTATAAACATGGATTCCTAAAAAAAAGTCAACAATTTCTGGTATAAACATTGATTCCTAAAAAAAAGTCAACAATTTCTGGTATAAACATGGATTCCTAAAAAACAGTCAACAATTTCTGGTATAAACATTGATTCCTAAAAAAAAGTCAACAATTTCTGGTATAAATATCGATTCCTAAAAAAAAAGTCAACAATTTCTGGTATAAACATTGATTCCTAAAAAAAAGTCAACAATTTCTGGTATAAACATTGATTCCTAAAAAACAGTCAACAATTTCTGGTATAAACATGGATTCCTAAAAAAAAGTCAACAATTTCTGGTATAAACATTGATTCCTACAAAACAGTCAACAATTTCTGGTATAAACATTGATTCCTAAAAAAAAGTCAACAATTTCTGGTATAAACATTGATTCCTAAAAAACAGTCAACAATTTCTGGTATAAACATGGATTCCTAAAAAAAAGTCAACAATTTCTGGTATAAACATTGATTCCTAAAAAAAAGTCAACAATTTCTGGTATAAACATTGATTCCTAAAAAACAGTCAACAATTTCTGGTATAAACATGGATTCCTAAAAAACAGTCAACAATTCCTGGTATAAACATGGATTCTTAAAAAACAGTCAACAATTCCTGGTATAAACATGGATTTCTAAAAAACAGTCAACAATTCCTGGTATAAACATGGATTCCTAAAAAACAGTCAACAATTTCTGGTATAAACATTGATTCCTAAAAAACAGTCAACAATTCCTGGTATAAACATGGATTCCTAAAAAACAGTCAACAATTTCTGGTATAAACATTGATTCCTAAAAAACAGTCAACAATTTCTGGTATAAACATTGATTCCTACAAAACAGTCAACAATTTCTGGTATAAACATTGATTCCTAAAAAACAGTCAACAATTTCTGGTATAAACATTGATTCCTAAAAAACAGTCAACAATTTCTGGTATAAACATTGATTCCTACAAAACAGTCAACAATTTCTGGTATAAACATGGATTCCTAAAAAAAAGTCAACAATTTCTGGTATAAATATTGATTCCTAAAAAACAGTCAACAATTTCTGGTATAAACATGGATTCCTAAAAAAAAGTCAACAATTTCTGGTATAAATATTGATTCCTAAAAAACAGTCAACAATTTCTGGTATAAACATTGATTCCTAAAAAACAGTCAACAATTTCTGGTATAAACATTGATTCCTACAAAACAGTCAACAATTTCTGGTATAAACATGAATTCCTAAAAAAAAGTCAACAATTTCTGGTATAAACATGGATTCCTAAAAAAAAGTCAACAATTTCTGGTATAAACATTGATTCCTAAAAAAAAGTCAACAATTTCTGGTATAAACATGGATTCCTAAAAAACAGTCAACAATTTCTGGTATAAACATTGATTCCTAAAAAAAAGTCAACAATTTCTGGTATAAACATTGATTCCTAAAAAAAAGTCAACAATTTCTGGTATAAACATTGATTCCTAAAAAAAAGTCAACAATTTCTGGTATAAACATGGATTCCTAAAAAACAGTCAACAATTTCTGGTATAAACATTGATTCCTAAAAAACAGTCAACAATTTCTGGTATAAACATGGATTCCTAAAAAACAGTCAACAATTTCTGGTATAAACATTGATTCCTAAAAAAAAGTCAACAATTTCTGGTATAAACATTGATTCCTAAAAAACAGTCAACAATTTCTGGTATAAACATTGATTCCTAAAAAACAGTCAACAATTTCTGGTATAAACATGGATTCCTAAAAAACAGTCAACAATTTCTGGTATAAACATTGATTCCTAAAAAAAAGTCAACAATTTCTGGTATAAACATTGATTCCTAAAAAACAGTCAACAATTTCTGGTATAAACATGGATTCCTAAAAAACAGTCAACAATTCCTGGTATAAACATGGATTTCTAAAAAACAGTCAACAATTCCTGGTATAAACATGGATTCCTAAAAAACAGTCAACAATTTCTGGTATAAACATTGATTCCTAAAAAACAGTCAACAATTTCTGGTATAAACATGGATTCCTAAAAAACAGTCAACAATTTCTGGTATAAATATGGATTCCTAAAAAACAGTCAACAATTTCTGGTATAAACATGGATTCCTAAAAAACAGTCAACAATTCCTGGTATAAACATGGATTCTTAAAAAACAGTCAACAATTCCTGGTATAAACATGGATTTCTAAAAAACAGTCAACAATTCCTGGTATAAACATGGATTCCTAAAAAACAGTCAACAATTTCTGGTATAAACATTGATTCCTAAAAAACAGTCAACAATTCCTGGTATAAACATGGATTCCTAAAAAACAGTCAACAATTTCTGGTATAAATATGGATTCCTAAAAAACAGTCAACAATTTCTGGTATAAACATGGATTCCTAAAAAACAGTCAACAATTCCTGGTATAAACATGGATTCTTAAAAAACAGTCAACAATTCCTGGTATAAACATGGATTTCTAAAAAAAAGTCAACAATTCCTGGTATAAACATGGATTCCTAAAAAACAGTCAACAATTTCTGGTATAAACATTGATTCCTAAAAAACAGTCAACAATTCCTGGTATAAACATGGATTCCTACAAAACAGTCAACAATTTCTGGTATAAACATGGATTCTTAAAAAACAGTCAACAATTCCTGGTATAAACATTGATTCCTAAAAAAAAGTCAACAATTTCTGGTATAAATATTGATTCCTAAAAAACAGTCAACAATTTCTGGTATAAACATTGATTCCTAAAAAACAGTCAACAATTTCTGGTATAAACATTGATTCCTACAAAACAGTCAACAATTTCTGGTATAAACATGGATTCCTAAAAAAAAGTCAACAATTTCTGGTATAAATATTGATTCCTAAAAAAAAGTCAACAATTTCTGGTATAAACATTGATTCCTAAAAAACAGTCAACAATTTCTGGTATAAACATGGATTCCTAAAAAACAGTCAACAATTCCTGGCATAAACATGGATTCTTAAAAAACAGTCAACAATTCCTGGTATAAACATGGATTTCTAAAAAACAGTCAACAATTCCTGGTATAAACATGGATTCCTAAAAAACAGTCAACAATTTCTGGTATAAACATTGATTCCTAAAAAACAGTCAACAATTCCTGGTATAAACATGGATTCCTAAAAAACAGTCAACAATTTCTGGTATAAACATTGATTCCTAAAAAACAGTCAACAATTTCTGGTATAAACATTGATTCCTAAAAAACAGTCAACAATTTCTGGTATAAACATTGATTCCTAAAAAACAGTCAACAATTTCTGGTATAAACATTGATTCCTACAAAACAGTCAACAATTTCTGGTATAAACATGGATTCCTAAAAAAAAGTCAACAATTTCTGGTATAAATATTGATTCCTAAAAAACAGTCAACAATTTCTGGTATAAACATGGATTCCTAAAAAAAAGTCAACAATTTCTGGTATAAATATTGATTCCTAAAAAACAGTCAACAATTTCTGGTATAAACATTGATTCCTAAAAAACAGTCAACAATTTCTGGTATAAACATTGATTCCTACAAAACAGTCAACAATTTCTGGTATAAACATGAATTCCTAAAAAAAAGTCAACAATTTCTGGTATAAACATGGATTCCTAAAAAACAGTCAACAATTTCTGGTATAAACATTGATTCCTAAAAAACAGTCAACAATTCCTGGTATAAACATGGATTCCTAAAAAACAGTCAACAATTTCTGGTATAAACATGGATTCTTAAAAAACAGTCAACAATTTCTGGTATAAACATTGATTCCTAAAAAACAGTCAACAATTTCTGGTATAAACATTGATTCCTAAAAAACAGTCAACAATTTCTGGTATAAACATGGATTCCTAAAAAACAGTCAACAATTTCTGGTATAAACATTGATTCCTAAAAAACAGTCAACAATTTCTGGTATAAACATGGATTCCTAAAAAACAGTCAACAATTCCTGGTATAAACATGGATTCTTAAAAAACAGTCAACAATTCCTGGTATAAACATGGATTCCTAAAAAAGAGTCAACAATTCCTGGTATAAACATTGATTCCTAAAAAACAGTCAACAATTTCTTTGTTTAATTTAGCAACAGAAAAATAAGAGAATTTAAACTGATATAGATATCCTAACTTCTTGTAATAAACTGTCCGTACAATGTCACGAAAGTGAAGCAGATAATAGCCTGCAATGCAACACAGCTTTTGATTGGACAATGCTAAATTTTTAAGGAAATAAAATACATTTTCATTTGCCATTTAGTTAGTTACAAGACAGAATAAAGACAAAAATATTCTTGAAATACCATATCATATTGTCTAGATTAAGACATTTTTACTTTCAAATGAGGCTTATAATCCAAAATATATGCTACAATTCTAAAAGTTACTGTGTTGGGAACCTTGGTCTATTGAAATAGGACTTGTCTTCTTTATCTTGTGGAGTACCACACCCTGTCTTCAGAAATGTTAAATGGTTGTGTGGCATGATAAAAAAGAGGAAAATGTCACACTCCTAGTCAGGATGTAATTTAGTACCCTGTGTTATATCAATACATGTCCACATCCAAATGTCACTTATTTACAAAAAAAAAGCTTGTTAACTTATTTTCGTCAGGAGTATAACTGAACTATTAGTTTTGTGGTACATAAACAATTGATCAATCTTTTCATATGATTTTGATAACACAGTTTACTATCCAACAAAAAGTATACTTACCAGAGAGAAATTCATTCCTCCTTTAGATACAAATGTATCACCACCAGCACAATCCACTCCAAACAAAGCAACTATATCACCTGCAAAGGCCTCATTCATATCCTGGAAAATAAATCATCAAAATTATATCCCCTGCAAAGGCCTCATTCATATCCTGGAAAATAAATCATCAAAATTATATCCCCTGTAAAGGCCTCATTCATATCCTGGAAAATAAATCATCAAAATTATATCCCCTGTAAAGGCCTCATTCATATCCTGGAAAATAAATCATCAAAATTATATCCCCTGTAAAGGCCTCGTTAATATCCTGGAAGATAAATCATCAAAATTATATCACCCACAAAGGCCTCATTCATATCCTGGAAGATAAATCATCAAAATTATATCACTCACAAAGGCCTCATTCATATCCTGGAAGATAAATCATCAAAATTATATCACCCACAAAGGCCTCATTCATATCCTGGAAAATAAATCATCAAAATTATATCCCCTGTAAAGGCCTCGTTAATATCCTGGAAAATAAATCATCAAAATTATATCCCCTGTAAAGGCCTCGTTAATATCCTGGAAAATAAATCATCAAAATTATATCCCCTGTAAAGGCCTCTTTTAAAAACAGAAATTAAGTAGAAATTTTGCAATTTTTTCCTAGAATTATACATAACTTATTAAAGGGAGATAATATAACTCAATGAAAGGGAGATAATGCAACACTGTTGTCATTTAATTGAATAAAAATATAGGTTTATGGTTAGGGTTATGGTATTTAATGCCACTTTCAAAAAAAATTCAGTTTTATCATGGTGGTCAGTTTTATTGGTGGGTGAAACCAGAGTACCTGGAGAAAACCAGTGACCTGCTGTAGGTCACTGACAAACTTGATCACATAATGTTATATTGAGTACACCTTGCCATGAGAGGGATTTAAACTCACAACTTTAGCGGTGATAGGTACCGATTGCATAGGTAGTTGTAAATCCAATTACCATACAATCAACCTCATCTTCACTTAACTTAAGCATGAATCAAAGCTATGACAAACCTCCATTTCATCAGCATTCATTCTCACGACACGTACTACCTTCATCTTTCTATTTGTTCGTGTATTATATATGGTGTCACCTTTCTTCATCCCACCTTGATAGCATCTAACATAAGTTAACTGTCCAAATCTTCCAGCCTGTAGATATTAATAATTCAATTAAAATTCTAACCCTATTTTATAAGAATAAGATCTTGTACAGTACCATTTACATGTTCACCTTACTGTTGGCTATTATAAGACTTTATTTTAAAGTTCAGCTAAGAGACTCCGGTTTCCTCCATCCATAACATTTAAAAATTGAAAATAACTTTAAATATTCATATCTCTGTTTTGTCAGCATCAATCTACTAGTTTGACATAGACATTTTTATGTGTGTGTGATTTATCCACAATTATACAATATCTTTACCTCAATAATGAAAAATAGACAATGATGCATGTAGATATTACAGACAATACACCAGACTTGTTATCATTTAACTCTACAGACAATACACCAGACTTGTTATCATTTAACTCTACAGACAATACACCAGACTTGTTATCATTTAACTCTACAGACAATACACCAGACTTGTTATCATTTAACTCTACAGACAATACACCAGACTTGTTATCATTTAACTCTACAGACAATACACCAGACTTGTTATCATTTAACTCTACAGACAATACACCAGACTTGTTATCATTTAACTCTACAGAAAATACACCAGACTTGTTATCATTTAACTCTACAGACAATACACCAGACTTGTTATCATTTAACTCTACAGACAATACACCAGACTTGTTATCATTTAACTCTACAGAAAATACACCAGACTTGTTATCATTTAACTCTACAGACAATACACCAGACTTGTTATCATTTAACTCTACAGAAAATACACCAGACTTGTTATCATTTAACTCTACAGAAAATACACCAGACTTGTTATCATTTAACTCTACAGAAAATACACCAGACTTGTTATCATTTAACTCTACAGAAAATACACCAGACTTGTTATCATTTAACTCTACAGAAAATACACCAGACTTGTTATCATTTAACTCTACAGAAAATACACCAGACTTGTTATCATTTAACTCTACAGAAAATACACCAGACTTGTTATCATTTAACTCTACAGAAAATACACCAGACTTGTTATCATTTAACTCTACAGAAAATACACCAGACTTGTTATCATTTAACTCTACAGAAAATACACCAGACTTGTTATCATTTAACTCTACAGAAAATACACCAGACTTGTTATCATTTAACTCTACAGAAAATACACCAGACTTGTTATCATTTAACTCTACAGAAAATACACCAGACTTGTTATCATTTAACTCTACAGAAAATACACCAGACTTGTTATCATTTAACTCTACAGAAAATACACCAGACTTGTTATCATTTAACTCTACAGAAAATACACCAGACTTGTTATCATTTAACTCATATTCCTTCCTGTTTTCATTCTGTATATTATGTGAAGAAGCTTAACAACAGTCAACCATTATAAAATGATCTCAACAGCCAATCACAGACTATTTTGTTCAGATGTTGAATCAATGCAAAAACAAAACAAGGAATCTTTTTTGAGGAACATCCATAGATTTTTTTGCAATTTGACAACAAACATACAATTTGGCCATTAGTAAGCTAACAATTTTCAGCCATAAATGAGCTGACAATTTTTGGCCAAAACTGAGCTAACAATTTTGACCATAAATCAGCTAACAAATTTGGCCATTAGTAATCTAACTTTTTTGGCTATTAGTGAGCTAGCAACTTTGGCCATTAGGGAGCTATCAGTTTTGGCCCTTAGTAATCTTATTAGTTTTTGGCCATTAGTGAGCCAAAAATTTGGAAATATTTATTCTTACCTCAAGTTTAAATGCTAAACCAATAAATGTATTATCAAAACTTCTAACAGGATCCATGATGACTTTCTCTGGATTGTCAATGCTAAAAACAAACAGATTATTTTACATGTACAGATCTATAGATACCATTTACATTGACATTTTATCATTCTAACTTTAGATGTAAATTGAGTAGAAATACAGTCAAAATGATTGATTGTTGTTCTGTAAGCTTTTAAAAATAAAATATTTAAATAATTTTGCTGAAGTAGATTTTTTTAATATAGGTCAAGGTACCAAGAACTTCAACTTCTGAAATGACAAATTAGAAAATAATGAATGATGGCACTTGGACTGGACCATGTGGGGATATTTAGACTGACACAGAAAAATGTAGACAATGGATAGGTTCTATAAAATGTTGCCTTGCAGTGTGCCACCAACAACTGTTTGTTGTCTAATTCTATAAAATGTTGCCTTGCAGTGTGCCACCAACAACTGTTTGCTGTCTAATTCTATAAAATGTTGCCTTGCAGTGTGCCACCAACAACTAACTGTTTGTTGTCTAATTCTATAAAATGTTGCCTTGCAGTGTGCCACCAACAACTGTTTGTTGTCTAATTCATCCTGCAGTTATTTTTATTTGTTCATATATAATTAATGTAAGGCATGGTTGACTGATTGGTGTTTAACGCCAACATTAGCAGTATTTCAGCTATATCGTGGCATGAACTAATCTTATATCAACTTAAGATGTAAGTGAATGAAAATAACCGTAGTTTAAGCAATTAGAGGAATAGTTTAACTACCTATTAGTATTATCTAAGCAGTAATTAGGTACTTCTGTAGGGTTAGGTAGATAATCAATAATGGCATCTAACACTGGTTGTACTCCTTTGTTTTTAAGAGCTGTTCCTACCAGTACTGGGGTAAATTTCCTCTTTATACAAGCCCTTCTTATTGCTGCCTGAAATATATAGAGAAACATATCTGTAAATATTTCCTATCTGTAATTATTATATTCTGTGTATCGAAACTTGAAAATAGGTCAGCATAAAAAATGTTCAGTTTCTTACAAGTACAAATATTGTGAAGATGCATTTATTTCAATTTATACAAATAAATTTTCTTCAGCAGTATTATTTCATGTAAACACATATTCAATACTAAACTAGAAAGTATTTTCATAGAATAAAATATTTGAAGATACATTTTCCATCTTCTTTGAAGCAAAGAAGGAAATCAGGAGCATTAAATCAATGAAGGACATTAAATTATACATAAGTATTACTGTTTGTAAAATATCATAATAAATTAATAAAATAATTGTTTACAGTATATGTTCACTGTATTGTACACCTTTTCATCATTGTAAGCATTGTATATCATTTAATAAATCATAAAGTTTACTATTTATTAATTTTTCAGAAAGATATTGTTCCTTCCAATAGTATATATGTAAATGAGGATTACATTTGTTATAAGATTTCTATACATACATGTACTTCATCCTCGGTTGGCTGTCGCTCTTCTAGAAATATTTCTGCTAAATGATCGTCAACATTCACTACATGTTCTATAAGAAGTAAATAAATATCCACGATAAAACATAGTATACTAAAACTATCTACATTAGTCCTTCATTTAACATGGGTTAGTGAGTTATTGTTGTTTAATGAGCAATATTTCAGCCATATCATGGCAAGAACAAGTTACATTTTAAGAATGGTAATACACATCCTGGACGGATCGATATTCCTCATGAATATTAATGAGTTCCGAATCACCTATGCGCTTCCCACATAGCTATGTAAAGTCAAGCGTCGGAATAACATTGATCAATAATATGTTTAGGTGGTTAGTAAAAGTGGTAACCCGGGCCCGGGTCCGGTTCCAAAAACCCGGGCCCAAATTCGTATTTTCTTTATTACATCTTTATTAAGGCATTAATTTTAATAAAATTTGAACATAATGCATAAAATTATATATTTTATCGCATTTTTTAATCAAATATAAAAAAAAAAAGTTTTTATACGAAATATCGGAAATATAAGTTTTCCAAGTTAGTAAAAGTTGTAACCCGGTGTCATATGGTATTTTGAACCCCATGGTAAATTGAACCCGGGGTCGATTTACCTATGATATTTTGACCGCGGGGTCAATTTTTTGTCATTGTATTTTGAACCCCCTCATGGTAAATTGAACCCCCCTTCATTTCTACCAAAAGAGGAGTTCATAATACCATAAGAGAGGGTTTGATATACCATAGGTAGGGGGTCGATATTCCATGAGTTGGGGGGTCGATATACCATGGGTAGGGGGGTCGATATACCATGGGTAGGGGGGTCAATATACCATGGGTAGGGGGGTCGATATATCATGGGTAGGGGGGTCGATATACTATGGGTAGGGGGGTCGATATACCGTGGGTAGGGGGGTCGATATACCATGGGTAGGGGGTCAATATGCCATGGGTAGGGGGCCGATATACCATGGGTAGGGGGGTCAATATATCATGGGTAGGGGGGTCGATATACCATGGTTAAGGGGGGGGGGGGGGGCGATATACCATGGGTAGGGTGGTCAAAATACCATGGGTAGGGGGGGGTTCAATATATATTAATAATTATGGGTAGGGGGGTAATAAAATTTCCAAATTTCCAAAAAATCAAAATTTTCAAAAAAGTTCAATATTTCCAAAATTTTCATAAAATTTCAAAACTAACATATTTCATAATATTAAAAAAAATAAAAAAAAAATTCAAAATTTTCATAGAATTTTAAGAAAATTTCAAAAATTTCAAAATTTGTATATCATGAATCTGATATTTTATAGAAATATACCATGCTTGTAAGTGGTATTTGCCAAAAAATACTGGTTGAGAGACTGGATAAATTTCCCGAGCCGCCGACAGGCGAGGGATATTTGTCTAGTCTCGAAACCAGTATTTTTTGGCAAATACCACTTACAAGCATGGTATATTTCTATAATTCCACCGAATATGTGGTTATCATTACCTGAAGATAAATCCAGAGAGCATCGGAATGTAAAATACTACTATTTTTAATCACGCTCTATTTTTAGACATGATATTTTCCCACCTGCCGTTGTATTTCTGAAAAATACCACGGCACTTAAAATGGTGGGAAAAAAAATGCCATGGTGAAGGAACTAGAGGCTCCCAGGAGCCTGTATAGCTCACCTGGGTATAATAACAACATCAGTCAATAAAACTTGATAACTTTGGTAAAAAAAATTAACAAATGTAGCCTTCGTCATTGCAGACCCCTTCTACAAAAAAATTTAGGCAGGGGTTCCCCCTTTAATGTAAGTTATCAAAATTGCTGTAAAAAAACATATATGTCAATGATTCTCAAAATTTACCTTTTCCTACTTCACATTTTGTAATAGAGTTGCTTCCCTTTGATTATTTGAGTAACCAAAAGCAGTGAGTCAACAAAAAAATGCATTTCAAGAGGAATAACTCTTCACACAGTTGTCGCACATTTTTAACTGTGGAAATTTTTTTGTAGATCTTGACATGCTGAACATTTTTGCAGTTTAAACGTTCCCTCTATCTCTAATAGTTTTTGAGATATAAGATGATAGTATTAAAATTGAGAACATTTTGATGAAAAAAGGGCAATAACTCCAAAATGGGTAATGGGATTTACTTCAAATTGCAGGGTAGAAAGATCTTGACATGCTGCAATTTTTTGCAATTTAAACTTAACCTTTATCTCTTATAGTTTTTGAAATATAAGACGAAAAGTATTTTTATTTTTTTTAAATTTGATGAAAAAAGGGCAAGAACTCCAAGATGGGTAATCAGATTTACTTCAAAATTGCAGGGTAGGTAGATCTCGACATGGTGCACATTTTTGCAATTTAAACTTAACATCTATCTCTTATAGTTTATTAAATATAACACGAAAAGTATTAAAATTAAAAAAAAAATTGATCGAAGGGCCGAACCACCAGACACATTTTTGGAAGAGAACCATCCAATGACTATTTCATCAAAATGCTGTTCTTATTGAGCAAATGGTTTCAGACAAGAAGATTTTTATGGGAATTTCTCATAGGGTCCTATGTTAAATTAAGTTCGGCTATGGCGGCCATCTTGGTCGGTGTTCTGAAATGCCGGACACAATTTTGGAAGAGGACCACCCAAGAATCATTTCAGCTAAGTTTGGTTGAGATTGGCTCAGTAGTTTCCGAGGAGAAGATTTTTTTAAAATTTCATCCCCTCTTTTTTCTAATTTGCACAATCGGTCAAAATATGCAAAAGTTCAAAGTTCATAAAAAAATCCAGTAATATATGTTAAAAAGCTCATCATTATGCTTATACAATTCAAATTTGGGCACTTTCTGGCTTAAAATAGAGCAGTTTTGGCCATTTGAAGAAATTTCTATTTTTAGTAATGGCGGCCATCTTGGATACAGGACGGCGCTGACGGACTCAATTTTGAAAAGGGACCATCCAAGGATCATTTCAACAAAGTTTGGTTGAGATTGGCTCAGTAGTTTCAGAGGAGAAGATTTTTCTTTAATTTCATCCCCCCTTTTTCTATTTTTAGCTTGGTATATCGACCCCCCCCTACCCATGGTATATTGAACCCCTTACCCATGGTATATCGACCCCCCTATCCATGATATTTTGACCCCCCTACCCATAGAATATCGACCCCCTACACATGATATTTTGACCTCCCTGCATATTTTTTTTATTATAAATGGGGGGTTCAAAATACCATGGGGGTTCAATTTACCATACAGGGGGGGTTCAGTTTTCAATAAGGGGGTTCAATATACCATGGATGTAAATCGACCCCGGGTTCAATTCACCATGGGGTTCAAAATACCATATGACACCGGGTCAAGACGAAATTTTCAGTTAATCAATGATTGCACCTTTATTTCTTCTTTAAAATTCTTGAAATTTTGTAAAAACATACTTCAATACAACAACAACAAATACATTTTATCAATTTAAAAAAAAAAGTTTTCTTTTTCCTCCACGATGCAATATTAATATACTAAGTTTTGTAAACTAAGACTGGTCACGTGACCAACAAGGACAGGTAACTGGGTGTACAGGTAAATATTGAGGAGTTCACCAGTATCAATTTCGGATACTGCCCAGCTCTGCAAATTATAGCAAAAAATTTACAATGGATTAAAAATTCTTAATTTACCTATAAAACTATATTTTAAAAAGAATTAAAAAATAAAATTTTTGCAAAGAAATTAACCAAAAAAATGAATTAAACATATTGTTTTCCTTATTTTTTTAAAATATCAATATCTTCTTTTTTATATTAATTAAGGTTTAAAAATTAAAACAAAAAAATTTAAATGGATTACAAATTCTTAATTTAACTAAACTATATTTTGTAGAGTTTAAAAATAATTTATTTGCAAAGAAATTAACAAAAAAAAATGAATTAAACATATATTGATGAAAAATATAAAAATCATCTCATTCAAGTTTTTTGTAAGTCCAGCAATTGGTACCGTTTTCGAGAAAACCTCCCATCAACTATGATAAAGTCCAGCTATGATAATGTCTGACACTAAGTATTGTTTTTTGCACACAAAGTCTTTAAGGAGTGGAGCTACAGTTGCTGCAGGTAAACGATAAACTACCAGAAAAAGTGTTCGAGTTGTTGCTGGGAACACAACCGTAATGGTACCAAGCAGAACATCTATCACAACATACCATATCTTCAAACAAATTCGGCAAATTACACCTAGCTGTACACTCTTTTTCTATCGAAAATTTCACACTTGTGTTTTTCAAACTTAAAACTTTAGTTCTTGTTGGCTTCGTCTTAGGGAATGGTGAAAACTGTTGGCTTTCTATACATATAATCAAATGATCACGCATAGTGTAAGTGTCAAAATTCACATTGTCTTGAAATATTATGTTTTTACAAGTAATTTTGCAAAAATTAAGACGTATGTACATTTTGTAAACTGATTCAAAACAATTTATCACTTCCGGACTGGGTTACAACTGTTGATCGTTCTCGCACCCGATTTCATGACAAAAATTGACAAAAAAGCGGCGCAAGATTTTTTTTGCGCAGTTTCGAAAGTTTTTGATGAGTGAAAACCGTAGCCCTATGGTCCGCAAAAAAAAATAATATATAAAGGACCATAAAGGGCTACGGTTCCGCAGCTACCACTTTTACTAACCACCTTTGATCACTGTATGTTTATGTTGACAACTTTTGAGAAAAATGTCGTTGCTTAATTTTAATTTTAGTCAAAAAAGCGGAAAAACTGAAAGCGAATGACGAGCCAACTGATCCTGAAACTCCTAGCAATAAAGATCTTAATATGATAGGGAGAAACGAACGAGAACATTTCAAAACTCATTGGATAGATAAATTTCAGAATGCTCAGGAAATGTACTGCAATAACTGTAGAAAATTTCCACACTTGTCAGATAGGAAAGATGCCCTTACTCAGGGAACTAAAAATTTACGCATTGATGGACTTAAGTTACACGATAAACACCAGGAGCACTTGTCATGTGTCAAGCATTGGTTTAAGGAACTTGATGATCCCACAGGTCTTTGCTGACACCCCAATAGGCCAGTCATTATTGAAATTAGATGAAAGTCAGAGAAAACGTCTTGAAAGTTTGTTTAATACTGCCTACGGTGTTGTCAAAGCTGGAAAACCATTTTCAGATTATGAATTGATATGTGAAATACAAGTTAAAAATGGACTTGACCTGGGTGAAAACCATAGAAATATTATCGTCACGGTATGTGTTTTCGTATCATCCATTTTATTTTGATTTCCAAAGCGCACGCATTATTTTTGACGTGTCTTCCGGTTTCTATTTATGGAACGTAAACAGGACTATAACGTGACATCTGTAAAAAATGTTAAAGTTTGCTTTTAAAGACGTAAGTACCAAAAACAGTGAACCTACCTACTGAACCATACTTTTTGCAATGCTAAAAATTTACTTCATTTATAAAGTAGCTGGAAAAAAATCCAGAAGGGCTATATAAAATTGAACTATGTCGTCTGCCTCTCAGACACCGGCTCTTCCTGTCATGTAACTGACATGGGGTCACTGATCGTACTTGTAAACAAAAGAGCTGACTGAAATGTGCCTGTTTCTTATATAAAATACATGTCACTTTGCAGTGCATTGTGGTTTCAGCACTAACAAAAACATCAAAAGTAAACACAATTTTGAAAGTGGTCATTTTCAAACATTCTGTTATTTTATTTAGATGTAGTATGATTTGGTAGATGGCCAGAACCATGAAATTTTAAAACCAGCCATTTCCGGATTTTATATTCGTTTCCATCCCGTATATCGGCCCTGTTTTTACTTCATACGAAAACAGATGACGCCATTCTACTGACAGCAAAAGTTGCTAGATAATCGAGAGTATATTAAAATACAAGAATGGCTTTAAAAACAATCTTATGTACAAAGAAATATTTAACTAGCCATTCTTTGAAAATTCCAATCGTCATATGAATGAAGGGTTAACACTGTTAATCGCTATATCGGAAAATCGATAATAGTACGAAAACCCATAACACGATGCTAATGGTTGTAAAACTTTTGCTGCATCAATTGCACAAACTTTAGTTGACAAGCAAGTAAAATTTCAAATTTTATCCTACAAATTGGGACTTGGCAAATCACTGACCGAACTTGGGTTAAAAAAGTTTAAAAAGCCCTGTAACCATTACACCACGATACAGTTTTTATTCTTGGTCCTGTGATGAGACACCAGTACGGCTGTTAGAATGTAAGTAATAAGTAAAAATACTAGAGGCTCAGTGGGCTGAGCCTGTGTCGCTCACCTTTCATTCTCCTTTGAGGAAACTTAACACAGAACATTCCATAGGTGCTTCCCACCAAATTTCGGTTCATTTTGGCAAAGCAGTTTCAGAGAAGAAGATTTTTAGAAATCGACCAATCTAAAAAAAGAATTGCCTGTGGCAGCCATGTTTGTTAATGGATCAAAACGAAATGAGCAATCTCTATAGAGAACCTTCCATAGATGCTTCTTACCAAGTTTCATATTATTTGGCCAAGTGGCTTCAGAGGAAAAGCTGTTTTAGAATCGACCAATAAGAAACAAGAATTGCCTGTGGCAGCCATATTTGTCTATGGATCAGGATGAAATGAGTAAGCTTTATAGAGGACCTCCCATAGATGCATCCTACCAAGTTTCGGTTCATTTGACCAAGCAGTTTCAGAGGAGAAGACTTTTAAAAATAGGCCAATCAGAAACAAGAATTGCCTGTGGTGGCCATGTTTGTTAACGGATCGGGACGAAATGAGCAATCGTAACAGAGGACTTTCCATAGTTGCTTCCTACGAAGTTTCGGATCATTTGGCGAAACTGTTTCAGAGGAGAAGATTTTTAGAAATTGACCAATCAGAAACAAGAATAGCCTGTGGCGGCCATGTTTGTTAATGGATCGGGACGAAATGAGCAATCTTTATAGAGGACCTTCCATAGATGGTTCCAACTAAGTTTCAGTTCATTTGGCTGAGGGGTTTTAGAGGCATATAACTGTAATTCAATTCTGATATCTGTATAGAGATAACTGCATTTACAATACAATAAACAAGAGTTATCTTTCTTTTAACAAAAAAAAAAAAAAGATTTTTTTAGAAATCAATCAATCAGAAACAAGAATTGCCTGTGGTGGCCATGTTTGTTAATGGATCGGGACGAAATGAGCAATCTTTACATAGGACCTTCCATAGATGCTTCCTACCAAGTTTCGGTTCATTTGGCAAAGCGGTTTCAGAGGAGAAGATTTTTAAAAATAGGCCAATCAGAAACAAGAATTGTCTGTGGCAGCCATGTTTGTTAATGGATCGGGACGAAATTAGCAATATTTATAGAGGGCCTTCCATAGATGCTTCCTACCAAGTTTCAGTTCATTTGGCTGAGGGGTTTCAGAGGAGAAGATTAAAATGTGAAAAGTTAACGGACGACGGACGCCAAGTGATGGCAAAAGCTCACATTGCCTTTGGCAAGGTGAGCTAATAACCCCCTTTCCAAACACCATAAAAGAGGTTTTTAAAAGATAAAATTCCAAATCTATAGGAGAATTGTAGAAATTGAACATAAAAAAAAAAAAACTCAACTTCTGGATAACAAATTATTAAAAAAAACTTGTTATTAAATGTAACACCAATCTACCAAAATAAACCTAATGGATGGAAACAGGCACACATACCTGTTAACCCTCACCCTTTTCGCGGGAGTCTCCCGCGTAAGAGCCTTATCTCCCGCATGGACTGGGTCTCATGCGCGGGAGACATTAATCTCCCGCACACACCTTTTCCTCCCACACGATCTCCCCCCAACAAAAAAATCAAGTACAATAAAATCTTGACCTACATTTTGCGATCAATATTTCTGGAAATTCCCCATTTGGAACTCCCGCGCTGATGAAAAACGCCGAGAGATACGAATGGTAAAGGTGTTTAAATGATATCCGGTTATTGATCTGTTTGACACCTTTACAGGTAAATTGGGTCATGGAGATTAATTAAGGTGTTGATGATTATACAACAATTATCCACTGATTGACAGTTAATTGGGGATAAGGAAGTGGGTTTGTGGCACACGCTTAGATGATTAGAAGTGTGATAGCGGCAATTAAAAATAGTTATAAACCGTTGTGCAAACAGGAGTCGGACAACCTTTGATGCCGAGGAAAACTTCTTATTTCGATCAAACGTGCAATGAATTCATCTCGGATTGAGTTGTTATGGCTTGTTTGGGACCAAAGCCGATCAAAGTATTATTTAAGGACTAAGTTCCAGGATGGAATTGATAAACCACAAAAATGCCAAAACGTATGCTATCATCCAATGCACCAGCAGCAAAGTGACTTTTTAATTTTAGTGCTCTATGACTTTATTGTTCAGAGCATTCTGTCTTCATTGTTATTGCTTTGTTATAACCTTATGATTATGAATAAATTATAAATACAGTTTTTATCCTTCATTCATCATATGAAACACTACTAATAAGACAGAAATGTAAACAATATATATTGAAATGGGATGCAGTTGGTTCAATACTGAAACAAACAAAAAGAAAACATCAATTAACAATAAAAACATGCATCAAATACATCGATAAAAAATCTCCAGTTATGAGACCAAATCTCCAGCCAAAAATTTACAAATCTCCAGTTGTAGCATAGCAACTCTATCACATGTATGCAACTACAAGGTACAATTTTGTGCGTTTAAAGGCGACACACAAAATCTCCCCCTTAGAAGAGTTGGTAGGGGGGAGATCTCCCCCCTAGCAGTTCCCAGAGGTTAACAGGTATGGGCACAATGTGATACAATATTAAATCAATCTATTGAAGGAAGCTTAATGTATGTATGAATGGACTCAGATATAACAATAAATATGTGACATCTTTTTGTCATCAATACAACCACAGACTTATCAGTTTTAGTTTTTATAGAATGATGATAGTTACCAATGAGTTCTTGTCTTTTATGTTCACTTTCTGTTCTCAGATGAGATGGGATTTCATCCTCACGTACCATCAACCTAAATACAAACAATTATTAAATACAGTATTTGTACATACAATGTAATTATGTATTGTAGCTATTTTATGTGTTTTTTTAAAGGGTCTTATGTTGCAAAACTAAGTATATATGGGAATATAAATGTACCAAAACCATACACAAAATGAAGAATGGAAAAAAAAAAACTTTAAAGTGCTTTGACTTTGCATTTTTACCTAGATATTCTTTCATGTTTAATCTGCGTCGGTGGTGTAATGGTTATTGAGTGTTCAACTCGAGTGAGATAGATAGTGGGTTCGAGCCCCGATAGGGTCAAACCAAAGACTATAAAATTGGTATTTGTTGCTTCTCCGCTAAGCACTCAGCATTACGAAGAAAGACCAAAAACTGGCCGTCTCAAACTCAGTCCGAGTGGTGCCGGCATGTCTATCCGTGAGCTGTTGTTTCGGTGAGCTAGTACTATAAAAATCCAACTAAGCGTGTTGGTCTAGTACAAAGCGGACCTCATCATCATCTCATTGAAAATTAACTTGTTCTCGCCGTGATACAAAAATGTATAGCTGAAAAATTGCTGAGTTGGCATTAAACAACAATCACTCACTCACCGACATCTTTCATGTTTACTGACGTCCACATTTTTTCTGAGCAAATACATAAAAATAACTATAAGTAAGAGTGAAAAATCAGAAGAAATACAGAAGACATTACAAAAGCAGCCATATTGATAGATTGGCAGATATTTCCAGGGTAATTATTACAGAGTAAAACTGGATTCGGACAAGTGAAAATTATGAAAAAATTTGCTTGAATAAATAGAAATTTATTTTTAATTTGGCTTTCGGGCAAGTAGGTGAAAAAAATTAAAGCTGGTTACCAGGATATTGCTTAAAGGTTGATTTACATAGACTTTATATGGCAATTTCTCTTTAAGTAAAACAATGTATAGGTACATTTATCATGTATATTTATCAATTTGGTGCTATCTATTTAAGAACTGTAATTTTTTTTGTTTGCTGCTCTTCTTCTAGTTTAACAGATCATTATATAAACCTGCATGACTATTGCTCCTTTACAATAACTGGAGGGCCCGGGTGGCTCAATGAGTTAGGTATATATAGTTGGATTACCTAACAACTCATACAAACATATCACCAATACGGCGTGGGTTCGCACCCATCTTCGCTAGCCAAGGGTTACGATCTGCTCTACTCATCTTCACCCTTGGCATCGTTAGACAGATTTTCGAGGTCACACGGTGACGGCTTATATGTATTGCAGCTAGTGGTAGCTGCAACCAATCAGAACAGGCTTTACAAAAAGCACATGTTCTGTAGGAAAAATGTCAACAAAATAAAAATGCGAAAAATCGTCAGTCCGGTACGATTTTGATAGTATAAAAAAGTTTGTATGATTAGCTGCTACACTATTTGTACAAAAATTTTGTACGAGGAGACACTGCCTATTATAATCTCGAGTCAATTTTCAGGGCATTCAAACGAAAAGAAATGAAAGCCTCGCGTCGATTGGCTGAAAATGACATCATTACAAGGGGCATAACTGTCAAAATTCAGCAGGTGGCAGTGCGCGGGAATTACGAAAATCCGTCTAACGATGCCAAGGGTGAAGATGAGTAGAGCGGATCGTAACCCTTGGCTAGCGAAGATGGTTCGCACCCAGCTTTGTAAATTACAAACTAGAGGCTCAGTGGGCTGAGCCTGTGTCGCTCACCTTTCATTCTGCTTTGAGGAAACTTAATACAGAACCTTCCGACCAATCAGAAACAAGAATTGCATGTGGTGGCCAGGTTTGCTAACCGATCGAGACGAAATGAGCAATCTTCATAGAGGACATTCCATAGATGTTTCCTGCCAAGTTTCGATGGTAGCCATGTTTGTTAACCGATTGGGACGAAATGAGCAATCTTCATAGAGGACATTCCATAGATGATTAAAATGTGCAAAGTTAACTGACGACAGACGACGGACACCAAGTGATGGCAAAAGCTCAAATTGCCTTTGGCAAGTTGAGATAAAAAGGGTGCACTTGACTCGCAGCCGCAAGTGTTAAAGTTTACCACTTGCTTGCCCATGGTCGGTGGTTCTCTCTGGGTACTCCGGCTTCTTCCTCTACTAAAACTGGTCGCCATGATATAGCTGAAAAATTGTGGAAAGTGGCATTAAAACACCAACAATCAAATCATTTACAATAACATATAAAAATGTGCTACTTTGCTGTTCTTAATTGTAGGATTTCATTATGCATCTGTTCCTTAGTTCCTCATACAATACAGAATTAATTTTCATCAACAATTTCTGCATATTTGAAGTATCAAGGTATATAAACCATAGAATTACTTACCCCATAGGTTCATCAAAATACACAGCTTTTCTACGAATGAGATCAATAATTCCTTCACAGTCAGATTCTAATCCTATTGGTAACTGTAATAATGCTGCATTGTGGTTCAACTTTGATCTATAAATAAATATATTTACTGTATTCAACTACATGCTACTTTCAAATTAGAAACAGAAGGGAGAATTGAAGACATCAGACCTAACAGTTATAGAAATTCATGTACTTGAAAACTGACCAATCAGAACACTATATCCAATATATGGTGTGTTCTGATTGGTATTTTTCAACATGAGTACAAAATTCATACTAGAAATTTTAAAGTTAGAGCTTCCATGCATAGGGGTGTGTTCCACAGTGAATATAACCTGTAATCAAGTAACATTTAACAAATATTGATAAAATTATGATTACAAGTGTATTCAGTATTGTTTAACGAAATAAATAATAAAATTATTGGAACCTTTTATATTGCATTAACGAGAGTGGTAATATTTTTGTGGCTTTTCGGAATACTCCTAACAAAAAGGGTGGTAATTAATTAAATACATGTTTTATCAACAGCGGAACACGAATCAATTTCTCAAATAGTAAAGAATCTTTTTCCTTTTACATAGATTTTTTCTTTCCTTTATCACACACAAGACTTTTATCGACTGGACTAAAACGGTGGATGTCTTATAAGAAACAGGAATGCACACCCTTCGTGAGCACCTGTGTTCAGCCCATTTTTGGTGGTGTCCGCATTGTTCATTTAAAAAAAAAAGTGTGATCTGTTTTTTGTTTTGTTTGACTTCGTCTTGTGTGTCCAATGTTGACGGCGTCTCTGGAATGTCCATTCCTGACTGCTTGTTCCATTTTCTCTAATGTTTATTTAAACAAATATATATTTTATTATTTTTCTTATTGAAACTATGGATAGAGCCAGTTCTTGGTTGGTAGGTAGATAAACAACAAACACACAATATATAATTTTAGGCCTGACCTACCTTAATTGTGATAATACTCTATATGGATTAGATCCTAATCTGTCTAGTTTATTAATGAATGCAAGACATGGAACGTTATATCTTTTCATTTGTCGGTTCACTGTCATTGTTTGTGTCTGAACACCCCCCACGGCACATAAGACTAATACGGCAGCGTCCAACACATGTAAAGCTCTTTCTACTTCAACAGTAAAATCTACATGTCCAGGCGTATCAATAATATTGACTGTTGTTCCTTTCCAACTAACATATGTTGCTGCAGACTGAATTGTGATTCCTCGTTGTCTTTCTAATTCCATGAAGTCCATTTTAGCACCAACATTATCTTTTCCTCGGACCTTAAAGTAAAAAGCACAACAATGCCTTTAATATATTAGTTTGTTGTTATTTTATTTTAATCTTTGAAGTAGGTAATTAGATCGCCAATTAATTTTTATTTTATTTTAAATATTTCTTTTTAATTTTATGTTAATTAATCAACCCACGAAAACTACCCCTACCCAATTAAAATAATTCCCCTTAGAAGTGTAATACACAATTTTCTTTTTAAATACTGTAGATTACCTCCCTTCAATTTGAAATTCTGAGGAGAAAACAAACCTGTGGTAAAAACATACATGTACACAATTTACCTGTATGCTTAATTATGTAATTTTACCTCATGCATTTCAGCTAATTTCCCAGTATAGAATAATAATCGTTCTGTCAACGTTGTTTTACCAGAATCAATATGAGCTGAAATTCCAATGTTCCTGATTTTAGTGACATCTGTTTCAACTTCCTGTAAATTTAAATTCAGCTTTTAAAGATATATTTCAAAGTAAATATATGTGCTATAAAAAAACTACTAAAACCACATGGGAACTCATTTTCCTAATAGACAGGTGTTTAGGATGGAAGGATTATAAATACAAAATGATTATAACGATCCCGACTTTTTTATGAGGTAAAAATAACCACCGAAGATACCTTTAAAACTGGTGCACCAAATACACACAACTTCTATATTTAATTCCTTCAGTGGTTATTACCAAACATTTCAAAAGACAAATCTACATTCCAAACATATATTAAAGGTTTAAAATTTGCAGTATTCAATATCTAGATTAAGACGGGTTTCACTTATTTTTCAATTTATCACTTTCTTTCAATATGTAACTAAAAACAATATCTATTAATCTAAATAAACTTTTTTTATACAATTTTTAGAAGTGAGAACTAATTTTACATATTCTTTCTAAAAATTCAAAATGATGGATAGTAGTTATTAAAAGTATTAATAAATGTTGGATAGTCTCTCATGTACATTTTCTCCGGGTACTTACCTTTCCTACACCAATAAAAGTGACCGCCACGCTATAACTGAAATATTGTTGAAAATATCGTTAAACATCAAAAACCAAACTCATATTTATTAACACCAATATCCATTTTTTACTAATTAACATTATATAGTCTAGTTTTCAGTATAAAGAAACATTTTTTTCAAGATGAGTTCAGATTTTCAATAATAAATGACACAATTGTTTCATCGATTAATTATCGCTATATCACAAAACTATACCAAACAATATTGTTTTGAAGCCACTTTCTTCAACAATATTTTAAATATATTCTGACTGTAAGTTTTATTATGAAGAAAGCTGAGAACCATGTTATCACATTAACAGCAAATATATTAAAGCATGTGTGGGATCATGATCAGTAACCCATGGCTGGTCACGCTCCGATACTCTCCACTCATCATCTATAATCCGAGCATGAACCAGCTGTGGGTTACAAATCAAGATGGTATGGAATCAAACTAGCAACTTCAGTGGTAATTGAGCACCGACTAAAAAGTAGATGTAAATTCATGAGCATAGTAAAAATAATATGACCACAAAAATATGTTTATTATAGATATTACATGTATAGTAATACTTACCCCAAATTTTCTTCCACCCGAGTAACATGCACAACAAACTGGTTTTAACTGCAGAAAATAATATAAAACATTTAATCAAAATTAAAGTTATAAGCAAATCTAACATGACCTCCTTCTTTCACTTTGTTAACAAACGAGCGAGTTATCCATTCGGTATAATCTCATTAGCACATGCGCCGGTGAATATGACTGACCTTTCCATTGGCAGCATAAATTGTGTGCGACATTTTCCGCAAAATTAAATATAAATTACCGTCTTCCAATCAAAGTATACTACCGTATTTGTACTCTTAGACATATCAGAATCGAAATAAATCATGGAAGCCAGAATGTGTTTTGAGTTTTAACATGGATTGGCTGATATTAGTAAATTTTATCCTTCGCTTCTGGCTCGGGATAAAATACTAATATCTGCCAATCCATGTTAAAACTCCCAACACATTCTGGCTTCCATGATTTATTTCTTAATCATTCTGTTTACATAAATGTGAGCATATGCTCACAAAAGTATACCTCCCACCTATTGTTGCATGATTTTATTATAATATCATTACATAAAAATACTGAATAATTGATGTACAATCAGTTATTTTCATTGAGTTTTTATGGAGTCATTGACATAAAAATGATTGACCTTGCATATTGACTTAGACATGTATATGAATGTATGAAGAACCCATAAATCTGGAAAGAAAAAAATCATAGGAGTTCTCAACTTCTGAATGAATCTACATTATACAATAACAAGTTTGAATTTCTTGCAGGAGTTAGATTTTTGATTTTTTTGTTGTTTTAATGCCACTTTCAGCAATATTTCAGCTATATCATGGCGACCAGTTTTAGTGGTGGAAGAAGTCGGAGTACCCGGAGAGAACCACCGACCATGGGCAAGCAACTGGTAAACTTTATCACTTGCGGCTGCGAGTCGAGTGCACCCTTTTTTGTAAATTACAAATCTGGGTGCGAACCCATACCGTATTGGTGATAGGCTTGTATGAGTTGTTAGGTAATCCAACTACCAAACTCATTGAGCCACCTGGGCCCCTGCAGGAGTTAGGGTTAGTTCTTTATCTTGTATATTGTCTTAGATACCAGTAACGAAAAGTTAATTAAAAGTGAATTAAATAAATAGATGCTAACATCAATTGATTCTTCATCAAACTGCTTCTCAAATAGGAAATCTTTCACGATATGTAATGGAAATAGGCTCCAGAGAGCCTGTAGTTGCTCACCAGAAATGCTAGCACATCATTTGCTTGACAGTATTAATATATAGTGGTCATGTTGGAAAGTGGATGGGGTGGGGTGGCTAAGACACAATTATAGAAGAGGACTGACCATCTAACTAAATATTTTTTTTTCAAATTTTGCTTCATTCATTCAGTATATGTGATGCACAAGCCAAGTTCCGATTGTTGTCCTGTAGATGAAATGATGTCTATTGAAAGGAAATTGCCAGAACAAACTTGACCTGTATGTTATCCATTTAAAATACTAAATTGATTTGATGTAATAACCAGGACTTTTAAAATAAGACAACATACAGACACCAATAAAACCATCATTTTACCCATAATTAAGGGGCACAGCTTTGGAAAGATAAGTCAGATACCTGTATTTTATCCATTTAAATGTAATTATATAAAAATTCAGACATCTCAAAATCAAGCTTGACCTGCATTGTATCAATGTAAATTTTATTTCAAAATATCAATTAAATCAGATATCTAAAACTTAAGATAATTTTCAGAAAACAAAAAAACATCAATCTAATGCAAACTTGCAGGGCATAACTCTGGAACTGTATTGGTCAGATACCTCAAAAGCCTAACCTGTATTGTATCTAAATGTAATTATAAAATATTTGTGAAATCAGATTTGAGAAACTAAAGATAATGTCAGAATACAAAAAAAAACATCCTTTTACACATAATAAAGAAGCTTGAACGATAAAAGTTATAGTTATGGTGTTTAATGCCACTTTCAACAATATTTCGGCTATATCATGGTGTTTAGTTTTATTGGTGGAGGAAACTGGAGTACCCAGAGAAAACCAACGGACTGTCACAAGTCACTGACAAACTTTATCACATAATGTTGTATCAAGTACACCTTGCCATGAGCGGGATTAAAACTCACAACTTTAGTGGTGATAGGTACTGATTGCATAGGTACACTGTAATTGGAAATCCAACTACCATACGATCACGGTGACCCATGAACGATGAAAGTAAAATATCTCAAAATCCATACAAGTAATATAATAGATATTATCACATATTTGTATGTAAAACGTATGTTTTTGCTTGTTTGATAAACGAAGAAGTGCCCGATCCATATCAGTGCCCAGGGCAAATAACCGATTATTTTGCCCTGCATCAATGACGTCATTGTGCTACATGTACGTAAGCAAACATGACAGACGTCAGACGAGGAAGCATACAAAATAACTGATACAGGCACCATACAGCAGAAGAACACCGTAATCCAGAAGACATTGGACTATATTTTTTTTTCAGCGTGCACGAAATCCAAACAGGATTACAAACCCGATTCATTGAAATGTATCCAAGCTTCCATCAGTAGATATCTTAGTGATGGCGAATGTTGATATTCACGTCATCGTGTCGACTATTGAGAACAGTTACTCCAATTTCCGTCAGTATACTGTAATAACTCTGTCCAGTCAACAATTTGGCCCCCATTTTGCCCACTCCAAAATAACACTATTCCCATACTCAAATATCAAGGGAAATTTTTATGGCACAAATGATAAGAATTGGAACTCTCAGTCTGATTGATATTGTAAGTTATGTTTAATACCTGTGATACATATGGTGAATTATATTGTTGACTTTTACCCGTTATTTATTTTATGAATAAACATTCATTTATCTTTTATTTATTTCAGTCATGGTTAAATTATAGATTATCACATATTTATTAGTAATAATGTCATTTTTTTATCATCCCTCGAGTCGGCCGATATCGACCCTCGGGCTAAAGTCCTCTGGCCGATATCAGTCTCTCTGGATAACAGTCTTGATATGGAAAAGGGTATGCATTAATCTATAATTAATGCATGCCCTTTTCCATATCAGGACTGATAACAGTGATATGGAAAAGGCATGCATTGTTCTATTTATAAAGAGGATTGATATCATGTTATCAGAGTTTTGTCCCGATATCTGCCCATGGGCTGATATCGCTGTGGCACTTCCGGTGTTTACGTAAGGGCAAAATTGACGTTATTACTTATAAATATAGTATATATTATCTGGATGTGAATTGATTGATACCGAAAATATCAGCCTGCTGAGCCAGAATATGAAGTTTGTTGGCGAGTGAGCGAAGCGAACGAGTCACAAACTTCATATTTTGTCGAGCAGACTGATATTTTTCAGTATCAATCATATTCACATTCAGATGACATATTTATCATCCTTAAATCAACCATAAACACTGATACATCTATATTTGTACATGTATTTTCGCTGGAAAAATTACATGATTCAAAATATTGAAAATACACTTCCCTAAAACCGTAGGTAGTTTGCAAATATACCATTCATTTTTACAGGTTTATATAAATGTCAAGATTGTTGCATTTTCCATTTAATTGTGATATTCATTGTTTTTTTTTTATTACAAATATCAGTCACCCATTTTCATTAAAGGTTTTGTTTACCAATGCCGTTCCAGTTTAGAAAACATGAATGTCACAACCTTCCTTATGACGTAAAAAATTATGACGTCTCAGCAGAGGTTATCAAGAATTGTGTAAAGTACATTTTTGTAGGACGATGTTTGTTGATATTTCTAACACGACAGTTCCTAATTTGATATATGTTTTAAAAAAATAATGTTAACTAGCTAATGGTGTCGATGTATTTTATTTATTTTTGCCATCTTCACAGGAATTATCATTTAAATGTTAGGAGAATTTGGTGATAACTCCTGCTCAGCTCACGCAGACTTTGATACATGTACGAGTTTTGCTTACGGAGCCAGCAGGTAGATATAGTCGGAGGGAAGGATGATAAACAGGTTATAACATGGCCTTTTCCATATCGGTCCTGGTATCATCCCTCGCCTATCGCCTTGGGATGATACCAGGACTGATATGGAAAAGGCCATGTTATAATCTATATTTATGTTGGGTGATTAGTTAAGGTTCTTAATTGATAGAAACAAGTGCATGTGATAACATATTTGTAGATCATTGACATTGTGAATAGGGGATTTTTCTGACGTTTTTGTTGTTGTTAGTGACGTGTGATTAAGAAGATGACAAAAGTTTATATATTTTTTGGCATTATTTTAGACAATATTAGCCTTAGTGTCAATAATATCTGGGGTATTAATTTCATCAGAAACGTTCGTTCAGGATGTTGTCTCTAAAATGCTATACCTGAGTAGACAATAAAGATCTGTGATGTTGTTGTCTGATGACACTCGCGGTAAAGCGAATAATTGTCATCTTATTTGTTTACATGTAACAAAATAAATTCACTGTTCAATGTCACAGTCCATCCATGTGGCGGAAGTAGTGTTTGAGCATGTGCGAAATGTAAAAGGAAACTGAAAGTACTGACCTAGAGAATAAATTTGACAGGCGGATGCAGTGGTTTTATAAATAACCAGAATATGTAAATTTTAGCTAAAGATAAAAGAGTAAAAATAAAACTTCACCACGCCAAAAATACATGGAAAATCCATGGTGTTCCTACTAAAGGAAGCTGATACAGAGAGAAGAAGAAGTAAAGATAAAGCTTAAAGGTATCGTCACGGTATGTGTTTTCGTGGTATCCATTTTATTTTGATTTCCACAGCGCACGCATTATTTTTGACGTGTCTTCCGGTTTCTATTTATGGAACATAAACAATACGAAAGCTGACATCTGTAAAAAATGATAAAGTTTACTTTTAAAGACGTAAGTACCAAAAATGTACTTCATTTATAAAGTAGCTGGAAAAAAATCCAGACACCTGCTCTTCCTGTCATGTAACTATCATGGGGTCACTTATCGTATTTGTAAACAAAAGAGCCGACTGAAATGTGCCTGTTTCTTATATAAAATACATGTCACTTTGCAGTGCATTGTGGTTTCAGCACTAAAAAAACATCAAAAGTAAACACAATTTTGAAAGTGGTCATTTTCAAACATTCTGTTATTTTATTTAGATGTAGTATGATTTGGTAGATGGCCAGAACCATGAAATTTTAAAACCAGCCATTTCTGGATTTTATATTCGTTTCCATCCCGTATATCGGCCTTGTTTTTATTTGCCACGGAAACAGATGACGCCATTTTACTGACAACAAAAGTTGCCAGGTAATCAAATCAAATCAAAAAGTTTTATTTAAAGTCGGTACGTTTTATAACAAAGCTCTCAAGAGCTTTTCAAACCGACATGCATAATAAATTACATAAATTAAATACAGCACAATAAAACATGTCATGCAATACAAAATTAAATACATATCCGGATAATATTTATGCATACATTTCTGTGTTTTGACCTCCACAGCCAGTGCCTCTCTGTGTACTTATTGTCATAGAAGTCAAAACACAAAATAGATGCAGACATTTATAGCACCCATTACACATACAAGTACATTCATGCAAATTTTTTTTTTTTTTTTTTTTTTCCGAGAGTATATTAAAATACAAGAATGGCTTTAAAAACAATCTTATGGGATCTCCTGTACTTGGCGATCACTAGTATAAAAATTTGTTCCAGTATTGTGAATTTTTTTCAAAATTTTGTACAATACTGGTATACCAGTAATGTAATTAAGATATTGGTATTGTAATTCAATTATGAAAATATGAAATTGCATGGATTTTTTTTATAGTGTATTGGATTGCTTCATATTAGAAGGTTCATGTTATCAACTGTTGAAAAGCATACTAAAAGTTGTGTATCATTTTATTGGCATTTATAACATCGTATCAGTAATACATCACAATACACAACAATCCGTTATGGATAGAGTCAAGATTATTATACAGAGACACAAGAACAACTACTTCAAGAACTGGTCTACCCAGGAACTAACATTTCCACAATACCTATTACAATACTTACTACAATACTATACACAAGTAAAAAATTATTTTTTTAAATCACAATACTGGTACAATAATGGTATACAATACTGGAACAAATTTTTATACCAGTATTGTGCACAATACTGGTATAAAAATTTGTGATCGCCAAGTACAGGAGATCCATCTTATGCACAAAGAAATATTTAACTAGCCATTCTTTGAAAATTCCAATCGTCATATGAATGGAGGGTTAACACTGTTAATCGCTATATCTGAAAATCGATAATAGCACGAAAACCGATAACACGATGGTAATAACATGTTTCTTTCAATTTGCATACACATTCCATAAAATACGACAAACATGTCCTAATCATAGATTCTATTTTATTATCTAACATGAAAACGTTGTCTTCATTGTTTCTAGCCACAATATTTAATTTATGCATATATATCTATAACAAGAGTTTGAAGGACGTATCTTATATAGAATACGTCCTTGTCTATAATAGATCATAATAATCATTAGTTTATGCAACAAGTATGTTGACAATACAACTGTATTTAAGCATAGAAAGTGTAAGATATCACAAAATAGTGACATGTAATTAAATGTGTCCACCAACTTTTCAATTCCATTGAATTATGGCTCAAAAGACACAAATTAATTTATAAATTTTATTGTTTGCCAGAAAGAAATGTTCATATATGAATATGTAAATAATAATACAATTCAATAAACTACATTGTAGCTAAACATGCAATATAAGAAAACATTTTGCGGGCCATAAAATTTAAAGCCGCCAAAAAAGCCCGCAAAAAAAGGGGGGGATGGTAGGCAAATTGATTAATAGGCAAAACTAAAAATAATATATCTCCAATAAACAAAAACAAAGCTAAATCATATTAGTGAGATAAGCAACTGAATATAAATTAACAGAACCATGCGATATTACACTCACATGAAATTCTGAAAACAGAAGCACTGAATAAATATTCTTCAGTGAACTTCTGTACTGGATCCGGAAATTAAGATTCTTTCCTGACAATCCCCTACTTTGATTACAGCCCAAAGCATACGATACTGCTTTGAAAGCTGCACATTCCAAGCATAGGATACTGCTTTACACACTGAACAGACCCAAAGCATATGATACTGCATTGAAAGCCTGAAGCGAAAATAATACTTTCATTAAAACATACTAAATATATAATATATAAACAATATATACACATATAAAATTATATTACCAATGAGATATTACATGGATGAAAGCCAATTTGAACTGAAATAAACCCGGTTCATTAAGATGTAACCCGCCATCTCTAATTGCAAATAAATCTCTTTTAATGATACCATTAGAATAGAAAAATCTTTTGTAGGATCTAAATTCTAATGAATAAAACCTTTTCATCTTTACAAATCTTTGCTAAACCTAAGTTTACATTTTTTATGTCAATGCCAGACAAAGAATGATCCTTGAGTCTGGGTAATATACTTGATATACCTACAATAATGTTCTTGTATTTTTGTTTTATTAAGTGAATTAAAGTCCTGTACAAATTTAAAATTTCCCCTGGTTTGTTGTTTAATACAACATGAACGATTACATGAGTATACCTGTTGAGTTTAATAATGTTATATCTAATTTTATGAATAAATTCACCAATAGTCTCCCCTCTGTACGATAGTATCTCTGCATCTCTAATTCCTGTTAAGTACTTGCCAATAGAATCAACCAATATGAGCACTCCTTTGCTTCTACCTAAAATGATTTAACAAGGTCTTTGTCATATATTCGGAGACCAATAATTTGTCCTTCAAAGAAAACTCTAAATAAATTTCATAGGCGTCACTTGCCCAATCTCCGTGAATCTGAACAAGTTCAGATGGAACCTTAGACGAAAAGGCTAAAGTGACACCTCCCCTTCGAAAACTGTGACTTGAATAAAGTTTATTGTCTAGTCCTATTAAGTTCAAAAAGTTTTTAATGTATCTATTATAAGTAACTGGTACCACTCCCGAACCTTTAGGAAATAAAAATGCTGGAGAATGTTCTGAGGCAGGCAACATTTCACACATGTGTTTGAAGGCTGTAACTGGGCAAAGCGGAGAACAATGACAATATCTCCATTTAATACAATTTTCTCTCTAGCTAATTTCTCTTTCGAATCGAATTTATGTACAGAAGCTGGTACTAAATTAGATTTTCTAGCCATAAGAAAAAAAAGGCGAAAAGAAATAAACACCAAATTGTAGCATGTTTGACATCTGATAAATCGATATGATTATATATTTTTAATAAAATGTCAATCGTAATTGGAAGGGCTCTAGTAGTATATGGGTACGGACAAAGCCACATTTGAGGGGGATCGGACCATTGCGCATGCTTGACCGGAAGTGACCAGAAGAGGCCCTGTCCGGAAGTCACGTGACTTTCCCCCTCAATTTTTTCCCGTATTTTTTTTCCGTACTATTTTCTCGTATTTTTTTTTTTACTTTGTTCCCATTGGTACCAGAGTCGTCCTTCCAGAGTTTTCCTGCGAAATCGAGGCTTGGTGTGTTTAGTTGGTGGAGCACATGGGCCTTATATAGACAACCTATGCTTTTTCCGATGCCTGGCCTTACACCGTGGAGCTCCAGATGTCCAAGCTTTAGAAGTTCCAGCCAAAACGTATTACCACCAGTACCTGCAGTATAGACAGATGGCTTCCAAGGATTTCCAGGGTGTATGTTTAGACGACCTGATGGTGTTAGAGCAGTTGTTCAGCTTGAACATGTATGTCTACGACCTCCAAGAGATTGAAGAGGGAGATATTGCAGCACGATTGGTACGACGTTCTCCCTACAGCTACCAGGAGACCATGAATTTGAACCTGTATGAAGACCATTTCAGCTACGTCAACGACATGGAGAAGTACAGCCACAGTTTCCTATGTTTGAAATGTGACCGGTTGTGGAAACATGTTGGGACGCTGCACAGACACGAACGGACCTGTACCGGAGATGTCATTTACAAGTATCCTGGTGTTGTGTACCATACACCACAGACCGTATTCGACAGATTAGAAGACGAAGGCATCAATGTCCCAGAAGAAGATCGGTATTACCCGTACAGAGCTACCTATGACATAGAGGTGATGCTGCAGCCTACAGACAAGAGACGATCCGAGAAGTTGGAGTGGACCAGTCATCATGTACTACTCAGCATGTCTGTGTGTTCCAACGTTCCTGGGTATAAAGTTCCAGTGTGCTACATCTCGGAGGGTGATACCAGAAAGACAGTGGAGTCCTGTTTGAGCTACCTGACAGAAGTCAGCGAGAAGGCGTACCGGACACTGATGGCCAAGTATGGAGACGTGTTCCAGCAGATTCAGGAAAGACTCGACAGTGATTTGGACGATGAAGAGAGAGATCGCCAGGAGAAGAAGCACTACCTCTTCAAGATATACCAGCAGCTTGAACGACATCTGAAGGAACTGCCAGTGGTGGGATTCAACTCCGGCAAGTATGACGTCAATGCCATGAAGGTGGATTTTTTTGCAGAGTTGGTGAAGAGCCAGATGATCAAGTATACCGTGAAGAGAAACAACAACTTCATGTGCATCAAGACAGAGGCGTTGAAGTTCCTGGACATCACCAACTACATGGCTCTTGGTTTTAGTTATAGTTAGTACCTGAAAGCTTATGAATGTACGGAGGAGAAGGGCTTTTTCCCTTACGAGTGGATGACCTCGTTGGAGAAACTGAACGTCAGCCAGCTGCCACCTCACGAAGCCTTCTACAGCACCATAAAGAACGGCAACATCTCGGCCGAAGACTACCAGCTGTGCCAGAAAGTATGGGAAGACAACAACATGACCACCATGAAAGAAATTCCACCCAAAACACGTTACAAATAAAAACAAAACGAAACACATTATGAAAATATCACACATTAACGTAAACATCTATGACAAAACTGCAACAAGTCAACAAAATTGTGATTAAGATGTTGAATAAACACGAAAATTAGAGGATGGAATCAAGAAAGGCACAGGCTACGAATACGACGGAAACGTATTCGTAGCCTGGGTTCTACAAGTACGACGGGCGGAAGTTGTGACTAAATGATCAACCTGTTTCCGGACATGGACACCTATTTTACGGAAATTAATCACGTAATGTTAGCATCTAGAGGCTACGAATACGACGGATTTTTGTTTTCTTAAATATATTGTTTTTAGACATTTATTACTGTGATACTATAAAGTTTAAAGAAAAAAAATATACATAGATATTTATAATTTAAGAATTATCATATACAATTTAAAATTTCAAGTAAGACAATAGGTAAATACAATGTAAGATACTTGTGTGTATTTGACTGCATCCCCTCTACCCACTCGGATCTGATAGGATGCCAGTTGTCATTGAAAAACCTTATAACAGACTCCAAATGTGTCTGCTTCAGCTCTTCATATATCTCAAAGTTACTTCCACGTTTTTATATTTGGACCTCGTACCAAGCTTCCTTGAGCTACGCTTATAAAGTTGGACGTAGTTATCCTGCTGGAATTTTTTTAGGGCACACTCTAAATCTGGAAAAGATTTATACTTTGCTCCAACACGGAGCGCACTACCATCGTCGTCCATTTTGAAAATTATTAGTGTTGGGAAGTGTGAGTTGTACTCTGAGAAGTACTCATACCAGTGAAATATATGGGCTGAATCGTGTATTGTAAGACTAGTATTTCAATGCATCAGATTGTATTGGAATAAAAATATAAACTACAAACAGAAAATTATATAAAAAAATTCATAAATTGTCATTTAATGAAATAAAAAACAATATATTTAAGAAAACAAAAATCCGTCGTATTCGTAGCCTCTAGATGCTAGCAATACGTGACTAATTTCCGTAAAATAGGTGTCCATGTCCGGAAACAGGTTGATCATTTAGTCACAACTTCCGCCCGTCGTACTTGTAGAACCCAGGCTACGAATACGTTTCCGTCGTATTCGTAGCCTGTGCCATCAAGAAACGTCGTTATAGATAGAAAGTTCACGAAAAATATACCAAAAACGAACAATTAGTCACCGGGCTCTTAGAAAATCCCGTGGAATATCAGAAATAATAAGACTGATATAAAAAAAAATTAAAAAAATGAAAAAAAGATGAAATGAAAAAAAAAATAGAAAAAAAAGAAAAAAATGAAAGGAAAAAAATGAAAAAATTATATATTGTTCGGACGCGGACGTATTGCAAGTCACCCCTCTTCTGATTGGTTTAATTCTTACAATCTGATTGGCTAATCGGCCGGAAATAGCGACTTCTGATTGGTTCAATTTCCAGTGATATGATTGGTTGGTGCTATAAAACATTTCAATCCTCTTTTAGGTTAAATAAATTCATTTTTGGCCCCTTCAGATCGCGCATGCGCGCACCCCACCCGTCCAGGGGAAGGCCTACGGGTGACGTTTGAATGGATATTCCGCAAGGAACACGAACTGTGTTATATGGGGGGAAAGTACGGGAAAAAGTCACGTGACTTCCGGACAGGGCCTCTTCCGGTCATTTCCGGTCAAGCATGCGCAATGGTCCGATCCCCCTCAAATGCGACTTGAACTGTGCCCATATACTACTGGCTCTCTTTGGTATATGCCTTTTCTGTCGTGCTATGCCTATATATTAAATGAATACAAAATTCGTTCAAATCTGGAAAAGGTTTTCCTACTAATAAATGTAATACCACTTACATAATTCTTAATAGAATCAACGGACTTAAAAGATCTGCTCAAAAATTGAATATACAGTAGAATAGTATTTAGAGAGGCGGGTATAGATACAATATTAAAATATGTACAAAAAAGTAAAAAGGCTCTCCACTGTACTCTTAAATTTCTGTGAATCCCTGGTGCAAATGCCGAGCGTGTTGACTTTTTAACCTCTTGTTCTAACTTTTTAATCTCAAGTTCTGCAAAATTGACAAAATTATATAAAGCTGCTACCAGTCATGCTCAAACTGAAAGAGACAACTAGGGACTCCAAGTTCTAATAAACGATATTTACTTTGAAATTCTTTGTAAAATGTCCTTGCATAAAATTCACTTAAATGCCATCTTGAAAGTAAATCTGCTGCCCGGTTTTCTTCTCCTAAAATATGCACCGCTCTAATTTCGAATTCGTGTCGGGCAGCCACAAATAACAGTTTTCTCAAACAACTTTGTAAAAACTGATTTCTAGATTTCTCTGTATTTATCACCGTCACAGTTACCTGATTGTCACACTTGATCATAAGTTTCTTTCCTTTAAAATATTGTCCCCACAAGTGACAACTTAACACAGACTATAACCGACATCATTTCCAAGATATTAATATGTAAGTTCATGTTTATCACAAACTCTGAGAATTCTGAATGAAAAAAGTTACTTTCGAATATACCCCCACATCCTGTAGGGCAAGCATCGCTTGAAAAAACTGCATGAGGTTTCGACCATTCCTCGAAGATCATCATAGATATTCCATTATATGTTACTAAAAAATTGTCCCACCACTCTCAATCTTCTTTTTTTTTTTATATAATTTTAGGAATCAATACTGTGCCCTTCTCATCATAAATATCCCGTAGCCAATTTAAAATTCTAGAGATAAAAATTCTCCCAGGTTTAACACAACAAAACTTTCAAAATCTTATCAAACAATGAGGTATTTAATTACAGGTGAACTCTATTCAGTGACTATATATATGAAATACCTTAATAGATTTTTGTGTGAAACGAATTTAGTCAAAATTACTATTTTTTTACTTATAAAAAATTTCCAACTATTTGAATAATTGTTGACCTGTGGCATGCTAAAATTTTATTAAAAAATATTGTTTATAAACTAAACTAACTTCAGTAATTTCCTTTCTTCATTATGAAATTCTCCGATTCATCCACATGAAACTCACGTTGTGCTTTCGAAAAGGTATTCTGCCTCACAAATATTCACCATATCCAATAGTAGGTGATTGACATTCATAAGAAAATACAAATTCTGCGATAATGTTGATTAATTAAGGATTGATCGCAATTTTTGTTCGGTTCATGATGAAATAACCTCAATCAGGTTGTACACACCCTTGCGTAACCTAAGGGGGAAACGATTCACCGTATGTACCGAAATCGCGATTATTTTGGGGACGGTTCGGTTCACAATACGTGGAGGCCGCCTACGATACCAGGGGCGGATCCAGGGGGGGGGGCCTCTGCAATTGGAAAAAATATGATTTGTTGGTTTAAAATCGTGATTTTTCACACGAAACACCCCAACAATTTTCGCGCCTTCCTCCGCTCGGCGCATTTTTCATTAAGTGCGCCCCCCCCCCCCCTAACTGGAAATCCTGGATCCGCCCCTGGATACAAACGATATGATGCTCATTTTTTGAGAAAAAAAAGTAGTGTTGAACTTCCGTTTTCTTCTTTTGGTGATCATTTAATTATTAATATTTTGAGAAAAGTGAATCGATTAATTTACGCTTTTAAAATTAATTAATCAAATATCAAATATTTATAATTTCCGCTAGTACGTAAGTGACCTCATATAAAAAAAAACATGGCAGCGCCCATGTCGACCGGCATGGACTTCAAGGAATAGTTACAGTTTCCTATAAAACGTATCGTGATACGTATCGTAATACATATCAAATATCGCGATGCGTATCGTTTGTGGAAAAAAGTGTATCGTTACACCCCTAGCGTAACCCGCGCTCAATCAGGTTGTACACACCGTATAACCCGCATAGCGGGTTACGCAAGAGTGTGTACAACCTGATTGAGGTTATTTCGAATGAACCGAACAAATAATTTCGATCAATCCTTATAAATTAATTCAAACTTTTTTGTTATGATATTGAAAAATATATTTATTTTTTCAAAATAAGGCAAATAACCGGAAATAAATTTAAATAACCCCAAAGGTGCCTCATTTAAAGAAAATCACCCGATGACAATGGCACGCAGCGCCTTGAGAACGACGTTTATTTTTATATTCAGTACATACACAAATAACCTCAACTTTTTAAACCAATCAAAACACGTATAAAATAACATGAGACTCTAAAAGTAATTTATTGTCCTCTATCTTATTAAATCTAAATTTTGGTGCAGTTCCGTTTTGTAGAGTGAACAGAGGGATGTAGACTATAACGATCATTTCGGTCGCTGCATGTTATGCACCCTCAAGACTATTGGTGTTTCAGCACTGACAATCAGACATGGTTTATTAGATATATGTATAGCCTAATTGAAATTTACAGCTGCTAGATAAAGTAATTATTATTAAGACTAAGGTTCTCCTCTCTCAGGTATAGGTCACTCTCTCCGACTTTGACTATCCCGAATAGGCCCTTATATTTTCTTGTTCTTAAAGACTTTAAGATTATTTGGCTATCCGGTCTTTTGACTTTGAGCGTACCTGATGAAAGTTATTCCAGAACGTGTCATCCACACTAAATTGGATATCTACGTTTTTATTATATCATTATATTTGTTACTAATTTTGTGGTACTTTACAACATGTATGTTTAAAATAGTCAGTAATCAACATGTTTGTTGTTGTAAAAACGGATAGAATAATCCTTTAGGAGTAAATTCAGATAGTGATGACTACATTTTCATATTATAAGTATTTTAGTCCCTGAAGGATATAATTTCCATACAGAAATCTCGGAATAGAATCTAGGTGTCATCTCTATGCAAGTGGAAGCTGAAGGTTGTGCACTACAAACCATATTAGGCATATACATAATTTGTTCTCAGTACTAGACATAACTGAGTGTCTCTTGCTTGGAAAATGCCACACTCCAATAACTTCAGTGACTAATAATGAGCAACAATTTGTTAGTAAGACTAAATTATGTGTAGACAGAGGTGCAAGTTGCCCCCTATTCCATAACAACAAAAGAACCTAAAATGTGTTTTATTTGTATTGTCTGTTTATAAATTAATTTTATTAGAGTCGCATGTCATTTTATACGTGTTTTGATTGGTTTAAAAAGTTGATGTTATTTGTCAATGAATGGAATCTAAAAATAGACCTTGTTCTCAAGGCGTCACGTGCCGTTGTCATCATGTGATTTTCTTTAAATGAGGCACCTTTGGTGTTATTTAAATTTATTTCTGATTATTGCTGAAAACATCTTAGGAAAAAAGGCAAAATAAAACAGAAAAAGCATTAAACTTATGATTTATTATTTACACTGGCGAAATTGTTTGGTCACGGCTGCATACAATTATTTCAAAATTGTTTGGGACTGCCAACAAATGCTTATACGCTGCAGTCCTAGCAAAAGCACACAACTCCTGGCATGGAGTTCAATATTCAGCACACAATTGAGTTCAATATTCAGCACACAGTTCAATATTTAGCACTTTAAATAATGTTCAATAATACGCAAATGTCTGAATTCTTTAAAATTATCCGGGTCAAAGCACAATTATTAAAATACATGTTTTGCATGACCTCACCTTTCAGATGTTTTGAACGTAAAAGGGGAATTTTTTTGCGACGCTAAGATTTATATACAATAAGGGAGACAACTCTTCAGGCTTCCAGCCAATATAATTCAATAACTTACATAAAGAACGACAACTCGAACAAAAACCGATATTTCTTCAATAAATTCATCTATTCATTTTAAGGGATCGTCGCACAATATGACAGTTTTTTTTCAAACGAAGTTAGTTTCGTTTGGTAGGTGGGTGGTTTTCAGCTGTCTCGTTTGAAAAAAAAACCAAAATCGCACATTGAGATTTGTCAATAAATCTTTAAAAATGCACTTAAAAAACGGCATAAAATTGAATGGAACATCGTTTTAATTTCTTTCGAGTCTGTATATTGTACTGTTTCTTTATTACTGAATAAGTAATGGGTGTATATGTACACAGCTCTGGATTCCTGTTTGCGGTACAACTAAATATAATACGCAATGAAAAGCAACGGTCTTCTTTTGCAAATTAAAAAAAATAATGTTTTCGATTCTTGGAACGTTTACTGTTGTCAAATTTAAAATAATACTATACTGTGTTAAACAAGTTTTAACCAAAGAGAGTAAACAACAGACACCACGATGCTTATGGCGGGTTTTTGTTCTTGTGTACGTTGCAGAAATAGGCTTTCGGTAGTTTGTGATTGTATTGATCGCTTTCTGTATTTTGTTATTGTATTGATTAAGTATTAAACATGGCAGCGCCCAATCTCAATCGTAACTACTCGGCCATTCTTGCTACCCTACACATAACCTAGATAGTAGAAATTCTTCTTAAATTATAGTCCACAAAAATCAAATATGGAAGACATACTAAGTAAATTCTAATCATACAAAGATAATTGAAACTTTAACTTTTATCCATGAAAATAATTAAAATATAGAAAATTGTTTAAAATATAACTTTATCAAACTTTCATTTAACTGACATGTGAAAAGTAGTGCGATTTATACGCCTAATGCATACGAGGTTATTTGTAGGGTAGCGAGAATGGCCGAGTAGTTACGATTGCGCCAAATCTCTACCCAGAGTTGTCGGTTCCTACACTCTCTCCAATCTCTGTCAACGCCTAAAAAGTAGTCTACCTTTGTATTAAACTGGTTTCCTTTTTATGAAATATTACCAGTGTAATGTTCAGCAACTATAGAAGCTATATATTACAACAAGGAACCAGAACAGCGCTGTATGACTGATCACCGTATACAAAATAATCCTTATCTTCGTTTGAAAATAAACAAAGATGCGTCTCAAATATTAGTTATATGGTATTCTTTCCATATTTTACAATATATGGGGTCATTATAACCGGTTTATATCAAGTTACCCTTTAATAAACGGATTTTGACAACATTCTTGGTTTTTAGGCGTTGACAGAGATTGGCCGATAGAGCGTAAGGACAGACAACTCTGGGTAGAGATTGGGCAGCGCCCTGTACAAAACGTCTTGTGCAGACAACACTATTTGGTAGCAGGACACACGAAAAGAAGAAGATGTCCTAAAAAATACACATTCATTATGGTTCACATGTATAGAAAGGGCTTTAAATGGATTTCTTGGTATACAAGATGCATACACTGCTCCACAAATAATAAATAAGTGGTCCAGATCTTTGCATTTATTATAAGAATGCACATTACAGAGATGTCCATATTAATCTATAAATATCATTTTATTGGTACAGCCTACGGTATGCTTGTTGAATTATATGTACACTTCTAAATGAAATCAAGTGTCTGTGATTTTGAAAGGATAAAGATTCATAGATAGACCCTTTATCATGACATGCATATGGAGAATACATGGTTCTAAACCCTATATTTTTAGGTGCAGTTTGGTTTATAATACATCGGTATTCTGTTTTTCACACTTTCATTTGGAGGGGGTGGGTGGGTGGTCTGAGCCAAATGAAACTAACTTCATTTGAAAAAAACTCACATTTTGAGACGATCCCTAAGTGAATAAATGCGATTATTTGCCTTATTTTGAAAAAATTAATATATTTTTCAATATCATAGCAAAAAAAGTTTGAATTAATTTATAAGGATTGATCGAAATTATTTGTTCGGTTCATTCGAAATAACCTCAATCAGGTTGTACACACCCTTGCATAACCCGCTGCGCGTAGCGGGTTACACGGTGTGTACAACCTGATTGAGGTTATTTCTTCATGAACCGAACAAAAATTATGATCAATCCTTAAATAATTGTATCAGAGATACTAGCAACTCATAATTTGCGTTTGGGACACCATTTTTGCAAAAATAATAAAGAGTACACTAGTGGGACTCGTGACATTTCGGTTGGGACAGTTCATCAAAATTTTAACCTACAATGATCTCTGTGAATAATTCAGCCATGTAACAACGACGATAATGCTTTCAGTTGAGTTTTTTTTAATAGTAAATTGTTATAGGCAACATGTCTATTAATTTATATTGCTGTTAAATAGGTGTAAAACCACTAATTAATTTCTTTAACATTTTTTACTAAATTTGTGATTTTTCGAGCCTACCTCAACCTGGCTATTTTATCTTAAGTTTAACCTTTTCAAGACCATATATTTTCTGAAACGTACACGATTCCTCTACATTCTGTCAAAATATCATGGGTTTTTAAAGTCTTGCAGTGAAATGCCAGTCTATGGAAAACACCTACAGTTACTCTAAAGTTAGCTGTGTCATCCCCCGGAAATTCAGTATTTATAGGTCATGCATCAAATCCTCCAAAATAATCCTTATACAATGTATATATAACTTCAATCATCAATTTTAATTATTCCATTCCATTCAGTATTTTTCACAATACAACAAAGCGAAAGGAACTTTTTTCTTTAAAAGGGACTACTTTTGTATACATTTTTGTATGTTCTAAGCTCTGATTGGTGAATTAGTGGTTTGACACCTGAATAAAGGATTTATCTAATTTTTTGCTGAAGATATTTAACAAGTTTTATCAGAAACATAAATGTTTTCATTTTAGTTTTCACTCAAAATTTAATTTTTTATTAAAAGCTTAAGCATTTACAGATTTTTGTTTCTTGTCATGCTTGTAGGAAATGTAATTCTTGTACATAAAGATAATTGATATCAGTTGTGTCGTCATGACAACAATCGTGTGGTAGTTAGATTTACATCTACTTACATAACTTAATCAGATTAGTGCCTATCACCACTAAAGATGTGAGTTCAATTCTGGCCAGTAGCAACTTGAACATGTGTTCTCAATGCTACTTTATGTGATCAAGTTTGTAAATACTTGTAGGAGATCAGTGATTTATATAGGGCCATTCAGTTTCATCTGCCAATTATAACATGAATGAAATTAAACACCACAATATTTTTTTTAGCATTGTTGAAAGTGGCGTGAAACATCCCCAACTACATAATGTATAGCATTAAAATCAGCCTGTAACATCATATAATCATCAAGGCTCTTGTTTCTATCTCATACAATTGTAGACGATGACAAAATTTACTTTTTCACTGTCTGACATGTGAGCTACTTGGTTCAGATGAGTTATGCCATCATTTTGTGTTTGTCTGTCTGTCATCGTTAACATTTCACATTTCGATCAATCATCTCCTTTGAAACTGCTGTACCAGTTGTAACCAAACTTTTGAGGAATGATGTTTGACCGTCCTCGCCAAAAATGTCTCATTTCATTTTGATGGCACGAAAAACGTGGCTGCCACAAGCAATTGTGGGCTAATAAACCCCAAAAAATCTACATTGTACTCCTCTCAAATTACTGGTTGGAACCAAACTTCGCTGTATAGATGTTTTGAAAATCCTCTATAAAAGTGTTCATTTCCTGTCATATTGACCAGACAAAATACATGGCTGTCACATGCAATTTTCTGTGTCTGATTGACAAATTACAAAAAGAAACGTCTGCTCTGACACCACTTGGCCAATTATACCCAAATTTTCTTAGGAATGATTTTTGGATAGTTCTCTACAAAAATATCTCATTTTGTTATTTTCGGACAGAAATGCATGGCTGTCATAGCCAATTGTTGTTTCTCGTTGCAGGTTTTGTTCAGCATGTGGAATTACATCCTCTCCATTTATTCATTTTGACAAAACACCTTTACAGGTATTTTAAAAATTGATTGGAATTCAATTGATAGTAAATGCAGTTTGATTGAAATATAAACAAAATCATACAGAAATTCTTTTTAACGATCGTTCATAGTTTAAATCAAATGAGTTTGTGAACCTTGTGATTGCTAGTGTTCATAGTTTTAATCATATGAGTTTTTGAACCATGTAATTGCTAGATGGTTCATAGTTTAAATCATATGAGTTTGTGAACCTTGTGATTGCCAGTGTTAATTGTTTAAATCAGATGTGTTTGTGAATCTTTGCTAGTGCTCATTGGTCTAATCAGATGAGTTTGTGAATCTTGTGATTGCTAGTGTTCATAGTTTTAATCTGATGAGTTTTTGAACCTTGCAAGTGTTCATTGTTTAAATCAGATGAGTATGTGAACCTTGTAATTGCTAGACTGTTCATAGTTTAAATCAGATGAGTTTGTGAACTTTGTGATTACTAGTGTTTATTGTTTAAATCAGATAAGTATGTGAACCTTGTGATTGCTAGTATCCATATATATAGTTTAAACCTGATAAATATGTGAACCTTGTGATTGCTAGTGTTCATAGATTCAAGCAGAGGAGCAGGGCTTTCAATATTTTTCAAGTGTACCAGTACTTCACTTTACCGGCGGTACTTTTTATTAAAATTTGAACGTTTTGCATAAATATTAACAGTTTGAAATTAGGAGGTACCAATTACCAGTTTAGATAGGTAAAAATACCTGGTACAGCCCCTTATTAAAAGGCCTGGATGAGATTGTGAACCTTGTGAGTTCACCGCCTGTTTTTAAAGGGGTTCATGTTGTGCATATTTTTAGTTCGTGTTGTGCTCTCCCCTACAATATCCACATAGAGACTATGTTTGGTTCATCTTTAATCCCATTCGTTTTGTAGGGGGTTCATGTTTTATATTATTTGTATTTATTTACATATACTGGTGTCAACACAATTTCCATATCACATGTTTATGTTGTAGCAGTAAAACGGCAGATGCCATTAGTGGAGCTGGAACTTCTTACCTTTTTAAACCACCAGAGCTCACCCCAGTTTTTAGTGTGATTCATGTTGCTCAATCTTTTGACCATTGTACATGTATTGCCTTTGATTGATGACTTTTGGTATCTTCAAACTTTTCTTGATGTTCTGTGAAATAATAATCCAAATTTTCTTATTGGATTCTGGTCATATACCCAAAAAAAGAACTCGAGATAAAAGAAACAGCAGAAACAGTTACATCTGCCTCATTTCTTGACATTTACCTCAACTTTGACACCAATAGTCAACTTTATGCTAAAAGGGACAACTTCAAATTTGCCATTATAAATTTTCCACACCTTTATAGTAATATACCAACCGCTGTTGTATAATGAGTCTATATTTCACAACTTGTATCTTATGCTCAAGTTTGCATTTTGTTTGAAGACTTTACAACATTACTGTCTTCCTAGTACTAAAGTTTTAAGCCCAGGATTTTTAAAGAATCATTTCTTCTTTTGTTTTTCAGAAGATATCAACACTTTGTTGAAAAGTATTCATCTCTTACTACAGATGACGAAATATGGTATTGACAATAAGATTTTGGTTCAGAGCTGACTATTATTTCTCTTTTATGTCTTCTTGTGTACTTAATCTAACATTTAAATAATGATTTCCATGATAGAAGGTTACTGCTAACAGTGAAGCTACTGAACCATGGGTTCCTAGTGGTTTATAATGTGTGACGTAAAAATATTTTTGACATTTACGTCACCGAATATGGTACTGCTTTGACAACTATTTTACCTATTTTGTTCCTGTATTTAAATACTGTTACAGTGACAGCCGGAACCTTTGAACCGTAATGAGAGCGGGAGGTTTGGCGCCTTAAAATCTGATTCAACCCACCATTTCTTTAGAAATGCCTGTACCAAGTCAGGGTCATTACGGTTTTCACAGTTTTCCGGTTGTTGACTGATTTTGTCTGTTTGTATAATTGTGAGTTTTGACTTTCCCTTTGTAAGATTGTTCGGAGTTCGGTAATTTTGTTATTACCTTTAATTATTTATAATGATTTCTATGATAGAAGGTTACTGCTAACAGTGAAGCTACTGAACCATGGGTTCCTAGTGGTTTATAATGATTTCCATGATAGAAGGTTACTGCTAACAGTGAAGCTACTGAACCATGGGTTTCTAGTGGTTTATAATGATTTCCATGATAGAAGGTTACCGCTAACAGTGAAGCTACTGAACCATGGGTTTCTAGTGGTTTATAATGATTTCTATGATAGAAGGTTACTGCTAACAGTGAAGCTACTGAACCATGGGTTCCTAGTGGTTTATAATGATTTCCATGATAGAAGGTTACTGCTAACAGTGAAGCTACTGAACCATGGGTTCCTAGTGGTTTATAATGACTTCTATGATAGAAGGTTACTGCTAACAGTGAAGCTACTGAACCATGGGTTCCTAGTGGTTTATAATGATTTCTATGATGGAAGGTTACTGCTAACAGTGAATCTACTGAACCATGGGTTCCTAGTGGTTTATAATGATTTCCATGATAGAAGGTTACTGCTAACAGTGAAGCTACTGAACCATGGGTTTCTAGTGGTTTATAATGATTTCTATGATGGAAGGTTACTGCTAACAGTAACAAGGAAGCTACTGAACCAAGGGTTCCTAGTGGTTTATAATGATTTCTATGATAGAAGGTTACTGCTAACATTGAAGCTACTGAACCATGGGTTTCTAGTGGTTTATAATGATTTCTATGATGGAAGGTTACTGCTAACAGTAACAAGGAAGCTACTGAACCAAGGGTTCCTAGTGGTTTGTTAGAAGTAATCACTTCGTCAGTTTTATGTTTGCCACCATGACTTAATAACTGTTATGGAATATCTGTTTCACAAATAACCACAGATATGTTCCATTTGTTGTAATCACTAGCTGGTTCTTTCCTCATTCATGAGTTATCACCGGGTTTCAGGGGCGGATCCAGGATTTCAAGTTAGAGGGGAGTGGCGCACTTAAAAAAATGGCGCCGAACGGAGGGAGACGCGAAAATTTTTGAGGTATTTCATGTGAAAAATCACGATTTTGCGCCAAAAAATCATATTATTTCCAATTTTAGGGGGGGGGGCGCTGGGTGCGCCCCCAGGTTTGTAACTTGAGTAACGCGACATGGAGCATGAACTGCTTACTCCTCTGGAGAATCTGAGTTCACCACCAGTTTATAATGGGGTTCATGTTGCTTTATCTTTAGTTTTCTGTATAGTGTTTTGTAGATCATTGTTTGTCCTTTTTCTTTAGGCCATTGTACTGTCTGCCCTTCTTTGATTGATGGTTTCTGGTTACCCCTTTGGTATATTCAAACATTTCTTTTTATTAGTTCACCTGGACCAAAGGTCCATGTGAACTATTGCCATCACTTGGCGTCCGTCGTCTGTTGTCTGTCGTTTGTAAACTTTTCACATTTCAAGCTTCTTCTCCGAAACCACAGGGCCGATTGGAACCAAACTTAGCAGGAAGGTTCCTTGGATGGTCCTCTACAAAGTTGCTGTTTTTCGTTCCAGTCGGATATTCAATATGGCTGCCAGGGCCAATAATATGCTCTGATTGGCTGAAATTTCAAAGATCTTCTTCTCTGAAACTAATGAACTGACTGAACCCAAACTGTAAATGAAGGATCATTGGAATGTCCTTTACCAAGTTTCTGTTTTTTATGCCGATCGGAAATCCAAGATGGCCGCCATCGCAGGACATAGATTAACATTGGACCCTATGGGAAAATGTTCAAATGCCTTCTTCTCAGAAACTACAAATATGATTAAAGCCAAACTGTACATGAATGTTCATTGGACGGTCCTCTACAATCTCAAGGTTTTTTGTTCCGATATGAAATTCAAAATGGCGGCTACAGCAGGACTTAGTTTAACATTGGACCCTATGGGAAAATATTCAAATGCCTTCTTCTCAGAAACTACAAATATGATTAAAGCCAAACTGTACATGAATGTTCATTAGATGGTCCTCTACAAACTTTACGTTTTTTGTTCCGGTATGAAATTCCAAATGGCGGCTACGGCAGGACTTAGTTTAACATTGGACCCTATGGGAAAAATGTTTCAAAACGTTTCTTCTCTGAAACCACTAGGACAGTTGAAACCAAACTGCCCAGGAATGATCATTGGAAGGTCCTCTACAAATTTTATGTTTTTTATGCCGATCGGAAATCCAAGATGGCCGCCACCGCAATACATAGATTAACATTGGACCCTATGGGAAAATATTCAAATGCCTTCTTCTCAGAAACTACAAATATGATTAAAGCCAAACTGTACATGAATGTTCATTAGATGGTCCTCTACAAATTTACGTTTTTTGTTCCGGTATGAAATTCCAAATGGCGGCTACGGCAGGACTTAGTTTAACATTGGACCCTATGGGGAAAATGTTTCAAAACGTTTCTTCTCTGAAACCACTAGGACAGTTGAAACCAAACTGCCCAGGAATGATCATTGGAAGGTCCTCTACAAATTTTATGTTTTTTATGCCGATCGGAAATCCAAGATGGCCGCCATCGCAGGACATAGATTAACATTGGACCCTATGGGAAAATGTTCAAATGCCTTCTTCTCAGAAACTACAAATATGATTAAAGCCAAACTGTACATGAATGTTCATTGGACGGTCCTCTACAATCTCAAGGTTTTTTGTTCCGATATGAAATTCAAAATGGCGGCTACAGCAGGACTTAGTTTAACATTGGACCCTATGGGAAAATATTCAAATGCCTTCTTCTCAGAAACTACAAATATGATTAAAGCCAAACTGTACATGAATGTTCATTAGATGGTCCTCTACAAACTTTACGTTTTTTGTTCCGGTATGAAATTCCAAATGGCGGCTACGGCAGGACTTAGTTTAACATTGGACCCTATGGGAAAAATGTTTCAAAACGTTTCTTCTCTGAAACCACTAGGACAGTTGAAACCAAACTGCCCAGGAATGATCATTGGAAGGTCCTCTACAAATTTTATGTTTTTTATGCCGATCGGAAATCCAAGATGGCCGCCACCGCAATACATAGATTAACATTGGACCCTATGGGAAAATATTCAAATGCCTTCTTCTCAGAAACTACAAATATGATTAAAGCCAAACTGTACATGAATGTTCATTAGATGGTCCTCTACAAATTTACGTTTTTTGTTCCGGTATGAAATTCCAAATGGCGGCTACGGCAGGACTTAGTTTAACATTGGACCCTATGGGGAAAATGTTTCAAAACGTTTCTTCTCTGAAACCACTAGGACAGTTGAAACCAAACTGCCCAGGAATGATCATTGGAAGGTCCTCTACAAATTTTATGTTTTTTATGCCGATCGGAAATCCAAGATGGCCGCCACCGCAATACATAGATTAACATTGGACCCTATGGGAAAATGTTCAAATGCCTTCTTCTCAGAAACTACAAATATGATTAAAGCCAAAATGTACATGAATGTTCATTGGATGGTCCTCTACAAACTTTACGTTTTTTGTTCCGATATGAAATTCAAAATGGCGGCTACGGCAGGACTTAGTAGGACAATTGAAACTAAACTGCCCAGGAATGATCATTGGAAGGTCCTCTACAAAGTCTATGTTTTTTATGCCGATCGGAAATCCAAGATGGCCGCCACCGCAGGACATAGATTAACATTGGACCCTATGGGAAAATATTCAAATGCCTTCTTCTCAGAAACTACAAATATGATTAAAGCCAAACTGTACATGAATGTTCATTGGATGGTCCTCTACAAACTTTACGTTTTTTGTTCCGATATGAAATTCAAAATGGCGGCTACGGCAGGACTTAGTTTAACATTGGACCCTATGGGAAAAATGTTCAAATGCCTTCTTCTCAGAAACTACAAATATTATTAAAGCCAAACTGTACAAGAATGTTCATTGGATGGTCCTCTACAAACTTTACGTTTTTTGTTCCGATATGAAATTCAAAATGGCGGCTACGGCAGGACTTAGTTTAACATTGGACCCTATGGGAAAAATGTTTCAAAACGCTTCTTCTCTGAAACCACTTGGACAATTGAAACCAAACTGCCCAGGAATGATCATTGGAAGGTCCTCTACAAACTTTATGTTTTTTATGTCGATCGGAAATCCAAGATGGCCGCCACCGCAATACATAGATTAACATTGGACCCTATGGGAAAATGTTCAAATGCCTTCTTCTCAGAAACTACAAATATTATTAAAGCCAAACTGTACAAGAATGTTCATTGGATGGTCCTCTACAAACTTTACGTTTTTTGTTCCGATATGAAATTCAAAATGGCGGCTACGGCAGGACTTAGTTTAACATTGGACCCTATGGGAAAAATGTTTCAAAACGCTTCTTCTCTGAAACCACTTGGACAATTGAAACCAAACTGCCCAGGAATGATCATTGGAAGGTCCTCTACAAACTTTATGTTTTTTATGTCGATCGGAAATCCAAGATGGCCGCCACCGCAATACATAGATTAACATTGGACCCTATGGGAAAATGTTCAAATGCCTTCTTCTCAGAAACTACAAATATTATTAAAGCCAAACTGTACAAGAATGTTCATTGGATGGTCCTCTACAAACTTTACGTTTTTTGTTCCGATATGAAATTCAAAATGGCGGCTACGGCAGGACTTAGTTTAACATTGGACCCTATGGGGAAAATGTTTCAAAACGCTTCTTCTCTGAAACCACTTGGACAATTGAAACCAAACTGCCCAGGAATGATCATTGGAAGGTCCTCTACAAACTTTATGTTTTTTATGTCGATCGGAAATCCAAGATGGCCGCCACCGCAATACATAGATTAACATTGGACCCTATGGGAAAATGTTCAAATGCCTTCTTCTCAGAAACTACAAATATTATTAAAGCCAAACTGTACAAGAATGTTCATTGGATGGTCCTCTACAAATTTACGTTTTTTGTTCCGATATGAAATTCAAAATGGCGGCTACGGCAGGACTTAGTTTAACATTGGACCCTATGGGGAAAATGTTTCAAAACGCTTCTTCTCTGAAACCACTGGGACAGTTGAAACCAAACTGCCCAGGAATGATCATTGGAAGGTCCTCTACAAATTTTATGCCGATCGGAAATCCAAGATGGCCGCCACCGCAATACATAGATTAACATTGGACCCTATGGGAAAATGTTCAAATGCCTTCTTCTCAGAAACTACAAATATGATTAAAGCCAAACTGTACATGAATGTTCATTGGATGGTCCTCTACAAACTTTGCGTTTTTTGTTCCGATATGAAATTCAAAATGGCGGCTACGGCAGGACTTAGTTTAACATTGGACCCTATGGGGAAAATGTTTCAAAACGCTTCTTCTCTGAAACCACTAGGACAATTGAAACCAAACTGCCCAGGAATAGTCATTGGAAGGTCCTCTACAAAGTTTATGTTTTTTTTATGCCGATCGAAAATTCAAGATGGCGGCTACCGCAGGACAGAGATTAACATTGGACCCTATGGGAAAATATTCAAATGCCTTCTTCTCAGAAACTACAAATATTATTAAAGCCAAACTGTACATGAATGTTCATTGGATGGTCCTCTACAAACTTTACGTTTTTTGTTCCGATATGAAATTCAAAATGGCGGCTACGGCAGGACTTAGTTTAACATTGGACCCTATGGGGAAAATGTTTCAAAACGCTTCTTCTCTGAAACCACTTGGACAATTGAAACCAAACTGCCCAGGAATGATCATTGGAAGGTCCTCTACACAATATATGTTTTTTATGTCGATCGGAAATCCAAGATGGCCGCCACCGCAATACATAGATTAACATTGGACCCTATGGGAAAATGTTCAAATGCCTTCTCAGAAACTACAAATATTATTAAAGCCAAACTGTACATGAATGTTCATTGGATGGTCCTCTACAAACTTTACGTTTTTTGTTCCGATATGAAATTCAAAATGGCGGCTACGGCAGGACTTAGTTTAACATTGGACCCTATGGGGAAAATGTTTCAAAACGCTTCTTCTCTGAAACCACTTGGATAATTGAAACCAAACTGCCCAGGAATGATCATTGGAAGGTCCTCTACAAGATGTGTGTTTTTTATGCCGATCGGATATCCAAGATGGCCACCACCGCAGGACATGGATTAGCATTGGACCCTATGGGAAAATGTTCAAATGCCTTCTTCTCAGAAACTGCAAATATGATTAAAACCAAACTGTACATGAATGTTCATTGGATGGTCCTCTACAAACTTTACGTTTTTTGTTCTGATATGAAATTCAAAATGGCGGCTACGGCAGGACTTGTTTAACATTGGACCCTTTGGGAAAAATGTTTCAAAACGCTTCTTCTCTGAAACCAAACTGCCCAGGAACGATCATTGGAAGGTCCTCTGTTTTTATCCCGATCGGAAATCCAAGATGGCTGCCACCACAGGACCATATCGGGAAAATACAGAAATATCTTCTTCTCTGAAGCTATTGCACTGATTGAACCTAAACTGTGCATCAATCATTGGAAGGTCCTTTACAAACTTTGTGTTTTTTATGTTGATCGTAATTCCAAGATGACTACCACTGCAGGACATAGTTTTTACAAAGGACCAATTGTTTTTTTTTATAACCAGGTGAACGATACAGGCTCTTGAGAGCCTCTGGTTAAAATTGTTAACTTTCTCACATGACATCAAATTCAAGCAGACTTTATATATTATATATTGAGGTTACTGGTGTTTGAAGCCATTGTCACTGTATTTAAGTTTGTTCATCTTAAGGTTGTATCGAGTACACCTCACCACAAGAGGGAACCAAAATAATAACATTAATGCTGATAACCACTGGATTACATAGGTAGATACAAATCCAACAACTGTATGATTCATTTTACAATAGTCCCTCAGGATGTTGGGGAGGGGAAAATACAATTAACATATTCAAAATAATCATTTATTTTTGGTTTTTAAATAATAAACAAAACAAATAACTAAGCAATAATCAAATACAAAATGAACCAATTTTTGTTCTTGTTTAAAAATAAAGAACAATTAACTTTGCAGAAATTAATTTATAAGAAGTAAGAAATTCCAGAAAATTTTATTAGATAACAAAAATAGAAGTAATATAACCATCTATTTAAACAGTTCATTTTTCTAAAATTATTGCATAATATTAATACCCCCAGGACCCCAATGTTTGGCTGGTGACCTACTTCAAGGTGAAAAAAATCCAATACAATGGCATTCCTGCTTAAGTCACTTTATAAAAAAGAAAATACATTATGGACTGGGCATAAGAATTAAAAGAATCTATACAAAAGAATAGACTTTCAGTTATTAGACATAATCTGGTCAATTGTGATGGCAGAAGATTTTGTGAAAAAGACATCAGATGAAAAAGTGTAGATACCTCTGGTATGTTATAGAGCACTTATGTCATAATTAAAACAACTACATGTTTATAAAAGAACATGGATGGATGAAGAGGCTAAATACAATTATACCCAATGGTTTCAAGTTAAAAATACAATTATACCCAATGGTTTCAACTTCAAGTTAAAAATACAATTATACCCAATGGTTTCAACTTCAAGTTAAAAATACAATTATACCCAATGGTTTCAAGTTAAAACAAATATAGCTATTTTATGTTTAAAAAAATATGAACATTTTTAGGTAAGTGACTTGATGTAAAAGCAGAAATGTGATTGTTTTGGAATTTTTTTCACCTTAATAAAAATGGAACAGAGTTTTAAATTTAATAAATAATCAATACAATCATGACATTCATTTCACATTACATGTGAGCAATAGATTTTGGCAATCACTCTTATTGTTTTGCTTTGAGCACATTTGAGTTAATTGCACTTTTTCAACATGTGACAATTTGAATCTCATTAAACTGCTTTAGAACTGAAACATCAGGCGAAGGTAAAGTCTTTGATACTTGGCAACGTGACACTTCTTTCTATCGGTGGATTTAATCGTTTATTGGTCTTCAGTGACATATTTACAGGTATATTTAGCATCCTCATTCTATCCTCCAATTTCTTTTTAGACATCTCCTGCAAAATAAAAATGTCAGATAAAAACAGAAATATATTTTCATTCTATTTTTATATGACAACAAATATTTTCCAGTTGTATTATGGTATGGCACTGTCGTTGTCATTCCTCTATGGACACAATGCTTTCTGTGCAAGAACTTTAGTTCTAATCGATAGATCCTTCTGAAATTTTAAAACAAAGATTCTTGACAAAGAATTAAGATTGGTATTGATTTTGGGTATTGCCGCCCTACCCACTTCCAAACAACATGAACAAGAGGTTACAATGTGCAAAAATTGGTTCTCCTGTTTTATGTACTTGGAGAGTTTATTTTTCATCTGATTTTGATGAGGTTTTTGGAAATGAATTCCTTAAGAAATCAAAATATGTAGTGTTAATTGTGGAACTATTATTGTTTTTGACATAAAAGAGGCAAAAAGCATGAATTCCAAAAACTTTTCCTTATTTTTCATCCAATTTTAATGAAGTTTTTTGCAAAATAATATACATTTAGTTTATGGATTGGCCATTAAAAAAAGTTCTTTAATTATTTTGAACAGGGTTGTTAAGAGAGTTAAAATTTCGAAATTTCTCAAACATGTATTTGGAAGGTAAAAAGAATTTTTCTTTTGTTGACATGCTGTGTTCGGCATAGCCCTTTATTCTATTTCCCCCAGTTTTTTCATGTTGTGACCTTTATTATTAGCAGTATTTGTACTTTATTCTATTTCCCCCAGTTTTTTCATGTTGTGACCTTTATTATTAGCAGTATTTGTATTCAGGTTGTTAGAACAGTCCCCTTTTTAAGTTTTCAAAGTCAAAACCAACAAAAAAGCCTATATTGAAAACCTGAGAGAATTAAGCAAAATATCTCACTGTCATTGTTTAGTTTATCTATGCATGAGTGTAAGTTGTATGTCAAAGTGAGGGCGAGCGGTCCTTATCACATACCTATTACAATGACATGATAAACATTTTCAGTCTGTAGCATAAATGTATTTTAAAAAAGACAAACATTTATATGTAATAAATTTCATGACAGTTATCTCCCTTCTATTTTAGGTGTTCCATGACCATGGGATCGACACCGTCTACCAATAAATATCCTTCTACTGATGGTGTACAATCAGAAATTCTTAACTCTATAAAGAAAGGAGATAAAATACTCCTATCCAAGATCAAAGAAAAACCTGAATTATACAAACATTTACACCAAGCCATTCTTCCATCAACTGTCCTCCATTATGCTATACTCTATGGACAATTAGAGTGGGTAAACTATTTGATAGATCAAAAATTTGACATTAATGGTTTAAGTGAAGGAAATGAAACACCACTTCATTCTTGTGTTCGTGTCAAGCGTACTGGTCTAGCATGTGCCAAATTCATATTGAAAGCTAAAGGAGATATTAATGCCAAGAATGTATGGGGCAGAACTCCATTGATGGAAGCCATTGTTCAGTTTAGATATGAAATGGTCGATTATTTACTTGCGGAAGGAGCAGACGTTAACATAGCAGATGACCATAAAACAACACCGTTACATGTATGTGCAAGTTATGGAAATTTGACTTGTTTGAAGACTATGCTTGCTCGAGGTGCAAACCAGAATGCTCAGGATGAGAGAGGTAGAACCTCTTTGTATTTTGCAATAACTGGCAACCACAAGGAAGTTGTATTTTACTTGATAGAAAATGGCTGTAACATAAATATATACGATTCCAATTTTGGATCACCATTACAAAAAGCACTAACGATGGCAAATTTAGATTTAGTACAGGCACTTTTAAAGGCAGGGGCCAGCACAAATATTTACACCATATCTAGACTAACTAATATCAGACTCTCCTTATTAGAACTGACCTTCCATACAATTCTAGTGTCTCTTGAAGTGTGTTCATCAAATGAAAAGAACTGGTTGGAGGTAAACGCTTCTTATGGACCAGCTGCTAAGGCACGATGCCATATACAATGTTTTAAACTTCTCTCAGTTGCTCATGGATTCCCCATTCAGAAAAATGTTAAGGATAGACTAAAACACATCTTAGTCAAATGTAAAGTGGAAGATTTAAAAAAAGAACTTGTAAAACTTCAACAGCTTGTCAATGCCATGTCAAAACCTCAGACGAGGAAAGGTCCAGTAGATTCTTTACAAAATTTAGCCAGATTTCACAGCAGACAATATTTAATGGCCTCAAGAAGAAATGTTATATGGTCATGTGACCAAATGGATATTCCTACTGTTCTTGTTAAAATTCTTACTTTTAGATTATAAAATGTTAACATATTTGTTTAATCTCTTATAGATGAAAAGGATAATCATTTTTATCTTGACTGTAGCAATAGTTATTTAAAAAAAAAATATTTTCTTCATGCTTGGATTGATTCAAAATATTACCCTAGTCAGTTTCCTGTAAATTATTTCTAAAATGGTGACAGAAGAACAAAGACTATACAACCCCTCTCGTTGAGAGGGAAGTTATTAAATAGATACAGTAGAGTTCGTTTATAACGAACAGGCTTATAACGAAATCAGGCTTATAACGAAATCAGGCTTATAGTGAAGTAAAGATAAATCCCCGGTCTCATCGCTATTTAAACAACGTATTTCTGAAGGCCTATTACGAATTTTTTATAACGGAATCAGGCTTATAACGAAGAGAATTTTAAACCCAAACAACGTTTTTATTACTCAAAATTGACATGATATAACAAACAAAATTGCTGAACAAACAAATCGTTTACCTGTTATGCACGGACGATCACATATTAGAATGGTCAAGTGCACTTGACACTTCCGTTATTGATAATTGAAAAATCAATAATCCCACCTTTGATGTTGTTAATGATGTCAATCAAGACTTTTCTTTAAAATATTCAAACAATAAAATGGGTATTAATGATGTGATTAACAAGTTGTCAATTAATAACACACGCGCTAATTTATTGCATTAAAAATTAATAAAACGTAATCTAAATTTTAATGAATGGATGCGATGCACATCAGAGGGTAATCTCTCCCCCCCCCCCCCCCCCCCCAGAAAATTGCTTTTCAGAAGGACGCAAAATGGTGCATTCTGTTGCATTTTGGATATAAAATCTGTTCAGTCGAATCTTTAAATATAGTATGAAAAAACCATGAAAAAATGGAAATTAGCATTTTACATATATACAAGTCAAACGACCTCGTTCCCTCGAACTCGGATGGATCGAATACCATGGATGGCTCGACCTTATTTGAAAGTCCCGCCAATTTTCCATATATTTTTAAGCTAAAGAAAATCTTTCGCTCGAACACTGATACCTCGAACAGTCGAACTTAATAAATGGTCCCATCAATAATAGAGAATCATAATAAAATCACGAGTTTTACCATATCAAACTCGAACATCGCAATTTAATTGACAGATGTACGTTGAATGTGCTTACATACAAATGTACATGTATATGATTAATCAATCTACTGGCTTGATAAATACACTTCAATATAAAATAGCGGGGTTATGTTACTTAAAATCATTTAATCCACGTCATCTCTTTTGTGTGTTACAATAAGATATCATCAATTATGAGTGCCTATTGTCGAGTATGTTTTACTATTAAAGCGGATAAAACATTTCCTGGTTTATTGTTGAAAACAAGGAAGATTTACTAATATATTTGAGACTTAAATCACTTATTTTTCACAATTTTTTCACATTCACAGCTAAGTTGATAAAAAAAACATGCTAATATTCACATATGAATTTGTAAAGATGCGCTTCAACCTGGAAACGGAGAACCTCATATGCGCTTTCCCCCTCCTAGAAACCCGGACAACCACCATCAATAGGACAGGCAAGCAAGAGAAGCGACTGATGAAAATGCCCCAAGGTCTAAAAAACAGAAACTTAATTTTTCAGAAATAAAATGTTTGTGGTATCAAGTCAAAACTTTTATTACTTAAATTTATACAGTTAATTACAACACATGATATACAGTATGTATTTTATAGAGACAAAAACTGACAAATATGACATTTTAAATATCCCCGATGGTTTTAGCTATGTTGCAAAAAATAGAAAAATATTTAAGCATAAATCTGGAGGTATTGTTGTTGTATATAAAAAATCTTATTAAATTTATTAATATTAAATTTAAATTTAAGTATTTAATAATGACCTTTTATTGGGATGTGTGTACACCCTACCTGAAAACTCTCTATATTCATCAATAAATGCATTTTTAGATATTGAAAATGAATTAGTAAATTTTATAGAAAAAGACATGAAATGTGCACTTGTTGGAGATTTTAATGCTAAAACTGGGTTTTTTTGAAGATTTTTTCAGAACCAGATGAAACTTTTTTTTAATGTTATGGATGTAAATGTAGAAGATGGCCTATTTAGATATCATATTGCTATGACTACCAAGTTTTACTTGATAATAATATTTCCTTAAAAAGATATACTCAGTGTGAATGCAGACCAAATAATTTTGGACGAAAACTTTTAGAAATTTGTAAGTCTGCTTTGGCTATTTTTGAAAAGTATTGTCATCATTGGAAATTGAAGGTTAACTTGCAAAAGACTAAAGTAATAATATTTTGTAAAAGAAAATAAAAAAATCAACCTATTTTTAAGCTATGTGGAGAGAATTTACAAATTGAAGACTCTTATTCATATCTAGGTGTTATATTTAATTATAACAGCTCTTTTGTGAAGGCAAGAGCTAAATTGATGGATCAAGCTCCCAAAGCTTTATATTGTTTGTATAGAAAATTGAGAAATATATCGATTCCAATAGATTTACAATTTAAATTGTTTGATACACTTATACTTCCAATACTTACTTATGGCTCTGAAATATGAGAACACTAAGCAACTAGAAAAACTTTATCTTCAGTTCTGTAGAAATATTTTAGGTGTTAGAACCACTACTCCAAATTTTATGACATACGGGGAACTTGGTAGAACACCTATAGATATATTATGTATAAAATTAAGGATTGTAAATTTTTGGAATAGACTTATTTCAAACAAGAAGAAACTTAGTTGTATTTTATATAAGATTATGTTTAATTTGAGTATTATTGATAATGTTCAATTTAAGTGGCTAAATTTTATCAAATCAATTTTTGAGAAAACTGGACTTAATTATCTATGGAACCAACAACAGCCAGTTCATTCAGTGCAACTAAAATTTATTGTTAAGCAAAATCTGACTGATCAATATATTCAAAACTGGTTTAACCAAATTGAGAACTCTTCTAGGGGAGAATTTTATGGCATATTTAAAAATGAATTTAATTTAGATAAATACTTATTAAAATTATTACCACATGAGAGAAACATGATAACAAAGCTTAGATGCAATAACATTAAGCTTCCAATAGAAACTGGAAGGTGGCCGAATACTCCCAGAGAAGAACGTATTTGTCATCTGTGTAATGTTGGTTTAGGTACTGAATTTCATTTTTTATTTGAATGTACCTCTGCTGATGTATAAAGGCTTAGATGTAAATTTATTCCAATTTATTATACTAGATATGCAAACATGTACAAAATGAAAGGCCTGTTATCTTTGTGTAATGTTAAGGTTCTGAAAAAATTGTCTTATTTATATCTAAATTGCAAAATGTTTTGTAATTATATTCTGAGGCTGTATTATTTTAGGTTAGTTATATCCTCATTATGTAAAATATTTTGTATAATATTCCTCTTGTTACACTTGTATACATGTGTCGGAGTGAATAAAGAACTTGAACTTGAACTTAAATGATTAAATATTTTTTACGAGAAAGGCCAGTTTTACTGTGCATCAGTTATCATATATAGGTAATGAAACTGTCCCGGATCAGAACAAGATTTTTTTCTGTCTAAAATTACGGGACCTTGGTGGCTCGAACTTCCGATAGCTCGAACATATTTTGACAGTACCTTCGAGTTCGAGCGAGCAAAGTTTTACTGTATATATATGTTTAGGAGTCATAAGTTCAAAATGTAGTGCTTCAAAACTTTATTTTAAATACAGTTTCTGATTGGCTTAATGATAAAGAATTGACCAATGGAAGTTTCCAGTACAAATTTAAGAGGGAAACGATTACGGAAAGGGCCTAAATAATTTGGATTTGTACACATTTATACGTCTTAGAAATCTACAAGAATAATCAACATGTGAACAATTCACGATAAAAAAAAATTTACATTTTTTTTTTAAATCGGTAGGAAAACATCAAAAATCGGTAGGCGGTAGAAGACTTAAAAAATCGGTAGACTACCGCGTAAATCGGTAGAGTTGGCATGTATGGACTCTTTAATTAAACAAGGTTCATCTAAATACCAAAAACAGAAGAAATGTACTCGTTCTGAAATTTCGATTAACCTGAGTTTTTATGTGTATATAATACCAAAAAGAAACAATTATTCTTCAAATTCAAATTTAAAAAAAAGGAAAATGGCTACAATCTTAAAATTGGTCATTAAAAATATATATCCGAATTATCAGCATTATACCGATATCGATCCAAGTGTTAATACCCGACCTCATATTTTCCTGTTTATAAAATAGATCGTGAAAAAGTTGAAAAAAAATTTCTAAGGAACATTTGAAGATACCAAAGAGGTATTCAGAAGCCGTAGTCTTTGAGAACTGTCTAAAGGATTAAATATTTTTTTACGATAAAGGTCTACTTTACTGTGCATCAGTTATCATAGCGAAATGAAACTGACCGGGTCAGAACCAGATTTTTTTCTCTCTAAAATTATGCGACCTCGGTGGCTCGAACTACCGATAGCTAGAACAGATTTTGACAGTCCCTTCGAGTTCGAGCCAGCGAAGTTCTACTGTACGATTTTCAAAAGGGGAGGTAATTCTACATTGCTTCTCTTATAACGAACGATGCCTATAACGAACTAAGATCGAGAGTCCCCTGGACTTCGTTATAAACGAACTCTACTGTATACATTTGTACCTTTAGACAATGCAATGTTAAGTTTATATTTATACCCGTTACCCCTGATGTATCCATATTATGTTTGTAAACTGTATACACCTGTATGTTAAATGTTACCTGTATTGTACATCATGTTGTATTCATTTTGGATATTGCATTAAAAATATTGCTTGAATAAATTGTATTCCTTTGATACCAACTAAACATGGATCCTTATGGTCAAATTGTTTACTCCATGACAAAATAATGTGATTGCAAATTATTAATCAGTAGTGTTACATCTTTGAGAACAACTCACATTATGTAATTTTTAATTTCATTTCTGCTTGTATTAGTTCCTCATGGTGCGATAGATATTTACTGTTCTAATTTATTGAAGACAACTGTAGCACAAGACAAAATGAATCAGTCCCTACTCTGTCTACTATAGCACAAGACAAAATGAATCAATCCCTAATCTGTCTCCTGTAGCACAAGACAAAATGAATCAGTCCCTACTCTGTCTACTGTAGCACAAGACAAAATGAATCAGTCCCTACTCTGTCTACTGTAGCACAAGACAAAATGAATCAGTCCCTAATCTGTCTACTGTAGCACAAGACAAAATGAATTAGTCCCTACTCTGTCTACTGTAGCACAAGACAAAATGAATCAGTCCCTAATCTGTCTACTGTAGCACAAGACAAAATGAATCAGTCCCTACTCTGTCTCCTGTAGCACAAGACAAAATGAATCAGTACCTAATCTGTCTCCTGTAGCACAAGACAAAATGAATCAGTCCCTACTCTGTCTCCTGTAGCACAAGACAAAATGAATCAGTCCCTACTCTGTCTCCTGTAGTACAAGACAAAATGAATCAGTGCCTACTCTATCTCCTGTAGTATAAGACAAAATGAATCAGTCCCTACTCTGTCTCCTGTAGCACAAGACAAAATGAATCAGTCCCTAATCTGTCTCCTGTAGTATAAGACAAAATGAATCAGTCCCTACTCTGTCTCCTGTAGCACAAGACAAAATGAATCAGTCCCTACTCTGTCTCCTGTAGTACAAGACAAAATGAATCAGTCCCTACTCTGTCTCCTGTAGTACAAGACAAAATGAATCAGTCCCTACTCTGTCTCCTGTAGTACAAGACGAAATGAATCAGTCCCTAATCTGTCTCCTGTAGTACAAGACAAAATGAATCAGTCCCTAATCTGTCTACTGTAGCACAAGACAAAATGAATCAGTCCCTACTCTGTCTACTGTAGCACAAGACAAAATGAATCAGTCCCTAATCTGTCTACTGTAGCACAAGACAAAATGAATCAGTCCCTAATCTGTCTACTGTAGCACAAGACACAATGAATCAGTACCTACTCTGTCTCCTGTAGTACAAGACAAAATGAATCAGTCCCTAATCTGTCTCCTGTAGCACAAGACAAAATGAATCAGTCCCTAATCTGTCTACTGTAGCACAAGACAAAATGAATCAGTCCCTAATCTGTCTACTGTAGCACAAGACAAAATGAATCAGTCCCTAATCTGTCTACTGTAGCACAAGACAAAATGAATCAGTCCCTACTCTGTCTCCTGTAGTATAAGACAAAATGAATCAGTCCTAACTCTGTCTCCTGTAGTACAAGACAAAATGAATCAGTCCCTACTCTGTCTCCTGTAGCATCAGACAAAATGAATCAGTCCCTAATCTGTCTCCTGTAGTACAAGACAAAATGAATCAGTCCCTACTCTGTCTCCTGTAGTACAAGACAAAATGAATCAGTCCCTAATCTGTCTACTGTAGCACAAGACAAAATGAATCAGTCCCTAATCTGTCTACTGTAGCACAAGACAAAATGAATCAGTACCTACTCTGTCTCCTGTAGTAAAAGACAAAATGAATCAGTCCCTACTCTGTCTCCTGTAGCACAATACAAAATGAATCAGTCCCTACTCTGCCTACTGTAGTACAAAACAAAATGAATCAGCCCCTACTCTGTCTCCTATAGTACAAGACAAAATGAATCAGTCCCTAATCTGTCTACTGTAGCACAAGACAAAATGAATCAGTCCTTAATCTGTCTACTGTAGCACAAGACAAAATGAATCAGTCCCTACTCTGTCTCCTGTAGTATAAGACAAAATGAATCAGTCCTAACTCTGTCTCCTGTAGTACAAGACAAAATGAATCAGTCCCTACTCTGTCTCCTGTAGCATCAGACAAAATGAATCAGTCCCTAATCTGTCTCCTGTAGTACAAGACAAAATGAATCAGTCCCTACTCTGTCTCCTGTAGTACAAGACAAAATGAATCAGTCCCTAATCTGTCTCCTGTAGTACAAGACAAAATGAATCAGTCCCTAATCTGTCTACTGTAGCACAAGACAAAATGAATCAGTCCCTAATCTGTCTACTGTAGCACAAGACAAAATGAATCAGTACCTACTCTGTCTCCTGTAGTAAAAGACAAAATGAATCAGTCCCTACTCTGTCTACTGTAGCACAAGACAAAATGAATCAGTCCCTACTCTGCCTACTGTAGTACAAAACAAAATGAATCGGTCCCTACTCTGTCTCCTGAGCACTACATATAGTAACAATTTAACAATTGATCTATAGTATTAATTGTATATGAAGAGTTCGAAGATACCAAAGGGTATTCAGAATCCGTAAATCAATGAAGAACAGACAACACAATGGCCAAAAGACAGAAGAACAGACAACACAATGGCCAAAAGACAGAAGAACAGACAACACAATGGCCAAAAGACAGAAGAACAGACAACACAATGGCCAAAAGACAGAAGAACAGACAACACAATGGCCAAAAGACAGAAGAACAGACAACACAATGGCCAAAAGACAGAAGAACAGACAACACAATGGCCAAAAGACAGAAGAACAGACAACACAATGGCCAAAAGACAGAAGAACAGACAACACAATGGCCAAAAGACAGAAGAACAGACAACACAATGGCCAAAAGACAGAAGAACAGACAACACAATGGCCAAAAGACAGAAGAACAGACAACACAATGGCCAAAAGACAGAAGAACAGACAACACAATGGCCAAAAGACAGAAGAACAGACAACACAATGGCCAAAAGACAGAAGAACAGACAACACAATGGCCAAAAGACAGAAGAACAGACAACACAATGGCCAAAAGACAGAAGAACAGACAACACAATGGCCAAAAGACAGAAGAACAGACAACACAATGGCCAAAAGACAGAAGAACAGACAACACAATGGCCAAAAGACAGAAGAACAGACAACACAATGGCCAAAAGAAAAAGTACAAAAAAAACCAAACAACGATCTACAAAACATACACATAAATTAAAAATAGAGTAAAAACTGGGGGGGACCTCGGGTGCTCCGGAAGGGAAAGCAGTTCCTGCTCCACTAGTGGCACCCGTTGTCTTAATCTAGCATCTAAAACCATTTCACTGCATTTAAGTGAATACCTTAACATTCATTAATGATAGAGGTAACAAAAACAAGCTGGATGTTGTACTAATAACACTCTGAAATATACTTCCATTCTAAATTAAACTTACTGTAATTTCATTGATATTTTTGTGTAGATCACCAATTGTGTATTCTCCCAGTTGTTTTTCTATCTCCTCCTGTTCATGGTGGAGTTTCTCCTCCTCAGCTAACATCCTGTTACCCTCCCTCATATGTTCTATCATTGTTTTCTTGACTAGAGGTTTGTGTTGTTCTGTTATATGTCCTAGAGGTTTCTTTCTTACCCACATCTCATCTTAAAAATTAAAATATAAAAAACAGTTTACAAAGAGACAAGAAATTGTATGCTTGATAGCAGGCTTCTTTTGTTTATTGTGCACATATAATGTGTGTATTTACTACTTTAATCTAGAATTTAATTTGTTAGAAGGAAATTGGATATTTCTAAATATGCTGGTTTCATAAAAAGGGAGTTAACTAGACTAATGAGGAGAAACAAGTTTAGAAGAAGTGTTGAATACTCCTCAGTAAATGTTTGTACTCAAGAAGTTCAAGATTTGATTGGTCCACACTCATGTCTGTAATCATCTAATGTGAAAACACACTGAGGCGAGGTGTACTTGATACAACATTATGTGATAAAGTTAGTCAGTGACTTGCAACAGGTCGGTGGTTGGATGGTTTTCTCCGGGTACTTCAGTTTCCTCCACCAATAATACTGACCGCCAAGATATAACTGAAATATTGTTGAATGTGGCGTTAAACACCTTAACCCTAAACCCCATGTGAAAACATTTTTTATAATACAAATATAATACTAATTTATACAATCGGGATTGAAGTTTATAAGAAAATGCTTTAATATTTTTTCATTGAGAGCTTTAGAAACTTTTCCGCCATGTTAGCTTTTAATTGAGTGGTTTCAGAGAGGAAATTAAAAAAAACTTTTTCCTATAGAGGTCTGTGTTAAACCACAGGCGCTTGTGTAGTCAAAAATATGCTCGCTATGTTTCCTGTCTCTCTCAAGCCAGGACCTGGATTTTCTGTCTGTCCCAAGCCAGAACCTGGATTTTCTGTCTGTCCCAAGCCAGGACCTGGATTTTCTGTCTCTCTCAAGCCAGGACCTGGATTTCCTGTCTGTCCCAAGCCAGGACCTGGATTTCCTGTCTGTCCCAAGCCAGGACCTGGATTTCCTGTCTGTCCCAAGCCAGGACCTGGATTTTCTGTCTGTCTCAAGCCAGGACCTGGATTTCCTGTCTCTCTCAAGCCAGGACCTGGATTTCCTGTCTGTCCCAAGCCAGGACCTGGATTTCCTCTGTCCCAAGCCAGGACCTGGATTTCCTGTCTGTCCCAAGCCAGGACCTGGATTTCCTGTCTGTCCCAAGCCAGGACCTGGATTTCCTGTCTCTCTCAAGCCAGAACCTGGATTTTCTGTCTGTCTCAAGCCAGGACCTGGATTTCCTGTCTGTCTCAAGCCAGGACCTGGATTTTCTGTCTGTCTCAAGCCAGGACCTGGATTTCCTGTCTGTCCCAAGCCAGGACCTGGATTTCCTGTCTGTCCCAAGCCAGGACCTGGATTTTCTGTCTGTCTCAAGCCAGGACCTGGATTTTCTGTCTGTCTCAAGCCAGGACCTGGATTTTCTGTCTGTCCCAAGCCAGGACCTGGATTTTCTGTCTGTCCCAAGCCAGGACCTGGATTTTCTGTCTGTCCCAAGCCAGGACCTGGATTTTCTGTCTGTCCCAAGCCAGGACCTGGATTTCCTGTCTGTCTCAAGCCAGGACCTGGATTTCCTGTCCGTCCCAAGCCAGGACCTGGATTTCCTGTCTGTCCCAAGCCAGGACCTGGATTTTCTGTCTGTCTCAAGCCAGGACCTGGATTTTCTGTCTGTCTCAAGCCAGGACCTGGATTTCCTGTCTGTCTCAAGCCAGGACCTGGATTTCCTGTCTGTCTCAAGCCAGGACCTGGATTTCCTGTCTCTCTCAAGCCAGGACCTGGATTTCCTGTCTGTCTCAAGCCAGGACCTGGATTTCCTGTCTGTCTCAAGCCAGGACCTGGATTTTCTGTCTGTCTCAAGCCAGGACCTGGATTTTCTGTCTGTCCCAAGCCAGGACCTGGATTTCTAACATCATATGTTGTGGTCTTTTTATGTTCACTGAGTGAAGGTGAAAGGTGATTGTTTGTTTTGTTGTATTGGTTGTTGTGTAATTATTGACCATCACTATATCATGATTTTAAACCTTTTTTAAAGAGTGGTATCGGTAATTTCACAGTAAAGTGACAAACTATGTAACAAACATGACCAAAAAAAAGGTTTTGTAAATTCAAAGATACACATATAAGGTATATGATCTCCTATAGAAATCGCACAGAAATTCCTCAATTTTTATAAACAGACCATTAAACTGCCGTCCCTGTATTGGGGGATGGACACTAGAAATATGGGATGAAGACAACTTTACTATTCATTTGTATGAAAATGTATTAAAAAATACCTATCATTTTGGTTTGTTTTAGAAATTCATTAAAAAAATATAAGTTTAATCAATTTCTGATATATAACTTTAAAATCCCTTTTCAGTAAAACAAACATTTTATGTCAATGAACAAATAAGTAGCAGGTCATTTTCTAATTGTTAGAAAAAAATACTTAAATGAAAATCATTACAATTTTAGAATTATTACATGAAAGTAAAAAGTATAATGATTGCATAAATTATCTCAATGTCCATTGTGACTATTAAATTTACAAAGATTGCTCATTTCGTCTCGATCCGTTTACAAACATGGCTGCCACAGGCCATTCTTGTTTCTTATTGGTTGATTTCTAAAAAAAGTCTTCTCCTCTGAAACCGCCTGGCCAAATGAATCAAAACTTGGTAGGGAGCATCCTTGGAAGGTTCTCTATAAAGATTGCTCATTTAGTTCCGATCCGTTAACAAACATGGCCGCCACAGGCCATTCTTAATTTCTTGTTTTTGATTGGTATAATTTCTAAAAAATCTTCTCTGAAACCTCTTGGCCAAATGAACCAAAACTTGGTAAGAAGCATCTATGGAAGGTCCTCCATAAAGATTGCTGATTTCGTCCCGATCCGTTAACAAACATGGCCGCCACAGGCCATTCTTAATTTCTTGTTTTTGATTGGTATAATTTCTAAAAAATCTTCTCTGAAAGCCCTTGGCCAAATGAATCAAAACTTGGTAGGAAGCATCATTGGAAGGTCCTCTATAAAGATTGCTCATTTAGCTCCGATCCGTTAACAAATATGGCCGCCACAGGCCATTCTTGTTTTTGATTGTCTGATTTCTAAAAAATCTTCTCCTCTGAAACCACTTTCCCAAATGAACTGGAATTTGGTAAGAAGCATCTATGGAAGGTCCTCTATAAACATTGCTCATTTTGTCCCGATCCGTTAACAAACATGGCCACCACAGGCCTTTTTTTTCTGAGTGGTTGATTTCTAAAAAATCTTCTCCTCTGAAACCGCTTGGCCAAATGAATCAAAACTTGGTAGGAAGCATCCTTGGAAGGTCCTCTATAAATATTGCTCATTTACTTCCAATCCGTCAACAAACATGGCCGCCACAGCCCATTCTTTTTTCTGATTGGTTGATTTCTAAAAAAATCTTCTCCTCTGAAACCGCTTTCCCAAATGAACTGAAATTTGGTAGAAAGCATGTATGGAAGGTCCTCTATAAAGATTGCTCATTTCGTCCCGATTCGTTAACAAACATGGCCGCCACAGGTCATTCTTGTTTCTGATTGGTGGATTTCTAAAAATCTTCTTCTCTGAAACCACTTTACCAAATGAACCGAAACTTGGGAGGAAGCATCTATGGAAGGTCCTCTATAAAGAATGCTCATTTCGTCCCGATTCGTTAGCAAACATGGCTGCCACAGGCAATTCTTGTTTCAGATTGGTCGATTTCTAAAAATCTTCTTCCCTGAAACTGCTTAGCCAATTTAACCGAAACTTGGTGGGAAGCACCTATGGAAGGCTTTGTATTAAGTTTCCTCAAAGCAGAATGGAAGGAGAGCGACACAGGCTCAGCCCACTGAGCCTGTAGTTTAACAATCTATGACCAATTTTATTTTCTTTCATGATGATAAAGGGTGTTATATATATCTAGAATGGGTTCAATGAAAGAGCACATTCAAATGAATAAATGTTGTCATGTTTTTAAGTCCCAGATTTGAACAAAATATAGATCTTAGTGCAGGAGAAGACGGGGGACGGACACTACAGTTCTGGTGGGACGGATACTACAGTAGTATTTCTGTAAAAAAAAATTCTCGCTTGAAAGAGAAATATTTACCATTCAAGTTAAATGGCTTTTGGTTTAAGCTAATGTATAACATATACTTAAGGAAAGATTGTAAGTACTGTTGTGTCAGTTTTACTGAGGGGGGACGGACACTACAGATTTTTTCGGAAAATTCAGACTACTTTTCAACACATTACTGTAATTTTGTGACTTTAATTTCAATCAAATGAAGTTTTTTTCATGAAAATCAGTCATTAAGTTGATTTTAATACCAATATTTCCAATTCTATCAATCATTCTAGAAAGCAAAGAAAGGCCAAGTAGAAAAAGTATTATTTAAAAATTGAAAATTTGTTACATGTTATATTTTATTTTTAATTTGCTTTTGACAAGATCAAGCTTTCAAACATGATAAGGTTTCCAAGACTGAAAAAGCACTGGTCAATTTAAGAATTGACAACTGATTTTTTTAGCCCATAATGCCAATATTACTTCTAAATTTACTTAAGAAAATGGACAATTTTCTTGATGATGATTTGTTACAGTGTTTTTTGCTAATTTTTCAGCACTCATTAACTCATAATTCGGTCAAATCTTGACCGATTTCAAACATTTCTTTTGCACTTGATAGGTTTTCTTAAGAAGCAAATGTTGCTTATAGCTATTTGATAATTGATCATACTAATTGCATATAACATGTGAAAAAAATAAGTTTGTCACTTTACTGTGAAATTACCGTATATTTAACAATATCTTGCAGTGTAGTTATCTGATTTCTGATCAACACAAATAACACAGGCTTTAAAAGGGACAATACAAAGATCATTCCAGGCAAGTTTGCTTTCAAACAGTTCAGTGGCTGTAGAGAAAACAACTACGTCAATGAACACCTAGACCATACAACATTGTATCATCTACACCTAGACCATACAACATTGTATCATCTACACCTAGACCATACAACATTGTATCATCTACACCTAGACCATACAACATTGTATCATCTACACCTAGACCATACAACATTGTATCATCTACACCTAGACCATACAACAGTGTATCATCTACAACTAGACCATACAACATTGTATCATCTACACCTTGACCATACAACATTGTATCATCTACACCTAGACCATACAACATTGTATCATCTACACCTAGACCATACAACATTGTATCATCTACACCTAGACCATACAACATTGTATCATCTACACCTAGACCATACAACATTGTATCATCTACACCTAGACCATATAACATTGCATCATCTACACCTAGACCATACAACATTGTATCATCTACACCTAGACCATACAACATTGTATCATCTACACCTAGACCATACAACATTGTATCATCTACACCTAGACCATACAACATTGTATCATCTACACCTAGACCATACAACATTGTATCATCTACACCTAGACCATACAACATTGTATCATCTACACCTAGACCATACAACATTGCATCATCTACACCTATACCATACAACATTGTATCATCTACACCTAGACCATACAACATTGTATCATCTACACCTAGACCATACAACATTGTATCATCTACACCTAGACCATACAACATTGTATCATCTACACCTAGACCATACAACATTGTATCATCTACACCTAGACCATACAACATTGTATCATCTACACCTAGACCATACAACATTGTATCATCTACACCTAGACCATACAACATTGTATCATCTACACCTAGACCATACAACATTGTATCATCTACACCTAGACCATACAACATTGTATCATCTACACCTAGACCATACAACATTGTATCATCTACACCTAGACCATACAACATTGTATCATCTACACCTAGACCATACAACAGTGTATCATCTACAACTAGACCATACAACATTGTATCATCTACACCTAGACCATGCAATATTGCATCATCTACACCTAGACCATACAACATTGCATCATCTACACCTAGACCATACAACATTGTATCATCTACACCTAGACCATACAACATTGTATCATCTACGCCTAGACCATACAACATTGTATCATCTACACCTAGACCATACAACATTGTATCATCTACGCCTAGACCATACAACATTGCATCATCTACACCTAGACCATACAACATTGTATCATCTACACCTAGACCATACAACATTGTATCATCTACACCTAGACCATACAACATTGTATCATCTACACCTAGACCATACAACATTGTATCATCTACACCTAGACCATACAACATTGTATCATCTACACCTAGACCATACAACATTGTATCATCTACACCTAGACCATACAACATTGTATCATCTACACCTTGACCATACAACATTGTATCATCTACACCTAGACCATACAACATTGTATCATCTACACCTAGACCATACAACATTGTATCATCTACACCTAGACCATACAACAGTGTATCATCTACACCTAGACCATACAACATTGTATCATCTACACCTAGACCATACAACATTGTATCATCTACACCTAGACCATACAACAGTGTATCATCTACACCTAGACCATACAACAGTGTATCATCTACACCTAGACCATACAACATTGTATCATCTACACCTAGACCATACAACATTGTATCATCTACACCTAGACCATACAACATTGTATCATCTACACCTAGACCATACAACATTGTATCATCTACACCTAGACCATACAACATTGTATCATCTACACCTAGACCATACAACATTGTATCATCTACACCTAGACCATACAACATTGTATCATCTACACATAGACCATACAACATTGTATCATCTACACCTAGACCATACAACACTGTATCATCTACACCTAGACCATACAACATTGTATCATCTACACCTAGACCATACAACATTGCATCATCTACACCTAGACCATACAACATTGTATCATATACACCTAACCACAGATAAAAATAGAAGAATGCATCTATAGGACATGGATCATCCCCTCTTTCAAGCTAAAGTAAAAAGGTATGTTACGGCAAATCAAGGGCATAATTCCAGAAAAGAAAACGAGGAAAATTTTGAAACCGAACTTGGCATTTTTTATGGTTCCTGGCTGTGTGTATAAATTTCAAATCATTTATTAAAGTGGTACTTAAATTATTGAACGGAAACCAAATGCAGGACAGGCGTACACTCTTTTTGACTGTTTTTGTCTACACTCGTTCTCACTGCTATTGTTAATTCTCGTTCTGTCTGCTCTTGATTGAACTCGTTCTGATTGCTCTTGTTTATGTTGGTTTTGACTGCTCTAGTTTATACTCATTCTGACTGCTCTTGCTTACACTGGTTCTGGCTGCTTATGTCTACACTCGTTCTGACTGCTCTTATTTGTAATCATTCTGACTTGCTTACTCTCATTCTGATTGCTCTTGTTTACACTTATTCTGGCTGCTCCTGTTTACACTTATTCTGACTGCTCTTGTTTACACTCGTTCTGGCTGCTCCTGTTTACACTTATTCTGACTGCTCTTGTTTACACTCGTTCTGGCTGCTTTTGTTTAGACTAGGTCTGACTGCTTTTGTTTAGACTAGGTCTGACTGCTCTTGCTTATACTCGTTCTGACTGCTCTTGTTTACACTCGCTTCGACTGTTCTTGTTTATACTCAATCTGACTGCTCTTGTTTATATTCGGTTTTGCTGCTCTTGTTTCTATTACTCGTTCTGACTACTTTTCTTTACATTCGTTCTGACCACTCTTGTTTATACTCGTTGTTTACACTCGTCCTTACTTTCCCTTGTTTACACTCGTTTTGACCACTCTTGTTTATACCCGTTCGGACCGCTCTTGTTTACACTAGTTCTGACTGTTCTTGTTTACACTCTTTCTGATTGCTCTTGATTACGCTCGTACTGACTGCCTTTGTTTATACTCGTTCTGACCACTCTTGTTTATATTTGTTTTAACTGCTCTTGTTTACACTTATTCTGTCTGCTCTTGTTTACATTCGTTCTGAATGCTCTTGTTTACACTGTCTGACTGCTCTTGTTTACACTCATTCTGGCTGCTCTTGGTTGCACTCTTTCTGACTACTCTTGTTTGCACTCATTCTGACTGCTCTTATTTGTACTCATTCTGATTGCTCTTGTTTACACTTATTCTGGCTGCTCCTGTTTACACTTATTCTGACTACTCTTGTTTACACTCGTTCTGGCTGCTCTTGTCTACACTCGTTCTGGCTGCTTTTGTTTAAACTAGGTCTGACTGTTCTTGCTTATACTCGTTCTGACTGCTTTTGTTTAGACTAGGTCTGACTGCTCTTGCTTATACTCGTTCTGACCACTCTTGTTTATATTCGTTTTAACTGCTCTTGTTTACACTTATTCTGTCTGCTCTTGTTTACATTCGTTCTGAATGCTCTTGTTTACACCACTCTGTCTGACTGCTCTTGTTTACACTCATTCTGGCCGCTCTTGGTTGTACTCTTTCTGACTGCTCTTGTTTGCACTCATTCTGACTGCTCTTATTTGTACTCATTCTGACTGCTCTTGTTTACACAAGTTCTGACTGCTTTTGTTTATATTCGTTCTGACTGTTCTTGCTTATACTCGTTATGACCGCTCTTGCTTACACTCGCCCTGACTGCTCTTGTTTGCACTCGTTCTGAATGCTCTTGTTATGATCCCCCTCTATTAAATATAAGTACCATCTTCCTCGTCTCTTTGTTTATCATAGTATGCTGGATCTTGTAATTCATGATTCAGTGCTGTCAATTTGATTAGTCCTTTCTTTGGAGTCGTTGTTGTTGGTATTTTGGTTTCTTCACGGTTTAGACCTGCTGTACGACGTTCACGCTGAAGCTCGTTGACATTCGAAGAGAAGAAAACCTGGGGGGTATGCTGAAACAATGAAGAGATTGTATGCCCTTTAAAAATATATTTGTTCATAGAGAAGTACAGATTATGATTTTTAGAATTTCAGTGTACTAATAATTTTGTATTTTAAAGAAGGACACAAGAAATGTTACTGTAAGGTCAAACTTCATTTTATTTGTTCTGGAAAATCGAAATAAAAACATGTCAACTTTTTGATCACTTTGCTTTATGCCAGACTCCATTAAACCAGACAGTCAAGATGTGCCATACTAAAAGTAGTCCTTTACTTTTCATTGAAGTGTATGAATCTCATTGCAAATACTTTGACGATTTGCTTTCAGAAATCATGGCAAAATCAATATGATTTTTCTATAATTTTTATTTTTGTGAAATTGTCATGATCAAGACGTCGTATTTATAGTTTTCAATAATTGACGGTAAATGACAGGAAGTAAATATGATTTCCACTACATTCGTTATTGTATTTTGAAAATTATAACAAGTAAAAAAATGTTATGTAGACTTACCTCCCTTGGTATATTGTGACTAGAGGTGTGAGAGACATCAGAATTCTCACTAAGTACATCGCTTTGTGAGTTAGATCTATGTATACCTAATACCAAAACTGCATTGTTTAGTGCTGATTTATGACCCTGAAAATGTACAATAGTTCTAAATTACCCCCGCCTTTTTATAACTTTCTGAACAGTTTGTGGTAAATATATGGTTCTACAATCGTATAGTAGTTACATCTATGTATGTAAACTGTCCATCATCAGTCTGTGAGTTTACCTGACGTCCATCATCCATGGCAACCCCTGAAGGTGTACTTGATACAAACTTGCCTGATAAAGTTAATCAACCAGTGAATTATGGACGACGTTTATTTTCTCCAGGTACTCTGGTACCATTCACCAATATAAGACTAAAATATTGTTGAAAAGAGGTATAAACAAACGCATATATAATTTTAATTTTACTCTAAAAGAATTTCATAGTTGGTGACCATAGAAGACCACAACTAAAATGCTGTCTAGTAAAACTGGTCAACAATACCAGGGTAATGGTTATTGGAACAGTGAAACTAGTCAACCATACCAGGTTATTGATACAGTAAAACTAGTCAACCATACCAGGGTAATGGTTATTGGTACAGTAAAACTGGTCAACAATACCAGGGTAATGGTTATTGGTACAGTACAACTGGTCAACAATACCAGGGTAATGGTTATTGGTACAGTACAACTGGTCAACAATACCAGGGTAATGGTTATTGGTACAGTACAACTGGTCAACAATACCAGGGTAATGGTTATTGGTACAGTACAACTGGTCAACAATACCAGGGTAATGGTTATTGGTACAGTAAAACTAGTCAACCATACCAGGTTATTGATACAGTAAAACTAGTCAACCATACCAGGGTAATGGTTATTGGAACAGTGAAACTAGTCAACCATACCAGGTTATTGATACAGTAAAACTAGTCAACCATACCAGGGTAATGGTTATTGGTACAGTAAAACTGGTCAACAATACCAGGGTAATGGTTATTGGTACAGTACAACTGGTCAACAATACCAGGGTAATGGTTATTGGTACAGTACAACTGGTCAACAATACCAGGGTAATGGTTATTGGTACAGTACAACTGGTCAACAATACCAGGGTAATGGTTATTGGTACAGTACAACTGGTCAACAATACCAGGGTAATGGTTATTGGTACAGTAAAACTAGTCAACCATACCAGGTTATTGATACAGTAAAACTAGTCAACCATACCAGGGTAATGGTTATTGGAACAGTAAAACTAGTCAACCATACCAGGGTAATAGTTATTGGTACAGTAAAACTAGTCAACCATACCAGGGTAATGGTTATTGGAACAGTGAAACTAGTCAACCATACCAGGTTATTGATACAGTAAAACTAGTCAACCATACCAGGGTAATGGTTATTGGTACAGTAAAACTAGTCAACCATACCAGGGTAATGGTTATTGGTACAGTACAACTGGTCAACCATACCAGGGTAATGGTTATTGGTACAGTACAACTAGTCAACCATACCAGGGTAATGGTTATTGGTACAGTACAACTAGTCAACCATACCAGGGTAATGGTTATTGGTACAGTACAACTAGTCAACCATACCAGGGTAATGGTTATTGGTACAGTACATCTAGTCAACCATACCGGGGTAATGGTTATTGGTACAGTACAACTAGTCAACCATACCAGGGTAATGGTTATTGGTACAGTACAACTAGTCAACCATACCAGGGTAATGGTTATTGGTACAGTACAACTAGTCAACCATACCGGGGTAATGGTTATTGGTACAGTAAAACTAGTCAACCATACCAGGGTAATGTTTATTGGAACTGTAAAATTAGTCAACCATACCAGGTTATTGGTACAGTAAAAGTAATCAACCATACCATGCCGGTAATGTGGTAATGGTTATTGGTACAGTAAAACTAGTCAACCATACCATGGTAATGGTTATTGGAACTGTAAAATTAGTCAACCATACCAGGTTATTAGTACAGTAAAAGTAATCAACCATACCATGGTAATGGTTATATATATTGGTACAGTAAAACTAGTCAACCATACCATATCATGGCATATGCATGGTAATGGTTATTCGTACAGTAAAGCTAGTTAACTATACCAGGGTAATGGTTATTGGAACTGTAAAACTAGTCAGCCATACCAGCGTAATGTTAACTGGTATCGGTATTTATCATCACTTGTTATATAATGACTACCAGACGTAATAGAGGAGGAAAGACAAATATAATGAACTGACCGGTGAAACCGCCGGCCATGGATAAATGTCTGGAAACTAACAGACAGGTGAAACCGCCGGCCATGGGTAAGTGTCTGGAAACTAACAGACCGGTGAAACCGCCGGCCATGGGAAAGTGTCTAGAAACTAACAGACCGGTGAAACCGCCGGCCATGGGTAAGTGTCTAGTAACGAACAGACCGGTGAAACCGCCGGCCATGGGAAAGTGTCTGGAAACTAACAGACCAGTGAAACCGCCAGCCATGGGAAAGTGTCTGGAAACTAACAGACCGGTGAAACCGCCGGCCATGGGTAAGTGTCTGGAAACTAACAGACCAGTGAAACCGCCGGCCATGGGTAAGTGTCTGGAAACTAACAGACCGGTGAAACCGTCGGCCATGGGTAAGTGTCTGGTAACAAACTGACAAATGAAACTGCCGGCCATGGATAAGTGTCTGGAAATTAACAGACCGGTGAAACCACCGGCAATGGGTAAGTGTCTGGTAACGAACAGACCGGTGAAACCGCCGGCCATGGGTAAGTGTCTGGAAATTAACAGACCGGTTAAAACACCTGCCATGAGTAAGTGTCTGCAAACTAACTGACTGGTGAAACCGTAGGTCATGGGTAAGTGTCTGGAAAATAACAGACCGGTGAAACCGCCGGCCATGGGAAAGTGTCTGGAAACTAACTAACTGGTGAAACCGCCGGCAATGGGTAAGTGTCTGGAAACTAACAGACCGGTGAAACCGCCGGCCATGGGTAAGTGTCTGGCAACGAACAGACCGGTGAAACCGCCGGCCATGGGTAAGTGTCTGGTAACGATCAGACCGGTGAAACCGCCGGCCATGGGTAAGTGTCTGGAAAATAACAGACCGGTGAAAACACCGGCCATGGGTAAGTGTCTGCAAACTAACAGACCGGTGAAACCGTCGGCCATGGGAAAGTGTCTGGAAACTAACTGACCGGTGAAACCTCCAGCCATGGGAAAGTGTCTGGAAACTAATAGACCGGTGAAACCGCAGTCCATGGGTAAGTGTCTGGAAACTAACTGACCGGTGAAACCGTCGGCCATGGGAAAGTGTCTGGAAACTAACTGACCGGTGAAACCTCCAGCCATGGGAAAGTGTCTGGAAACTAACAGACCGGTGAAACTGCCGTCCATGGGTAAGTGTCTGGTGTCGAACTGACAGATGAAACCTTCGGCCATGGGAAAGTGTCTGGAAACTAACAGACCGGTGAAACCGCCGGCCATGGGTAAGTTTCTGGTAACGAACTGATCGGTGAAACTGCTGGCCATGGGTACGTGTCTGAGAACGAACTGACAGGTGAAACCACCGTCCATGGGCAAGTGTTTGGAAACTAACAGACCGGTGAAACCGCCGTCCATGGGTAAGTGTCTGGAAACTAACAGACTGGTGAAACCGCCGGCCATGGGTAAGTGTCTGGAAATTAACAAACCTGTGAAACCGCCGGCCATAGGTAAGTGTCTGGAAACTAACAGACCGGTGAAACTGCCGGCCATGGGAAAGTGTCTGGAAACTAACAGACCGCTGAAACCACTGGTCATGGGTAAGTGTCTGGAAACTAACTGACCAATGAAACCGCCGGCCATGGGTAAGTGTCTGGAAACCAACAGAACGGTGAAATTGTAGGTCATGGGTAAGTGTCTAGAAACTAACTGACCGGTGAAACCGCCGGCCATGGGAAAGTGTCTGGTAACGAACAGACCGGTGAAACCACCGGCCATGGGTAAGTGTCTGGTAATGAACAGACCGGTGAAACCGCTGGCCATTGCCGTGTCTGGTAACGAACAGACCGGTGAAACCGCTGGCCATTGCCGTGTCTGGTAACGAACAGACCAGTGAAACCGCCGGCCATGGGTAAGTGTCTGGTAACGAACAGACCGGTGAAACCGCCGGCCATGGCCAAGTGTCTGGAAACTAACAGACAGGTGAAACCGCCGGTCATGTGTAAGTGCCTGGAAACTAAACACTTAATGTAAGTATTGAGGTGGGAATAAACACCAATGGTGTTAGTTAGTCAGAGTTCAAAATCACTGACCACATGTTCCCCATCCGTGTCTGGTATCGAACTGACAGATGAAACCTTTGGCCATGGGAAAGTGTCTGGAAACTAACAGACCGGTGAAACCGCCGGCCATGGGTAAGTTTCTGGTAACGAACTGATCGGTGAAACTGCTGGCCATGGGTACGTGTCTGAGAACGAACTGACAGGTGAAACCACCGTCCATGGTTAAGTGTTTGGAAACTAACAGACCGGTGAAACCGCCGGCCATGGGCAAGTGTCTGGAAATTAACAAACCTGTGAAACTGCCGGCCATAGGCAAGTGTCTGGAAACTAACAGACCGGTGAAACCGCCGGCCATGGGAAAGTGTCTGGAAACTAACAGACCGGTGAAACCGCTGGTCATGGGCAAGTGTCTGGAAACTAACTGACCAATGAAACCGCCGGCCATGGGTAAGTGTCTGGAAACCAACAGACCGGTGAAACCGCCGGCCATGGGTAAGTGTCTGGAAACTAACAGACCAGTGAAACCGTAGGTCATGGGTAAGTGTCTAGAAACTAACTGACCGGTGAAACCGCCGGCCATGGGAAAGTGTCTGGTAACGAACAGACCGGTGAAACCGACGGCCATGGGTAAGTGTCTGGTAACGAACAGACCGGTGAAACCGCTGGCCATGGCCAAGTGTCTGGTAACGAACAGATCGGTGAAACCGCCGGCCATGGGTAAGTGTCTGGTAACGAACAGACCGGTGAAACCGCTGGCCATTGCCGTGTCTGGTAACGAACAGACCGGTGAAACCGCCGGCCATGGGTAAGTGTCTGGAAACTAACTGACCGGTGAAACCGTCGGCCATGGGAAAGTGTCTGGAAACTAACTGACCGGTGAAACCTCCAGCCATGGGAAAGTGTCTGGAAACTAACAGACCGGTGAAACTGCCGGCCATGGGTAAGTTTCTGGTAACGAACTGATCGGTGAAACTGCTGGCCATGGGTACGTGTCTGAGAACGAACTGACAGGTGAAACCACCGTCCATGGGTAAGTGTTTGGAAACTAACAGACCGGTGAAACCGCCGTCCATGGGTAAGTGTCTGGAAACTAACAGACCGGTGAAACCGCCGGCCATGGGTAAGTGTCTGGAAATTAACAAACCTGTGAAACCGCCGGCCATAGGTAAGTGTCTGGAAACTAACAGACCGGTGAAACCGCCGGCCATGGGAAAGTGTCTGGAAACCAACAGACCGGTGAAACCGCCGGCCATGGGTAAGTGTCTGGAAACTAACAGACCAGTGAAACCGTAGGTCATGGGTAAGTGTCTAGAAACTAAATGACCGGTGAAACCGCCGGCCATGGGTAAGTGTCTGGTAACGAACAGACCGGTGAAACCGCCGGCCATGGGTAAGTGTCTGGTAACGAACAGACTGGTGAAACCGCCGGCCATGGGTAAGTGTCTGGAAACTAACAGACCAGTGAAAACACCGGCCATGGGTAAGTGTCTGCAAACTGACTGACCGGTGATACCGCCAGCCATGGGTAAGTGTCTGGAAACTAACTGACTGGTGAAACCGTAGGTCATGGGTAAGTGTCTGGAAAATAACAGACCGGTGAAACCGCCGGCCATGGGAAAGTGTCTGGAAACTAACAGACCGGTGAAACCGCCGGCCATCGGAAAGTGTCTGGTAACGAACAGACCGGAGAAACCATCGGCCATGGGAAAGTGTCTGGTAACGAGCTGACCGGTCAAACCGCCGGCATGGGAAAGTGTCTAAAAACTAACTGACTGGTGAAACCGCCGGCAATGGGTAAGTGTCTGGAAACTAACAGACCGGTGAAACCGCCGGCCATGGGTAAGTGTCTGGCAACGAACAGACCGGTGAAACCGCCGGCCATGGGTAAGTGTCTGGTAATGATCAGACCGGTGAAACCGCCGGCCATGGGTAAGTGTCTGGAAACTAACAGACCGGTGAAAACACCGGCCATGGGTAAGTGTCTGCAAACTGACTGACCGGTGATACCGCCAGCCATGGGTAAATGTCTGGAAACTAACAGACCGGTGAAACCATCGGCCATGGGAAAGTGTCTGGAAACTAACTGACCGGTGAAACCTCCAGCCATGGGAAAGTGTCTGGAAACTAATAGACCGGTGAAACCGCAGTCCATGGGTAAGTGTCTGGAAACTAACTGACCGGTGAAACCGTCGGCCATGGGAAAGTGTCTGGAAACTAACTGACCGGTGAAACCTCCAGCCATGGGAAAGTGTCTGGAAACTAACAGACCGGTGAAACTGCCGGCCATGGGTAAGTGTCTGGTGTCGAACTGACAGATGAAACCTTCGGCTATGGGAAAGTGTCTGGAAACTAACAGACCGGTGAAACCGCCGGCCATGGGTAAGTTTCTGGTAACGAACTGATCGGTGAAACTGCTGGCCATGGGTACGTGTCTGAGAACGAACTGACAGGTGAAACCACCGTCCATGGGCAAGTGTTTGGAAACTAACAGACCGGTGAAACCGCCGTCCATGGGTAAGTGTCTGGAAACTAACAGACTGGTGAAACCGCCGGCCATGGGTAAGTGTCTGGAAATTAACAAACCTGTGAAACCGCCGGCCATAGGTAAGTGTCTGGAAACTAACAGACCGGTGAAACCGCCGGCCATGGGAAAGTGTCTGGAAACTAACAGACCGCTGAAACCACTGGTCATGGGTAAGTGTCTGGAAACTAACTGACCAATGAAACCGCCGGCCATGGGTAAGTGTCTGGAAACCAACAGAACGGTGAAATTGTAGGTCATGGGTAAGTGTCTAGAAACTAACTGACCGGTGAAACCGCCGGCCATGTGAAAGTGTCTGGTAACGAACAGACCGGTGAAACCGCCGGCCATGGGTAAGTGTCTGGTAACGAACAGACCGGTGAAACCGCTGGCCATTGCCGTGTCTGGTAACGAACAGACCGGTGAAACCGCTGGCCATTGCCGTGTCTGGTAACGAACAGACCGGTGAAACCGCCGGCCATGGGTAAGTGTCTGGTAACGAACAGACCGGTGAAACCGCCGGCCATGGCCAAGTGTCTGGAAACTAACAGACAGGTGAAACCGCCAGTCATGTGTAAGTGCCTGGAAACTAAACACTTAATGTAAGTATTGAGGTGGGAATAAACACCAATGGTGTTAGTTAGTCAGAGTTCAAAATCACTGACCACATGTTCCCCATCCGTGTCTGGTATCGAACTGACAGATGAAACCTTTGGCCATGGGAAAGTGTCTGGAAACTAACAGACCGGTGAAACCGCCGGCCATGGGTAAGTTTCTGGTAACGAACTGATCGGTGAAACTGCTGGCCATGGGTACGTGTCTGAGAACGAACTGACAGGTGAAACCACCGTCCATGGGTAAGTGTTTGGAAACTAACAGACCAGTGAAACCGCCGGCCATGGGTAAGTGTCTGGAAATTAACAAACCTGTGAAACTGCCGGCCATAGGTAAGTGTCTGGAAACTAACAGACCGCTGAAACCGCTGGTCATGGGTAAGTGTCTGGAAACTAACTGACCAATGAAACCGCCGGCCATGGGTAAGTGTCTGGAAACCAACAGACCGGTGAAACCGCCGGCCATGGGTAAGTGTCTGGAAACTAACAGACCAGTGAAACCGTAGGTCATGGGTAAGTGTCTAGAAACTAACTGACCGGTGAAACCGCCGGCCATGGGAAAGTGTCTGGTAACGAACAGACCGGTGAAACCGCCGGCCATGGGTAAGTGTCTGGTAACGAACAGACCGGTGAAACCGCTGGCCATGGCCAAGTGTCTGGTAACGAACAGATCGGTGAAACCGCCGGCCATGGGTAAGTGTCTGGTAACGAACAGACCGGTGAAACCGCTGGCCATTGCCGTGTCTGGTAACGAACAGACCGGTGAAACCGCCGGCCATGGGTAAGTGTCTGGAAACTAACTGACCGGTGAAACCGTCGGCCATGGGAAAGTGTCTGGAAACTAACTGACCGGTGAAACCTCCAGCCATGGGAAAGTGTCTGGAAACTAACAGACCGGTGAAACTGCCGGCCATGGGTAAGTTTCTGGTAACGAACTGATCGGTGAAACTGCTGGCCATGGGTACGTGTCTGAGAACGAACTGACAGGTGAAACCACCGTCCATGGGTAAGTGTCTGGAAATTAACAAACCTGTGAAACCGCCGGCCATAGGTAAGTGTCTGGAAACTAACAGACCGGTGAAACCGCCGGCCATGGGAAAGTGTCTGGAAACCAACAGACCGGTGAAACCGCCGGCCATGGGTAAGTGTCTGGAAACTAACAGACCAGTGAAACCGTAGGTCATGGGTAAGTGTCTAGAAACTAACTGACCGGTGAAACCGCCGGCCATGGGTAAGTGTCTGGTAACGAACAGACCGGTGAAACCGCCGGCCATGGGTAAGTGTCTGGTAACGAAAAGACTGGTGAAACCACCGGCCATGGGTAAGTGTCTGCAAACTGACTGACCGGTGATACCGCCAGCCATGGGTAAGTGTCTGGAAACTAACTGACCGGTGAAACCGTCGGCCATGGGAAAGTGTCTGGAAACTAACTGACCGGTGAAACCTCCAGCCATGGGAAAGTGTCTGGAAACTAACAGACCGGTGAAACTGCCGGCCATGGGTAAGTGTCTGGTGTCGAACTGACAGATGAAACCTTCGGCTATGGGAAAGTGTCTGGAAACTAACAGACCGGTGAAACCGCCGGCCATGGGTAAGTTTCTGGTAACGAACTGATCGGTGAAACTGCTGGCCATGGGTACGTGTCTGAGAACGAACTGACAGGTGAAACCACCGTCCATGGGCAAGTGTTTGGAAACTAACAGACCGGTGAAACCGCCGTCCATGGGTAAGTGTCTGGAAACTAACAGACTGGTGAAACCGCCGGCCATGGGTAAGTGTCTGGAAATTAACAAACCTGTGAAACCGCCGGCCATAGGTAAGTGTCTGGAAACTAACAGACCGGTGAAACCGCCGGCCATGGGAAAGTGTCTGGAAACTAACAGACCGCTGAAACCACTGGTCATGGGTAAGTGTCTGGAAACTAACTGACCAATGAAACCGCCGGCCATGGGTAAGTTTCTGGAAACCAACAGAACGGTGAAATTGTAGGTCATGGGTAAGTGTCTAGAAACTAACTGACCGGTGAAACCGCCGGCCATGGGAAAGTGTCTGGTAACGAACAGACCGGTGAAACCGCCGGCCATGGGTAAGTGTCTGGTAACGAACAGACCGGTGAAACCGCTGGCCATTGCCGTGTCTGGTAACGAACAGACCGGTGAAACCGCTGGCCATTGCCGTGTCTGGTAACGAACAGACCGGTGAAACCGCCGGCCATGGGTAAGTGTCTGGTAACGAACAGACCGGTGAAACCGCCGGCCATGGCCAAGTGTCTGGAAACTAACAGACAGGTGAAACCGCCAGTCATGTGTAAGTGCCTGGAAACTAAACACTTAATGTAAGTATTGAGGTGGGAATAAACACCAATGGTGTTAGTTAGTCAGAGTTCAAAATCACTGACCACATGTTCCCCATCCGTGTCTGGTATCGAACTGACAGATGAAACCTTTGGCCATGGGAAAGTGTCTGGAAACTAACAGACCGGTGAAACCGCCGGCCATGGGTAAGTTTCTGGTAACGAACTGATCGGTGAAACTGCTGGCCATGGGTACGTGTCTGAGAACGAACTGACAGGTGAAACCACCGTCCATGGGTAAGTGTTTGGAAACTAACAGACCAGTGAAACCGCCGGCCATGGGTAAGTGTCTGGAAACTAACTGACCAATGAAACCGCCGGCCATGGGTAAGTTTCTGGAAACCAACAGAACGGTGAAATTGTAGGTCATGGGTAAGTGTCTAGAAACTAACTGACCGGTGAAACCGCCGGCCATGGGAAAGTGTCTGGTAACGAACAGACCGGTGAAACCGCCGGCCATGGGTAAGTGTCTGGTAACGAACAGACCGGTGAAACCGCTGGCCATTGCCGTGTCTGGTAACGAACAGACCGGTGAAACCGCTGGCCATTGCCGTGTCTGGTAACGAACAGACCGGTGAAACCGCCGGCCATGGGTAAGTGTCTGGTAACGAACAGACCGGTGAAACCGCCGGCCATGGCCAAGTGTCTGGAAACTAACAGACAGGTGAAACCGCCAGTCATGTGTAAGTGCCTGGAAACTAAACACTTAATGTAAGTATTGAGGTGGGAATAAACACCAATGGTGTTAGTTAGTCAGAGTTCAAAATCACTGACCACATGTTCCCCATCCGTGTCTGGTATCGAACTGACAGATGAAACCTTTGGCCATGGGAAAGTGTCTGGAAACTAACAGACCGGTGAAACCGCCGGCCATGGGTAAGTTTCTGGTAACGAACTGATCGGTGAAACTGCTGGCCATGGGTACGTGTCTGAGAACGAACTGACAGGTGAAACCACCGTCCATGGGTAAGTGTTTGGAAACTAACAGACCAGTGAAACCGCCGGCCATGGGTAAGTGTCTGGAAATTAACAAACCTGTGAAACTGCCGGCCATAGGTAAGTGTCTGGAAACTAACAGACCGCTGAAACCGCTGGTCATGGGTAAGTGTCTGGAAACTAACTGACCAATGAAACCGCCGGCCATGGGTAAGTGTCTGGAAACCAACAGACCGGTGAAACCGCCGGCCATGGGTAAGTGTCTGGAAACTAACAGACCAGTGAAACCGTAGGTCATGGGTAAGTGTCTAGAAACTAACTGACCGGTGAAACTGCCGGCCATGGGAAAGTGTCTGGTAACGAACAGACCGGTGAAACCGCCGGCCATGGGTAAGTGTCTGGTAACGAACAGACCGGTGAAACCGCTGGCCATGGCCAAGTGTCTGGTAACGAACAGATCGGTGAAACCGCCGGCCATGGGTAAGTGTCTGGTAACGAACAGACCGGTGAAACCGCTGGCCATTGCCGTGTCTGGTAACGAACAGACCGGTGAAACCGCCGGCCATGGGTAAGTGTCTGGAAACTAACTGACCGGTGAAACCGCCGGCCATGGGAAAGTGTCTGGAAACTAACTGACCGGTGAAACCTCCAGCCATGGGAAAGTGTCTGGAAACTAACAGACCGGTGAAACTGCCGGCCATGGGTAAGTTTCTGGTAACGAACTGATCGGTGAAACTGCTGGCCATGGGTACGTGTCTGAGAACGAACTGACAGGTGAAACCACCGTCCATGGGTAAGTGTCTGGAAATTAACAAACCTGTGAAACCGCCGGCCATAGGTAAGTGTCTGGAAACTAACAGACCGGTGAAACCGCCGGCCATGGGAAAGTGTCTGGAAACCAACAGACCGGTGAAACCGCCGGCCATGGGTAAGTGTCTGGAAACTAACAGACCAGTGAAACCGTAGGTCATGGGTAAGTGTCTAGAAACTAACTGACCGGTGAAACCGCCGGCCATGGGTAAGTGTCTGGTAACGAACAGACCGGTGAAACCGCCGGCCATGGGTAAGTGTCTGGTAACGAAAAGACTGGTGAAACCACCGGCCATGGGTAAGTGTCTGCAAACTGACTGACCGGTGATACCGCCAGCCATGGGTAAGTGTCTGGAAACTAACTGACCGGTGAAACCGTCGGCCATGGGAAAGTGTCTGGAAACTAACTGACCGGTGAAACCTCCAGCCATGGGAAAGTGTCTGGAAACTAACAGACCGGTGAAACTGCCGGCCATGGGTAAGTGTCTGGTGTCGAACTGACAGATGAAACCTTCGGCTATGGGAAAGTGTCTGGAAACTAACAGACCGGTGAAACCGCCGGCCATGGGTAAGTTTCTGGTAACGAACTGATCGGTGAAACTGCTGGCCATGGGTACGTGTCTGAGAACGAACTGACAGGTGAAACCACCGTCCATGGGCAAGTGTTTGGAAACTAACAGACCGGTGAAACCGCCGTCCATGGGTAAGTGTCTGGAAACTAACAGACTGGTGAAACCGCCGGCCATGGGTAAGTGTCTGGAAATTAACAAACCTGTGAAACCGCCGGCCATAGGTAAGTGTCTGGAAACTAACAGACCGGTGAAACCGCCGGCCATGGGAAAGTGTCTGGAAACTAACAGACCGCTGAAACCACTGGTCATGGGTAAGTGTCTGGAAACTAACTGACCAATGAAACCGCCGGCCATGGGTAAGTTTCTGGAAACCAACAGAACGGTGAAATTGTAGGTCATGGGTAAGTGTCTAGAAACTAACTGACCGGTGAAACCGCCGGCCATGGGAAAGTGTCTGGTAACGAACAGACCGGTGAAACCGCCGGCCATGGGTAAGTGTCTGGTAACGAACAGACCGGTGAAACCGCTGGCCATTGCCGTGTCTGGTAACGAACAGACCGGTGAAACCGCTGGCCATTGCCGTGTCTGGTAACGAACAGACCGGTGAAACCGCCGGCCATGGGTAAGTGTCTGGTAACGAACAGACCGGTGAAACCGCCGGCCATGGCCAAGTGTCTGGAAACTAACAGACAGGTGAAACCGCCAGTCATGTGTAAGTGCCTGGAAACTAAACACTTAATGTAAGTATTGAGGTGGGAATAAACACCAATGGTGTTAGTTAGTCAGAGTTCAAAATCACTGACCACATGTTCCCCATCCGTGTCTGGTATCGAACTGACAGATGAAACCTTTGGCCATGGGAAAGTGTCTGGAAACTAACAGACCGGTGAAACCGCCGGCCATGGGTAAGTTTCTGGTAACGAACTGATCGGTGAAACTGCTGGCCATGGGTACGTGTCTGAGAACGAACTGACAGGTGAAACCACCGTCCATGGGTAAGTGTTTGGAAACTAACAGACCAGTGAAACCGCCGGCCATGGGTAAGTGTCTGGAAACTAACTGACCAATGAAACCGCCGGCCATGGGTAAGTTTCTGGAAACCAACAGAACGGTGAAATTGTAGGTCATGGGTAAGTGTCTAGAAACTAACTGACCGGTGAAACCGCCGGCCATGGGAAAGTGTCTGGTAACGAACAGACCGGTGAAACCGCCGGCCATGGGTAAGTGTCTGGTAACGAACAGACCGGTGAAACCGCTGGCCATTGCCGTGTCTGGTAACGAACAGACCGGTGAAACCGCTGGCCATTGCCGTGTCTGGTAACGAACAGACCGGTGAAACCGCCGGCCATGGGTAAGTGTCTGGTAACGAACAGACCGGTGAAACCGCCGGCCATGGCCAAGTGTCTGGAAACTAACAGACAGGTGAAACCGCCAGTCATGTGTAAGTGCCTGGAAACTAAACACTTAATGTAAGTATTGAGGTGGGAATAAACACCAATGGTGTTAGTTAGTCAGAGTTCAAAATCACTGACCACATGTTCCCCATCCGTGTCTGGTATCGAACTGACAGATGAAACCTTTGGCCATGGGAAAGTGTCTGGAAACTAACAGACCGGTGAAACCGCCGGCCATGGGTAAGTTTCTGGTAACGAACTGATCGGTGAAACTGCTGGCCATGGGTACGTGTCTGAGAACGAACTGACAGGTGAAACCACCGTCCATGGGTAAGTGTTTGGAAACTAACAGACCAGTGAAACCGCCGGCCATGGGTAAGTGTCTGGAAATTAACAAACCTGTGAAACTGCCGGCCATAGGTAAGTGTCTGGAAACTAACAGACCGCTGAAACCGCTGGTCATGGGTAAGTGTCTGGAAACTAACTGACCAATGAAACCGCCGGCCATGGGTAAGTGTCTGGAAATCAACAGACCGGTGAAACCGCCGGCCATGGGTAAGTGTCTGGAAACTAACAGACCAGTGAAACCGTAGGTCATGGGTAAGTGTCTAGAAACTAACTGACCGGTGAAACTGCCGGCCATGGGAAAGTGTCTGGTAACGAACAGACCGGTGAAACCGCCGGCCATGGGTAAGTGTCTGGTAACGAACAGACCGGTGAAACCGCTGGCCATGGCCAAGTGTCTGGTAACGAACAGATCGGTGAAACCGCCGGCCATGGGTAAGTGTCTGGTAACGAACAGACCGGTGAAACCGCTGGCCATTGCCGTGTCTGGTAACGAACAGACCGGTGAAACCGCCGGCCATGGGTAAGTGTCTGGAAACTAACTGACCGGTGAAACCGCCGGCCATGGGAAAGTGTCTGGAAACTAACTGACCGGTGAAACCTCCAGCCATGGGAAAGTGTCTGGAAACTAACAGACCGGTGAAACTGCCGGCCATGGGTAAGTTTCTGGTAACGAACTGATCGGTGAAACTGCTGGCCATGGGTACGTGTCTGAGAACGAACTGACAGGTGAAACCACCGTCCATGGGTAAGTGTCTGGAAATTAACAAACCTGTGAAACCGCCGGCCATAGGTAAGTGTCTGGAAACTAACAGACCGGTGAAACCGCCGGCCATGGGAAAGTGTCTGGAAACCAACAGACCGGTGAAACCGCCGGCCATGGGTAAGTGTCTGGAAACTAACAGACCAGTGAAACCGTAGGTCATGGGTAAGTGTCTAGAAACTAACTGACCGGTGAAACCGCCGGCCATGGGTAAGTGTCTGGTAACGAACAGACCGGTGAAACCGCCGGCCATGGGTAAGTGTCTGGTAACGAAAAGACTGGTGAAACCACCGGCCATGGGTAAGTGTCTGCAAACTGACTGACCGGTGATACCGCCAGCCATGGGTAAGTGTCTGGAAACTAACTGACCGGTGAAACCGTCGGCCATGGGAAAGTGTCTGGAAACTAACTGACCGGTGAAACCTCCAGCCATGGGAAAGTGTCTGGAAACTAACAGACCGGTGAAACTGCCGGCCATGGGTAAGTGTCTGGTGTCGAACTGACAGATGAAACCTTCGGCCATGGGAAAGTGTCTGGAAACTAACAGACCGGTGAAACCGCCGGCCATGGGTAAGTTTCTGGTAACGAACTGATCGGTGAAACTGCTGGCCATGGGTACGTGTCTGAGAATGAACTGACAGGTGAAACCACCGTCCATGGGTAAGTGTTTGGAAACTAACAGACCGGTGAAACCGCCGTCCATGGGTAAGTGTCTGGAAACTAACAGACTGGTGAAACCGCCGGCCATGGGTAAGTGTCTGGAAATTAACAAACCTGTGAAACCGCCGGCCATAGGTAAGTGTCTGGAAACTAACAGACCGGTGAAACCGCCGGCCATGGGTAAGTGTCTGGCAACGAACAGACCGGTGAAACCGCCGGCCATGGGTAAGTGTCTGGTAACGATCAGACCGGTGAAACCGCCGGCCATGGGTAAGTGTCTGGAAACTAACAGACCGGTGAAAACACCGGCCATGGGTAAGTGTCTGCAAACTGACTGACCGGTGATACCGCCAGCCATGGGTAAATGTCTGGAAACTAACAGACCGGTGAAACCATCGGCCATGGGAAAGTGTCTGGAAACTAACTGACCGGTGAAACCTCCAGCCATGGGAAAGTGTCTGGAAACTAATAGACCGGTGAAACCGCAGTCCATGGGTAAGTGTCTGGAAACTAACTGACCGGTGAAACCGTCGGCCATGGGAAAGTGTCTGGAAACTAACTGACCGGTGAAACCTCCAGCCATGGGAAAGTGTCTGGAAACTAACAGACCGGTGAAACTGCCGGCCATGGGTAAGTGTCTGGTGTCGAACTGACAGATGAAACCTTCGGCTATGGGAAAGTGTCTGGAAACTAACAGACCGGTGAAACCGCCGGCCATGGGTAAGTTTCTGGTAACGAACTGATCGGTGAAACTGCTGGCCATGGGTACGTGTCTGAGAACGAACTGACAGGTGAAACCACCGTCCATGGGCAAGTGTTTGGAAACTAACAGACCGGTGAAACCGCCGTCCATGGGTAAGTGTCTGGAAACTAACAGACTGGTGAAACCGCCGGCCATGGGTAAGTGTCTGGAAATTAACAAACCTGTGAAACCGCCGGCCATAGGTAAGTGTCTGGAAACTAACAGACCGGTGAAACCGCCGGCCATGGGAAAGTGTCTGGAAACTAACAGACCGCTGAAACCACTGGTCATGGGTAAGTGTCTGGAAACTAACTGACCAATGAAACCGCCGGCCATGGGTAAGTGTCTGGAAACCAACAGAACGGTGAAATTGTAGGTCATGGGTAAGTGTCTAGAAACTAACTGACCGGTGAAACCGCCGGCCATGGGAAAGTGTCTGGTAACGAACAGACCGGTGAAACCGCCGGCCATGGGTAAGTGTCTGGTAACGAACAGACCGGTGAAACCGCTGGCCATTGCCGTGTCTGGTAACGAACAGACCGGTGAAACCGCTGGCCATTGCCGTGTCTGGTAACGAACAGACCGGTGAAACCGCCGGCCATGGGTAAGTGTCTGGTAACGAACAGACCGGTGAAACCGCCGGCCATGGCCAAGTGTCTGGAAACTAACAGACAGGTGAAACCGCCAGTCATGTGTAAGTGCCTGGAAACTAAACACTTAATGTAAGTATTGAGGTGGGAATAAACACCAATGGTGTTAGTTAGTCAGAGTTCAAAATCACTGACCACATGTTCCCCATCCGTGTCTGGTATCGAACTGACAGATGAAACCTTTGGCCATGGGAAAGTGTCTGGAAACTAACAGACCGGTGAAACCGCCGGCCATGGGTAAGTTTCTGGTAACGAACTGATCGGTGAAACTGCTGGCCATGGGTACGTGTCTGAGAACGAACTGACAGGTGAAACCACCGTCCATGGGTAAGTGTTTGGAAACTAACAGACCAGTGAAACCGCCGGCCATGGGTAAGTGTCTGGAAATTAACAAACCTGTGAAACTGCCGGCCATAGGTAAGTGTCTGGAAACTAACAGACCGCTGAAACCGCTGGTCATGGGTAAGTGTCTGGAAACTAACTGACCAATGAAACCGCCGGCCATGGGTAAGTGTCTGGAAACCAACAGACCGGTGAAACCGCCGGCCATGGGTAAGTGTCTGGAAACTAACAGACCAGTGAAACCGTAGGTCATGGGTAAGTGTCTAGAAACTAACTGACCGGTGAAACCGCCGGCCATGGGAAAGTGTCTGGTAACGAACAGACCGGTGAAACCGCCGGCCATGGGTAAGTGTCTGGTAACGAACAGACCGGTGAAACCGCTGGCCATGGCCAAGTGTCTGGTAACGAACAGATCGGTGAAACCGCTGGCCATGGGTAAGTGTCTGGTAACGAACAGACCGGTGAAACCGCTGGCCATTGCCGTGTCTGGTAACGAACAGACCGGTGAAACCGCCGGCCATGGGTAAGTGTCTGGAAACTAACTGACCGGTGAAACCGTCGGCCATGGGAAAGTGTCTGGAAACTAACTGACCGGTGAAACCTCCAGCCATGGGAAAGTGTCTGGAAACTAACAGACCGGTGAAACTGCCGGCCATGGGTAAGTTTCTGGTAACGAACTGATCGGTGAAACTGCTGGCCATGGGTACGTGTCTGAGAACGAACTGACAGGTGAAACCACCGTCCATGGGTAAGTGTCTGGAAATTAACAAACCTGTGAAACCGCCGGCCATAGGTAAGTGTCTGGAAACTAACAGACCGGTGAAACCGCCGGCCATGGGAAAGTGTCTGGAAACCAACAGACCGGTGAAACCGCCGGCCATGGGTAAGTGTCTGGAAACTAACAGACCAGTGAAACCGTAGGTCATGGGTAAGTGTCTAGAAACTAACTGACCGGTGAAACCGCCGGCCATGGGTAAGTGTCTGGTAACGAACAGACCGGTGAAACCGCCGGCCATGGGTAAGTGTCTGGTAACGAAAAGACTGGTGAAACCACCGGCCATGGGTAAGTGTCTGCAAACTGACTGACCGGTGATACCGCCAGCCATGGGTAAGTGTCTGGAAACTAACTGACCGGTGAAACCGTCGGCCATGGGAAAGTGTCTGGAAACTAACTGACCGGTGAAACCTCCAGCCATGGGAAAGTGTCTGGAAACTAACAGACCGGTGAAACTGCCGGCCATGGGTAAGTGTCTGGTGTCGAACTGACAGATGAAACCTTCGGCTATGGGAAAGTGTCTGGAAACTAACAGACCGGTGAAACCGCCGGCCATGGGTAAGTTTCTGGTAACGAACTGATCGGTGAAACTGCTGGCCATGGGTACGTGTCTGAGAACGAACTGACAGGTGAAACCACCGTCCATGGGCAAGTGTTTGGAAACTAACAGACCGGTGAAACCGCCGTCCATGGGTAAGTGTCTGGAAACTAACAGACTGGTGAAACCGCCGGCCATGGGTAAGTGTCTGGAAATTAACAAACCTGTGAAACCGCCGGCCATAGGTAAGTGTCTGGAAACTAACAGACCGGTGAAACCGCCGGCCATGGGAAAGTGTCTGGAAACTAACAGACCGCTGAAACCACTGGTCATGGGTAAGTGTCTGGAAACTAACTGACCAATGAAACCGCCGGCCATGGGTAAGTGTCTGGAAACCAACAGAACGGTGAAATTGTAGGTCATGGGTAAGTGTCTAGAAACTAACTGACCGGTGAAACCGCCGGCCATGGGAAAGTGTCTGGTAACGAACAGACCGGTGAAACCGCCGGCCATGGGTAAGTGTCTGGTAACGAACAGACCGGTGAAACCGCTGGCCATTGCCGTGTCTGGTAACGAACAGACCGGTGAAACCGCTGGCCATTGCCGTGTCTGGTAACGAACAGACCGGTGAAACCGCCGGCCATGGGTAAGTGTCTGGTAACGAACAGACCGGTGAAACCGCCGGCCATGGCCAAGTGTCTGGAAACTAACAGACAGGTGAAACCGCCAGTCATGTGTAAGTGCCTGGAAACTAAACACTTAATGTAAGTATTGAGGTGGGAATAAACACCAATGGTGTTAGTTAGTCAGAGTTCAAAATCACTGACCACATGTTCCCCATCCGTGTCTGGTATCGAACTGACAGATGAAACCTTTGGCCATGGGAAAGTGTCTGGAAACTAACAGACCGGTGAAACCGCCGGCCATGGGTAAGTTTCTGGTAACGAACTGATCGGTGAAACTGCTGGCCATGGGTACGTGTCTGAGAACGAACTGACAGGTGAAACCACCGTCCATGGGTAAGTGTTTGGAAACTAACAGACCAGTGAAACCGCCGGCCATGGGTAAGTGTCTGGAAATTAACAAACCTGTGAAACTGCCGGCCATAGGTAAGTGTCTGGAAACTAACAGACCGCTGAAACCGCTGGTCATGGGTAAGTGTCTGGAAACTAACTGACCAATGAAACCGCCGGCCATGGGTAAGTGTCTGGAAACCAACAGACCGGTGAAACCGCCGGCCATGGGTAAGTGTCTGGAAACTAACAGACCAGTGAAACCGTAGGTCATGGGTAAGTGTCTAGAAACTAACTGACCGGTGAAACTGCCGGCCATGGGAAAGTGTCTGGTAACGAACAGACCGGTGAAACCGCCGGCCATGGGTAAGTGTCTGGTAACGAACAGACCGGTGAAACCGCTGGCCATGGGTAAGTGTCTGGTAACGAACAGATCGGTGAAACCGCCGGCCATGGGTAAGTGTCTGGTAACGAACAGACCGGTGAAACCGCTGGCCATTGCCGTGTCTGGTAACGAACAGACCGGTGAAACCGCCGGCCATGGGTAAGTGTCTGGAAACTAACTGACCGGTGAAACCGTCGGCAATGGGAAAGTGTCTGGAAACTAACTGACCGGTGAAACCTCCAGCCATGGGAAAGTGTCTGGAAACTAACAGACCGGTGAAACTGCCGGCCATGGGTAAGTTTCTGGTAACGAACTGATCGGTGAAACTGCTGGCCATGGGTACGTGTCTGAGAACGAACTGACAGGTGAAACCACCGTCCATGGGTAAGTGTCTGGAAATTAACAAACCTGTGAAACCGCCGGCCATAGGTAAGTGTCTGGAAACTAACAGACCGGTGAAACCGCCGGCCATGGGAAAGTGTCTGGAAACCAACAGACCGGTGAAACCGCCGGCCATGGGTAAGTGTCTGGAAACTAACAGACCAGTGAAACCGTAGGTCATGGGTAAGTGTCTAGAAACTAACTGACCGGTGAAACCGCCGGCCATGGGTAAGTGTCTGGTAACGAACAGACCGGTGAAACCGCCGGCCATGGGTAAGTGTCTGGTAACGAAAAGACTGGTGAAACCACCGGCCATGGGTAAGTGTCTGCAAACTGACTGACCGGTGATACCGCCAGCCATGGGTAAGTGTCTGGAAACTAACTGACCGGTGAAACCGTCGGCCATGGGAAAGTGTCTGGAAACTAACTGACCGGTGAAACCTCCAGCCATGGGAAAGTGTCTGGAAACTAACAGACCGGTGAAACTGCCGGCCATGGGTAAGTGTCTGGTGTCGAACTGACAGATGAAACCTTCGGCCATGGGAAAGTGTCTGGAAACTAACAGACCGGTGAAACCGCCGGCCATGGGTAAGTTTCTGGTAACGAACTGATCGGTGAAACTGCTGGCCATGGGTACGTGTCTGAGAACGAACTGACAGGTGAAACCACCGTCCATGGGTAAGTGTTTGGAAACTAACAGACCGGTGAAACCGCCGTCCATGGGTAAGTGTCTGGAAACTAACAGACCGGTGAAACCGCCGGCCATGGGTAAGTGTCTGGAAATTAACAAACCTGTGAAACCGCCGGCCATAGGTAAGTGTCTGGAAACTAACAGACCGGTGAAACCGCCGGCCATGGGAAAGTGTCTGGAAACTAACAGACCGCTGAAACCGCTGGTCATGGGTAAGTGTCTGGAAACTAACTGACCAATGAAACCGCCGGCCATGGGCAAGTGTCTGGAAACCAACAGACCGGTGAAATCGTAGGTCATGGGTAAGTGTCTAGAAACTAACTGACTGGTGAAACCGCCGGCCATGGGAAAGTGTCTGGTAACGAACAGACCGGTGAAACCGCCGGCCATGGGTAAGTGTCTGGTAACGAACAGACCGGTGAAACCGCTGGCCATTGCCGTGTCTGGTAACGAACAGACCAGTGAAACCGCTGGCCATTGCCGTGTCTGGTAACGAACAGACCGGTGAAACCGCCGGCCATGGGTAAGTGTCTGGTAACGAACAGACCGGTGAAACCGCCGGCCATGGCCAAGTGTCTGAAAACTAACAGACAGGTGAAACCGCCGGTCATGTGTAAGTGCCTGGAAACTAAACACTTAATGTAAGTATTGAGGTGGGAATAAACACCAATGGTGTTAGTTAGTCCGAGTTCAAAAAAATCACTGACCACATGTTCCCCATCCGGCCCATTAACCATACCATACAGAAGGACAGTCAGTCATATTGCCGGCATGGGAAAGTGTCTAAAAACTAATTGACCGGTGAAACCGCCGGCAATGGGTAAGTGTCTGGAAACTAACAGACCGGTGAAACCGCCGGCCATGGGTAAGTGTCTGGTAACGAACAGACTGGTGAAACCGCCGGCCATGGGTAAGTGTCTGGAAACTAACAGACCGGTGAAACCGTCGGCCATGGGAAAGTGTCTCGAAACTAACTGACCGGTGAAACCTCCAGCCATGGGAAAGTGTCTGGAAACTAACAGACCGGTGAAACCGCCAGACATGGGTAAGTGTCTGGAAACTAACTGACCGGTGAAACCGTCGGCCATGGGAAAGTGTCTGGAAACTAACTGACCGGTGAAACCTCCAGCCATGGGAAAGTGTCTGGAAACTAACAGACCGGTGAAACTGCCGCCCATTGGTAAGTGTCTGGTATCGAACTGACAGATGAAACCTTCGGCCATGGGAAAGTGTCTGGAAACTAACAGACCGGTGAAACTGTCGGCCATGGGTAAGTTTCTGGTAACGAACTGATCGGTGAAACTGCTGGCCATGGGTACGTGTCTGAGAACGAACTGACAGGTGAAACCACCGTCCATGGGTAAGTGTTTGGAAACTAACAGACCAGTGAAACTGCCGTCCATGGGTAAGTGTCTGGAAACTAACTGACCAATGAAACCGCCGGCCATGGGTAAGTGTCTGGAAACCAACAGACCGGTGAAACCACCGGCCATGGGTAAGTGTCTGGAAACTAACAGACCAGTGAAACCGTAGGTCATGCGTAAGTGTCGAGAAACTAACTGACCGGTGAAACCGCCGGCCATGGCCAAGTGTCTGGAAACTAACAGACAGGTGAAACCGCCGGTCATGTGTAAGTGCCTGGAAACTAAACACTTAATGTAAGTATTGAGGTGGGAATAAACACCAATGGTGTTAGCTAGTCAGAGTTCAAAATCACTGACCACATGTTCCCCATCCGTGTCTGGTATCGAACTGACAGATGAAACCTTCGGCCATGGGAAAGTGTCTGGAAACTAACAGACCGGTGAAACCGCCGGCCATGGGTAAGTTTCTGGTAACGAACTGATCGGTGAAACTGTTGGTCATGGGTACGTGTCTCAGAACGAACTGACAGGTGAAACCACCGTCCAAGGGTAAGTGTTTGGAAACTAACAGACCGGTGAAACCGCCGGCCATGGGTAAGTGTCTGGTAACGAACAGACCGGTGAAACCGCCGGCCATGGGTAAGTGTCTGGTAACGAACAGACCAGTGAAACCGCTGGCCATGGCCAAGTGTCTGGTAACGAACAGATCGGTGAAACCGCCGGCCATGGGTAAGTGTCTGGTAACGAACAGACCGGTGAAACCGCTGGCCATTGCCGTGTCTGGTAACGAACAGACCGGTGAAACCGCTGGCCATTGCCGTGTCTGGTAACGAACAGACCAGTGAAACCGCCGCCATGGGTAAGTGTCTGGTAACGAACAGACCGGTGAAACCGCCGGCCATGGCCAAGTGTCTGGAAACTAACAGACAGGTGAAACCGCCGGTCATGTGTAAGTGCCTGGAAACTAAACACTTAATGTAAGTATTGAGGTGGGAATAAACACCAATGGTGTTAGTTAGTCAGAGTTCAAAATCACTGACCACATGTTCCCCATCCGTGTCTGGTATCGAACTGACAGATGAAACCTTCGGCCATGGGAAAGTGTCTGGAAACTAACAGACCGGTGAAACCGCCGGCCATGGGTAAGTTTCTGGTAACGAACTGATCGGTGAAACTGCCGGCCATGGGTACGTGTCTGAGAACGAACTGACAGGTGAAACCACCGTCCATGGGTAAGTGTTTGGAAACTAACAGACCGGTGAAACCGCCGTCCATGGGTAAGTTTCTGGAAACTAACAGACCGGTGAAACTGCCGGCCATGGGTAAGTGTCTGGAAATTAACAAACCTGTGAAACCGCCGGCCATAGGTAAGTGTCTGGAAACTAACAGACCGGTGAAACCGCCGGCCATGGGAAAGTGTCTGGAAACTAACAGACCGCTGAAACCGCTGGTCATGGGTAAGTGTCTGGAAACTAACTGACCAATGAAACCGCCGGCCATGGGTAAGTGTCTGGAAACCAACAGACCGGTGAAACCGCCGGCCATGGGTAAGTGTCTGGAAACTAACAGACCAGTGAAACCGTAGGTCATGGGTAAGTGTCTAGAAACTAACTGACCGGTGAAACCGCCGGCCATGGGAAAGTGTCTGGTAACGAACAGACCGGTGAAACCGCCGGCCATGGGTAAGTGTCTGGTAACGAACAGACCGGTGAAACCGCTGGCCATGGCCAAGTGTCTGGTAACAAACAGATCGGTGAAACCGCCGGCCATGGGTAAGTGTCTGGTAACGAACAGACCGGTGAAACCGCTGGCCATTGCCGTGTCTGGTAACGAACAGACCGGTGAAACCGCCGGCCATGGGTAAGTGTCTGGTAACGAACAGACCGGTGAAACCGCCGGTCATGTGTAAGTGCCTGGAAACTAAACACTTAATGTAAGTATTGAGGTGGGAATAAACACCAATGGTGTTAGTTAGTCAGAGTTCAAAATCACTGACCACATGTTCCCCATCCGGCCCATTATCCATACCATACAGAAGGACAGTCAGTCATATTGTAAGATGAAGATGATGGTTTTTTTTTATTCAACCCGAGTCTCAGATAGACTTAGTTTTTCATGCTTGTTTACATCCAAAACCTTTTTATGTTAGATAAGTCAAGAAATGCAACTAATTCATCAACAGTTTGTATGATTGCGAAATTATTCTGTTTCTAACCATTAACAGATATAAATTATAAATATGTAGTTCAATATAAGATTTGTCAATACCTTTATTCTTACCATAACCTGTGTGATAACCTTTATTTTTACCATAACCTGTGTGATAACCTTAATTCAAATAAAAACGTAGATATTAAATATAGTACCAAAGCTAATACAAACACAAAAAGTACATTACATACATTACTTAAGTCATTCCTTCAAAAATTAATCTGAATTTTTACAAATTTAAATGTTGGCAACAGCAAAATAGCTGCAATTATTCAATATGTAAATCAAGATCAGATATCTTAAAAGTTGATAAAAAGTAGAAAAGTTTGAAGATACCAAAGGGGTAACCAGAAGCCGTAAATCTAAGATACCAAAGGGGTAACCCGAAGCCGTAAATCTAAGATACCAAAGGGGTAACCCGAAGCCGTAAATCTAAGATACCAAAGGGGTAACCCGAAGCCGTAAATCTAAGATACCAAAGGGGTAACCCGAAGCCATAAATCTAAGATACCAAAGGGGTAACCAGAAGCCGTAAATCTAAGATACCAAAGGGGTAATCAGAAGCCGTAAATCTAAGATACCAGTTTCAGGTTCGGTGTTTTTTTCAGTTTCAGGTTCGGTGTTGGTTTTAGTTTCAGGTTCGGGATTGGTTTCAGTTTCATGTTCGGTGTTTGTTTCTGTTTCAGGTTCGGTGTTGGTTTCAGCTTCAGGTTCGGTGTTTGTTTCTGTTTCAGGTTCGGTGTTGGTTTCAGTTTCAGTGTTGGTTTCAGTTTCAGGTTCGGTGTTTGTTTCTGTTTCAGGTTCGGTGTTGGTTTCAGTTTCAATGTCAGTGTCCGCTTCGGGAGTTGTTTGATTAGTGTCATTTCTATTGGTAGGCGTTTCAGTCGTTGTCAGTGCATTTAGGTCCTCCTCGGTAGTACAGTAATAGATTACGTCCGTCCCTTTACGAACAAGCTTTTCAATTCCTGCTATCTCCAAAGCATCATACTTTTTTGTCAAATATAACTGAAGTTGTGTCTTTTTGGTTACTGATTGTACTTCCTTTACACTATGAATTGTCTCATTATATCTTTCACGTGTAAATATAATATTATTTGTAGACTTGTTGTCATCCAATAGTTTTATAACTTCATCATAAAATTTGGTTTCAACAGTATTTGCCATCTTTACACTTCAAAATAATTCAAAAGACTGAACAACAATGTTTACAATATATTAACTCCTTAAAAATACTCACCATAGTAGTAATTAAATAATAAAAGGTAATCTTAGGCCAATGAATGTTATCATATGGGTTAATTACACATATAGGCCACTGTAAATAAAACTGTAAAAGTTATGATGTATTTTCAATCACAATTGTACAAGTTATAACTTGCATAGCAATAATTGGACAAGTTATAACTTGTATGATGGTGTTATACAAGTTATAACTTGTATAAATATTTTGTACAAGTTATAACTTGTACAAAATAATAACATGTACACGACATATATAATAAACCATGAAAGTGCCGAAACAATGACTACAATGAACTGGTTGGATGATACCCTCTAGAACTAATAGTCAACCAGCAGGTGTATCGAACCCATGATGTTAGATATATAATTTACCAGTAGTGCGTACGATGCCTTTCTGGAATACCTTTCATCAGGTGTGTTCAAAGTACAAAGTTTGAAGAGCAAATAAGGAAATTGGATAACAAATGGTAGGATACATAAGGAAACGACTGACCTAATGCATTACCCTAAATTACAGATCATAGGGCAATACATCTGTTACTCTAAAAATCTTCTAGAGTCATATAAAACATATAGTCCAGACGATATGGTATATGATTGAAGCTAGACCAGCATTTACTTTCATAAATGATGACTTATTTCTCATCTTCAAAGAAGACAGCAACAATAAGAACTACCACACTTAACAATGTGAATACAGTAGTTCCTCTCTTATAAGGTTACTCCCACCAAGAGAGGTCGTCCCTCTTATAAGGTCACTCCCACCAAAAGAGGTTGTCCCTCTTATAAGGTCACTCCCACCAAGAGAGGTCGTCCCTCTTATAAGGTCACTCCCACCAAGAGAGGTCGTCCCTCTTATAAGGTCACTCCCACCAAAAGAGGTTGTCCCTCTTATAAGGTCACTCCCACCAAGAGAGGTCGTCCCTTTTATAAGGTCACTCCCACCAAGAGAGGTCGTCCCTCTTATAAGGTCACTCCCACCAAGAGAGGTCGTCCCTCTTATAAGGTTACTCCCACCATGAGAGGTCGTCCCTCTTATAAGGTCACTCCCACCAAGAGAGGTCGTCCCTCTTATAAGGTCACTCCCACCAAGAGAGGTCGTCCCTCTTGTAAGGTCACTCCCACCAAAAGAGGTCGTCCCTCTTATAAGGTCACTCCCACCAAGAGAGGTCGTCCCTCTTATAAGGTCACTCCCACCAAGAGAGGTCGTCCCTCTTATAAAACCAATATTTGTTTATTTCAGAGTGTTTGGCCTTAGAAGAGCGGAACTACTGTATGTGCTAAATAGTTTTAAACTTAAAGAACATAAAAGACAAACAAAATACCTCAAGTTCCATTTGACGAACAACATGATACGAACATGCCTCCATCATCCTCCTATGAGGCTTGTACACGGCAGTTTGACAGCGTCTATTCCAATAAACAGCTCTTTGATTGCTATACACAGAGCTTGATTTACGAACGTTTGCACTTTTTGTTGACAAAGCTGATTTTGGTTTAGAAAGACCCATGGTTGATTTGGGTTTAGATATATTCATGTTTACTAGTAAATAATCCTATATTAATTATAATGAAAATACTGCTAATTACGATATCACAAACATCTCGTTTATTGAATAACTACACAGTCAAACCATCAAAGTGAATCACGTCATTCCTGATATTAAAATCCATGTCATAGCTCTGAAAAATAAATAAATAAAAACAATAATATAATGGTTTAATTTGACATTACGATAACAATAAAGTACAGACATGAAAATACATTGTTCTCCTTTGTGGTATAACTGTGTAGGAAAAACAAATAACGATGAAATGAAAAGAACAAGTAATTTCCTTTTTCTTACCAAATAAAGAGAAATTTGTCACGTTATTTTCTTGTCATGATGAGCTTTTGATACCTGTCTATTTTATAGTCAAACAAACTTCTTTTATTGTAAATCATTTAGTGACAGTGATTGGACATTTATTGTATTAAATCGAAACTTGAACTTTCTTTTTCTTTTGTAATTTAGGATTGGCATAAAACATATTTTAAAAAAACTACACTGAAAGAGAGCTTCACACATCTTATAAAATAATTAAATATCATAATTAAAATAGTCGTCATGGTAATTAAAAATATAAAATCTGTTTTCACACAAGTAAACAAACCATGTTATAAACTCATGCACCTTTGACCTTTATATACATGACAAAATTCTTAATCTTGAACTTTGTCATTTGAATAACAAGAGTATTAAGTGCAATAATTCGTCAAACTAATTTAAAACAACTTATGAAGATTTTTATTGATCTTAAGTACCTATTATAAGATTTATAAGCTTCTTGGCTTAAAGTAGACCTCAATTATTCTGTACAGACATTTCTTAAGATTGATCAATATTTCCACCCAGAACTGGGGATTGACCACAGAAAACTGTTAATAATTTATATTATTATACTTTACTATATATAGAAACCAAGTAAGAAATAAATAAGATATTTTAAAGTTTTATTCCATGGAACAAGAAATAACTCATTATTCCCGTAGCAAACTGCACGTAGGTCAAATATAAATTGTGAGGGAATCTGCACGTAGCACAAAATAACTGTTTGAAATTGGCGCGCTTTTGCACGTCGAACCAATAACTAGTTATTTCCCTCAGCACGTCGAACCAATAACTAGTTATTTCCCTCATATTAGTTCAGTATAATAATACAGTTATGTCCTTCATGAGAAGTTAATATCCATAATTATTAAATCTCGAAAGGGTTATTTTCCCTCGGTCCTTTGGACCTTCGGACCTCGGGAAAATAACCCTTTCTCAATTTAAAAATTATGGATATTAACTTGTCATGAAGGCCATAATTGTATATTATTATACTTTACTATAGAAACCAAGCAAGAAATAATTAAGATATTTTAAAGTTTTATTCCATGGAACAAGGAATAACTCATTATTCCCGCGGCAAACTGCACGTAAGTCAAATAACTGTGAGGGAATCTGCACGTAGCACAAAATAACTGTTTGAAATTGGCGCGCTTTTGCACGTCGAACCAATAACTAGTTATTTCCCTCAGCACGTCGAACCAGTAACTAGTTATTTCCCTCATATTAGTTCAGTATAATAATACAGTTATGTCCTTCATGAGAAGTTAATATCCATAATTATTAAATCTCGAAAGGGTTATTTTCCCTCGGTCCTTTGGACCTTCGGACCTCGGGAAAATAACCCTTTCTCAATTTAAAAATTATGGATATTAACTTGTCATGAAGGCCATAATTGTATATTATTATACTTTACTATAGAAACCAAGCAAGAAATAATTAAGATATTTTAAAGTTTTATTCCATGGAACAAGGAATAACTCATTATTCCCGCGGCAAACTGCACATAAGTCAAATAACTGTGAGGGAATCTGCACGTAGCACAAACTAACTGTTTGAAATTGGCGCGCTTTTGCACGTCGAACCAATAACTAGTTATTTCCCTCAGCACGTCGAACCAGTAACTAGTTATTTCCCTCATATTAGTTCAGTATAATAATACAGTTATGTCCTTCATGAGAAGTTAATATCCATAATTATTAAATCTCGAAAGGGTTATTTTCCCTCGGTCTCGGGAAAATAACCCTTTCTCAATTTGATAATAATGGATATTAACTTCTCATGAAGGCCATAATTGTATATTAATTATTCATAGAAAGATGTACACGATATTAAATCATATCTGATGGTTCAACCATATCTGATGGTTCAAACAGAATAATTTATATTGTTATTAAATTACTTCCTGATTTGTCCTTTAAATGTTACAAGAAAACTAAACTGTATGTGTAGTAACGATTAATCAAAACTATTTGGATGTAGATAAAAATGAAAGGAAATCTATAAAAAGAAATATGGATTAAAGATAGATAAGTGGAAAAGTGAACGGCTACTTAAAGTATTCTATGGTAGACCCAACCCAACACATGTTCCCCTAAAAATATAGATGAAGTCCTTTCACTAAATAATTCTAGGTTTGGTGATTTTGTTGATCGCATCTATCCCATTGAGCTTGAAATAAAGGATACCACAGATATAGATAGGTCTGCTTCATACATTGACCTACACCTCGAAATTGACAGTGAGGGGCGGTTAAGAACGAAACTTTACGACAAAAGAGATGATTTCGATCTTCCCATTGTGAACTTTTCATCTATATGTAGCAACATTCCAGCAGCACCAGCATATGGAGTATATATCTCTCAGTTGATACGATATACCAGAGCTTGTGGTTCCTATCAGGATTTCCTTGATAGAGGGTTGCTGCTAACAAGGAAGCTACTGAACCAAAGGTACCTATTGGTTAAATTGTAGTCATTACTTCGAAATTTTGACGGTCGCCACCATGACTTGGTTAAACGTTCGGAACATCTGTATCACAAATGACCACAGATATGTTCCACTTGTCGTAAACACTTTCCGGTCCTTTCATCATTCATGACTTATCACCGGGTTTGTAACTAGAGTAACACGACGGGTGCCACTAGTGGAGCAAAAACTGCCTACCCTTCCGGAGCACATGGGTTTTCAGTGGGGTTCGTGTTACTCGATCTTTAGATTTATGTGTAATGTTTTGTAGATCGTTGTTTGTCCTGTTGCTCCTTTTTTCTTTTGGTCATTGTGCTGTCTGTCCTTCAATTTACGGATTCTGATTACCTCCCGTTGGTATCTCCAAACTCTTCTCTGGACTTCTAAATATATATATTTGGAACCCCTAGCGCAAAAACAAATTATTTCATGACCCACTAGACATCTAGACTTAGCACATCTTAAAACCTCCAGCTTATTTGTACATCTGACTAACAGTTTACCGAGGAAGACTGCAGACGACTGTCATAGAAACAACTCAACTGCATAAGTTGTTCTTCAGATGTTACTGTCACACATCAAAATTCAAACCGCCACAATATAAATGTAATATATTATTGAAAGTGGCGCTAACACCATAAACCATCAAAATGCACTTATCTTTCAACATAAATTTTTATATTCTTAAAAATGTGGAATATATTTCAATATTGATTTTTTGACTGAAAAAAATCATTGTCACAAAATATATATATAATAACTGAATCTAATTTATCAGTGACATTTTAAAAGCGCTACATAATCCATTTAACATACTGATTTTTATGTCAGTCCAGTGGCAGGATCTTTCTATTGACTTATATATTATTGTCTGCTTAATTGTATTTTGAAGTTTAATGTTAGCCAGATGATGGCTTTGTGTTTTATTATCGACCGTTAATGCTTAACTTTTGTTCAATTACTGGTAATAATATTTACACAACAAAATGTATCCACTACTTTTAAACATAAGTACCTTACTTTTGATTTCTTCTATAAAACATTAAATTTCCATTAACTAATTACCTGAAATAATGATTCTACAAGCCCACACGACATGTGTTATAAATTTAGTAAATAATAACAAGACATGCCTCGTAAAATATTAAACAACAACTCTACACTTGTGATGACAGGACAGTACAATAGTTTTAAATACCTCTGAAATCCTAAACCATGGAGGTCTATTTGATAATCTATACATAATCTAAAAGATAATGTCTTCTTTAGACTTGATATAATAGACGTGATTAATCATGATCAGAACATCAATTATATGGATCACTTGAGATTCAAATCAAAGTACAATGACAATCAATTTGAAAAAAAATATGAAATTTTAGTTTTTTTTTCTCTATTTTTATATCTGTTTTGCAAAATAGATATTATGAATTATTTGTACAAACCTTCATAAAAAATTTCATCGTAGAAAAGGAGAAATAAAGGCAAATTATTTCTCTAAATTTAAATCCATTTTACTATTATACCAGAAAAAAAAATCGAAGTTTAATCAACAGATCTCAAACTTTGACCTGAATGATTCAATTAATTAAGAACCCTCAAAAGAGCTACCCATTTTGTATTTACAATGCATTGGAGAGAGAACAAAAATACCATTGAACACACTACATGTACGTACAAACAAATACTAATGGGATCGTTACAACTCACCATAATCTAACTTGTATCAATCCTTTGTGTTATCCACTAGCTTTTGTCAATAGACAAAATTGATATTTTTATATCCGAAAATTTGTTTTCATCAATTTCAAAAGCAACGAAACATATATCAACTATTATGTTTGAAAAGGTCACCGAAATCTGAATATCATATTTCTATCCCGGTATAGAATCCATTATAAATACAGTAACATAATTCATTTCCATATTTGCATATACCGGTACAATCTATTCAATGTGTTTTATTTCCAATTATTAAGTAAAATATTCTGTTTGCTACTAACAATGGAACTTCAAACCGATGATTGAAAATATATTATTCCAGAGATTGTAAAGAATGTTCAATAAATTCGCGATCTACATTTCCTGGGAATGGAATAAACATGTCTTTACAATCACCTTCTTAAAACATACTAGCCAACCTACAGGTGTTAATAAAAACTTACTGGCATAATTCCTCAAAGGCCAAACAAACGATTTTCTTTAAATAAATCTAACCAAATGCCTTAATCACAAGATATTTAAATTGAAATTAAACAGTAAAACCCGTAGTGCAACAAATGAAGTCACTATTAGAACCAGGTGCCTTTTAAATACAGATGATTATAATATTACAGAAAGATTTCCACTAAAGTCGGACCTGTATTCCATGGTCTGTAAAAGAGGCTGACAAACAGTCCGTGTTAGGTTAAAGATATCATTGACAATTACTTTAATAAACTATGATTTGTTATATTAAGGTGTGGTCAATTAAACTCTTAATTCCTTAAATGTATCGAAGGTCAACCACAATCACTGGTTTTAACATGTAATAAGACTGTTCGCCAGGTTATATGTGAGGGTTGACCGCCAGGTTATATGTGAGGGTTGACATTTTACTGACGTGTGGAAAGCACTTGAATGACCACATCATTTAACTAAAGGGGGAGGGGGGATGGACCCATGAAACTAGTTTAATTCCCTCAACTTCTTATTGAAGTGCCTGTTCCAAGCCGCCAGGAAAGGGAACGGTCATGTATTTGTGATTTAGGGTATTGAATTTGCATCTTTCTCTGAGATTTTTCTATTGGATTTTGAATTTTGTTTGATATTTTTTGTTTTTCATTTTGTTAAATTAAATTCAACCCTTTTAGAGTGAGTGAGTGATTGTTGTTTAACGTCTTTGGTTTGACCCGATCGGGGCTCGAACCAACGATCTACCGCACTCGAAGCAAGCATGCTAACCATTACACCACCGATGCTGTTAAAACCTTTTAGAAAGACAGGATTATCATGTATAAACAGATATGGAGAAATAGACATCAATCATATTATATTTCGTTGATTTTTTTTTCAAGGACAATGAACATAAAATTTATCAATTTTATTCAATCAAAAAGGTAACATTTTGTCATGTTTCGTTCTTTCAATTGATTTATATATTCACCTCCCCCTGGGTAGTATCTTTTTAGAACGGTTACATTAGAATTTTGATTACATCTAGGTGTACACATCTCAGGCACTTGTTTCATTCAAAAAATATATGCCCCCTCCTCTTCCTTACATAAGTGGGGGCATATATTTTTTGAATGAAACAAGTGCCTGTGGTACACATGACATAACATGATTCAGTAAACTTTACCTTGACTTGACTTTATTGTAGAATATTAACAAACATATTAAATTCTGATCGATAAATTTGTCTCCTGGAAGTTGCTTCATGAATAACAATAATAAAGTATTATTGAAGTAATATCTTTACAATCACGCCTCACAACAATTGTTTCAGACAAAGAGAAACAAACTGACAACAAGTGTTAAAGGAAAACTCCAGTCAGTTGAACAATTGTTATAATTCAATACATTGTAACTTTTTATTCGTAAATAACTAATTATTAAATAAAAAAACCCACCTTTATTAACATTAATATACCCAATTAGAAATATGAATATTTGGAATTTCCTGTCGTAGTGTAAGCGGCCATGACACCTCTTCATGTGACGTCACGGAGACAGATCATGTTAGTTGAATACATACATAAATTTTGACTCTTCCCAACATCGAGCCCTTTTGGTTATGTTTTAATATCAGATCAACTGCAATACAATGTTAACAATTTGTATAACGTCCTAATTTTTTTTCTTAATATTCCCATCCCATGTTACATTTTCATAAAACAAATGAGTTTATTTGCTTGGGGGGTATCTACGAATAATTCCATGTTTTACATGATTGGCCGTAGGATAAATAACTGTCACTTTTAGCTCGTTTTATGCGTACATATTGTCTGGGTTTTTTTGTCGCCAATGCTGTCGTACTTTCTCGTGTTTTTTGGTGGTCACTGGTCGATGGGTTAACTAGGGTAGTCATGTCAGATCGGTAATTACAAAACAAATTCTTCTCACACTTTCCCTTTTCGTTAGTGCAATAAAATGCTTGACATAAAGTCATAATGATTTTGTAAATATCAAAAGATAAATATACAACGTTATTTTACGATTTACATAATTTTTAATGATAAAACTGCAACTGATCAATGCTGCTATAACATACTATATCGATTGCATGACGTCACGGCTCTTTTGGAAGAGCTTTAAGCAGGGGCGTAGCTAGGTATACAATGAAATGTAGGCACAACTTGCGGCGAGGGGTCTGGGGCCACTTAGCGCCTCCAACAGGCCCGGGGCAGAGCCCTGGTGGGGGTTCAGGGGGCTAAGCCCCCAACGGAAAACGATTTTAAGCGTAAATAGATGTACAAATAGCGAAATCTGAACAATGAAAGACGTGAAATATATTCTTATTTTATCATGGAAACAATACAAAAATCGAAGTTGTTAATATATTTTTGCTGAATATGATAACTTTTGACTGAATGGTACGTATACCCTAACGGAGTAGCTACACGTAAGCTACTAGTAAGTCCAAAGTATTTCATTAATACTTCAAAATCAGCAAAGAAAATTAGATCTGTAACTTGTCATGATACGCCTGTAGCCAAATATCAAAGCAGCTCAAAATCTCGGGGTTGTAGAAAAAAGTTCCGATATATGATTACGGATGATGAACATGGATAAAGTTATATGCATCGGCTACTTTGTGGCAGGGTATCAAAAGAATAACGATGTTTTCTTACACTGGCAACACAGAGGGAAATGTCCGGAAGTAATTAATACCTATAATAACAGATGTGCAAACTTAATTTTATGTAATACCGGTACACTTATCATTATCATATATAATAATGCAATACAAAATTAAAAGGGATTTTTTTTTCTAATTTATGTACCTGCTTGGGAAATTTGAATATATGAGAGTCGTTCCACTTTGAAGACAAAAGTTTTCGTTTTACTGTGTCATCCATTACAGTTAATTTGACAATGTCAGGGTATGGGGGTTCAATATTCTGTTGAGTATCGGTGGTTGAAACGGAAGGCTCCAAGTCAAATTTGGTTACTCCTGTCTGACTTGATTTAGATTCAACAGGTCCGCTATCAGTCTCGGATAAGGTAAGTACTGGACTGTTTTCACTGGTAAGTGCTAACTGTTCAGGATCATTTTCAATTTTCCCATTGTGAACTTTCCATTTATATGTAGCAACATTCCAGCAGCACCTGCATATGTAGTATATATCTCTCAGATGATACGATATTCCAGAGCTTGTGGTTCCTATCAGGATTTCCTTGATAGAGGGTTGCTGCTAACAAGGAAGCTACTGAACCAAGGTTTCCTTTTGGTAAAGTTGAAGTCATCACTTCGAAAATTTTACGGTCGCCACCATGACTTGGTTGACCGTTATGGAATATCTGTGTCACAAATGACCACGGATATGTTCCACTTGCCGTAAGCACTTCCCGGTCCTTTCCTCATTCACGACTTATTACCGGGTTTGTAACTAGATTAACACGACGGGTGCCACTAGTGGAGCAAGAACTGCTTACCCTTCCGGAGCACCTGAGTTCACCCCCGGTTTTTAGTGGGGTTCGTGTTACTCGATCTTTAGATTTATATGTATGTTTTGTTGATCGTTGTTTGTCCTTTTGTACTTTTTTTTGGCCATTGTATTGTCTGTTCTTTTTCGATATACGATTTCTGATTGCCCCTTTGGTATCTTCAAACTTTTCTTCTGAAGATTCGCTTGTCGGACTTGATTCAGATTCAACTGATCCGCTATCAGTCTCGGATAAGCTAAGTGCTGGACTGTTTTCACTTGTATGTGCTAACTGTCCAGGATCATTTTCTGAAGATTCGCTTATCTTTTTAAACATTTCATCCAAAGTTCTAAGTTTAGGTTTAGAGCCAGACATTTTTATACTGCAAGCCAATAGCTCGACCACAGTTCTTTTGACGGTCAATGACAAATTAGTAACTGTATCAATTCATTTCTTGATTCAGATGTTAAAAAGCGTGTGAACAACAAATTGTGTTTTATTTTATGTCAAGACAAAGCCTTTGAAGATCAAATGAACTGTCAATTTCAAAGAGTTAGTTAAGGTCACAGTACTCATTGCAAATGTTTATCTTTCAACTTGTGGAAGTTTGTCATCAGTAAATTATGTAATGCGTTTTTTGTCATTTTTCATCAATAAAAAAAATTTGGGGAAAAAATTATGTGTAGGCATGTGCCTAAAGTGCCTTACGGTAGCTACGCCCCTGTTAACTGCAGGTATAATCCGAGAATGGATTATGCCTTTTGTCTCCTTCCATTGAAGAGTTACGAAAAATGGCGATCCCCATTATTTGGTGCTACATGCAACTTCAATGACCAAATTCTACCTTACGGTATACTATTTTTAACATTCATTAACACAAATGCCATTTAAATTTTCAGGCTAACTTGTTAAGACCATGGCGTTTTCCTTTAAAGTAATATTACACCAGTTTTGGGTGAAGAAAATTTTCCCCTGAAAATTCAATTTGGAATACGGCGGTACCTTTACTAAGCTATTCATGCATGTTTCAAGTCGAAATATGTTCCCAAAAAGTAGAAATCTGCAAATCCGTGTGCATGTTTATCGTCCTCGCCATTGTTGTGGAGACTGATTAACTTTCGGTTGTTTTGTTCCGATGATTGCCGATCATGACCTCGTGAAGAAAAAATAAACAATCATGAATGCTGAGGTAAGCACGCACACATTCCTGACAATGATTATTGAGGAATACGTCTGTTTCATGTCGTGTGAACCAATTTTTTTTGCAATTATTCTTATGTGGTACAACTGAACATTGCGCATGAGCGATAATCTCCCCGAAAGAGTCCAAATCTTGTGTCACGTGCATATCATTTGCATTACTGTACTGGAAAACAGAATTATCTGCTGTCAAATATTTTGCGATTTGCTCTTACAATCTGCTTTTGGGCGGATTTTTAAAGTTATGCAGTTGATTTTAGTTAAAATTAAGTGAAAATATTTAATCCAAAAATTCTACGATATTTGCCTTTCATATTACTTTAAGGTAAGTCTTCTATTAATAAAGACTGGCTGTGACTTTTTTTTTAATCGGGCCTATTGTATTTTAAAGAAAAAACACTACATTTCAACATTTCTAAACAATTCAAATATTTAACTACCACTAAGGTTTGTTACATTTGTCTAATCTACTTGTAAAGAAATGATAATAAAACTTTAAACTTTATCATTATAGCAAACTCTTCTGTCATTTGATCTGATAATCTATATGGTATTTAATAACAGTAGCCTTTGAGTGACAAGTTCTGACAGCCTCTCAGTAGGCAAAGCAAATACAAGTATTTGAACAATTGAAATTAAAAACTTAAAGACATATTGTACCAAAATAGAAAACTAACATACATTTTAATAGAAGTTTTCGGTTGTTGGATCTTATATTAAAACAAATAATTTTAAAACCAAATGAAGGGGTCAAATCGATCACATCAAAGATGTCATTAAATATGGGTGAAGTCATACAAGTAAAGAGTTCAAAACAAATTCAAAATATCTGAATTTTCCATGTTAAAAAGCTAAATATTAGGTGAACTCCCCGCACAAAGTTTCTTTTGAAGGGGTACATGGAGTACAGACTGCTACTTTTAAAGGTACCTTGAGTACAAATTGCTACTTTTAAAAGTACCTACAGTACAGACTGCTACATTTAAAGTTACATAGAGTATAGACTGCTACTTTTAAAGGTACATAGAGTACAGACTGGTACGTAGAGTACATACTGCTACTGTTAAAGGTACATAGAGTACAGACTGCTACTGTTAAAGGTACCTAGAGTATAGACTGCTACTTTTAAAGGTACATAGAGTACAGACTGGTACCTAGAGTACATACTGCTACTGTTAAAGGTACATAGAGTACAGACTGCTACTTTTAAATGTACCTTGAGTACAGACTGCTACTTTTAAAGGTATATAGAGTACAGACTGCTACTTTTAAAGGTACATATAGTACATACTGCTACTTTTAAAGGTACCTAGAGTACAGACTGCTGCATTTAAAGCTACATAGAACACATATTGCTCCTTTTAAAGGTACAGAGTGTAGAGACTGCTACTTTTAAATGTACCTAGCGTACATACCGCTACTTTTAAAGGTACAGAGAGTACATACTGCTACTTTTAAAGGTATATAGAGTACAGACTGCTACTTTTAAAGGTACCTAGAGTACAGACTGCTACTTTTAATGGTACATACAGTACAGACTGCTACTTTTAAATGTACAGACTGCTACTTTTAAAGGTACCTAGAGTACAGATTGCTACTTTTAAAGGTACAGAGAGTATATACTGCTACTTTTAAAGGTACATAGAGTACAGATTGCTACTTTTAAAGGTACATAGAGTACAGACTGCTGCATATAAAGCTACATAGAGTACAGACTGCTACTTTTAAAGGTACATAGAGTACAGACTGCTACTTTTAAAGGTATAAAGAGTACAGACTGCTACTTTTAAAGGTACCTAGAGTACAGACTGCTACTTTTAAAGGTACATAGAGTACAGACTGCTACTTTTAAAGCTACATAGAGTACAGACTGCTGCATTTAAAGGTATATATAGTACATACAGCTACCTTTAAAGGTACCTAGAGTACAGACTGCTGCATTTAAAGCTACATAGAGCACAAATTGCTCCTTTTAAAGGTACAGAGTGTAGAGACTGCTACTTTTAAAGGTACATAGAGTAAAGACTGCTACATTTAAAGGTACCTAGCATACATACCGCTACTTTTAAAGGTCCCTAGAGTACAGACTGCTACATTTAAAGGTACATAGAGTACAGACTGCTATTTTTAAAGGTACATAGAGTACAGACTGCTATTTTTAAAGGTACATAGAGTACAGACTGCTACTTTTAATGGTACCTAGCGTACATACCGCTACTTTTAAAGGTCCCTAGAGTACAGACTGCTACTTTTAAAGGTACATAGAGTACAGACTGCTACTTTTAAAGGTACATAGAGTACAGACTGCTACTTTTAAAGGTACATAGAGTACAGACTGCTACCTTTAAAGGTACTTAGCGTACATACCGCTACTTTTAAAGGTATCTAGAGTACAAACTGCTACTTTTAAAGGTACGTAGAGTACAGACTGCTACTTTTAAAGGTACATAGAATACAGACTGCTGCATATAAAGCTACATAGAGTACAGACTGCTACTTTTAAAGGTACATAGAGTACAGACTGCTACTTTTAAAGGTATATAGAGTACAGACTGCTACTTTTAAAGGTACATATAGTACAAACTGCTACTTTTAAAGGTACATAGAGTACAAACTGCTACTTTTAAAGGTATATAAAGTACAGACTGCTACTTTTAAAGGTACATGTACCTAGAGTACAGACTGCAACTTTTAAATGTACATAGAGTACAGACTGCTACTTTTAAAGGTACCTAGAGTACAGACTGCTACTTTTAAATGTACATAGAGTACAGACTGCTACTTTTAAAGGTACATAGAGTACAGACTGGTACGTAGAGTACATACTGCTACTGTTAAAGGTACATAGAGTACAGACTGCTACTGTTAAAGGTACCTAGAGTATAGACTGCTACTTTTAAAGGTACATAGAGTACAGACTGGTACCTAGAGTACATACTGCTACTGTTAAAGGTACATAGAGTACAGACTGCTACTTTTAAAGGTATATAGAGTACAGACTGCTACTTTTAAAGGTACATATAGTACATACTGCTACTTTTAAAGGTACCTAGAGTACAGACTGCTGCATTTAAAGCTACATAGAACACATATTGCTCCTTTTAAAGGTACAGAGTGTAGAGACTGCTACTTTTAAATGTACCTAGCGTACATACCGCTACTTTTAAAGGTACAGAGAGTACATACTGCTACTTTTAAAGGTATATAGAGTACAGACTGCTACTTTTAAAGGTACCTAGAGTACAGACTGCTACTTTTAATGGTACATACAGTACAGACTGCTACTTTTAAATGTACAGACTGCTACTTTTAAAGGTACCTAGAGTACAGATTGCTACTTTTAAAGGTACAGAGAGTATATACTGCTACCTTTAAAGGTACATAGAGTACAGATTGCTACTTTTAAAGGTACATAGAGTACAGACTGCTGCATATAAAGCTACATAGAGTACAGACTGCTACTTTTAAAGGTACATAGAGTACAGACTGCTACTTTTAAAGGTATAAAGAGTACAGACTGCTACTTTTAAAGGTACCTAGAGTACAGACTGCTACTTTTAAAGGTACATAGAGTACAGACTGCTACTTGTAAAGCTACATAGAGTACAGACTGCTGCATTTAAAGGTATATATAGTACATACAGCTACTTTTAAAGGTACCTAGAGTACAGACTGCTGCATTTAAAGCTACATAGAGCACAAATTGCTCCTTTTAAAGGTACAGAGTGTAGAGACTGCTACTTTTAAAGGTACATAGAGTAAAGACTGCTACTTTTAAAGGTACCTAGCATACATACCGCTACTTTTAAATGTCCCTAGAGTACAGACTGCTACTTTTAAAGGTACATAGAGTACAGACTGCTATTTTTAAAGGTACATAGAGTACAGACTGCTATTTTTAAAGGTACATAGAGTACAGACTGCTACTTTTAATGGTACCTAGCGTACATACCGCTACTTTTAAAGGTCCCTAGAGTACAGACTGCTACTTTTAAAGGTACATAGAGTACAGACTGCTACTTTTAAAGGTACATAGAGTACAGACTGCTACTTTTAAAGGTACATAGAGTACAGACTGCTACCTTTAAAGGTACTTAGCGTACATACCGCTACTTTTAAAGGTATCTAGAGTACAAACTGCTACTTTTAAAGGTACATAGAGTACAGACTGCTACTTTTAAAGGTACATAGAATACAGACTGCTGCATATAAAGCTACATAGAGTACAGACTGCTACTTTTAAAGGTACATAGAGTACAGACTGCTACTTTTAAAGGTATATAGAGTACAGACTGCTACTTTTAAAGGTACATATAGTACAAACTGCTACTTTTAAAGGTACATAGAGTACAGACTGCTACTTTTAAAGGTATATAAAGTACAGACTGCTACTTTTAAAGGTACATGTACCTAGAGTACAGACTGCAACTTTTAAATGTACATAGAGTACAGACTGCTACTTTTAAAGGTACCTAGAGTACAGACTGCTACTTTTAAATGTACATAGAGTACAGACTGCTACTTTTAAAGGTACATATAGTACAGACTGCTACTTTTAAAGGTATATAGAGTACAGACTGCTACTTTTAAAGGTACATATAGTACAGACTGCTACTTTTAAAGGTACATAGAGTACAGACTGCTACTTTTAAAGGTACATAGAGTACAGACTGCTACTTTTAAAGGTATATAGAGTACAGACTGCTACTTTTAAAGGTACATATAGTACAGACTGCTACTTTTAAAGGTACATAGAGTACAGACTGCTGCATTTAAAGGTATATATAGTACATATAGCTACTGTTAAAGGTACCTAGAGTACAGATTGCTGCATTTAAAGCTACATAGAGCACAAATTGCTCCTTTTAAAGGTACAGAGTGTAGAGACTGCTACTTTTAAAGGTACATAGAGTACAGACTGCTACCTTTAAAGGTACTTAGCGTACATACCGCTACTTTTAAAGGTACCTAGAGTACAAACTGCTACTTTTAAAGGTACATAGAGTACAGACTGCTACTTTTAAAGGTACATAGAATACAGACTGCTGCATATAAAGCTACATAGAGTACAGACTGCTACTTTTAAAGGTACATAGAGTACAGACTGCTACTTTTAAAGGTATATAGAGTACAGACTGCTACTTTTAAAGGTACATAGAGTACAGACTGCTACTTTTAAAGGTATATAAAGTACAGACTGCTACTTTTAAAGGTACATGTACCTAGAGTACAGACTGCAACTTTTAAATTTACCTAGAGTACAAACTGCTACTTGTAAAGGTACCTAGAGTACAGACTGCTACTTTTAAATGAACATAGAGTACAGACTGCTACTTTTAAAGGTACATAGAGTACAGACTGCTACTTTTAAAGGTATATAGAGTACAGACTGCTACTTTTAAAGGTACATATAGTACAGACTGCTACTTTTAAAGGTACATAGAGTACAGACTGCTGCTTTTAAAGGTACATAGAGTACAGACTGCTACTTATAATGGTACCTAGCGTACATACCGCTACTTTTAAAGGTACCTAGAGTACAGGCTGCTACATTTAAAGGTACATAGAGTACAGACTGCTGCTTTTAAAGGTACATAGAGTACAGACTGCTACTTTTAAAGGTATATAGAGTACAGACTGCTACTTTTAAAGGTACATATAGTACAGACTGCTACTTTTAAAGGTATATAGAGTACAGACTGCAACTTTTAAATTTACCTAGAGTACAAACTGCTACTTGTAAAGGTACCTAGAGTACAGACTGCTACTTTTAAATGTACATAGAGTACAGACTGCTACTTATAATGGTACCTAGCGTACATACCGCTACTTTTAAAGGTACCTAGAGTACAGGCTGCTACATTTAAAGGTACATAGAGTACAGACTGCTATTTTTAAAGGTACATAGAGTACAGACTGCTATTTTTAAAGGTACATAGAGTACAGACTGCTACTTTTAAAGGTACCCAGCGTACATACCGCTACTTTTAAAGGTACCTAGAGTACAGACTGCTACTTTTAAAGGTACATATAGTACATACTGCTACTTTTAAATGTACCTAGAGTACACATTTAAAGCTACATAGAGCACAGATTGCTACTTTTAAAGGTATATAGAGTACAGACTGCTACTTTTAAAGGTACATGTACCTAGAGTACAGACTGCAACTTTTAAATTTACCTAGAGTACAAACTGCTACTTGTAAAGGTACCTAGAGTACAGACTGCTACTTTTAAATGTACATTGAGTACAAACTGCTACTTTTAATGGTACCTAGCGTACATACCGCTACCTTTAAAGGTACCTAGAGTACAGGCTGCTACTTTTAAAGGTACATAGAGTACAGACTGCTATTTTTAAAGGTACATAGAGTACAGACTGCTATTTTTAAAGGTACATAGAGTACAGACTGCTACTTTTAAAGGTACCTAGCGTACATACCGCTACTTTTAAAGGTACCTAGAGTACAAACTGCTACTTTTAAAGGTACATATAGTACATACTGCTACTTTTAAATGTAACTAGAGTATAGACTGCTGCATTTAAAGCTACATAGAGCACAGATTGCTACTTTTAAAGGTATATAGAGTACAAACTGCTACTTTTAAAGGTACATGTACCTAGAGTACATACTGCTACTTTTAAATTTACCTAGAGTACAAACTGCTACTTGTAAAGGTACCTAGAGTACAGACTGCTACTTTTAAATGTACATAGAGTACAGACTGCTACTTTTAATGGTACCTAGCGTACATACCGCTACTTTTAAAGGTACATAGAGTACAGACTGCTACTTTTAAAGGTACATAGAGTACAGACTGCTACTTTTAAAGGTACCTAGCGTACATACCGCTACATTTAAAGGTACCTAGAGTACAGATTGCTATTTTTAAAGGTACATAGAGTACAGACTGCAATTTTTAAAGGTACATAGAGTACAGACTGCTATTTTTAAAGGTACATAGAGTACAGACTGCTACTTTTAAAGGTACCTAGAGTACAGACTGCTACTTTTAAAGGTACATAGAGTACAGACTGCTACTTTTAAAGGTACATAGAGTACAGACTGCTACTTTTAAAGGTACCTAGCGTACATACCGCTACATTTAAAGGTACCTAGAGTACAGACTGCTACTTTTAAAGGTACATATAGTACATACTGCTACTTTTAAATGTACCTAGAGTACAGACTGCTGCATTTAAAGCTACATAGAGCACAGCTTGCTCCTTTTAAAGGTACAGAGAGTACAGACTGCTACTTTTAAAGGTACCTAGAGTACAGACTGCTACTTTTAATGGTACATATAGTAGACTGCTACTTTTAAAGGTACATAGAGTACAGACTGCTGCATATAAAGCTACATAGAGTACAGACTGCTACTTTTAAAGGTACATAGAGTACAGACTGCTACATTTAAAGGTATATAGAGTACAGACTGCTACATTTAAAGCTACATAGAGCACAGATTGCTTCTTTTAAAGGTACAGAGTGTAGAGACTGCTACTTTTAAAGGTACATAGAGTACAGACTGCTACTTTTAAATGTACCTAGAGTGCATTCTACTACTTTTAAAGGTACATAGAGTACAGACTGCTACTTTTAAAGGTACCTAGAGTACAGATTGCTGCATTTAAAGCTACATAGAGCACAGATTGCTCCTTTTAAAGGTACAGAGTGTAGAGACTGCTACTTTTAAAGGTACATAGAGTACAGACTGCTACTTTTAAAGGTATATATAGTACATATAGCTACTTTTAAAGGTACCTAGAGTACAGACTGCTGCATTTAAAGCTACATAGAGCACAGATTGCTCCTTTTAAAGGTACAGAGTGTAGAGACTGCTACTTTTAAAGGTACATAGAATACAGACTGCTACTTTTAAAGGTACCTAGCGTACATACCGCTACTTTTAAAGGTACATAGAGTACAGACTGCTACGTTTAAAGGTATATATAGTACTTATAGCTACTTTTAAAGGTACCTAGAGTACAGACTGCTGCATTTAAAGCTACATAGAGCACAGATTGCTCCTTTTAAAGGTACAGAGTGTAGAGACTGCTACTTTTAAAGGTCAATAGAGTACAGACTGCTACTTTTAAAGGTACCTAGCGTACATACCGCTACTTTTAAAGGTACATAGAGTACAGACTGCTACTTTTAAAGGTATATATAGTACATATAGCTACTTTTAAAGGTATCTAGAGTACAGACTGCTGCATTTAAAGCTACATAGAGCACAGATTGCTCCTTTTAAAGGTACAGAGTGTAGAGACTGCTACTTTTAAAGGTACATAGAGTACAGACTGCTACTTTTAAAGGTACCTAGCGTACATACCGCTACTTTTAAAGGTACCTAGAGTACAGACTGCTACTTTTAAAGGTACATAGAGTACATACTGCTACTTTTAAAGGTACATAGAGTACAGACTGCTGCATTTAAAGCTACATAGAGCACAGATTGCTCCTTTTAAAGGTACGGAGAGTACAGACTGCTCCTTTTAAAGGTACGGAGAGTACAGACTGCTGCACTTAAAGCTATATAGAGTACAGACTGCTACTTTTAAAGGTACATAGAGTACACACTGCTACTTTTAAAGGTACAGAGAGTACAGACTGCTACTTTTAAAGGTATATAGAGTACAGACTGCTACTTTTAAAGGTATCTAGAGTACAGACTGCTACTTTTAATGGTACATATAGTACAGACTGCTACTTTTAAATGTACAGAGAGTACAGACTGCTACTTTTAAGGGTACAGAGAGTACATACTGCTACTTTTAAAGGTACCTAGAGTACAGATTGCTACTTTTAAAGGTACATAGAGTACATACTGCTACTTTTAAAGGTACCTAGCGTACATACCGCTACTTTTAAAGGTACCTAGAGTACAGACTGCTACTTTTAAAGGTACATATAGTACATACTGCTACTTTTAAATGTACCTAGAGTACAGACTGCTGCATTTAAAGCTACATAGAGCACAGCTTGCTCCTTTTAAAGGTACAGAGAGTACAGACTGCTACTTTTAAAGGTACCTAGAGTACAGACTGCTACTTTTAATGGTACATATAGTAGACTGCTACTTTTAAAGGTACATAGAGTACAGACTGCTGCATATAAAGCTACATAGAGTACAGACTGCTACTTTTAAAGGTACATAGAGTACAGATTGCTACTTTTAAAGGTACATAGAGTACAGACTGCTGCATATAAAGCTACATAGAGTACAGACTGCTACTTTTAAAGGTACATAGAGTACAGACTGCTACTTTTAAAGGTACATAGAGTACAGACTGCTACTTTTAAAGGTACCTAGCGTACATACCGCTACTTTTAAAGGTACCTAGAGTACAGACTGCTATTTTTAAAGGTACATAGAGTACATACTGCTACTTTTAAAGGTACATAGAGTACAGACTGCTCCTTTTAAAGGTACGGAGAGTACAGACTGCTCCTTTTAAAGGTACGGAGAGTACAGACTGCTACTTTTAAAGGTACCTAGAGTACAGACTGCTACTTTTAATGGTACATATAGTAGACTGCTAATTTTAAAGGTACATAGAGTACAGACTGCTGCACTTAAAGCTACATAGAGTACAGACTGTTACTTTTAAATGTACATAGAGTACAGACTGCTACTTTTAAAGGTACATAGAGTACATACTGCTACTTTTAAAGGTACAGAGAGTACAGACTGCTACTTTTAAAGGTATATAGAGTACAGACTGCTACTTTTAAAGGTACCTAGAGTACAGACTGCTACTTTTAATGGTACATATAGTAGACTGCTTCTTTTAAATGTACAGAGAGTACAGACTGCTACTTTTAAAGGTACAGAGAGTACAGATTGCTACTTTTAAAGGTACATAGAGTACAGACTGCTACTTTTAAAGGTATATAGTGTACAGACTGCTACTTTTAAAGGTACCTAGAGTACAGACTGCTACTTTTAAAGGTACATAGAGTACAGACTGCTGCATATAAAGCTACATAGAGTACAGACTGCTACTTTTAAAGGTACATAGGGTACAGACTGCTACTTTTAAAGGTATATAGAGCACAGATTGCTCCTTTTAAAGGTACCTAGAGTACAGACTGCTACTTTTAAAGGTACACAGAGTACAGACTGCTGCATATAAAGCTACATAGAGTACAGACTGCTACTTTTAAAGCTACATAGAGTACAGACTGATACTTTTAATGGTACATAGAGTACAGACTGCTACTTTTAATGGTACATATAGTACAGACTGCTACATTTAAAGGTACATAGAGTACAGACTGCTGCACTTAAAGCTACATAGAGTACAGACTGCTACTTTTAAAGGTACAGAGAGTACATACTGCTACATTTAGAGGTACATAGAGTACAGACTGCTACTTTAAAGGTACATAGAGTACAGACTGCTACTTTTAAAGGTACATAGAGTACAGACTGCTGCACTTAAAGCTACATAGAGTACAGACTGCTACTTTTAAAGGTACAGAGAGTACATACTGCTACATTTAGAGGTACATAGAGTACAGACTGCTACTTTTAAAGGTACATAGAGTACAGACTGCTACTTTTAAAGGTACATAGAGTACAGACTGCTACTTTTAAAGGTACTGAGAGTACATACTGCTACTTTTAAAGGTTTAAAGGTACATAGAGTACAGACTGCTACTTTTAAAGGTACATAGAGTACAGACTGCTACCTTTAAATGTACAGAGTACAGACTGCTGCTATTAAAGGTACATGTACCTAGAGTACAGACTGCTACTTTTATATTTACCTAGAGTACAAACTGCTACTTGTAAAGGTACCTAGAGTACAGCCTGCTACTTTTAAATGTATATAGAGTACAGACTGCTACTTTTAAAGGTCCCTAGAGTACAGACTGATTTAAATCTTACCTTCGGCTGTCACAGATTTTATTATCTTGCACCTCTCCCGGTGTTACACCCTTGTACCACTCGAATTTCGCCCACACTCGTATTTCGTCGATTTTACGTCACGCGCACTTTTCTACATTATGACGTCACTTCCAGCCTTCGTAAAAGTTGGGAAAACCCCTGCTACCCAAAACCTTGCATCGGTTGCCTTTTTGTGACTTTAAAAAAATGAGGATTCAAAAATTGTTAAATAGAGTTGAAAAATACAGATGGATATTTAAGTGATTTTTCTTCAATATATTTCAATAAGCAACGTTAATTTTTTTCCCGTTTGTTATTTTTATGGCATGTTTTGCGCATCGTCGAAATTCGAGTGGTGTGGTGTGCAGAGACTAGAGTGGCTAACATTGACTTTTAACTGCTACCCTAACATCACTAGCGTGAGATCGAGCCACATTACCAATAATAAATACTGGGGTGTTCAGTTTATTGTATCTGTCTGGTGTTCCTTCTTTTCATAAGTTTTGTAGTCACAATAATATAGCTAAAAAGAATTCGAAAGGGACGATAAACTCTAGTAACTCTAACCCTAGCTCTGTATAGGCCGGTCAAAAGGTCATTGTACTTATATTTGTTCTATGCCGACTTTACATGATTTATGTCTAAATTAGGTTGGCCTGTCCAAAACAGAAGCAGTGCATACTGTGTAAACTGTTGAGGTCTTAAGACGTCTTTAGACGGCTATTTATACAGATTAATGAATAACGATAAAGGATTAATAAGTATTGAATACAAGAATTAATCAAACACATCTAATTGATTTTTATTTTTAATATTTTGGCAACAAAACATTTCATACCTACATTCCAGATCTGCAGAGAAAATTAATTTGATCAGAATTTTTATTTTGCAAATGAATACTAGTGTATGTCAAATTAAAAATAAATAGTCGTTTACATATTTAGATATATTTTCTCTTCTTTGGTAGTTTTCAAAAAGATTTATACATTATATCGTAATAAAATAGGTAGATACAATAGTGAACAGTGACAATAGTCTATCAACTATATAAAATACCATCTACACAGTACACATCCAGGCTTAACACACTTTTCTAATTGTTTCATGGTTTAGAAAAATTAAAATACCATGTTGGTTTTTATATGAAAGTAATCAATTTCTTTTTAAAACAATCCCAGTAAACAAATAAAATATTTAGCATTTAATCAAAATTTAAAAAAGCATTAATTTAAATGGCAACATACATAAATATGTAATTCAATTATGTAAAGAAATTTTAAACAGATAATCAACAATTCCATTGAAATCAACAAAAAGAACAATCGCCTTTACATCATGGAATATAATAAAATACCACGACATATGATGTTGGAAATCCAGACACAAACATGTGGCGGGGTTATATTGGTTAATGTGAAACCCCCCCCGTCTTGATAAATGGATATCTAACGGCAATATCATGATTATGGTCTAAAAAAGTCAATACAAAATATTTACCTCACATTATAAAGATCTTCCACGAATTAACCAACAGTAATTAACGTCTGTACGTCACATAAACTTTGATGTAGTGTACATTACAGATATACAACATAAGTTTATCTTGTATATAGCCGATCAATAGAGTGATAATGTACAGCCATATTATAACGTTCATAATCTAACGTTTACAGTTTCTTTAAACATATTGGCAAATATTCTTGATTGCAAATGGAAAAAAAATACAAAGAAAAAGTAAATATTTCACAAGATAAATCAACCTGATAGTTGTGTAAATATCATAAATGACCATAGACTGATTAATTATTTATTACTACTAATTAATCTTGTTGTAATCCAACACCCCTCCCCCCTTCCAAAAAAAAAGTATTAGAGATGAATTCTTATTAGGAACCGTCGTGGTCGTGATCGTATGGTAGTTGGATTTACAACTACCTATGCAATCAGTGCCTATCACCACTAAAGTTGTGAATTCGAACCCCGTTCATGGGGAGGTCTACTTGATACAACATTATGAGATAAAGTTTGTCAGTAACTTGCGACAGATCGGTGGTTTTCTCCGAGTACTCCGGTTTTTTAGTTTAAACATATTTTTATTTGCTAAATATAACAAATAGGGATCGGACACAAGTTTTTCCAACTTATGAAGTCTTCTCCCGAATACAATAATTTACAATATGGATTAGCATGCGCAATGAAATGATATAATATGTATATAATAGCATAGAGTTAAATATACAAAGGATGACTATATACAAAAACATAAGTATAGACAATATACAGGAAAAAAAAACGAATAAAGAAAAAAGAAAAGAGAATAAATACTTTTGGAGATGTGTGTTGGTTCTTTAGATCATTTAGACAATTGTAAATCTTTTGGAGTCTTTAATATATTTAAAAGCATGTTTAAAAATGGTTATATTTTCTTCATATGTTAGGAGATCACTTCCTTTTGTCAGTAGATTTACATCAATATTAATATTAGAAAAATATTATTTCCCTATTATCTGTATATTTATCACAATCAAAAAAGAAATGGTGAGAATTTTCACATGGTGCGCCACAGTTACAGGAAGCATTTGATAAAATTTTTACTTTACATAAATCGTAATTCAAGAAGGATGCATTGCAGCGAAGCTGTGTTAGAATTATATTTAGTTTTCTAGGACCATAAGAATAGTGTCTCGGAATTGGTATTGAGATTGAACTGCGGATTGCCTTTTTAAATTTAGATAGTGTGTCAAGATTACGCACTGAAAGATTAAGGTTATTCCATTCCCTTACTGTACTCCGGTTTCCTCCACCAATAAAACTGGCCGCCACGATATAACTGAAATATTGTTTTGAAAGTGGCGTTAAACATCATATACCAAACCTGAATTCTTATTAATCGTGTGATCATTTAACACGGTCTGAACTGCACATAATTGTTAGGGCGAAATTGAATAAGAAAAATCTGAAAATACATTAATTACAATTCACAATTGATTTCGTTAAATCCTGTGCAGCACATGTTAAATTTAATCAGATTGAATTAAATACTTATTCTAATAATAATTACTAGACTGTTACATATTTTTCATTCATTTTTTTTTCAAACATAGCTTGGCATGAAAAATATATACTGCCTGTACACTTGACAGATCAATTCAAAATAAAAAAATCAGAAACGAATTCTATAGAAATCTAGAAGTCAATAGTCAAACATGATTACAGATCATTAAAGTATTGATATATTAAAGTTAAATATCAAATATAGTTAGTTGATATACTTAGATTAACTACTGACAAAATAAATAAAATATGGCAACTTATAAATACCACTTTATAATCACAATCAATAATACAGGTACAATAGTCTGGTCAGTTTTAGGACCTGGTCAATTTTTCTTCAAGCATACTGATTTATAAACAAGTCATTGCTTTTGTTTGATGACAATTATATACAATAATCATTTCATGTTAATATTTGTTTATGGAACACTCTGTGAGTTCTATATGGCAAGTATCAGAAAATAGTGAAAAATAAGTCAAAGTAATATTGCAGTGTAAAACAATATGCGTCTTGTCTAGAGCTCCGGAAGGGTAAGCAGGTCCTGCTCCACTAGTGGCACTTGTCGTGTTTTCGTAGTTACAAACCCGGTGATAAGTCATGAATGAGGACAGTAACGGGAAGTACTTACGACAAGTCGATAATATCCGTCATTTGTGACACAGATATTCCATTACGGTTAACCAAGTCACGATCGATGGCGACAGTAAAACGTTCGAAGTGATGACTTCATTTGGAAAATTGACATTATCTCTTTTGTCGTTCTGAATCGCCCCTCACCGTCAATGTCGATGTGTATGTCAAGGCGTGAAGCAGACGTAGTTGTATCTTTGCTATCCTTTATTTCAAGCTCAATGAAATAGAACTTAGAATTTTTTGGTGAAAGGACATCATCTATATAGCGGAACGTGAAATTAAGGAAAATTAAAGGATCGGTGTATAGCTTCTTTCCATTTTTCTTGAGAACCCCCTGTATGCAACATACCTCGTAGAAATAAAAGAAACAGTCGACGAGAAAAAGAGCACACTTGGTACCCATGTGAATGCTGACTATCTGTTGGAAAACACGTCCATCAAACATAACAAATGCATATATGTTGTTAATGAAAAAACTATAGCATTTTGATGATATCAGTATCAGGAAACTTTTTGATAAAACAAGAGTGTGTTTTTTTTTTTTTTACAAAATAAGATGTGTTCCGTCCTAAGACATTGTAGGAACCAGAGATAGAAAAGGTGGAATGGAAAGGAAAGATCATCAAAGAACAGGATAAATGGAGAAGGAACCAGCAGGTGAAAATGATAGTAGAAAGGCAAACATTTTTGTATTCAATTTTGCATGAGACCACTACAAACATCTTTGACTCCATGATATTGTTGGCTTGATGTTACATCAGATTAACTCCTTCATCCTGTCGTCTGATGTTTCGGAACAACATGATTGTTAAACAGTACCGGTATGTAATGTTATTTACAATAAGTAAATGCATTTGTATTTGTGGGTGGACAATCAAGTTAAGAAGTAATTTAACTATAACATTTGGTTTGTTGGTTGATATAAAACTACAGTGGAACCTGTGCGATCCGACACCTGAGTTTTCCGACATCCTGTGACTTCCGACAAGAATTTCAGGTCCCTAAATATTTCTTTAACATTCTTTGTTAAAAAACCTTGAGTATTCCGCAACCTGTCACTTCCGACATCCGACATTGTTTTACGGTCCCAGTGTTATTAATTACATTTTATTAATCCTGTCTTATCCCACCCTTTGATCTGCTCATTAACAAATTACCATCCTGCCATGCTTAAATGTATATAGATGATTAAGACACAGTAAAGAGACAGTTTTTAAATCATATTTATTTGACATTTTATTTGTATGCGGTTATTATTTATCTTAAATTTTGATTTGTGGACTCCAGTGAAAAAACAAAACAAAAGCACAAACAAACAAACAAACAAAACAACAAACAATACATAATGTATGAGTATATGTAATAGTTTTCAAAGCACTGACAGTGCTGATTCTGTAGATAGAGAGGTCAAATGTACTGACCACCGTTGTGATATGTATTGCTATACCGTGCTTTAATTTCTACAACACAATAACCTACCTAGCCAAAATCAAAAAACAGGGGAAAGAATGTTTAACTTGCATGCAATTTTAAATGAAATATTCTTTATAAAATTGAAAGGTTCTTAAAGAACTTGCTGAAATATTATCCATCATAAGGCAACACGGCAGGTTTGTATATATCTGAAAGATTGGGTCAGTCTAACTGTAGTTTACTTGATGAAATAATGAATTTCAGCAATTATATCGAAGCGCCATCTAAATTGCATATAAATACTGGGCGCGGGAGAAATAGGAAATAGCAAAATGTCTGATCATAAAACAAAGTAGAGGCGAAATTTAAAAGTTGTTGGAACAGCTCTACGTGGTGCAGTAGTTCATGTTACTGGAACAGCTCTACGTGGGGCAGTAGTTCATGTTACTGGAACAGCTCTACGTGGGACAGTAGTTCATGTTACTGGAACACTCTACGTGGTGCAGTAGTTCATGTTACTGGAACAGCTCTACGTGGTGCAGTAGTTCATGTTACTGGAACAGCTCTACGTGGTGCAGTAGTTCATGTTACTGGAACAGCTCTACGTGGGGCAGTAGTTCATGTTACTGGAACAGCTCTACGTGGGGCAGTAGTTCATGTTACTGGAACAGCTCTGCGTGGGGCAGTAGTTCATGTTACTGGAACAGCTCTACGTGGGGCAGTAGTTCATGTTACTGGTTTATTTCAAGTGCAAATGGTTTTAGGCGCGGGTTGTTTTTGAAGCAGCTGGCAGGTTGTGAAAGGCGCGGGTTACCACCCTTTTGGAAATTCTGAAGTATTTCTTTTTAATATAAATTATTTAAGTAATGATTTCGCTGATAGTCACCATTTTGTTTTAGCGCTACAGAGTTTGGAGCGGGTTGTGTAAGGGAAGTTATTGTTTTCGATAGATGTGTGGCCTAGTTTCTTGTAACAATTGGAAAGTGAATTTTAGCTAATTGGTGGTAAATATTTCATTTAGCGGTATTAGTGTCGCTTTATTGTAGGAAATTGTCATTGTTACTTGTAGGTACTCTGTGGGATTTCAAAAATTGTGTCACAGATAATTTGTTTTGGGCTAAATTACTTTATTTTGGTGTGTTTGTTAAGGAAATCATACAAAAACTCTTTTTAAATCACTTCATTGGAAAATTGAGCAATAGTTCAATACTCGGAGTCAAATTTCAATTCTGCCAGATTTTAAGTTTTCAGACTAATTTCCTTGCACTAATGTATCAAGCATAAAAATGTGCTTTATGAGCAGGGGAATGGTCCAAAAACCTCTTAAAATTAACTGTTCAATAGTTTTAAATTATATTTAAATATGCACTTAAAGAAGACTGTCATAATTCAGGAGAAATATGACCAGTAGCTTGTGCATCGCCGTACTTAAATTTCATTAATTAATATAGAGTGATGTTTGTCGATATATTTTTTTTTTTTTTTCTTTCAATAGTCAGGTACTTCGAAATTCAGCTTCTTCCACCACTAAAACTGGTTGCCATGATATAGCTGAAATATTGCTGAAAGTGGCATTAAAACACAGAAAATAATTAAAAAAAAATCTATAAACTAAATTGTCATTATTGATGACCATGAGGTGACCTTTTTTTTACTGTCGCTCTTCTGGAGGGTGTTTGGTCTGACTGGTCTCTACTAAATATATGCAAAAGACCAACAATGTATATTCAACATTTTAAACCATAAATCTTTGCTTTCCTGATTTAAAATATTTTGGAAAGCAGATATTTTATAGAAAACATATTACTTAAAGACGTAACATCCGATCAGCCTGATCGGGAGACTTGCGCATTGAAATGTCATTATTTATAGTAAAGTGGGCTGGGAGTTACTGTTAAACAACAGGTGATAATGGTAAACATAAGCACAATGACATGGATGAGAACTCCTGCGTGAATATATAAACACAACATCAAACACATAAAATTAGATTTCTAAATTTTGATTCTTAAAAAGTTACGTCTTTAATGAACAAAAGTCATGTTAAAAACTCTACACACTTGTTACACAGAACAAGAGAACCATAGTCAAATAGTTATTGTATATAAGTTCATCAACAGGACTTTACTCTTCCAGTCTTTGCACCAGGTCTGAAACGAAAAAAATTAATAAAATATATTTACACTTAAGCTCTCGTCATTTTAGTCATAAATAGAGCTCGGAAAAATAGTGAAAATTTAGATGTTGGGGTAATATAATATATATATAAGAGTCTCTTATATATATATTATATTACCCCGTGTTGGGGTAATATAATATATATATAAGAGACTCTTGGGGTAATATAATATATATATAAGAGACTCTTATATATATATTATATTACCTGTTGGGGTATAATATATATATATAAGAGACTCTTATATATATATTATATTACCCCAACATCTAAATTTTCACTATGTTGGGGTAATATAATATATATATAAGAGTCTCTTATATATATATTAGGTAATATAATATATATATAAGAGTCTCTTATATATATATTATATTACCCCAACATCTAAATTTTCACTATTTTTCTCTATTTATGACTAAAATTCATACGACTGTGATCTAATATTTAAATCATGTAAATCCTTGGAATGATTGAAATCATAGAAATTTTACTTACTTCTGTGTACTTTTTGGAGTGTACTGTAGTACAATGTAAGGATGCTCTTTCCATCTATTGAAACAGGTACGGACATGAATGCTCGCGAATCTGAAAATTATCTGCCAATTTTCACGCTCATTCAGTGCATCAAAATAGTGTCGAGATTTTTTGGGCCGAGATATATCGGGGACGACTTTATTTTAGGGCCGAGATATATCGGGGACGACTTTTAACATTAATAACCGGAAGTAGTTCCAGATTACTGCGCATCCGATTTTCTGCAGACCATGCATTGGTTTCCGGTGTATCATTTCCGGTGCATGAAATTGAAGCCATTAGTGATATGGATCTGGAATCAAAATATATCCCTAGCAAACACGAGGATTCGCGCTGTTTATATATACTCTGAATGTTTGTTTTTCCAGTGTCTTTGTTTATCTATGTCACTTCAATAGTTAATAAAGGGATTATATTTTCTAAATTTAACCAAATTGATCTCAGGTTATCAATTTATTAAAATATGAATCCCAAAACTGTAAAATATTCACGTTTTGGAGCGTATTCGTCGCAAAATATCAACGCAATATCTGCTTTCGTTTTTACAAATTGTTGTTGACGTTACGTTAAAAATTGCCGACGTAAACAAATTGAAACACGACAAATTTAGCGTTCTGTGTCTATATTTAAAAGAAAGGCGCTATTTGTTTATTGAACTTGATCAAAAATCAAAGATTGACTATTGAGTGAAATTTTCTGTAGAATGCAATGATGTGGGTATAAAGTCATGAAACATTTTCTTCGAAGAGGCATTTTGCTATTTTCCGAAATAAATCTGTTTTTCTACCTTTGAAAGCAATTTCTAAAACTTTATACCTACCTAAACTTCTAGAGATGAGTCCATTTTACATGGCTAGGCCATTATTTACATCTGTCTGCTCCTAGGAAAATAGCGAAAAAGTCCGAAATACAACTATGTTTTGCTTAAATACTGTGCCGTTTTCCGTACGTCGCCACCGACTACCGCGTATTTTTACCCCATTGTTTGTTTATTTTGTTTATTTTTATTCATGAAACATGATGTTTAAATTATCTCATGATTCTAAACTTTAACATGATCTAGTTTTTATTCTTTTGTTTTTAATTAGAAGTCAACATCTCTCTTTGAGAAAGTTAAGTGAAACTATCAAAATTTGCATTATGGCAGATATAACGTTGGCGACGTCAGGATCCCAAAGAGTTCCTATTACTTGTAGGATTTGTGCTAGGTGTGGGTGTTTATTGCTGGTTGCAGGAGGTAAGTTAAACATGTTAATATTTATGTATTCAGGTTTCTTGTATCAAGGATATCATGATGGGAACCACAAGTTCTACAATTTTGTACCAACTGATATGCTCCATATAGTGCATGTACTTCTGGAATGTTACTACAATACGGCCTTCCACTTCAAAATAAATTATATTTTCCCTACTAGATTCGAATAATTCATGGAAGCCATAGTTTGTATGACGTTTTCGCATTCGCTCGGAAATTTGTAAGAAAATAATGTTACCCATGGTAATACTACATACAAACTATGGCTTCCAAATGTAATTTTAAATCGAAAAGTAAGATGTTTGAAATTGGACAAAACTAAGATGTTTGAAATATGTTTTGAATTGCACGAGGACAACAATTGTGTGTCTATAAATAAAACAGCCAATGTACTTTTAATAGAGAGAATAGATGTCATGTGCTATATCATATTGTATTGTATTGTTGATCCCTAAACGTGGTATTTACATTGCTCTTAGTATTGAAAAAAATCACTTAACGCCTGTCAACAACATTTCACCCTTTTAACATAAAGATTGATTCGATTTCTGAAATATTAATATAATATGCACTTATAAAATGGACAATTTTAATTGATATGCTTGTTGAAAATTATTGTAATTTTAAATTGACTTGTTTTTCAGAAGTGAAAGGTTCGGCATCAAAATGAGTGAGTGAGCGAGTGAATGCATCAGCATGAGGATTATCATAATTTTGGTATTTTTGTGTGTAGTTGCAAAAAGTAAGTAACAAAATTTATTTTTCACAGATAAAAATATTTCTGATAGTCATTAAAAATGTTCAGAAAAGGTTTATTGGATGTTGGTAACTTTTGCCCGTAACAGGCTACATTTGTATTTCATGCATGTTTCGATTAATGCAAACGTTTTTTTTTAATTTTCTTTTCAGATTTTAATTACATTTCCAAAAAATAAATTTTAGTACCTCCTCCGTTAGTCATGTATTTGTTACCCCCTACTCACCACGGGGAGGCGGAAGAAGGATTTTAAATAGGTTATTTGTAAAAAAAAATCTTTTAATCAAAGTTAAAGACCTTTTATACATGTAAAACTGGATTAAATGGTCATGCAAAAGTTTGTCCACATGTGAGTAAAGTGTCAACCCTCATATAACCGGAAGAATAGATTAAAGAACGCTATATAAAATACCAACCCTCATATAACTGGAAGAATAGATTAAAGAACGCTATATCAAATACCAACCCTCATATAACCGGAAGAATAGATTAAAGAACGCTATATAAAATACCAACCCTCACATAACCGGAAGAATAGATTAAAGAACGCTGTATAAAATACCAACCCTCATATAACTGGAAGAATAGATTAAAGAACGCTATATAAAATACCAACCCTCATATAACCGGAAGAATAGATTAAAGAAAGCTGTATAAAATACCAACCCTCATATAACAGGAAGAATAGATTAAAGAACGCTATATAAAATACCAACCCTCACATAACTGGAAGAATAGATTAAAGAACGCTATATAAAATACCAACCCTCATATAACCGGAAGAATAGATTAAAGAACGCTATATAAAATACCAACCCTCATATAACCGGAAGAATAGATTAAAGAACGCTATTTAAAATACCAACCCTCATATAACTGGAAGAATAGATTAAAGAACGCTATATAAAATACCAACCCTCACATAACCGGAAGAATAGATTAAAGAACGCTATATAAAATACCAACCCTCACATAACTGGAAGAATAGATTAAAGAACGCTATATAAAATACCAACCCTCATATAACCGGAAGAATAGATTAAAGAACGCTATATAAAATACCAACCCTCATATAACCAGAAGAATAGATTAAAGAACGCTATATAAAATACCAACCCTCATATAACCAGAAGAATAGATTAAAGAACGCTGTATAAAATACCAACCCTCATATAACCGGAAGAATAGATTAAAGAACGCTATATAAAATACCAACCCTCATATAACTGGAAGAATAGATTAAAGAACGCTGTATAAAATACCAACCCTCATATAACCGGAAGAATAGATTAAAGAACGCTATATAAAATACCAACCCTCACATTACTGGAAGAATAGATTAAAGAACGCTGTATAAAATACCAACCCTCACATAACCGGAAGAATAGATTAAAGAACGCTATATAAAATACCAACCCTCATATAACCGGAAGAATAGATTAAAGAACGCTGTATAAAATACCAACCCTCATATAACCGGAAGAATAGATTAAAGAATGCTGTATAAAATACCAACCTCATATAACCGGAAGAATAGATTAAAGAACGCTATATAAAATACCAACCCTCATATAACCGGAAGAATAGATTAAAGAACGCTATATAAAATACCAACCCTCAAATAACCGGAAGAATAGATTAAAGAACGCTGTATAAAATACCAACCCTCATATAACCGGAAGAATAGATTAAAGAACGCTGTATAAAATACCAACCCTCATATAACCAGAAGAATAGATTAAAGAACGCTATATAAAATACCAACCCTCATATAACCGGAAGAATAGATTAAAGAACGCTATATAAAATACCAACCCTCATATAACCAGAAGAATAGATTAAAGAACGCTGTATAAAATACCAACCCTCATATAACCGGAAGAATAGATTAAAGAACGCTGTATAAAATACCAACCCTCACATAGCTGGAAGAATAGATTAAAGAACGCTATATAAAATACCAACCCTCATATAACCGGAAGAATAGATTAAAGAACGCTGTATAAAATACCAACCCTCATATAACCGGAAGAATAGATTAAAGAACGCTATATAAAATACCAACCCTCATATAACCGGAAGAATAGATTAAAGAATGCTGTATAAAATACCAACCTCATATAGCCGGAAGAATAGATTAAAGAACGCTGTATAAAATACCAACCCTCATATAACCGGAAGAATAGATTAAAGAACGCTGTATAAAATACCAACCCTCATATAACCGGAAGAATAGATTAAAGAACGCTATATAAAATACCAACCCTCATATAACTGGAAGAATAGATTAAAGAACGCTATATAAAATACCAACCCTCATATAACCGGAAGAATAAATTAAAGAATGCATTAATCTCAGTTGAACATTATACATAATGTGCTTTTAAATTTGTGCATAGGTCCCTTTCGTATCTTATAATATTCTTATAAGGTGTGGTCAAAATACGTCGAACCACATGTCTGAGTACGGATTGATGCTCTAATGAAATTGAATCGTTCGACATTTTGGTCTATTAAATGGTGTTGACAGTGTCAATTTGATCGTAATCGTGTAGAAGTGAATCAACTCCGCCATGATCATGTGTATCGGAGTGTTGTACGATAAAAGTTATCCAATGAATTCCCTAATGATTTTTACAAACAAAATACAAAAAATATATAAAGCACACCTTGCATATAGATGATTGATCAAAAGATTGATGAATAAAAACGATGGTCAAGACCCCCCAAGTCTACGTGTAAATTAAAGGTTACCTGAAAGTTATGTTTTTAACATATTTTTTTTTCGGAAATGAAAAAATAAATAAATTCGGACATGATATGCAACAACATTTTAAAATTTTCGGAAATGCAATACCGCCAAATCAGAGGGGTGTGACAGACCGCCTTTAGAGGTTTGAAAAATATCGTGGTGGTACCGGGTATTCATATTTAATAACCCTTTTGATGCACCAGGGATCTGTGAGAAAATATGTAAGCCCATATATAGTTCTGATCAATTTAAAATTAAAAATACCGCTCCTATGACGACAAGGGGTGGGGGACTCGCACTCACTTCAAACTATGATTTATACTCACTAATTAAGACTTGATGGGAATGTAAGATGTAGAACGACAATAAAAGTAATGTTTTTAACTTTTAGTAGAAACACAAACATTGACATACAATGTATTCCTTTCTAGTGAATGAGTAAGTGATCGTTGTTTTACACAACTCAGCAATTTTTCAGCTATCTCATGGCGAGAACAAGTTAATTTGCAATGAGATGATGAAGTCCACTTTGTACTAGACCAACACGCTTAGCTGGATTTTTATAGTGCTAGCTCACTGAAACAACAGTCTGCGGATAAACATGTCGCCTCACTCGGACACATTATCATGATTCCGAACCAACTAGTATTTATTCTTACTCATTAATGCTGCATGCTTAGCGGAGAAACAACAAATACCAATTTTGTAGTCTTTGATTTGACCCGATCTATGCCCGAATTCACGATCTACCACACTCGAGGCGAGCACGCTAACCATTACACCACCGATGCAGTTCATATTCCTTTCTAGCATTGAAATAAAAAAAATACAGAAAGAATGGTTTATATCAATTATCCTTTTAGTTTATTTACTTGTGTGTTGTTTTTTCCAGGTAAGAAGACACTGCCACCTGGTGCCGTCTCTAAAGAAGAACACATCAAAGTTGACGCACTGTGGACGTTTGATTCAAGTCATCACGTGCCTGGGTCTTCTGCAGACTCAGTGGCTTACTTGAGAAACATCAGCTTTTCAACAAATTATTTAAACACCCCAGATCGTGCACTTGAATTTCCAGGAAACATTCAGTCATACATGTATATACCGAATCCGAAAGGAGATTTCAGTGGAATCGATATGGGAGCTTGGTTTTTCTACATTTACCCCGATTCGCAGATGAGCCACGGTTGTATTTTAGAATACGAGGGAAATTGTCCTGGTGGGACGGGTCTGTCTATACGCTTCAAGAACAAGAAGATTGAAGTTAAAGCAAGACAAAGCAATGGGAAAGAACTGTATGGAATATCTAAGACTGAAATTCCTTTTGGACAATGGTCATATGTCGGTGTTATGTGGCATGTTGTTTATCCAGAAATAAGGGTAATATTTGTTATTTGTAGAGGATTGTTGATCATGAGTGTGAATCAGAGAAAATTAGACCAAACTTTATTATCCTTATGTGGTTTCCTTTCAAAAATATGTCCAGCAGCCTTGCTGGCTATCCAAGATGGCTGTTAATAAAAAATAGAAATTTCATTAAATTGCTGCTTTATTGTACTCAAATTGAGATAAACGTTTAAATGCAGCTGCATGGCAATAAGTTGTTAAACATATCTTCGGAGTTTTCTTTCAGATGATATATACCCAGTATGCTAATTGGACTGGGGTGGTCATTGTGCACCATCCCTGCCCTCCATCCACGGTTGCCATTATTAACAATATAAATATCTTTAATTGAACAATACTGCTTCATTTGAAGTCAAATTGAATTCAAATTTAAACTGCAGCTGCATGACAATGAGTAGTGGTGGTCCATATTCCAAATTATGTGCGTCACACCACCATTCAAGATGACGGCCATTTCTAATTATAGAAATCTCTTTAAATGGCGAAACATTTTGAAATTTTAGCTGGATCAACGGAAACTGGAATTTTAACATATATTTCGACTTTTTCTATAAAATTTAGAAGTCGAATGTTGTATCAATATCCCACAGTGCATATCATTGACAAGAAATCCAAGATGACAATATTATCCAAAAAAAAGTAGGAAATGAGTGTTTTAAGATTTTTATGATAACTGTCTTAAACTAAAGCTTCTATGTAGATCCCTCATCTGCTTATCACTCACATTATATATATTATACACTCTGCAACAAAAGAAACGCATAAGGGGATTTTAGGTATTTTAATACATGTATTTTAAATCAAAATTTTTCAGTTACACTTTTAGATATCGACTCAGAATGTTTATTATTGAAAAATTAACAAGTCCATACTTCAGAGGATAAGTAAAAAAAAGTCAGTTTATCACAGTTCAGCACACTTCCGGTCATTTTAAAGTTAGTACCGTGTATGACCACCACGCGCGGCCAACACTGCTCTGCACCTCCTCGGCATAGACTCAAACAAATTTCTCACATTGTTTCTTGGTATTGTTCGCCATTCCTGTTGCAACCTTTGGCGGAGTTGATCGAGGGTCTGAGGTGGAGGTTGTCGCTGGCGCACACGTTTATCCAGCTGATCCCATAGATGTTCAATGGGATTCAAGTCCGGCGATGGCCATGGAAGCACATTGATGTTGTTCTGCTCAAGGTAATCCATTGTTACACGCGCTGTGTGTGGCCTAGCGTTGTCCTATTGGAATAACTCCATCTGTCGGTCAATTACGTGCATGAGGTGAGGTTGGAGAATTTCATCTCTGTACCTTACAGCCGTTAAATTGCCCGGGACATGCACTAGGTCTGTTTTGGGTCATTTGCTCCCACTTCATGACACTACCTCCACCGAAGCTATCCACTTTCTGAACACAGGAGGAAGAGAAACGTTCATTCCGGCGCCTATATACACGTATTCTGCCATCACGTTTCTGCAGCAGAAAACGAGACCTCGTCGCTGAACCAAATTCTTCGCCAGTTTTGGAATGTCCAGCCCCTTAATCTGTTGCACCAACGGACTCTTTCACGTCTGTGTAACGGCGTTAATACCGCTGCTCCGAAATACGTCCTTCTGTGTCTAATGCTATGCTGTCGAAGCCGGTTACGGACTGTTTGTGAGTTGATTCTTCGCAATCCAGGTATTCCGACTGCAGTGGTTGATGCAACAACGTTTCGATTCCGTGGATGAAAGACACGGATGAACCGATCTTGCCCAGGAGTAGTTATGTGAGGTCTTCTACTCCTTTGGCTGTCATTCGTTGAACCAGTTTGTTGGAATCTGTTCCATAGCCTGGAAATGGTGCTCTGGTTAACATTCAGAGTTCGTGGTACCTCATTTTGGGACTCTCCGGCTTGGAGACGACCGATAGCGATATTTCGAGTGGCAGGGTCTAACCTTGGCATGGCAGCATATTAACGTAGTAATAAAAGTCAAGCTTCAAACTTGGTCCATTTATACGCTTTAGTTTAACAGTTGAATTAACCACGAAATGCCCGTGAAAAACGTTACCGAATTTTCGATGCGATACATGGGATATTCATTTTTCAGAGGCGCTGTGAACCACATGTGGCAGAGAGCCATATCTAATGAACACGCATTTAAAATTTAAAACTTACCTTTAAAAAAACAATGATTAAATTGGCCATTTAATTTTACCTGATAAATCGCAGAATTTACATTTTGAAAAATAAAAGTGGGTTATGTTTTTCTTTTTTTGAACAGTATATTTAGCAAATCATGAAACTATTAGACCAATCATCACCAACAGCAGACTATTCTGAAAAATCTTGTTTATAGGCGACTGGTTTCAGATGAGATTTTTTGTATTTTATTCAATCAAAAACTATTATATGATCCTTGTCAGCCATATTGGATGCAGGATCGAAACCTTGAAAAGGGAGTCTATATTTCAACGTTTTAAAACAACATCCGTTTTTCATTTCTGCAATGTTTAGGCTACTGAAAATATTGTTTTCGTATTTCCTGTCTACATGAACGGGCTGATTAATCTGTTTTAGGACCGGCCGTACCAGTCATAGATTCCTTCTGTGAACTCGGATGGTTTCTGACCAGGCATAGATTCCTTCCGTGAACCCGGATGGTTTCTGACCAGGCATAGATTCCTTCCGTGAACCCGGGAGGTTTCTGGGAGATTTCTATTCATATTAACGTCAATCAGAAACTACTAAGCCGCCACTATCAATATAAATGTTTTTAATCGAGTTGAGAATTGTCAATGGATAGTTCAAACAATATGTCCGTTCAGATAGTCCAGCGTTGTTTCTGATAAGAATGTTGAACTTGAAAAGTCAACAGGCAGACGATGGATGATTGACCGGGATTAAGGGTACGTATTTACATCCAGGGACTTTGGGCAAAACAATAACAATGTCCCCCACACGATTCGGGGCGTTTGGAGATGGTGTTTACCAAAATATAGTTTCAAATGTGTTGCATGCTGTCATTTCCTTAATGAATCATCTTTAGTAATCTATTGTTTGTCATTTTCATCTATATATAAATTACAGGTAAATATAAACGCATATACACTGGAAAGCATTGCTATAGTGAACCTAAATGTTGGTGATAAATTCGAGGCAGACGGCACAGTGAGAGTTGGAGCTTCGTTTACCTCCGATGTTCCACCATTCAAGGGGAAGATTGGCTGTCTACTCTTTCAAAAGGGATACTATCTAAAGAAACACCTGACCCCTAAAGACTATTGCGACCCACACCTCAGAGATCCAACATTTGATACAGGTACTATAGATAAAAAATACTATCATCATAAAACATTTGGAGTAAAATAACCCATTAGTTAATCATTTTTCACCTCATACACTATGAGTTAGAGAAATAGAATAAATTTAAATGTACAGTATACACTAACTGATTCAATCTAGTTAAAACCAGACCCCTCGCTCCCTTTGCTGGTATGTCACGATGTAGGAGATGTGAAGAAACATCATTACGGGTCACATGTGATTGACCTTATACATGTATATGTCACAATGTAGGAGATGTGAAGAAACACCATTACGGGTCACATGTGATTGACCTTATATATGTCACGATGTAGGAGATGTGAAGAAACACCATTACGGGTCACATGTGATTGACCTTATATATGTCACGATGTAGGAGATGTGAAGAAACACCATTACGGGTCACATGTGATTGACCTTATAAATGTCACGATGTAGGAGATGTGAAGAAACACCATTACGGGTCACATGTGATTGACCTTATATATGTCACGATGTAGGAGATGTGAAGAAACACCATTACGGGTCACATGTGATTGACCTTATATATGTCACGATGTAGGAGATGTGAAGAAACACCATTACGGGTCACATGTGATTGACCTTATATATGTCACGGTGTAGGAGATGTGAAGAAACACCATTACGGATCACATGTGATTGACCTTATATATGTCACGATGTAGGAGATGTGAAGAAACACCATTACGGGTCACATGTGATTGACCTTATATATGTCACGATGTAGGAGATGTGAAGAAACACCATTACGGGTCACATGTGATTGACCTTATGTATGTCACGATGTAGGAGATGTGAAGAAACACCATTACGGGTCACATGTGATTGACCTTATATATGTCACGGTGTAGGAGATGTGAAGAAACACCATTACGGGTCACATGTGATTGACCTTATATATGTCACGATGTAGGAGATGTGAAGAAACACCATTACGGGTCACATGTGATTGACCTTATATATATCAAGATGTAGGAGATGTGAAGAAACAGGTGATGTTACGGGTCACATGTGATTGACCTTATATATGTCACGATGTAGGAGATATGAAGAAACACCATTACGGGTCACATGTGATTGACCTTATATATGTCACGATGTAGGAGATGTGAAGAAACACCATTACGGGTCACATGTGATTGACCTTATATATGTCACGATGTAGGAGATGTAAAGAAACACCATTACGGGTCACATGTGATTGACCTTATATATGTCACGATGTAGGAGATATGAAGAAACACCATTACGGGTCACATGTGATTGACCTTATATATGTCACGATGTAGGAGATGTAAAGAAACACCATTACGGGTCACATGTGATTGACCTTATATATGTCACGATGTAGGAGATGTGAAGAAACACCATTACGGGTCACATGTGATTGACCTTATATATGTCACGATGTAGGAGATGTGAAGAAACACCATTACGGGTCACATGTGATTGACCTTATATATGTCACGGTGTAGGAGATGTGAAGAAACACCATTACGGGTCACATGTGATTGACCTTATATATGTCACGATGTAGGAGATGTGAAGAAACACCATTACGGGTCACATGTGATTGACCTTATATATGTCACGAATGTAATATTATAAATACGGTTACGACTTTTTTTCGACTAATCGGGTTGCTCGTACGTAGTATACAAAACAGTTTAGTAGCACTTTCGTAGTTTTATCGCTTTCACCATTTTCCTTGAATGGTACATAAATTCAAATTCAAATTCTTTATTGATATGAAATCCAACAAAGGATTGTCATCAGCAACAATACAATCAACAGACATACACAAAACATGAAACAATTAAAAACAAAAAGTAGCATGAGGGCTGAGGAGGCAAACAGTCACTATAACGAACTTATAACAAATACAATATAAATATACATAAGATCACTTCGATATGAACCGAAATGGGGATTCCTCATATCTGCCACGCCACGACATATCAGTAAAGGGGTGTAAGTAAGAGATCTGGTTTTAATAAGATTGCATTGAATTAGTATAAGAAGTAATCACAAAGTATCCTTTTTTGAACCGTAACGAGAGCGGGAGGTTTGGCGTCTTAAAATCTGATTCAACCCACCATTTCTTTAGAAATGCCTGTACCAAGTCAGGGTCATTACGGTTTTCACAGTTTTCCGGTTGTTGACTGATTTTGTCTGTTTATATAATTATGAGTTTTGACTTTCCCTTTGTAAGATTGTTCGGAGTTTTGTTATTACCCTTATTTTTAGGGCCCGGGTTGCTCAATGAGTTAGGTAGTTACCTAACAACTCATACAAGCCTATCATCAACACGGCGTGTGTTCGCGCCCGGCTTTGTAAATTACAAAAAGGGAGCATTCGACTCGCAGCCGCACGTGATAAAGTTTACCAGTTGCTTGCCCATGGTCGGTTGTTTTCTCCGGGGACTCCGGCTTCTTCCACCACTAAAACGGGTCGCCATGATATAACTGAAATATTACTGAAAGTCGCTTTAAACACAATAAATCAAATCAATCCGTTTTTTTAATTGAAGAACCAGTACTAGTTCGTTCTATCAGATAGCTAACTTGAAAAGTCATTGAAAGAAGGTTGGATGTAAATGCAATCCAAAAAAAACCCAAACATAATGTATATTATAAATATAGTATTTTTTCAGAGGACACAGACAACACAGTGACATCTGGTCCTCTTAATTCTGGTTGTAATGTATTGGTGACTGGTCCTGTCAGTGGAGGTGTTAACGGCACTGGTAATGGTACTGTCCCCACCATCACTGGTACAACAGGTACGTGTAATAATACAAAATGTACATTTACTTATGTCTAAAACTGACTGATTAACTTATTAAGTTCTAATTTGTAAAACTGTCATAATATCTTAGCTATTGGCAGGGCTGGCCTAAGGCTCAGTGCGGGAGCTATTGGCAGAGCCGGCCTAAGGCCCAGTGCGGGAGGAATTGGCAGGGCCGGCCTAAAGCCCAGTGAGGGAGCTATTGGCATGACCGGCCTAAGGCCCAGTGCGGGAGCTATTGGCAGGGTCGGCCTAAGGCTCAGTGCGGGAGATATTGGCAGGGCCAGCCTAAGGCCCAGTGCGGGAGCTATTGGCAGGGCCGGCCTAAGGCCCAGTGCGGGAGTTATTGGCAGGGCTGGCCTAAGGCCCAGTGTGGCAGCTATTGGCAGGGCCGGCCTAAGGCCCAATGCGGCAGCTATTGGCAGGGCCGGCCTAAGGCCCAGTGCAGGAGTTATTGGCAGGGCCGGCCTAAGGCCCAGTGCAGGAGTTTATCTACTCTCTGCTGTTCACACAACACACTTCATGTTTTACAGAGAACAGCATTGGGCCTTGTACCTCATAAGAAAAGTTTGAAGATACCAAAGGGGGTAATCAGAATCCGTAAATTGAAGAACAGACAACACAATGGCCAAAAGAAAAAGGACAAAAAAAACCATCTACAAAACATACACATAAAACTAAAGATCGAGTAACACGAACCCCACTAAAAACCGGGGCATGAACTCAGGTGCTCCGGAAGAGTGGGGCAGTTCCTGCTCCACTAGTGGCACCCGTCGTGTCAGTCTAGTTACAAACCCGGTGATAAGTCATGAATGAAGGACCGACCCTGGTTATTGGAATTGGGACAACAAAAAATTTACTGGAGCCCTATTAAGAAACAATTTTAAAACTAACATAAAATATTACATTTCTACTTTTTATCTAATCATCTAATATTTAAACTAATGCTAGTTTTGTTTAACTTACAGGTGTGTACAGAGTAGAAGAAAGATGTGATATGTTTTATAATATTGCAGGGTGATAATCAAGACTGCAAGCGATAATATCAGCACATATTCCTCATGTTTAGCCAGAAGTTTTACTGACAAAAAAACTAAAAAATAAAAAAAACAATGCACTTTTATTAGATTTATAAATAAAAATGTCTGGCTCGTGGCTGAAAAATGTAACTCTCTCACTCTCTTATAAATATTGTATATAGCTGTTTTGTTATTATGTATTGTTTAATTTGCTATCTGTAGACCATTGTATTAGCCTCACAGAAATACAGATACTACAAACAGAAGTTACAGTCAAATGTCCCCATGTCCTCACCTCTATTAAGCAGTCACCTGTATTCTAAGGTCACATTTTCTTCTCGTGTTGTAGAAAATTTCATATAAATTGAACTTCTTTTAAGAGGTCACCTGTCTTATAAGACCACTTTTTTTTGTCCCAAAACAAATGTGACCTCTTAATACATGTTTGACTGTAATTTATAAATCTAATTTTTTGCATGAATATTATAATGTAATTAAACAATGTTTATTTTTTCATAGCTCACCTGACCCAAAGGCTCATTTCAGGTATTGTCATCAATTGGCCATCCTTGTCTGTAAGCTTTTACATTTTAATCTTCTTCTCTGAAACCACTGGGCCAGTTGAACCCAATCTTGATAGGAATGTTCATTGGATGGTCCTCTAAAAACATGTGTTTTTTGGTTGCTCATAAGTACACAAAAGAAACAAGGGGTACAAAGGTGTCAAAAAGGGTATAATCCATTTGTAATCCTCTTCTCCGAATCCACTGGGCCAATTGGAAACAACCTTGGTAAGATTGTTCATCAATTTGTCCTCTAGAAAGTATATGCTTTTTTGTTGTTGATAATTACTGGCTCCAGCTTCCTCAATCACTAATAATGTAGCCATCATGAAGTTGTATGTTAGACTTGACATGTCTTTGATATCATAACTAGTGTTGGAGTCCTGTCTGTCACTAGGTGTACTTTATAATAATGTAGCCATCATGAAGTTGTATGTTAGACTTGACATGTCTTTGATATCATAACTAGTGTTGGAGTCCTGTCTGTCACCAGGTGTACTTTATAATAATGTAGCCATCATGAAGTTGCATGTTAGACTTGACATGTCTTTGATATCATAACTAGTGTTGGAGTCCTGTCTGTCACCAGGTGTACTTTATAATAATGTAGCCATCATGAAGTTGTATGTTAGACTTGACATGTCTTTGATATCATAACTAGTGTTGGAGTCCTGTCTGTCACCAGGTGTACTTTATAATAATGTAGCCATCATGAAGTTGTATGTTAGACTTGACATGTCTTTGATATCATAACTAGTGTTGGAGTCCTGTCTGTCACCAGGTGTACTTTATAATAATGTAGCCATCATGAAGTTGTATGTTAGACTTGACATGTCTTTGATATCATAACTAGTGTTGGAGTCCTGTCTGTCACCAGGTGTACTTTATAATAATGTAGCCATCATGAAGTTGTATGTTAGACTTGACATGTCTTTGATATCATAACTAGTGTTGGAGTCCTGTCTGTCACCAGGTGTACTTTATAATAATGTAGCCATCATGAAGTTGTATGTTAGACTTGACATGTCTTTGATATCATAACTAGTGTTGGAGTCCTGTCTGTCACCAGGTGTACTTTATAATAATGTAGCCATCATGAAGTTGTATGTTAGACTTGACATGTCTTTGATATCATAACTAGTGTTGGAGTCCTGTCTGTCACCAGGTGTACTTTATAATAATGTAGCCATCATGAAGTTGTATGTTAGACTTGACATGTCTTTGATATCATAACTAGTGTTGGAGTCCTGTCTGTCACCAGGTGTACTTTATAATAATGTAGCCATCATGAAGTTGTATGTTAGACTTGACATGTCTTTGATATCATAACTAGTGTTGGAGTCCTGTCTGTCACCAGGTGTACTTTATAATAATGTAGCCATCATGAAGTTGTATGTTAGACTTGACATGTCTTTGATATCATAACTAGTGTTGGAGTCCTGTCTGTCACCAGGTGTACTTTATAATAATGTAGCCATCATGAAGTTGTATGTTAGACTTGACATGTCTTTGATATCATAACTAGTGTTGGAGTCCTGTCTGTCACCAGGTGTACTTTATAATAATGTAGCCATCATGAAGTTGTATGTTAGACTTGACATGTCTTTGATATCATAACTAGTGTTGGAGTCCTGTCTGTCACCAGGTGTACTTTATAATAATGTAGCCATCATGAAGTTGTATGTTAGACTTGACATGTCTTTGATATCATAACTAGTGTTGGAGTCCTGTCTGTCACCAGGTGTACTTTATAATAATGTAACCATCATGAAGTTGCATGTTAGACTTGACATGTCTTTGATATCATAACTAGTGTTGGAGTCCTGTCTGTCACCAGGTGTACTTTATAATAATGTAGCCATCATGAAGTTGTATGTTAGACTTGACATGTCTTTGATATCATAACTAGTGTTGGAGTCCTGTCTGTCACCAGGTGTACTTTATAATAATGTAGCCATCATGAAGTTGTATGTTAGACTTGACATGTCTTTGATATCATAACTAGTGTTGGAGTCCTGTCTGTCACCAGGTGTACTTTATAATAATGTAGCCATCATGAAGTTGCATGTTAGACTTGACATGTCTTTGATATCATAACTAGTGTTGGAGTCCTGTCTGTCACCAGGTGTACTTTATAATAATGTAGCCATCATGAAGTTGTGTTAGACTTGACATGTCTTTGATATCATAACTAGTGTTGGAGTCCTGTCTGTCACCAGGTGTACTTTATAATAATGTAGCCATCATGAAGTTGTATGTTAGACTTGACATGTCTTTGATATCATAACTAGTGTTGGAGTCCTGTCTGTCACCAGGTGTACTTTATAATAATGTAGCCATCATGAAGTTGTATGTTAGACTTGACATGTCTTTGATATCATAACTAGTGTTGGAGTCCTGTCTGTCACCAGGTGTACTTTATAATAATGTAGCCATCATGAAGTTGTATGTTAGACTTGACATGTCTTTGATATCATAACTAGTGTTGGAGTCCTGTCTGTCACCAGGTGTACTTTATAATAATGTAGCCATCATGAAGTTGTATGTTAGACTTGACATGTCTTTGATATCATAACTAGTGTTGGAGTCCTGTCTGTCACCAGGTGTACTTTATAATAATGTAGCCATCATGAAGTTGTATGTTAGACTTGACATGTCTTTGATATCATAACTAGTGTTGGAGTCCTGTCTGTCACCAGGTGTACTTTATAATAATGTAGCCATCATGAAGTTGTATGTTAGACTTGACATGTCTTTGATATCATAACTAGTGTTGGAGTCCTGTCTGTCACCAGGTGTACTTTATAATAATGTAGCCATCATGAAGTTGTATGTTAGACTTGACATGTCTTTGATATCATAACTAGTGTTGGAGTCCTGTCTGTCACCAGGTGTACTTTATAATAATGTAGCCATCATGAAGTTGTATGTTAGACTTGACATGTCTTTGATATCATAACTAGTGTTGGAGTCCTGTCTGTCACCAGGTGTATTCTATATAACTTTATATGACTAGCTTCAGGTCTATAATATCCTCAGACATGATCAAGTTTGTCAGTGACTAGCTGTAGGTCTGTGCTATCCTCAAACATGATAAAGCTGAAAATTTGCTTAAAGTGGTGAAAAAACATTCAAACAATGAAATATTTATCCTAATAAACAATACCATTGAATACTAATTCTCTTTATTTCTTTAATCATTTAAATAATTAAGAGTATACTAGTACATATATGTACAAAAAATGTACGTCACATTTGGCAGCAATTTAATTCATGTATTTTTATTTACTACAACAATATTTTAAAATGGAAAAAAAATATATAAGTTTGTAGTTTTCATTTTTAGGTAACAAAATGTTTGTTTTTTTCATAATAAATAGTTATCTAGATTATTAACACAGAATTTGAAATACTTGAATACAAATTTAAAAATTAAAGAGAAGAAAATCATCAAGTACATGAATTTAAAATTAAACATAAATATTAAATCTGAGTTATGACAATAACTCTTTTATGCAAATTCAGAAGTAATTTACTTGAGTAATTGTTGGTCCATGCTCATGAATATTCATATTTATCATCACGTGATTACATTTATTTAGATCATTCGAGGTGCAATGTGTGTACATAATTTTTCGGCAGTGAAAACTTATTTAAAATCTTAAATTACTGTCAAGATATTAATTTTGAGACGGACGTCTGCAAGAAAGGTGTTTGTGTGGATATTTTAAATTCGTAAATGTGTATTACAAACTATGTAGCTTCATCTAGTGATTTTGGGAGGAGAGTGATCTAGTTGTGTAATGTACACGCACCCTGAGAATGATTGATGTTATACAAATGTAGGATACAATATTGAAAATATATTGTGGAATCCAGTATCTACGCTTTTGAATACCTATTGTTGACTTTTTAAATTCATAGAAGCATTTAATATTCAAAGGAAGAGAATTAACTGAGAGGAGCCTTCAAATTGGGAATTTCTGCACTGATGATCAGCTAGCAGTGGGCTTAAAAAAGATTTAGTTGGTTACATAAATTTATTCCGACAGAGGGCACCAGTGAATGAATCGGAAGTTGTGTTGTCAAACGTAGATATATATATATTTACTCAAGTCAGCAGGTGTGTACTTAAACTTTTAACTTAATATTAGTTTTGTTTTATAAATAGTTTAAGGGCCCGGGTGGCTCAATGAGTTAGGTAGTTGGATTACCTAACAACTCATACAAGCCTATCACCAATACGGCATGGGTTCGCACCCGGCTTTGTAAATTACAAAAAAGGGTGCACTTGACACGCAGCGGCAAGTGATAAAGTTTACCAGTTACTTGCCCATGGTCGGTGGTTCTCTCTGGGTACTCCGGCTTCTTCCACCACTAACACTGCTTGCCATGATATAGCTGAAATATTGCTGAAAGTGGCATTAAAACACCAAAAATCAATCAAAATCATATAAATAGTTTACATTATGAGAACATATAATTTTGGCAACTCTCATGTGACAAGCCTAAGTAAAATTGTTGATAATGCTCAGAATTGGTAATTATCTGACCATGAAGTAAAAGTTCATGGAGTGAACGGAGGGACGATCAGTTTTTTATACCAATATCTAGTAGAGGTTAATATGTAAAGCCACATCTAGTTTTTCTACAAATTGGAAGTAATGATATTAGCAATGTGGGAACCACAGTGGAAAATGTTTTACTGTCATTTAAATGGTTGTTTGAGGCATTACAGAGTTTTGGTGTTAAGTGTGTTATAGTAGATTTATTGCCACATAGGGAAAAGGTATTGCCTAAAAGAGGGTTGACAATGACAGAGTATAATCGGCGAGTTGACTTTTTAAATGAGGGATTGCATCAGTTATCTCTAAAATTATACACGAATATGATGTTTTGGGTGCATAGAGGACTTCAATTTCCTTCAGTTCAAATTCTTCGAGGTGATGGTATCCATTTGAATAAGGAGGGTAACAGAAGATTGCTGTCTAGTATTCGTGGGGCATTATTATATGTGCAGACATATGTAAATGGTAAAAAATTAACTATCTGGTATGGAGAAATATCGTAGTCCACTGGTAACAGGAGGATAATCTATTTCTCCTATGACCAAAATTATTTTGAAGGTGTTAATTTCCATCATCACAAAGGAAATTGACAGGAATTATGCAGAAATTTACTGTGGTGATTAAAAATATTACGAAAATTTAAACCAACTGGATAAACAAACACGCTAAGAATAGGAGAAATATAAACAAGTGTACAATATTGAATAATAAAAAAAAAAAAATGTTTTCTTGATAAATTTTGCATTATGGCACATATCCAGATATAAACATCTGAGAAAAATAATATACAATGTTTGACAATGATAATATTAATTAATAAGTAATGATATACACATTATACAACCTAAATATAAGCCATAAAAATATGCTGCCTTATTATACAAACTCATAACAGAATAAATGGGTGTTTTGCAACATAAAGAAACAATATATTTGTATACAAATGCAAACAAAATAGAGAAAAAGCACAATTATTAATTATTTTTTTTTACCACAAATCACAAATTTAAACAAACAATTTCATTATTAAATAGAAAAATCCAGCGTAAAACATTTAATATTTTTCTACATACTTTTAAGAGATTTTAATTGGTTTATGTTGACTTTTTATATCTTTGCCACACTTCAATTTGTTAGTTATTTGCTATTTATTGTATTTCATGTTAACTGTTTGTCCTTTGTTTAATATCTAAATTTGTAATGATTTATTCTTGGTTTATGTTATTGTATATACAGTGTCCTGTAAGTCTATAAAATCTGTTTTGTGATTTTTTGCTGTAATGTAAATATTGTATTCAGATCAATACATGACACTCAAACCAATATTTATCTTTATCTATCTGTAAACATGTATTTTACTCCATCTTTGATACAATTACACATGATCCAGAACAAATATAAACATAATATTTGCTACATGTACATCTAAAATATAATAACTGTATCTATTTAATTATCAACAAAACCATTGAAATTGTTTCACATTTAAATCAAAATTCAATATTACTTGATTATTTAAATATTAAGACATACAAATTTGTACCCTGATACATTTTTACTGGCTTTATATAACCACATTTCAGTTTTTCTGCAGAAAATAAACTTAGTGAAAATCAAGTGTCATAAAGGAATAATTAAGTAACACAACTTTACACATGACCTGGTTTACTATCATGTGGTTTGAACCAGGATCTGGTACCCATTGTTTCCTAGACTAATAATGGACAAAGGACTATGAAAAAAAAAAAAAATCCAACCTTGAGGACTTCAGTTGAATGAGGACAACAAATTCACAACCCTAAAAATACTGGGGAACATTTCATAATATTAGTTGAAATTGGTGCTTCTTAAAACAAGATGTTGCATGCTACGTCGTGCTAAGAATACCCCCCCTCGTTCATTTGTGTCAAATTTGTATATGTCTCAACACTCATTACCAGAAAATGCCGTAAAAACATGAAAAATTCTTAAGTCACACGGTAAACAGGAAGTAGATGTGCAGTAAACCTGAAAAGGGGAGACACGGTACAAGTCACCATGCCAAAGCCATATATCAAATATAAAATCATTTCTTCCAGTAGAAGCTGAGATATCTGTTACGAAAGTTTTCATTACGGCAAACATGAAAAATTCTAGGTCGCGCGGTAAACAGGAAGTAGATGTGCGGTAAACCTGGAAAGGGGAGACCTGGTACAAGTCACCATGACAAAGCCATATATCAAATATAAAATCATTTCTTCCAGTAGAAGCTGAGATATCTGTTACGAAAATTTTCATTATGGCAAACATGAAAAATTCTAAGTCACACGGTAAACAGGAAGTAGATGTGCGGTAAGCCTGGAAAGGGGAGACACAGTACAAGTCACCATGCCAAAGCCATATATCAAATATGAAATCATTTCTTCCAGTAGAAGCTGAGATATCTGTTACGAAAATTTTCATTATGGCAAACATGAAAAATTCTAAGTCACACAGTAAACAGGAAGTAGATGTGCGGTAAACCTGGAAAGGGGAGACACGGTACAAGTCACCATGCCAAAGCTATATATCAAATATAAAATCATTTCTTCCAGTAGAAGCTGAGATATCTGTAACGAAAGTGTGAACGGACGGACAAATGGACAGACAGACAAGGTGATTGCAATATAGCCCCCTCTCTATGAGTGGGGGTATAATATATAACATGGAATAATTATATATATATATAATTAATAACTAGCAAAATTACTGAAATATTATTTTCAGAACTCAGAACAATAAACATAGACCCCAACATCAGAGGATATACAGATATTTAGAAGTAGTCTTACTATACAGTTAAATCTAATTCATGATAGATAAAAAAAATGTCAATCAGATCATGGTGACCTACTTATACCACACTTCAGCAATTTGTTATTCTAATTTAATATTATATCACAATTATGTTTGTAAATAAGCTGACACATGACATTTGCACACAAATTTCCACTTTACATATGTAAATACAGCACATGTGTTAATATGTCAAATCCCTAGTTGCTTTCTGCACATACCATAATATTAGGTTGTAATCAGGTCAGCATGACCTAATTTTAATCTGTACCACACATCACACTTCAACAGTATTTCTGATTCTGCTGCAAATGTCATAACTACATATTTTAGGAAATAAAAAAATTATTGCAAAGCATATTATAAGATTTAACGCAGACCAAAATCATGTCATTAAGGTTCTTAGAATGCATCATGTCAATAATGTTCTTATAATGTGTGACATGTCTTGGCAATTTTGTAACTGTTCATTTAATTTCAAGGGGCATAACTTTGAGGTATCATAATTGGTAAACAGCTTTTCTGACATATGATGTGTGTTTCATTTCTGTGGATGGTTCAACTATTTTAAAGTTAATGATTAATGATTATATAATATAGCACAAGAATTTAATTTAATATGTTCATTTGAAAAAAAATCTTTAATATACAAATGTATTTTATTTAGAGGGGTATAAATATGATTTTATATAAATATGATTTTATCATATAAATCTTCTTTAGCTACATTTTGAACCTCTTAATTTTGACAGCAAAAAATATTGAGAAAATAAATCGCAAAATAATATTCACTAAAATCAATTACAATTACAATGTTCATTTTGTGGATTAGTCTAAATAACACAAAATTAAGCACAACCAACAACATATAAAAATCTGCAATTTTTGTATCTTTACAGTAATGAAAATATAAAATCACCTACATTTTTGGCACAAAGGATTGTGTTTGATTATATAACAGAGAGCTCATGTGCTTTTTCATATAATGATTGTTTTCCTTAAATATTTTGAGTTCCATGTAGCTTAAAGACTTCTATATAATACATAAATATAAAATACTATTTAAATCTACTAGTTAAATAATTTTATAAAATAAATTCAATGATGCATGTCTTAGTGTCAGACATGCCACAAGCTTACAAAGATCTTATTTTGTGTTAAAAAATACCAAACAATTGTACTGGCAAGCTTGAGCAATCTTTCATAGAAATCTCCATCAAAAATTGATTGCAATTGGTTTGAAATTGGATTTCTTCTTCAAAACCGTTGATGGTCGTTTCTGGTAAGTCCTGTATAAGTCACCATGTCCTGAACTTCATGGCTGTTTTGGTCATTTGATCTATTAAAAGTAGCCGAGTTAACAGGAAATGAATTGTTATCTGGCTGTTCTGGATTTTCTATTAAACCTGTTTCTGATTGGTAGGTCATAGGTTTCATTCTCCACCTCCTTATAATTAGGAGGACTATAACAGCTATAACTGCAATTCCAACCAATGAACCCAGCACTGCTACTGCTACTTTTGACTTTTCATTCACTGAAAAAAATAGTAAAGAACCATTTACAGCATATGGTTTAAATCGAAATTCAAATTGTCTGAAAAGAAATCAAATTCCAATCAAGAAGTTTGAAACATATTTATTGTCAATCACAACAAAATATTATGGTATCCCTATTAACAGATAAAAGACTTACGAAATTCCAGATTTATGTTATGAAAGGATGAGAAAGCTTCCCATAATATACATCAGAACATTAATGAGGAACGATAATCTTCCAGTCCCCCTCCCCATCCTCAGAAATGGAGATACAAAAAAACAGTAGATTTTCATGGTTGTTTTAACATGGATGTCATCCCTCCCTTGTTACCTATTTCAATGCCATATTAAATCTGTTCAGTAACATACAACAATGAAATTACTACTATATTCTTTATCAGTTTATGATAAACATTATTGACTCGTTATGTATTGTTTATGATAAACATTATTGACTTGTTATATATTGTTTATGATAAACATTATTGACTCATTATGTATTGTTTATGATAAACATTGACTCGTTATGTATTGTTTATGATAAACATTATTGACTCGTTATGTATTGTTTATAATAAACATTATTGACCCTTATGTATTGTTTATGATAAAACATTATTGACTCGTTATGTATTGTTTATGATAAACATTATTGACTCGTTATGTATTGTTTATGATAAACATTATTGACTCGTTATGTATTGTTTATGATAAACATTATTGACTCGTTATGTATTGTTTATGATAAACATTATTGACTCGTTATGTATTGTTTATGATAAACATTATTGACTTGTTATGTATTGTTTATGATAAACATTATTGACTTGTTATGTATTGTTTATGATAAACATTATTGACTTGTTATGTAGTTTATGATAAACATTATTGACTTGTTATGTATTGTTTATGATAAACATTATTGACTCGTTATGTATTGTTTATGATAAACATTATTGACTCGTTATGTATTGTTTATGATAAACATTATTGACTCGTTATGTATTGTTTATGATAAACATTATTGACTTGTTATGTATTGTTTATGATAAACATTATTGACTTGTTATGTATTGTTTATGATAAACATTATTGACTTGTTATGTATTGTTTATGATAAACATTATTGACTCGTTATGTATTGTTTATGATAAACATTATTGACTCGTTATGTATTGTTTATGATAAACATTATTGACTCGTTATGTATTGTTTATGATAAACATGATTGACTCGTCTAGTTTTGTATATCGTTCTCAGTCTAATTTACCTGAACATGTATTGTTTATTATCATGGGTTTTGTAGTCTCAAATAAATAAAACATGTTGGCTAACCAACCTTTGGGTTTTAGCAGTGACTAGTGAGATATAAATTATAGAAAATGCACATCTTGTGCATGTAAATTGACTGGCACATTCGGTAGGTAATTTTGTCTAGTACTAACCACTTCAATACTTACAGATAGAACAACTGGCACCAATCAATCTGATGTGAGAATTCATAATTTTGTCTAGTACTAACCACTTCAATACTTACAGATAGAACAACTGGCACCAATCAATCTGATGTGAGAATTCATAATTTCTACATTTTTCATTACTTCTGACAAAATGGTAGTCTGGAATTAAATCAGATTTATAATATCAGGTACAGACAAAATGGTAGTCTGGAATTAAATCAGATTTATAACATCAGGTACAGAAAAGATTTCACATTTTAAACTGAAATGTAAAATTACAGTGACACCTGTCTAAACTGAACCTCCTTGGGACTATCATTAGTGTTTGGTTTAAACAGGTTAAATTAACAAAGATTTTTATTTAAAGTTCAGTTAATATATAATTTAACATAAGTTAATAATAATAAGTTTCAATTATTTTGGATATGATTTCATAAATCTTCATATTATTTGTAATAAGGATAAGGGAAAGACAAAATGTTGAAAATTTACCTCGCAGTGGGGGGAGAAGAAAGACGACAGTTCGTGATGTCATAGTGTTGATCCAGTGTTAATTTCTACATTTGTTTTTGTGATATTCTACAAGCTGAGGGCAATTTTGTTTGAGAACAATAGATCTTTCAGACATTCCCAACTTCAGAACTTGATTCTAAAATCATATGTTTTTATGTCTTTTTTAAACAAGTTATTTCCTTTATTTTTATTGAACTTTGCATGAAAGGGGTGCCATTTGTCCATCTTAATCCTGTAAAAAGTATAATATTAAAATCAAAGTTAGAAATGTACAAATGGTCTATTCCTGTATATATTTACCTGGATGTGATATTTCCCTGTCTTAGAGTTGTATTCCTGTTTAACCTGTAGGAAAATTCTGTGGAAATATCCTTTGATTTCTGCTGTGTCTACAGCCCCAGAGAAAGTTCTACTCCATTCAAGTTTAGGGCTGTTACACTGTAAAAATATCAAAACTTTGTTTATCTGTCAGGAAAGTGGATTATATATTTTTCAAATAATTATCAATACACTATAAAATTTCTCTTTAAATAATTACCAATACAATATAAAATTTCTCTTTAAATAATTACCAATACACTATAAAAATTTCTCTTTAAATAATTACCAATACACTATAAAATTTCTCTTTAAATAATTACCAATACACTGTAAAATTTCTCTTTAAATAATTACCAATACACTATAAAAATTTCTCTTTAAATAATTACCAATACACTATAAAAATTTCTCTTTAAATAATTACCAATACACTATAAAAATTTATCTTTAAATAATTACCAATACACTATAAAACTTATTTCCATCTATGCAGAATACATGTACATTTTGTAGAATTTTGTACATGAAATTTAAAGCTTGTCTGCTAGACATATCTTATTTGGAAATCTATTCTATACTCTAAGATTTGAAGAAGAAAAATAAAAGACCTTACTCTGTTTCCATAGCTACAGTAACATTTATGGATTAAAATTGTAATTATTATTATGTTATAGCCTATATTGTTTAACATATTGTGCCAAATTAATGAAACAAATGAATATTTACCAAAAGTTGAAAAGTAAATCAATATACAGTAGAGTTCGTTTATAACGAAGTCCAGGGGACTCTCGATCTTAGTTCGTTATAGGCATCGTTCGTTATAAGAGAAACAATGTAGAATTACCTCCCCTTTTGAAAATCGTACAGTAGAACTTCGCTGGCTCGAACTCGAAGGGACTGTCAAAATCTGTTCTAGCTATCGGTAGTTCGAGCCACCGAGGTCACGTAATTTTAGAGAGAAAAAAATCTGCTTCTGACCCGGGCAGTTTCATTATGCTATGATAACTGATGCACAGTAAAGTGGTCCTTTATCATAAAAAAATATTTAATCCTTTAGACAGTTCTCAAAGACTACGGCTTCTGAATACCTCTTTGGTATCTTCAAATGTTCCTTAGAAACATTTTTTTCAACTTTGTTCAGGATCTATTTTTTAAACAGGAAAATATGAGGTCGGGTATTAACACTTGGATCGATATCGGTATAATGCTGATAATTCGGATATATATTTTTAATGGCCAATTTTAAGATTGTAGCAATTTTCCTTTTTTCTTATTTGAATTTGAAGAATAATTGTTTCTTTTTGGTATTATATACACATAAAAACTCAGGTTAATCGAAATTTCAGAACGAGTACATTTCTTTTGTTTTTGGTATTTAGATGAACCTTGAGACCACACAGTTTGGTCTATCATCAAAGAAAAAATAAACAATAGTGAATGAATTAATCTCACACATGACTTTGTTTTTAATTTCTTTAGCTTGTGCATCCATTCATTAAAATTTAGATTATGTTTTATTAATTTTTAATGCAATAAATTAGCATGTGTGTTATTAATTGACAACTTGTTAATCACATCATTAATACCCATTTCATTGTTTTAATATTTTAAAGAAAAGTCTTGATTGACATCATTAACAACATCAAAGGTGGGATTATTGATTTTTCAATTATCAATAACGGAAGTGTCAAGTGCACTTGACCATTCTAATATGTGATCATCCGTGTGTAACGGAAGACAGGTAATCGATTTGTTTGTTCAGCAATTTTCTTTGTTATATCATGTCAATTTTGAGTAATAAAAACCTTGTTTGGGTTTAAAATTCTCTTCGTTATAAGCCTGATTTCGTTATCAAAAATTTGTAACAGGCCTTCACAAATGCATTGTTTAAATAGCGATGGGACCGGGGATTTATCTTTACTTCGCTATAAGCCTGATTTTGTTACAAGCCTGTTCGCTATAAACGAACTCTACTGTATGTCAATGTTTACATACCGTTAACCGAATAGAAATATTAGGAGGGTCTTCACATTCATTGATGGTAGCCCGTATCCTTGTCATTGAGAAGCCATCCACATGATAATCACAATCTGCCTTCAAATGATGGAACAAACATACTACACCTACAATAGGAAATGTTGAGAAATAAAGATACTAATAAAGAACAAACATACTACACCTACAACAGGAAATGTTGAGAAATAAAGATACTAATAAAGAACAAACATATTACACCTACAACAGGAAATGTTGAGAAATAAAGATACTAATAAAGAACAAACATACTACACCTACGACAGGAAATGTTGAGAAATAAAGATACTAATAAAGAACAAACATACTACACCTACGACAGGAAATGTTGAGAAATAAAGATACTAATAAAGAACAAACATATTACACCTACAACAGGAAATGTTGAGAAATAAAGATACTAATAAAGAACAAACATACTACACCTACAACAGGAAATGTTGAGAAATAAAGATACTAATAAAGAACAAACATACTACACCTACAACAGGAAATGTTGAGAAATAAAGATACTAATAAAGAACAAACATATTACACCTACAACAGGAAATGTTGAGAAATAAAGATACTAATAAAGAACAAACATACTACACCTACAACAGGAAATGTTGAGAAATAAAGATACTAATAAAGAACAAACATACTACACCTACAATAGGAAATGTTGAGAAATAAAGATACTAATAAAGAACAAACATACTACACCTACAATAGGAAATGTTGAGAAATAAAGATACTAATAAAGAACAAACATACTACACCTACAACAGGAAATGTTGAGAAATAAAGATACTAATAAAGAACAAACATATTACACCTACAACAGGAAATGTTGAGAAATAAAGATACTAATAAAGAACAAACATACTACACCTACAATAGGAAATGTTGAGAAATAAAGATACTAATAAAGAACAAACATACTACACCTACGACAGGAAATGTTGAGAAATAAAGATACTAATAAAGAACAAACATATTACACCTACAACAGGAAATGTTGAGAAATAAAGATACTAATAAAGAACAAACATACTACACCTACAACAGGAAATGTTGAGAAATAAAGATACTAATAAAGAACAAACATACTACACCTACAACAGGAAATGTTGAGAAATAAAGATACTAATAAAGAACAAACATATTACACCTACAACAGGAAATGTTGAGAAATAAAGATACTAATAAAGAACAAACATACTACACCTACAACAGGAAATGTTGAGAAATAAAGATACTAATAAAGAACAAACATACTACACCTACGACAGGAAATGTTGAGAAATAAAGATACTAATAAAGAACAAACATACTACACCTACGACAGGAAATGTTGAAAAATAAAGATACTAATAAAGAACAAACATACTACACCTACGACAGGAAATGTTGAGAAATAAAGATACTAATAAAGAACAAACATACTACACCTATGACAGGAAATGTTGAGAAATAAAGATACTAATAAAGAACAAACATACTACACCTACGACAGGAAATGTTGAGAAATAAAGATACTAATAAAGAACAAACATACTACACCTACGACAGGAAATGTTGAGAAATAAAGATACTAATAAAGAACAAACATACTACACCTACGACAGGAAATGCTGAGAAATAAAGATACTAATGAAGAACAAACATACTACACCTACGACAGGAAATGTTGAGAAATAAAGATACTAATAAAGAACAAACATACTACACCTACAACAGGAAATGTTGAGAAATAAAGATACTAATAAAGAACAAACATACTACACCTACAACAGGAAAAGTTGAGAAATAAAAATACTAATAAAGAACAAACATACTACAACTACAACAGGAAATGTTGAGAAATAAAGATACTAATAAAGAACAAACATACTACAACTACAACAGGAAATGTTGAGAAATAAAGATACTAATAAAGAACAAACATACTGGTATTTATCAACAAGTACTTAGTTACTATAACACATGATCCTTCAGGCTCAATTGTAAAGTAGTATTTACAGACCAAAGAACACCAGGGCAGTATTTACTTTAATATTCATGACAGTCTTTTGTGAGGGTGACTAAATTAAATGACGTATAGAATTTTACCTGAATGTGGACAAGGGTAAATTACTTTGAATTAATTTACTCTGACAGCGTAGAATATTAATTAACCTACTTTTAATATCACTACCAAAAATAAAATCACATAAGTACCTGAGACAGAGTATGTGAGATGTGCTTCAAACTACCAAAAATAAAATCACATAAGTACCTGAGACAGAGTATGTGAGATGTGCTTCAAACTACCAAAAATAAAATCACATAAGTACCTGAGACAGAGTATGTGAGATGTGCTTCAAACTACCAAAAATAAAATCACATAAGTACCTGAGACAGAGTATGTGAGATGTGCTTCAAACTACCAAAAATAAAATCACATAAGTACCTGAGACAGAGTATGTGAGATGTGCTTCAAACTACCAAAAATAAAATCACATAAGTACCTGAGACAGAGTATGTGAGATGTGCTTCAAACTACCAAAAATAAAATCACATAAGTACCTGAGACAGAGTATGTGAGATGTGCTTCAAACTACCAAAAATAAAATCACATAAGTACCTGAGACAGAGTATGTGAGATGTGCTTCAAACTACCAAAAATAAAATCACATAAGTACCTGAGACAGAGTATGTGAGATGTGCTTCAAACTACCAAAAATAAAATCACATAAGTACCTGAGACAGAGTATGTGAGATGTGCTTCAAACTACCAAAAATAAAATCACATAAGTACCTTAGTATGAGATGTGCTTCAAAGTATTTGGATATTCTCTTCTATTGAAACTACTTAGTACATTGACTATACATGATAATTTATTATTCTTTCCACAGAAGTAACTTTAGTACTACAACCCTTTGTAGGACAGGGAGACTATATGTTCTGGGGGAATTTCTTGTTGGTTATTTGATTGTATATAAATTAGTAAAAGAATTTGGTATGGCATTTATTTTCATAAAACTGATTCAGAGCCAAATGACAAAAAATACTGTGTTAAGGATTTTAAAGTCTAAATGTTTGGTTTCTTTACAGTTCAAGACTTATCTTCATTCTTTACATTATAATTATATATACACAATCATTACTTGTGATACATTTGTATATACAAAATCATATTCATCATTCATGTTTTACACAAACATTTAAATTAGCATAAAGGTTCAATCAAAGTGCAAAAATATATAGTGAGTGAGTAATTGTTGTTTAACGCCAAATGAGCAATTTTTCAGCTATATCATGGTCAGAACAAGTTACATTTTTGATGAGATAATAAGTGATTAACAATGTTTTTTAAAACGAGATGACTGAGAAACGTCCTCGAGTTTTAAAAAACATCTTTAATTATTTTATCGCTATTTTGTATTCATAATTAAATAATTTTTGTTGAGATACTGACATTTTTTAAACACAATTAATATTTTATATTGTTAATCACTTAATCATCAAGAATTTGGTAATGTGACGTCATTATAACGTCATATTAGAAAACAATATAATACTACGTGCGTCCTTGACAGCGATTAGCGATAATTGGAATCATCTCGTGCGTTTACGTGATATGAAATATATTGGTTTTAAACATCAAAGGGAAAATAAACAAAATAGTGATAATGATGATGATATCTGCTTTGTACTAGACCAACATGTTGAATTGGACTTCTATAGTGCTAGCTCATTGAAACAACAGTCTGTTCCAATCGGACACATAATCCTGATTCTGAGCCGATCAGTCTTTGCTCTTACTCCTTAATGCTGCATGCTTAGCAGAGAAGCAGAATATACAAATTTAGAGGTTTGACCTAACCAGGACTTGATCTTACAATCTACTGTACTTGAGGCTAACACGCTAACCATTACACCACCGATTCCAAAATATATACTGGTAGTGGTCTTTATCAAAAAGCTACATTAAATCATACAAATATACCTTGTACTGTTGTTAGAACATTGGTGATCAAAATCACAGACAGAAGTCCTTTAACAGCAGACATTGTTCTTTAATATTTCATGTCTGTAAATTCAAATTGGTCTGTATACCCATTTCTGCAAAACAAAGAACTCAAAAATCAAGGTTTTGATCTTTCCCCTCCTGTACACTCTATAAATAGAAATGTACGCTTATCAATTAATACATGTACATGTATGTAAATAAATAATCTTGCTGCTGGAGATTATAAATATTTACAGGTGGCGCTGTTCTGTGACGTAGCCTAGGCACATCAACTGCTGATAACATACATTTCTTTGTGCATATATTATGTCTACAAGTGCAAAATTCCCCCAAAGTAAAGCAACATAATGTGTATTGTAAAAATATGGCAAGAAAAACACATAACCAAACAGTATGCCTGTATTTAAATATTTATCTTATATGCATTAAAATATAATTTTTTAGTCAGTATTTAGATTCATTTACCAGTATATATTTATTGTACATTTTGCATCAAATAAAATATACTATAATTCATTTAAGATAATAATTGTATTTTCTTTTTCTTTTTTCATGTTAAAGTGATGTGCTACACTTCTAAGCATGCTAAATTAAAATAGTTACAATTAACATCAAAATAAGATAAAGCTATTTTATTCCAGGCAGTGTTCTCCATTTTTGCTCAGTGATAGGTGGTTGTTTTTTGTTGCTGACTTTTATAGTGTGTTTTCATTTTTTCGCCATTGCGCATAATCGCGACAAAAATAATACAAAGAATACTTTATATTTCCAATTTTATGCTACTACTTGCTACAGCAATTTTATTTTCTTTTCAACATGTCTCTCTTAATTCTTTCTCTTGTAATTTTCCTTAGTAAAAGAGATTTCATCACAATTTTTTTCAAAAGTTTTGATTTTTCTGTTGATTCCTTTGCTTTTTCAACCAAGATATGTCTCTTTCTTATAAGTTTCCCCCAAATGTTCATGGCTGTCCTGAAATCAAATTCTGAGTCATCCGGTCCATGTAATGAAACCATCATTAATCCTTGTAATATGGTGTTAGTCAGCCTGTTTGTTCCTCAATGTTGTCTTCACTCTGGACATACAACTGAATCCCCTTTCACATTCAATACATTAGACAAACGAGCCGTATAATTATGTAATCAGAAGTGGAACGTGGATATTACTAGTAACCTGTTCATTTTCTCAATTTTTTATTTGCATATATCAACTTAGAATCGGAACAAAATCAGTTTTTGAATTTCATAATTATAGATCAATGTTATTTCATGGAATTTGAAAATTAAAAAAAGCATCTGAAATTACTTTATGAGCATGTATATCACAGGGGCTCGCAGTTATATTTTCACATCACCAATGACCAGGTATGTGTTAAAAGAAGAAGGGAGGACACTTTTTTTGCTGCCCAAAGTGAAAGTAGAATTTCGGAACTTTTTTCACTTCAAAAACGGTTTAGTCTTTGTTCTTCCCATAAAATTAATGCAAATATCGTTGTTTTTTGCTGATTGTAGGAGGGTCAGACTTTTTTTGAAAATGTGTTAAAATATCTTAAAGTACACACCACTGATTGGATCTCCTGAAGATATTTATAGTGGTGTTTAGTTTTTTAAAATCTGTTAAGCGGTTCAAAAGTTATGACAATTCGAAGTTCGGAAAACGACCACTTATATTTTATAATGGTGGCCATTTTGAATTTTATCTGTCTTTACCAAGAAATAGAATATCAGAAATTATTTGAAAACAATAATGAAATCTAATGAAACTGTACTTGATAAATGTAGTTTAGACATTTTTCTAAAAGAATTTGCATAGTTGTAGTCTTTGTTTCATCAGCAACATGTGTTTCCAAACACATTTTTAAAATTGTTTTTTACCATGCATTTCAATGGGAAAATTGAAAATGGCTCCAAAATTGGATAAATTTTACCCATAAAATTGAACGTATAAATAAAAATTTTGAATTTTCTCATCAAACTGTATGAGATTATTAAAACCTAGCATACTATCCACTACAGAAGAGTTTTACTTTCAGTCTAACTGGTCAGCAACATGTGTTTCAGGGAATAAATAGTTTCAAAATAGCGGTGCCATTTCCAAAGTTTCCATTAAATTTTGGTCGCTTCTGTCCAGTTTAAATATAAAAAAAGTGTGACATATGAAGAATTTTCTCCAAACATGTGCATTATTTATTTATTTCAACATGTCACCTTTTAAATAATTCACTTTAAATAATAGTGTTCTAGTGCATTGTCACTGCAGCTGTCTTCAAATGTAAGACAGAATTACAGAATTTGCCATTGTGTAAATAAAATTGAAAAATGTCTGACCTCCCTACTGATTGACTGGTTTACAGTGGAATAACACTTGTTTTTAAATTCCAAGCAGTCTGGACAACTTCTTATCATACTCAATTCCGGTTTATACGGACTTAATATTAAGGTGAGTTTTGCAAAGTCAAATAATTCAAAAACATTTGCATGTGGATTATAACCCATTAAAAGGTATGCTCGTACTTATTTCGTCATTAAAATTGTCAACTGTCCCCTGATTCAATATACGTTTAAAGACATTCTGACGATTGTAACATAAGAGCCACATGAAATGCAACACAGGATTTTAATTGGGATTAATACGCAAGTTGGGAAAACAATGTTAATTTTCCAACCAGCTTTGAAAAATGAATGCCGGTCGGAAGAGAATTATAGCTGGTCGGCGAAGCCGGCTATAACCAGCAATGGAGAACACTGCCAGGCCACCATTAAAAATATTTCAGTTTGCCCAAACCCGACCCACAGATTTAGGTACATTGTATGGGTAGGTAGGTAGGTAAATTCTTTTTTTTTCTTTTTTTTCTGAATAAAGTTTGTAAAACATTTGTTGTTGTTTTCTAGAAAAGACACCTTATCAGGTTCAAAATTTATTCAACAAATATGACTAGAAACAATTATGCAACATCAAGTTCATGTTTTGTCAGTTTTTGATAGGATTTCATTTAAGTATTGGCTTTTTGTCCCTCAGACAGGCTTGACACAAAGGTAGGACAACTCAGTACTTCTTCTTCAGGTCATTGTCCTGTTGAATTCCTTCTGCAGCACAATAACAACACAAATCTGGCTTTCCAATGCCAGAAATATAGTAGGCCCACTCAATTGGTGAGTGACTGACAGTTGATTTGTACTTTAATAAAAAAAAAATCCTTTCCTTGAAGGATGTGACCTGAAATAACAAAATAATTATCAGATCTGGAAGTGAAAAGGCATTTGAAATTCCAAGGCAAGAATAAGCAGTCCAAAGAATATTAATTGCATCTTGTACATCATGTTCATACCTCACCAAAAGATATAGTGACTGACACTGCAGCAATTTTTTTTTTATTAAGAATTGATTCATCTTCCTGATATCATAATATTGTGAGATGAAGAATTTCGATTAAAGTGATTATTGTTTTTACCACATTTATATGTCATCTAGGGGTGGTCGTGATCATATGGTAGTTGGATTTACAACTATCTGTGCACTCAGTGTCTATCACCACTAACGTTGTGAGTTCGAACCTCATTCATGGCTCTGACAGCACAAAAGTGGTCATTTATGTATAATTCTTATAGAATTAATGTATTTTGTTTTCTTAACATGACCATTTCCCAGAAAGTTGCGAATAAGGTGTGTGTGAGTGCATCGGCACCGTGTACACATGCATGAACTCCTGAAAAGAAGCATTTAATCCTATATTGTTTTGTTGTGAAATAGTGTGACAGCACTTTCCCTTGTAAACACATGACAAAAATATGAGTGCTTAAGCAGACTGGTGTCAAATGCACCATACATATAGAAATATAGAGCCATTGAATATTGAGTGGTGTCTAACATAGTGGACTATAGAATATGATTGATGTGCCTTATTGTTTACAATTTTCAAATTTGTTCCAAGAAAAAAAAATTGGGCAGCACTTCCTGTAGTAAACACATATTTCTAAAAAAAAACTCACCTGTAAACCTTGGTGCTTCCTCACTGAATTTTACAATAATTGCACGAATTTTGACAAGCACTCTTTAGTGGTGGCGGTGGATGTATATTATTATTGACATCCTCATCTTCCGGGTCTCTATGAACGGTGAAGGTGACAAATTTCAATTAGGGATCAAATTCCTGTACGACTTGGATAGGCTCTTCGTAATCTGGTTGAAATGTGTGACCAGTTTTGTCAGACAGTAACGGCCACATGGTCCATTTTTTTCAATGTCAATTCCTCTGGATATACTTCGTCGAAAACCTTTTCCATGTTAGTTTGTTGTTGAAGCGATATAACCTGTTCGACACAATATTCCTCATTTTGTTTCCCGTTTCAATATTGACAGACGACGCAATCGTGTAGTCTGCCATTTAACGGACATCTGAATAATGACTAGATAACCACAGAGAGAAGTCGAATGAAGAAGAACTAGATCACTAAACTGTTTGAAAGTGTTACAAGTTTACTATTCAAACATCGGTATGAATAGAATTCTAAAAACAAATTTACCGTAGGGAACCGGAAAATTTTCGACAGACCGGAAGTACAAAAAAAAGTTACAATTTTTTTGGCAAAACACATATTTGGGGTCGTGCTTGTTTTTTCGGGTCGGCAGCGTTCGGGCAAACAAACATATTTTCAATTATGGCCCCAAATTACATACATTCACCTAAAGTTATTTGTATGATAGTGTCTAGACCATTAACTGATAAAGGGAGATAATAATATTTACAATATGGCTGCTCACAGTAGTTGCTAGAGAACACTTTTTAATTGCTTCATACACCCATATGTGAGATCATACTTAGTTAAAATTTCACAGATGCTTTACTTACACATTATAAGTAATTACACAGATTTTTATCTTTTACCCTAATAATGTCTTTAAAGGGTATGTACAATACATGTTATAATCACAATATTTAGTCATTACAATGTATTTACATTTTGTTTTATTAACATGAATTAATTAGAATATCTGGATATATAGTGACCGAATCTGATCTGACTGAAAGATTTTGTTGTTGCAACATGTTTGATTGTTTGCATATATCCTCGTCTGACAATAAGTCGGTCAGTCATTGGATAATGTTTGATTATTTTTTTCATGTTTGAAAAGTAAACATTTTTTTCTTTTTAATTATGTTCCTCATCTATTCTTGCTCACATGTGTAAAGTTCCATGGAAAAAAGATCGATAATAATTACACACTGACCCATATTTGTTTACTAACCTTTTTCCAAATGGCGTCCTATTACGTCACACAAAGTCGGTCAAAGGTCAATAAAGCACATGATTTTGTCATAGGCTAACCAAACCAGATTAAGAAAGTACAGTATTTTAGCTTTTTCAGTGTAATTGTTTTGTCTGAAAAATTTCAAAAGATGTTTTTTTTAAATAGTTTGAAATTGAAGTATTAAAAATTAATTATTTGATGCAAATAATAAACTTGCTTACCCACATAAAAAGTATTTAATCCAGTGAATTTGGTGTTTTTGCTTTTGTCAATACAATCTATTAGACTGACTACATCCTGCCATATTTTTGTAAAACAATTAATGACTGATTTCAATTTATTTTAATCACATTTATTATCACAGAGTGGTAACAATACAGTTTTGTTGATGCTATTTGTAAGAATGACAGTTTTTTTTTACCCAGATAATCTCATTTTTCTGTCTGGTTTAATTTAATTCTCTGTTCAATTTATGCTATAAATTTTGATTATTGCTGTTAAATTAATTTTTTTTCTATCGTCTCTGTGAATTTCATTTCATTACCTCAAGAAGTAAGGGGTATATTTGTTATTAAAGCAGCAGTGGAAATGCAAAGTAATCTGCCATTTTGTGACTAATGGAGAGCACTTGCATGTATTTTCCCAGTAAAATCGGCCATTTTCTAGAAAATGGTGGAATCTGAATGATCAATCATCATATTTTCAAAGTATTTTAAAATACAATTTGCTTGGCCTATATTCCAGAAGCGGTCATGAACTGTGATGACGATTATATCAACAAACCGGAAAGATACAAATGCTTGGGAAAAACATATTTAATAAGCATAATGATCAGGAAAAAAAGACATTAGTAAAAAGGATCTTTTTTACTTGCATGGAATTTATTCAATTCAAACTTCTCTGTTTTAATCTCATCTTGTAATTTTGACGTTGAAAAGAATTCCCTCTGTGTTTATGTATGCAATGAATATACAAAATGACGTCATTGTTCTTGTGCTGCGCGAGAATTGTAAATCAAAACAAGTGACCGACTTTATTGCATGACCGAGCAGATGTCACGGTAGGATATATGGTATGGATTTCTTAAATTTGGCAATACAAATATTCTATATAATTTATATTCTCTCTCTCTAAAATAAGTGGGACCAAATCTTGCAATATTTTGAACAGCTTTATCATATCTGACAACGTCATATTTACATGTTTAACACGACTACAAAATTTGGGAATCAAAAAAGAAAATTGCCATATTTTCCTTTCAGTTCCATACATTACAGAAACAATACATTGTATTTTGGTCTAAACAAATTATTTATGACAGTATACTATAGCAAACAAATGCTGCTATCGTTCTCCTTTCACGTCCCACCTGATTTTAAATAATGTCAATACTGTTTCTTTATTTTGTTTTCTGCAGAGGAAATGAGGAAATGGAAATCGGAAGTAAGTATGGAAATTTTAAATAACGTCGGTTATGATATGCATTGTTTCCGGAAATAACATATAGAAGTTTCACGACACCAGCTTTTCACAAGTGTGAATCACAGGCGCTCGTGGCACGGACCACCCCCCTTTTTCTAACTTTCTGCTTACAAATTTATTTTCAATAAAATTTCTTTATTTCTTTTTTATTTCATCTCTTTTTTCTTATTTTAACTTGTTCGTGTCAATATTCATACAATATTATGTCAACATCAAATTGCATGTGTCGAGCCTATAGCTAGTCTATATAGATACTAATAATACATCTATATAGGGTCGACACATGCAATTTGATGTTGACATAATATTGTATGAATATTGAAACGAACAAGTTAAAATAAGGAAAAAGAGATGAAATAATAAAGAAATAAAGAAATTTTATTGAAAATAAATTTGTAAACAGAAAGTTAGAAAAAGGGGGGTGGTCCGTGCCACGAGCGCCTGTGGTGTGAATCAGAGATATTATATGTCTCCATGTGAACTAAATGATCTTAAAGTTGCATAAATACAGCCTTAATATGCATCTTAGAAAAAATAAATTCACGAAGTTGCTCATAATTACATGATCAAACAAGGTTCTACATTCAACCTGAAAGTAATAGTGTTTTGCTAAGTTACTCCCATATTCAACCTGTGATTTATTTGCTATTGTTTCAACGGAGGCACCGCATCGACGGCTTAGTGGTTATGGTTAGCGTGCTCGCTTCGAGTGCGGCAGATCGTGGGTTCGAGCCCTGGTCGGGGAAACCAAAAATTATAAAAATAGAATTTGCTGTCTCTTTGCTTTGCAGGCAGCATTTAGATATAATAGCACTGGGTTTATTGTGGAGAAGATTGATCTCTAGAAAAGAAAGTATATTATAAATAACAGTGTACAAATTAACGTCTTCAATTATCAATGGAATCGCATGTAAATCTTGGTTGGTTTAATCAATTAAATCTAATTACTGTCGTCTGTAGGAATTATGACCTGTTGGACTCATAACTGGATGTCGGACCAACGACTACATGTGAGTAATGATGGTCCGACCACTGACGTTATTCATGGCTAGAATGTGTCATTGGAAAAGTCCCAGCTAACCTGCATACCTCTATTATTAAGATATGGAAGCCGGGTATAGCAGTAACATTTTATAATGTTTAATATGTTTGCGTATACACATGAAGTTATTTGCATCGATACATCAAAAGGAATTCATTGGTATTTTTTGTTATTATATTTTCCCTGGGAGTGTTTTATTACTCCCAGTTTTTCCCATTGACAATTTTTTTTTCAAGTTTATCTCGGAAACCGTAAAAGATATAGGAAATCCATCCACATATAGTACTGAAAGTTCTCAAAATTATCATTTCAAGAAAAACACATCAAAATTGGATGAATAATAACAATTCTGTATACCTTTCAAATGTGAGAAATTTCTGAATTTTGGCCCCGTTTAGACCCCTTATCGAAATAAAATTGCAAAAGCTTTTTATGACCCATCAATAACTCATCAAATTTTGCCCCTTTACACCTGTTATGTCAAAAACAGTAATAGTTCCATGTATAATAACGGTAATTAGCGTGTTTCTGAAAGGGATTTTCTTAAGGAGGGCATTAAGAAAATCTTATAAAAAACAAATGAACAATAAATAATGTATGCCAATATATGAACACGCCTTTTTGACACCTTTGGGTCTATTGTTTCTTTTGTGTACGTCTGATCAACAACAAACAAAAAATGTGTAGGGGGACCATCCAACGAATATTCCTACCAAGTTTGGTTCTAATTGGCCCAGTGGTTTCAGAGAAAAAGATTTTAATGTAAAAGTTTACAGACCACAATACCAACGACGGACGACAAGTGATGGCAATACATCACATAACCCTTTGGATCGAGTCAGCTAAAAGAGAAGGCTTCCAATGCAAAAATCGGCAAAAATGTAACAAATCGGTTTATTTTTCGTGAACGATTTTCATTTCACATCTGAGGTATATTTGGACGTGGGACTACGTAATGTTTTCTCCGACCGCCATATGATTTATTGAATTGCAGACGACACAGAGGCTAGTAATCAATCATATCAAGGAATTACCCAAAGCCATATGGATTTGTGATTGATTGATTGCGTATAACGCCACTTTCAGCAATATTTCAGCTATATCATGGCGACCAGTTTTAGTGGTGGAAGAAGTCGGAGTACACGCAGAGAACCACCGATCATGGGCAAGCAACTGGTAAATTTTATCAATTGCGGCTGCGAGTTGAGTGCACCCTTTTTGTAATTTACAAAACCAGGCGCGAACCCATGCCGTATTGGTGATAGGTTTGCAGGGGCGGATCCAGGATTTCAAGTTAGGGGGGGCGCACTTAAAAAAATTGTTTGGGTATTTCGTGTGAAAAATCACGATTTTACAACAAAAATCTTATTTTTTCCAATTTTAGGGGGGGGGGGGGGGGGGGGGCGCCGGGTGCGCCCCCTGGATCCGCCCATGGGTTTGTATGAGTTGTTAGGTAATCCAACTACCTAATCATCTCAGTGATTGTGGAGATGGATCTTCATCAGCAACATGACAAAAGATAGTTGTCTGTAATCCTGTAATTCATGTGGCGGAGAAAACATTAGGAAATAACGTAGTTTGAAAGTGAAAACCGTTCATAAAAAAACAAAAGACTAACCGATTTATTTTTCTCTTTTTTATATTTCACAAGACACTATTTTATTGCCATTTGAAGATATGGATTTTAGTATCTGTGACAGGAACGAATTATTTATTACCTCCCTTTACATACTTTTAATATTTTCGGATGACAGGACACCAAGACGGATAGCTTAAAAAGTAAAGAGATCAAAATTCTAGTTTAATGTAAATCTATTTCTATTGAATGTTTTAATTATGTATTTATAAGCTTTAAATGAAAATTTGCAAGTAACATAAATTGAATTGACCGTACTACAAACAAATGGCATATAAATACATAGAACATATGAAATCTACGTAGTATCAAATCAACAAAGAAATGTAGTTTCTGAGAAAAAAGTTTTTGGAAAGATTGAGTCCGTTAGGTCTCAATCAAGTATTTAAGTTGTACGTTATTGTTTCATTTATCATGGTTTTTGTATATTACATAGACTGAATATGTTCATGGCCGCCTGATAGGAAAGTAATTGCACGAGCTGAAGAAATACGATTTCGATGAGAGTACAATAATCTTTCTCTTTCCCGACATTGTTCGTATATTGTGTTTATATTGTAGTGTCGTGTATGCAAGAATTTTTTTTATTAACACACAAAAAAACATTGGACATTATCCCCCCCCCCCCCCCTCTAAGAAAAAAGATATAAAAAATTTCGTGATCTATTTGTTTGTACATGTAATATATCATTCTCTATCCAGAGTTGTCGTTCCCTCTACGCTCCATACACCTCTGTCAACGCTCATATTACAAGATTTTCGTAAAATTTAGAAACAGTTAAAAAATGTACTTAAAATTGTTTTAATTATTGTAAATATCTATAAAGATGAAAATAAATCACTCATTTCAAATCAATTCTCTCTTAAAAATGATTTTGATCGTTTTTTATTTTTACCTCCGCAAAATAGTTCTCCAAGAAGTGTGTGTGGGGGGGGGGGGGGGGGATAAATTTTAAGAGAGAATTGATTTGAAATGAGTAATTTATTTTCATCTTTATTGATATTTACAATAATTAAAACAATGTACATTTTTTTTACTGTTTCTAAATTTTACAAAAATCTTGTAAAATGAGCGTTGACAGAGGTGTATGGAGCGTAGCGGGAACGACAGCTCTGGATAGAGAATGATAATTATATAAATCTTCCCTAGGATTACCAATTATTGATCAATTTTAAAGCAGACGTCACAGTTTTCTGAAAGTCATGCATGCGGCGTTAAGTTGTGAATATTTTTCACCTGTTCTTTTCCATTCTGTTTGAGACATGTCCATTTCCCCCTTCCTAATACTATTTCAAACATACGAATACTTTAGTTCTTTCTCTTTTTAGCGAAGGGATGTAGGGTAATGTGTATTGAACAAAATCACACATATTTTCCTGGAACAATCAAAAGCCTTTGATTGCTGTTTTTCATATTGAAGTCGTAACAAAGCCTTACGTCATGAGTAAAAATATCATACTTCATGGTACGTACATTCGATGTGAAGCATCATGGCGCACATGGTACAAATTTAATCAATTTCGGTCAGAAAAGAGGTCCTATATTTTCTAATTCCCATGAGCTTTCGGGAGGCTTCGCCCCCAGGTCCCCCCACCGGGCGCTGCCCTGGACTTGATGGGGACCTAGGCCAAGAAGTGCGCCCCCCTAACGTAAAATCCTGGATCCGCGCCTGAAGGGTGTGTATAAAATAGCTTCAAGTGTGTAATGGTTAGGGTGCACTTCTCGAGTGTGATAGGTCGTGGGTTCGAGTCGCAGTCGTGTCAAACCAAATTGAACCAAATCACGATCCAATTAAGACTGTTGGGCTAGTACAAAGCGGACATCATCATCATTTCATTGAATTTAATTTGTTCTCGCCAAGATATTGCTGAAAAATTGCACACTTGTCATTAAGCAACACACACTCACCGAAAGGGTGTGGAGGGCTCGGATGGCTCAATGAGTTAGGTAGTTGGATTACCTAACAACTCGTACAAACCTATCACCAATACGGCATGGGTTCGTGCCCAGCTTTGTAAATTACAAAAAGGTGCACTCAACTCGCAGCCGGAAGTGATAAAGTTTACCAGTTGCTTGCCCATGGTCGGTGGTTCTCTCCGGGTACACCTGCTCCTTCCACCACTAAAACTGGTCGCCATGATATAGCTGAAAGTGGCGTTAAGCACAATAAATAAATCAATCAATCAAAGGGTGAGTAGAACGTACTCCGCGTTCGCTCTACATAGGATTTATATATAGTAAATGTTTATACGTACACCTTTATATAGATAGTAAATGTGTATACGTACACCTTTATATAGGTAGTAAATGTTTATACGTACACCTTTATATAGGTAGTAAATGTTTATACGTACACCTTTATATAGGTAGTAAATGTTTATACGTACACCTTTATATAGGTAGTAAATGTTTATACGTACACCTTTATATAGGTAGTAAATGTTTATACGTACACCTTTATATAGGTAGTAAATGTTTATACGTACACCTTTATATAGGTAGTAAATGTTTATACGTACACCTTTATATAGGTAGTAAATGTTTATACGTACACCTTTATATAGGTAGTAAATGTTTATACGTACACCTTTATATAGGTAGTAAATGTTTATACGTACACCTTTATATAGGTAGTAAATGTTTATACGTACACCTTTATATAGGTAGTAAATGTTTATACGTACACCTTTATATAGGTAGTAAATGTTTATACGTACACCTTTATATAGATAGTAAATGTGTATACGTACACCTTTATATAGGTAGTAAATGCACTGATTGAAACATAAAGGAAAACCAATATTTGTGCTTACTAGTAATTCTTGATGAATTTGCTCTGTGAGTGGATATGTCTTCGCGTTAATATAATTTGGTAAACTAAATATTCTCTTGCAATTCGCTATATAATCCCATTACAAAAACATAAGTGAACATACCCTACCAATGGTATATATGGAAATACCCTCTACCCCACCACTAACACACTACACAAATAATCATTGATGAAAATTGACGAATGGGGGTTGAGGGTTATGGCTTTTAACGCCATTTTCAACAATATGTCAGTTAAATCGTGGCAGTCAGTTTTACTGGTGAAGGAAATCGCAGTCCCTGGAGAAAACCACGGCATCGATCTGTCGCAAGTTACTGACAAACTTTATCACATAATGTTGTATCGAGTACAATCCGCATGAGCGGGATTCGAAATCACAATATTAGTGATGATAGGCACCTGTTGCATATGTAGTTGTAACTCCAACAACCATACGATCACGACGGCCCATACGACGAATGGAAAGTGCATAATTATGATCTTTGAATGCGAACGTGGCATTATCAAGGCGAAATGGTCCGAGGCTTACCTACAAACAGAATGTAGAAATTTTGTAATGATGTGTCTTCGATATTTGCTCATATGACAATTTTGTTCCTCGGAAAGAGGGGGGGGGGGGGGGGGGGTGTCCTATTAATGCAGTACTGGGGAGGAGTCGCCAAAATGAATAACGATTTTCCCCCTTAGATTATACGAGATAATAAAAACGTAGATATCAATTTCAAATTCAGTGCACACGGCGCGTTTCTGGAATAAACGTTTTTGTCAATCGACTGTCGGCATTCCTTTGGGTACCAACTGTGCTCCTCTTCTCACCGCCTCATCGACATGTGGTTCCTATCATGATTTCCTTGATAGAGAATTACTGCTCTCAATGAAGCTACTGCACCAAGACAAGGGTTCCTAGACCCTAGTGATTAAGTTGAAGTCATCACTCCGAAAATTTGACGATCGCCCCCATGACTTGGTTAACCGTTACGTAATTATATTATATGTTATTCAGCTATCAGACAGGGTATATAATGTGACATTCCCGGCTTAGGATCTATATTCCCTGAGGCGCAGCCGAAGGGAATATACATCATAAGCCGGGAATGTCACATTATATACCCTGTCTGATAGGTGAATAACAGATATATTACGGTTTAACCTTTTTTTTTAAATACAACATTCAACTGTATTAAATAAATTTGCCTCTTTTATTTTCATTTTTCGTATCTCTAGATGTCCGTTTCCGTACCTTTGACGCCATTCTTCCATATATTCCGTCTGTCGTGATCACAATCCCTTCATTTACTCATTCAAGACTTACCATCGGATTTTTGATAAGAGTAACACGACATGTGTCACTAGTGCAGAAGGAACTGCTGACCCTTACGGAACACTCGAGTTCACATCCCAGTTTTTTTTTTGGGGGGGGGGGGGGGGTCGTGTTTCTCAATCTTCAGTTTTCTGTGTAGTGTTTTGTAGATCATTGTTTGTCTTTTTGTCATTTTCTTTGGTCATTGTCTTTCTGTCTGCCCTTCGAATTACGATCTCTGCTTACTCATTTATCTTCAAACTTTTCTTTTCTATAAATTTTAAGAAATTATATATTTGAGTTGAGTAGAGTCGTATTTCTACGGAAAATATATGAATACGTATTTCTGAAACCGTTGAATATATGAATAGGTGTATCATCAAGGTTATCTTTGCATATGAATTTTAATATGAAAGTTTGTCCACCCCGAGATAATGCCAAACAGGGACACCTAATTACACAATGAATAAATTTAAATAAACGTACTGTGATTGATTGACTGATTAAACAACTATTTAAAATATACATACAAGAAGAGTTTGAAGATACCAAAGGGGTATTCAGAATCCGTAAATCGAAGAAGGACTGACAACACAATGTCCACAAAAAAAAAAGGACAAACAACGATCTACAAAACATTACACAAAAAACTAAAGATCGAACAACACAAACCCCACTTAAAACCGGATGTGAATTCAGGTCCTCCGGAAGGAAATAATTTCCTGCTCCACTAGTGACAAATTAAGGAGATAGGTTACAGAGGACTATGAGGAAATCGGAAGAGCAAACAACCAACTTAATAGCTCTAATGAAGTGACAGTGTTTCCTCAATGTCGATTTTCTTTTTCTTAAAAGCTCAGAAAATTTAATAATATAAATGGATACAGATTGCTTACGTTTTTGGTTTGAAATTTAATGGCATTCAAAGAGATAATGATATTCATCACCAAGTTGCAAACTATTACATAATGTGCATTTCTCATGGCAGTGGTATGTTTTGCCATCGCCATGTCTCGATGGGGAGTTCATTGTTTGTTGTTCTAAATCTGCAGAACAAAATTACATCATACTTGAAACATTCTTCGTGTTTAAACCCTTTTTTAAAAGCTACACGTTAAGCAAGCACATGGACTTGTTGACTAACCATGTAAATTAATATCAACGCAGATAGTATATATCCTATTATGTGTCTTTACATTCTGAGTTCCGTGTTGTGATATCCGTAACGATGCTCGGTCCGTCTTTACCTTCAGTTGTTTGTAGGAGGACGCAAGTCTTGTTTACGTTATTTATGTTTGCTTGCGTATATTCTATGGAAGGTCCTCTCTAAAGAGTGCACATCTTGTTATGATCCATTACCAAACATGGCCCCCACAGGCAATTCTTGTTTCTGATTGGCCGATTTTTAAAAATCTTCTCCTCTGAAACCGCTTGGTCAAATGAACCCAAACTTGGTCATTTCGTCCCGATCGGTTAACAAACATGGCTACCACCGAAACTTGGTAGGAATCATCTATGGAATGTCCTCTATGAAGATTGCTCGTTTCGTCCCGATCGGTTAACAAACATGGCTATCACCGAAACTTGGTAGGAAGCATCTATGAAATGTTCTCTATGAAGATTGCTCATTTCGTCCCGATCGGTTAGCAAACATGGCCACCACATGCAATTCTTGTTTCTGATTGATCGATTTCTAAAAAGTCTTCTCCTTTGAAACTGCTTAGCCATATGAACCGAAACTTGGTAGGAAGCATCTACATGTAATGGAAGGTTCTGTATTAAGTTTCCTGAAAGCAGAATGAAAGGTGAGCGACACAGGCTCAGCCCTGAGTCTCTAGTTGATTGTCCCTTCGATATTCTCTAACTTTTACTTGACATAAATATAGCGATATTAACTAAAATTACCTCCCTTCCATTTTACATACAGTTTTAAATATTTATAAAATGTAGAATATTAGATATGACAAACTGCCAAAAATATATAAATTTATAAAAAATTTGAAATATATTTCATAAAATGTTATAGTTTAATGTTATATTTTAAGTCATCAAATAAATATTTGCGTGTGTTTAAAAATAAACATACCTTTCTTTAAAAAATTGTGTTTTAATATGATATACTGCAAACACTATTATTTAGTTGTAGTTTCTAAGAAGAATTGTTTTTGTTATATTTGGGTACTTACTGTCCCAACTAAGTTTAAAATATAAAAGAAAACTGTCCCAACTAATACTTAAAATGTGAACTGTTAATTGTTGATGAACTTGTCAATAGGTACCTGGGGATTCACATTAAATCTGGTTTGCCCTGTCACGATTTAGCTTTAAAATGTAATAAATTAAACAACAGGACACAATCCTCGTCTTGTTCCAGTTCATTATTGGGTAGTCCCCTTTTTTGAGAAAAATAACCCCATCCATTCAAGATATTAATTGATTGATCGATTGATGATTGCTTACCATCTCATCAACATCACTGTACAAGATGTTTTAAAAGTGGACATTTCTTTAGATAAACAGATAGGTTTAATCATGTATTGGATTAGAAAGCTACACGATAATAAAGTTTTGATATAATTGATCATAATGAGGTTCCATCTTTATTTATTTTTGAGAAATAGTATAACGGTATTAACTGAAATTTATTACTTCCCTTTAAGTTTTTCACCAGTTAAAGTATTTTTTAAATGTAGAACGGTAAATATTGCAAATTATAATGAAAATATATTGTTGATAAAAAATAATGCAATATTTATAACGTATATACATTATAATAATATATTTCTAGTTATTGAATATCATTTTGTATATAACATAAATTGACTATATCTTTCTTCAATAAAATCACTTTTATCTTATTGCTAGAAAAACAATTAAACCAAGCGTAGTTTCGAAAAAGATTAGTTTTTTATAGGTGTTTGTGTCCATAAGGTCACATTGAAAAGTTTCATTGAAATATGAATGTAAGTAACTCGTCACTAAAGACTTCTCTTGCTTGATGGTATTAGGTCGACCCATTCCAGCGGCACTCCTATACATATCTTTATGAATAAGTAACACCTCCCTTGACTACTTTGTGAGAAAAGGACTCGGGGTTTAACCCCGGCTCCTCTCTTGGGTCTGCATCTATACAGGATATGTAAAATGACATGAAAGAACGCGGATCTTCACGAAGAAGCCTCTACATATTAATAAAAACTATACATTAATTCGTAATACCATTTAAAATTATAAATTTATATCATTTCTATATGAATGCTATTTTGGTGAAGAGTACTCAAGACCAAGGACGTATATAAGACTATATACGTCCTTGTCAAGACGATGTCTATACATGTGTATAACTGTTCTGGGAAAGAATGAATGTTTCCGAATATCTGTGTTACTATTAGTAAATTTGAACGATGTTGAATTCATTGCTTGCCGTCTTTCTACTATATTATACCTAACAAAGTTGTCGTATTGCTTTGTTCTTATTTGTCTCTTATTCCTGCTTGGTACAACATAATCACTTGGTGCGATCACCGGCACCAGCTTCAACCACCTTGTAGAACATTACTTAACGCTGCTGTTTCCTGCGTTCTTGTAATGGTGGTAGCTTCAAATCTGAGAACATGTTTGTAACAAAACCTGCCTCCCTGGATTCAGTTTTAGTCATGCTTTATAAACCTGGCGGCCCTTTTTGGATGCTTTCAATTTGATCGATTTCTTTGTTGGTATGTGGGTCCCATGTGAAAGCACCATATACGTGTACTGATCTGACCATATATAGAGATATGCGATTTTCTTGCACTCATGTGGGCATTGGTGTAGATTACGACTTAGCAATCCTAGTGTGCAGCTCGCTTTGCTTGTAATTTTGTTGATATGACTGCTCCATTTGAGGTCGTCGGCGTCTGATATAGGGTTTGTTTTTACCTGTTCCAGTACGTGTTTGTCAAGTTGGTAGAAATGGCTTAACTTTTAATTTGCCGTCATCCAAAGATGTCGGACACCAAATTGGTTTATGTGTTAATTACACTTACAATTTCTGTCGTCGTCTTTACTGTTACTAACTCTATTTATTAAATTCTTTTTACTTTTGAACTTTAACCTAATCGTTTGTTTTCTTTGAATTAAGCCTTGATAGACTAAGACATGATCATGTATCCTTTATTACCTCCCTTTTTATTTTTTCTCCTCTTTTAATGTATTTTTTTTTAATGTAAGCTTCACACATCATACATTGCATTAAAGATACATATCTTACACAATGATAAACTGCTATAGAGCTTTAATAATTCAAAGTTTATACATTTATGTCATCACAAAATACTTTGCATGTAATAGAACACACTAGATCTTTAAGAAATTCATTAGTAGTTTCTAAGAAAAATTGTTTTGTAGGATTTGTGTCTGAGGGGTCCCAATTAATAATATTGATGAAATTATAAACGTAAATATAAGTAAATGTGTGGCCCCCTTGGTTGATTTGTGCGATACACATAAAATTGTAAATAAAACTGATGTTAATGTGATCCTTCAAACCTCTTTCACCAAACACAAATCTAATTAAAATTATATGCATATTGTATCTTTTTATTCTTTTGAAACACACTTGTAGACATCAGTGTATCGCCGATTTTGTTTAAGATGCAACAAACATCTAACTTTAATTAGATTGACAAAACGCTTTACACGTTTGGCAGCTGAAGGTGTGATATATTGCGGACATTGTGGTGTAAGGGGAATAACTCGTACTATTTTTTTTTAATTCTCCTGACAAGAATATAAAAAAAAAAACATTGGGAAAGCAGCATCATCTGCTCAAAACCATATACTATAATCCCCTGTCAAAGCCTTTGACAAACGGTACACAGAAAAATAACATGTCCAATATATAGCATACACAGGGAAACTGTACGTCGTATAATGTGAAGGATAACGAAGTAAAGTAAACAAGATGCAGACGAATATGACTATTTTGAATGAGTTTCTGACTTTCTGCCCATTAGTGCCTAACTCCTACAATCACAATGGCTACATTTTAAATCAGATCTTTTTTTTTTAGTAATAATAGTTCACACATATTTTTAATTCTATAGTTTGGTCTGGATGTTTTTTCTTAAAGAGTTAATTTCCATTACTTTTTTTTGCAACATTTCTTGTGATATCAAAACTTGAGACGATTTCTATTGTTAAAATATATTGCAGTTGTAAGTCGTAAGTAAATGATCTTTCTATTTTTATTCCCCCGCGATAGCGGTGAGGAGATATAGTAATAGCGGCCGTCCCTCCGTCCGTCACACTTTCTTGTTTACGCGGTAACTTGAATAAACATGTATAGATTTGAATAATTTTTTGCATGTGGCTTGTAATTATCATTATCTTGGATGGGTGCCAACATGGAAATATTTGAAGCAAGGGTTTTGGGGGAAAATCTTAGTTTTTGGTTGAAAAATCACCAATATTGAGAATTGTGTCTTGTTTACGCGATAACTTTAGTAAACATAGATAGATTTGAATATTTTTTTGCATGTGGCTTGTAATTATCATTATCTTGGATGGGTTCTTACATGGAAATATTTGAAGCAATGGTTTTGGGTGAAAATCTTAGTTTTTGGTTGAAAAATCACCAATATTGAGAATTGTGTCTTGTTTACACGATAACTTTAGTAAACATGGATAGATTGGAATAATTTTATGCATGTGGCTTGTTATTATCATTATCTTGGATCGGTTTTAACATGGAAATATTTAAAGCAAGGGTTTTGGGGGAAAATCTTAGTTTTTGGTTGAAAAATCACCAATATTGAGAATTGTGTCTTGTTTACGCGATAACTTTAGTAAACATGGATAGATTTGAATAATTTTTTGCATGTGGCTTGTAATTATCATTATCTTGGATGGGTTCTTACATGGAAATATTTGAAGCAAGGGTTTTGGGTGAAAATCTTAGTTTTTGGTTGAAAAATCACCAATATTGAGAATTGTGTCTTGTTTACACGATAACTTTAGTAAACATGGATAGATTTGAATATTTTTTTGCATGTGGCTTGCAATTATCATTATCTTGGATGGATTCTTACATGGAAATATTTGAAGCAAGGGTTTTGGGTGCAAATCTTAGTTTTTGGTTGAAAAATCACCAATATTGAGAATTGTGTCTTGTTTATCCGATAACTTTAGAAAACATGGATAGATTGGAATAATTTTATGCATGTGGCTTGTAATTATCATTATCTTGGATGGGTTCTAACATGGAAATATTTAAAGCAAGGGTTTTGGGGGAAAATCTTAGTTTTTGGTTGAAAAATCACCAATATTGAGAATTGTGTCTTGTTTACGTGATAACTTTAGTAAACATGTATAGATTTGAATAATTTTTTGCATGTGGCTTGTAATTATCAATATCTTGGATGGGTGCCAACATGGAAATATTTGAAGCAAGGGTTTTGGGGGAAAATCTTAGTTTTTGGTTGAAAAATCACCAATATTGAGAATTGTGTCTTGTTTACGCGATAACTTTAGTAAACATGGATAGATTTGAATATTTTTTTGCATGTGGCTTGTAATTATCATTATCTTGGATGGGTTCTTACATGGAAATATTTGAAGCAAGGGTTTTGGGTGAAAATCTTAGTTTTTGGTTGAAAAATCACCAATATTGAGAATTGGGTCTTGTTTACACGATAACTTTAGTAAACATGGATAGATTGGAATAATTTTATGCATTTGGCTTGTTATTATCATTATCTTGGATCGGTTTTAACATGGAAATATTTAAAGCAAGAGTTTTGGGGGAAAATCTTAGTTTTTGGTTGAAAAATCACCAATATTGAGAATTGTGTCTTGTTTACGCGATAACTTTAGTAAACATGGATAGATTTGAATAATTGTTTGCATGTGGCTTGTAATTATCATTATCTTGGATGGGTGCCAACATGGAAATATTTGAAGCAAGGGTTTTGGGGGGAAATCTTAGTTTTTGGTTGAAAAATCACCAATATTGAGAATTGTGTCTTGTTTACGCGATAACTTTAGTAAACATGGATAGATTTGAATATTTTTTTGCATGTGGCTTGTAATTATCATTATCTTGGATGGGTTCTTACATGGAAATATTTGAAGCTAGGGTTTTGGGTGAAAATCTTAGTTTTTGGTTGAAAAATCACCAATATTGAGAATTGTGTCTTGTTTACACGATAACTTTAGTAAACATGGATAGATTGGAATAATTTTATGCATGTGGCTTGTTATTATCATTATCTTGGATCGGTTTTAACATGGAAATATTTAAAGCAAGGGTTTTGGGGGAAAATCTTAGTTTTTGGTTGAAAAATCACCAATATTGAGAATTGTGTCTTGTTTACGCGATAACTTTAGTAAACATGGATAGATTTGAATAATTGTTTGCATGTGGCTTGTAATTATCATTATCTTGGATGGGTTCTTACATGGAAATATTTGAAGCAAGGGTTTTGGGGGGAAATCTTAGTTTTTGGTTGAAAAATCACCAATATTGAGAATTGTTTCTTGTTTACACGATAACTTTAGTAAACATGGATAGATTGGAATAATTTTATGCATGTGGCTTGTTATTATCATTATCTTGGATGGGTTTTAACATGGAAATATTTAAAGCAAGGGTTTTGGGGGAAAATCTTAGTTTTTGGTTGAAAAATCACCAATATTGAGAATTGTGTCTTGTTTACGCGATAACTTTAGTAAACATGGATAGATTTGAATAATTTTTTGCATGTGGCTTGTAATTATCATTATCTTGGATGGGTTCTTACATGGAAATATTTGAAGCAAGGGTTTTGGGGGGAAATCTTAGTTTTTGGTTGAAAAATCACCAATATTGAGAATTGTGTCTTGTTTACACGATAACTTTAGTAAACATGGATAGATTTGAATATTTTTTTGCATGTGGCTTGCAATTATCATTATCTTGGATGGATTCTTACATGGAAATATTTGAAGCAAGGGTTTTGGGTGCAAATCTTAGTTTTTGGTTGAAAAATCACCAATATTGAGAATTGTGTCTTGTTTATGCGATAACTTTAGAAAACATGGATAGATTGGAATAATTTTATGCATGTGGCTTGTAATTATCATTATCTTGGATGGGTTCTAACATGGAAATATTTAAAGCAAGGGCTTTGGGGGAAAATCTTAGTTTTTGGTTGAAAAATCACCAATATTGAGAATTGTGTCTTGTTTACGTGATAACTTTAGTAAACATGTATAGATTTGAATAATTTTTTGCATGTGGCTTGTAATTATCAATATCTTGGATGGGTGCCAACATGGAAATATTTGAAGCAAGGGTTTTGGGGGAAAATCTTAGTTTTTGGTTGAAAAATCACCAATATTGAGAATTGTGTCTTGTTTACGCGATAACTTTAGTAAACATGGATAGATTTGAATATTTTTTTGCATGTGGCTTGTAATTATCATTATCTTGGATGGGTTCTTACATGGAAATATTTGAAGCAAGGGTTTTGGGTGAAAATCTTAGTTTTTGGTTGAAAAATCACCAATATTGAGAATTTGGTCTTGTTTACACGATAACTTTAGTAAACATGGATAGATTGGAATAATTTTATGCATTTGGCTTGTTATTATCATTATCTTGGATGGGTTTTAACATGGAAATATTTAAAGCAAGGGTTTTGGGGGAAAATCTTAGTTTTTGGTTGAAAAATCACCAATATTGAGAATTGTGTCTTGTTTACGCGATAACTTTAGTAAACATGGATAGATTTGAATAATTGTTTGCATGTGGCTTGTAATTATCATTATCTTGGATGGGTGCCAACATGGAAATATTTGAAGCAAGGGTTTTGGGGGAAAATCTTAGTTTTTGGTTGAAAAATCACCAATATTGAGAATTGTGTCTTGTTTACGCGATAACTTTAGTAAACATGGATAGATTTGAATATTTTTTTGCATGTGGCTTGTAATTATCATTATCTTGGATGGGTTCTTACATGGAAATATTTGAAGCTAGGGTTTTGGGTGAAAATCTTAGTTTTTGGTTGAAAAATCACCAATATTGAGAATTGGGTCTTGTTTACACGATAGCTTTAGTAAACATGGATAGATTGGAATAATTTTATGCATGTGGCTTGTTATTATCATTATCTTGGATCGGTTTTAACATGGAAATATTTAAAGCAAGGGTTTTGGGGGAAAATCTTAGTTTTTGGTTGAAAAATCACCAATATTGAGAATTGTGTCTTGTTTACGCGATAACTTTAGTAAACATGGATAGATTTGAATAATTGTTTGCATGTGGCTTGTAATTATCATTATCTTGGATGGGTTCTTACATGGAAATATTTGAAGCAAGGGTTTTGGGGGGAAATCTTAGTTTTTGGTTGAAAAATCACCAATATTGAGAATTGTGTCTTGTTTACACGATAACTTTAGTAAACATGGATAGATTTGAATATTTTTTTGCATGTGGCTTGCAATTATCATTATCTTGGATGGATTCTTACATGGAAATATTTAAAGCAATGGTTTTGGGGGAAAATCTTAGTTTTTGGTTGAAAAATCACCAATATTGAGAATTGTGTCTTGTTTACGCGATAACTTTAGTAAACATGGATAGATTTGAATGTTTTTTTGCATGTGGCTTGCAATTATCATTATCTTGGATGGATTTTTACATGGAAATATTTAAAGCAAGGGTTTTGGGTGCAAATCTTAGTTTTTGGTTGAAAAATCACCAATATTGAGAATTGTGTCTTGTTTATGCGATAACTTTAGAAAACATGGATAGATTTGAATAATTTTTTGCATGTGGCTTGTAATTATCATTATCTTGGATGGGTTCTTACATGGAAATATTTGAAGCAAGGGTTTTGGGTGAAAATCTTAGTTTTTGGTTGAAAAATCACCAATATTGAGAATTGTGTCTTGTTTATACGATAACTTTAGTAAACATGGATAGATTGGAATAATTTTTTGCATGTGGCTTGTAATTATCATTATCTTGGATGGGTTCTAACATGGAAATATTTAAAGCAAGGGGTTTGGGGGAAAATCTTAGTTTTTGGTTGAAAAATCACCAATATTGAGAATTGTGTCTTGTTTACGTGATAACTTTAGTAAACATGGATAGATTTGAATAATTTTTTGCATGTGGCTTGTAATTATCATTATCTTGGATGGGTTCTTACATGGAAATATTTGAAGCAAGGGTTTTGGGTGCAAATCTTAGTTTTTGGTTGAAAAATCACCAATATTGAGAATTGTGTCTTGTTTATGCGATAACTTTAGAAAACATGGATAGATTGGAATAATGTTATGCATGTGGCTTGTAATTATCATTATCTTGGATGGGTTCTAACATGGAAATATTTAAAGCAATGGTTTTGGGGGAAAATCTTAGTTTTTGGTTGAAAAATCACCAATATTGAGAATTGTGTCTTGTTTACGCGATAACTTTAGTAAACATGGATAGATTTGAATGTTTTTTTGCATGTGGCTTGCAATTATCATTATCTTGGATGGATTTTTACATGGAAATATTTAAAGCAAGGGTTTTGGGTGCAAATCTTAGTTTTTGGTTGAAAAATCACCAATATTGAGAATTGTGTCTTGTTTATGCGATAACTTTAGAAAACATGGATAGATTTGAATAATTTTTTGCATGTGGCTTGTAATTATCATTATCTTGGATGGGTTCTTACATGGAAATATTTGAAGCAAGGGTTTTGGGTGAAAATCTTAGTTTTTGGTTGAAAAATCACCAATATTGAGAATTGTGTCTTGTTTATACGATAACTTTAGTAAACATGGATAGATTGGAATAATTTTTTGCATGTGGCTTGTAATTATCATTATCTTGGATGGGTTCTAACATGGAAATATTTAAAGCAAGGGGTTTGGGGGAAAATCTTAGTTTTTGGTTGAAAAATCACCAATATTGAGAATTGTGTCTTGTTTACGTGATAACTTTAGTAAACATGGATAGATTTGAATAATTTTTTGCATGTGGCTTGTAATTATCATTATCTTGGATGGGTTCTTACATGGAAATATTTGAAGCAAGGGTTTTGGGTGCAAATCTTAGTTTTTGGTTGAAAAATCACCAATATTGAGAATTGTGTCTTGTTTATGCGATAACTTTAGAAAACATGGATAGATTGGAATAATTTTATGCATGTGGCTTGTAATTATCATTATCTTGGATGGGTTCTAACATGGAAATATTTAAAGCAAGGGTTTTGGGGGGAAATCTTAGTTTTTGGTTGAAAAATCACCAATATTGAGAATTGTGTCTTGTTTACGTGATAACTTTAGTAAACATGGATAGATTTGAATATTTTTTGCATGTGGCTTGTAATTTTCATTATCTTGGATGGATTCTTACATGGAAATATTTGAAGCAAGGGTTTTGGGTGCAAATCTTAGTTTTTGGTTGAAAAATCACCAATATTGAGAATTACTTTAAACATATTTTATTGTTCAAAAAGACAAAAGGATAAGACACAAGTTAAACAACTTAGACAGTCTTCTCCCATTACATATATTTCAAAATACACAAATGAACATAATGATATTTAATTACACAAATTTATAGTAAACGTTTATAGTAAATGAAGGCATGAAGAAAAATATAAACAGTAAAACAATTAAAACCCTCATGGAGCCTCATTAACTATATGATCAACATATAGATAACCTATTGATACATATCGAACAGACCCAAATGCGTACTACGTGGCAATGGACATATTTACTTTCATTCATCTATTGGGATTTAGTTGCTGAAAATAGTCATGGTAAGTAAATATATTTCTATTTATTTTGTAAGATCAAATAGTCTTCAAAGATCATCCAGAGGTTTTATTTTCAATTATGATCATTCGAATAACACGTTAACATTTGTGTCAAAATGGTATACCTGTAAGGGAATTCACCTGGTTGTTTTGTTACAATTATACTGAAAATTGAGAATTGTGTCTTGTTTACACGATAACTCTAGAAAACATGGATAGATTTGAATAATTTTTTGCATGTGGTTTGTAATTATCATTATCTTGGATGGGTTCTAACATGGAAATATTTGAAGCAAGGGTTTTAGGGGAAAATCTATATTTACATCAGAGGTTTACACAGTGTTCAAAGTGGAGGGCTTCCTGTATAGTATTCAGATCATGCTGCAATATACTCCATCCTTCAATAAAGTATGTTATACATTAAGACTGCAAGGCTGCTTTCTATAAATATATAAAGCTAAATATTATGCCAGTGTGGGGGGATACGTCGTGCATTTATGTACTAGGCAGTTCTTTTATTTTTTCAGCAGGACCAGATATTGCTAGTAGTCGTGTATAGAACACATACTTCTACCATACATGTACTGTGACCACCGTCATCTGACTGACTATTCTGTCACTTTAGGTGTGCGCATGTATTTGATAAGTAAATCTGTGCTTTAAATATTTACAGTGAGAAGTGAGAATAAAAACAGAATGACAGAATATTTTACTTGGTGGCTAGTAACCTCTTGAAGGATTCGAGACTACTTGCGGCAGTCACCGAGTTGGGTAAGGTGTTTCAATCCCGGATTGTTCTTGGGTAGAAGGATTCTTTCCTGGTTGTTGTATTGCATGATGGTATCTGGAAGCAGTTACTGTTTGTATTTCTAAGTTTACTGTTGGTTGGTATTAATTTGTGATCTGCCTCGATATTGACTTCTTTGTTTTTTTTATCTTATACAACATTGTTAATCTTGCATTTGTCCTTCTCTCTTCCAATGTTTGCCACTTCAGATTTTTCAGCATGTCATTAACCAATGATTTATTATGGTACCTATTGGTAACGTATCGTGCTGCTCTTCTCTGCACCATTTCTATTTTATACTTGTCCTTCTTCAGATATGGATCCCAGACTGGGCTAGCATACTCCACTGTTGGTCGTACAAGGGAGATGTAAGCCTTTTCTTTGATTTTACCATTATATATATTCAAATATCTTTTCAGGAATCCAATAGTTTTATTTGCTTTTTGACTGATGTTTGTTACATGGCTTTCCCACTTCAAGTCTGATGTAATTGTTACGCCAAGATATTTTGCTGATGGTACATGTTCGAGAGTGTGTCCATGAAGATTATAATTCTTCTTTATCTGCGTTTTCTTCTTTGTAATGGCAAACACTTGACATTTATCAGGATGGAACTTCTTGGAGTGTGTTGTCACCTGAGGACACTGAGGTAGACTATCGTGTCGTCTGCAAAGAGTCTCACTGTTGATTTTATGTCATCTGGCATGTCATTGATATAGAAGAAGAAAAGACTTGGTCCCAATACAGATCCCTGCGATACTCCAGACTCAACATTGATGGAACTTGATTTTTCCCCTTCAACAAGTACACATTGTGTTCTGCCCGATAGAAAGCTCTTAATCCATCTGTTTGTTTTCCCTCGTATTCCATAATGTTGTAATTTGTGTACTAATAAGCTGTGGCTAACTTTGTCAAATGCCTTTGAAAAGTCCATTATTAAACAATCGGTTTGCTGACCATTGTCAAGATATTTTGTGACATCGTCAATGAATTCTATTAATTGGATTTCGCATGATATAAACTTCCTTCTAAATCCATGTTGCATTTTGTACAGTATATTAAATCTGTCTGAGTGGCCCATGATGTGGCTCGTAACTAAGTGTTCCATTATTTTGCAGCATATGCAGGTCAAGGAAACAGGTCTATAGTTTATTGGATCAAACTTTTTTCCTTTTTTGAAGACTGGACAAACATGCGCTGTTCTCCATGATGATGGCACTTCCCCTGTATCGTATGATCTTTTGTAAATTAGTTGTACTATTAGGGCTATTTCATCCGATAGTTCTTTCAAAACTCTAGGTGTGATGCTATCTGGACCTGCTGCTTTGTGGGGATTCAGACCAGCTAGTAGCTTTCTCACTCCTTCTTCTGTGATGTTAATGTCAGGTGCTGTCTCATATTGGCCATTCATATTGCATTGTTTTTGGAATTATGACTCGTCTAGCTCTTCTTTTCAAGAAAATGCCTGTTGGAATTGTGCATTTAGGATGTTAGCTTTGTCAACAGAGTCATTATGTAATAGACCTACTGATTTCAGCGGTGGTATGGTATTCCCATCGGACCGTTTATGTTTAATGTAGGTCCAAAACCGTTTCATACAGTTTTGATCTTTGTCTGATTCTGCTCTTGGTGTTACAATGTCCTCGATATACTTCCAATATGCCTTTCTTATTTCCCTATGAGTTTTACTTTTGAGTTCTTTTTAACGTAACGTGTCTCTTTTGTCTCTAGATTTTTTCTTCTTTTTGTAGGCTCTTTCCCTTCTTTTAATTAATCTTCGTATATCTGTTGTTATCCACGGGCATCCGTCCTTTTTTCTGGCAGTTTTGTATGGTATATTTCTGTTAATACTATCTTCTAGTGCTGATGTGAAATGGTTCCAGATTTCATTTGCAGATGCATCTTCATCATATAGCCTTTTAGTTGTTGCATGTGTGTTCTTAAGATCTGTTTTTACATTTTCCCACTTATTTATATAGTAAGATATTCCTTGGCTTTTGCTTTAACTTTGCCGGGATCCCATTCACTTCAGTATATACGATGTCATGGTCTGATAAACCTGGCATCACTTCTGTTCTCCTGAAGATCTCTGGGTAGTTTGTGATTATTAAATCTAAGATGTTGGTCCCTCTTGTAGGTTCTTCCACTAGTTGAATAAGTCCGTGGTCATCCAGTATGTTGGTAAACTTATGATGTATGTTGACATGTTGTGTTTTAGGTTTAAGTTGTTTGGCTTTCCAGTCCCAGTCTGGTAAGTTGAAATCTCCAGCAGCAATAAGGACAGCATTTTTTATGCTTGTTGCACGGTTCATACTAATTTCAAATTGTCTGTAACTTTCTTCGTTGGATGTTTTCGGATTGTAGTAGGATGTTAAGTAGATGGCTTTATGTCCTACAAGTTCTAGCTTGCACCATATAATTTCCCAGTCTGTTTGTAATTCTGGCACTGGGGAGCTGATCAAATTGTCTCGTACAGCAAGTAATACACCTCCGCCATTAAGATTTTGGTCATTTCTGTATATGTTGTATCCTGGAGGGAATATTTGACTATCTTTAATGCTATTTTCTATCCAAGTCTCGGTTCCAAATATAATGTCTGGTTTGAAGTTATCCAGCATGTTGTAGAGTTGTCCTTGCTTTGTTTTGATTTGTTTGGAAGTTGACGTACTATGCGTAGTGTGCTCCCAGTATTTGATTTTTTTCGCTGGCTTCTTGGTGTTATCTGGAGTAGAAGAATGCACCGGTCTAAAAGACTTTGTTGGTGACGAGTTGTCAAAAGATTTGTTTGATAGAATACTGTATTGATTGGATGTACTAAAGACGAGTGAGTAGCTAAATGTTGAATAGTTTGGACACCAACAAGTAATGCAGTCCCATGCTATGCTTGTATTTTCAACGTGTTGTAAATAATATTTTGTATCCATGTATCACAAACAATTCCTTTATCATCCTAAGTAACTGGATTGTCACAGGTTCCACATGGATATATAGTTGAATTATTATCCGATCTTGAACAGTTACCTGTTGGGCCAGGATTAACTTTGATATCATTTGAAACTGTTTAGTGTTAGTAGAACTATTCATCATCTATTGACAGGTATAATAACAAATTGTTCTTGTATTTCCAGTGTTTGATGATGTACTATCTACATTTGTTTACTTCATAAAGAAGCTGTTTAAGCTGTGAATGTTTGTCATCATTTTCTGGCTTGTCTGATGTTATTGGAGAATTTATTTGGCATCCCAATGACATCAAAAATAGAAATGTTACCTATATCATATGTTATCACTACTCTTGTTAGACATTCTAGATGTAGATGTTTTGATGATGGATAAGAGTTCTGTAAGTATATTTATAGAATGGTGGTATTTAGCAAGATTCAAGGTGTAAACTATTTTTTCAATTCTTTTACAAAAATGTACTACTACCTATAAAACTCATAGTACATGTATGCTACCCCATTTTTTTATGTAGGGCTGTCATGGTCGTGATTGTATGATAGTTGGATTTACAACTACTTATGCAATTAGTGCCTATCACCACTAATGTTGTGAGTTTGAATTCCACGAGGTATACTTGATACAACATTATGTGATAAAGTTTGTCAGTGACTTACGGCAAGTCTGTGGTTTTCTCCAGGTACTCCGTTTTCCCCCGACAATAAAATTGACCACCACGGTATAACTGAAATATTGTTGAAAGAGACGTTAAACACTATAACCCTTTTTGGCGTACGTCGTATGTCGTAAACTTTCACATTTAAATCTTCTCCTCTGAAACCGCTGAACCAAATTAAACCAAACCTGGCAGGGATGGTCCCTGGGTGGATCCCTTTCAAAATTGTGTCCGACAGCCCCACCCTCCTTTCAAGATGGCTGCTGTTACTAAAAATAGAAATTTCTTCAATTGTCCATTGCTGCTTTAGTATAAACCAAAATGACCTCAAATTTTAGCTGCAGCTACATGGCAATGAGTAGTTTAAAATATATTCCGGGTTTTTCTGTGAAATTTTTCTTTCAGCCGATTTATACCGATTATGCAAATTAGGCATATTTTGATAAAAGATCACATTTTAGATTTAAATCTTCTTCTCTGCAACCGCTGAACCAAAGCAAACCAAATTTGGCTGGGATAGTCCTAGGGTAATCCCATTTCAAAATTGTGTCCGACAGCCCCGCCCTCCATTCAAGATGGCTGCTGTTACTAAAAATAGAAATGTCTTCAATTGTCCATTGCTGCTTTATTATAAATCTAAATGAACTCAAATTTTAACTGCAGCTACATGACGATGAGTAGTTTAACATATATTCTGGGTTTTTCTGTCAGATTTTTTCAGCCAGTTTATTCCGTTTAGGAATATTATGAGATAAATATCACATCAAAATCTTTTGCTCAGAAATTTGAGTTGAAATGATCTTTGGGTGGCCCACTTTCAACTTTAGATGTCAAATTGAAAACCAGGTGAGCGATTACAGGCTCCTGGGAGCCTCTAGTTTATGTTCCTTCATACATTAGGAAAAGTTTAATTCATATGTATAAAATACACAAATATTATAAAAAAGGCTGTTTATTTGAAACATGAAAATATGATTTAACATACCATCTGCAACCTACTTAATTTTCTTTGGTAATAAATACACTAACTTCTGATGACATTCAGAAAATATTTGTTTTTATAATACCTAATATTTAGGTAGTCATACATGTATGTACAAAAGATATCATTGTGAAGAAAGATCATTATAGAAAAGACCATCAAATATCTGAAGGAACTTCTTGGATCACTTTTTCAACAAAAGGAAATTAATTTAGATTATATTGCTTGTTTAAATTTAAGTTATATCATGACGGTCAGTTGTAAACTAGATAGCAGGAGAAAACATCTAACCTGTCGCAAGTCATTGACAAACTTTAACACATTTAGGTGTATAAAGTACACCTGACCCCAACTGTAACAGAACTCATAACTTTATCAAAACATGTAAATTTCGGGGTGTGTTCATATATACATCACTATATAACAAAATTCTGGTCAGTTACATTTAACGTAGATCACTCTGTTGTATTATGATAATAGTATGGTAATTGCAACTTATTTTCACCTTGATGCCTTATACCATTCTAGAGTTATCTCCCTTCAGTTACTACATAAGTAGATGGTTGACTTGTAACTAAGTATACAATTATAACACTGGTATATTTCCTTTACATATGTAGAGTATGTATGTATGTATGTGTTTCTGTTTATTTAGTTGAACTTTGTTACTTCAAACTTTAATAAGTTGTTTCCTTGGATAGCACAAAGTAAAAAAAAAATGTCCAGTCAGTGTCTTTTAGAGTAGTTTAATCCAGATAACTTGAATACTCTCTTATTTAGAAGTAAAATAATATGTGCCTTTCACTTCAACACATATAAAATCACTGCTCCCCAACTTTTGTTTACATGAGGTTTTGATGATTTTTCTGTTATGTTAATTAAAATCATTTATTATTAAATCACTCAGTGATACAAAAGATAATTTTCAACAAAGTCTTGAAAGATCGTCCAGTTTTTAATCCTGATGTTCTAATTGGCTGGAGGTAGATCAATTTTTTTGCAAGTTTGTATTGTTTCACTGGAATGTGAGTACCAATATACTTTTATTTAATTATTTAATGGGTAAATTAGGGTTTATTTTCTTGCTTAACTTGGGGTTCAGAGTGGGAAAATTAGGGTTTATGTTTTTGCCACACTTTAGATTTAGTATACCACCACCCTTTCATTATTTACCCCACCAGTTTCTGATTGATCTTCTTTCATGTTAAATCATATTAAAATCATTTATTATACCCCTGCTCCCCGGAGGGGGAGGGGGATATACTGTTTTACCTCTGTCCGTCTGTCCGTCCGTCCATCCGTCCGTCCTTCCCTCCGTCCGTCCTTCCATCCGTCCAAGACATTTTTCGTCGCATTTTTCTCAGCAACTATCAATGGCAGAAATCTGATATTTGGTCACAAGCTTCATATAGGTATGCCATATTGTGGGTAGCGTTTTTGGACCCGTCAGATTCCTGCTTCCTGTTTTCCGACTTAGTTGGTTTTTATACACATTGAACATATACAGGTATGCACATTTTTCGTCACATTTTTCTTAGCAACTATTGATGGCAGAGATCTGATATTTGATCACAAGCTTCATATAGGTACCCCATATCGTGGGAAGCGTTTTTGGACCCATTAGATTCCTACTTCCTGTTTGCCGACTTTGTTGATTTTTATACACATTGAACATATATGCTCATTTTTCGTCGCATTTTTCTCAGCAACTATTGATGGCAGAAATCTGATATTTCGTCACAATCTTCATATTGATACGCAATATTGTGGGAAGTGTTTTTGGACCCGTCAGATTCCTACTTCCTGTTTGCCGACTTAGTTGGTTTTTATACACATTGAACATATATGCGGGGGTTTCATAAGTGAGCATTAGCTCACAGTTCATCTTATTATTTAAACACCGATCAGTGATACAAAGATGATGTTCAACAAAGATGGAGATATCTAAGTAAGATTGTCCAGTTTAAAGTCTAATGTTCTGATTAATTGGATCTAGTTTGATCATGGGTTGATAAGGTATGTGACTGTTATATTGAATGTTTTACAAGTTTGTATTGCTACACTGGGGTTTAAGTTCCTATATATTTTTATTTCATGGGCAAATTTAAGTTTCTTGCTAAATTTGGGGTTGATTGAGCAAATTTGAGTTTATTTTCTTGCTACACTTGGGGATGAATGAGCAAATTTGAGTTTATTTTCTTGTTAAACTTGGGGTTAAATGGGCAAATTTGGACTTATTTTCTTGCTAAATTTGGAGTTGAATGGACAAATTTTGGTTTATTTTCTTGCTAAACTTGGGAAAATTTGACTTTATTTCCTTGTTGTTTATTTCCTTGCTACACTCTAGATTTAGTATATCCTCTTCATTATTTACCCCAGTTTCTGATTGATCTTCTTTCATGTTAAATCATATTAAAATCATTTATTACATTTTGTATTTAAGCACTGATCAGTGATACAAAGTGATGTTAACAAAGATGCTGATATCTAAATAAGATTGTCCAGTTTAAAGTCTGATGCTCTAATTGGTTGGACCAGGTTTTGATCATGGGATAATAAGGTTAGTGACTATTATATTGAATGTTTTGACAAAGTTCAGTATATTTTTATATTACAGGGGGTGAGTATACTTAATTTAATGAACACTTTATTGTGTTCAATGGAGATATTGAATAATTTTGACTAATACTCTCATTACTGTGGTATTTGTATTTTTCTTGTTGTATGTTTATTTTAGTGAATGTCATGGCTGTGTAGTATTTGTATTTTTCTTGTTGTATATGTTTATTTTAATGAATGTCATGGCTGTATTGTTCTTGTTGTATATGTTTATTTTAATGAATGTCATGGCTGTATTTTTCTTGTTGTATGTTTATTTTAATGAATGTCATGGCTGTATTGTTCTTGTTGTATGTTTATTTTAATGAATGTCATGGCTGTATTGTTCTTGTTGTATGTTTATTTTAATGAATGTCATGGCTCTATTGTTCTTGTTGTATATGTTTATTTTAATGAATGTCATGGCTGTGTAGTATTTGTATTTTTCTTGTTGTATGTTTATTTTAATGAATGTCATGGCTGTGTAATATTTGTATTTTTCTTGTTGTATGTTTATTTTAATGAATGTCATGGCTGTATTGTTCTTGTTGTATGTTTATTTTAATGAATGTCATGGCTGTATTGTTCTTGTTGTATATGTTTATTTTAATGAATGTCATGGCTGTGTAGTATTTGTATTTTTCTTGTTGTATGTTTATTTTAATGAATGTCATGGCTGTGTAATATTTGTATTTTTCTTGTTGTATATGTTTATTTTAATGAATGTCATGGCTGTATTTTTCTTGTTGTATGTTTATTTTAATGAATGTCATGGCTGTATTGTTCTTGTTGTATGTTTATTTTAATGAATGTCATGGCTGTATTGTTCTTGTTGTATATGTTTATTTTAATGAATGTCATGGCTGTGTAGTATTTGTATTTTTCTTGTTGTATATGTTTATTTTAATGAATGTCATGGCTGTATTGTTCTTGTTGTATATGTTTATTTTAATGAATGTCATGGCTGTATTTTTCTTGTTGTATGTTTATTTTAATGAATGTCATGGCTGTATTGTTCTTGTTGTATGTTTATTTTAATGAATGTCATGGCTGTATTGTTCTTGTTGTATGTTTATTTTAATGAATGTCATGGCTCTATTGTTCTTGTTGTATATGTTTATTTTAATGAATGTCATGGCTGTGTAGTATTTGTATTTTTCTTGTTGTATGTTTATTTTAATGAATGTCATGGCTGTGTAATATTTGTATTTTTCTTGTTGTATATGTTTATTTTAATGAATGTCATGGCTGTATTTTTCTTGTTGTATGTTTATTTTAATGAATGTCATGGCTGTATTGTTCTTGTTGTATGTTTATTTTAATGAATGTCATGGCTGTGTAGTATTTGTATTTTTCTTGTTGTATGTTTATTTTAATGAATGTCATGGCTGTGTAGTATTTATATTTTTCTTGTTGTATGTTTATTTTAATGAATGTCATGGCTGTGTAATATTTGTATTTTTCTTGTTGTATATGTTTATTTTAATGAATGTCATGGCTGTATTTTTCTTGTTGTATGTTTATTTTAATGAATTTCATGGCTGTGTAATATTTGTATTTTTCTTGTTGTATATGTTTATTTTAATGAATGTCATGGCTGTGTAGTATTTGTATTTTTCTTGTTGTATGTTTATTTTAATGAATGTCATGGCTGTATTTTTCTTGTTTATATGTTTATTTTAATGAATGTCATGGCTGTATTGTTCTTGTTGTATGTTTATTTTAATAAATGTCATGGCTGTATTTTTCTTGTTGTATATGTTTATTTTAATGAATGTCATGGCTATGTAGTATTTGTATTTTTCTTGTTGTATGTTTATTTTAATGAATGTCATGGCTGTGTAGTATTTGTATTTTTCTTGTTGTATGTTTATTTTAATGAATGTCATGGCTGTGATCATGGTGTAGCTTGTAACAACTACTTATACATATATACAATACAATCAGTGCCCTTTTAACACCATAGTTTGTGAATTTTATTCCTACTCATGGCGAGGTCTACTTGACACTCACAGCAAGATTTACTCTACACTCATGACAAGACATACTCGACTCTCATTGCAAGGTGTAATTGATACATTTTTATACAATAAAGTTTGTCAGTTACTTGAGAAGAGCATTGTTTTTTCTCTGGGTACTGTACTCCAATTTCCTTCATGATATAACTGACAAATTTTAGTGGCATTTTCTAATCCTCTTTGTTAATTTCACCTAAAGGGTCAAATCTTTATTGAGGTCAAATAAAAGTTAGAATATTGAGACAATAACATCAGTTCTCTATACATGGTAAATACTGATACATTGAACAAGTGGTGAGTTTTACTAACCCATTACAATTGGATAGTGAGAACACTTTGTTGGTCATAAATATGTAGACATGTTGTAGGTATATTACAATTGTATAATGAGAACACTTTGTTGGTCATTAATATGTAGACATGTTGTAGATATATTACAATTGTATAATGAGAACACTTTGTTGGTCATTAATATGTAGACATGTTGTAGATATATTCCAATTGTATAATGAGAACACTTTGTTGGTCATTAATATGTAGACATGTTGTAGATATATTACAATTGTATAATGAGAACACTTTGTTGGTCATTAATATGTAGACATGTTGTAGATATATTACAATTGTATAATGAGAACACTTTGTTGGTCATTAATATGTAGACATGTTGTAGATATATTACAATTGTATAATGAGAACACTTTGTTGGTCATTAATATGTAGACATGTTGTAGATATTTCTCAGTTTCCAAGCTTTCCAATCTGACATGACAAGCTTAACATTTAATGCCAATGGCACTTTCATTTATCTATAGTAATTCTTTATAAATGTTTAACCTTGGATTCATCCGTTAATCTACTGTATCTCAGCAATTTGTTCAAGCACATGTGATTCCATTGATTTTCAGACCAAACTCAAACCAGGTCTTAAATGAATTCATCCTCATGTTTTAGGGCTTTAGCCATCTCTAATTACAAAGTGATAGAATGATGTGTTTATACATATTAAAGGAAGCAATTAAGAAGTTTATTTAAGAGCAAGACTGGACAATAAAGATGGATGACAGGTTATAATCAAGCTTTGATAAATGTAATAAATTCTACACTGATTATCTTGAATTAATGGATGACAATTAAGATTAATTCAATAGAAGGAAACAATTTTATGTTGCATTTATAAATTTATGTGAATTTTTTCATTTAGAATGATTAAAAAATTGCATAATACTATTTTTGATCACATTATCGTGTATTAGTCTTTACCAGACATTTCTATATTTCCTGACGGTCAATGCTGACAATTACAGATAATCTAACGTGAATAATGTTGACCACAATTTGATGATCTTTTGTATCAAAGTTGATTATAAACATTGTCTTACATTATACAAAAAAGTTCTTTCTTGATTGCAAAATTACTGATTGATGAAATGCCGGGAAGACACAGAACTAATAATGGAGGCTAGACTTGAAAATTGGGTGCTATTTGACAAGATAATTGTTGTTTTTCCTAAGCATCCAGTCAGATAATTTTTTAGCACATTGATGTGTTAGACAAGTTTGTTGGATGTCTGAGTTTCATGTTATAAGTTGATTTGTTAAGAATCAATTGGATTGTTGTTTAGTAAATAAAGACTTCATGATATAAAACATCTTGTGACAGCTTAATTTATCCTGATAACTCCAATACTTGGCTATATCAAAGTCAAATCATTGGTCCCTTTAACATGAAGTTTGACTGTATTCAGTCTATAATGTTTTCGGGGGCCCGGGTGGCTCAATGAGTTAGGTAGTTGGATTACCTAACTACTCATACAAAGTCTATCACCAATATGACGTGGGTTCGCGCCCGGCTTTGTTTTCATTTCAAATATTTTATTGATAAATCAATAGGATTGGATAACAGGCTATGCCTACACAAATCCTCTCCAACAACAAGATGGAACAATTAGAAAACAATTTACATAAGACATAGAGCAATCTACCCATCATGTATACATGCAATTCATCTTAATTACCAAGCATAAACACATGTATATTAATAGCAGAATCATACAAACAAAACAAAAAAGATGTTTCCCTTTCTTTCTCTTCTCCTTCCTTTCCCTTTCTTTTCTTTTTTAATAGGTATGATATAATAGTATATTAATAGCAGAATCATACTAAAAAAAGTTTGTTTTCCTTTTTTTCCCCTTTTTCTTCCTCCCCCCCCCCCCCCCCCCCCCTTGTTAATAGGTATGATATAATTTGGAATAGCCAAATTATGGCTTTATATTTAAGCTATTATTATTTATAATATTAATGATGATGAATTGGCATAGCATGATGGATAGACTGAACTTACATTTAACACACAATATATACAACATGTAAACTGAAATTATGAAATCAAAATCACTAATTAAGTGAGGTCCACCATATCAATATGAATTAACTCTTTTTCAGTATATATATTTATAATTGAATAAAGGGAATTTGGGAGAGATGGAGGAAGAAGAAACAAATAAGTCAATAAGGGGGGAAATATCTAAACAAAATAGTGATTGAGATAGGCAAGTACAAATTGGGTAAAAGTGGGGAGGGGGAAGGGAGACCTGAATAATTGAAAGATTTACAGCTATTAATTAAACTGAAAAATTTAAAGATTTGGAGCTATCTATGGGAAGACTTTTCAATGTTATTTGGAGCTATCTATGGGAAGACTTTTCAATGTTATATAACCAAATACAGAGAAAAGGAAAATTTATTGAATCATGTGAATCTTCTACTACCAGTAATGAAATGGTGAACAGCATCGAATATCTCAGTATTCTCCTCTACAGTAAGGATTGGTGAGCCTTTCAATAATATATCCAAATTTAAAACATCTTAAAACTTTCTTAGAAAATTAAAAAGTTGTATTCTGTGTCTTATGAACAATGGACAAACATAAAAATAATGGAAATTATTTTCAATTGCATCCCCACAGGCACAGGTGTTGGAAAGATGAGACTGAAACAAGTGGTGATTTAAACTGCTTGTTTCATTACGAAGTTGACAATGCCAAATATTTAAGCTGCGAGAACCAATAGAGTAGAAGCTAGGAGATTTATCAACATCTTCATTAAGTTTAATCTTGAATGAAGATAATGACTGAATGTTCCTAGTATCATTATCTAGTTTGTTCCATAAATCCAGAACAGTTGGAAAAAAGCTATCCTTATATGACTTGGTGTGGCATTGGGGAGGGGTGAAGAATCTGGGGTTTCTAAGGGACTGACCATTTAACTTGAAGGAGGGGGGGGGGGTTATGGTTTTTTGTTTCGTTCAGAATTTTTTTTTTGGACAACACAAGAGTTAGAATATTTATTTTTTTTGTCGCGCAAAGCACAAATTTTTTTCCAGAATTTAACATTAGGTTATATGACAAAAACTCTGAATCAGATTATTTTTTTTTTCCTCCACCAAAATCAGAATATTTTTTTCAGCAATATTGGGAATCAGAATATTTTTTTAGAAAAAAAACCATACCCCCCCCCCCCCCCCTTCAAGTTAAATGGTCGTTCCCTAACCATGTAGTTAGGTTCAATATTAATATAAGAAATAATATTATTTATTTGTTATATAGTTGGGTAGCTCTCTTTGCAGAGCTTTGAACATTAGAATAAGTTTTTGCTTCTTACGTCTGTTTTGCAAGGGGTCCCACCCTAATTCACCATACAACTTAACCCTTGAGGTACCCTTTCGAAGACCTGTAACAATTCTGGCTGATTCGTATTGCACTGATTCAATAAAATCAGACTGTTCTCTTGTGCAATTATCCCAAACTACACTTCCGTATTCTAGTATAGGTCTTATAAAACCAAATTAAAGCTTTTCTAGTGAGTTCCTATCAAGATTATGTTTCATCATGCACAAAATATAAAGACGAGAGCAAGATTTTGTTTATAAATTTCATTTATATGATCTTTCCAGGTACCATTAGGACAAAAATTTATACCAAGATGTTTATGTTTAAGTACATCTTCTAAGACATCATCATTCATATATAAAGGGGTAATATTAACATCATGTTTTCTAGTAAACAGCATAGGCTTAGTTTTTGAGGCATTGAAATTAACACACCTATCAGATGCCCAAGTACTAAGGCTATTCAAATCAGAATTCAGGGATTCAGTGGTTTCATTCTGATCATCAACAATACAATAAAGGGATGTATCGTCAGCAAATAGTTTCATGCTATTGGAAACGACATCAACAATATCATTAGTAAATAGTAAAAATAAAAGAGTTCCCAGTATGGAGCCTTGCGGAACTCTAGCATTAATGGAATTCCAAGTAGAGTAGTATCCATTCATGCAGACTCACTGCTTACGGTCAGAAAGATAACTACCAAACCAAGTCAATAAGTTACCCTTAATTCCATATTTTCTAAGTTTGTACAATAGACCACGATGCCAGACACGATCAAACGCTTTTGATATTTCACAAAAAATAAACCTAACATCTTTGCCAATATCTAAATTTTTAATAATGATATCATAAATTACCAATAACTGGTTTTTAGTGGAATCTCTATGTCTAAATCCAGACTGATCATCCGATAGTATATTATATCTTAACAAGTAGTTGTCAAGGTGTTTGAATATAATTTTTTCCAATATCTTAATAAAACAATTAGTAACAGATATTGGTCTATAATTAGCTACATTATCACTACCACCTTTACCTTTGTAAATAGGGGAAACATTGGCTAGTTTCCAGTCACCAGGCACCACACCAAAATTTAAGCTTTCTTGAAATAAAATAGTCAGTGGTTTAACTAATGACTGGAAAACAGCTTTCAAACATTTTGGCGGAAGGTTATCAGGACCGGCCGGCTTAGAAATATTTAAGATTTGAAACTGATCACATACCTCTTGTTCATTAATGACAATGCCAGACAGCTCACAAGGTGCAAGTGGGGGTACATCAGGAAGATCAGGTTCAGAATCTAAGTTAGATACTGATGTAAGATAGTTATTAATAGAATTGGCTTTGTCTAAAGGATGGAAAAAAATATCACCATTTTAAATTACCTTAATAGGAGTATTTGTAGTATTAGTACTTTAAAATTTTGAGCGGTGTGTAGAAATACCGCAAAGGACCTCCTTAGTGCACTAAGGACCTATAAACTGCACTAAGGACATGTTAGAGTGGTGCAAATAGCACAAAGGATGTTTTAAATGAAAGATAATATAATATTAAGTATATATTTAAAAAAACGTGGTTTTTATTCTATGTAATTAGCGAATTATACGTCTTTTTCATCGGCACGCGCCATATTGTTCTAGTTGTTTATTCTAATTATCACCTTGTCAGGAGCAATCAACCAGAACGATATACACTCATTAGTTTCTTTTGATCCGGAGTTTCTTTTGATCTTTTCCGAAGTCATATTGTTGAACAAATAAGAAGTTATCGTATTCATTAGTAAAAGTTGATGTATCATTACTAAGACTAATTAAAGTACATCACAAAGTCGAAAATAATTATAATACTATACATAGTAGTTGTTACAATCACATTTTGTGACTTGTTTGTTTTAAGAACCGTTTTATGTTTGTAAAGTTGTTATTTCAAAAAACTTCAAAAAATTACTCAAACCATATTATTTTTACAACATTTTCTCACAAAACAAATAAAATCTAAAACGAAAAATTTTGGTCGCATTGTTTCGTATTTACGATATTTTCGTTCAAGAAGTTCTATTCGTTATTATAAAAATAAATGTAATTGCTTGTTAAAGATCCAAACATTCAGTAGTAATACCGGTATCATTTGAGAAAGAGTTATATTAATTCCTTTTTTTTTACAAAAAACTACCACCGTACATGTTAATACACAATAAAAAGTTGTGATTAAAGGTTATCGATTAATGAAAAATGTCGATGTTTAAGAAATAATTAATGGCAGCCGTAGATTTGTGCGCATTTAACCATGGGTTGGGCATTTATATTCGATTATTTTTTCCCGAGCGCTAGCGAGTGATAAAATACGAATATAAATGCCCAACCCATGGTTAAATGTACACAAATCTATGGCTGCCATGAATTATTTCTTTTCTAATATGACAAATACGGTAACTTTTATGACCCTAGGGACCCTTAGAATCCGCCACACAACGGCTTTTCCGTTTAGCCCCCTTCACATATGATGACGGAATCAGCGCAATTTGAGCACATAAATTGAATCAAACTCCTATTGTGTGAGTAATAATATATTCAAATATTTATTTCAATTACATTAATGACACAAAACAGATTTAATGTCAAATTGGTTGTTTACGTCGTCAAAATTTCACGTGGGAGGTGGCTGTAACATCCGTCTGGGAAAACCCCAGATGAGTGCGTTTTCATCGCAAATTTGTGTATACATGTAAACAAAGTAATATAATGTGTAGTTGTTGTGTATGACCTCACGGAAACGGCCTTGTAGGCTTTTATTCATTACAGAAACTTTTTTTGTTTCCTATCGATAATTTGAGTGTGCAGGTGCTAAAGGTAGATATGTACCGACATATACTGGTTGACGATATATAGGCCGTCATATTAGACGAAGCATCTTCTTTTCCCCGGTTTCTAAGCCTCATACACATATTACCTATATGCTTCGACAGTGCACAAGTATTGTATATATATTGTTTTTTGGCTTCTCTAATCATATCAATTATCTCATTGCGTATTCTGCGAAAACTTTCCCAGTCACTTGCTAGATTTCGAAATTTTGCCTTTTTATGCACCCGGTTCCTTTTTCTAATTTTACACTTTATTTCACTATTATCCAAGGTTTATCCCGTGGTCGAACACATATAATCTTTTTTGGAATATAAGTATTCATAGCAGAGTTAAGCTCTAAGTTAATAAGCCCGGCTTTGTAAATTACAAAAAAGGGTGCACTCGACTCACAGCCGCAAGTAATAAAGTTTACCAGTTGCTTGCCCATGGTCGTTGGTTCTCTCCGGGTACTCCGGCTTCCTCCACGACTAAAACTGGTCACCATGGCATAGCTGAAATATTGCTGAGAGTGGCATTAAACACAATAAATTAAATAAAATCAATCCAATACCTGGCTATATCAAAGTTAAATCATTGGTTCCTTTAACATGAAGTTTGTCTGTATTCAGTCTCTTATGTTTTCAATGTTATTGTCAACCAAGACTTGTTTTCTTTTTCTTTTGAGCAGAAATCCCTTTAAGATAATAAACTATATTTGATAATTTACATCAAACAGTTCATATAAATAAAAAAATAACCATTATTATGACTAGAACTCAACTGATTGTTGATTGGTTATTAATGTCTCCCTTTGAAAGCTAATGAGAATGTCTGGTATTGATAAGTAGTTAATGGATACAATTGTTATGTACATGATGAACAGTATGTTGAAACTAGAGATGAAGACTGGAATTTGTAGAATTGATTGAGATATTTTACAAAGGGTTTTTTTTGGTGTGAAGAGTGTTAAAGGAAGCTTTTGGAATGAAATATTTAGCTATAAAGGAATCCAGTTCAGTCAGATTTTATTGTATAGTTTTACTGCTAGTACAAGAAGTTGAAAGCAAGCCACATATTTAAAGCAACATGTTTCAGAGTTGTGTCCCTTGATATTCATAGAAAATACAGAATAAAACTCTGTGGCTTAGCATTTCAGTTTAGTAGGTACCACTGTTGACTTTATATAGGTGTCACTATTAACAAAAGATAGGACAAGACAATTTCATCCCACAAAAAATAAGCTGTGACACATAATGTTGGTTAAATTGTCAATATGGTAATCGTGACATGTTTAACAGGAGGAGACCCGGTATACACAAATTTATTCATAAAACATATCAATTAAAGGGAGATAATTTAAACAATGAAAAAGCATACCCGTTACACATGATTTTGATCTATATTTGTATAAAATATATGTTATGTCATTATAACAGGGTTTTGTTTAAACCTATTGGTAGGATAATTTGTATGAACATGTTTTATTGTTTATTAATATATTCATAATACAATTTGTTCATGCCACAAATTAGATGAAATATTCCCAATTTTGGCGTTAAACATCAATCAATCAATCCTGAATATATAGATGAAATATTTATATCTTATATGTAATGTTTATTTACTTACAAAATTACGCAGTGGTACATTAAAATTGAATATTGAACTTGGTCGTTATAACAATACCCCAAGAGAATCACATTTATGTTTGTGTTGCAATATAGAATTGAATGTTATTGAAAACGAATATCATTTTGTGTTAGATTGTCCTGCATATAGATCTGTACGTACGCATTTTTTGCCAACATATTACTGTTCTTGGCCGAATATTTATAAACTTGAACATTTATTAAAAGCTGCCAATAAAAATCTCACTATAAAATTATATAATTATCTAAAGGCAGCTGGGAAAATCAGATGTCATATAGTTAGTTAATATTGTTGTCGATATATAATGTGTTTAATTGTTCTCTGCTGTTTGTCATTGTGTTACATGTGTATATATCTGTGTGATTGCTATAGCATGTATATGCTTTTTGCAAATAAAGAATTCATTCAAGAATTTCATTCATCTTATTTGATATAACAAAAATCATCCAATCAATTTAAATTTTTTCCTCCCTTGTGATATAAAGAATCTCTTTCAGTACCTTCTGTTGTTAATTTCAATTGAACATTAATGATGAATAAAATCATTTGAAAAATAATTATATCTCCATATACAAAGTGTTATTTAGAATAATTCACCAGAACTGTTATATACAGACATTGTATTGAATAGCTATTAAACCTCTCAATGTAAAGTATATATTCTATATCAGTCATTGGCACAGCTTGTCGTATACTTCTTTAAGCCTAAGAATTGTTTTAATATAAAACAGGATTAAATCAAAGTGACAAGGTAAGAAATTTCCTGGTTTCGTTTGACTTATTATAAATAACTGTTTGTTTGGTGCATTTAACTGACCTACCCTCTAAGACCGTCCTGACACCATTTTCTTTTTTTATTGTACATGTAGTTCTTATAAAAATATTTAATATTATAATATTATTATTACTCCATTACTGAATAAAAAAATTGAAATAAGTTGGTGGCCTAACTACTGATACCCAATCAGTTGGTAAACTAACAGTTACAGTGTTCTAATTAGTAGGTCTAAAAGAGATATATAGGATACAACTGTTTTTAGTATCCTAGAATAATCAGGCATTATATTTTCAAATCTACAATGAAAAAAATCATCCAAATGCAATTGGTGGTTTATGGATCCTATCTTAGTTGCTATGTCCCCAAAATTCATGAATCTGCCATGTTTGTTTTCTTTGTGTCTTTAGATGCTATTTCAGTGTTTCCTTCCTCATCTGTTTATTACATCAAGGATTAAAGTTTTATTTTATTGTTATTACTATTTAAGTGCCTAAGTAATTTAACTGACCAGTCACTTCAAAAATCTTTCATTAGTTACTGGTCATGGTACTGTCTATACCACCAAGATATTGAGATGGTAGGCTGGCTGTTAAGTTTTTAATAAAACAGCAGAAGCTCTCCCCTTATACATTTGTATACATATATAGGGTGAATGAGCTATTTATATTTTGTATATCACTTCCCATTTTCTAGTTTTCTTTTTAATCTGATAAATAAGATTAAGATTTTAAGATAGTATAGTTGTTTTGAATTAAGATGTTCACTTGATGAGATTTCTTATAAAGCAAGATAACTTTCTTTAATACACAGATATGATTATGCTTTAAATAGTTAAATGTCACAACAATATATGATATTTGTGTGCTTTAAATAGTTTAATCCTAGTCTAAACTGTTTACAAATTTAATTTGTTCATTTATAGCTCAACTGGTTCAAAGAGACATGAAAGATATTGTCATCACTTTATGTCTGTCTGGTGCATATATTGGAAAATGTATAAAAGTGTTTTTTTCTTAAGAACTACATTTTGTCCCTTAGAAAAGTTTGAGTTTCATTTGGTTCAAAAATCCAAGATAACCACAACTGCAGGACAATTTTTAACATAGGCTCCTATGACAAACATGTTTAAACATTCCCTCTGAAATCACAACATCATTGGATAGGAAACTTGACAGGAATGTTTCTATTGGATAGGAAACTTGACAGGAATGTTTCTATTGGATAGGAAACTTGACAGGAATGTTTCTATTGGATAGGAAACTTGACAGGAATGTTTCTATTGGATAGGAAACTTGACAGGAATGTTTCTATTGGATAGGAAACTTGACAGGAATGTTTCTTTAATAGTCCTCTACAAAGTTAACATATTTGTGTCAATTGGAAATCCAAGATGGCCACAACCAACGGACATAGTTTAGTTTTCTGTGTAATGTTTTGTCTATCGATGTTTGTCCCTTTGTCCTTTTTTAGCTCACCTGGTCGAAGGGCCATGTAAGCTTTTGTCATCACTTGTCTTCCATCGTCTGTTAACTTTTCATATTTGAATCTTCTCCTCTGACACTGCTTGGCCAAATTAATTTAAACTTGGTAGGAATCATCTATGGAAGGTCCTCTATGAAAATTACTCATTCCGTCCCCATAGGTTAACAAACATGGCCACCATAGACAATTCTTGTTTCTGGTTGGTCAGTTTCTAAATCTTCTACTCTGAAACCGCTTGGCCTATTGAATCGACATTTGGTAGGAAGCATCTATGGAAGGTCCTCTATGCAGATTGCTTATGTTGTCCTGATCTGTTAACCAACATGGGCACCATTGGCAATTTTTGTTTCTGCCTGGTCGATTTCTAAAAATCTTCTCCTCTGAAACTTCTTGGCCAAATGAACTGTCTTGGAAATTTCAGACTTAAACTTAATAGTTTCATTAAAAACATCACCATAGTAACAAGGATAAGACATAAACTTTATAATAAGATCTAAAATTTGGATTATATTTGTATACTCAGTCTTTTAAAGCATTGATATTTGATTTGTTATATCTAATAAAACTAAAGTTAAACAATGAGGACTAAAAAACTAGCTTTAATTGCAATGTCACCAAAGATTATTTAATGAGCAATGAGCAATGGTCTTAATACACCATGATTTGTTATGTCTTTTTAATGAGCAATAGTCTTAATACACCATGATTTGTTATGTCTTTTTAATGAGCAATAGTCTTAATACACCATGATTTGTTATGTCTTTTTAATGAGCAATAGTCTTAATACACCATGTTTTGTTATGTCTTTTTAATGAGCAATAGTCTTAATACACCATGTTTTGTTATGTCTTTTTAATGAGCAATAGTCTTAATACACCATGTTTTGTTAATAATTCTACATAGTGGTAATCATAATGTAAGTTTTAACAGTAATGGTAGTAGTATTATAATCAGGATCAGCTGTAAATAAAATAAGGTAATAATAGAACATGCATCAAATTCTGTTTTCACAGTTGTTTATTTCATTACTATCTTCAATACCACACATGTGTCTTTCTAATCAGACACTTGTTATTGTCATTAAAATGTAGGGGGTGCTTCCTGTTTGCTCAGAGTTTCTCCAGGCAAGAAGACAATATACTTCTATAATTTGTATAGAACCAACATGATTGTAATTGTTTAAGTTTGGAGAAGCAGATTTTGTGGTATCGGCAATAACTACAAAATGTAATACCCTTTGTGTAAAATACTCTGAAAATCATTGAACTTGGTCTGAGTTTGGCAAAATACACAGAATTAAGAAAGGATGTATTATGAAAAGAAAGTTTAAGCTATGATCGTCAGCAAATTTCCACCGATATCAACAATACAAACAACTACCTTTCACCTCAAATCATTGATTATAAAAAACAAACACATACATTTATTTAAAACAGAAATTTCTCACAAGTTACATTTGATGAGATGATGATGTCTACATTGTATTAGACCAACACGTTTTTGTTGATGATGTCCACATTGTATTAGACCAACGTGTTTAGTTGGATTTTATCACTGACACAACACATTGTATTAGACCAACACATTTAGTTGGATTTTATCACTGACACAACACATTATATTAAACCAACACGTTTAGTTAGATTTTATTACTGACACAACACATTGTATTAGACCAACACGTTTAGTTAGATTTTATTACTGACACAACACATTGTATTAGACCAACATGTTTAGTTAGATTTTATTACTGACACAACACATTGTATTAGACCAACACATTTAGTTAGATTTTATCACTGACACAACACATTGTATTAGACCAACACGTTTAGTTGGATTTTATCACTGACACAACACATTGTATTAGACCAACACGTTTAGTTAGATTTTATCACTGACACAACACATTGTATTAGACCAACACGTTTAGTTGGATTTTATCACTGACACAACACATTGTATTAGACCAACACGTTTAGTTGGATTGTATCACTGACACAACACATTGTATTAGACCAACACGTTTAGTTAGATTTTATCACTGACACAACACATTGTATTAGACCAACACGTTTAGTTGGATTTTATCACTGACACAACACATTGTATTAGACCAACACGTTTAGTTAGATTTTATCACTGACACAACACATTGTATTAGACCAACATGTTTAGTTGGATTTTATCACTGACACAACACATTGTATTAGACCAACACGTTTAGTTAGATTTTATCACTGACACAACACATTGTATTAGACCAATACGTTTAGTTGGATTTTATCACTGACACAACACATTGTATTAGACCAATACGTTTAGTTGGATTTTATCACTGACACAACACATTGTATTATACCAACACGTTTAGTTGGATTTTATCACTGACACAACAGTCTGTGGGTAGACATGTTGCATCACTCGAAAACATTATCTTGATTCTACCAGTCTTTACTTTTCCTCATTAATGCTGTGCTTAGCAACAAATACCAATTTTATATTTTTCAGTTTGACTTCATCGGGGCTTGAACCCACAATCTACTGCACTCAAGGTGAGCACACTAACGATTACACCATTGATATGGTTGCATGATTGAGCTAGAAGTTGTAGATACATGATTATATTTAATTATTACCTCGCATGGCCAGAGGTCATAAAAGATTAGGTGATGTTCGTCAATTATAGTCAGTTATTCACTTATTTCATTTGAAATCACTGAAGGCCCAAGAAAACGAAATATATTGGATAGGATGGATGGTCCTTAAGAAATATAAATTAAATATAAATTTCTTGAATAATTTAAGCTGAAATTTGAACTGTTGCTTTATGATAATTAATTGTATAAAATATAATTAAACATTTCATATAAAATTGTTAGTTAATAGTTTTTTTTTTTTTTTAAAGATCAGACTGAGAAAATATGCAAATTAAGGGACATACAAGATGTTACCTGTTATTATTAATTACAGGTACTACATTTGTATCATTATTTTTGGACAATTTTATTTAACTAAGATGCACCAGGTACTGTTGATTAGGGGTTAAGCAGGTGAGGAAAATTTGACCTTAGCTTCAGGAAGGGTCTGGTTGTAAATTATTTCATGTATAACTATTGTAGATAAAGTTTATTATTAGGCTGACTTGTAATCTTTCATACCCTGTTTACGTAACTTCCTTGGTTTTTAAATGAATGTATTATAAAATGAAATGATTGTGATCTTGTTAGAATTGTGATTTGTTTTGTATTTAATCATTCCCATGATAAATATGATTAACTGATAATACCATATTTATTACAAATAAAGGTGAAGACAATTAACATTATTTATTGAGCTATTAGATTACTCTATATTTAGATTGAGTTTTTAGCCGAGTTGCGACAAAGTCGAACTCGGCTTATAATATGATGAATGTTGTCCGGGCATCAACTTTTTCGTTTCTGCACAATATCTTAAGAATGAAATGTCTGATCTAAATGAAACATTGTACACACATGCCTGGTGGTGAGAGGAGGAAGCCTATTGATATTGAGGATCGTAGAACAAAGGTCAAGGTCACAACTTCTAAAAATAGAACAAAAATTTGATACTTTTTTCGTTTCCACACGATATCTTAAGAACAAAATGTAGGATCTAAATGAAACTTGGTACACATATGCCTGATGGTGAGAGGAGGAAGCCTATTGATATTGAGGTTTGTAGGGCAAAAGTCAAGGTCACAACTTCTAAAAATAGAACAAAAATTAGATACTTTTTTTGTTTTCGCACAATATCTTAAGAACGAAATGTCGGATCTAAATGAATCTTGGTACGCGCATGCCTGATGGTGAGAGGAGGAATCCTATTGATATTGAGGTTTGTAATTTTAAATAATTAAAAGAGTGTTTATTAGTACAAGATCTATATTGCCTGCAAATTCTGTGACAATTAAATCAGGCGTCTTGCAGTTATTGTCCATGAAAGAGCAAATTTTGCATTGTCTTGAAGTTTCAGGCTTCTATCACAGAAGGTATTAGAGATAGATAAACAATTTAATTTGAAAAATATTCGTTAGGAGAAGATGTACATACCCTGCAAAATCAATGAAAAATAAATCAGGGGCCTAGTAGTTACTATCCCTGAAAAAATTAATCAGGTGCCTAGGAGTTACTATCCCTGAAAAAATAAATCAGGTGCCTAGGAGTTACTGTCCCTGAAAAAATAAATCAGGTGCCTAGGAGTTACTATCCCTGAAAAAATAAATCAGGTGCCTAGGGGTTACTATCCCTGAAAAAATAAATCAGGTGCCTAGGAGTTACTATCCCTGAAAAAATAAATCAGGTGCCTAGGAGTTACTATCCCTGAAAAAATAAATCAGGTGTCTAGGAGTTACTATCCCTGAAAAAATAAATCAGGTGCCTAGGGGTTACTATCCCTGAAAAAATAAATCAGGTGCCTAGGAGTTACTGTCCCTGAAAAAATAAATCAGGTGCCTAGGAGTTACTATCCCTGAAAAAATAAATCAGGTGCCTAGGGGTTACTATCCCTGAAAAAATAAATCGGGTGCCTAGGAGTTATTATCCCTGAAAATATAAATCAGATGCCTAGGTGTTACTATCCCTGAAAAAATAAATCAGGTGCCTAGGAGTTACTATCCCTGAAAAAATAAATCAGGTGCCTAGGAGTTACTATCACTGAAAAAATAAATCAGGTGCCTAGGAGTTACTGTCCCTGAAAAAATAAATCAGGTGCCTAGGAGTTACTATCCCTGAAAAAATAAATCAGGTGCCTAGGGGTTACTATCCCTGAAAAAATAAATCAGGTGTCTAGGAGTTACTATCCCTGAAAAAATAAATCAGGTGCCTAGGAGTTACTATCCCTGAAGAAATTAATTGGGTGCCTAGGAGTTACTATCCCTGAAAAAATAAATCAGGTGCTTAGGGGTTACTATCCCTGAAAAAATAAATCAGGTGCCTAGGAGTTACTATCCCTGAAAAAATAAATCGGGTGCCTAGGAGTTATTATCCCTGAAAAAATAAATCAGATGCCTAGGGGTTACTATCCCTTAAAAAATAAATCAGGTGCCTAGGTGTTACTATCCCTGAAAAAATAAATCAGGTGCCTAGGAGTTACTATCCCTGAAAAAATAAATCAGGTGCCTAGGAGTTACTATCCCTGAAAAAATAAATCAGGTGTCTAGGAGTTACTATCCCTGAAAAAATAAATCAGGTGTCTAGGAGTTACTATCCCTGAAAAAATAAATCAGGTGTCTAGGAGTTACTATCCCTGAAAAAATAAATCAGGTGCCTAGGAGTTACTATCCCTGAAAAAATAAATCAGGTGCCTAGGAGTTACTATCCCTGAAAAAATAAATCAGGTGCCTAGGAGTTACTATCCCTGAAAAAATAAATCAGGTGCCTAGGAGTTACTATCCCTGAAAAAATAAATCAGGTGCCTAGGAGTTACTATCCCTGAAAAAATAAATCAGGTGCCTAGGTGTTACTATCCCTGAAAAAATAAATCAGGTGCCTAGGAGTTACTATCCCTGAAAAAATAAATCAGGTGCCTAGGAGTTACTATCCCTGAAAAAATAAATCAGGTGTCTAGGAGTTACTATCCCTGAAAAAATAAATCAGGTGTCTAGGAGTTACTATCCCTGAAAAAATAAATCAGGTGTCTAGGAGTTACTATCCCTGAAAAAATAAATCAGGTGCCTAGGAGTTACTATCCCTGAAAAAATAAATCAGGTGCCTAGGAGTTACTATCCCTGAACAAATAAATCAGGTGCCTAGGAGTTACTATCCCTGAAAAAATAAATCAGGTGCCTAGGAGTTACTATCCCTGAAAAAATAAATCAGGTGCCTAGGAGTTACTATCCCTGAAAAAATAAATCAGGTGCCTAGGAGTTACTATCCCTGAAAAAATAAATCAGGTGCCTAGGAGTTACTATCCCTGAAAAAATAAATCAGGTGCCTAGGAGTTACTATCCCTGAAAAAATAAATCAGGTGCCTAGGAGTTACTATCCCTGAAAAAATAAATCAGGTGCCTAGGAGTTACTATCCCTGAAAAAATAAATCAGGTGCCTAGGAGTTACTATCCCTGAAAAAATAAATCAGGTGCCTAGGAGTTACTATCCCTGAAAAAATAAATCAGGTGCCTAGGAGTTACTATCCCTGAAAAAATAAATCAGGTGCCTAGGAGTTACTATCCCTGAAAAAATAAATCAGGTGCCTAGGAGTTACTATCCCTGAAAAAATAAATCAGGTGCCTAGGAGTTACTATCCCTGAAAAAATAAATCAGGTGCCTAGGAGTTACTATCCCTGAAAAAATAAATCAGGTGCCTAGGAGTTACTATCCCTGAAAAAATAAATCAGGTGCCTAGGAGTTACTATCCCTGAAAAAATAAATCAGGTGCCTAGGAGTTACTATCCCTGAAAAAATAAATCAGGTGCCTAGGAGTTACTATCCCTGAAAAAATAAATCAGGTGCCTAGGAGTTACTATCCCTGAAAAAATAAATCAGGTGCCTAGGAGTTACTATCCCTGAAAAAATAAATCAGGTGCCTAGGAGTTACTATCCCTGAAAAAATAAATCAGGTGCCTAGGAGTTACTATCCCTGAAGAAATTAATTGGGTGTCTAGGAGTTACTATCCCTGAAAAAATAAATCAGGTGCCTAGGAGTTACTATCCCTGAAAAAATAAATCAGGTGCCTAGGAGTTACTATCCCTGAAAAAATAAATCAGGTGCCTAGGAGTTACTATCCCTGAAAAAATAAATCAGGTGCCTAGGAGTTACTATCCCTGAAAAAATAAATCAGGTGCCTAGGAGTTACTATCCCTGAAGAAATTAATTGGGTGTCTAGGAGTTACTATCCCTGAAAAAATAAATCAGGTGCCTAGGAGTTACTATCCCTGAAAAAATAAATCAGGTGCCTAGGAGTTACTATCCCTGAAAAAATAAATCAGGTGCCTAGGAGTTACTATCCCTGAAAAAATAAATCAGGTGCCTAGGAGTTACTATCCCTGAAAAAATAAATCAGGTGCCTAGGAGTTACTATCCCTGAAGAAATTAATTGGGTGTCTAGGAGTTACTATCCCTGAAAAAATAAATCAGGTGCCTAGGAGTTACTATCCCTGAAAAAATAAATCAGGTGCCTAGGAGTTACTATCCCTGAAGAAATTAATTGGGTGTCTAGGAGTTACTATCCCTGAAAAAATAAATCAGGTGCCTAGGAGTTACTATCCCTGAAAAAATAAATCAGGTGCCTAGGAGTTACTATCCCTGAAGAAATTAATTGGGTGTCTAGGAGTTACTATCCCTGAAAAAATAAATCAGGTGCCTAGGAGTTACTATCCCTGAAAAAATAAATCAGGTGCCTAGGAGTTACTATCCCTGAAGAAATTAATTGGGTGTCTAGGAGTTACTATCCCTGAAAAAATAAATCAGGTGCCTAGGGGTTACTATCCCTGAAAAAATAAATCAGGTGCCTAGGAGTTACTATCCCTGAAAAAGCAAGTACAAACAGATAAACATGAGCTTTAAAAGGTCTTTAACCGACTAAAACATGCAATACATAATACAAAGACATACATAAACAAACAATCAAAGCAGAAGCATGCAATAAAATAAGCATTAAAACATAGCCATAAGCAAGCTGGCAACAAAACTCAAACACATACAAATAAAAGAAACAGACTTGCAAATAAAAAGCTCTAGAAAGCAAGTAAGCAGATTCTAGCACTAAACAAAATAAATAAATATCACAGCAAAGACTAAGGTTCAGAATTATATAACTAGACATTGTCCATCCATATGTTCGCAACTCGGCTTTCGCACCTTTTGGTGCGTTACTGATTTTTGTATATCTATTATTTGAAACATTTTGTTTTATTATAATGAAGTTCATTGGTTTTGTCAAGGTAATCTAGGTTTTTCCACACAAAAAAACTGACCACAACGATATAGCTGAAATATTGTTAAAAGTGGTGTTTAATACTAATAAGCCTGAGATAGATATAATATGAGATGCTATAATACTTTGGTTAGATTTGTCTGTTATCTGGGGTGCCTTCCTACTCAGTTATATAATGGATCATCAATCATACAATGAAATACTGTTGTAACTGTTTGAGAAACAAAAAGTCACAATATTATAACGTACTGTCAAATCTAGATATCTTGGTCGTTTCTGGTGAGAGCTTATAATATAAGGAATATTGTAATATCATAGTAAGTAAGAGTAATTATCCTGTATAACTCAAATACTCGGCTAATTTCGAGTATTTATTCTGTATAACTCAAATACTCGGCTAATTTCGAGTATTTATCCTTTATAACTCAAATACTCTGCTAATTTCGAGTATTTATCCTGTATAACTCAAATACTCGGCTAATTTCGAGTATTTATCCTTTATAACTCAAATACTTGGCTAATTTCGAGTATTTATCCTTTATAACTCAAATACTCGGCTAATTTCGAGTATTTATCCTTTATAACTCAAATACTCGGCTAATTTCGAGTATTTATCCTTTATAACTCAAATACTCGGCTAATTTTGAGTATTTATCCTTTATAACTCAAATACTCGGCTAATTTCGCCTTTCAGTTTTCTTTTTAAAGTAGAATCAGTTAAAATTCACGTATGACCGTGTCAGTATACATTTTTTTATGCAAGAACAGACTTTGCGCATGCATGTAAAAGGTCATCTAGGGTCATATGAATTGGAGCGTATATATTGTTGTACAGACTGGAATTTATGTTCAAGATTTGTTTTTATGAAAATAAAAGAGAATGGATGGATTTTTACTTTATAACTCGATAATTAGCTCAAAAAATATCTGGACAAAAAAAATCCCCAAATTCAAGGACATAATACCTTTAAAATAAATTTTGAGTGTTATGTAATGTAACATTTAAACATAATTGTTGCTTTTGTCAACCATTTTATGATATTTTTATAGGAATTTAACTTCATAAATCTTTCATAGATCATGGAAAAATATTAGTTAACTTTATAAATATTTATTTTTATTCTTGACTTAAATAAACTATGTTTAAATTTAATTCTGGTATCATTAAGGAAATAAATGTGTTGTTTTGAGGATATTAAGACAATTTGAGGTAACATTGCTATAACATTTTCACTCTTAAAAAAAAACCCCAGAGGCGCAGCTATGCATGAAATGAAATGTAGGCACATCTTGCGGCGAGGGGTCTGGGGGCCACTAAAGGCCCCCAGAAGGGCCAGGGCAGAGCCCTGCTGGGGGGGTTCAGGGGGCTTTGCCCCCCAACGGAAAACGATTTTAAGCGTAAATAGATGTACAATTGGCGAAATCTGAACAATAAAAGACATGAAATATATTTTTATTTTATCATGGAAACAATACAAAAATCGAAGTTGTTAATATATTTTTGCTGAATATGAGAACTTTTGACTGAATGTTTCTACACCGCTTTTCAGAATAATTTTAACAGTTACAAAAATTCAACATCACAAAGCATTGAATCTATAGCGAAGATTATCATAAATGCAAAATGTATGAAAGAAACATTCCTGGAAACATTCAAAGAATAAAGTTTGAGAGTTCATGTAAGCATATGCAGCCATCATGTCCAGCAACATGGACTGGTAATTAGATTAAAGTCCAGACGTCTGTTTTTTCTTACTGCAAATTTGTTGATAACATCTTCGACGCTTAGATTTCTTGTTCTGTGGATGTGTAACAACGATAAATTTGATAATCTCTCATCACCCATTATAGCTCTAAAGACAGTCTTTTTGCACGGCGTATCGCACTGAATGAACGCTCGCTAGACGCCAAAGACACTGGCATTATCAATACTGTAAAAATTGCATAAATATTAGGGTACAAGTCTTGATTTGTGATATTGAGTGTCTCCAGTAATGTTTGTGTTTTTGCTCATCAACCATATTCCAGCGTGTTTTCAACCTTCATCAAGAAACGGTTGTCTGTCGCCAATATCCGTGTCATAGAGCTAAAACTTCATCTATCTGTTATCAATAATTAGTTGTGATTCATTACTTTGACTAGGCGATAATTTTAAGAGAGTTAATGATATTTTCCAGACAGTATGACCAACTGCTAAATTTGATATCAACTGTGTTTATGTTTTGGAACTCCCTACATTAGAACCGTTATTTATGTCCCTGTTAGTTTTTATTGTGTCGATTGGTGTGATCTTGGATATTTGATAGCCTGAGAAAGTGTAGAGTGCTCTTGAAAATCTGAGGACAGTTAGAGAATGAGTTTGAATGTGGATGGATGTGTTGCTAGCTTTATAATCATACTTTATAGATAATGAACTTGTAAATAATAAATATGTATATGAATACAGATTTTATATTAATTAAATAATAATAACTTTATTCAATGCTCAATTTTACCCCGAAGGGTTGAAGGCATAATTAAAACCAGTGCCAAGTTAAGGACCCTATGACATCCGTACGAAAAGAATCAAAGATTGAAATAGTTGTCTGATCTGTTAATGTGTGGAGCTTATCTTTTTAAACATTTCTTCCAATGTTCTAACTTTAAGCATAGGTTCAGAGCCATACATTTTTACACTGCAAGTCAATAGCCCAACAACAATTCTTTTGACGGTCGATGACAAACTAGTAAATGACGGTCAATGACAAACTAGTAAATGACGGTCAATGACAAACTAGTAAATGACGGTCGATGACAAACTAGTAAATGTATCAATTTATTTCTAGATTCAGATATAAAAGCGTGTGAACAACAAATTGTGTTTTATTTTATGTCAAGACAAAGCTTTTGAAGATAAAATCAACTGTCAATTTCAAAGAGTTAGTTAATCACAGTACTCAAATGTTTATCTTTCAACTTGTGGAAGCTTGTCATCAGTACAATAAACATAAAACAGACATAATTAAAATATGTAATGGGTTGTTTGTCATTTTTCACCAATAAAACAATTTTGAGGAACAAATTATGTGTAGGCACCCGCCTAATGGTAGCTATGCCCCTGGCTACCATTATGTACAAACACCCACTATTATAATACATATGTTAGTATTATTTTTTTGCACTTGTATGAGTTATTGTTCTTGGTATGTTTTGTTATAAGATTTACATCAGACCATCTATTGCATGTGTAATACATTCAAATTTTTATCAATCAGCAATCAGGTTTAATTTTATGCATGCAAAGGGTGCTGTGTTATTGATCTCCAATGTTTTTTTCTGAGCTGTCATTGCATCAGTTGGATGGTAGTTGGGTTTTTGTGGAACCTTTAATATACCTTACCTTACCTCTGTGTCTTTAACCCCCTTTCTAGGAGAACCATACTGTATCGTATGTTGGTGCTTCTATATACAGTGCTGTGCTATCCCTCCACCTCATCCACAACCATGAATTAAAATCCTATATACACTTGTAAGACTTGTACATATACTAAAATGTCACTTCAGTTGGCCCTTTTAAGATTTACTGATCAAATCTAAAATGTCACTTCAGTTGGCCCTTTTAAGATTTACTGATCAAATCTAAAATGTCACTTCAGTTGGCCCTTTTAAGATTTACTGATCAAATCTAAAATGTCTCTTCAGTTGGCCCTTTTAAGATTTACTGATCAAATCTAAAATGTCACTTCAGTTGGCCCTTTTAAGATTTACTGATCAAATCTAAAATGTCACTTCAGTTGGCCCTTTTAAGATTTACTGATCAAATCTAAAATGTCACTTCAGTTGGCCCTTTTAAGATTTACTGATCAAATCTAAAATGTCACTTCAGTTGGCACTTTTAAGATTTACTGATCAAATCTAAAATGTCACTTCAGTTGGCCCTTTTAAGATTTACTGATCAAATCTAAAATGTCACTTCAGTTGGCCCTTTTAAGATTTACTGATCAAATCTAAAATGCCACTTCAGTTGGCCCTTTTAAGATTTACTGATCAAATCTAAAATGTCACTTCAGTTGGCCCTTTTAAGATTTACTGATCAAATCTAAAATGTCACTTCAGTTGGCCCTTTTAAGATTTACTGATCAAATCTAAAATGTCACTTCAGTTGGCCCTTTTAAGATTTACTGATCAAATCTAAAATGTCACTTCAGTTGGCCCTTTTAAGATTTACTGATCAAATCTAAAATGTCACTTCAGTTGGCCCTTTTAAGATTTACTGATCAAATCTAAAATGTCACTTCAGTTGGCCCTTTTAAGATTTACTGATCAAATCTAAAATGTCACTTCAGTTGGCCCTTTTAAGATTTACTGATCAAATCTAAAATGTCATTTCAGTTAGCCCTTTTAAGATTTACTGATCAAATCTAAAATGTCACTTCAGTTGGCCCTTTTAAGATTTACTGATCAAATCTAAAATGTCACTTCAGTTGGCCCTTTTAAGATTTACTGATCAAATCTAAAATGTCACTTCAGTTGGCCCTTTTAAGATTTACTGATCAAATCTAAAATGTCACTTCAGTTGGCACTTTTAAGATTTACTGATCAAATCTAAAATGTCACTTCAGTTGGCCCTTTTAAGATTTACTGATCAAATCTAAAAATCTCTTCACTTGGTTTAAAAAGTTCAGGTTAAAATGTAAAAGTCACTTAAAATCTAAAAGTCACATCACTTTGGTTGCTGTGCTCATGTGTTAAAATATAAAAGTAACTTAAAATAGATTCTCTCACTGTCCAGTTACATTATTATACAAAAGAAATAAAATAAAAGTTACTAGGCACTAAGACACTCAGTACGGTTGGCCTCACCCGCCCCTCAACTGTATATAAAACATAAAATTAGCGGAGTATACGGCTGTTTACATCTTCCGTACTATTCCTGTTATGCCAATGTGTTTATTGGTTCCTTGCCTATCCATTATCTTTCTGTAACGCAGGATATGAAGTAGGGATGTCAGATGCCGGGCACAGTATTCAATTTTTGCTACACTGGCTGGGTTTAATTTCAGATTTCTGGTTGATGCTGTTATATCCAGTAGTAGCTGAAGTTGTACATTTTCTGATAATTTTCTCCAGTTCAATTTGCAATTGTTCAAGACTGTTTATTTCTTGGATTATTGGTTCTCTGACTTCTTTTAACTGCTCACAATCTAGGATAAAATGTTCAGTTGTTTCCCCGTCCTTCTCGCACTGCAGGCACAATGTGTTCAGTTCATTCTTATACATCTTTATCCTGTTGCTTTGGAGAATGTATGCCCCAGTCAATAATTTCAACTTAATTGGTAGCCTATGGAGATCTACTTTTGATTTACAGTTAATCTTTAATATAGGGTGTAGTTTTCCTTTTTCCAAATTTTCACAGCTCAGGTATTGAAGGCTCTTATAGTATGATATGGACTCTGTAATTGACTTGCTCCAATGTTCGTAAATTTTTCTTTTCACCGTTGATGTCCATACAGATTTCTTTGGAGAATTGTCTAGGTACCAACTTGCTTCCTGCAGAATGTATTTCCTCAGTATGTATTTAATCTCTATAAACCAGCTGCTACTCTCATTTGATTTGACTATGAGTTGCTTTCTAGCCAAGTTCTTTTCTATGCTATTATCTGCTTGATTACAGATGTTGTTGAATAGCACCAATGTCCTTATGTGTATTTGTGCCTCTACTGGTAATAATCCGGAGAGTACATACACTGCAGCATCTGCTGTTCTCGTTGGTAAGGAGAGTAATTGTTTTAGCATTCTTTTCTGAAATAGTTCTAGTTGTATCAGAGGTGTAGCTTTTGGTATTATAAGCTCCATGCCATATAACAGGACTGGTGTAATATACATTTTAAACAGATGTATCAATGTATCTGGATCTAGACCATTGTTTCCATGGTATCCACCTCCAAAAAGTCCATATGCACTTCTTCTAGCTTTTTTGATGTTTTCTTCTACGTTCTTAATCATGTTGTCTTTCAGCGATGTTGTTCTGATTATTCCAAGATGTAATGCAGACTCTACTGTTGGCATTGTTTGTGCACCCAGTTTAAATTCCCTCGTATTTAAGGACCTTTTGTTTGGCTTTGCTTTGATGTTGAATGCCACACTTTTGATCGGTTGTAGTTCGTACCCTTCCATGTATGCATAGTCATAGGCCATATTTATAAGGATTTGCGTGTGGACCAGATTTTTGCTCAGTAGTGCTAATATAAGAAATCAGAGAGGAATGGACATGCTAGATCTTGAAAATGAGGCAGTGTATTATCCATAATTCTATTTTATGGACTTTGTTTTCTATAACCTCTTTAGTTCTAAATAACTGATTCATAACATTTGTCAAATATTTGGGCAAGCATTTTGGGTTAATTATATTTGGGCCTAATAATTAGCGTGACCTTATCATTTAGGCAAAAAAAAGCTATGTTTTGGACATTGTTTACCTGAGCACTCCTTACCTATAATTACAGGTAAATACAGGTATGCTTATGTTTACTACCCTCCATACCACCTGAACTCTTTTAAGTAAAAAGTGTTCACCCATGGTCTAGTTTTAAAGGTAAGATGATTCCAGTTTAAAATAAAAAAAAAAAGATGATTTCAGTGAGTTTTTTCAACATAGAAGGGTTTGAAATGACAAGTTCGGATACCAACAGAAGGGATAAGAAATGAACTTATTTTTTGTTTGAAATGAACCAAAAAGAGAATATCTGGAAACTGTTACTGTCAGGTATTACTTCAGAGCCAGAACTGAAACTGTTACTGTCAGGTATTACTTCAGAGCCAGAACTGAAACTGTTACTGTCAGGTATTACTTCAGAGCCAGAACTGAAACTGTTACTGTCAGGTATTACTTCAGAGCCAGAACTGAAACTGTTACCGTCAGGTATTACTTCAGAGCCAGAACTGAAACTGTTACTGTCAGGTATTACTTCAGAGCCAGAACTGAAACTGTTACTGTCAAGTATTACTTCAGAGCCAGAACTGAAACTGTTACTGTCAGGTATTACTTCAGAGCCAGAACTGAAACTGTTACTGTCAGGTATTACTTCAGAGCCAGAACTGAAACTGTTACTGTCAGGTATTACTTCAGAGCCAGAACTGAAACTGTTACTGTCAAGTATTACTTCAGAGCCAGAACTGAAACTGTTACTGTCAGGTATTACTTCAGAGCCAGAACTGAAACTGTTACTGTCAAGTATTACTTCAGAGCCAGAACTGAAACTGTTACTGTCAGGTATTACTTCAGAGCCAGAACTGAAACTGTTACTGTCAGGTATTACTTCAGAGCCAGAACTGAAACTGTTACTGTCAAGTATTACTTCAGAGCCAGAACTGAAACTGTTACTGTCAGGTATTACTTCAGAGCCAGAACTGAAACTGTTACTGTCAAGTATTACTTCAGAGCCAGAACTGAAACTGTTACTGTCAGGTATTACTTCAGAGCCAGAACTGAAACTGTTACTGTCAGGTATTACTTCAGAGCGAGAACTGAAACTGTTACTGTCAGGTATTACTTCAGAGCCAGAACTGAAACTGTTACTGTCAGGTATTACTTCAGAGCCAGAACTGAAACTGTTACTGTCAGGTATTACTTCAGAGCCAAAACTGAAACTGTTACTGTCAGGTATTACTTCAGAGCCAGAACTGAAACTGTTACTGTCAGGTATTACTTCAGAGCCAGAACTGAAACTGTTACTGTCAAGTATTACTTCAGAGCCAGAACTGAAACTGTTACTGTCAGGTATTACTTCAGAGCCAGAACTGAAACTGTTACTGTCAGGTATTACTTCAGAGCCAGAACTGAAACTGTTACTGTCAGGTATTACTTCAGAGCCAGAACTGAAACTGTTACTGTCAGGTATTACTTCAGAGCCAGAACTGAAACTGTTACCGTCAGGTATTACTTCAGAGCCAGAACTGAAACTGTTACTGTCAGGTATTACTTCAGAGCCAGAACTGAAACTGTTACTGTCAAGTATTACTTCAGAGCCAGAACTGAAACTGTTACTGTCAGGTATTACTTCAGAGCCAGAACTGAAACTGTTACTGTCAGGTATTACTTCAGAGCCAGAACTGAAACTGTTACTGTCAGGTATTACTTCAGAGCCAGAACTGAAACTGTTACTGTCAAGTATTACTTCAGAGCCAAAACTGAAACTGTTACTGGCAGGTATTACTTCAGAGCCAGAACTGAAACTGTTACTGTCAGGTATTACTTCAGAGCCAAAACTGAAACTGTTACTGTCAGGTATTACTTCAGAGCCAGAACTGAAACTGTTACTGTCAGGTATTACTTCAGAGCCAAAACTGAAACTGTTACTGTCAGGTATTACTTCAGAGCCAGAACTGAAACTGTTACTGTCAGGTATTACTTCAGAGCCAGAACTGAAACTGTTACTGTCAAGTATTACTTCAGAGCCAGAACTGAAACTGTTACTGTCAGGTATTACTTCAGAGCCAGAACTGAAACTGTTACTGTCAGGTATTACTTCAGAGCCAGAACTGAAACTGTTACTGTCAGGTATTACTTCAGAGCCAGAACTGAAACTGTTACCGTCAGGTATTACTTCAGAGCCAGAACTGAAACTGTTACTGTCAGGTATTACTTCAGAGCCAGAACTGAAACTGTTACTGTCAAGTATTACTTCAGAGCCAGAACTGAAACTGTTACTGTCAGGTATTACTTCAGAGCCAGAACTGAAACTGTTACTGTCAGGTATTACTTCAGAGCCAGAACTGAAACTGTTACTGTCAGGTATTACTTCAGAGCCAGAACTGAAACTGTTACTGTCAAGTATTACTTCAGAGCCAAAACTGAAACTGTTACTGGCAGGTATTACTTCAGAGCCAGAACTGAAACTGTTACTGTCAGGTATTACTTCAGAGCCAAAACTGAAACTGTTACTGTCAGGTATTACTTCAGAGCCAGAACTGAAACTGTTACTGTCAGGTATTACTTCAGAGCCAAAACTGAAACTGTTACTGTCAGGTATTACTTCAGAGCCAGAACTGAAACTGTTACTGTCAAGTATTACTTCAGAGCCAGAACTGAAACTGTTACTGTCAGGTATTACTTCAGAGCCAGAACTGGCATCCCATGAATGTATTACCATTCCTTTTACATGTAAATAGTTTTAGTGTATTCATTAAGTTTTAGGGCTTGCAGTGGGATTAAATGACTTCATATGAAATAATTTTAACATTGATAAGGAATTACATTCTGCTTGAAAATCTACTTCCGCCTCCCATTGGTGAGCAAGGGCAAACAGTGTCTGGCGATCAGAAGAGGTATTAAATCAAACTGATATATAAAAATATTTTTCCAAAATCATTTTAATAACTTATATATATTATTATTTTTTTATAACATATATTGGGGCCGTCATGGCCATGATCGTAAGGTAGTTGGATTTAAGACTACTTATACAATCAGTGCCTATCACTACTGAAGTTGTGAGTTCGAATCTCGCTCAGGTGAGGTGTACTCGATATAACATTATGTGATAAAGTTTGTCAGTGACTTGCGACAAATCATGCTTTTCTCTGGGTCCTCCGGTTTCCTCCACCAATAAAACTGACCGCCGCGATATAACTGAAATATTGTTGAAAGTGGTGTTAAACACCATAACTCTAACCCTATTACATATATTGATTTAATTTTAACTCAAATGTGAAAAAAAAAAAAAATGGCCCAATTACTGGTACATGTATATACTTTTTCTTGGTCCAAAAAATTGTTTGTGCAATGTATAGACTATTTTTTAATAATTTGATAATGCTTTAACCTTTTTCTAGGTACATGACTTTTCTAATTTAATAAGTTTGTTTCTAAATTACTGATCCATACAATTTGTCAAATGATTAGTTAAACATCCTTAGTAGTAGACAAAGTTTTAGATAAATGATTTCCTCTGCTGATGTTTTTAGGTTTATAATTAAAGGTTTATATTAGATCACATCTTCCAGTGACAAATTACATGTGTCTCCAATCCAAATGTCAATGTGTCTAAGTTAGAAATACTTTATTTAGTTTTGGGTGCATTACATTGGTATTTTATACATTCAGGATCAGTAATTGTGGAAACAAACAGATATTTCACTCTGTAAACATGTTGCAAGTGTCTCAACAAAATTATTCAATTTCTTTCAGTTGTAGTTTTAAGCCTCTTATATATGTATCATGGGGGAAATATAGTTAGTTTCAGTGTTAAAAGAGAATTTTTTTTCTGTTATCATTGGTGATATAATGAATTGCCTAAGTAAAAGCAATTTCCATGTCAGTTTATTTTCATTAGAGAATCAAGAAATTCAATTAAACTAGAGAATAGATTTAAAGATTAATAGGGTCTTGTACAAGTCCATCCAGGAGTGTGAGAAATTCTGTCTGGAGCACAACGGAATGAGGGTAAAAGACATAGAATTTGTCACACAAAATTATATTAAGCAAGATAGTAGTTTAAAAGATTAATAAGTTCTTGCACAATGCACAAGTCCATCCAGGACTTGGAGAAATTCTGTCTGGAGTATAGCGGAACGTGGTGGGGGTTAACATGAAAGACAACCAAGGCATACACTTCTAAAGTTAGACTTTAGGGCAGAGACCTTACGAAAATGAGCAGAAGCTATTAAATCTGTTCCCAGTACAATTCTCTCCAGATGGTTGCAGTGGTTTATGTTTCCCTTTTATTTATTAGCTCAATTGGCTAAAGTCAAGGTGCACTTTTGACATCATACAGTGTCAGTGATTCATTGTCTGTCAGCCCTAACCCTAGCCACCAGGGATACCATAGCCCTAACCCTAGCCATCAGGTATACCATAGCCCTAACCCTATCCACCAGGTATACCATAGCCCTAACCCTAGCCACCAGGGATACCATAGCCCTAACCCTATCCACCAGGTATACCATAGCCCTAACCCTAGCCCCCAGGGATACCATAGCCCTAACCCTAGCCACCAGGGATACCATAGCCCTAACCCCAGCCATCAGGGATACCATAGCCCTAACCCTAGCCACCAGGGATACCATAGCCCTAACCCTAGCCACCAGGTATACCATAGCCCTAACCCTAGCCACCAGGTATACCATAGCCCTAACCCTAGCCACCAGGTATACCATAGCCCTAACCCTAGCCACCAGGGATACCATAGCCCTAACCCTAGCCACCAGGTATACCATAGCCCTAACCCCAGCCATCAGGGATACCATAGCCCTAACCCTAGCCACCAGGGATACCATAGCCCTAACCCCAGCCATCAGGGATACCATAGCCCTAACCCTAGCCACCAGGGATACCATAGCCCTAACCCTAGCCATCAGGTATACCATAGCCCTAACCCTAGCCATCAGGTATACCATAGCCCTAACCCTATCCACCAGGTATACCATAGCCCTAACCCTAGCCACCAGGGATACCATAGCCCTAACCCTAGCCACCAGGGATACCATAGCCCTAACCCTAGCCACCAGGGATACCATAGCCCTAACCCCAGCCATCAGGGATACCATAGCCCTAACCCTAGCCACCAGGGATACCATAGCCCTAACCCTAGCCACCAGGTATACCATAGCCCTAACCCTAGCCACCAGGTATACCATAGCCCTAACCCTAGCCACCAGGTATACCATAGCCCTAACCCTAGCCACCAGGGATACCATAGCCCTAACCCTAGCCACCAGGGATACCATAGCCCTAACCCTAGCCACCAGGGATACCATAGCCCTAACCCTAGCCACCAGGGATACCATAGCCCTAACCCCAGCCACCAGGGATACCATAGCCCTAACCCTAGCCACCAGGTATACCATAGCCCTAACCCTAGCCACCAGGGATACCATAGCCCTAACCCCAGCCACCAGGGATACCATAGCCCTAACCCTAGCCACCAGGGATACCATAGCCCTAACCCTAGCCACCAGGGATACCATAGCCCTAACCCTAGCCACCAGGTATACCATAGCCCTAACCCTAGCCACCAGGGATACCATAGCCCTAACCCTAGCCACCAGGTATACCATAGCCCTAACCCTAGCCACCAGGGATACCATAGCCCTAACCCTAGCCACCAGGGATACCATAGCCCTAACCCTAGCCCCCAGGGATACCATAGCCCTAACCCTAGCCACCAGGGATACCATAGCCCTAACCCTAGCCCCCAGGGATACCATAGCCCTAACCCTAGCCACCAGGGATACCATAGCCCTAACCCTAGCCCCCAGGGATACCATAGCCCTAACCCTAGCCACCAGCGATACCATAGCCCTAACCCTAGCCACCAGGGATACCATAGCCCTAACCCTAGCCACCAGGTATACCATAGCCCTAACCCTAGCCACCAGGGATACCATAGCCCTAACCCTAGCCACCAGGGATACCATAGCCCTAACCCTAGCCACCAGGTATACCATAGCCCTAACCCTAGCCACCAGGGATACCATAGCCCTAACCCTAGCCACCAGGGATACCATAGCCCTAACCCTAGCCACCAGCGATACCATAGCCCTAACCCCAGCCACCAGGGAAGATCAAACACATAAACAATGCAACATTAATAAGTGATTAACGATGTTTTTTTTAAAACGAGATGACCGAGAAACGTCCTCGAATTTTAAAAAACATCTTTAATTAATTTATCGCTATTTTGTATTCATAATTAAATAATTTTTGTTGAGATACTGACATTTTTTTAAGCACAATTAATATTTTATATGATTAATCACTTATTATCAAGGATTTGGTAATGTGACGTCATTATAGCGTCATATTAGAAAACAGTGTTAATACTACGTGCGTCCTTGACAACGCTTAGCGATTAGCGATATTTGGAATCATCTCAGCGCTTACGTGATATGAAATAGATTGGTTTTAAACATTAAAGGGAAAATTGCGATAACAGATGAATATTGGCCAAATATTTATAAGATACCCTAACTTTTAAACAGCTTCAAATGAACATTAACATAAAAACAATTTAGGTAATAATATCTTGTAGGTGCAAGTCAAAGGAGAACAATAATAAATAGTTTGTCTGCACAAAACCATTCAATAATGTAGTAATATTGTGACATGTCTTCTTTACAAGATGAAACGGATATTACTTCATCTTAATTATTTTTATATACAAATTGAACCTTATGGAAATTTTGTGGTAAATTACATTTTGAAGTCTTCTTTAGTCATACTAACGTTTTGTCTCATTAAACATCTACTGTAAAAGAGCAATTTCCAGTAAAGAAATAAAACAAGAAATCGTAAAAAAAAAAATGTTTAACAATAAATAAGGCATGAAACGGTTATTACTTTGGAAACACTGGGTATAACTATTGTATTAGAAGACATTGAAGTAGCATCAAACATGTTGTTGTGTGACAAGACTGAACGATCCAGGGGAACCTTGAAAAGTGGGTTAGATATAACAAGTGGTTGCCCAATACAGGCTATATTAATATCAAATTTATTACAATGTGAGATAGAATTAAGGTCGTAAAAGACAATAGTTATTGTTAAATAGTGGTAAATTAGGCTTTACTGTGTAACAAGAGACCTTTTTAGCTCATTTAATTCTAATAACCATGTTATCTATTGTCATTACTATATATTATCTGTCAGTGACTTTATTATCATCATCTTCTCTGAAATTACTGGGCCAAATAGAAAGCAGGGTTTTAAATAACAAAGTGAAAGTAGATCTTAAACAAAACATTTTGAGACAGTTACAGAGTACAGATGAAGTAATCTTACAATTTAATTAAAACAAATACAGACAATGATATTGGTTTAAGTTTAAACATATTTTATTAATTAATTCAATATAACATTACAATATTCAGCTATATACATTACATAATAAGAAGAAATTAATAGGATTGGTGACATTGCAGACCATCACTGTTTAAAATTCCTTTTCATAATGAATTAATCACTCCTGACTCTTATTAAGTTATTGATAAAGTTTCTTGACAAATTATTTAGCTCCTTCTTATTTTCAGATCCGTCATGGCTGTGATCTTATGGTAGAATTTAAAACTACCTACACAATTGGTGCCTATTACCACTGATGTGAGTTTGAATCTCACTCAGGGCGAGGTGTACAACATTATGTGATAAAGTTTGTCAGTGACTTGTGGCAGGTCAGTGGTTTTCTCCGGGTTCTCCGGTTTCCTCCACCAATAATACTGACTGCCACGATATAGCTGAAATATTGTTGAAAGTGGTGTTAAACACCATAAAACCAACCAACCTTCTTCTTTTCCCCCTCTGAAGAGATCAATAACAAAGATGTTTAATTTGACTATAGTATAAAGCATGTCTTAAGAAAAACAATATAATTAACAATTATTACACTTTTAAATATTTATTGACATATGAAGGTTAATACATTATGTAAAGTATAATTAACAGTAACTGTTTGATGAAATGATCAAAGGTATATGTTACATAAATGTGTGCATGGCATGCAGGGTATGATCATCATGCATCCTCATATAATGGATTTTAACATACATTTTCTTCAGTAGCTTGAAAGTATAATTTGGCAGTGTTATTTTCGTGGGAGAATCTATCTTATTTTCTATTGAATTACGGCACATTTAACTGAGGCAGAGAATAGTTGAATGATAGACCCATTAACTTAATGATCTATACGTAATTATTCTTCACTTTAATTTGAATACTACGTTCTGACATTTTAATTTTAACTTTGGTTTCTTGATGTTTTCTTCATTGCAATAAAATCTAGATTTTACAGATGACAAATAATGAACATCAGAGACATCTTGTAAATAATAAATGTTTCTGATGACCTAGATGATGATTCAAAAAGATAATGAGGTAAGATGATTGACTGATGATATTTTTGGTTAACGACCATTATGTTTACAACTACTGCACTAAGTCATTTTATTTATTGTAGAGAAGACATAAAACAAGATCTGGTACTGCCACTTTGTTATAATTGTCTGTAATGAGCCAGGTAAGTGACCAGTTCTGTTTTTGTTTTTGATGGATCTTGATTTTGTCTTTGTTGTTTTTTCTAATTTCAGCCAATTCTATCTCACTTGGCATTTGTTGTCATTTGTCATCTGTCTGTCTGTGTTTAATTATCAAACATGGCTGTTGCTATTATTAATATATCATTGGGGTAAAAACAGCCCCTAGATTCATCGAACTGTTACTAAAACTAGAAATTTCTGCAAAAGGCCATTTTATGCTAGAATGAGTTGAAATTTAACCTGTAACTTTATGCTAATGTAATGTTTGATATATTTCAAGTTTTTATGTAAAATTGTTGTTTTTATGATTTTTTCCCCAAATGTAGAAATTAAAACTTCTTTTTCCTTTTTTTTTTAAAGCAAAAATTGATTTGAAAATCTTCTCTTCTGAAACCACTTCTTTATTTAAACAATATTTTATTCAGATAAATGTAAAGGATTGGATAACAGGAATAGCTTTTATTTAACCTCTCCTAATGCAAGGCAACAAGCAAAAATATAAAGAGTTACAATATATTGAAACATGTACTAGTAACTTTTTCTTAAAGATGGTCAAAGAAGAATAACTCTAGGAAAAATAATTTGAAAAATATTTCAAATTATTATTCTGGGAAACCATGGAATCATTTGAAATCACACCTTGCTGGAACTTCCTTAGATAATCTTTAACGAAATGTATGTATTTTGTATTGATCTGAAATCCAAGATGGTCACCACAGCAGATATATTTTAAACTTTACCACAAAAGAGATGATTTCAATTTTCCCATTGTGAACTTTCCAATTATATGTAGCAACATTCCAGCAGCATCTGCATATGAAGTATACATGTATATCTCTCAGTTGATACGATATTCCAGAGCTTGTGGTTCCTATCACTCAGGATTTCCTTGATAGAGGGTTGCTGCTAACAAGGAAGCCACTGAACTAAGGGTTCCTCTTGGTTGAAGCTGAAGTCATCACTTGGTTGACCGTTATGGAATATCTGTGTCATAACTGACCATGGATATGTTCCACATGTTGTAAACACTTCCCAGTCCTTTCCTCATTCATGACTTATTACCAGGTTTGTAACTAGATTAAGACAACTGATGCCACTAGTGGAGCAAGTACTGCCTACCCTTCCGGAGCACCTGAGTTTAGTGGGGTTTGTATTACTCGATCTTTAGTTTTTATATTTTTATGATTTGCAGATCGTTGTTTATCCTTTTGTCCTTTTTCCTTCGGCCATTGTGTTGTCTGTTCTTCTTCCTTTGGCCATTGTGTTGTCTGTTCTTCTTCCTTTGGCCATTGTGTTGTCTGTTCTTCTTCCTTTGGCCATTTTGTTGTCTGTCCTTCTTTGATTTAATGATTCTGATTACCCCTTTGGTATCTTCAAACTCTTCTTAACATAGGACCTATAATGTGGAAATGAATAAAATGATTTTTGAGCTAAATTTACTTGAACACAAACATTACATGTATATTCAGATAATCTTGACACTTCATCTAAGTTCAAACATGCATATGAAATAAATATTGTTCACAAGCACATCCTGTAAATTGTGCTTGTGGTGTTTCCAGAGAAGATGCATATAATTATTTCTTTGAATGTAGTAAATACAACGATATTAGTAGGAATTTGTTAACTTGTGTTAATGGATTTGGAATAAAAATTGATCTTGCTATGCTTACTAGATGTAACCAAAATCTAACTGATGAAGATAACTGTTTAATTTTAAAGAATTTTTCAAGTTTATTAGAAGATCTGAACGATTCCTTATTATATAAACTTATAAATATAGCCAACATGATCATCGTGTCCACAAAAACATTTTTTACATGTTTAATTGTTACTGGTATACATACATTAATGTGCGTGCTCAGTTTCATATGTATATTCATTGTAATTGTTATGTAATTCAAAGGAGAAGAATTCATAAGTTGGTAAAACTTTTGTCTAATCCTTTTTGTCTCTATGAGAAAATAAAATTGTTATAAACTAACAGGATACAGGCTCAGGTGAGCCTCTAGTTTTCTTTTATCATTTTTATGGTTTGATATTTTTTTTTTGCCTTTCCTTCTTATTCTGTCCTTTCATATTTTTGTATTTTTTATATAAGTTTTAATTTATTTCTATTATTGGATACTTAATGATTTACCAGTAGTTCCTACATATTTGTTTTATTCTATGAGTGATCTTGCTCTTGACTTGAAATTCAAAACAAGTTTTTAAGTTGTATATAATGCCAATATATCAACTACTAAAACAGTTATAGTGAGGTCTATGCCTTGCTGATTAAAAAAGGGGACACATAAGCCATCATTTTCAAAGATTTTTTGTTGTAAGATGCATTTTAATAAAAGTTTTATGATAATTCAGTGAAACCTGTTTAATTACATCACTGATAATAATAATAATAATAATAATAATAATAATAATAATAATAATAATAATAATAATAATATAGTAATAATAATAATAATGGTGAATGAAGGATTAAACAGTATTATGACAAGACACAAACTGTATAAACAGATAAAGTAACATTACTAAGACATGACATGTTTCAAAAGGTTTCAGTGATATCAAATTATTTCCACGAAATAAAAGTACATTTCATATGTACTTTAACATGTAATCTGATTTACTCTGTCAAATAGATTTGATTTCTATAAATTATGTTGTACTTGTGTAAAATGAAACAGCTTTTATACAAAGTTATATGCTATTTAAACAACATTATTAAGAAAAACTGGTAGAACGTGCTAAAGTGGGTCACAGGTCACTGTAATCGGACGGCTGTATCGAGAAACAGATACAGTGTTGGAAAAACTGTTGATACTCATAAAATATTGATAAATACAATAAAATTTTATGTTTGTCTTCAAGAAATATGATAGACAAAACCATGTGTGAAGTTTTATGACGAAATATCTTCGATTTCTATGTAAATTTACGAGTTGAAGTGGGGAAACACCCACAGGTAATTTTAGCGATGCATTTACCCTCACTTGAATTTGATGAATGTTACAGCCACCATTTTCTTGATATGATAATGTAAGACAAAAAAATGCATGTAAAAGAAATCTATGTTATATTTATTCATTTGTTTGATTCTGGAATATTGTTGATCATTGATTTAAACAAGGGAAAAAGGGGGGGTAAATTTTATTTGTGAATTTTACAGTTAAATAAATGTTATGTTTCGACAGTTTAAAGAGAAAAATAAAAATTTGTTGCGACTAAAGCTTAAATCAACGTTAAAAATTGAATAAATATCAGTGGTTTTGTAAATGAGATTTATTTTAAATAGAAAATCTGAATTTATTATTTATTAATTTATTATTAATGATACAATTTTATATCCCTTGGGAGGGGGAGGGGGGCTATGATGAAAATTTGAAATAAAAACACAGGATCAGACTTTAAGCAAAAATAATAATCCAGGATTAGTTTTTTATTAAAAAAATCCAGTACCCCTGTGTTCATGATTTTTTTTTTTTTTTTAAAGTTAATAATATGAAATATTGACATCCACACTTGCCTTTTGGACAGAACATTTCTGTGTCCACACTGGTTATGCATACAAAAAAATCCTTAAAAAATGAAATTCCTTTTATTAATTCTATACAATTGTATGAAATATGCAGATATTGAACACATTACATTTGGAGTAGTTTGATCAATATTAAATAAACTTAGAAAAGATATGGAGATCTAAGTTATTAATCAAATTTTTATTAAATAAAATATCGAAAAAATGAATGTTAAAAACTGCAACTCTAAAGAAAGAAATGAAGGTGATTCTGTTTTGAAACTGATAATATTTTGGTTGTAAAATGATGATATATATTTTTTTCTATTTGAATGAAATGATGATTTTAATTTTATTATATTACTGTAAACAGAAAAAGTGGAATTTCTTTGCATTTTGTACTTGATTTTTTATGTTTTTTTCCACATCATTTGGCAACCATTATGAATAGTTTTAGCACACTGAAGTTCCTGTGAACCTCTGGATTTTTTAGTTATTGGAGGTCATGTGGGTCCCTTGTTTACACATTATAATGCTGCACATTAATTGGAATACCGTATTTAGGGTTGTATAATGCACATTGGTGCATAATGCGCACCCCCTCTTGGCCTTGAAAATCTCCAGAAAAAAACTAGTTTGTGTCTATAATGCGCATGGAGTTTTAAAAAATCTCCGTCGGAAATGTAAGAATTAAATATCAATCGTATATATTTTTCAGTCCTTTGAGTATGTTTCATTTGCTGGGAGAATTTAAGAACCATTTATCTCTTTTCATCTTCAATAAAGTTGCAAAATATTAAATGTGTTGGGTTTTATTGGCGGACATGTGATTTCCCGGTCTGGGAAAGAGTGAAACACATTGTTCCTGTTTATAATGTGCACCCCTCCTACAAATTAAAGAATCTGGGCAAAATTCTGCACATTATACAACCCTAAATACGGTACTACAGATTACTGACAGTTATTAGAGGTCATGCGAGCCCCTTGTTTGCACATTATAATGCCACACAATAATTAGAATGCTTACAGTTTCCTGACAGTTCTTTGAGATCATGTGGGCCCCTTGTTTACACATTTTAATGCTACACATTATTTGGAATACTTACAGATTACTGACAGTTATTAGAGGTCATGTGAGCCCCTTGTTTGTACATTGGAATGCTTACAGTTTCCTGACAGTTCTTTGAGATCATGCGGGCCCCCTGTTTACACATCATAATACTACACATACATATACCTGACAGTTATTCGAGGTCATGTAGGCCCCTTATTTGCACATTATAATGCTACACTTACATACTCCTGATAGTTATTAGAGGTTATGTGGGCCCCTTGTTTGCACATTATAATGCTACACTTACAGATTCCTGACAGTTCTTTGAAATCATGTGGGCCCCTTGTTTACACATTATAATACTACACTTACAGACTCCTGACAGTTATTAGAGGTCATGTGGCCCCTTGTTTACACATTATAATGCTACACATTCAGATTCCTGACAGTTATTAGAGGTCATGTGGGCCCCTTGTTTACACATTATAATGCTACACTTACATACTCCTGATAGTTATTAGAGGTCATGTAGGCCCCTTGTTTACACATTATAATGCTACACTTACATACTCCTGATAGTTATTAGAGGTCATGTGGGCCCCTTGTTTACACATTATAATGCTACACTTACATACTCCTGATAGTTATTAGAGGTCATGTAGGCCCCTTGTTTACACATTATAATGCTACACTTACATACTCCTGACAGTTATTAGAGGTCATGTAGGCCCCTTGTTTACACATTATAATGCTACACTTACATACTCCTGATAGTTATTAGAGATCATGTAGGCCCCTTGTTTACACATTATAATGCTACACTTACATACTCCTGATAGTTATTAGAGATCATGTAGGCCCCTTGTTTACACATTATAATGCTACACTTACAGACTCCTGATAGTTATTAGAGGTCATGTGGCCCCTTGTTTACACATTATAATGCTACACTTACATACTCCTGATAGTTATTAGAGATCATGTGGGCCCCTTGTTTACACATTATAATGCTACACTTACATACTCCTGATAGTTATTAGAGATCATGTAGGCCCCTTGTTTACACATTATAATGCTACACTTACATACTCCTGATAGTTATTAGAGATCATGTAGGCCCCTTGTTTACACATTATAATGCTACACTTACAGACTCCTGACAGTTATTAGAGATCATGTAGGCCCCTTGTTTACACATTATAATGCTACACTTACATACTCCTGATAGTTATTAGAGATCATGTGGGCCCCTTGTTTACACATTATAATGCTACACTTACATACTCCTGATAGTTATTAGAGGTCATGTGGCCCCTTGCTTACACATTATTATGTAGCTGCAATAATGTAGCTCCTGTGACAAACTTGTGTCTCGGCAGAGCTACAACGCGGTCCCATTCGTCACAATGGAGCAAAAAAAAAGTTGCAGTTGAAACATAAAAACTCACTATTTATGCTTCAAACATTTCATTATAACAATTACTGATGATCCCAGTCCTTGTTAAATCGGTTTGGCTGAAAAATATATGCTTTTCAAAGTTAGCAACAACCTTGTTCAAATTTATCGATCGTTTTCCATAACCGGAAACTACGGAAGGCGGAGCTTTTCTAAATATGGTATTTCTTATTACAACCTGATGTAAACATTCCAATCGTAACTACTCGGCCATTCTCGCTACCCTGTTATTTGCAGGGTAGCGAGAATAGCCGAGTAGTTACGATTGGTAAACATTCACGCCTATATCGCCAAATATGGTATCGACATCCAAATAGTGAGGCCGGAAATGACGAAATTCAAAATTTTCAAAGAGAAGATTTTATTTTGTGGGAATTACATTCTAAAATACTGGTAGGTGATAAAAACTTCTTATAATAATGGACAAAAGGAAAGGTTATGTCTTACTATTGATAAATGCAGGCGTCAGAAGCTCTGTAAGCGAGCGCAAAAAATCTCGGCGGCTGCTCCATTACTTGTAATGGCATCCCATTATAACCCTTGCGAGTAAGTGAGCATTTAGGGTTTTATTATTAGAACTAATTATAATGCTACACTTACATACTCCTGATAGTTATTAGAGGCATGTAGGCCCCTTGTTTACACATTATAATGCTACACTTACAGACTCCTGACAGTTATTAGAGGTCATGTGGCCCCTTGTTTACACATTATAATGCTACACATTCAGATTCCTGACAGTTATTAGAGGTCATGTGGGCCCCTTGTTTACACATTATAATCCTACACTTACATACTCCTGATAGTTATTAGAGGTCATGTAGGCCCCTTGTTTGCACATTATAATGCTACACTTACATACTCCTGATAGTTATTAGAGGTCATGTGGCCCCTTGTTTACACATTATAATGCTACACTTACATACTCCTGATAGTTATTAGAGGTCATCATACTCCTGATAGTTATTAGAGGTCATGTGGGCCCCTTGTTTACACATTATAATGCTACACTTACATACTCCTGACAGTTATTAGAGGTCATGTGGCCCCTTGTTTACACATTATAATGCTACACTTGCATACTCCTGATAGTTATTAGAGGTCATGTGGGCCCCTTGTTTACACATTATAATGCTACACTTACATATTCCTGATAGTTATTAGAGGTCATGTGGCCCCTTGTTTGCACATTATAATGCTACACTTACATACTCCTGATAGTTATTAGAGGTCATGTAGGCCCCTTGTTTACACATTATAATGCTACACTTACATACTCCTGACAGTTATTAGAGGTCATGTGGCCCCTTGTTTACACATTATAATGCTACACTTGCATACTCCTGATAGTTATTAGAGGTCATGTGGGCCCCTTGTTTACACATTATAATGCTACACTTACATACTCCTGACAGTTATTAGAGGTCATGTGGCCCCTTGTTTACACATTATAATGCTACACTTGCATACTCCTGATAGTTATTAGAGGTCATGTGACCCCTTGTTTACACATTATAATGCTACACTTACATACTCCTGATAGTTATTAGAGGCATGTAGGCCCCTTGTTTACACATTATAATGCTACACTTACATACTCCTGACAGTTATTAGAGGTCATGTGGCCCCTTGTTTACACATTATAATACTACACTTGCATACTCCTGATAGTTATTAGAGGTCATGTGGCCCCTTGTTTGCACATTATAATGCTACACTTACATATTCCTGACAGTTATTAGAGGTCATGTGGGCCCCTTGTTTACACCTTATAATGCTACACTTACATACTCCTGATAGTTATTAGAGGTCATGTAGGCCCCTTGTTTACACCTTATAATGCTACACTTACATACTCCTGATAGTTATTAGAGGTCATGTGGGCCCCTTGTTTACACATTATAATGCTACACTTACATACTCCTGACAGTTATTAGAGGTCATGTGGCCCCTTGTTTACACATTATGATGCTACACTTGCATACTCCTGATAGTTATTAGAGGTCATGTGACCCCTTGTTTACACATTATAATGCTACACTTACATACTCCTGATAGTTATTAGAGGTCATGTAGGCCCCTTGTTTACACCTTATAATGCTACACTTACATACTCCTGATAGTTATTAGAGGTCATGTGGGCCCCTTGTTTACACATTATAATGCTACACTTACATACTCCTGACAGTTATTAGAGGTCATGTGGCCCCTTGTTTACACATTATAATGCTACACTTGCATACTCCTGATAGTTATTAGAGGTCATGTGACCCCTTGTTTACACATTATAATGCTACACTTACATACTCCTGATAGTTATTAGAGATCATGTAGGCCCCTTGTTTACACATTATAATGCTACACTTACATACTCCTGACAGTTATTAGAGGTCATGTGGCCCCTTGTTTACACATTATAATGCTACACTTGCATACTCCTGATAGTTATTAGAGGTCATGTGGGCCCCTTGTTTACACATTATAATGCTACACTTACATACTCCTGATAGTTATTAGAGGTCATGTGGCCCCTTGTTTGCACATTATAATGCTACACTTACATATTCCTGACAGTTATTAGAGGTCATGTGGGCCCCTTGTTTACACCTTATAATGCTACACTTACATACTCCTGATAGTTATTAGAGGTCATGTGGCCCCTTGTTTGCACATTATAATGCTACACTTACATATTCCTGACAGTTATTAGAGGTCATGTGGGCCCTTGTTTACACATTATAATGCTACACTTACAGACTCCTGACAGTTATTAGAGATCATGTGGGCCCCTTGTTTACACATTATAATGCTACACTTACATACTCCTGATAGTTATTAGAGGTCATGTAGGCTCCTTGTTTACACATTATAATGCTACACTTACATACTCCTGATAGTTATTAGAGGTCATGTGGGCCCCTTGTTTACACATTATAATGCTACACTTGCATACTCCTGATAGTTATTAGAGGTCATGTGGGCCCCTTGTTTACACATTATAATGCTACATTTACATACTCCTGATAGTTATTAGAGGTCATGTGGCCCCTTGTTTGCACATCATAATGCTACACTTACATATTCCTGACAGTTATTAGAGGTCATGTGGGCCCCTTGTTTACACATTATAATGCTACACTTACAGACTCCTGACAGTTATTAGAGATCATGTGGGCCCCTTGTTTACACATTATAATGATACACTTACAGACTCCTGACAGTTATTAGAGATCATGTGGGCCCCTTGTTTACACATTATAATGATACACTTACAGACTCCTGACAGTTATTAGAGATCATGTGGGCCCCTTGTTTACACATTATAATGATACACTTACATACTCCTGATAGTTATTAGAGGTCATGTAGGCTCCTTGTTTACACATTATAATGCTACACTTACAGACAGACTCCTGACAGTTATTAGAGATCATGTGGGCCCCTTGTTTACACATTATAATGATACACTTACAGACTCCTGACAGTTATTAGAGATCATGTGGGCCCCTTGTTTACACATTATAATGATACACTTACAGACTCCTGACAGTTATTAGAGATCATGTGGGCCCCTTGTTTACACATTATAATGATACACTTACATACTCCTGATAGTTATTAGAGGTCATGTAGGCTCCTTGTTTACACATTATAATGCTACACTTACAGACTCCTGACAGTTATTAGAGGTCATGTGGGCCCCTTGTTTACACATTATAATGCTACACTTACAGACTCCTGACAGTTATTAGAGATCATGTGGGCCCCTTGTTTACACATTATAATGATACACTTACAGACTCCTGACAGTTATTAGAGATCATGTGGGCCCCTTGTTTACACATTATAATGCTACACTTACAGACTCCTGACAGTTATTAGAGATCATGTGGGCCCCTTGTTTACACATTATAATGCTACACTTACATACTCCTGATAGTTATTAGAGGTCATGTAGGCCCCTTGTTTACACATTATAATGCTACACTTACATACTCCTGATAGTTATTAGAGATCATGTGGGCCCCTTGTTTACACATTATAATGCTACACTTGCATACTCCTGATAGTTATTAGAGGTCATGTGGGCCCCTTGTTTACACATTATAATGCTACACTTGCATACTCCTGATAGTTATTAGAGATCATGTGGGCCCCTTGTTTACACATTATAATGCTACACTTACATACTCCTGATAGTTATTAGAGATCATGTGGGCCCCTTGTTTACACATTATAATGCTACACTTACATACTCCTGATAGTTATTAGAGATCATGTGGGCCCCTTGTTTACACATTATAATGCTACACTTGCATACTCCTGATAGTTATTAGAGGTCATGTGGCCCCTTGTTTACACATTATAATGCTACACATTCAGATTCCTGACAGTTATTAGAGGTCATGTGGGCCCCTTGTTTACACATTATAATGCTACACTTACATACTCCTGATAGTTATTAGAGGTCATGTAGGCCCCTTGTTTACACATTATAATGCTACACTTACATACTCCTGATAGTTATTAGAGGTCATGTAGGCCCCTTGTTTACACATTATAATGCTACACTTACATACTCCTGATAGTTATTAGAGATCATGTGGGCCCCTTGTTTACACATTATAATGCTACACTTGCATACTCCTGATAGTTATTAGAGGTCATGTGGCCCCTTGTTTACACATTATAATGCTACACATTCAGATTCCTGACAGTTATTAGAGGTCATGTGGGCCCCTTGTTTACACATTATAATGCTACACTTACATACTCCTGATAGTTATTAGAGGTCATGTAGGCCCCTTGTTTACACATTATAATGCTACACTTACAGACTCCTGACAGTTATGAGAGGTCATGTAGGCCCCTTGTTTACACATTATAATGCTACACTTACATACTCCTGATAGTTATTAGAGGTCATGTAGGCCCCTTGTTTACACATTATAATGCTACACTTACATACTCCTGATAGTTATTAGAGGTCATGTGGCCCCTTGTTTACACATTATAATGCTACACTTACATACTCCTGATAGTTATTAGAGGTCATGTGGCCCCTTGTTTACACATTATAATGCTACACTTACATACTCCTGATAGTTATTAGAGGTCATGTGGCCCCTTGTTTACACATTATAATGCTACACTTACATACTCCTGATAGTTATTAGAGGTCATGTAGGCCCCTTGTTTACACATTATAATGCTACACTTACATACTCCTGATAGTTATTAGAGGTCATGTAGGCCCCTTGTTTACACATTATAATGCTACACTTACATACTCCTGATAGTTATTAGAGGTCATGTGGCCCCTTGTTTACACATTATAATGCTACACTTACAGACTCCTGACAGTTATTAGAGGTCATGTAGGCTCCTTGTTTACACATTATAATGATACACTTACATACTCCTGACAGTTATTAGAGGTCATGTGGCCCCTTGTTTACACATTATAATGCTACACTTACATACTCCTGATAGTTATTAGAGGTCATGTGGGCCCCTTGTTTACACATTATAATGCTACACTTACATACTCCTGATAGTTATTAGAGGTCATGTGGCCCCTTGTTTACACATTATAATGCTACATTTGCATACTCCTGATAGTTATTAGAGGTCATGTGGCCCCTTGTTTACACATTATAATGCTACACTTACATACTCCTGATAGTTATTAGAGATCATGTAGGCCCCTTGTTTACACATTATAATGCTACACTTACATACTCCTGATAGTTATTAGAGATCATGTAGGCTCCTTGTTTACACATTATAATGCTACACTTACATACTCCTGATAGTTATTAGAGATCATGTGGGCCCCTTGTTTACACATTATAATGCTACACTTACATACTCCTGACAGTTATTAGAGGTCATGTGGCCCCTTGTTTACACATTATAATCCTACACTTACATACTCCTGATAGTTATTAGAGATCATGTGGGCCCCTTGTTTACACATTATAATGCTACACTTACATACTCCTGATAGTTATTAGAGGTCATGTGGCCCCTTGTTTACACATTATAATGCTACACTTACATACTCCTGATAGTTATTAGAGGTCATGTAGGCTCCTTGTTTACACATTATAATGCTACACTTACATACTCCTGATAGTTATTAGAGATCATGTGGGCCCCTTGTTTACACATTATAATGCTACACTTACATACTCCTGATAGTTATTAGAAGTCATGTAGGCTCCTTGTTTACACATTATAATGCTACACTTACATACTCCTGATAGTTATTAGAGGTCATGTGGCCCCTTGTTTACACATTATAATGCTACACTTACATACTCCTGATAGTTATTAGAGGTCATGTAGGCTCCTTGTTTACACATAATAATGCTACACTTACATACTCCTGATAGTTATTAGAGGTCATGTGGGCCCCTTGTTTACACATTATAATGCTACACTTACATACTCCTGATAGTTATTAGAGATCATGTGGGCCCCTTGTTTACACATTATAATGCTACACTTACATACTCCTGACAGTTATTAGAGGTCATGTAGGCTCCTTGTTTACACATTATAATGCTACACTTACATACTCCTGACAGTTATTAGAGGTCATGTGGGCTCTTGTTTACACATTATAATGCTACACTTACATACTCCTGATAGTTATTAGAGGTCATGTAGGCTCCTTGTTTACACATTATAATGCTACACTTACATACTCCTGATAGTTATTAGAGATCATGTGGGCCCCTTGTTTACACATTATAATGCTACATTTACAGACTCCTGACAGTTATTAGAGGTCATGTAGGCCCCTTGTTTACACATTATAATGCTACACTTACATACTCCTGACAGTTATTAGAGGTCATGTGGCCCCTTGTTTACACATTATAATGCTACACTTGCATACTCCTGATAGTTATTAGAGGTCATGTGACCCCTTGTTTACACATTATAATGCTACACTTACATACTCCTGATAGTTATTAGAGGTCATGTAGGCCCCTTGTTTACACCTTATAATGCTACACTTACATACTCCTGATAGTTATTAGAGGTCATGTGGGCCCCTTGTTTACACATTATAATGCTACACTTACATACTCCTGACAGTTATTAGAGGTCATGTGGCCCCTTGTTTACACATTATAATGCTACACTTGCATACTCCTGATAGTTATTAGAGGTCATGTGACCCCTTGTTTACACATTATAATGCTACACTTACATACTCCTGATAGTTATTAGAGATCATGTAGGCCCCTTGTTTACACATTATAATGCTACACTTACATACTCCTGACAGTTATTAGAGGTCATGTGGCCCCTTGTTTACACATTATAATGCTACACTTGCATACTCCTGATAGTTATTAGAGGTCATGTGGGCCCCTTGTTTACACATTATAATGCTACACTTACATACTCCTGATAGTTATTAGAGGTCATGTGGCCCCTTGTTTGCACATTATAATGCTACACTTACATATTCCTGACAGTTATTAGAGGTCATGTGGGCCCTTGTTTACACATTATAATGCTACACTTACAGACTCCTGACAGTTATTAGAGATCATGTGGGCCCCTTGTTTACACATTATAATGCTACACTTACATACTCCTGATAGTTATTAGAGGTCATGTAGGCTCCTTGTTTACACATTATAATGCTACACTTACATACTCCTGATAGTTATTAGAGGTCATGTGGGCCCCTTGTTTACACATTATAATGCTACACTTGCATACTCCTGATAGTTATTAGAGGTCATGTGGGCCCCTTGTTTACACATTATAATGCTACATTTACATACTCCTGATAGTTATTAGAGGTCATGTGGCCCCTTGTTTGCACATCATAATGCTACACTTACATATTCCTGACAGTTATTAGAGGTCATGTGGGCCCCTTGTTTACACATTATAATGCTACACTTACAGACTCCTGACAGTTATTAGAGATCATGTGGGCCCCTTGTTTACACATTATAATGATACACTTACAGACTCCTGACAGTTATTAGAGATCATGTGGGCCCCTTGTTTACACATTATAATGATACACTTACAGACTCCTGACAGTTATTAGAGATCATGTGGGCCCCTTGTTTACACATTATAATGATACACTTACATACTCCTGATAGTTATTAGAGGTCATGTAGGCTCCTTGTTTACACATTATAATGCTACACTTACAGACAGACTCCTGACAGTTATTAGAGATCATGTGGGCCCCTTGTTTACACATTATAATGATACACTTACAGACTCCTGACAGTTATTAGAGATCATGTGGGCCCCTTGTTTACACATTATAATGATACACTTACAGACTCCTGACAGTTATTAGAGATCATGTGGGCCCCTTGTTTACACATTATAATGATACACTTACATACTCCTGATAGTTATTAGAGGTCATGTAGGCTCCTTGTTTACACATTATAATGCTACACTTACAGACTCCTGACAGTTATTAGAGGTCATGTGGGCCCCTTGTTTACACATTATAATGCTACACTTACAGACTCCTGACAGTTATTAGAGATCATGTGGGCCCCTTGTTTACACATTATAATGATACACTTACAGACTCCTGACAGTTATTAGAGATCATGTGGGCCCCTTGTTTACACATTATAATGCTACACTTACAGACTCCTGACAGTTATTAGAGATCATGTGGGCCCCTTGTTTACACATTATAATGCTACACTTACATACTCCTGATAGTTATTAGAGGTCATGTAGGCCCCTTGTTTACACATTATAATGCTACACTTACATACTCCTGATAGTTATTAGAGATCATGTGGGCCCCTTGTTTACACATTATAATGCTACACTTGCATACTCCTGATAGTTATTAGAGGTCATGTGGGCCCCTTGTTTACACATTATAATGCTACACTTGCATACTCCTGATAGTTATTAGAGATCATGTGGGCCCCTTGTTTACACATTATAATGCTACACTTACATACTCCTGATAGTTATTAGAGATCATGTGGGCCCCTTGTTTACACATTATAATGCTACACTTACATACTCCTGATAGTTATTAGAGATCATGTGGGCCCCTTGTTTACACATTATAATGCTACACTTGCATACTCCTGATAGTTATTAGAGGTCATGTGGCCCCTTGTTTACACATTATAATGCTACACATTCAGATTCCTGACAGTTATTAGAGGTCATGTGGGCCCCTTGTTTACACATTATAATGCTACACTTACATACTCCTGATAGTTATTAGAGGTCATGTAGGCCCCTTGTTTACACATTATAATGCTACACTTACATACTCCTGATAGTTATTAGAGGTCATGTAGGCCCCTTGTTTACACATTATAATGCTACACTTACATACTCCTGATAGTTATTAGAGATCATGTGGGCCCCTTGTTTACACATTATAATGCTACACTTGCATACTCCTGATAGTTATTAGAGGTCATGTGGCCCCTTGTTTACACATTATAATGCTACACATTCAGATTCCTGACAGTTATTAGAGGTCATGTGGGCCCCTTGTTTACACATTATAATGCTACACTTACATACTCCTGATAGTTATTAGAGGTCATGTAGGCCCCTTGTTTACACATTATAATGCTACACTTACAGACTCCTGACAGTTATTAGAGGTCATGTAGGCCCCTTGTTTACACATTATAATGCTACACTTACATACTCCTGATAGTTATTAGAGGTCATGTAGGCCCCTTGTTTACACATTATAATGCTACACTTACATACTCCTGATAGTTATTAGAGGTCATGTGGCTCCTTGTTTACACATTATAATGCTACACTTACATACTCCTGATAGTTATTAGAGGTCATGTGGCCCCTTGTTTACACATTATAATGCTACACTTACATACTCCTGATAGTTATTAGAGGTCATGTGGCCCCTTGTTTACACATTATAATGCTACACTTACATACTCCTGATAGTTATTAGAGGTCATGTAGGCCCCTTGTTTACACATTATAATGCTACACTTACATACTCCTGATAGTTATTAGAGGTCATGTAGGCCCCTTGTTTACACATTATAATGCTACACTTACATACTCCTGATAGTTATTAGAGGTCATGTGGCCCCTTGTTTACACATTATAATGCTACACTTACAGACTCCTGACAGTTATTAGAGGTCATGTAGGCTCCTTGTTTACACATTATAATGATACACTTACATACTCCTGACAGTTATTAGAGGTCATGTGGCCCCTTGTTTACACATTATAATGCTACACTTACATACTCCTGATAGTTATTAGAGGTCATGTGGGCCCCTTGTTTACACATTATAATGCTACACTTACATACTCCTGATAGTTATTAGAGGTCATGTGGCCCCTTGTTTACACATTATAATGCTACATTTGCATACTCCTGATAGTTATTAGAGGTCATGTGGCCCCTTGTTTACACATTATAATGCTACACTTACATACTCCTGATAGTTATTAGAGATCATGTAGGCCCCTTGTTTACACATTATAATGCTACACTTACATACTCCTGATAGTTATTAGAGATCATGTAGGCTCCTTGTTTACACATTATAATGCTACACTTACATACTCCTGATAGTTATTAGAGATCATGTGGGCCCCTTGTTTACACATTATAATGCTACACTTACATACTCCTGACAGTTATTAGAGGTCATGTGGCCCCTTGTTTACACATTATAATCCTACACTTACATACTCCTGATAGTTATTAGAGATCATGTGGGCCCCTTGTTTACACATTATAATGCTACACTTACATACTCCTGATAGTTATTAGAGGTCATGTGGCCCCTTGTTTACACATTATAATGCTACACTTACATACTCCTGATAGTTATTAGAGGTCATGTAGGCTCCTTGTTTACACATTATAATGCTACACTTACATACTCCTGATAGTTATTAGAGATCATGTGGGCCCCTTGTTTACACATTATAATGCTACACTTACATACTCCTGATAGTTATTAGAAGTCATGTAGGCTCCTTGTTTACACATTATAATGCTACACTTACATACTCCTGATAGTTATTAGAGGTCATGTGGCCCCTTGTTTACACATTATAATGCTACACTTACATACTCCTGATAGTTATTAGAGGTCATGTAGGCTCCTTGTTTACACATAATAATGCTACACTTACATACTCCTGATAGTTATTAGAGGTCATGTGGGCCCCTTGTTTACACATTATAATGCTACACTTACATACTCCTGATAGTTATTAGAGATCATGTGGGCCCCTTGTTTACACATTATAATGCTACACTTACATACTCCTGACAGTTATTAGAGGTCATGTAGGCTCCTTGTTTACACATTATAATGCTACACTTACATACTCCTGACAGTTATTAGAGGTCATGTGGGCTCTTGTTTACACATTATAATGCTACACTTACATACTCCTGATAGTTATTAGAGGTCATGTAGGCTCCTTGTTTACACATTATAATGCTACACTTACATACTCCTGATAGTTATTAGAGATCATGTGGGCCCCTTGTTTACACATTATAATGCTACACTTACAGACTCCTGACAGTTATTAGAGGTCATGTAGGCCCCTTGTTTACACATTATAATGCTACACTTACATACTCCTGACAGTTATTAGAGGTCATGTGGCCCCTTGTTTACACATTATAATGCTACACTTGCATACTCCTGATAGTTATTAGAGGTCATGTGACCCCTTGTTTACACATTATAATGCTACACTTACATACTCCTGATAGTTATTAGAGGTCATGTAGGCCCCTTGTTTACACCTTATAATGCTACACTTACATACTCCTGATAGTTATTAGAGGTCATGTGGGCCCCTTGTTTACACATTATAATGCTACACTTACATACTCCTGACAGTTATTAGAGGTCATGTGGCCCCTTGTTTACACATTATAATGCTACACTTGCATACTCCTGATAGTTATTAGAGGTCATGTGACCCCTTGTTTACACATTATAATGCTACACTTACATACTCCTGATAGTTATTAGAGATCATGTAGGCCCCTTGTTTACACATTATAATGCTACACTTACATACTCCTGACAGTTATTAGAGGTCATGTGGCCCCTTGTTTACACATTATAATGCTACACTTGCATACTCCTGATAGTTATTAGAGGTCATGTGGGCCCCTTGTTTACACATTATAATGCTACACTTACATACTCCTGATAGTTATTAGAGGTCATGTGGCCCCTTGTTTGCACATTATAATGCTACACTTACATATTCCTGACAGTTATTAGAGGTCATGTGGGCCCCTTGTTTACACCTTATAATGCTACACTTACATACTCCTGATAGTTATTAGAGGTCATGTGGCCCCTTGTTTGCACATTATAATGCTACACTTACATATTCCTGACAGTTATTAGAGGTCATGTGGGCCCTTGTTTACACATTATAATGCTACACTTACAGACTCCTGACATTTATTAGAGATCATGTGGGCCCCTTGTTTACACATTATAATGCTACACTTACATACTCCTGATAGTTATTAGAGGTCATGTAGGCTCCTTGTTTACACATTATAATGCTACACTTACATACTCCTGATAGTTATTAGAGGTCATGTGGGCCCCTTGTTTACACATTATAATGCTACACTTGCATACTCCTGATAGTTATTAGAGGTCATGTGGGCCCCTTGTTTACACATTATAATGCTACATTTACATACTCCTGATAGTTATTAGAGGTCATGTGGCCCCTTGTTTGCACATCATAATGCTACACTTACATATTCCTGACAGTTATTAGAGGTCATGTGGGCCCCTTGTTTACACATTATAATGCTACACTTACAGACTCCTGACAGTTATTAGAGATCATGTGGGCCCCTTGTTTACACATTATAATGATACACTTACAGACTCCTGACAGTTATTAGAGATCATGTGGGCCCCTTGTTTACACATTATAATGATACACTTACAGACTCCTGACAGTTATTAGAGATCATGTGGGCCCCTTGTTTACACATTATAATGATACACTTACATACTCCTGATAGTTATTAGAGGTCATGTAGGCTCCTTGTTTACACATTATAATGCTACACTTACAGACAGACTCCTGACAGTTATTAGAGATCATGTGGGCCCCTTGTTTACACATTATAATGATACACTTACAGACTCCTGACAGTTATTAGAGATCATGTGGGCCCCTTGTTTACACATTATAATGATACACTTACAGACTCCTGACAGTTATTAGAGATCATATGGGCCCCTTGTTTACACATTATAATGATACACTTACATACTCCTGATAGTTATTAGAGGTCATGTAGGCTCCTTGTTTACACATTATAATGCTACACTTACAGACTCCTGACAGTTATTAGAGGTCATGTGGGCCCCTTGTTTACACATTATAATGCTACACTTACAGACTCCTGACAGTTATTAGAGATCATGTGGGCCCCTTGTTTACACATTATAATGATACACTTACAGACTCCTGACAGTTATTAGAGATCATGTGGGCCCCTTGTTTACACATTATAATGCTACACTTACAGACTCCTGACAGTTATTAGAGATCATGTGGGCCCCTTGTTTACACATTATAATGCTACACTTACATACTCCTGATAGTTATTAGAGGTCATGTAGGCCCCTTGTTTACACATTATAATGCTACACTTACATACTCCTGATAGTTATTAGAGATCATGTGGGCCCCTTGTTTACACATTATAATGCTACACTTGCATACTCCTGATAGTTATTAGAGGTCATGTGGGCCCCTTGTTTACACATTATAATGCTACACTTGCATACTCCTGATAGTTATTAGAGATCATGTGGGCCCCTTGTTTACACATTATAATGCTACACTTACATACTCCTGATAGTTATTAGAGATCATGTGGGCCCCTTGTTTACACATTATAATGCTACACTTACATACTCCTGATAGTTATTAGAGATCATGTGGGCCCCTTGTTTACACATTATAATGCTACACTTGCATACTCCTGATAGTTATTAGAGGTCATGTGGCCCCTTGTTTACACATTATAATGCTACACATTCAGATTCCTGACAGTTATTAGAGGTCATGTGGGCCCCTTGTTTACACATTATAATGCTACACTTACATACTCCTGATAGTTATTAGAGGTCATGTAGGCCCCTTGTTTACACATTATAATGCTACACTTACATACTCCTGATAGTTATTAGAGGTCATGTAGGCCCCTTGTTTACACATTATAATGCTACACTTACATACTCCTGATAGTTATTAGAGATCATGTGGGCCCCTTGTTTACACATTATAATGCTACACTTGCATACTCCTGATAGTTATTAGAGGTCATGTGGCCCCTTGTTTACACATTATAATGCTACACATTCAGATTCCTGACAGTTATTAGAGGTCATGTGGGCCCCTTGTTTACACATTATAATGCTACACTTACATACTCCTGATAGTTATTAGAGGTCATGTAGGCCCCTTGTTTACACATTATAATGCTACACTTACAGACTCCTGACAGTTATTAGAGGTCATGTAGGCCCCTTGTTTACACATTATAATGCTACACTTACATACTCCTGATAGTTATTAGAGGTCATGTAGGCCCCTTGTTTACACATTATAATGCTACACTTACATACTCCTGATAGTTATTAGAGGTCATGTGGCCCCTTGTTTACACATTATAATGCTACACTTACATACTCCTGATAGTTATTAGAGGTCATGTGGCCCCTTGTTTACACATTATAATGCTACACTTACATACTCCTGATAGTTATTAGAGGTCATGTGGCCCCTTGTTTACACATTATAATGCTACACTTACATACTCCTGATAGTTATTAGAGGTCATGTAGGCCCCTTGTTTACACATTATAATGCTACACTTACATACTCCTGATAGTTATTAGAGGTCATGTAGGCCCCTTGTTTACACATTATAATGCTACACTTACATACTCCTGATAGTTATTAGAGGTCATGTGGCCCCTTGTTTACACATTATAATGCTACACTTACAGACTCCTGACAGTTATTAGAGGTCATGTAGGCTCCTTGTTTACACATTATAATGATACACTTACATACTCCTGACAGTTATTAGAGGTCATGTGGCCCCTTGTTTACACATTATAATGCTACACTTACATACTCCTGATAGTTATTAGAGGTCATGTGGGCCCCTTGTTTACACATTATAATGCTACACTTACATACTCCTGATAGTTATTAGAGGTCATGTGGCCCCTTGTTTACACATTATAATGCTACATTTGCATACTCCTGATAGTTATTAGAGGTCATGTGGCCCCTTGTTTACACATTATAATGCTACACTTACATACTCCTGATAGTTATTAGAGATCATGTAGGCCCCTTGTTTACACATTATAATGCTACACTTACATACTCCTGATAGTTATTAGAGATCATGTAGGCTCCTTGTTTACACATTATAATGCTACACTTACATACTCCTGATAGTTATTAGAGATCATGTGGGCCCCTTGTTTACACATTATAATGCTACACTTACATACTCCTGACAGTTATTAGAGGTCATGTGGCCCCTTGTTTACACATTATAATCCTACACTTACATACTCCTGATAGTTATTAGAGATCATGTGGGCCCCTTGTTTACACATTATAATGCTACACTTACATACTCCTGATAGTTATTAGAGGTCATGTGGCCCCTTGTTTACACATTATAATGCTACACTTACATACTCCTGATAGTTATTAGAGGTCATGTAGGCTCCTTGTTTACACATTATAATGCTACACTTACATACTCCTGATAGTTATTAGAGATCATGTGGTCCCCTTGTTTACACATTATAATGCTACACTTACATACTCCTGATAGTTATTAGAAGTCATGTAGGCTCCTTGTTTACACATTATAATGCTACACTTACATACTCCTGATAGTTATTAGAGGTCATGTGGCCCCTTGTTTACACATTATAATGCTACACTTACATACTCCTGATAGTTATTAGAGGTCATGTAGGCTCCTTGTTTACACATAATAATGCTACACTTACATACTCCTGATAGTTATTAGAGGTCATGTGGGCCCCTTGTTTACACATTATAATGCTACACTTACATACTCCTGATAGTTATTAGAGATCATGTGGGCCCCTTGTTTACACATTATAATGCTACACTTACATACTCCTGACAGTTATTAGAGGTCATGTAGGCTCCTTGTTTACACATTATAATGCTACACTTACATACTCCTGACAGTTATTAGAGGTCATGTGGGCTCTTGTTTACACATTATAATGCTACACTTACATACTCCTGATAGTTATTAGAGGTCATGTAGGCTCCTTGTTTACACATTATAATGCTACACTTACATACTCCTGATAGTTATTAGAGATCATGTGGGCCCCTTGTTTACACATTATAATGCTACACTTACAGACTCCTGACAGTTATTAGAGGTCATGTAGGCTCCTTGTTTACACATTATAATGCTACACTTACATACTCCTGACAGTTATTAGAGGTCATGTGGCCCCTTGTTTACACATTATAATGCTACACTTACATACTCCTGATAGTTATTAGAGGTCATGTAGGCCCCTTGTTTACACATTATAATGCTACACTTACAGACTCCTGACAGTTATTAGAGGTCATGTAGGCCCCTTGTTTACACATTATAATGCTACACTTACATACTCCTGATAGTTATTAGAGGTCATGTAGGCCCCTTGTTTACACATTATAATGCTACACTTACATACTCCTGATAGTTATTAGAGGTCATGTGGCCCCTTGTTTACACATTATAATGCTACACTTACATACTCCTGATAGTTATTAGAGGTCATGTGGCCCCTTGTTTACACATTATAATGCTACACTTACATACTCCTGATAGTTATTAGAGGTCATGTGGCCCCTTGTTTACACATTATAATGCTACACTTACATACTCCTGATAGTTATTAGAGGTCATGTAGGCCCCTTGTTTACACATTATAATGCTACACTTACATACTCCTGATAGTTATTAGAGGTCATGTAGGCCCCTTGTTTACACATTATAATGCTACACTTACATACTCCTGATAGTTATTAGAGGTCATGTGGCCCCTTGTTTACACATTATAATGCTACACTTACAGACTCCTGACAGTTATTAGAGGTCATGTAGGCTCCTTGTTTACACATTATAATGATACACTTACATACTCCTGACAGTTATTAGAGGTCATGTGGCCCCTTGTTTACACATTATAATGCTACACTTACATACTCCTGATAGTTATTAGAGGTCATGTGGGCCCCTTGTTTACACATTATAATGCTACACTTACATACTCCTGATAGTTATTAGAGGTCATGTGGCCCCTTGTTTACACATTATAATGCTACATTTGCATACTCCTGATAGTTATTAGAGGTCATGTGGCCCCTTGTTTACACATTATAATGCTACACTTACATACTCCTGATAGTTATTAGAGATCATGTAGGCCCCTTGTTTACACATTATAATGCTACACTTACATACTCCTGATAGTTATTAGAGATCATGTAGGCTCCTTGTTTACACATTATAATGCTACACTTACATACTCCTGATAGTTATTAGAGATCATGTGGGCCCCTTGTTTACACATTATAATGCTACACTTACATACTCCTGACAGTTATTAGAGGTCATGTGGCCCCTTGTTTACACATTATAATCCTACACTTACATACTCCTGATAGTTATTAGAGATCATGTGGGCCCCTTGTTTACACATTATAATGCTACACTTACATACTCCTGATAGTTATTAGAGGTCATGTGGCCCCTTGTTTACACATTATAATGCTACAATTACATACTCCTGATAGTTATTAGAGGTCATGTAGGCTCCTTGTTTACACATTATAATGCTACACTTACATACTCCTGATAGTTATTAGAGATCATGTGGGCCCCTTGTTTACACATTATAATGCTACACTTACATACTCCTGATAGTTATTAGAAGTCATGTAGGCTCCTTGTTTACACATTATAATGCTACACTTACATACTCCTGATAGTTATTAGAGGTCATGTGGCCCCTTGTTTACACATTATAATGCTACACTTACATACTCCTGATAGTTATTAGAGGTCATGTAGGCTCCTTGTTTACACATAATAATGCTACACTTACATACTCCTGATAGTTATTAGAGGTCATGTGGGCCCCTTGTTTACACATTATAATGCTACACTTACATACTCCTGATAGTTATTAGAGATCATGTGGGCCCCTTGTTTACACATTATAATGCTACACTTACATACTCCTGACAGTTATTAGAGGTCATGTAGGCTCCTTGTTTACACATTATAATGCTACACTTACATACTCCTGACAGTTATTAGAGGTCATGTGGGCTCTTGTTTACACATTATAATGCTACACTTACATACTCCTGATAGTTATTAGAGGTCATGTAGGCTCCTTGTTTACACATTATAATGCTACACTTACATACTCCTGATAGTTATTAGAGATCATGTGGGCCCCTTGTTTACACATTATAATGCTACACTTACAGACTCCTGACAGTTATTAGAGGTCATGTAGGCTCCTTGTTTACACATTATAATGCTACACTTACATACTCCTGACAGTTATTAGAGGTCATGTGGCCCCTTGTTTACACATTATAATGCTACACTTACATACTCCTGATAGTTATTAGAGGTCATGTAGGCTCCTTGTTTACACATTATAATGCTACACTTACATACTCCTGACAGTTATTAGAGATCATGTGGGCCCCTTGTTTACACATTATAATGCTACACTTACATACTCCTGACAGTTATTAGAGGTCATGTAGGCTCCTTGTTTACACATTATAATGCTACACTTACATACTCCTGACAGTTATTAGAGGTCATGTGGCCCCTTGTTTACACATTATAATGCTACACTTGCATACTCCTGACAGTTATTAGAGGTCATGTGGCCCCTTGTTTACACATTATAATGCTACACTTACATACTCCTGATAGTTATTAGAGATCATGTGGGCCCCTTGTTTACACATTATAATGCTACACTTACATACTCCTGACAGTTATTAGAGGTCATGTGGGCCCTTGTTTACACATTATAATGCTACACTTACATACTCCTGATAGTTATTAGAGGTCATGTGGCCCCTTGTTTACACATTATAATGCTACACTTACATACTCCTGATAGTTATTAGAGATCATGTGGGCCCCTTGTTTACACATTATAATGCTACACTTACATACTCCTGACAGTTATTAGAGGTCATGTAGGCCCCTTGTTTACACATTATAATGCTACACTTACATACTCCTGACAGTTATTAGAGATCATGTGGGCCCCTTGTTTACACATTATAATGCTACACTTACATACTCCTGATAGTTATTAGAGGTCATGTGGGCCCCTTGTTTACACATTATAATGCTACACTTACATACTCCTGATAGTTATTAGAGGTCATGTGGCCCCTTGTTTACACATTATAATGCTACACTTGCATACTCCTGATAGTTATTAGAGGTCATGTGACCCCTTGTTTACACATTATAATGCTACACTTACATACTCCTGATAGTTATTAGAGGTCATGTAGGCCCCTTGTTTACACATTATAATGCTACACTTACATACTCCTGATAGTTATTAGAGGTCATGTAGGCCCCTTGTTTACACATTATAATGCTACACTTACAGACTCCTGATAGTTATTAGAGGTCATGTAGGCCCCTTGTTTACACATTATAATGCTACACTTACATACTCCTGATAGTTATTAGAGATCATGTGGGCCCCTTGTTTACACATTATAATGCTACACTTACATACTCCTGACAGTTATTAGAGGTCATGTAGGCCCCTTGTTTACACATTATAATGCTACACTTACATACTCCTGTCAGTTATTAGAGATCATGTGGCCCCTTGTTTACACATTATAATGCTACACTTACATACTCCTGACAGTTATTAGAGGTCATGTAGGCCCCTTGTTTACACATTATAATGCTACACTTACATACTGCTGACAGTTATTAGAGATCATGTGGGCCCCTTGTTTACACATTATAATGCTACACTTACATACTCCTGATAGTTATTAGAGGTCATGTGGGCCCCTTGTTTACACATTATAATGCTACACTTACATACTCCTGATAGTTATTAGAGGTCATGTGGCCCCTTGTTTACACATTATAATGCTACACTTGCATACTCCTGATAGTTATTAGAGGTCATGTGACCCCTTGTTTACACATTATAATGCTACACTTACATACTCCTGATAGTTATTGGAGGTCATGTAGGCCCCTTGTTTACACATTATAATGCTACACTTACATACTCCAGATAGTTATTAGAGGTCATGTAGGCCCCTTGTTTACACATTATAATGCTACACTTACAGACTCCTGATAGTTATTAGAGGTCATGTAGGCCCCTTGTTTACACATTATAATGCTACACTTACATACTCCTGACAGTTATTAGAGATCATGTGGGCCCCTTGTTTACACATTATAATGCTACACTTACATACTCCTGATAGTTATTAGAGGTCATGTGGGCCCCTTGTTTACACATTATAATGCTACACTTACATACTCCTGACAGTTATTAGAGGTCATGTGGCCCCTTGTTTACATATAATAATGCTACACTTACATACTCCTGATAGTTATTAGAGGTCATGTAGGCCCCATGTTTACACATTAATGCATTGGAATACATACAGATTCCTGACAGTTATAATCCATATCATGTATTATTATCTTTATATATATATATATATCTACAAATTCTTGTATACTCAGGAAGAGAATGTTAATTTGTCTGTAATTTGTAGGTAAGTTAATTATTTAATTCAGGAGGAGTCTGTACTTTTCATCCAGGGTCTTAATGTATTGTTTAGATAATTTAGAACTAGATGGACATATTTGGCTTTTTATTTCTACACCTCTTTAATCTTATCTCTCATTTTGAAAAAAATTTAAACAAGAAATAATACCCCATGGCATGTAGCATTAATCACTTTCCATTAAAACAATTGTCATATGATAATGATATACCACTGGATGTGAGAGTTTGAATTGAACAACTTGATAATTTAGATTAATTTTAAAATGAATCAAAATTATGTATATGAGATTGATGGTAATTAAAATTTTGCCATAAATTTGCTAAAAATAAGTGAAAATGGTATCAATAGGCATATTGAACTCAAATAAGTTTTTTTTAGAAACAATTGGCTTCAGCTGTCAGTAACTCAAGTGATGTGGTTTAATGGTTAAATAACTCTACAAGACATGACTTCCAATATTTCTAAACATTGAATATAAAATTAATTAAAAGGGACAACAAATTATTATGTCCCCCAAATGAAGTTGGAGAGACATATTGTGTTTGCTCCGTTTCTTATTATTATTATTATTATTATTATTATTATTATTCTTCTTCCTCTTTCTTTCTTTCTTTCTTTCTTTCTTCCGCCAAAAGTTTATCCGACACATTTCTCGGCGACTACTGAACAGAAATCAATGAAACTTCACAGGAATGTTAAGCACTATGAGTAGATGTGCGGAATACTTTCGGAATTTTCAAAATGGCTGCCATTGCCATGGAAACGGACAAAATGCTAAAAAATTGAAAAACACAAAAATGATCATAGCAGGTTACTCGCTGAACAGAAATTGATGAAACTTGATAGGAACAACATCCACATCTAGTGGAACGAGATAAGCCAAAAAAATCGGAATCGGTTGGACAAACTTTGCCGCAGTTGCCATGGAAACAAAAAAGGGGGGATTTAATTTTTTTTTCGATTCCTTTCATCAAACTTCATGAAACTTTGTAGGAATATCCACCGTAGTGTGTGGCAGCTTTTTGCAGGGGTTGAAAAATTCAAAATGGCGGCCGTTGCCATGGTAACCAAGGTACAAAATAGCCGCCAAATACAAAAATACTCCGATTTGGGCGAAATTTGGTTTCCAAGTAGATTATAATGTTGCGAATTGATATCCATCGTTGGTTTGCTATGGCGGCCATTTTGAATCCAAAATGGCTGCCAAAATACAAAAATCCTCCAATTTGGATGAAATTTGGTTTCCAAGTAGATTTTGATGTTGGGAATTGATATCCATGGTTTGGGAGCCATATTATGATCCACTTTGTAGGAATATCCACCGTAGTATGTGGCTGCTTTGGGGGGGTTGAAAAAAATCAAAATGGTGGCCATTGCCATGGTAACCAAGGTATAAAATGGCCGCCAAATACAAAAATCCTCCGATTTGGGCGAAATTTGGATACCAAGTAGATTATGATGTTGCGAATTGATATTCATCGTTGGTTTGCTATGGTGCTCGGAATTGGATGAAACTTTCCAGAAATTTTGTCTGACATGTGTACACATAATTTTGAGGCTTAGAGATTTCAGAATGGTCACCGTTGCCACAAAAAACGTGAAAAATTTAAAGTGCTCGGAATTGGATGAAACTTAATAGAAATGTTGTATGGCATGTGTATAAATGGTTTTGAGGCTTGAAAATTTCAAAATGCCTGCCGTTGCCATGGAAACCGCCAAAACACTCAATTTAACACATAGGTGTATAACAACCATACCTTTTCAGACTTAGTATGCAAATAGCTATCTAATATTTGCTTATTAATATAATAGTGTATGACAAACATCTTTTGCATTTGATTTCATGCTAATAATATAGTCTTCTAACATCTCCATTACTGGTGTTGTAGATGATGGCAGACAATTGAAGCCATTTTTTTCTCGCTTTGCTTACTAGTTTATTGTAGCACATTGTAGGGTAACATAACAAAGAAGCCCTACTATAGACATGATAGAGTCAAAAACTGGGCTCTAATTATTTCTTGCTATGTTCTCACACTATTCTTCATTCATACCACTAGTACTTGTATTGTTCGTTTGGGGGACATTTGTAACGCTCTGCGTTACAGTAACCAATATTTTTTAATGACATGAAAATCAAATCCTACTTATTTTACAGATATACCAATATAATTAGAGATATTTGTTTTATATTTTTCTAGTTTTGTTTTGGGATACACTTACATCTAACATTATCCTGTATGGGGTCACATGTAACATCATCCTGTATGGGGTCACATCTAACATCATCATGTATGGGGTCACATCTAACATCATCATGTATGGGGTCACATCTAACATCATCCTGTATGGGATCACATCTAACATCATCCTGTATGGGGTCACATCTAACATCATCATGTATGGGGTCACATCTAACATCATCCTGTGTGGGGTCACATCTAACATCATCATGTATGGGGTCACATCTAACATCATCATGTATGGGGTCACATCTAACATCCTGTATGGGGTCACATCTAACATCATCCTGTATGGGGTCACATATAACATCATCATGTATGGGGTCACATCTAATATCATCCTGTATGGGGTCACATCTAACATCATCCTGTATGGGGTCACATCTAACATCATCATGTATGGGGTCACATCTAACATCATCCTGTATGGGGTCACATCTAACATCATCATGTATGGGGTCACATCTAACATCATCCTGTATGGGGTCACATCTAACATCATCCTGTATGGGGTCACATCTAACATCATCATGTATGGGGTCACATCTAACATCATCATGTATGGGGTCACATCTAACATCATCCTGTATGTAGCCTGGTGACTAGAGACATCATTTCCAAAATTTAATCATCATGAATACTATACGGCTGTGTCATATATCATTCAACTCGGCAATGTTCGTACTTTCAAAATAATTTGGTCGTCAAAAGAGAATATGGTGCAGTTTTTCAGAAATCAAGGTCAAAGGTCAAAAAAACATTTTTCACACAAAAATTCATCGAATACCAAATTTCAATTAGAATCCCTTTTTCATTAAAGAAAGACGAAAAATTGCATATTTGGTTTTCCTTATTCAATTTTCTATCTAAAATGTTGGATGTTATCAAAAAATAATTGTTCTGTGCAAATTTATGTGTTTTCACCAAAAGGGGGAGGGTTTTGGCTTAAAAACCTGGTAATTTTCCAAACTGTCGATAGTAAAGCCATTAAAACTTATCCAAACGTAAAGAAAATATAGAAAAATATGTATTCTACAAAATAAATATAAATAATAGCCAAATTATAATGAGGAATATAAGTTTTGTTCACATAGATTTGTGTTGGTACATGTCCAATTGGCAACATTAACTCATACAAAACATACTTATATGAGGGTTAAAAGCAAAAACACTACTTCTTGTATGCAACAAAATGCATCAACAGAATATAAATCAGCAACAAATAAGGCAAAACAACTGTACAAGGCATTCTGAGTGACTGGAACTGCCTTTTTCATGTGGAAATTGGAGATGTTCTACACAAGACTTAAGCGAAACAAGATCTTTGCAGAACAATGAAACAGCTCGTCAAAAAAGTGTACATGATTATGTTGTTAACACATTAAACGTCTTCTGCAAGGGTATATGAATGGACGTTTTTACATGATTCTGATCCTTGGCTAGAACATAAGTCAGTACATGCAAGGTTCTGCTCTGCACAAACACAGGACTTTTTACATTGTGATTTCCCCTTGCATGAACACACTAGATCACGGAAAAATTCTGCTGACATGTTTCCTTCAAAGTAGACTGGATGCAAAGAATCCTTGACAGTTCGCCATCCGTATTCCATTGGTGAAGGCAGAGGTGGTTTTGCCAGACAGGAAGCATGCCAAACTTTGGTCTGGAATGAGGCACGAAGAATATGCTGACGAAGCGCCGCTTCTGAAGGTGATAATCTAACCAGACTTGCATCCCGACTTGTGTAGCAAGTTTTACTCGAAGTTTGTTAATGTTTTGATGGGAGGATGCAAAAGACTTCTGATCATAAAGCCTAGTTACAAACCATGAAGAGCATGAAATAGCAACATCTTTGTCGGGATCTCTCAAATTGTCTAAATCATGGAAATCTGATGCTGCATCTTTCAGTGTTTTGTACACTAACTGTTTGCCATTTCCAAAGAAGGAAGAGGTAGTGTCACACACAGAGAGAGCATGTGCGCCAGGAAGAACACTACATGTGATTTCTGAGAGAGAAGAACATAGTTCATGAATAGGTAAAAATCTACGACTGTCCTTAACACTATACTAACGTTTCCCATTTGGAATCACAGTTCACCGGTGTTTGTCATCTGCTTATCAAAATAAATACAGAGAACAATCACATCTGTATCAGAGGTTTTGATAATGAGCCTGCCTTGCTTTCCCAATTCTTTGAGCCTTTTGTCAGCATGTAAAGCCTGGAGGATCATACGGGTGTCCGTCTCTTCTTGAGTGCTGTGCAAGTCAGGACAATCAAAGACTTCCTGGTCTGAAACAACTTTCACAATTTCCGGATTTCCAAATGAACTGGCAATGTAATACAGATTTCCAGGGGCACTAATGGGTTACTTTGATTGAATTTGACAATGAAGTCACCAAAATAGTTTATGAGTGCCTGCTTGTTTTCTTTGACAGATAGAAATTTCTTCCAGTCAGGAATATTTCTGCCTTCTATGACTTGGAACACCTTTGTATGGGCAGTCACTTTGGTACGACGCTCTCTTTCAGCCAACTTTATGGAGTTTTTTACGTCATACCGGTCAAATACATCTGCTACTGTATGTGCTTTTGCAAAGCATGATGTCAACTCTCTGCAGTAGTCGGTAGCAAGGTCTCCAAAGGTTCTATGTTTCTTTGCATCCATGCACTGAACTAGTGCCATGCTATCTCTGATGTAAGTTGTCAACGAAGGGTCAAAATCCGGCAACGAAAGAACTGGGGAAACTTCATTTTCGAACTGCTTCACTAGATCTGATTTACAACATTTCCTCATTGTACCATCTTCATGGAACATGGACACCGGGATAGGCCCTACAGGATGTGAAAGAATGTTGTCAATCGTGACATCATCTCTGCTATTAGCCAAAACCAGAGCACGTCTGAAAACAATTTCTGGATTGATATGACCGGTTATGATTTCACCAGATTTGCATTTCAGGGATGTTTTGGCATTCATGTGTTCAAATGTTTTAAATTTTGACTTTGAGATAGGGCTATAAAAACTCACAGACTGCCATACAGAGAGAGCACTGTTAACAAAGTTTCTGCACTTTTTTTCAACTTCGTTGACAGCAGACAGCAAAGAATCCTGTACTTCTCTGGTAGCATGCATGCTTGTAGAAATATTCATCAGACAAGAAGGGTGGGCCTCTATATCAAAGGAGTCAGTCATGGTTCGGTCAAATGGTTTACTAATGCTTGGACTTGTTCCTCATCTCGCTTCAAAGCTGTATGCTTCATTTCTTCATGTGAGGTATTGCTGGTGCTTGTAATACCTGCCCTGTCGTTCATTGCACAACTAAATGATGCTAGGAAATGTCTAGTGAGTGTCCATCTAACAAGGGCAGATTTCTGATTCGTTATTCCTACAATACCACCTGAGCCCTTCAAATTTTTTATGATGGTTTTTTCAATACCATTGAAGCTGCCGGATGTTTGTCTAATGGAAAACTCACCTTTTTCAAAAGCTGATTTTATCTCGGCTGGAAGTTCGAGCATATCAAGTATATATACAGGCATCCATCTAGAGTAATTTGTAGGGTTAGTAATGAAGAAATAGGGCAACATTTTTGATGAAGACATCAGATGTACCGACCAATCACACTCCCGTTCTGCTCGTATATTTGACAACATAATTTGAACCGCCACCAGAAACATATCCCAGTATTTGAATGTAGGTGATGCATCACATCCCCATTTTCTAAACTTACCGATTAGATGCTGTACATGGTCTTCAAACAATTCTTCAACTTTAGTTAGTAGTACTGATGTTTCAACAGCACATTCCAGAACGCTGATGGTATTTGATCGATGTAGTCAAAGGTCCTACACCAGTGTATGAATGCCACGATAAACAGAACTTGTAGGGGTTCAAATACAAGTGTGAACCCCCTGACATCCGTGTTAAATTCTTTGCCAACCAACATAAGCTCAGCTGTATTTCCAGCATACACGCCAGAATCAACCAAAAGATCATGAAGACCGCCATCGGCCCAAAGTTACCCTATCGAAGATAAGAAACAAGACAAACTGTGAAAACCACCAAGTCTAAGAATATGGCAATTGAAAACTTACAACTCAATAACTAAATTTGCCTCTTAGAATGAACAAAAATGAAAAATAACTATCACCACAACCTCAAATTCGAACAAACAACATTTAAAAGTCAAAAGAACAAGGACACATCAACAAATACAAAAGAAATCAATCCATAGTTAACGTAAATTAATCGAACATAAGGTGCACTCGAAGTTCAAGATCAATATGGTGAACAAAGTATTCAGATCTACCGGGACCGGACACAACTTTCCGAAAAATTAAGTAAGTAAAGATTTGTTAGTCTATATTTTGGGTGGTATATAAAATCCCATTAAAGAAACTTAGATGAAAAAAGGTGTCACTAAATAGGGTAATGATTATATTTTTAATTTCTACTAGTTACTTGGCTATTTATCAACTGGCGCATTATTGTACAGAATTAAAATCTGGTGAAACTACAAAATGACCCCATTTACAATATTTGTTATTGTTATTATTTTTTAATAATAGGTTTATTGTGTTAGTTTTTTCGCTTAATGAATAAAACATTATATGGAAACTTTGAATCCAATGCGAAAGAAATCTATTTCTATACAGTTTTTAAATACCGGAGCAAAACTGTTAGCCACTCGAGGTTCAAATTTAAGTAAATTTTGCTAACTATACATAGAATTTTAGAAAACTGCACCATACAACTTTTTGACGACCAGTCTAAAATCAAAGTACAATCATTTTCCTACAAGTATGCCAATTTTTAGCCGCATAGTATGAAGTGAAATTAAACTCCGTTAATATGCGACTTTGGCGTAGTTGGTCACCGGGCTAATGGGGTCACATCTAACATCATCCTGTATGGGGTCACATCTAACATCATCCTGTATGGGGTCACATCTAATATCATCCTGTATGGGGTCACATCTAACATCATCCTGTATGGGGTCACATCTAACATCATCCTGTATGGGGTCACATCTAACATCATCCTGTATGGGGTCACATCTAACATCATCCTGTATGGGGTCACATCTAACATCATCATGTATGGGGTCACATCTAACATCATCCTGTATGGGGTCACATCTAACATCATCCTGTATGGGGTCACATCTAACATCATCCTGTATGGGGTCACATCTAACATCATCATGTATGGGGTCACATTTAACATCATCCTGTATGGGGTCACATCTAACATCATCATGTATGGGGTCACATCTAACATCATCCTGTATGGGGTCACATCTAACATCATCATGTATGGGGTCACATCTAACATCATCCTGTATGGGGTCACATCTAACATCATACTGTATGAGGTCACATCTAACATCATCCTGTATGGGGTCACATCTAACATCATCATGTATGGGGTCACATCTAACATCATCCTGTATGGGGTCACATCTAACATCATCCTGTATGGGGTCACATCTTACATCATCCTGTATGGGGTCACAGCTAACATCATCCTGTATGGGGTCACATCTAACATCATCCTGTATGGGGTCACATCTAACATCATCATGTATGGGGTCACATCAAGGTTCAAGTTTTAAATTGGAGCAATTCGCAGAGAGCCTACTAAATCATGAGTTATTGAAACCAAACACATGCTGAAAGCTGTTGTCTGATTAGTTAATATATTGAACTGTCTTGCATATGATAGGACAGTCAAATATGAATGACAGACTACCTGACATGATCCCATACATCATTAGATGTTAATGTATTGGTAAACAACAATAGATAAGACATACAGTAGTTCCCCTCTCATAGGACCACACCCCTTCTGTAATGGTGGCCTTATTAGAGAGATAGACTCACTTGAGCCACCCCTTCTGTAATGGTGGCCTTATTAGAGAGATAGACTCACTTGAGCCACCCCTTCTGTAATGGTGGCCTTATTAGAGAGATAGACTCTCTTGAGGGGGAAAAATAAGAAGTATTTTACTATCTCAGTGCATCTATTATTTGGCCTGATAAGAGGGGATGGCTTTTGCCAGGAGAGATCTTGTAAGAGGAGGGGCTTTGCCAGGAGGGATCTTGTAAGAGGAGGGGCTTTGCCAGGAGGGACTTAGTAAGAGGAGGGGCTTTGCCAGGAGGGATCTTGTAAGAGGAGAGGCTTTGCCAGGAGGGATCTTGTAAGAGGAGTGGCTTTGCCAAGAGGGATCTTGTAAGAGGAGTGGCTTTGCCAGGAGGGACTTAGTAAGAGGAGGGGCTTTGCCAGGAGGGATCTTGTAAGAGGAGGGGCTTTTCCAGGAGGGATCTTGTAAGAGGAGGGGCTTTGCCAGGAGGGATCTTGTAAGAGGAGGGGCTTTGCTAGGAGGGATCTTGTAAGAGGAGGGGCTTTGCCAGGAGGGATCTTGTAAGAGGAGGGGCTTTGCCAGGAGGGACTTAGTAAGAGGAGGGGCTTTGCCAGGGGGGATCTTGTAAGAGAAGGGGCTTTGCCAGGAGGGATCTTGTAAGAGGAGTGGCTTTGCCAGGAGGGATCTTGTAAGAGGAGTGGCTTTGCCAGGAGGGACTTAGTAAGAGGAGGGGCTTTGCCAGGAGGGATCTTGTAAAAGGAGGGGCTTTGCCAGGAGGGATCTTGTAAGAGGAGGCGCTTTGCCAGGAGGGATCTTGTAAGAGGAGGGGCTTTGCCAGGAGGGATCTTGTAAGAGGAGGGGCTTTGCCAGGAGGTATCTTGTAAGAGGAGGGACTTTGCCAGGAGAGATCTTGTAAGAGGAGGGGCTTTGCCAGGAGGGATCTTGTAAGAGGAGGGGCTTTGCCAGGAGAGATTTTGTAAGAGGAGGGGCTTTGCCAGGAGGGATCTTGTAAGAGGAGGGGCTTTGCCAGGAGGGATCTTGTAAGAGGAGGGGCTTTGCCAGGATGGATCTTGTAAGAGGAGGGGCTTTGCCAGGAGGGATCTTGTAAGAGGAGTGGCCTTTGGAGAGGGGGACCCTTTAAGAGGAGTGGCCTTTGGTGTGAGGGACCTTTTAAGAGGAGTGGCCTTTGGTGTGAGGAACCTTTTAAGAGGAGGGGCTTTGCCAGGAGGGATCTTGTAAGAGGAGGGACTTTGCCAGGAGGGATCTTGTAAGAGGAGGGGCTTTGCCAGGAGGTATCTTGTAAGAGGAGGGACTTTGCCAGGAGGGATCTTGTAAGAGGAGGGGCTTTTCCAGGAGGTATCTTGTAAGAGGAGGGGCTTTGCCAGGAGAGATTTTGTAAGAGGAGGGGCTTTGCCAGGAGGGATCTAGTAAGAGGAGGGGCTTTGCCAGGAGGGATCTTGTAAGAGGAGGGGCTTTGCCAGGATGGATCTTGTAAGAGGAGGGGCTTTGCCAGGAGGGATCTTGTAACAGGAGTGGCCTTTGGAGAGGAGGACCTTTTAAGAGGAGTGGCCTTTGGTGTGAGGGACCTTTTAAGAGGAGTGGCCTTTGGTGTGAGGAACCTTTTAAGAGGGGGGGCTTTGCCAGGAGGGATCTTGTAAGAGGAGTGGCCTTTGATGAGAGGGACCTTTTAAGAGAGTGACTAAATCTACTGTCATGACTGTACTACACATCTATGTATGCTCCTTTCATATTTCAAAGTAATTTTTCAATAATCTTTTGCTTAAAAAGTTTAATATATGTATTTGTCTGTCAATCATGCTATTAAATTGTCAGTTTTTCTAATTTATATACTCTAGTCAAATTATATACTCTAGTCTAGTTAATATTGGAATTTCTGATAAAATAGTGTTCTGTGGATGTTAAACAACAGAAACTCAATCAAATCAATATACATTTGTATCATATTACTTGGTTAAATACCAGGAAACCGTTTTATTCTTTCCTCATCTAATATACAATATAAAACATACAGTTTTCTAGACATGTGTCAAGTATGCTAAGTAAATAAGACTAAGACTAGTTTATTGGAAAATCAATAAAAATAACATTGATGTCCTCCATACAATGGAAAGATAATACTTAAACTTTTAAATCCAAAAAATATTATTGAATGTAATTATTTATATAAATTCATTAGGGACACATTAGAAATAAGAATCACTTCTTAAAATATGTGTACAACTGTATTATGATATACTGCATGTAATTTTTAAATGTTGTTTTGTATATTATCATATGATTTGTAATGGAGAACACTAATGTATTATTATTAGTTATCTTTAATAAAGAATTGAATTGAATTATTAAATCCAACATACATATAAAATTAAGCCTGGATAAAATACCTTTACAAAGTTATCAAGTAACCATATGATATGTAGAAAAAGCTACACACATCTGTGTCTGTTTTGTTATCAGGATTCATTAATTTTGTAAAAATAGATGAGGTCATTTCACTATTTGCTGTTAAAGTTGTTACATCAATATTTAATTTAGAAAATAATTATTTTCTGATCGAATCATGTTTTTTACAAAATAAAATAAAATGTATTTCTTGTTTACTGTATGTAGGTGGTAGATATGTACTGTTATATACCTGACTCTCCTTGATCTCAGCCATCATATACCATAACAATTTTATACTTCACGACATCCGTTCAGATATATGGCTTTTATAAGACGATGATGTCCATTATGATGATGATAATGATGATGATGCCTTATATGTGTAAATTCTAAAGTTTTTGTCAGAATACTAAATGATATTATTACAACAATATTAACCATCAAAGCAAAATAATTTCAATTTAATTTATGAACAGACTGAAGATATCTCTATAAAATTGTTAAATCATCCATTCTATATACCATATTAAAATCTTATTACAATGCAGTATAGCATAGGAATAGATGATGAGAATTAAATGGTCCAACATACAGGTCTAAGGAGAATCAACGTATTACTTGATTGTCTATAAAGGTACCAGTCTGGCTTATATACATGTCGTCTAGATCAATGAAATGGAAGATTTTAATATAAGCTTCAATAATAATAACCATTTAAATGATTTGAAAGTTGTACAAAAATATTATTAAATACCCCAGATACCAGAAATAGGTGAATGTATGCATAATAGACCACAGCTTGGTTAGATTATACATGTAACTGTTTTAATACTATCATACAATGTTGTTATTTTGATTGTTAAATATGTTTCTGTATTTAACCATTCAATATATATACTAAAACATGATTACCATATCAAGATAAAACAGTAACCAAAGGATCATGTTCAATATATATACTAAAACATGATTACCATATCAAGATAAAACAGTAACCAAAGGATCATGTTCAATATATATACTAAAACATGATTACCATATCAAGATAAAACAGTAACCAAAGGATCATGTTCAATATATATACTAAAACATGATTACCATATCAAGATAAAACAGTAACCAAAGGATCATGTTCAATATATATACTAAAACATGATTACCATATCAAGATAAAACAGTAACCAAAGGATCATGTTCAATATATATACTAAAACATGATTACCATATCAAGATAAAACAGTAACCAAAGGATCATGTTCAATATATATACTAAAACATGATTACCATATCAAGATAAAACAGTAACCAAAGGATCATGTTCAATATATATACTAAAACATGATTACCATATCAAGATAAAACAGTAACCAAAGGATCATGTTCAATATTTATACTAAAACATGATTACCATATCAAGATAAAACAGTAACCAAAGGATCATGTTCAATATATATACTAAAACATGATTACCATATCAAGATAAAACAGTAACCAAAGGATCATGTTCAATATATATACTAAAACATGATTACCATATCAAGATAAAACAGTAATCAAAGGATCATGTTCAATATTTTACCAGTTTCAATAATTATAATACAATCTTATTCATGGACGACTAGTTTTGAGATAAAACAGAAACAGGATGATTGACAGTAGTGTTTTAAATGTTATGACACATTTTTGGCAATCATGAAGTAAAAAGGCAGCAATTGATATGAACATTTCTATCAGTGGACAAAACTTCCCCATTTTTAGTATAGCTATGGTATTATGTCTATTTTGACTGAATTCGGCATTATATCATAGGAATTTGATGAAAGTTTTACTGAATATTTGTTGATTATGATACAAGTAATAGAAATATTATTCACTGTCTGTAGTTTATAAGAATCTTGGAGACAGTATTGTGTTATTATATATTAAGTAGAGCGGGAGTGGTTGAGTTGTTAAGGTCATTGTATTAATAATAATAATAATAATAAACTTTATTCTGACCACAAGACCAATGGCATGGATGCCTGCCCTGTTAATCACCTCAAGTGTTAAGGTTTCCAGACATCTATACCCAAGGCCAGGATTTTCACTGGTCAGTTTGTTGTATTTATCTGGACATTCCTCCCCCACTAAATGTGGTAGTCATGATATAGTTGAAAGTGACAATAAATCACTAATAAAGTTAAACCTCTATGCTAAATAACATATATTGGTATTTATGATATGCATTTCATAAAAATATTATTACAGTAAAATATATAATTGATTGCTTGAAATTTTCAAATACAATGTACAAAAAATTATGTAATTTTCAAATGCAATATACAAAAAGTTATGTATGTTGCAAAAATTTCTGTATATCGCCTTTTCAATTTTCAGTCCACAAATTTAGCATGCAGAACTGATTTTTTAAGAACTTGACAGGTTGAACTTAAATGTCAAAACTGGAATCTGAAAATGATTTTTCTACAAATGTAGTTTCAATATTTTTGACCTGAAAGCTATGAATGACTTGATTTCTGTTATAAAAGACTATACTTCCATCCTGCTGTGAGTTTGTACTGTAAACTTTCAGATATATCTATATAATATATTTTAAGCGCATCAATTATTGATAGAATTTATAAATGTAAAATTTATGTTTATCTGACAAAGATTGTTTCGAAAAATTGAAGGAAAGCATCAGTTTTAGTGAAGTTTAATGGGAACCATGGTAAGTTGTTATTGTGTGATTTCATGCTACATGTCATAGTCTACATACATGTAAAATGAACAAAATTTATAATAGGTAAATAATATTACATAGCTGATCTATTTCATTGATTTCATGCAAGGCAAATTGGCTTTTAAAGAGTAATAATGTCACCCAATGGAGAAAAAACTCATAAGTTTAGTTTCCTTTATTATAGGAACCACTGGTTTTCTGAAGGAGAAGAAATTGTATTAAAATAATAAAAACTTGATAGATTTTAATATTTATCCCACAAGAAATGGAAATATATTACCATTGTAATGGTAGATACTGTACAGAAGGTAAATTGTCATGATTTATTATTTTATTTTTATTGAATTAAATTGTGATTGTGGATATCACTAAAACAATTATAAATTATTTTGTGATCACTAAAATTTGTTATTGATAGTAAATTTACATTTATAACTGATATAGAAAGGGATAGAAACATGAAAGATTATTTTATATTATATCCTTTTACCGTTATAGATTGATGCCCCTTTACTTTAGCTCTAAGCAGGGGTATCCGTGCCATTTTTTTTTAAAACAATTCCATCTGTGCTTCAAAATGCTTTTCTCCTTCTACCTGGTAAAAATTATTTTAAACAACCTATAACATTTTATGACCTTACTGACATGTTTAACTACATACATATTATAAATAAGGACATTTAGACTGTGTAAGATTCAAATAACGTGTAAGATTCAAATAACGGAAACCTGTATTGTTTGCATTTCATTTAGGAGACAATTGGTGACATTTCATTTAGAAATGTTACGTGTTTTAATCTCTTCAGAGACGAGCAGGAATCTAAAAATGCATTATTTAATTGATTTTCTACCACTTAAAGACATGAAATAGAGACCATGGTTTGCATTAATTAAGTTTATTTTCTTAGAAATGTAAAGGTTAAACTTGAAGAGTTGAGTACATTTTCTAATAAACTACATTTATGATGCAAAGTTTCTCACAGGTCAGAAAAGTTTTGTCCTTCAATAATTGATATAAATGATAAGGTCATGAATATAGGGTCAGTCACAAATACAGCGTAGACAAGTTTGTACAAGTCGTCACAAATACCTAGTGATGAACAGTTTTTACAAGTCGTCACAAATACCTAGTGATGAACAGTTTTTACAAGTTGTCACAAATACCTAGTGATGAACAGTTTTTACAAGTCGTCACAAATACCTAGTGATGAACAGTTTTTACAAGTCGTCACAAATACCTAGTGATGAACAGTTTTTACAAGTCGTCACAAATACCTAGTGATGAACAGTTTTTACAAGTCGTCACAAATACCTAGTGATGAACAGTTTTTACAAGTTGTCACAAATACCTAGTGATGAACAGTTTTTACAAGTCGTCACAAATACCTAGTGATGAACAGTTTTTACAATGTCATAACAAATACCTAGTGATGAACAGTTTTTATAAGTCATCACAAATACCTAGTGATGAACAGTTTTTACAAGTCGTCACAAATACCTAGTGAAGAACAGTTTTTACAAGTTGTCACAAATACCTAGTGATGAACAGTTTTTACAAGTCGTCACAAATACCTAGTGATGAACAGTTTTTACAATTCTTTGATGTGTAATTTAAATGCTACTGTTTTTCTTCTCATGTTTTTTAAATGTCTTATTTTTTGTGCGAAGATGAAAATCCGCAATGGCCATCATGGCAAGTTTAGCATGAGAAATGTATTAAAAGCTTAAGATGAAAGAAATATATGTTCACAAGGTCTGTACTCTGAAATGATAGTCTAACTCAATGTTCATTTATTGGAATTTAGAATCCAGGTAGTAAGAATTTAACGAGATTTGTCCTCATTTCACCTGTTTCATTAATTGCTATACTTGTTTCATTAAGTCTCGGTATATTGATTGGAAATCAGGTGAAGGTCAAATTGCAGTATTGCGTCTTTGATAAAACAGTATGAATTTTTTATTTTGTTAATTTATTCCCTGATTACCGTCAATGACCGTATTAAACAGCATTAATTAATAAATATAAGTCTATACCATATAGATTGTTAAAGGGTGCTTGACCTCACTAATGAACCAACGTAAATAGCTTATTCTTTAACCACAATCCTTTATACTAATTACCAGTAGTTTAATAAAATTCTAAACAACACACAGGATTGTTTATTTCATATACATGTAATTTAAATAACATCAGAACTGGATATTTATAAGATATGTGTATATCAAAGGATTGTAAGAGGTCCTATGATGTCTGTCGTGTATCTTCACACTGATGGGGTTGTGTGGTGATCTTAATTGTAATACTATATATTTTATGGATCACATCCAGCTGACAGTTATTTACATTCATTCTCGGGTAAGACATTCACTTTGTGTGCTAATACATTTTTTATATCCAGGAAGGATATTTTTTTTCTCCTGTTTTATAATCCTTTTTATCCCCCCACGAAAGCGGTGAGGGGATATAGTAATAGCGGCCGTCTGTCCGTCCATCCGTCACACTTTCTTGTTTACGCGATAACTTGAGTAAACATGTATAGATTTGAATAATGTTTTGCATGTGGCTTGTAATTATCATTATCTTGGATGGGTTCTAACATGGAAATATTTGAAGCAAGGGTTTTGGGAGAAAATCTTAGTTTTTGGTTGAAAAATCACCAATATTGAGAATTGTCTTGTTTACGCGATAACTTTAGTAAACATGGATAGATATGAATAATTTTTTGCATGTGGCTTGTAATTATCATTATCTTGAATGGGTTCATACATGGAAATATTTGAAGCAAGGGTTTTGGGGGAAAATCTTAGTTTTTGGTTGAAAAATCACCAATATTGAGAATTGTGTCTTGTTTATGCAATAACTTTAGTAAACATGGATTGATTTGAGTAATTTTTTGCAGGTGGCTTGTAATTATCATTATCTTGGATGGGTTCTTACATAGAAATATTTGAAGCAAGGGTTTTGGGGGGAAATCTTAGTTTTTGGTTGAAAAATCACCAATATTGAGAATTGTGTCTTGTTTACGCAATAACTTTAGTAAACATGGATAGATTTGAATAATTTTTTGCATGTGGCTTGTAATTATCATTATCTTGGATGAGTTTTTACATAGAAATATTTGAAGCAGGGGTTTTGGGGAAACATCTTAGTTTTTGGTTGAAAACTCACCGATTTTGAGAATTGTGTCTTGTTTGCGCGATAACTTTAGTAAACATGGATATATTTGAATAATTTTTTGCATGTGGCTTGTAATTATCATTATTTTGGATGGGTTTTTACATGGAAATATTTGAAGCAAGGGTTTTGGGGGGAAATCTATATTTACATCAGAGGTTTACACAGTGTTAAAAAAAGTGGAGGACTTCCTGTATATTATTCAGATCATGCTGCAATATACTCCATCCTTCAATAAAGTATCTTATACATTAAGACTGCAAGGCTGCTTTCTATAAATATATAAAACTAAATATTATGCCAGTGCAGGGGGATACGCACTAGATGGTTCTTTTATTGTTTTAATGCCAATTCATCTACTGCATTCACTATCTTCTGTTTCTTTCATTCCATTTTTTTTTGTCTACTGTATCATATGCAATTTCAGTTGTAAATTCAGAACAAATGGAACCAATCTTGGCAAGATTGTTCCTGGTCATTCCGTTTTTGTTGGGGTTTTTTTTTGGGGGTGGGGGATTTGATCAAATGCCTTCTAAATGGAAGGAATGTCTAAATGGCTTTTCTCAGAAACCATATGGGTATGTGGTTGAAATGTCCTTTACAACATTGAACAATATCCGACCAAAAGAGAGCTATAACCTGGAACATTATTAAACATAGAACTTTTGGAAAACACATTTAAAACAATCTTCCAACTGTTTGAACTAATATAGTACATTAATGAATTAGGGAATAACTGTATTGTATATGAAGTGTTGCTGCCGTAAATCGTTGGTTTTATTGTTACAAATTTTGTTTACCTGGTGATGCATAGTATTTTTTCAAGTCTACCTGGCCTTTTGTCTGATGTTTATGCTTTCCAACGCCATATATTTTCTGAAACCTACATGATCCTTCTGTCAGAATATCATGGAATGTTTAAAATATTGCAGTGAAATACCATGCTTTGGGACATCCACTAATCTAAACAAAACTGCAATGTTATCCTCAGATATTCGGTATTTATAGCAAATTATAGGTCATGCACCAAGACCTCCATATAAAGGTATTGATATACAACTAAATCCAACCAAATCTGGGCTCAAAATAATCCTTATATATTGACCTTCACTTACCAATTTTATTTATACCATTGCATTTAATATTTTTAAAAATACAAGAATGCGAAAGGAACTTTTTTCTTTGAAAAGGACAGCTTTTATATATGTTTTAAGCTCTATTTGGTTAATTAGTGTTATTATACCTAAAGAGGTTTGTGGATTTTGCCAAAAATTCCATTCCAATATTCCTGATCTTTATAGATAGTATTTAAAAGTTCATCTTTCAGGTAGAATTAGGTTGTTGTTGTTTGTTTGATGGTATTTAACGCCACTTTCAACAATATTTCAGTTATATCGTGGCGTTCAGTTTTATTGGTGGAGGAAACCGGAAACCACCGACGTGTAGCAATTCACTGACAAACTTTATCACATAATATTTTACACCTCGCCCTGATCGAGATTCGAACTCACAACATCAGTGGTGATATGCACTGATTGCATAGGTAGTTGTAAATCCAACTACCATACGATCACGGCCATGACAGCCCTGGTAGAATTAGGTAATACAAGGTTGACTTTACATAGCTAATAATACACTTTATATTTTATTTTACATATAAACTAATTTTTTTTTTACAAAATAGCTGACACCCATATAATTCTTAGATTATAAAATAAAATATTTATCATAAGAAAGACGAACATAGTAGAATTACTCTGGAAAATGTATAAAAAAGTGTTAGTTTTTTTGTTGTTGCTCAGAATGAACAAACTATATTGAATTGAGTTGATAAATTATCTGTCATTGCAGATCATGGGTTTACATAGGACCCTACTGGAAATAAACATGATATGATATATCATTGGATGGTTCTATGCAATGTATGTTTTTTCTAGGGATATTAAATTAAAGATGGCTACCATTTCAGTACATACAAGTTTTAGCATGGGATCCTATGGACAGATTTCAAAGTTTGACTTTTTTTTATTGATCAGAAAATAATATGACCACAACCACTGGCCATTGTTTTATTTCTGGAATCGACAATCTAAATTAATGATCAATTGATTGACCTTTTCAATTAAATTATAGATTCTCTCACAGAACAGAAATCTTATATGACTGTTGTTGTTGTTCATGAGAGGCCCTATGGATAAAAGAGTCCAAACATAATCAGAAACTGCTGAAATGGTCTGATAAGGAATACTAATTGTTAAGTACATAAATTTTTATGGACTTTATCATCCATTATTCAGCTAGTTTATTTCAAAGATTATCAAGTGAGCCTCTAGTTTATCGGTGGTGCAATGGTTAGCGTGCTCGCCTCGATTGCGGTGGATCGTGGGTTCCAGTCCCGGTTGGGTCAAACCAAAGACTATAAAATTTGTATTTTTTGCTTCTCCACTAAGCACGCAGCAATAAGGAGAAAGAGCAAAGACTGGTTGGCTCGGAATCAGAATAATGTATCCGAGAGAAGCGACATGTCTATCTGCAGACTGTTGTTTCAGTGAGCTAGCACTGTAAAAATCCAACTCAGCGTGTTGGTCTAGAACAAAGCGGACCTCATCTTCATCTCATTGAAAATTAACTTGTTCTCGTCATGATATAGCTGAAAAGTTGCTGAATTGGCATTAAACAGCAATCACTCACTATGTTTAAATATTCTTGTCTGAAAACAACTGAACAAGTGAACAATGTACAGAATGGCTGTTTGGTGACCATGGCAAGGTAACATTTTCTGAACTTTATAATGTTCATTATACCTTTTACCCGTAACAATTAAAACATCCTCTGATAGAACCATTCTACATGATTTATTGTATGTAAACCTTGTTCTAATCTTGATTTATATTGCTAAAATACTTATTTATTTGACATTAAACACCAATCTATCAATCAGTCAATAAAATTAGATGAAGTTTCCATAGAAACAGTAATTATGTAGTAACAACATTTTTTTTAATATTAAAAGTGATGTAGATTCCATATGACATGAACCGGTGTTGTATCTGATAATGATATTAACATTGTCTGTTCATAGTAGGTAGAGTTGTACTATATATACTAGGGAGAGTTTATTGTAGAAGTACAGGTGATCTGTATCATAGTTATGTATTGACAAAGAGAAGGATGATAGTCAAATGGCAATACATTACCAATTAATGAAACAGGAAATTAAGGTTGGTATAAATATATTTTATTGGTATAACTAACATATATAAACAGAACAATAGCAATCGTACAATAGGATTCAGAAACAAGCAAATTCTTATTTTTAAATCTGTTTCCTATGAAGAACTTACAAATATGATAAAAAATATATATGCATGCTGATTTAAATTTTAAACTTGTGAGAATTATTTATACATTGAGGGAGAAAAAAAACCAAAAATGTATGTAAGCATGTAGTTGAAAGCTACACAATTTACTTGAAAATAATAATACAAAGAGATTGAATAAGATTGAAAAGGTGAAAAATATTATGTGAGCATGTCAGGGTGTAAATCTTTTACTTTTTATGATGAAAGTTTGGACTGATTTAAATACTGCATTGTTTTCTTCGTCATTTAGATTAACTGAGCCAAAAATAAGTAGATTCAGTGAAATTGTTTCAGGAATGTCCAAAAGAGAGAAGAAAAGTTGTTGTATTAGAGTTGTGTGACGCGGACAATCTAATAAGAAATGAGATACAGTTTCAGTTATTCCACAGATACAATTTGGCGTTTCAACAAAGTTTCTAATAAAGAGGTGTGCATTTAAGGCACTACAATTCATACGTAGTCTCACATGTAATATCTGACCTAACCTACATCCAACATAATAATGGGCTGGAACTTTAGTGTTTTGAGTGTTGATAAGAGATTTAAATGAATTTAGCGATTCCAAATTATGGGTGGGAAGTGGTAGATCATTCCATGCTTTTACAGTTGAGGGCAGAAAGTATTCAGAATAAAGACTAGTTCGACAGTTTATATTAACAATATTGTTTATTTGTCTAGTATTATGGCTATGTCGTGTACCAACAGTTTTTGGAATTAATTCAGCTAAATATTGGGGTATTTTAGGGACCGACCATTTAACTTGAAGGGGGGGGGGGTTATGGTTTTTTGTTTCGTTCAGAATTTTTTTTTCGGACAACACAATAGTTATATTTTTTTTTTTTTTTGTCGTGCAAAGCGCGAATTTTTTTTACAGAATTTGACATTAGGTTATATGACAAAAACTCTGAATCAGATTATTTTTTTTTTCCTCTAGCAAAATCAGAATATTTTTTTCAGCAACTCTGGGAATCAGAATATTTTTTAGAAAAAAACCATAACCCCCCCCCCTTTAAGTTAAATGGTCGTTCCCTTATTGTAATTTATTTTATGAAAGAGAACATTTTGTGATTATTTCTTCTATCTTTTAGTTTCTCCCATTTTGTTTCTTCATACCGGCTGTCATGTAATGTTAATCTGGTCCCCCCAGTTACTATTCTTACTGCATCTAATTGAATATTCTCTAATTTATTTATTAAATTTTGTTTTTGATTATCCCATATAACATCAGCGTACTCCATTAAAGGTCTTATAAAAGAAATATAATTTTTTTCTAAAGAGTATCTATCAAGGAATGTTCTAGATTTTCTCATTATATTTAATCTGTTATCGGTTTTTTTTAACAATGTAATCAATATGATCATTCCATTGGCCATTATCTGAAATTATTACACCTAAGTGTTTGTGAGAGTTAACTACGTGGAAATCTTAATCATTCATTTATAAAGGGGCTTAATATGGTGTGTTTCTCTTACTGGAAATAATCATACTTTCAGTTTTATTCAGGTTGAATTTTACGAGCCATTTTTCAGACCAACGTTGTATTTGATTGAGATCTTGGTTCAGGAGGAAAGCTGTGTCGCTGGGGTTGTCAACAATGAGATATAAACTGGTGTCATCATCAAACAGTTTAATTTCAGCATTGATCTCGTTTACGATATCATTTATAAAAATTATAAATAAAAGAGGACCAATTGGGTATGGAACCTTGAGGAACCCCTGCCCTTATCGGTAACCAGTTAGAGTTTGAGCCATTAATAGCCACCCTTTGTTCCCTCCCATAGAGATAATTTTGAAACCACTTTTTTTTAGTAAATTTTAGAGTAAATTGCCTGAAATGCCTGATTGTTTTAGTTTGTGAATTAAACCTTTTTGCCAAACCCTATCAAATGCTTTCCTGATATCGTAGAAGACGACCCAAACTTCTTTACCACTTTCTAAGGCTTTGCCAAAATCGTTTGTTATATTGATTAGTTGATTAACTGCAGAATCCCCTTTTGTGAATCCGGATTGACAAGTAGTTAGAATATCGTTATCCAATAGATGATTGTGAATATGTTTATATATGCAACGCTCCATACTTTTTGAAATTACACTAAGTAGGGATATGGGTCTATAATTTTTTACGTCGTTTTGTTTATTATTCTTAAAAACAGGCGTTATATTTGCTCTTTTCCATTGGCTTGGATAGGAAACTACCCGTAAAGAGAGATTGAATAATTTACAAAGGGGGTAATTAATAATAGGTGCTGCTTCCTGCAACAGTCTAGGGTTAATCAAATCAGGAGCAGATGCTTTTGTAGGATTTATCACTTTTAGAACATCTTCGACTTCGTTTTCACATAATTTGATTTCACTTATTTGGTTTGTAACATGTGATAAATTAGGGATATTGCTGTTAGAGTCGTCAATTTTGGATTGATTTGAAAAATATATATTAAATAAGTTTGCTCTTTCGATATCATCAAATATTAAGTTATCATTGTGGAGAATTGGGGGAATACTCATATCAGATCGTTTTATACCAGAAATCTGTTTAACTATGTTCCACCAGTTTTTGTAGGGGCCGTAGCTATAATCCGACAGTCCGATAGTCCGACAAATGCTTTAAACTGATGAAAGTTTTGAAAAATAATTTGGCCAAAGATGATATATTCGTAATTTCAGGTTATGAGCCATTCATTTTTATATGCCCGTCAAAATACGGGCTTATTATGGCATACCGCTGTTTGTCCGTCCATCCACGCCTCGTACGATAACATCTCTCACTTGTTCCCCCTTTTACTGATAGGTCACGTCGTGACATACATTGTATTGATAAAAGGGGGATGCAAGTGAGAGGTGTGATTTTAGTCAGTTTGGAAAACGCCAGTTTTCTTATGGTATATACAATTAATTGGTTTAAAAAATGCAGCATATTAATTACTGTTCTCACGCTGAGCAACTGACCTTCAATTGTCACAAAGGGGGGAGGGGCGTATCATGGCACAGTTGTTTATTTTGTCATATTCCGATGCTGTTTCTTTCCGTGATATAAGGGGTCACTTAGGGACAATTCCTTCAATCGTAACTTTTTATATATGCGCTTGTCGTAGAAGGCGACTATAGCGGGGTCACCCGTCGGAATCCCGGGGAATAAAAATAGGACCAACTTGTCATCGGAAGAGACAGAAAAACATGTTCTCGTGTTTTTTAAAGGCGTTGCCCATGTTGACCCATCCCAGAGTCCCCTCTTTCTTATTTTTTGTTTACAAACTTTTCTCATCCTGAATATGACTGAAATATTGCTTGCTGGACCTTAAGCAATCAATCAATCAATCAATCAATTCGCACACATTATTGTATCCAGCTCTATTGATGTGTCGACATTGCTTTTTAACATAAATATTCCATGATAAAGGGCGGGGGACACTGGTACGCTCTTCTTTTTGTCTTTTCCTTTTTTTGTATTCATTTATTTTATCTTTCTTTTCAATAGTGACTTTTCTTGGCTGGACTCGGCTACACGCTACTTGAATAAAGCCTGAAGTAGTCGCTACTAAAAAATATACGGGATACTTACACTATCGGTTCATCACGACTGGATCCAGGTTTTTATGGAGTCCGTGTTGTTCATATATGTGTTTTTTTGAGTTCTTGTGTGTCCCTGCCAATTGTTTGTCCGTCTATGATATCGTGTTTCCGATGTTCTGGACCTTTCTTTGGTGAGTAAACGGTTCGGTTTCTGGCCCCATATTACACATGCTATAGCGTTAACTTTCAAAGAAATAAAGCATTTGTCGGACTATCGGACTGTCGGACTATCGGACCGTCGGACTATTGGACTGTCGGACTATCGGACTGTCGGATTATAGGTCGGACCCCGTTTTTGTAAGAAGAATTCATGTTGGTAATTTTTTTGATTAAATCATTATTATATTTATCTTTGGCGTTCCTTACTAAGCTTGTAACTTCATTTCTGATTTTCCTAAATTTATTCCAATGCATGGGGTTATTAAAAGGTTTCGCCTTTTCTGTGAATTCTATTTTTCTGCCTTATTATTTTACGTATATTACAAGATAACCACTTGGGCCCCCCTTTTCGGATAGTAACAATTTTACCTGGGTTAGAATATTCAGCGGCACTTAAAATAGCATTTGTAATCTTGTTTGTTATTAATTCTATATCATCAGTTAGAAAAAGTGAGTCCCAGCTTACGTTGAACAAATTCTGTCTTAGCTTTTCATAATCTGCATGTTCATACAACCATATTTTACGTTTAAACGGTTTCGTCGGGTTTTACAGACTATTTTGCATACATCCTCTTGAGAAAGACTACAATTGACGGGGTTGGGTTGTGCAGATGATAACTGTGACGGAGAAGTAGAATGCGGTAGCTGCGGCTGGTTATCTTGAATAAAGGACAGGTCCTGGTGCTGAGAATTTTGTGGGGAGTTCATTATATTTGTACGTTTGGAGAATTCTCGTTCTGGTGGCGTAGGATTACTTTCACATCGTTTTCTATTTACAACTGGAGTGGATGTGTATTGAAAATTATTCTTTTGAGACATACGGAATACAGAGAGTAGATTGTTTATGATAAAGTTGACTGTTGACAGTTGGTTTGTTTACATTCAAGCGTCACAGGTGACAGGTACATAAGTAAATAGGTAAGTAGCATATACATGGGTATATAAATGTGAATAGTACTCACAAGTTTGAATGGATCAGATTTTCTCTACAATTAATGTCAAACACATATATTCAAGTCATATATTCCGCTGGTTTTCCACTACATGTACATATGTTATAATAATGTCATATTGGCCCACAACCTCCTGTTAGATAATTAATGTTTTTAAGCCATTTTTCTAAGATTCACAAGATCACAGAAAATTTAACGTCCTTATTAAGGTTGTATATATATATAGTTTGTTGATACTGACAATATCACTTGATGAGATCAAAGGAGAAATATTACAATATCACTTGATGAGATCAAAGGAGAAATATTACAATATCACTTGATCAGATCAATGGAGAAATATTACAATATCACTTGATGAGATCAAAGGAGAAATATTACAATATCACTTGATGAGATCAAAGAAGAAATATTACAATATCACTTGATGAGATCAAAGAAGAAATATTGCAATATCACTTGATGAGATCAAAGGAGAAATAGTACAATATCACTTGATGAGATCAAAGGAGAAATATTACAATATCACTTGATGAGATCAAAGGAGAAATATTACAATATCACTTGATGAGATCAAAGAAGAAATATTACAATATCACTTGATGAGATCAAAGGAGAAATATTACAATATCACTTGATGAGATCAATTGAGAAATATTACAATATCACTTGATGAGATCAAAGGAGAAATAGTACAATATCACTTGATGAGATCAAAGGAGAAATAGTACAATATCACTTGATGAGATCAAAGGAGAAATATTACAATATCACTTGATGAGATCAAAGGAGAAATATTACAATATCACTTGATGAGATCAAAGGAGAAATATTACAATATCACTTGATGAGATCAAAGGAGAAATATTACAATATCACTTGATGAGATCAATGGAGAAATAGTACAATATCACTTGATGATATCAAAGGAGAAATATTACAATATCACTTGATGAGATCAAAGGAGAAATATTACAATATCACTTGATGAGATCAAATGAGAAATATTACAATATCACTTGATGAGATCAAAGGAGAAATATTACAATATCACTTGATGAGATCAATGGAGAAATATTACAATATCACTTGATGAGATCAAAGGAGAAATATTACAATATCACTTGATGAGATCAAAGGAGAAATATTACAATATCACTTGATGAGATCAAAGGAGAAATATTACAATATCACTTGATGAGATCAAAAGAGAAATATTACAATATCACTTGATGAGATCAAAGGAGAAATATTGCAATATCACTTGATGAGATCAGAGGAGAAATATTACAATATCACTTGATGAGATCAAAGGAGAAATATTACAATATCACTTGATGAGATCAAAGGAGAAATATTACAATATCACTTGATGAGATAAAAGAAGAAATATTACAATATCACTTGATGAGATCAAAGGAGAAATAGTACAATATCACTTGATGAGATCAAAGGAGAACTATTACAATATCACTTGATGAGATCAAAGGAGAAATATTACAATATCACTTGATGAGATCAAAGGAGAAATATTACAATATCACTTGATGAGATCAAAGGAGAAATATTACAATATCACTTGATGAGATCAATTGAGAAATAGTACAATATCACTTGATGAGATCAAAGGAGAAATATTACAATATCACTTGATGAGATCAAAGGAGAAATATTACAATATCACTTGATGAGATCAAAGGAGAAATATTACAATATCACTTGATGAGATCAAAGGAGAAATAGTACAATATCACTTGATGAGATCAAAGGAGAAATATTACAATATCACTTGATGAGATCAATGGAGAAATATTACAATATCACTTGATGAGATCAAAGGAGAAATATTACAATATCACTTGATGAGATCAAAGGAGAAATATTACAATATCAATTGATGAGATCAAAGGAGAAATATTACAATATCACTTGATGAGATCAAAGGAGAAATAGTACAATATCACTTGATGAGATCAAAGGAGAAATATTACAATATCACTTGATGAGATCAAAGGAGAAATATTACAATATCACTTGATGAGATCAAAGGAGAAATAGTACAAGATCACTTGATGAGATCAATGGAGAAATATTACAATATCACTTGATGAGATCAGAGGAGAAATATTACAATATCACTTGATGAGATCAAAGGAGAAATATTACAATATCACTTGATGAGATCAAAGGAGAAATATTACAATATCACTTGATGAGATCAAAGGAGAAATATTACAATATCACTTGATGAGATCAAAGGAGAAATATTACAATATCACTTGATGAGATCAAAGGAGCAATAGTACAATATCACTTGATGAGATCAAAGGAGAAATAGTACAATATCACTTGATGAGATCAAAGGAGAAATATTACAATATCACTTGATGAGATCAAAGGAGAAATATTACAATATCACTTGATGAGATCAAAGGAGAAATATTACAATATCACTTGATGAGATCAAAGGAGAAATATTACAATATCACTTGATGAGATCAATGGAGAAATAGTACAATATCACTTGATGAGATCAATAGAGAAATATTACAATATCACTTGATGAGATCAAAGGAGAAATATTACAATATCACTTGATGAGATCAATGGAGAAATAGTACAATATCACTTGATGAGATCAAAGGAGAAATATTACAATATCACTTGATGAGATCAAAGGAGAAATATTACAATATCACTTGATGAGATCAAAGGAGAAATATTACAATATCACTTGATGAGATCAAAGGAGAAATAGTACAATATCACTTGATGAGATCAAAGGAGAAATATTACAATATCATTTGATGAGATCAAAGGAGAAATATTACAATATCACTTGATGAGATCAAAGGAGAAATATTACAATATCACTTGATGAGATCAAAGGAGAAATATTGCAATATCACTTGATGAGATCAGAGGAGAAATATTACAATATCACTTGATGAGATCAAAGGAGAAATATTACAATATCACTTGATGAGATCAAAGGAGAAATATTACAATATCACTTGATGAGATCAAAGAAGAAATATTACAATATCACTTGATGAGATCAAAGGAGAAATAGTACAATATCACTTGATAAGATCAAAGGAGAAATATTACAATATCACTTGATGAGATCAAAGGAGAAATATTACAATATCACTTGATGAGATCAAAGGAGAAATATTACAATATCACTTGATGAGATCAAAGGAGAAATATTACAATATCACTTGATGAGATCAATTGAGAAATAGTACAATATCACTTGATGAGATCAAAGGAGAAATATTACAATATCACTTGCTGAGATCAAAGGAGAAATATTACAATATCACTTGATGAGATCAAAGGAGAAATATTACAATATCACTTGATGAGATCAAAGGAGAAATAGTACAATATCACTTGATGAGATCAAAGGAGAAATATTACAATATCACTTGATGAGATCAATGGAGAAATATTACAATATCACTTGATGAGATCAAAGAAAAAATATTACAATATCACTTGATGAGATCAAAGGAGAAATATTACAATATCACTTGATGAGATCAAAGGAGAAATATTACAATATCACTTGATGAGATCAAAGGAGAAATATTACAATATCACTTGATGAGATCAAAGGAGAAATATTACAATATCACTTGATGAGATCAAAGGAGAAATATTACAATATCACTTGATGAGATCAAAGGAGAAATAGTACAAGATCACTTGATGAGATCAATGGAGAAATATTACAATATCACTTGATGAGATCAAAGGAGAAATATTACAATATCACTTGATGAGATCAAAGGAGAAATATTACAATATCACTTGATGAGATCAAAGGAGAAATATTACAATATCACTTGATGAGATCAGAGGAGAAATATTACAATATCACTTGATGAGATCAAAGGAGAAATATTACAATATCACTTGATGAGATCAAAGGAGAAATATTACAATATCACTTGATGAGATCAAAGGAGAAATATTACAATATCACTTGATGAGATCGAAGGAGAAATATTACTGTAATATATATATATATATATATATATACAAACCAAGTAGAATAGCAGTACAAAAAACAGTGAAATATGAAATCAGTAAATAAACAAAAGATAAACTCTCATAAAAAAATACCTGGGAGACCTTATCGTCAAGGCATAAAAAATACCTGGGGGACCTTATCCTCAAGGCATAGAAAATACCTGGGAGACCTTATCGTCAAGGCATAAAAAATACCTGGGAGACCTTATCGTCAAGGCATAAAAAATACCTGGGAGACCTTATCGTCAAGCCATAAAAAATACCAGGGAGACCTTGTTGTCAAGGCATAAAAAATACCTGAGGGACCTTATCCTCAAGGCATAAAAAATACCTGGGGGCCTTATCGTCAAGGCATAAAAAATACCTGGGAAACCTTATCGTCAAGGCATAACAAATACCTGGGAGACCTTATCGTCAAGGCATAAAAAATACCAGGGAGACCTTATCGTCAAGGCATAAAAAATACCTGGGAGACCTTATCGTCAAGGCATAAAAAATACCTGGGAGACCTTATCGTCAAGGCATAAAAAATACCTGGGAGACCTTATTGTCAAGGCATAAAAAATACCAGGGAGACCTTATCATCAAGGCATAAAAAATACCTGGAAGACCTTATCGTCAAGGCATAAAAAATACCAGGGAGACCTTATCGTCAAGGCATAAAAAATAACTGGGAGACCTTATTGTCAAGGCATAAAAAATACCAGGGAGACCTTATCGTCAAGGCATAAAAAATACCTGGGAAACTTTATCGTCGAGGCATAAAAAATACCTGGGAGACCTTATCGTCAAGGCATAAAACCTTTCAGTGAGAATTTTGTACTCATACTCCAAAATAGTCCAATAAAAACACTTGTTATTAGTTACAGTGCTATGATTGGCCATTTAACAATTATTGTACTCGTTCTCACTATTTCTCTTATTTGTGTTCTGATTGGCTGTTTTTAGAGTATAAGTACAAAATATATCGTTCTGGAACGTTTTACGATTGTAAGACTGGTATCAATTTCTGAAGACAAGTTTTAAGTCATTATTAGAACTGAAGTCTGGAGTTTTTATGCCAGTACCATGTCTTGAACCCTTCATGAAGTGTCTAGTTGATATGTTTGGATCAAAGAAAACCAGTTCAGTTTGAACAATTAAAAACATTCAATTTGGTTAAAAATTTATGTGAATCAAAATCAGAATAAAAAGATGGATGTAGAAACAGTAGTATACAAGACAAATCCTTAAATAAACTTTAACAGTAATGAGTTAGAACATGAAATTAATGTATATAAGACAAATCCTTAAATAAACTTTAACAGTAATGAGTTAGAACAGGAAATTAATGTATATAAGACAAATCCTTAAATAAACTTTAACAGTAATGAGTTAGAACGTGAAATTAATGTATATAAGACAAATCCTTAAATAAACTTTAACAGTAATGAGTTAGAACATGAAATTAATGTATATAAGACAAATCCTTAAATAAACTTTAACAGTAATGAGTTAGAACATGAAATTAATGTATATAAGACAAATCCTTAAATAAACTTTAACAGTAATGAGTTAGAACATGAAATTAATGTATATAAGACAAATCCTTAAATAAACTTTAACAGTAATGAGTTAGAACATGAAATTAATGTATATAAGACAAATCCTTAAATAAACTTTAACAGTAATGAGTTAGAACATGAAATTAATGTATATAAGACAAATCCTTAAATAAACTTTAACAGTAATGAGTTAGAACAGGAAATTAATGTATATAAGACAAATCCTTAAATAAACTTTAACAGTAATGAGTTAGAACATGAAATTAATGTATATAAGACAAATCCTTAAATAAACTTTAACAGTAATGAGTTAGAACAGGAAATTAATGTATATAAGACAAATCCTTAAATAAACTTTAACAGTAATGAGTTAGAACATGAAATTAATGTATATAAGACAAATCCTTAAATAAACTTTAACAGTAATGAGTTAGAACATGAAATTAATGTATATAAGACAAATCCTTAAATAAACTTTAACAGTAATGAGTTAGAACATGAAATTAATGTATATAAGACAAATCCTTAAATAAACTTTAACAGTAATGAGTTAGAACATGAAATTAATGTATATAAGACAAATCCTTAAATAAAGTTTAACAGTAATGAGTTAGAACATGAAATTAATGTATATAAGACAAATCCTTAAATAAACTTTAACAGTAATGAGTTAGAACAGGAAATTAATGTATATAAGACAAATCCTTAAATAAACTTTAACAGTAATGAGTTAGAACATGAAATTAATGTATATAAGACAAATCCTTAAATAAACTTTAACAGTAATGAGTTAGAACATGAAATTAATGTATATAAGACAAATCCTTAAATAAACTTTAACAGTAATGAGTTAGAACATGAAATTAATGTATATAAGACAAATCCTTAAATAAACTTTAACAGTAATGAGTTAGAACAGGAAATTAATGTATATAAGACAAATCCTTAAATAAACTTTAACAGTAATGAGTTAGAACATGAAATTAATGTATATAAGACAAATCCTTAAATAAACTTTAACAGTAATGAGTTAGAACATGAAATTAATGTATATAAGACAAATCCTTAAATAAACTTTAACAGTAATGAGTTAGAACATGAAATTAATGTATATAAGACAAATCCTTAAATAAACTTTAACAGTAATGAGTTAGAACATGAAATTAATGTATATAAGACAAATCCTTAAATAAACTTTAACAGTAATGAGTTAGAACATGAAATTAATGTATATAAGACAAATCCTTAAATAAACTTTAACAGTAATGAGTTAGAACATGAAATTAATGTATATAAGACAAATCCTTAAATAAACTTTAACAGTAATGAGTTAGAACATGAAATTAATGTATATAAGACAAATCCTTAAATAAACTTTAACAGTAATGAGTTAGAACAGGAAATTAATATTGATATAACCTTAGATTTATTATAAACTGTCAGAAGTGTCCTATAGTTGAGCTACAATGAGAAGATTCCAAGTATTTTCTCCAAACATGCAAATACCATGTATATTTTGGATGACTTTTGAAAAAATCATAAAAATCTACTTAAACTTTACACTGTCAGTCCCATTTCTTCTTGTCTGTCTGATTGACTTCATGTATTGTTTGTTATCTATTCTCCTGTATAAATGTTATTGTCATGCATCACTGTATCACAGATGTCACTGGAGATATAGCTCATTAAAGTTTGATACAGAACCAGTTTGTGTGGTCTTGATACAAACACAGAAACATTGATTGTATTGACTATTGTCTACTGAGATCTATTGTAACTTCAAGTCTATACCTCAGAAACATACAAGAAGTTCTTTTCTTTACAAATCTTCATTAATTGAGTACAAAGCATTTTTCTGTAATTACTTGAAATTAATTAAAGGGCCATGAATATTCCTTCTGTAGTTTATTACTGATAACAAATGATGGTACACTAAGGATAGGGGAGTGTGTAGTTAGGTAGATTGACATAGATGATGTTTGTTTATGGTTTGTTTAGATAATATACAGGTTCACAGAAGTAATAGCTCTTCATTTAATATAAATTCAACAAGCTAGAGGTAATGATAGTCATTCTATTGGTATTATAGTATGGTGCATATGCCATGATTATAGATTAATGTCTTTCTGACAATATAGAGTTTGCATAACATTTGTATATAACATTTCCAATGGCCAATATTTTGAACAAAGGTAGTTTTTTTTATTCTAGATTGAATATTTCCTGTTCTTATCTTATAAGGTATTGCTGAGTTTTTTTAAGCAATACATCCAGTTAGAGATCTCCTTATTGTATTACTTCTAGTTATCATACAAATAACTTGACGAGAGCCAGGTAAATGTTTTGTTATCTCTAATTTGAAGTTAAGCTTTTTGTAATAATGCCACCGATTTAATCTGACAATTAATATTTAATGATAACTTTGATCTCTGTTTTAAAACAAAAACGAGTAGACTTTCAACCATGAAGTTTATCAGGGAAGATGTTAAATTTCATAGTAATTTTTAACAATGGAACTAGGAATACATAAAAGAAGCTGAAACAGGACCCACAGGGTTTAGGTAACATTGACAAGAACAGACTCTTAAGCTTAATTTTGGTCTTCAAAGGTCATTTTCAGGTTACAGATTACATTAATGAGAGGTTAATATCAAACTGGATTATGCAGGATGGCTACGCAAATTTGAAAATATTACTGGTATTTTTTTGTCAGTTTCCACCTCCCTTTTTTAGAACCAAAATATGTATTGGACTTCTCCCTTATTCAAAAGTCTAGATCTGTCTCTTAGGTGCCAAATCATCAATATTTTTCAGAGCGATTATTTTAGGTTCAAATATATTACTTGAAACAATCATATGTAAAATATTGCACAAAATATATTACGGGAATGATCAAATATTGTGTGTAAAATATTGCACAAAATATATTACGGGAATGATCAAATATTGTGTGTAAAATATTGCACAAAATATATTACGGGAATGATCAAATATTGTGTGTAAAATATTGCACAAATTCTCTACCATTTTATCACATGATATTGTGTGTAAAATATCACACAAAATCTTCTACGATTTATCCTATAATATTGTGTGTAAATGTATTGATTGTCATTGATAAATTTCATCAAGTTCTTTCTATAGAGATATGTTGTATGTTCTTTTCTGACATTTAATTGATGAAAAGGTGAAAGTTTGCTAATTATTTTATTACTGATTAATTTCCCCAGAGCAAGTTTTAGATTCTATCATAATAGGCAGTTGTCCAACCATTTCATTCAAATATCGGGGGGGGGGGGGGGGGAAATGACTGCAAAACTTTTCATCAATCTCAATATATAATACTATTATAAAGGTGTAAAAAGTGACTGGCTGCTGTCTAATTTATTTTCTACTAGTCTTGACGACTGGGACGCACTCTGTAGACAATCATAGACGATGCTAGTGCTCGATTAAAACTTCAATTATCTACATTATCAATAGGGATTAATTAGCTTGATTGTCTAATCAATTTTCTTTAGACCTGTTCTGACTTCTTCGTATTCAACAATTTCTCATTTAATGTCACAGTTGTTTGTCAGAAATGTTTGTCTTGTCTGGTGGAATGGAATTATTTTCTGTAAATAAGCATTGACAGACTATTGCTATCAGAGAGATTTTTACAATTTATTTGTAATATCTGAGATGAAAGTTCTGAATCCTTGTCTGTCAAGCTTAATGCCAGACGAGTTCCAGATGACATCTGAAGGTTCAGAAGTATTGGATGTTTTAATCCTAGACATTTAATAAAGTACTGAAGGTAAGGCACAGAATTTGTTATTTCATTCAAACCATGTTTTAAGTTTCTTTCTTTTTTAAAGCTTAGCTTAAGGAACATGGTTATCTTAAGATTTGTATTTGTATAAATATATTTGTTTGTTTTTTAAGTTCATTGGTGCTGATTTTCATTGATAAAAAACATTGGTATACAATCTGTTGGTTAAGCTAAATGAATTTGGGGGAGGTGGTTGGGGTATTGTTTGAGAATAACCAGCTTTAAATGTGAAATCAAAATTATTATTTAGATGTATATTAAAGGGTGGGATACCCTTTACCTTCTAGTGTCAAACGTCCTTTTCTCACTCTCGTGATTTAGAACTCAAATTCTCATAGACACCTCTTGAGAAGATTCTCGAGATACTGTTGAAATGGAAATATAATTTAATTGTTAGTTATTTTGAGCAAAATTATACATTGAATTGCTTTGTATGATGCTCAATTCTCACACTTATATTTACTATACATTACACTCTTCATGTTGAACCAAGTCAATGGTTTCAGCTATTGGGAAAATATTGGAGGCTTGACATCAGAGACTTTGCAAGATCTTGTATCTGTGGAATTCACCAAATCATTAGAAATGTTTACAAAATTGTAAAGCAATCAGGAAATGAATAGATAGTGTTTGTTTATTTTCTATTGTAAGTAGAACCTATGATGTATTAACAATATTACATTCATCAAACAAATATTTTTCTCAATATACTGAAATATAGGATATGATCGTTTTACTGGTATGGTATAGGTATTACAAAGTATATTGTATAATTGATTGAAGTACCAAAGGTCAATATCATGAGCTTGATTTAAGGATCTGATATGAACCCAAATCGGACTCCAAATGGAGTTGTTGATGAAATATACATCATGACTTGTTCAAAGTTGAGTCTTGTTGACTTGCCATATTAACTTCCAACATTATTCATTCAATTCTGACAATTTAAAGGCCAAAGCAATGGAATTATCAGTTTATAGATCAACCCCATTCACTTGTCAACTCTAAGTCTTAGGCAATATAATTGTCAATTTTAAAGGTCAAACCTATATTAACTGTCAGTTCAAGGATGAGACAATGTAATTGTTAATTTTAAAGGTCAAACCTATACTAACTGTCAGTTCAAGGATTGAGACAATATAATTGTCAATTTTAAAGGTCAGATCTATATTAACTGTCAGTTCAAGAATGATGCAATATAATTGTCAATTTTAAAGGTCAGATCTATATTAACTGTCAGTTCAAGGATAATGCAATATAATTGTCAATTTTAAAGGTCAGATCTATATTAACTGTCAGTTCAAGGATGAGACAATGTAATTGTCAATTTTAAAGGTCAAACCTATATTAACTGTCAGTTTGAAGGACAAGACTATGTACTTTCAAAGTTTGTTTACCTGCCAAACATTAGACGAGTTCCCAATGATAATCAGTTTAAAAATATTTGACTAATAAAATACTGTTTTATTGGCAAGAGGGGTCGTGGTGATCATATCGTAAGTGGATTTACAACTGCCTGTGCAATCAGTGCCTATCACCACTAAAGTTTTGAGTTTGAGCGCTGAAGATTATATCATGCATTCTGGATCCTGTATCACACTTTAAACCCCAATGAGAGCCTCCTATATCAGCTGATATTTCTGTTGATCAGATTGATATAATAAACTGCTGATTTTGCATGGAATTGATCCTATTGTTCAAGTACATTTAATATCTAAACAGCTATTGTCCAAACTTTAAAGTCTTTTAATATGGAGCACTTGTAAACATTTGATATTTAAACATGAGTTTAAATCACAGATCATCTCTTGTTATTAGAGAATGACAATTAAAGCACTGTTCCTACACCCCAATGTATTGCCTTTGTAATAATTTTTTCCCCACAGTAGTTTGTGATCTTATTCATATTTTATTATAATAATCTCTTGAGATATAAGTTTTGGAAGTTCAGATTTTTCTTTGATATCACCAGATCAAGTTATTTTCCTTATACAGTCTTTTGTGATGTCAATTAGTGCAGTCAGTTCCTATTACCAGTAGAGGTTGTGAGTTTGATTCTATCATTGACCAGATATACTTGGTACAATCCTATGTTATAAAGTTATCAGTGTTGTACAGAAGATGGATTATTTTCTCCTGATACTTCATTTTCCTTAATCAATAAAAATACATTATTGTCAAAAGTTTCATTTAAAACTGATATTCCTATACTCTATGCTAATTGCTGAGGTTATAATTTGACCTTATACCATACGACCGCCACGATATAGCTGAAACATTGTTGAAAGTGGTGTTAAACACCATAACTCTTACCCATACTATACATGTATCTCTTATATTTTATTTGCCAGTATCTTCCACATAATTCATATACTCATATACCCATGGGTGGCTTGTGATATTTATGTTTGGTTGTAGATAATAGACTACTACCATACATATATAAAACATCTCCTAAACATCAACATATTTACCTATGGAAATGATGAGAAATGAAATGAGAGATAAATAGTAATGTATATTATACAAACAATACCTTGTCTGATCATCTATTTCTTTGTAATTAACATTTACACAGACATTCTTGTAATATTCTAAGACAATGATTACTGTCTATATTCTATTACAAAGGGAGAAGTCTTGTAGTAGGAAATGGCCATTCAGAACTTATTCAGAATTTATTTCTTTTTCAATCTATATGTAAATATTGATGAAGTATTAAAGGTTCTATAGAAAATACAAAATTAAGTCACAATTTATCTACATAAACACAGATATAAAAATGATAGGAATTATTTTACATTATAAGTGTCTAGAACATCAAGTATATATACTTTTAGCAGACTTTAGACCTATAATTTTTACATAATTGTATATCAGAATAACAAAGTAGTGTCGAACCTTCCCATGCAGGCACCTCTATCAAGTAGTCACCTCTATCAAGTAGTCGCCTCTATCTAGTAGTCACCTCTATCAAGTAGTCGCCTCTATCTAGTAGTCACCTCTATCAAGTAATCACCTATATCAAATAGTCACCTCTATCTAGTAGTCACCTCTATCTAGTAATCACCTCTATCAAGTAGTCACCTCTATCTAGTAGTCACCTCTATCAAGTAGTCACCTGTATTTAAAGGTCACCATTTCTTGTCCTGTCATAGAAAACTTTATATGAATTGAACCTCTTTTAAGAAGTCACCTGTCTTATAAGACCACTTTTTCTTTGTGACCTCTTAATACAGGTTTGACTGTATTATCACTAACTATACAACAACTACCATATATGGTCAAAGGTCAAAATCTGTTTCTTGAACCAATTTTATGGAATGTAATATTTATAGATTTGCCTTAGTGATGTGACTGTCCAAAAACGAAAAAATTAAAAACAAGTGAAACTTATTATTTCAAAGTTAAAGGGACTGATGATTTTACTTTGAGATATCAGAGTGTTTTAGTTAAATAAAAGCTAAAAGCTCCTACAAATTGACCAGATTGTTACTTTGAGCTGTCCAAATTTGAGATAACCAGGTTGTTATTGTATATGACTTTGTCAAGTACAGTTAGTTACTTGGTGTTTTGTTTCCTGGTTGTAAGCATTTGTTTTCTAAGCACCATTCGCAGTAAATAATAGATTTGGTACATAGTGCTCCCCAGTTCAGTTAGCTATGTTTATTTTGGGGACTTCGTGTCATCTTTGTGGGGTTTTTTAATGCTGACACATGAATTAGTTAAACTTGTATATATCCATGTGTCCACATTTCTACTAAGACAGAATGATGAAAGCCATTGTTTATCTAGAAGTGTACAGTGACAAATAAATTCATATGTCAATGCTTATTTATTTGAATGCTGCATATACCCTGGTCATTATAATTCCATTTCATTTTGCATATTACTGTTTCCATGCATTTTATTGGACAAAACAACAAAATTTTAAAATCAAGACAATTTTCTGTCTCTGAAAAAATCTGAATTCAGTCTGTCTGTTTTCTAGTAAACTGCAAAATTCTTAAATTGTACCTACATTTTTACCTTAAAAAAGTTGTATTCTGCCAAAAAAAATGATTATGTTATTAATGATTAATATTCAGATTACATAAATATTTTCTTGACTTATTGGTTCTATCTTCTAGTAGAATGTATTTTGTGAAGTAATAAAGTTAGTGAAACAACCCTATAGAATTCTGACAATGGATTGTTGTGTCAATGGCAATGGATTGTTGTGTCAAGGAAATCAGGTTTTGTTTTCTCTATTATCCAATAATAATGTATGAAGTATGTAATGTGTAAATGAGACACCTCCACTCATGATAATTATTCTGTTATGTTTTTTATTTTGTATTGTAATTTATGGATGTTCACCACAAAAACATGGCAAGACTCGAGCCCTCTTCAGGGAAAAATATTATGATAAGAAAAAAATTATCACATGATCTGTAAAAACAGGAATAATCATATTTTTGTTTTTAAATCTAATCTCAAATGTTCTGCTTTTTGCGTAATTTTGAAGAAATGATTACTGGATGGTGCTGGTAAGAGTTTCCTGATTTTGTTCTGATCAGACATCATATATTGTCTCTACAGATCACCATGTTAATGATTCTAATCATCACTTCTTGTCAACTATATAGATTGTCAACCTTAGACAGTATTAGATGAACATAAAGAAAAACATCAATAAATAATGACCACAAAATACATCAAATGTTCAGATCTCTGACATATATTTTGTTTCATTCCAGGAATGTTATTATTTCATGTGTACATATACAGACAAATCTACTATAAACATGATATACAGACCTTTTATGAATGGAATTCTAAGGCTAAAGACGTAATGGTCACTACACAAAATTAAGCACCGCCCACTGACCTTGTGTAATTTTCCGTCTGCATCATTTCGTTACTGCACATTATTTTTATGAATGGAATTTTCTCCTGGCCAAGTAAAGCGTATTAATCTTATTCTCTAGATTTCCATATATGGCTCTCCTTTCTATCGTTATTTTTAGGAATGATTTTATCCAATCATATGTCATCAAATAAATGCAACATCGTACAAAGACCTTTATAAGATTGGTTTGTACTAACAAATGTTTTACATTTAATCAGAGGCATATAGCTGTTTTATATAGCTCTGGGTCAATGTAGTGATTGTTGTTTAATGCCAAATGAGCAATTTTTCAGATATATTTTGACGAGAACAATTTGGACCTTTATAGTGCTAGCTCACTGAAACAACTGTCTGCATATAGTTATGTAGCTCCACTCGGAAGCATTATCCTGATTCTGAACCAGCATGTCTTTGCTATTGCTTCTTGAAGCAGCAAATACCAATTTTATAGTCTTTTGTTTGACCTGCTGGAACCCATGACCTACTATATTTGAGGCAAGCATGCTACCCATTACACCACTGATGCAGTTTGATTCAATGTATAAAGTTTACTTATTTCAAAAAGGGGGATGGTACTTTATAATGTCATAGCCATGCTTATATCTTAATCTTTATCATGTTATATATTAACATGATTCTCTTTCTCTTTTCTTGTTTTAACACCACTTTCAACAATATTTCAGCTATATCATGGCGACCAGTTTTAGTGGTGGAGGAAGGCGGAGTACCCGGAGAGAACCACCGACCATGGGCAAGAAACTGGTAAACTTTATCACTTGTGGCTGCGAGTCGAGTGTACCCTTTTTTGTAATTTACAAAGCCGCGCACGAACCCATGCCGTATTGGTGATAGGCTTGAATGAGTTGTTAGATCCAACGACCTAACTCATTGAGCCCCCCGGGCCCCCTATTAACATGATGCTCTGCACCAAAATGAATGATGCCAATAAGAAAATATATGTCTGATAGAAAAAAATATGTAGAAATTGTAACATATATAAGTGTATTATAGCAGGGGCGGATCCAGGGGGGGGGGGGGGGGGGGCACACCTGGTGCGCACCCCCCCCCCCTAAAATTGGAAAAAATATGATTGATGGCGTAAAATCGTGATTTTTCACACGAAATACCCCTCGGCGCAAATTTTTTCAGTGCGCCCCCCCCCCCCTAACTTGAAATCTTGGATCCACCCCTGTATAGGTACAGTCAAACCTCTGTGCCTCAAATTCGGATGGGTCGAATACCATGGATGGCTCGAACTGATTTGAAAGTCCGGTCAATTTTCCCTATATTTCTAAGTAAAGAAAACTCCTTTCATTCGAACACCGATACCTCAAACAGTCGAACTCAATAAATGGTCCCGTCAATAATAAAATCACGAGTTTTACCATGCCAAACTCGAACATGGCAATTTAATTGACAGATGTATGTTACGGTTGAATGTGCTTACTGCAATTTGTGAAAAATGTCAGATTACCAACAGATAATTGTTTACTTAACAATTACAGGTAGAGGGATAAACATGTTTAATTAGTCATTAAATTATGCTGTGGCTTGATTATTGACCATTAACTACGATTAATAAAGAACAATTATTGAACCCGAGACCTGTGTCGCTGATTGTACCAAGCCGAGCCTACACTCGACAATAATTAAAACAATCAAATGTTTACAATCGTAATAAAGTTGATTAAAACAATATTTAAAATTTTTATTACATGAATTATTATTATTAAGAGTATTATTTTAATTTTTATAGTTGCTGGGATGGAATAATATCAAACTGCGTGGTTTCAAGGTTCATCTAAATACCAAAAACAAAAGAAATGTACTTGTTCTGAACTTCCGATTAACCTGAGTTTTTATGTGTATATAATACCAAAAGAAACAAACATTCTTCAAATTCATATTAAAGAAAAAGAAAATGGCTACAATCTTAAAATTGGCCATTAAAAATATCTATCTGAATTATCAGCATTATAACAATATCGATCCAAGTGTTAATACCCGACCTCATATTTCCTATTAATAAAATAGATCGCGAACAAAGTGAAAAAAATGTTTCTATGGAACGTTTGAAGATACCAAAGAGGTATTCAGAAGCTGTAGTCTTTGAGAACTGTCTAAAGGATTAAATATTTTTTACGAGAAAGGCCAACTTTACTGTGCATCAGTTATCATAGCGTAATGAAACTGCCCCGGGTCAGAACCAGATTTTTTTCTCTCTAAAATTACGGGACCTCGGTGGCTCGAACTACCAATAGCTCGAACAGATTTTGACAGTCCCTTCGAGTTCAAGCCAGCGAAGTTCTACTGTAATTATATTAGAAGTGACTTAATTGGTAGCATGTCAAAATTTATAGGAAATAAAATATCGCATACCATATACAACAAGATAACACTCAACTATAATGATTCCAAATTTATTAACAATAGCATTAAATTCCTAGAAATAGAAGGAAAATAATTGTTATGTCTTAGGTTTCCTCCATGACCTTTACACACTATAAATCAAAATCAATGCCATCTAACATTCATTGCCAACATCCAAATCTATATCACAGAGTATGCTGCTTCTATTCTCATACAAATGATGGTGAATATTGACCAACTGGTATTTAAACTCCTAGAAGTCACATTGGTGTTGGTCAGAAAATGTTTAAAGTTCCTATTGTTGGGCAATCAATGTATACTATATATTTTGAGACTCAAAATAAAAAAAAGTTACCCAATACCCTCCTATATTATATATTTATTTTTTTAAATAGGAGTTAAAGGTAACTTTTTTATTTTGAGTCCAAAAAATCTGTAAATATTTGCTCGAGTTTGTATATAGTATACAAGATGAAATATCTACCATATTTAGGATTGTATAATGTGCAGGATTTTGCCCAGATTCTTTATTTGGTAGGAGGTGTGCGCATTATAAACAGGAACAATGTGTTTCACTCTTTCCCAGACCGGGAAATCACATGTCCACCATGTTTTTTTTGTTTACTATTGTCAACATGCAAAGTTAAATATTTCTTAAATTGTTTGGACACTATTCCACAAAATATCATATGAAAACGCCAATAAAACCCAATACATTTAATATTTTGCAACTTTATTGAAGATGAAAAGAGATAAATGGTTCTAAAATTCTCCCAGCAAATGAAACATGCTCAAAGGACTGAAAAATATATACTACTGATATTTAATTCTTACATTTCCGACGACGATTTTTTTCAAAAGTCCATGCGCATTATAGACACGAACTAGTTTTTTTCTGGAGATTTTCAAGGCCAAGAGGGGGTGCGCATTATGCACCAATGCGCATTATGCAACCCTAAATACGGTATAAAGGAAAAAATATAAAATTAAATCCAATTTTTAATATGGATACTGCATCTTCCCAAGTCGAAGTGTTTTCGATCTGCTTGTTCTCCCCATAATCAGATGGTGAACACAAGCAGATAAAAAACACTTGACTTGTGAAGATGTGATACAGTGGATTCTTGTGTGGACTATCAATTTCACCTTCATGGTTAAAGAGCTTATATGAACTTTCATTTTATTTTTAGTTATCCAGATTATAGTAAACCAGATTCAACTGCATCTTATATATAATGGTCATTGTTGGTACATGAAATCAGTATTTTTCAAATTTGAATATTGTATACATACATGTACTATATCCATATCTAGATATTATTATTGTGAAAATGAGCAATTCACAAAACATTATTTTCCATATCTGCATGGATTCCAAATATAAAAGAAGAAAAAAGGAAAATATAAATGTTAGAAAAATGTTTACCAGCTATCTAAATTAAAAACAATGGGAGTTATTTCTCTAATTAGGAAAAGATTATAATATGATATATATGCAGATTAATACATGGGCATTTCCATATTGGCCTGGTTATCATCTCGAGATGGAGTCGAGGGCCAATATGGGTCGATGGATGATAACCAGGCCAATATGGAAATGCCCATGTATTAAACTATTTATTACATACTTGTGACATCTAGAAAAGAGACACCCATATTGGCCTGAGATGAAGTCGAGGCCCATATTGGCCCGGGCCAATATGGGCCTCGATATGGAAATGATCTTGTAATAATCCAATAACCGGTTATTTTCCCGGGGTGTGAAAATATGGACAGTTTACTTCCGGTCATATTGGTCATACAAAAATGCCTTTATTTGAACTAAGTATGTAATAAATACGGTTATACAGTGCCTGTTATCAGGTATATGAAAGAAAGATAATCATTCTAATGAAGTAATTTTTCAATTTGAAAGAAAATCAAAGAAGTTTCATCAGAGAGAAAGTTTTCATCAGGAAAGAAGTTTAAGCACAGTTCCTATTGTTCATTGATTGCCCAACAATAGGAACTTGATTTCTCAACAATAGGAACTTTAAACTTTTTCTGACCAACACCAATGTGACTTCTAGGAGTTTAAATACCAGTTGGTCAATATTCATTGAGCGATTGGTAAATACATTCATTAAATGGTACAGGAAATCCACCATAATTCCTTATGATCTTCTAAGCCTGCTTATGTAAACAAACAAACAATCTACCTCACAAACTTGATACACTGTCTTATAAAACATATAATATATATGTAAGACTCAGATCGACGTCCAGCCTCTAATCGACGTCCAATCCTCAAATCGATGTCCAATCCTCAAATCGGTGTCCAATTCTCAAATCTATGACTGTTTCTCACTTTCTCAAATTGTACTGCGACGTATACTTTAAATGACGTCGCACTCGTTAGGGCAGGTTTTTGAAGCAATGAAGGAGTATGCCAGGATATAAAGGACATTTCATCCAGGGGAAAGGTGTTCATTGTGAAAGACAACAATGCAAGTACTACTTTTGAATTAAATAGGTATCAACTCAGACCTTGCAGTAAAGAGAATATTAAAGTTGTATATATAATAAATGGAAATAAATGCAGAATAATGCCTATGTTTTTTTTATAGTTACTGTAGATAAAATCTTATTGTGTTTATTCGGGTCCTATTGACTGTAATTTGAGAAATCATTGAAAACACTTATTATTTCAATATATGATACTTTATCTAACATTATGTACGTTTTCCTTTGAAATTAACGAAAGCCGCCTGTCTGATACAAAGTGTCTGATACAAGATGTTGTATCACCACACTGTGGTGATAAAAGAATGGCGTGACGTTGCACCAGACGTTCTCTGCCGAACTACTTAGTCATAATGTCATATCATTGCAATGTGAGAGAAAGCACAGTAACGTGGCATCGTTGAATGAACGACAAAATAACGTGACGTCATGCACGAAATGTAGTCTCCCTCAGAATATTGTATACATTTTACTTTAACCCTTGTTATTTGTTTAAAATTCGTTTTTATTGAAATGTTAGATAAAGTTATTACATACATAGTGTGTTGGTACAAGACTTTATATCAGGTCTTGTCTGTTGCGTGAACTAACCGCATCACAATAGCGACTCGTAGTGATACTGGTTCACACAACAGGCTCGACCTGATACAAAGTCTTGTACCACCACACTATGTATGTAATGGGTATATATTGATGATATTACAATATATGATACTATATTGATGATATTACAATATATGATACTATATTGATGATATTAAAGAGTGAGAAAATGCTAAAAACACACAAAATAAAAAATAAAAAAACAACTTTAAATAACAGGTTAAAAAACCAAACTGTCATTACAATTATTTCTCAATTTACAATATGTCTCTTGTGTTTCTATTTTTTGTTGGGAATACTACTATTAAAACAGGGAAATTAGTATTATAGCAAATATTTATATACTGCACAAATATTAAAAATCAAACATAGAATAAATAGCACATGGAAATCTACATGAAAAGTGCTTGAATGCATCCACTGCTCAACCATTTTGAATTTCGCACTTTTAACGCCATTCAATGTCATATTAGGTTTTGCTTTCAAACTTGTTTAATAACGGGATCGCTCTGAAAAGGACGTTGATTTGAGGGCAGTAAATTGGCCATAGATGTGAGAATATTAATGACGTGAGTGGACGCCAATTTGAGGAGTGGACATCGATTAGAGACTGGACGTCGATCTGAGTCTATCATATATATAATATTTAGAGTTTGAATCCTGCTCAGGCGAGATATACTCGATACAACATTACGTGATAAAGTTTTTCAATGACCTACAGCAGGTCAGTTGTTTTCTCCGGATACTCTTGTTTCCTCCACCAATAAAACTGACTCACGATATACCAGTAACTGAAATATTGTTGAAATGGCGTTAAACACCATAAACCTAAAGTTTTGTTTTGTAGATTCCCACACTTATTGATACATTGATTTAATATTTTTAAAGAATGATGGATTGATTAGCAAGATAAATGTACAGTAGGTATCTTTGATCAGCTGTTTATCTAGAATACCAGATTATACAGTAGATGTATAGTGTTTAAAGTTAATAATACATGTGTTTATATGATGATAAGTGAATGAACTCTACCTTGGTGTTAACAAACTATAATTGTTTGTTGATGAATTCACAAGATGCCTCCAAATTGGTATCACATACCAGTTATTAATTTACTGTTCGATTTATTGTTAGTTGTATTGATGTTCTTTTGTTAGAATACTTCAAAGCAAGCAGAAAGTGTTATACCATTTGATATTTTGAGGAATCGTGTCAGAAATATTTTTCTTCCTGTTAGCAAGATACCAAAGGTCTTCAAAAAGGAAAGGAAAAAAATTATGTATACCTTTTTATTATAGGATTAAACACATTTTTTCCGGAGTTTATTTATGTATAACCTGGACCAATTCACTCGCAAACAAATAAAAGTCCGAAGGACTTTTATGAAAGTTTGTGAGTGACTTGGTCCAGGTTATACATCAATAAACTCCGAAAAAAATGCGTTTAATCCTTATAATTCTGTAACTAAGTATATATTTTTTTCATTTGTTTTGAAAATTTACCTTTGGGAATCCCCAGTACGCACACATACATTCCATTGATGTGTGTCGGCCATGAATAACAAAATGAACTAACCATGTTTAAGTTGTTTTCCTACATTGATAACTAGACGGTGATGTAATTAAGTTACTGATATTTTCCAATTTGATGGCATTTTGCATTTAGCTACTCAAACAAGTAAAATGCTCAGAAAATCGTAAAATAAATCAGTAACCAGCTTGTGTCGATCAGCGTCCCTTGTAAACAACGTCACAGGATGACGATATATTACAAAAGTCAAAGTCGATAGATGGTTGTCTTAAGTATTTTTTCCGGAATTTTTCTGTACAAGCTTTTTTTTTCATTGGCATTTATTTTTTGATTTCATATCTAACAATAATTGTTGATTATTAACAATAAACATTGTTTCTTTTATCTTTTTTTATTATCGGGAATCCAAGCCGCCATTTTGTTTACATTACGAAAAAAGTAGTCCGGTGAACATCGTTTATCGAAAAATAAACTGACAAAAACCCCGCCTCCATAAGCGCTTATACCCAATCAGAGTATAGGATTTCTAATTATGTAAATCATATAAGAATTATTTAAAAATATTCAGTGTCATTACAAGATGTCCTCCCTGGCCAGTTGTGATTGGACAAGATATTTTCAAATTCTTCTCCAGCATCTACATGTGATGTCACCTATATGTGAGCAAGGATAGAGTTTGTTATACATGGCCTGTCTTTCCTTCCTCAATATGATGAAAGGAAAGTTTAAACAGAGATGGTCAACAATTCCACCAATATCAACAAAATGAACCTCTCACCTTAATCCCCTCTGAACATAAAAAAGGGAGGACCATGACATATGATGTTGGTATTCACAATATATAGATGAAAATTGGTGAAAGTGACCCAAAACACCCAGCCTAACCTGTATGTAGTCTATTATTTATATTATAGACCATCTGATTTAAATGGTAAATATCAGTTTTAGAAACGTTTGATAAACTTCAAGGGTATTCAGAAACAACAGAGTTATGGCAAAAAAAATAAACATTTTTTTATCTATTTCTGTAATAAAAATGTAGATATCAAATTTAGTGTGTAGTATGAGTTTTTGGAATAAACTTCATCAGGTAGACTCAAAATAACCTTCATCAGGTAGACTCAAAATAACCTTCATCAGGTAGATTCAAAATAACCTTCATCAGGTAAACTCAAAATAACCTTCATCAGGTAGACTCAAAATGACCTTCATCAGGTAAACTCAAAATAACCTTCATCAGGTAGACTCAAAATAATCTTCATCAGGTAAACTCAAAATAACCTTCATCAGGTAGACTCAAAATAACTTTCATCAGGTAAACTCAAAATAACCTTCATCAGGTAGACTCAAAATAACCTTCATCAGGTAGATTCAAAATAACCTTCATCAGGTAAACTCAAAATAACCTTCATCAGGTAGACTCAAAATAACCTTCATCAGGTAGACTCAAAATAACCTTCATCAGGTGGATTCAAAATAACCTTCATCAGGTAAACTCAAAATAACCTTCATCAGGTAGACTCAAAATAACCTTCATCAGGTAAGCTCAAAATAACCTTCATCAGGTAGACTCAAAATAACCTTCATCAGGTAAACTCAAAATAACCTTCATCAGGTAGACTCAAAATAACTTTCATCAGGTAGACTCAAAATAACCTTCATCAGGTAGACTCAAAATAACCTTCATCAGGTAGACTCAAAATAACTTTCATCAGGTAGACTCAAAATAACCTTCATCAGGTAGACTTAAAATAACCTTCATCAGGTAGACTCAAAATAACCTTCATCAGGTAGACTTAAAATAACCTTCATCAGGTAGACTCAAAATAACCTTCATCAGGTAGACTCAAAATAACCTTCATCAGGTAGATTCAAAATAACCTTCATCAGGTAGACTCAAAATAACCTTCACCAGGTAGACTCAAAATAACCTTCATCAGGTAAACTCAAAATAACCTTCATCAGGTAGACTCAAAATAACCTTCATCAGGTAGACTCAAAATAACCTTCATCAGGTAGACTCAAAATAACCTTCATCAGGTAGACTCAAAATAACCTTCATCAGGTGGATTCAAAATAACCTTCATCAGGTAAACTCAAAATAACTTTCATCCGGTAGACTCAAAATAACCTTCATCAGGTAAACTCAAAAAACCTTCATCAGGTAGACTCAAAATAACCTTCATCAGGTAAACTCAAAATAACCTTCATCAGGTAGACTCAAAATAACCTTCATCAGGTAGACTCAAAATAACTTTCATCAGGTAGACTCAAAATAACCTTCATCAGGTAGACTCAAAATAACCTTCATCAGGTAGACTCAAAATAACTTTCATCAGGTAGACTCAAAATAACCTTCATCAGGTAGACTTAAAATAACCTTCATCAGGTAGACTCAAAATAACCTTCATCAGGTAGACTTATAATAACCTTCATCAGGTAGACTCAAAATAACCTTCATCAGGTAGCCTCTAAGCCTGTAAAGTATGTTGTTATAACTCCATAGATATAATGTTGTATGCCATCCTGTATTGGCTGTATGTATTGGCATCATTGATTGTGTCAATCACAGACCATTGTTTTTTCACTTGTTTTGGCTTGACAATTAATCACAGCTGACAAACTTATTTATTAATGACATCTGACTGACTTGATACAAGTCCATATATTTGTAAATTTTGAAATACTTGTATGAAGTATTGTCAGCTGTTGGACTTGCTACAAGTTAATGTATTTGGGTTTGTCTGTTGATCTTAGAAATTTTAAACTTTGTAAACTGTTAGATATGGTACAGGTCATGCATCTTTTTTCCCTCTTTATGTTTGTGGAACTTGCAATATACAGGGTGACCCAAAAAAAACCGAACCCCTAAAACTGTTAATTAATCTGAGGGGTTCAAGTCTGGTGAATGCGCTGCCCACTCGATTTCACACTTCCTGCTGATCAGTCTGTCTTTAAATCGCTCTCTAAGCCAGGCTAGGGAGTTATTTGTTGTGTGGGGGGGTGGCCCCATCTTGCCGGAACCACTGTTCATCTCGATCTATACCTCTGTGTCATCCCAATGATGCCCAAAACTTCATCAGTACTGCCGCATAGCGCATTCACCAGACTTGAACCCCCCAGATATTTATCTGTGGGGGTATCTCAAGGATAATGTGTATGAGAACAATCCTCAAACAATTGGTGAATTGAAGGCAGCAATCACAGTAAAGATCAGGGAAATCCCATAGGAGGAATGTGTGCGAGTCATTGACAATTTTGCGCGACGTATGCAAGTGTGTTTTCAACGCCGAGGATGCCATTTGGAGCACATTTTGGAAAGAACATAAAAATTCTATGCAAACTGACTCAGATGGCTAAAACTTTGTGAAAATATCATCCATAGGCTGAAGTTTAAGTCTACCAAATTTGAAGAAATTTGATGGACCTATGTAGGATTGTAAGATATTATCAGCTATTAGACTTGGTACAAGTCAATGTATCTTGGGTTTTTCTTCTTGCTGTTTGTTGATTTTAAAATTTGAATCCTTGCCAACTGTTAGACTTGATACAGGTGATGTATCTTTGTTATTTCCATTTCTGTTTGCGATTGTTGAAATACATATTTAATGGTCTAATTATTGTTATAGACATTACAGGAATCAACTTTTACCGGTAGCTGTATATTCTCACTCATATCAGTGTAATTATTATTTATTGAAATACCACAGTATAGTGATATTAAGTACATTGATTCCTGTTGAACACTATAATATTGGTTTTTGTTTAATACGAGAATCAACATATAGTTGTAGATCTTCATTTGTATCTCTTCATCCACATCCATATCTCTTTCATCCACATCTGTTTCCTTTTCATCCACATGCGTAAAAGAAGAGTACAATAGCAGGGTCAATGAATGACAACATAAATAAGGATAGTGCAATAGCAGGGTCAATGAATGCCAACATAAACAAGGATAATACAATACCAGGATCAATGAATGACAACATAAACAAGAATAGTACAATAGCAGGGTCAATGAATGACAATGTAAACAAGGATAGTACAATAGCAGGGTCAATGAATGACAATGTAAACAAGGATAGTACAATAGCAGGGTCAATGAATGACAACATAAACAAGGATAGTACAGTAACAGAGTCAAAGAATGACAACATAAACAAGGATAGTACAATAGCAGGGTCAATGAATGACAACATAAACAGGGATAGTACAGTAACATGGTCAATGAATGACAACATAAACAAGAATAGTACAATAGCAGGGTCAATGAATGACAACATAAACAAGGGTATTACAATAGCAGGGTCAATGAATGACAACATAAACAAGGATAGTACAATAGCAGGGTCAATGAATGACAATATAAACAAGGATATTACACTAGCAGGGTCAATGAATGACAACATAAACAAGGATAGTACAATAGCAGGGTCAATGAATGACAGCATAAACAGGGATAGTACAATAACAGGGTCAATGAATTACAACATAAACAAGAATAGTGCAATAACAAGGTCAATGAATGACAACATAAACAAGGATAGTACAATAGCAGGGTCAATGAATGACAACATAAACAGGGATAGTACAGTAGCAGGGTCAATGAATGACAACATGAACAAGGATAGTACAGTAACAGGGTCAATGAATGACAACATAAACAGAGATAGTAGAATAGCAGGGTCAATGAATGACAACATAAACAAGGATAGTACAATACCAGGGTCAATGAATGACAACATGAACAAGGATATTACAATAGCAGGGTCCATGAATGACAACATAAACAAGGATAGTACAATACCAGAGTCAATGAATGACAACATAAACAAGGATATTACAATAGCAGGGTCCATGAATGACAACATAAACAGGGATAGCACAATACCAGAGTCAAAGAATGACAACATAAACAAGGATAGTACAATAGCAGGATCAATGAATGACAACATAGACAAGGATAGTACACTAGCAGGGTCCATGAATGACAACATAAACAAGGATAGTACAATAGCAGGGTCAATGAATGACAATATAAACAAGGATAGTACAATAGCAGGGTCAATGAACGACAACATAAACCAGGATAGTACAATAGCAGGGTCAATGAATGACAACATAAACAAGGATAGTACAGTAACAGAGTCAATGAATGACAACATAAACAAGGATAGTACAGTAACAGAGTCAATGAATAACAACATAAACAAGGATAGTACAATAGCAGGGTCAATGAATGACAACATAAACAGGGATAGTACAGTAACATGGTCAATGAATGACAACATAAACAAGAATAGTACAATAGCAGGGTCAATGAATGGCAACATAAACAAGGGTATTACAATAGCAGGGTCCATGAATGACAACATAAACAAGAATAGTACAATAACATGGTCAATGAATGACAACATAAACAAAAATAATACAATAGCAGGGTCAATGAATGACAACGTAAATAAGGATAGTACAATAGCAGGGTCAATGAATGACAACATAAACAAGAATAGTACAATAGCAGGGTCAATGAATGACAACATAAACAAGGATATTACAATAGCAGGGTCCATGAATGACAACATAAACAAGAATCGTTCAATAACAGAGTCAATGAATGACAACATAAACAAGGATAGTACAGTAACAGAGTCAATGAATGACAACATAAACAGGGATAGTACAATAGCAGGGTCAATGAATGACAACATAAACAAGAATAGTACAATAGCAGGGTCAATGAATGACAACATAAACAAGGGTATTACAATAGCAGGGTCCATGAATGACAACATAAACAAGAATCGTACAATAACATGGTCAATGAATGACAACATAAACACGAATAGTGCAATAACAGAGTCAATGAATGACAACATAAACAAGGATAGTACAGTAACAGAGTCAATGAATGACAACATAAACAAGGATAGTACACTAGCAGGGTCAATGAATGACAACATAAACAAGGATAGTACAATAGCAGGGCCAATGAATGACAACATAAACAGGGATAGTACAATAGCAGGGTCAATGAATGACAATATAAACAAGGATTGTACACTAGCAGGGTCAATGAATGACAACATAAACAAGTATAGTACAATAGCAGGGTCAATGAATGACAACATGAACAAGAATAGTGCAATAACAAGGTCAATGAATGACAACATAAACAAGGATAGTACAATAGCAGGGTCAATGAATGACAACATAAACAGGGATGGTACAATAACAGGGTCAATGAATGACAACATAAACAAGAATAGTACAATAACAGGGTCAATGAATGACAACATAAACAAGAATAGTACAGTAACAGAGTCAATGAATGACAACATAAACAAGGATAGTACACTAGCAGGGTCAATGAATGACAACATAAACAAGGATAGTACAATAGCAGGGTCAATGAATGACAACATAAACAAGGATAGTACAATAGCAGGGTCAATGAATGACAATATAAACAAGGATAGTACACTAGCAGGGTCAATGAATGACAACATAAACAAGGATAGTACAATAGCAGGGTCAATGAATGACAGCATAAACAGGGATAGTACAATAACAGGGTCAATGAATTACAACATAAACAAGAATAGTGCAATAACAAGGTCAATGAAAGACAACATAAACAAGGATAGTACAATAGCAGGGTCAATGAATGACAACATAAACAGGGATAGTACAGTAGCAGGGTCAATGAATGACAACATGAACAAGGATAGTACAATAACAGGGTCAATGAATGACAACATAAACAGAGATAGTAGAATAGCAGGGTCAATGAATGACAACATAAACAAGGATAGTACAATACCAGGGTCAATGAATGACAACATGAACAAGGATATTACAATAACAGGGTCCATGAATGACAACATAAACAAGGATAGTACAATACCAGAGTCAATGAATGACAACATAAACAAGGATATTACAATAGCAGGGTCCATGAATGACAACATAAACAGGGATAGCACAATACCAGAGTCAAAGAATGACAACATAAACAAGGATAGTACAATAGCAGGATCAATGAATGACAACATAGACAAGGATAGTACACTAGCAGGGTCCATGAATGACAACATAAACAAGGATAGTACAATAGCAGGGTCAATGAATGACAATATAAACAAGGATAGTACAATAGCAGGGTCAATGAACGACAACATAAACATGGATAATACAATAACAGGGTCAATGAATGACAACACATACAAGGATAGTACAATAATAGGGTCAATGAATGACAACATAAACAAGAATAGTACAATAATAGGGTGAATGAATACCAACATAAACAAGAATAGTACAGTAACCGAGTCAATGAATGACAACATAAACAAGGATAGTACAGTAACAGAGTCAATGAATGATAACATAAACAAGGATAGTACAATAGCAGGGTCAATTAACGACAACATAAACATGGATAATACAATAACAGGGTCAATGAATGACAACACATACAAGGATAGTACAATAATAGGGTCAATGAATGATAACATAAACAAGGATAGTACAATAGCAGGGTCAATTAACGACAACATAAACATGGATAATACAATAACAGGGTCAATGAATGACAACACATACAAGGATAGTACAATAATAGGGTGAATGAATGACAACATAGACAAGGATAGTACAGTAACAGAGTCAATGAATGACAACACATACAAGGATAGTACAATAAAAGGGTCAATGAATGATAACACATACAAGGATAGTACAATAATAGGGTCCATGAATGACAACATAAACATGGATAGTACAATAGTAGAGTCAATGAATGGCAACATAAAGAGGAATAGTACAATAACAGAGTCAATGAATGACAACATAAATATGGACAGTACACTAGCAGGGTCAATGAATGACAACATAAACAAGAATAGTACAATAACAGGGTCAGTGAATGATAACATAAACAAATAGTACAATAACAGGGTCAATGAATGACAACATAAAGAGGAATAGTACAATAACAGGGTCAGTGAATGATAACATAAACAAATAGTACAATAACAGGGTCAATGAATGACAACATAAAGAGGAATAGTACAATAACAGGGTCAGTGAATGATAACATAAACAAATAGTACAATAACAGGGTCAGTGAATGATAACATAAAGAGGAATAGTACAATAACAGGGTCAGTGAATGATAACATAAACAAGAATAGTACAATAACAGGGTCAATGAATGACAACATAAACAAGAATAGTACAATAACAGGGTCAATGAATGACAACATAAACAAGAATAGTACAATAACAGGGTCAATGAATGACAACATAAACAAATAGTACAATAACAGGGTCAGTGAATGATAACATAAACAAATAGTACAATAACAGGGTCAGTGAATGATAACATAAACAAATAGTACAATAACAGGGTCAGTGAATGACAACATAAACAAATAGTACAATAACAGGGTCAGTGAATGACAACATAAACAAGAATAGTACAATAACAGGGTCAGTGAATGACAACATAAACAAATAGTACAATAACAGGGTCAGTGAATGACAACATAAACAAGAATAGTACAATAACAGGGTCAGTGAATGATAACATAAACAAATAGTACAATAACAGGGTCAGTGAATGACAACATAAACAAATAGTACAATAACAGGGTCAGTGAATGATAACATAAACAAATAGTACAATAACAGGGTCAGTGAATGATAACATAAACAAGAATAGTACAATAACAGGGTCAGTGAATGATAACATAAACAAATAGTACAATAACAGGGTCAATGAATGACAACATAAACAAATAGTACAATAACAGGGTCAGTGAATGACAACATAAACAAATAGTACAATAACAGGGTCAGTGAATGACAACATAAACAAATAGTACAATAACAGGGTCAGTGAATGATAACATAAACAAATAGTACAATAACAGGGTCAGTGAATGACAACATAAACAAATAGTACAATAACAGGGTCAGTGAATGACAACATAAACAAATAGTACAATAACAGGGTCAGTGAATGACAACATGAACAAATAGTACAATAACAGGGTCAGTGAATGACAACATAAACAAATAGTACAATAACAGGGTCAGTGAATGACAACATAAACAAATAGTACAATAACAGGGTCAGTGAATGATAACATAAATAAATAGTACAATAACAGGGTCAGTGAATGACAACATAAACAAATAGTACAATAACAGGGTCAGTGAATGATAACATAAACAAATAGTACAATAACAGGGTCAGTGAATGACAACATAAACAAATAGTACAATAACAGGGTCAATGAATGATAACATAAACAAATAGTACAATAACAGGGTCAGTGAATGACCACATAAACAAATAGTACAATAACAGGGTCAATGAATGACAACATAAACAAATAGTACAATAACAGGGTCAGTGAATGATAACATAAACAAATAGTACAATAACAGGGTCAGTGAATGACAACATAAACAAATAGTACAATAACAGGGTCAATGAATGACAACATGAACAAATAGTACAATAACAGGGTCAGTGAATGATAACATAAACAAATAGTACAATAACAGGGTCAATGAATGACAACATAAACAAATAGTACAATAACAGGGTCAGTGAATGATAACATAAACAAATAGTACAATAACAGGGTCAGTGAATGATAACATAAACAAATAGTACAATAACAGGGTCAGTGAATGATAACATAAATAAATAGTACAATAACAGGGTCAGTGAATGATAACATAAACAAATAGTACAATAACAGGGTCAGTGAATGATAACATAAATAAATAGTACAATAACAGGGTCAGTGAATGACAACATAAACAAATAGTACAATAACAGGGTCAGTGAATGATAACATAAACAAATAGTACAATAACAGGGTCAGTGAATGACAACATAAACAAATAGTACAATAACAGGGTCAATGAATGACAACATAAACAAATAGTACAATAACAGGGTCAGTGAATGATAACATAAACAAATAGTACAATAACAGGGTCAGTGAATGATAACATGAACAAATAGTACAATAACAGGGTCAGTGAATGATAACATAAACAAATAGTACAATAACAGGGTCAGTGAATGACAACATAAACAAGAATAGTACAATAACAGGGTCAGTGAATGATAACATAAACAAATAGTACAATAACAGGGTCAGTGAATGATAACATAAACAAGAATAGTACAATAACAGGGTCAATGAATGATAACATAAACAAATAGTACAATAACAGGGTCAGTGAATGACCACATAAACAAATAGTACAATAACAGGGTCAATGAATGACAACATAAACAAATAGTACAATAACAGGGTCAGTGAATGATAACATAAACAAATAGTACAATAACAGGGTCAGTGAATGACAACATAAACAAATAGTACAATAACAGGGTCAATGAATGACAACATGAACAAATAGTACAATAACAGGGTCAGTGAATGATAACATAAACAAATAGTACAATAACAGGGTCAATGAATGACAACATAAACAAATAGTACAATAACAGGGTCAGTGAATGATAACATAAACAAATAGTACAATAACAGGGTCAGTGAATGACAACATAAACAAATAGTACAATAACAGGGTCAGTGAATGATAACATAAACAAATAGTACAATAACAGGGTCAATGAATGATAACATAAACAAATAGTACAATAACAGGGTCAGTGAATGATAACATAAACAAATAGTACAATAACAGGGTCAATGAATGACAACATAAACAAATAGTACAATAACAGGGTCAGTGAATGATAACATAAACAAATAGTACAATAACAGGGTCAGTGAATGACAACATAAACAAATAGTACAATAACAGGGTCAATGAATGACAACATAAACAAATAGTACAATAACAGGGTCAGTGAATGACAACATAAACAAATAGTACAATAACAGGGTCAATGAATGACAACATAAACAAATAGTACAATAACAGGGTCAGTGAATGACCACATAAACAAATAGTACAATAACAGGGTCAATGAATGACAACATAAACAAATAGTACAATAACAGGGTCAGTGAATGATAACATAAACAAATAGTACAATAACAGGGTCAGTGAATGACAACATAAACAAATAGTACAATAACAGGGTCAATGAATGACAACATGAACAAATAGTACAATAACAGGGTCAGTGAATGATAACATAAACAAATAGTACAATAACAGGGTCAATGAATGACAACATAAACAAATAGTACAATAACAGGGTCAGTGAATGATAACATAAACAAATAGTACAATAACAGGGTCAGTGAATGATAACATAAACAAATAGTACAATAACAGGGTCAGTGAATGATAACATAAATAAATAGTACAATAACAGGGTCAGTGAATGATAACATAAACAAATAGTACAATAACAGGGTCAGTGAATGATAACATAAATAAATAGTACAATAACAGGGTCAGTGAATGACAACATAAACAAATAGTACAATAACAGGGTCAGTGAATGATAACATAAACAAATAGTACAATAACAGGGTCAGTGAATGACAACATAAACAAATAGTACAATAACAGGGTCAATGAATGACAACATAAACAAATAGTACAATAACAGGGTCAGTGAATGATAACATAAACAAATAGTACAATAACAGGGTCAGTGAATGATAACATGAACAAATAGTACAATAACAGGGTCAGTGAATGATAACATAAACAAATAGTACAATAACAGGGTCAGTGAATGACAACATAAACAAGAATAGTACAATAACAGGGTCAGTGAATGATAACATAAACAAATAGTACAATAACAGGGTCAGTGAATGATAACATAAACAAGAATAGTACAATAACAGGGTCAATGAATGATAACATAAACAAATAGTACAATAACAGGGTCAGTGAATGACCACATAAACAAATAGTACAATAACAGGGTCAATGAATGACAACATAAACAAATAGTACAATAACAGGGTCAGTGAATGATAACATAAACAAATAGTACAATAACAGGGTCAGTGAATGACAACATAAACAAATAGTACAATAACAGGGTCAATGAATGACAACATGAACAAATAGTACAATAACAGGGTCAGTGAATGATAACATAAACAAATAGTACAATAACAGGGTCAATGAATGACAACATAAACAAATAGTACAATAACAGGGTCAGTGAATGATAACATAAACAAATAGTACAATAACAGGGTCAGTGAATGACAACATAAACAAATAGTACAATAACAGGGTCAGTGAATGATAACATAAACAAATAGTACAATAACAGGGTCAGTGAATGACAACATAAACAAATAGTACAATAACAGGGTCAGTGAATGATAACATAAACAAATAGTACAATAACAGGGTCAGTGAATGACAACATAAACAAATAGTACAATAACAGGGTCAATGAATGACAACATAAACAAATAGTACAATAACAGGGTCAATGAATGACAACATGAACAAATAGTACAATAACAGGGTCAATGAATGACAACATGAACAAATAGTACAATAACAGGGTCAATGAATGACAACATGAACAAATAGTACAATAACAGGGTCAATGAATGACAACATAAACAAATAGTACAATAACAGGGTCAGTGAATGACCACATAAACAAATAGTACAATAACAGGGTCAATGAATGACAACATGAACAAATAGTACAATAACAGGGTCAATGAATGACAACATGAACAAATAGTACAATAACAGGGTCAGTGAATGACCACATAAACAAATAGTACAATAACAGGGTCAGTGAATGATAACATAAACAAATAGTACAATAACAGGGTCAATGAATGACAACATAAACAAATAGTACAATAACAGGGTCAATGAATGACAACATGAACAAATAGTACAATAACAGGGTCAATGAATGACAACATAAACAAATAGTACAATAACAGGGTCAGTGAATGATAACATAAACAAGAATAGTACAATAACAGGGTCAGTGAATGATAACATAAACAAATAGTACAATAACAGGGTCAGTGAATGACAACATAAACAAATAGTACAATAACAGGGTCAGTGAATGATAACATAAACAAATAGTACAATAACAGGGTCAGTGAATGATAACATAAACAAGAATAGTACAATAACAGGGTCAATGAATGACAACATGAACAAATAGTACAATAACAGGGTCAATGAATGACAACATAAACAAATAGTACAATAACAGGGTCAATGAATGACAACATGAACAAATAGTACAATAACAGGGTCAATGAATGACAACATGAACAAATAGTACAATAACAGGGTCAGTGAATGACCACATAAACAAATAGTACAATAACAGGGTCAATGAATGACAACATGAACAAATAGTACAATAACAGGATCAGTGAATGACAACATAAACAAATAGTACAATAACAGGGTCAGTGAATGATAACATAAACAAATAGTACAATAACAGGGTCAATGAATGACAACATGAACAAATAGTACAATAACAGGGTCAGTGAATGACAACATAAACAAATAGTACAATAACAGGGTCAGTGAATGACAACATAAACAAATAGTACAATAACAGGGTCAGTGAATGATAACATAAACAAATAGTACAATAACAGGGTCAGTGAATGATAACATGAACAAATAGTACAATAACAGGGTCAATGAATGACAACATGAACAAATAGTACAATAACAGGGTCAATGAATGACAACATAAACAAATAGTACAATAACAGGGTCAGTGAATGATAACATAAACAAGAATAGTACAATAACAGGGTCAGTGAATGATAACATAAACAAATAGTACAATAACAGGGTCAGTGAATGACAACATAAACAAATAGTACAATAACAGGGTCAATGAATGATAACATAAACAAGAATAGTACAATAACAGGGTCAGTGAATGATAACATAAACAAATAGTACAATAACAGGGTCAGTGAATGACAACATAAACAAATAGTACAATAACAGGGTCAGTGAATGACAACATAAACAAATAGTACAATAACAGGGTCAGTGAATGATAACATAAACAAATAGTACAATAACAGGGTCAATGAATGATAACATAAACAAGAATAGTACAATAACAGGGTCAATGAATGACAACATGAACAAATAGTACAATAACAGGGTCAGTGAATGATAACATAAACAAGGATAGTACAATAACAGGGTCAATGAATGACAACATGAACAAATAGTACAATAACAGGGTCAATGAATGACAACATAAACAAATAGTACAATAACAGGGTCAGTGAATGATAACATAAACAAATAGTACAATAACAGGGTCAGTGAATGACAACATAAACAAATAGTACAATAACAGGGTCAGTGAATGACAACATAAACAAATAGTACAATAACAGGGTCAGTGAATGACAACATAAACAAATAGTACAATAACAGGGTCAGTGAATGATAACATAAACAAGAATAGTACAATAACAGGGTCAATGAATGACAACATGAACAAATAGTACAATAACAGGGTCAATGAATGACAACATGAACAAATAGTACAATAACAGGGTCAGTGAATGACAACATAAACAAATAGTACAATAACAGGGTCAGTGAATGATAACATAAACAAGAATAGTACAATAACAGGGTCAATGAATGACAACATGAACAAATAGTACAATAACAGGGTCAGTGAATGACAACATAAACAAATAGTACAATAACAGGGTCAGTGAATGATAACATAAACAAATAGTACAATAACAGGGTCAGTGAATGACAACATGAACAAATAGTACAATAACAGGGTCAGTGAATGATAACATAAACAAGAATAGTACAATAACAGGGTCAGTGAATGACCACATAAACAAATAGTACAATAACAGGGTCAGTGAATGACAACATGAACAAATAGTACAATAACAGGGTCAATGAATGACAACATGAACAAATAGTACAATAACAGGGTCAGTGAATGATAACATAAACAAGAATAGTACAATAACAGGGTCAGTGAATGACCACATAAACAAATAGTACAATAACAGGGTCAGTGAATGACCACATAAACAAATAGTACAATAACAGGGTCAATGAATGACAACATAAACAAATAGTACAATAACAGGGTCAATGAATGACAACATGAACAAATAGTACAATAACAGGGTCAATGAATGACAACATGAACAAATAGTACAATAACAGGGTCAATGAATGACAACATGAACAAATAGTACAATAACAGGGTCAGTGAATGATAACATAAACAAATAGTACAATAACAGGGTCAGTGAATGACAACATAAACAAATAGTACAATAACAGGGTCAGTGAATGATAACATAAACAAATAGTACAATAACAGGGTCAGTGAATGACAACATAAACAAATAGTACAATAACAGGGTCAGTGAATGATAACATAAACAAATAGTACAATAACAGGGTCAGTGAATGACAACATAAACAAATAGTACAATAACAGGGTCAATGAATGACAACATAAACAAATAGTACAATAACAGGGTCAATGAATGACAACATGAACAAATAGTACAATAACAGGGTCAATGAATGACAACATGAACAAATAGTACAATAACAGGGTCAATGAATGACAACATGAACAAATAGTACAATAACAGGGTCAATGAATGACAACATAAACAAATAGTACAATAACAGGGTCAGTGAATGATAACATAAACAAATAGTACAATAACAGGGTCAGTGAATGACAACATAAACAAATAGTACAATAACAGGGTCAATGAATGACAACATAAACAAATAGTACAATAACAGGGTCAATGAATGACAACATGAACAAATAGTACAATAACAGGGTCAATGAATGACAACATAAACAAATAGTACAATAACAGGGTCAGTGAATGATAACATAAACAAGAATAGTACAATAACAGGGTCAGTGAATGATAACATAAACAAATAGTACAATAACAGGGTCAGTGAATGACAACATAAACAAATAGTACAATAACAGGGTCAGTGAATGATAACATAAACAAATAGTACAATAACAGGGTCAGTGAATGATAACATAAACAAGAATAGTACAATAACAGGGTCAATGAATGACAACATGAACAAATAGTACAATAACAGGGTCAATGAATGACAACATAAACAAATAGTACAATAACAGGGTCAATGAATGACAACATGAACAAATAGTACAATAACAGGGTCAATGAATGACAACATGAACAAATAGTACAATAACAGGGTCAGTGAATGACCACATAAACAAATAGTACAATAACAGGGTCAATGAATGACAACATGAACAAATAGTACAATAACAGGATCAGTGAATGACAACATAAACAAATAGTACAATAACAGGGTCAGTGAATGATAACATAAACAAATAGTACAATAACAGGGTCAATGAATGACAACATGAACAAATAGTACAATAACAGGGTCAGTGAATGACAACATAAACAAATAGTACAATAACAGGGTCAGTGAATGACAACATAAACAAATAGTACAATAACAGGGTCAGTGAATGATAACATAAACAAATAGTACAATAACAGGGTCAATGAATGACAACATGAACAAATAGTACAATAACAGGGTCAATGAATGACAACATAAACAAATAGTACAATAACAGGGTCAGTGAATGATAACATAAACAAGAATAGTACAATAACAGGGTCAGTGAATGATAACATAAACAAATAGTACAATAACAGGGTCAGTGAATGACAACATAAACAAATAGTACAATAACAGGGTCAATGAATGATAACATAAACAAGAATAGTACAATAACAGGGTCAGTGAATGATAACATAAACAAATAGTACAATAACAGGGTCAGTGAATGACAACATAAACAAATAGTACAATAACAGGGTCAGTGAATGACAACATAAACAAATAGTACAATAACAGGGTCAGTGAATGATAACATAAACAAATAGTACAATAACAGGGTCAATGAATGATAACATAAACAAGAATAGTACAATAACAGGGTCAATGAATGACAACATGAACAAATAGTACAATAACAGGGTCAGTGAATGATAACATAAACAAGGATAGTACAATAACAGGGTCAATGAATGACAACATGAACAAATAGTACAATAACAGGGTCAATGAATGACAACATAAACAAATAGTACAATAACAGGGTCAGTGAATGATAACATAAACAAATAGTACAATAACAGGGTCAGTGAATGACAACATAAACAAATAGTACAATAACAGGGTCAGTGAATGACAACATAAACAAATAGTACAATAACAGGGTCAGTGAATGACAACATAAACAAATAGTACAATAACAGGGTCAGTGAATGATAACATAAACAAGAATAGTACAATAACAGGGTCAATGAATGACAACATGAACAAATAGTACAATAACAGGGTCAATGAATGACAACATGAACAAATAGTACAATAACAGGGTCAGTGAATGACAACATAAACAAATAGTACAATAACAGGGTCAATGAATGACAACATAAACAAATAGTACAATAACAGGGTCAGTGAATGATAACATAAACAAATAGTACAATAACAGGGTCAATGAATGACAACATAAACAAATAGTACAATAACAGGGTCAATGAATGACAACATAAACAAATAGTACAATAACAGGGTCAGTGAATGATAACATAAGCAAATAGTACAATAACAGGGTCAATGAATGACAACATAAACAAATAGTACAATAACAGGGTCAGTGAATGATAACATAAACAAGAATAGTACAATAACAGGGTCAATGAATGACAACATGAACAAATAGTACAATAACAGGGTCAGTGAATGACAACATAAACAAATAGTACAATAACAGGGTCAGTGAATGATAACATAAACAAATAGTACAATAACAGGGTCAGTGAATGACAACATAAACAAATAGTACAATAACAGGGTCAGTGAATGATAACATAAACAAGAATAGTACAATAACAGGGTCAGTGAATGACCACATAAACAAATAGTACAATAACAGGGTCAGTGAATGACAACATGAACAAATAGTACAATAACAGGGTCAATGAATGACAACATGAACAAATAGTACAATAACAGGGTCAGTGAATGATAACATAAACAAGAATAGTACAATAACAGGGTCAGTGAATGACCACATAAACAAATAGTACAATAACAGGGTCAGTGAATGACCACATAAACAAATAGTACAATAACAGGGTCAATGAATGACAACATAAACAAATAGTACAATAACAGGGTCAATGAATGACAACATGAACAAATAGTACAATAACAGGGTCAATGAATGACAACATGAACAAATAGTACAATAACAGGGTCAGTGAATGATAACATAAACAAATAGTACAATAACAGGGTCAGTGAATGACAACATAAACAAATAGTACAATAACAGGGTCAATGAATGACAACATAAACAAATAGTACAATAACAGGGTCAGTGAATGATAACATAAACAAATAGTACAATAACAGGGTCAGTGAATGATAACATAAATAAATAGTACAATAACAGGGTCAGTGAATGATAACATAAATAAATAGTACAATAACAGGGTCAGTGAATGACAACATAAACAAGAATAGTACAATAACAGGGTCAATGAATGACAACATGAACAAATAGTACAATAACAGGGTCAGTGAATGACAACATAAACAAATAGTACAATAACAGGGTCAGTGAATGATAACATAAACAAATAGTACAATAACAGGGTCAGTGAATGACAACATAAACAAATAGTACAATAACAGGGTCAATGAATGACAACATAAACAAATAGTACAATAACAGGGTCAGTGAATGACAACATAAACAAGAATAGTACAATAACAGGGTCAATGAATGACAACATGAACAAATAGTACAATAACAGGGTCAGTGAATGACAACATAAACAAATAGTACAATAACAGGGTCAGTGAATGATAACATAAACAAATAGTACAATAACAGGGTCAATGAATGACAACATGAACAAATAGTACAATAACAGGGTCAATGAATGACAACATGAACAAATAGTACAATAACAGGGTCAGTGAATGACAACATAAACAAATAGTACAATAACAGGGTCAGTGAATGATAACATAAACAAATAGTACAATAACAGGGTCAATGAATGACAACATGAACAAATAGTACAATAACAGGGTCAATGAATGACAACATGAACAAATAGTACAATAACAGGGTCAATGAATGACAACATAAACAAATAGTACAATAACAGGGTCAATGAATGACAACATGAACAAATAGTACAATAACAGGGTCAATGAATGACAACATGAACAAATAGTACAATAACAGGGTCAGTGAATGATAACATAAACAAATAGTACAATAACAGGGTCAATGAATGACAACATGAACAAATAGTACAATAACAGGGTCAGTGAATGATAACATAAACAAATAGTACAATAACAGGGTCAGTGAATGATAACATGAACAAATAGTACAATAACAGGGTCAGTGAATGATAACATAAACAAATAGTACAATAACAGGGTCAGTGAATGATAACATAAACAAATAGTACAATAACAGGGTCAGTGAATGATAACATAAACAAATAGTACAATAACAGGGTCAGTGAATGATAACATAAACAAATAGTACAATAACAGGGTCAGTGAATGATAACATAAACAAATAGTACAATAACAGGGTCAGTGAATGATAACATAAACAAATAGTACAATAACAGGGTCAATGAATGACAACATAAACAAATAGTACAATAACAGGGTCAGTGAATGATAACATAAACAAATAGTACAATAACAGGGTCAGTGAATGACAACATAAACAAATAGTACAATAACAGGGTCAGTGAATGATAACATAAACAAATAGTACAATAACAGGGTCAGTGAATGATAACATGAACAAATAGTACAATAACAGGGTCAGTGAATGATAACATAAACAAATAGTACAATAACAGGGTCAATGAATGACAACATAAACAAATAGTACAATAACAGGGTCAGTGAATGATAACATAAACAAATAGTACAATAACAGGGTCAGTGAATGATAACATAAACAAATAGTACAATAACAGGGTCAGTGAATGACAACATAAACAAGAATAGTACAATAACAGGGTCAGTAAATTTTTGTAGTTGTCTATGCTGTGCTATCAATTACATTATGTTTGACCATCTATAAAGTTGATACAAGTTGGATTTATTTTTCTTGGCTTGCTAGGAAGTGTATAGTTGATTATTTATTGCTGTGTGATGATTCGAGTCTATCTTCTGAATATTGTTTATTCTTACTGTAATATATATATAATGTTACAGACATATGTTTCTATTAAGATCTTGTGGATGGATTGTACCTTGAAATCAGGTGTGTTGTAATATATATGTATAGTATTAGCTCAGGGCAAGATTAATCTTTTTAATAAAAAACTAAGTTTTGTTTATTGTGTATAGTGGTGTCTATGATTATATGAATAACATATCTTATAAGAGGCAGGAACTGCTTACCCTTTTTTTGTGAGGTCTGTGTTGCTCAACAGTTTTTTAAGTGTTATGTCAACATGACATAGCACTTAAAAAACTGTTGAGCATTTTTGTTTAGTCTTCATCCTCTGTGTCATCTGTGCCTAATGGCACTTTATAGTTTTCTCTAACTTTATTTAGTTTTGATTGTTTCTTTTTTTGTTTTATTTAGATTTTTACTCTTGTGGTAAATTTCTGACAGATTATTATTTAAATTCTTCTTTAGTTATTCTCTAACAGTTTATTTTAAGTTTGTTGACATAACAGATATCTTTATATGTATTAATAACATTATACAATTACGGCCCTCTGTGTAGGGAAACATCCAGATTTGTCAACCTGAGGGGAAAACAACCTCCCCGAGGGTTGACAAATCTGGATGTTTCCCTACACAGAGGGCCGTAATTGTTTTATTATATTTTTGCCAATGTTTTATAGGTTATCCCCCTTGTGGGGGAAAATTGGGTTGTTCGGCAGGGAACAATAGGGTTGTTTCCCTGCAGTGCAAATTTTTGCCAATGTTTTATAGGTTATCTCCCTTGTGGGGGGAAATTGGGTTGTTCGGCGGGGAACAATAAACAATTATTATTCTTTTTTCTGGTTTTTGTTTTGTTTATGTCTGTAGTTCTGGATTTTACCATTATTTTAAGGATCCTATAGGAAAATGAATAAATAAAGTTTTCTTAGAAACAAGATACTTGATTGAACTCTTAACCCTAACCCTATAGTCATTGGATAGTCACTTAACAAAACTTTACATTTTTGTGTTCATCAGGGATACAAGATGGCAGCTGCCACAGAACATTGCTTAGCAAAGCTAGGAGACCCTATGGGAATATGAATAAAAAAGCTTTTTATTAGAATCTACAAACTTCACTGAACCCAAACAGTGCATAAATAACACACAAAAGCAAGTTGTTTCTATGTTGAAATTAGAGTTTGTTATTGTCCAGAATATTTTAACATTAATTGAATGTAAACATTTTTGAAATTAACATTTCTAATGTCAAACAACTGTTTGTTTACAATTAGAGGAATAGTTTTAGAACATCACATCAAAACAATACTGAAACATGAGTATGTATTGAGGTATTTTATGGTTTATAGGCCTTCATATACTGTATGTTAAAATAAAAACAAATTGTATGTGTTATTATTATGTTGGATCTTAACAGACAACATTTTGCTATTTTGGTTTTGGTAAATTTTTATTGACATTGTAGCTTACCTGACCCAAACGGTTCTATGAGCTATTGTCATCACTTTGCATCCGTCGTCTGATTGTGACGCCTCATCATTGGTGTTAACATTTGCTATTTTGATCACCTCATCTGAAACTGAGCCAATGGGAACCAAACTGTGCAGAATTTCTTCATACTTTGTGGTGTTATCAATTACGCAGCCTTGTAACCTTTAATTATTGATATACATGTAGTCTATGTTTCAAGTTTTAAGTCTGGAGTATTCTGGATTTAATCCGCTGTTTTCAGAATTATTTATAGTTACTAGTGTTTGATAGTATCATTTCACACAATTGTCATATTTTTGGTTTACCTGATGGAAAATATTCTCTCACAATAGCTGTATTTTTTGTATGCATAACAATGTGTGTTGTAAATGTGTTTTAATTTTTTGGGTTAGTCTGTGTTTTATATAAGAAATCCAACATGAAATCGGAGTTATTTGTATTTTGTGTGTTTTTACGTTTTATATAGGAACTCCAGAATGAAATCAAGAGTTATTAGTATTTTGTGTTTTATATAGAAACCCTAGCATGAAATCAGAGTTATTTGGAATTTCTGTTTTCGTCTACATTTTCTACGTTGACTGGCACCAACCCATGATTTTCTGTACAATGGTTATTATTGAATAAGAAATTAGTCTGTCTGACGCTCTCCATAATCAATATGACAAAGACTTTTTTTTGTCTGTCATTTTTTGATTAACGTGACCCTTAATGAGTGACAAGTTTTGTGTTTATTGAAATAGTGAGCAGAAAATCAGTAGAATTAAGAAAAAAGAAAAGAAATACTAAGTCAAAGAAAACAACTGTTTGTAAACTGCTTGACTTTCTCTTTTCAGGTTGTATGTTTTTACTAGGAGAGTTAGTTGGCTTGTGATATTAACACTGACATATGCCCAGTGTTGTCAGATTTTATCCTGCTTGAGGTTAAATGGATGGGATTTATACATGCTACAAATAATTTCCTCCAAAATATTTTGTTCCTGAGCCAGAGAATGCCATCAATCGTTACAAAGTTTTGGTAGCCAACTATTATCTTGTGAAACATGAAAATTCTATGTCTTTTGATTTTGTTGAGTTTTGGCCAGGCTAAATCATCTTCTCACAATGCGACATACAGCCATCCTGACAATAATACACTGAAGAATGAGACACATAACGACAGTGACAAACATAGTAATGATTCAGTTCACAAGGAAAGTCATCTTGGTCACGGGGAACCACATGGAATACATCTAGCCAGCATCAATTACGATTATGTGAAGTCACCATTACTGATCACGGTGTTCTTGTTTGCTGCTGGTATTTGTAAATTAGGTAAGTCAAGAATTGTCTTTAATAGAAACCATTTTATCAGCTTTAAAAGGGTTATATATTAAGAACATATTGGAAAAGTTATCATGCCAAATTATTGTTATATTAAACTGTTTTTTGCTTGATTTTTAAGCTAAATAAATGTTTGTCGTGTCATTCAAATGAAATGGGCTTAAAATATCAACATGTTTAATTTAGATCTTCATAACCACTCTAAATTACACCACAATCACACTGCTCCTTTAAACAAGGATAATACAGCAGTATTGTGAGTAGTCAAAATGGTTGATGTGACCTATTTTTGGCAGTGCAAGAAGTAAGTCATGATACTTATTAGAATGGAATTGTTGTTGATATATGTTATAATGATATCATCAGACTTCAATGTAATCATGTTTACTTAAGAAGTACTGTTACATGAACAGACAGTCATTTTTATGATGAAGTGTTAAGTGTTTATATCTTATTTTTAGCAAATTTTATATATTTATGTATGCTTATTTCTTAGTAAAACAGAGAGAGAGATGCATACTTTCCAAATCCATGCTAAAATTGAATATCCAGAAACAGCAAGGCAGCACATTTTTCATAGCAAAAATTCATTGTTGAATGATGGTTTTTAATTTCCATTTTCTGATTTTTATTATATTCATGGCAATAAAAGTAAATTACTTATAAATTAATACCATTCAGTATATAATTAGTTGTTCTAATCCTATCTTATTACAAGGAACCTAAATTTTGTTTAGTAAAGACTCAAAAGATTGTTGATTTCCAAAATGTTTCCTTCTACAAAAATCATAATTAAACAACATTATTAAGAAAAAAACTGGTAGAACGTGCTAAAGTGGGTCCCGGTCACTGGAATCGGGCGGCTGTATCGAGAAACAGATACGGTGTTGAAAAAACTGTTGATACTCATAAAATATTGATAAATGCAATAAAATTTTATGTTTGTCTTCAAGAAATATGATAGACAAAACCATGTGTGAAGTTTTATGACGAAATATCTCCAATTTCTATGTAAATTTTAGCGATGTATTTTTATCTTGGACAAGAACAAAAAGATGCATGTAAAGAAATCTATGTTATACTTATTCATTTGTTTGATTCTGGAATATTGTTGATCATTGATTTAAACAAGAAAAAAAGGAAAAAGGGGGAGGGAGTGAATTTTATTTGTGAATTTCACAGTTAAATAAATGTTATGTTTCGACAGTTTAAAGAGAAAAATAAAAATTTGTTGCGACTATAGCTTAAATCAGCATTAAAAATTGAACAAATATCAGTGGTTTTGTAAATGAGATTTATTTTAAATAGAAAATCTGAATTTATTATTTATTAATTTATTATTAATGATACAATTTTATATCCCTAGGGAGGGGGAGGGGGAGGGGGGCTATGATGAAAATTTGAACTAAAAACACAGGACCGGACTTTAAGCAAAAATATTAATCCAGGATTAGTTTTTTATTAAAAAAATCCATGACCCCTGTGTCCATGATTTTTTTTTTTTTAAAGTTAATAATATGAAATATTGACATCCACACTTGCCTTTTGGACGGCACATTTCTGTGTCCACACTTGTATCTTAACAAAATAGTTTTTATATTATGTATTACTATTTCCACACTCATTTTTCTATACTCATATAAATGTGATGCAGTCGTATATTCTTTTATTTGAGTCCATTGTCCAAGGCTGGCCTTAGAAACATGGTACTGCTGCTGACCCTAAATATAAACTACACGTACCTTGCTTCATTCATATCATGAGTTACATTGAGTCCTGTTATGAGCCCCCCCCCCCCCCATTTTCTGATAGAACCCTGAAAATATGACTGCTGTTGGTACAAGCTCTCCAAAAATCCACTGTTGCAGGTTGCATAAAATACACAGCTGACCCTAAAGACAGGAAGTAAATGAGTGCATCATTTTGGACCATGCTCTTTTCATGTACCATTTGTCATAGTCACAGTTGCACCATTATTTCCTCTTTTGTTACTTATCACCGGTTTCTTAACAAGTAACTGGAGGGGTGCCACTAGTGCAGCATGGCCTCTTTACACTTCTGGAGTACCTTAGTTCATATTGATCAATATATATAGATTATTACATGGCATTTTTCATATCATACCCTTTATCAGCCCGAGAGTCGATAGGCCAAGGGATGATATATGAACGAGGGCTGATAAAGCATATGATATGAAAAATGACATGTTATGATATGTTTATATCATATACTTCAACAGAGGAAATAACTGATTTGTACCAAAATGTTTAGTCATTTTGGCTAGAATTAAATACATGTATAGTAATAGAACATAAACAGGTTTTCTTTGTAATGCTTTCTTTACCTTTGTTTGGCTTTCTATTATTTTTCTTGTGGCCATTGGATTTACAGCTTTCGATAACCTCTTTTGTATCTTCAGACTTTTCTTGTCCTTGCATTTTTCTTTTGGCCATTGTATTGTTTGTCCTTTGATTTACAGCTTTCAATTACACCTGGTATCTTCACAGACTTTTCTGGCACAGTTTTTACAGAACTTACCTTGTATGGGGTGGCTGTTGGTGCCCTATTGACTGTCAACATTTGTCAAACCTATCCACCATTTCCTGTTTTACTCTGACAATCAATCAATACACTGATGTGCTGTGCTCTTGCCTTTTTACCATTAGACTGATTGGTAAACTTGATTTCATCATTAATATAACTGAAATACTGCTCACTTGACATTAAACAACAATCAATCAATCAATTTAAACGAGTTTATTTATTTACTACATGGTAACATTAAATTTGAAACAGTTTTGAAATTAAATTTGAATTTGTTATGCTAAGTTTCATAGGTCAATTTCCTAATTCTATTAAAGTATTACATCATTGTGCATTTGATTTTTGTTTTTTTTAATGATTAAACCTTTGGTATTAGAAATTGATTAAATTTCAACCAAAAAGTAGCATTTGATTTAGATAAATTCTTAAGTTGTATTGATGTGGTCAGAGTCAAGTTAATGTTTACAATTTTACTGCCAAACAATTTAGAAAGCGTACTGTATTAAAAGGATAGAATTATCCTGTTTTAATGGCTATATGACACCAGCCAGTATTTAATTATTTGTATCCAATATCTCCAGCATGTACCTGTTCTTTCTTATCACAGTTTTATACCACATCATTGAGTAACAATGATTTATTAAGGAAAAAAATATATAAATGGAATAATTTTGTGTGTAGATTTCATCTCTTTACTGGTACAAACTAAGAGACAAAGATTAAATATGTACATGTCATTATAAGAACAGGAATTTTTTCAGAAAATCTTTTGTAATATAAATTTATTGTCTGATAAAAATGTAATTTCTATTCAAATTTCAGCTATTTCTGATTTTATCACCCAATGTTACCAGTAGGCGAAATTATCTATATGCAATTTTATCCATATTTTTGAATAAACAAATCTAAGAAGACAACAAATTCTAGACAATTCTAGACAACAAATAGTAGCATTTGTTGTCTATCATATCCCTTGTTAATTTTAGGTGAATTACTGCTAGATATTTTTTTCTGAGCAACTTTTTTGATTTTTTTTTTTACAAATATAGCACATGACATGTTTCATAACATACATTAAATTATGTATGTTCAGGTTTTGTTTTTTATGTGACAGCAGAGGTTTTGTTTTTTATGTGACAGTAGAGGTTTTGTTTTTTATGTGACAGCAGATGTTTTGTTTTTTATGTGACCGCAGAGGTTTTGTTTTTATGTGACCGCAGAGGTTTTGTTTTTTATGTGACAGCAGAGGTTTTGTTTTTTATGTGACAGCAGAGGTTTTGTTTTTTATGTGACAGCAGAGGTTTTGTTTTTTATGTGACAGCAGAGGTTTTGTTTTTTATGTGACAGCAGAAGTTTTGTTTTTTATGTGACAGCAGAGGTTTTCTTTTTTATGTGACAGCAGAGGTTTTGTTTTTTATGTGACAGCAGAGGTTTTGTTTTTTATGTGACAGCAGAGGTTTTGTTTTTTATGTGACAGCAGAGGTTTTGTTTTTTATGTGACAGCAGAGGTTTTGTTTTTTATGTAACAGCAGAGGTTTTGTTAGTCATATGTTATAGGCTGTTGTCATCAAACTGTACAATGGTTTCTATTCAAATACAGATTGTGTCAAACTAAACACTATACAATTGCTTCTCTGCTAAGCACGCAGCAAGTGCAAAGACTGGTCGGCTCGGAATCAGAATAATGTGTCCCGAGTAAGGCGACATGTCTATCCGCAGACTGTTGTTTCAGTGAGCTAGCACTATAAAAATCCAATTAAGCATGTTGGTTGTTATGTTTGTTATCATATAGATTCTCTACATGCTGTGACTGTAACTTATCCATAAACACTTTCTATCTTTAATATGACAGTTCCCACGGTACGCCTATAAGCTTTATGCACTGCTCTGTTTTCCTTATCATATGTTGCAATGATATTTAGTTAGTATTAAAATGTAGTTTGTAGTAAACGGACCTCTGGTCTTTATAGAACCCACAAAACATAAAACTGGCGACGAGGATATTTTTCCGAATTTAATGAAAAGAACTGTTTACTCTATAGACTCTCTGTATATTTTTAATATTCTGTGAGATTTCTGTGGTATGCAGTTTTAACGTTTGGAATAATTAATCATGGCAGCATATATTGGAAGAATTGAAGCGTTTGATGAGACTATTGAACCATGGTCTTCGTATGTTGAAAGACTAGGACAATATTTCAAGGCAAACAAAGTTGACGATTCTTTGAAAGTTGCATCATTATTAAGTTTAATTGGTGGAAAAACTTACAACTTCCTTCGTACTTTAACAAGTCTGACAAAACCTGCAGAAAAATCTTATCAGGAGATAATCAAATTGCTGGGAGATCATTTATCACCAAAGCCATTGTCAATTGCAGAGCGATTTAGATTTCATAAACATAAACAATTAGAAGGTGAATCCATCAATGACTATGTTGCAGTGCGTAAAGTAAGCTTGCTGAACATTGTGATTTTGGAGATAGACTTGCCGATGATCTTAGAGACAGACTTGTTTGTGGAATGCGTTATGAAAACATTCAAAAGAAATTACTGTCAGAGGCTGGTTAAACCGTGTGTTGAAAAGGTTAATATTCCAATGGAATTAGATACCGGATCTGCCGTATCTGTTATTTCACATGTGGATTATTGTAAATATTTTCCTACATTACCGCTTGATAGTACAAGTGTCACCTTGAAAACCTATTCAGGAGAGAAAATTATTCCGGAGGGAGTAATGCATGTTAATGTTCAATACAATAATCAAAGGGCAAATTTGGATCTATATGTTGTTCGAAAAGGAGGACCGCCACTGTTTGGTCGTGAGTGGTTACATCATTTTCAATTGAATTGGAAGGAAATAAAATCTTTGAAAATTTCAGTCATCGAATTCGAAAATAGTGAAAGTGGCAGAGGAGTATGAAAAGTCGAATCCGAAATTACACAAATTGCTTGTTAAATACAAAGATCTGTTTCGAAATGGCATTGGATGTTTAGCACAAAAGTAAGCGACACTATCTATAAAGCCACAATCAACACCAAAATTCATCAAAGCGAGACCGATTCCGTTTCCAATGCATCCGAAGGTAGAAAAGGAACTTGAGAAACTGGAACGAGATGGTATCATTTCAAAAATCGAAATGAGTGATTGTACCGGTACTGAAGAAGGACAGTTCCGTAAGAATCTGTGGTGATTTTAAGGTAACTCTGAATCAGGTGTTACAAGTAGATCAATATCCACTTCCACGTATAGACGACATTTTTGCGACACTAGCAGGTGGTAGAAAATTTACGAAACTGGACATTAGACAAGCGTATTTACATATGCCGCTTAATGATGATTCAAAGAAGTTACTAGCAATTAACACTCACAAGGGACTTTATGAATACAACCGGCTAACATTTGGTATTGCGTCTGTACCGGCTATTTGGCAGCGTGCTATGGACCAAATTTTGCAAGGATTAAGTGGTGCATAGTGTGTTCTTGTTGACATGATAATCACAGGAAAAAGTGATGATCAACATTTGCAAAATCTTGAAAATGTACTTCAAAGGTTGCAGGGCAATGGGCTCTGGGCAAGCATTGAAAAGTGTTCATTTTTACAAGACAGTGTAGTTTATTGTGGACATGAAATAAGTAAAGAGGGACTGCAGAAAACTAAAGATAAAGTAGAAGCAGTTGTAAATACTCCAGCGCCAAAGAACACTACACAGCTACGAGGTCTGTTAGGGTTAGTGAACTATTATCACAAATTTTTGCCTAACCTTGCTACTGAAATTTGTCCATTGAACGAATTATTGGAGAAAAACAGAAAATGGGTATGGAATGAACGTTGTAATCGTGCATTTATGAGGGTAAAGGATATGATTACATCAGATGTTGTGTTGACACATTATGATCATAATTTACCAGTATGATTAGCGTGCGATGCATCACCCTATGGTCTAGGATCAGTATTATCCCATGTAATGACACATGGAACAGAAAGGCCTGTGGCATTTGCATCACGTTCTTTAACGAAAATCAGAGTGGAATTATGCGCAAATTGACAAGGAGGCGCTTGGAATTGTATGGAGTGTAAAGAAATTTGATTTCCAGTCAAATCGGCCCCAAGTCAAATCGGCCCCAGTCAATTCGGCCCCAGTCAATTCGACCCCATGTCAAATCGGCCCCAAGTCAAATTGGTCCCAAGTCAAATCGGCCTCAAAATGAAAGTCAAATCGGCCCCAAATTAAAAAAATAAAAAAAGAATAAATAAATAAAAATTATGTATTAATATAAATTAATATTTTTGGTTAAAAGATGTAAAATTTAAATTTTATTGATGAGCGGATTCTTTTGTAAGGATCAACGAAATTGATTAATGATTAATTTATGGCATAATTAAGTGATTAGCAATTTACATAAAACGTGACTGCTATCAAGGCAGTGTTCCTAGACAAGTAGTCATGTGGAAGGTAGCCAACCTTGGGCTGAAGACGTCGTACAACGAAAAGAAGGGCGTTCACATCTTCGTGAGGAAACTCCCGGCGTTGCCATATTTACCAGCTGACCACATCAGACCCGCATTCAAGAACATCAGACAAACCACATCCATTCAACTACAGCTGCTGATCAACTATCTGACCAACACCTGGCTCAATAACACAACATGGAGTGTCCAGCAGTGGTCTGTGTTCCGTCAGGACCAACAATGATGTCGAAGGTAATTTTTATATTTTATTTATGTATACTCAGATATATACATATACATATTAATATAACTTGTAAGACAGCTATGTGGATGTAAAATAAAGAAAATAAACATTTATATAAATATTACTGTAGTCTGTTAATGTTTTTATTTAAAGGGGCATTATCTGCCAAAATCGTAAATTTTTGTTACCCATAAAAACAATCAGATATGATTGATGCCTTGATAAAACGTGTTTCTGTAACTTATAAATGTTATGAAATGTACGCGCATCGCCCGGGGGGAAAAAGGTGAAACTGCTCGTGTTTTGAGATCAATCAAGAAATGGACGCCATCTTATTAATTGCATACAGTTGCATACGGAGAAAGCGAGGTCAAATTATTTGATTGGTACGATAAGCTGTTTAATTTGAAATATTTACCTTTATTTCATCATTTTAAAGCTATTTACCAATTTCCAAAACATATAATTTTTTTGATCAAAATCGTAGCTAATGCCTCTTTAACAATTTTTATACCTCAATATAATAACTCATTTTTACATTTCAGGTTGGCATCGCCGCTTCATAGGCAAAGCTGGTGGGTCAAACCTGCACTTGTACAAGTTGGTTCCTGCACTTATGAAAGAAGCCAGATCCGTCGGGGTAACTGTTCGTCTAGTTGAAGAACAGTCGTTGCGTAGATACCAAAGGGTCACCTTCAAGAAATCTCAGGGCAGACTGGCAGAGTTGTGGGACAAATATGAAGCCAAGACCATCAAAACTTCAGACTTTCTAAGAAGTGTTGGCAATATTTACGCAACCGCGGTACCAACATCCCAGGACAGTGTTAGCGAGTCATAACTCTATTGTGTTTGTATGCTATATGTATAGCATTGTGAATGTATCTTATATAAGTCATAACTCTTTTGTATAATGATGTGTTTATATACTGATAAACTTAATGGTTTATAGTAAAGAATTGAAATATAATTAGTGTGAAAAAAAAACCATAATAATACAATGATTTGATCTGGGGCCGATTTGACTTGGGGCCAATTTGACTTGGGGCCGATTTGACTGGGGCCGATTTGACTTGGGGCCGATTTGGTTTGGGGCCGATTTGACCTGCTACCAAGAAATTTTATACTTACTTATTTGGAAGATCATTCACTTTAGTGACCGATCATCAGCCATTGACCTCAATATTCAGCCCAAATAAGGGAATACCGGTAACTACAGCAGCTAGATTGCAAAGGTATGCTTTATTTTTGTCAGGATTTAATTACCAGATAGAATATAAAAACACTAAGCGACATACTAATGCTGATAGTCTGTCTTGACTATCTTTAACTGAACCTGACAGGCAATATACCATTGACGACGAGGATGTGCTCCACATGTCATAGATTGAACATTTACCCGTCACAAGTGCTGTAATTCAAAGAGAGATTTGTCGTGACAATGTGCTAGCAAGAGTACATGATCGTGTTACAAATGGTTGGAAAAACACAAATACGTATGAAATGCTTAAACCATTCTACAGTCGTAGAAATGAAATAATTTTATACCAGAGATGTTTACTCTGGGGCATGTATGTCATTGTGCCCGTCAAACTTCGCACACAGATCTTAAATCTGTTACATGAAAGTCAGAAGAACCAGAATATGCCCGCCATTGCACTATTACACCCTTGGGAGTGGCCTTCTTCTCCATGGGAGAGGGTACACATAGAATTTGCAGGACCATTTCTTGACAGAATGTTTTTTGTTTTAGTAGACGCTCACTCGAAATGGCCAGAAATTGTTGAAATGAAAACCACAACATCGACAAAAACTATTGAAGTTCTGAGGTCGATATTTTCACGTAATGGAATACCAGCACAAATAGTGTCTGATAATGGAAGTCAGTTTTCATCAGATGAGTTTGCTACATTTATGAAGCGCAATGGTATCAAGCATTTTAAATCCGCACCACACCATCCAGCGACAAATGGGTTAACGGAACAATTCATCCAAACTTTCAAGAATAGTATGCGTGCAATGAAGGATGAAAATAGAGACATTAACCAGAAAATAGCAAATTTTCTGATAATGGTACCTCAACACCCCCCATTCCATAACAAATGAAACATCAGCGAAACTTTTCTTGGGGCGAAATTTAAGCACACGCCTGATATTCAGATCAATGTTTCCAGAAATCAAATGAATACAACATTTCAAGAGAAATGAACAAAGAACAGTCGTTATTTTGATGATGGACAGTCTGTAATTGCACTGGATTACAGGGGGAAAGGGAACAAATGGACATTTGGAATTATCAAAGAACGAGAAGGTCTGTTAATGTATAAAGTGGAAATTGAACCAGGAACTATTTGGAGAAGACACATAGATCAATTACGAGACAGTGAAATTAATGAAAATAACATTGAAGAACCTGAAATCGTTTTACCATCAGTAAATACACCATCTACCACCGTAACTGACATTACAGTAAATGATTCAGCAGAAAATTCAAATACTGAAACATCAGAAATTAACAATCCGATAGAACGACGTTACCCCGAAAGAATTCGTAAACCACCAAGAAGATTAATTGTGGAAAAATGATTTTGTGTATTAAATCACACTGTGTCTTAGAGGCATAATAAACCCACTGTGTGATTATATAACCAGGACATTCCTGAGCTAATGTGTATATATAGTTTTGTTTTTATTTTGAAAGTCCATGAACTCGTATATCAATTTTAATAGATTAAGTGTTTGTTTGCAAACCGAATGAATGATGAATGAATGATCGTATAATTGCTTATCGACAATCAATCGATATGGCAGAGAGGAATGTTATGTTTGTTATCATATAGATTCTCTACATGCTGTGACTGTAACTTGTCCATAAACACTTTCTATCTTTAATATGATAGTTCCCACGGTACACCTATAAGCTGTATGCACTATTCTGTTTTTCTTATCATATGTTGTAATGATATTTAGTTAGTATTAAAATGTAGTTTGTAGTAAACGGAGGTCTGGTCTTTATAGAACCCACAAAACATAAAACATACAATGTAGGTCCCTCTCCTAAAATAGCATTAAAACATTTGACTTCTCTACCCTCTACACAACTATTCCTTACTCTACGCTGAAGGACAGATTAAGGGAGTTGGTCCAACTGTGTTTCATAAAAAAGAATGGCCAACTTAGATACAAATACCTTGTGCTATGAAGGGACAGATCTTATTTTGTTAAAAAAAACACTGATTCTACCGAAAAGTTCTCTGAAACTGATATCATCAACATGCTCGAGTTTTTTTTGGTTATCATTGGTGGACGTGTTTTTCAACAGACAGTTGGCATATCTATGGGTACAAACTATGATTCTCTACTCTCCTTTATTCGTATGAGGCAGACTTCATACAGGGGCTTTTCAAGAAAAACAAAAAGAAGCTAGCTCGATCTTTTAATATCACGTTCCGCTATATAGATGATGTCCTTTGTATTAAACGGACGTCTGGTCTTTATAGAACCCACAAAACATAATATTGGTTTAGTTCAAAGCAGATCTCATCATCATCTCTTTGAAAATTAACTTGTATATTGGCATTAAACAACCACTCCCTCACTCACTCTATTAAATAATTTTTGTTTAAAAATTCACAAAATGATCCTTGGTACAAAATAAAGTTTTGGATTATTTTGAGAAATTCTAGCCATGCCCATTTCTAAACAAGAAGCCCCAAGGTGACAAATATCGAAATTTAACATAATCATATCAACCGGAATATATGTATCAATTCAGAAATGTTATACCTACATTGTCTCCCTTTATTTCAGGTTTTCATCATGCTGATTTTCTGTCATCAAGGGTACCAGAGTCATGGTATGTACTTTAGAAACTACTAAATAAAACTTCAGTCAACACACTATATTTGAACATAATTTCAACATATAACTGCATATAAGGAGTTGATACTTTTAAGGACCATGAATTCCTCTCCAAAAGCCATTTATTGTAAAAATTAGCAATGCTAACTTTAATGAAGGCTTAATAAATTGCCAAATTCTAAATATAGATTGGCTTTACTCATCTATTGTGTATTTTGGGAATATTTAGATAAAAATTTCTCTTTTTGGTAATATTTCATGTATTTTTGTGTTTGAAAAAAAATTACAAGCTTGTAACACATTTCTGTTATATCACATTATAATCCTCTCATTGACTATTGTGGTAGAGAATACAAAAATTGTGACTGATATTTGCCAGGAAATGTTATTTATATCTCCTTTCTGAAATTGTGTTGTCTTTTTGTATCATGTACATCTGAGCCACAGAAAAGAATCATGGTCACACACTTATGTAAAGTAGATACTGTTTATATAGGTAAAGATATTAGGGAAAGGAGGAGGGTGATCAAATACAAGTAGAAAAATGTGGTGAAATCTGAAGATTGATCATGTGTTGAAATTGTTTGAATCAATAAATATTAATGTGTTATAAAAAGATGATGAAGAGAATTATGGCTATTTTGTTATCTCTGTTCTGTTTTAATGTGAAAATGAATAGTGTTATATAATATAATTAACAGTTTATATTAGATTTGTCAACTACTTATGGATTTTATCAGAATTTCTCCCTATAATTCAGTCCTGGGTTATTGATAAAACTTTCTACTTTCTCCATACTTGCTGATTTGAAAATGAGATTTTCAGAACTGCCTTTTTCACGTTTTTCCTCAAAGAATTTTTTCATTTATAGCCAACTCAGTAAATCAAAAGCCTGATTTTGTTTCATAGTAATAAAAAAAAATATTCATATGTGGTTCTGAGAACTTTCATTAAAACCTGGCATCCATTATTTCACAGTTCTTGACATCAACAGTTGTGAATCAGGGACAAGTGAATCTGGGATTTTGGTACTGTAAATCCTCCATCATGATAGCTCTATTGAACAAGTGAAATACAAATTTGATTCAGACTTTTAAAAATGTAGCAAACACATGTCTTTTAGAAAATAATTTCTTGTCAAATTCTTTAATTATATTTAATCATATCTCAAATTTAGAGCATTTACGAGTTTTTACTGACCCTGAATATAGGATTACTACCTTAATTGTACAAATCGGAACATTTTTTTTTTTGGATTTTTGATGACATCCAATCAGAACATTGGTTTTATCTTTGAATTCTTGATGACATCCAATCAGAACATTGGTTTTATTTTTGGATTTTTGATGACATTCAATCAGAACATTGGTTTTATTTTTGGATTTTTGATGACATCCAATCAGAACATTGGTTTTATTTTTGGACTTTTGATGACATCCAATCAGAACATTGGTTTTATCTTTGGATTCTTGATCACGAAGGTCTATCATGTGTCCATAAAATTCATTTACAATGTTTGTCAAGACTTTTTTTTTAATGGTTCTCAACAAAAGTATTATGCTTAATAAAAACATTTTGGTTTGGGTTTAGTACTGTTGTCATGTACTTGATTTTTTATTTTTGCAGAGAATAAAAAGTTAATGTTAAGCCCTGCTATACTGACCTTTAATCTAGAATACTAGCCAAGCAAAAGAATTTGAAATTATTTCAAAGCATAATGTTTCTTTTGTTTTTTCTATTTATTGATATTTTTACTTGTAAAAAAAGAAAAAGAGAAAAAGACTAACTTTTTTGTCTTTTCACTTGAAAATTCAGGGGGCCATCAGGATCGTGATCGTATGGTAGTTGGATTTACAACTACCTGTGCAATCAGTGCCTATGCTCACTATAGTTGTGAGTTTGAACCCTATTCATGGCAAGGTGCGACAGGTCGGTGGTTTTCTCTGGGTACTCCGGTTTCTTCAAACCAATAAAAAATGACTGTCACGATATAACTGAAATATTGTTGAAAGTGGCATTAAACACCATAAACCAACAGAAAAGATGGGCAAGCATTAGTAAAATATGGTTAAGATTTTGTTATGGTAGTCTATGGGTTGTAAATTGTGCACAATATCTGTGTTATTGATGCAACATCATTTTATTTTCAGTAATAGTCTCCCATTATATTTTATTCAATCATTATCCTAGACATTCTTTCAATTTGACATGATATGGCAGATAATTGAGGGATGAGGATGAAGGACGATATCCATTATTTATAAGTCTTTATTTATAAGTGGGCTAGGCAATCAATTGATAAACTAGTATTAGACATGAAACACAACTTAATTCTATTTCAGGGAAGAATAACTAATATATCATCTTTTACATAGAATTGCTTCTGAACTTTGTGTTAACTTGAGTCGTGAGAATTTGGAACATTTTCAAAAATTAATGTCAAGAAATAAATGTAAATATGAACCATCATTAATCAAATATCTAAAGACAATTATTTTTATCTACAATAACTTATTAATTGCTTTTATGTGGCCCTATTTCTATGATGTCAGAGCTTCCCTGATCTACAGTTTAACATTGTATTGGGGAAATTTTAAAAAAATCATCTTCTCGAGAGCAAGTAATAGAAATGTGGTTTCTAGTGGCATTTGTGTCGGTCAATGTTTAGTTTTTATTAGTAAATATTTATTACATATATTCTGTTATTAACTTGAAAACAAATAAAAACACAAATGTCAGATGTCAGTAAACGATGTTTTCCTGTATGATACTGTGGTGTTATTTATTTTAGTTAGTATCAGTTTTTGTAGATTGACAGAATATAAGATATATTTGTTGACATTTCTTGGTTTTGATACTTACCAATAACTTCTATCTTGTGTGGTTCACTGACTTACCAATAACTTCTATCTTGTGTGGTTCACTGACTTACCAATAACTTCTATCTTGTGTGGTTCACTGACTTACCAATAACTTCTATCTTGTGTGGTGCACTGACTTACCAATAACTTCTATCTTGTGTGGTGCTCTGACTTACCAATAACTTCTATCTTGTGTGGTGCACTGACTTACCAATAACTTCTATCTTGTGTGGTGCACTGACTTACCAATAACTTCTATCTTGTGTGGTGCACTGACTTACCAATAACTTCTATCTTGTGTGGTGCACTGACTTACCAATAACTTCTATCTTGTGTGGTGCACTGACTTACCAATAACTTCTATCTTGTGTGGTGCTCTGACTTACCAATAACTTCTATCTTGTGTGGTGCACTGACTTACCAATAACTTCTATCTTGTGTGGTGCACTGACTTACCAATAACTTCTATCTTGTGTGGTGCACTGACTTACCAATAACTTCTATCTTGTGTGGTGCACTGACTTACCAATAACTTCTATCTTGTGTGGTGCACTGACTTACCAATAACTGCTATCTTGTGTGGTGCTTTGACTTACCAATAACTTCTATCTTGTGTGGTGCACTGACTTACCAAAAACTTCTATCTTGTGTGGTGCACTGACTTACCAATAACTTCTATCTTGTGTGGTGCTCTGACTTACCAATAACTTCTATCTTGTGTGGTGCACTGACTTACCAATAACTTCTATCTTGTGTGGTGCACTGACTTACCAATAACTTCTATCTTGTGTGGTGCACTGACTTACCAATAACTTCTATCTTGTGTGGTGCACTGACTTACCAATAACTTCTATCTTGTGTGGTGCACTGACTTACCAATAACTTCTATCTTGTGTGGTGCACTGACTTACCAATAACTGCTATCTTGTGTGGTGCTTTGACTTACCAATAACTTCTATCTTGTGTGGTGCACTGACTTACCAATAACTTCTATCTTGTGTGGTTCACTGACTTACCAATAACTTCTATCTTGTGTGGTGCACTGACTTACCAATAACTTCTATCTTGTGTGGTGCACTGACTTACCAATAACTTCTATCTTGTGTGGTGCACTGACTTACCAATAACTTCTATCTTGTGTGGTGCTCTGACTTACCAATATGTTCTATCTTGTGTGGTGCACTGACTTACCAATAACTTCTATCTTGTGGTGCTCTGACTTACCAATAACTTCTATCTTGTGGTGCACTGACTTACCAATAACTTCTATCTTGTGTGGTGCTCTGACTTACCAATAACTTCTATCTTGTGTGGTTCACTGACTTACCAATAACTTCTATCTTGTGTGGTGCACTGACTTACCAATAACTTCTATCTTGTGTGGTGCACTGACTTACCAATAATTTCTATCTTGTGTGGTGCTCTGACTTAGCAATAACTTCTATCTTGTGTGGTGCACTGACTTACCAATAACTTCTATCTTGTGTGGTGCACTGACTTACCAATAACTTCTATCTTGTGTGGTGCTCTGACTTACCAATAACTTCTATCTTGTGTGGTGCTCTGACTTACCAATAACTTCTATTTTGTGTGGTGCACTGACTTACCAATAACTTCTATCTTGTGTGGTGCACTGACTTACCAATAACTTCTATCTTGTGTGGTGCTCTGACTTACCAATAACTTCTATCTTGTGTGGTGCACTGACTTACCAATAACTTCTATCTTGTGGTACACTGACTTACCAATAACTTCTATCTTGTGTGGTGCTCTGACTTACCAATAACTTCTATCTTGTGTGGTGCACTGACTTACCAATAACTTCTATCTTGTGTGGTGCTCTGACTTAGCAATAACTTCTATCTTGTGTGGTGCTCTGACTTACCAATAACTTCTATCTTGTGTGGTGCACTGACTTACCAATAACTTCTATCTTGTGTGGTGCACTGACTTACCAATAACTTCTATCTTGTGTGGTGCTCTGACTTACCAATAACTTCTATCTTGTGTGGTGCACTGACTTTTGTGATTTGATTGTACCAACAAAAACCATGGAAACTGATATTCAAAGGAATTAAGATTAAAGATCAAATGCATTGTTAACTTTATTACAGTCTCTCTGGACAATAAAATAGAGACATTAAAGAATTTTAAGTATAACAGTGTCCAAGACACAGATTTCATCAAAACTTTAATGTTTTGTAGGCAGATTTTTTAATTTTCAAAGTTCACTTGGCCATGTTTGAAATAGTAGCCCCAAAACTTTATCAGAATATGTCAAACAGTCTATTTATAAGATACAGCTTGCACTAAAACTTTCTGCTGACAGACATACATCATAGAACTTTTTAGTATGAAATTGAAATTGAGTTATAAAATGAGATAGCCTATTACATCCATTTTACTACATGTATAGTGTTCACACAGTTGGAGTTGATGAAGATAATTTATTTACAATTGGAATTGTATTGAGAGAAATTGAAAGGATGCTATTGCATTGATGACCAAAACCTATTGTCTAGCTCTTTAAAGAGGGTGGGAATGGGGTATCATGTAAAACTGTTCATGGTAAATTGTTACTCAATATAATTTCAACGATAAAATTTCTTTCAATTTGATGCTGAAGGTAGCTCCAAAAACAGGCATTGATGCTAATAAAGAAAACTGTGTTTCACAATTGATGATATTTAAAGGATGTTCTTGCCCTGTTTAGATTTACCTTTGATGAAATTCATCAGCCCTCTTAAAAAAGATCTATAATTTCATTTGAGAAAAAGACATCTGATGTGATGTATTGTTGTAATTTTCAGTACGACTTAATTAAGAACATGGAATATAAACTAAATAGGAAAAATAATAGAGTGCATATAGATTAATTATCTAAACATGAATTAATTTGTTGCATCAGCAAATTTCAGTTCTATTCTGACAGTAATCAAAATTGTTTTGAAAAAAATGAAGAAGAAAAACAAGCTGTAATAAACAGCTTAGGAAGCAAATAATTATTGATATGAATACATTCAAAGTTCTGGTGTAAAGAGAATGATTGACATATGTTGTCTAGACTCATTAACATTATTGTGATTTAGTAATGAAGTGAAAACAACAACAGACTATATATTCTTCCATAATTTCTCTCCAAAATAAAAATAAAAAATGGAAACATGACCTATTATTACTAGACATACAGATTTGTTGTCAACCACTCTATAACTACAGTAAATAAAGACAAGTTAAGTGGAGTATGTGTGCCATTATATGCACTTTCTGGGAAGTTATAAAAGTAATAATATTTGTATAGATAATGATATACCTCAAGCCTTCTGAACTGTAAATACAAAAGTAATAATACTTGTATGGATAATGATATAGCTCTGGGGCCGGTAACTAGAAAATTCAATAAGAGTGGTCGTAAGTCGTCATTTAAGGGGAAGAAAAGGGGAAGCTAAGATTGACAAAAGGGTGTAACACAGAATGTCCTTAGCCTATCCTTTACATGTCCACATCTTCCTCTAAGATGATGTCGTACTAACATTATAGTTAAGAACCCTTAATCGTTTTATGGGGTTTCCGTTATTGGATCCACTCTTAGAAATTAGTCTCTCCCCTTAAGATTGTCCATACGATCACTCAGACGTTTTAATGCATGATGTATTACCACACAAGTATTGTTTTCTAAATGAATAAAATGACAAAGAATAAAACATTGCAATTTGAATAGAAAAAAACAATGATATTTACAAAGCATTTTACTTTCTGTTTTGAAAATATGTCAAGGAGCTTAAATTTTTTCCCTGTATTCATTCATTTAAACATTTCATGTTTGGGAATCACCCCCAAAAAAATACAAGAAAACAAATGATTATTAATTTCCTTTGATTTTATAAAATTTTGCCATTTTTTTTTCAAGAATAATACTCAACTAAAGAACTATTTTACTTGCTCATTTTTTTTTTGTTCACTCCGGATTCATCGGGAGTTCGTGTTGTTCATGTGTATTTGTAAATTTTGTGTTTTGTCGGTCTTTGTTAATTGTTGTTTATTTCTGTATTTCCCGGGTTTGTATTTTGTCCTCAGATATTTCGATTTTTCTATTTTCTTCTTCCTTCATCATACAATTAATTAAACTTTTGCAGTTTTTTTTTGTAATTTATCTAGCTCATGAGCTATTGAAATCACTAAAAAGAAGGGTTGTTATTGCCACAGACAAAATCTTCTCCAAGAAACTACAACGAATAAACCACCCAGATGTCACTCAAGGTCTTCAACACAGTCGAAATCCACACCAGGAAGTGAGCTCTGGATTGCCACAATTTGCAACTAGGTCACTGTTGTCTTCATTGTGAATTGTTTTCAAAGGTCTCTGCTGAAACTTTAGGTTATCTTCTATAAAGTTTTTGTAATGGTAAACCTGCTAATATGGGCATCTATGTCTGCAGTCAGTCTCTAAATGAAATAGATGAACAACCATGCAACTTGGTATGAAGCTGCATCAGTCACCGCGTGCACTTGTTAATTTTTGTCTTGTCTGCAACAAATAAGTGAGGCTTGGGTATGATTTCCCCAGCTACAGTGGTGTATTTTTTAATTACCATGATGATTAAGTTCGATACATTATATTATTAACAATATTAGGCATGTAGACGCAGTAGTACCAGTCAGTTTTACATATGCAATTTGATCTGGACCTTGTTTTCCAAATTAAGAATATAGAGATGTGGAATAAATTTCCATTAGACAACGATCCACAAAAATACAAAGTCTCATACAGAGATCGTCCTACAGTCTTCAACAATGGACAAATGCCCATACTGCACAGCGATCTGCATGTGCCCCTAGACAACTCAAAATGAATGTGAATACACCAAAACCACTAGAAAACATCCAAGGGAAGACTTCATTCTGACAAAAAAAGACAAAAGTTAAAAACAGACAAACAAAGACTCTGGCAAAAGGTTCCTCGCTTAAGACAGGCACATTTAAAAGTTGCAGGCTTAAACCAGTTCTATGAGTGCTCAGCCCCCCTTTAATACCATTGTCAGAGATAAATATTAATACATATTTACAGAGATATATATAATAGAACATAGAACAGGCAAGACCTATTTTAGTGTCCACTTGTTACGTTCAAATTCATTATTACAGTACTTATGGCATACTTTCATGTAAGAAGGCGTGGGAAAGCCTATTAGCATTCTTGGAGCATTTAAACATAAATAGGTAACTTTGACCTACATTCACGTTCATTGACTTTGGTTTGTTTTTGTCCCGCATGCGACGAATAATTGCTGAAGCCGAGACATAAGGTATTGCTTTTCCGGCGGCAGCATTAACACCCACATACAGCAAGCACCTTTTGACATAGCAAACTTGGTGCATAGGTAGCTTATGGGAGAGAAGAGATGTATGTCTTGACAGCGACAAGACCCTCTCTCAACAAAACAACAAATGACTCAGAGGTCGAAACAAGGTCTTCAATACAGTGGAAATCCACACCATGTTAAGCAAGCTCTGAATTGCCCTGGCAAAACCACACAGTGCATTAGTGGTGGACACCACACAATATCAGTTTATGCGAGTTAATTAAAAGGTCAAATTAAGACTCATAAACTACTGACCATAGCACTCCTGACTTGGGACAGGCACAAGGACATGATGTACCTGTCTGCCACTTTTCACTTGACCTTCCTTGATCTCTATTTCAAGGTTGAGTCAAAATGTTAAGTTTTTAGGTTTAGCTCAGTTTCTCAGTCCCTATACATGGTAGGGCAATGATATTGTGTATATATATTCCTAGCGAGGTGTACATGTCTGTCTGGAAGATGGCTTATATCCTTGACCTCAATTTCATAGTCAAGTGGTCATGTTATAAGTTTTAAGGCTCAACTAAGACAACTTGATATTTGATTTGATTTTCTTACTGTAAACAAATACATTTCATATGATAATGATTGCATATTAAGATATTGTATCAGCAGGCGAGACATTGTCATGTGTCAGCGATAAATTTCTCAGATACTTTTGTTTACTTTATTGTTGTTCATCTTTGGGAGCTTGATAGCATTTGTCCCTAAATTGTCCATTATTGACCTACATTTTAAGCTTTATATATAAAGACTAATTAAATTTTACGTCCAATTTCAAATCTCAGATACTAAGTGAAAGGTGTGTTCACGTTTCTCCCACTTTTGATTTTTTTTGGTATACAGGTAGAAAAAAAATTGTGGGAGAAACGTGAATAATGTGTAAAAGGGATTAAAGAAATTTACCTGTAATTAGGCTTACAGTGGATCCAGTATAAATAAAGCTCATGTTTGAAAAAGGAAGAAAAGTTCAATCAGGACGAAGATGTTGGGGTGTGCATGGTTGAGGTGCTTTTGTAACTTGCTGTGCCATCCCTCTAGGTGGTTGTTGGTACGTGGACCCTCATTGTCGAAATGGTTCCATTGCTGATGGTTGTTTCAGTGCGTTGAACCATACATCTTCGACTAGTTCCGGTGGTACCAGTGGTAGAACTGATGCTCGTCTTACGAATACTCGGATGTTGTCGTTGTCTCTGTAGGCGGTGACATGTCCAAGTTTCTGTGTCTTTCTCCAGATGCATTTGTGTATAGTGGAAGAAGCAGCTTTACAGAGTGGCTTGTGTGAATGCTTGTTGCACGGAATTACATGTAGCTGTCTCGAAGTCGATGAAGAATGTCTGTGGTGTTAACTGAAGTTGATGTTGTTGACAAGTGATCTTGAGTAAGTTGAAGTAACAGTCGTATATTTCTTTACTTTTACCGGGTAGTAGTCCAAAGACGAGTGGGTACATGACATCGTCGACCATTGCGTGTAGTGTGTAGAGTTGAGTAAATTGAGTTGGTGAAGTGTAGAAAGTGCCATCTCCATAGATGATGTCTGCTGATACAAGGTTGGTGAGGTTGCGAGCTGTAGTAAACATGAGAATTTTATCTGCGTTGCCATCATCTGCGAATAAGAACTGTTCGTGTGTCAAGGTCTGTGTCCATTTGCCCTCAAGTTATATATCCTTTCCTACATACGTACAAGTGTTCGTCTACAGATGGCGCCTTGATGGGCATTAAAGTTCCATCGACTGTCCCTAGTACCAAAGGAAATTCCTTTATGTCATAGAAATCATACATAACTTGTTGTCTTTCTCCTGTGGACAATATTATTTGTAATACATTTCGAGACAATGTTGATACAACGAGAAACAGACATCTTGCTGACTCCATGGGCATCACCGATTACGTTCATGTAACTTCCACTGGCATAATATCGTAAAGCTATCACGATTTGAAGAGACATGGGAAGTGATCAGGATCTCTTGGTTGATTTTTCCAAATCCTCCCGAAGCTCGTCACATAATGTATATATGCCCTCCCTGTCAAAGCGATAGTATCTTATAATTTTTTGATCAGACAAGCAGTCTAAGGGATTTGTATGGTGTCTGAATAATCGCCTCGTAAATTGTTGTTGCGTTGTCTTTGTCGATTTTGCAAATGAAGCAGTAACGCCATTGCTTGTAGCCAAAGTACAACTATAAATCCACTGCTAAGAGTAGTCAGGACCACTCTTAGAATATGTGATATAAAAACTTGTTAGTGATACACCCTTAAAGCCTAAAGATTATGCAAAGAGTTCTTAATAATGCTTCAAAAAATAAAAATGGTTTCGTGTTATCCGAATTATTAAGAGTAATTTACGAGAGTGCTAAGAGAGCATCTTAAATCGTTGCAGTTTTCAAAAAGTTAAGGGCTGTCAATCCTTCTAAGAATGGTGCAAGAGTGCTTCTTGTTACACTTGTAAAGGATAAGGGTAGCTAAAGAGTATCTTAAGCCCTAAGAATGCTTCTTGTTACCGGCCCCAGGTCTTTTGTAAAATATTATATATAATCATCAATATTAGAGGAATATTTTTTTTATTCTTTTTCATGTAACATAAATGACCAGATAATGTGGTGATAATATACAAATCATATTTGTTACCGTAATGTTATTTTTACATTGATTGTATTTACCAAGACATATTCCTAAGTTAATGCTACGAATGGTTCATTAAAACAGGACACATCACTGCTCTCTTCTTCCATGCCTACTGTCAGATAACAGTTATTATACTGATCGTCATCAAGTGAAAAAGAACCGATACATTTTTACATGACATTGGCTGCTAATATTAGATGAAAGCTTAATTTGGTCTAGAAATTTGAAATTAAAATATTGATCTATTTATAGCTCTCTATAGGTTATTTGTTGTTTTTAATCAACAGCTACTTTTTCTGACAGAAGAGACAGCCTTTTTTGTTTTCTTTTACATTTTTGTTGATTTCATACTATGGGTTGTATATTGTCCGACCTGTATATCCAGATGTTTTCTTATGCTGAATGAAGGTCCTACTTTAGCTTTTTCCCATATTCAACTTCTTGTTTGTTTTTTTGCTATGCCTTATATGATAGTATGAAGGCATTTTTTTTTTCAGTTTGTCCATTCTTCTGTTCATTCATCTGTTCGTTCGTCTGCCCTATTTCACTTTTGAATGCTACTCCAGGTTGTTGGTCCGATGGCTGTCATATTTGGTAGGATGTTTAGTTTATCATATAATTCTGCCATTTTAATTCAACAATTTTTGTAGGAGTAATGGGACTTTAATGTTTTCATGCATTTTCAGTATACAATGTAGTTATACTTTGTGACACATAGAGGTAGGGCATAGTGTCTTTTGGACACAGTAAATTCTTGTTTTTATATATATATATATATATATATACAGGGAGTGGATGTAGTCGAGTGGTCTAGGGCGCTGGACGTAAGGCTAAGCGAATGGTGCTGCAGTGTATCAATGGTGTGGGTTCAAATCCCGTCGAGGGAAGAACAAAAATTTGACAGCTCTAAAATCTAATTCTAACACTGTTTGGTTTAATTTTCAGACGTATATATATATATATATATAACCCACACCATTGTTACAAATATATATATATATATTTGACAGAATTCAGCAGTCTTCACATTAATTGAATACAACCTCATTCAAAGATATAAACAGATTTGTCATAGACTAAATAATGATTTATCATGGAGTGTTGTTGAGTGGTGTTTGAATGTCATCCATCAGTGTCTTAACACGGTGGTGTCACGTTAGTCCATTCTTCTGTATCATTTTATCTAGTAATGAACAAAAAAGATGCAATATTCTGAAGCATTTAACAAAGGTTCCTAGGATATAAAGAGATATTATATTGATTAAGACTGTCAACACGGTGATGTCAGTGATGAGGTTTTTTTGCCAGCAATGCAATTACACATTTGACTTGTAAAAGATATTAAATACTGAGCAGAAAATGAAGTTGTAAAGAAATGTACTTTTCTTGTCTCTATAATGTTTCTTTACTTCATCAGAAATGTGCAAAACAACATGACAATGATCTTATTATCAAAATTTTGTCAGAAGAATTTTCCTGAGATGTTAGTGGCTAATCATTGAGTGAGTGATTGTTGTTGTTTAGCGCCAACTCAGTAATTGTTCAGCTATATCATGGCGAGAACAAGTTAATTGTCAATGAGATGATTTCGAGCCAACCAGTCTTTGCTCTTTCTCTGGTGTGAGCTTAGTGGAGAAGCAATAAATACCAATTTTATAGTCTTTGGTTTAACCGGATAGGGGCTCGAACCCATGATCTACCACATTCGAGGCGAGCATGATAACCATTACACCACAGATGTGGCTATCATTGTATTGTACATCTAGATCTATACAACCATGTGACTGTTGCTACTACGTATTGTATTGTACATCTAGATCTATACAACCATGTGACTGTTTCTACTTATAGTGTGTACAGTAGTCTACTCACGTGTACAGTAGTCTACTCTACTTATAGCGTGTACAGTATTCTACTCTACTTATAGCGTGTACAGTAGTCTACTCTACTTATAACGTGTACAGTAGTCTACTCTACTTATAGCATGTACAGTATTCTACTCTACTTATAGCGTGTACAGTAGTCTACTCTACTTATAGCATGTACAGTAGTCTACTCTACTTATAGTGTGTACAGTAGTCTACTCTACTTATAGCATGCACAGTAGTCTACTCTACTTATAGTGTGTACAGTAGTCTACTCTACTTATAGTGTGTACAGTAGTCTACTCTACTTATAGTGTGTACAGTAGTCTACTCTACTTATAGTGTGTACAGTAGTCTACTCTACTTATAGCATGTACAGTAGTCTACTCACGTGTACAGTAGTCTACTCTACTTATAGCATGTACAGTAGTCTACTCTACTTATAGTGTGTACAGTATTCTACTCTACTTATAACGTGTACAGTAGTCTACTCTACTTATAGTGTGTACAGTAGTCTACTCTACTTATAGCGTGTACAGTAGTCTACTCTACTTATAGCATGTACAGTAGTCTACTCACGTGTACAGTAGTCTACTCTACTTATAGCATGTACAGTATTCTACTCTACTTATAGCATGTACAGTAGTCTACTCTACTTATAGTGTGTACAGTAGTCTACTCTACTTATAGTGTGTACAGTAGTCTACTCTACTTATAGCGTGTACAGTAGTCTACTCTACTTATAGCGTGTACAGTAGTCTACTCTACTTATAGCATGTACAGTAGTCTACTTTACTTATAGCATGTACAGTAGTCTACTCATGTGTACAGTAGTCTACTCTACTTATAACGTGTACAGTAGTCTACTTTACTTATAGCATGTACAGTAGTCTACTCATGTGTACAATAGTCTACTTTACTTATAGTGTGTACAGTAGTCTACTCTACTTATAGTGTGTACAGTAGTCTACTCTACTTATAGCGTGTACAGTAGTCTACTCTACTTATAGTGTGTACAATAGTCTACTCTACTTATAGTGTGTACAGTAGTCTACTCACGTGTACAGTAGTCTACTCTACTTATAGCGTGTACAATAGTCTACTCTACTTATATCGTGTACAGTAGTCTACTCTACTTATAGCATGTACAGTAGTCTACTCTACTTATAGCGTGTACAGTAGTCTACTCTACTTATAGCGTGTACAGTAGTCTACTCTACTTATAGCGTGTACAGTAGTCTACTCTACTTATAGCATGTACAGTAGTCTACTCTACTTATAGCATGTACAGTAGTCTACTCATGTGTACAGTAGTCTACTCTACTTATAGCGTGTACAGTAGTCTACTTTACTTATAGCATGTACAGTAGTCTACTCATGTGTACAGTAGTCTACTTTACTTATAGTGTGTACAATAGTCTACTCTACTTGTAGTGTGTACAGTAGTCTACTCTACTTATAGCTTGTACAGTATTCTACTCTACTTATAGCATGTACAGTAGTCTACTCTACTTATAGCATGTACAGTAGTCTACTCACACGTACAGTAGTCTACTCTACTTATAGTGTGTACAATAGTCTACTCTACTTAGTGTGTACAGTAGTATACTCACACGTACAGTAGTCTACTCTACTTATAGCGTGTACAATAGTCTACTCTACTTATAGTGTGTACAGTAGTCTACTCACGTGTACAGTAGTCTACTCTACTTATAGCGTGTACAGTAGTCTACTCTACTTATAGCGTATACAGTAGTCTACTCTACTTTTAGCATGTACAGTAGTCTACTCTACTTATAGCGTGTACAGTAGTCTACTCTACTTATAGCGTGTACAGTAGTCTACTCTACTTATAGCATGTACAGTAGTCTACTCTACTTATAGTGTGTACAGTAGTCTACTCTACTTATAGCATGTACAGTAGTCTACTCACACGTACAGTAGTCTACTCTACTTATAGCGTGTACAGTAGTCTACTCTACTTATAGCATGTACAGTAGTCTACTCTACTTATAGCATGTACAGTAGTCTACTCTACTTATAGCATGTACAGTAGTCTACTCACGTGTACAGTAGTCTACTCTACTTATAGCGTGTACAGTAGTCTACTCTACTTATAGCATGTACAGTAGTCTACTCTACTTATAGCATGTACAGTAGTCTACTCACGTGTACAGTAGTCTACTCTACTTATATCGTGTACAGTAGTCTACTCTACTTATAGCGTGTACAGTAGTCTACTCTACTTATAGCATGTACAGTAGTCTACTCTACTTATAGTGTGTACAGTAGTCTACTCTACCTATAGTGTGTACAGTAGTCTACTTTACTTATAGCGTGTGCAGTAGTCTACTCTACTTATAGCATGTACAGTAGTCTACTCACGTGTACAGTAGTCGACTCTACTTATAGCATGTACAGTAGTCTACTCTACTTATAGCGTGTACAGTAGTCTACTCTACTTATAGCATGTACAGTAGTCTACTCACAATGAAAAAGTGGTTTTACGAGAATTATGGCCTCTTGTGAGTAGTATTTTACTTCCTCAGTGCATCAGAAATCGAGCCTTAGGCTTAGGGTGGTGGAGTTTGGTGGGAGTTGTCTTATAAGAGAGGGACTACAGGTATTACATTTTCCTCCAGAAATAAAACTGACAGGACAACAATATGACTGAAATATTTGTTGAAAGTTGTATAAATAGCTTGTAACGGTAATACTAATTCTACAAAGTTATGGTAGTGAGTAAAGGAACAGTTCTAGGGGTATTGGGGAAGATTCACTGGTGTGAAGATAGGATGACAGACTTGTTTTTTGTTGACAAGGGTAATGAATCATGAAACATAGATATACTACTTATCATCAAATTATAATTTCAACTTTTATAAATATTTTCTTATTTTTCAGTTTGTTGATTATCCTTGGTATCATTGTTGGTGCAATATTTAGGTAAGAAATAGTGGTAAGAAAATGACAGTATTTGCCTTGATTCTAGTAGTGTAGTATAATGGCTGACTTTAGTCAGATTGTCTATTATCAAGTCCTTCATCGGATTAGTTTTTAGCTCACCTGACCCAAAGGGTCAAGTGAGCTATTGTCACCACTGAGCGTCCGTCGTCCGTTAACTTTTCACATTTTAATCAACTCCTCTGAAGCCACTGGGCCAATTTGAACCAAACTTCGGTGGAATGGTCCTTTGGTGGTCCCCTTTCAGAATTGTGTCCGATGACCCCGACCACCAACCAAGATGTCAACCGTTACTAAAAATAGAAAATTCAGTAAAAAATCAAATAGAAATCTACTCCTCTAAAACTACTTGGCTATTTGGGACCAAAATTTGGTGGAATGGTCCTTAGGTGATCCCCTTTCAGAATTTTGTTCGACGACCCTGGCCACCAACCAAGATGGCCACTGTTACTAAAAATAGAAAATTCAGCAAAAAAATGAATTAAAAATTCTTCTCTGAAACTGCTCGGCCAACCTGGACCAAACCTTGGTGGAATGGTCCTAATGTGGTCCCCTTTCAGAATTGTGTCCGACGACATTGGCCCCCATCCAAGATGGCCGCCGTTACAAACAACATAACTGAATGCAAACATAGGCTTGCGACATATCATAAGACTCAAAATGGAAAATGCTGTTGAGATGTGTTGTCAGTTGTTCATTATAGGATTCAGGTAGCGATATTTTCCCCAAAATGATTACTGTTACTAAAAATAGAACTAAATGTAAACATAGGCTTGTGACATATCATAAGACTTGAAATGGAGAGTTCTGTTGAAGCATGATTATCAGTTGTTCATTATAGCATTTGGGTAGCAATATTTGTCCCAAAAGAACTACCAGGAGAGTCCTTGCATGGCCCCTTTTCAAAATTGTGTTCAGTAGCCGTACCCTCCATCCAAGAAGGGTGCTGTTACTAAAAATAGAAATTTCTAGAAATTGCTAAAACCACTATATTTATCGTCACCTTTTTCGACAATGGAATGACAGCTGGTCATGGTTTAGCCCCAGTTGTAATAGTTATTGTGTAAGTTTTAATAAATTCAACCAGAGCAAAAAATCATTATGGTTCGTTTTGGTTTTTAGTTTGGTTGGTTTTCAGTCTAATCATGGTTGGTATTCAGTCTGATCATTATAATTGAACTGATTTCCTAAGATTGCCCATATTCTTTTGCATGGTTACCAGTAAGTATACATCACGTGTTTTGCTGGTGATTTTGTCACATTTTTTGAATTTATACCAAAAGGACGTTTTTACCAGACTTATTTTATTGCAACAGAGGGGAGAAACATTCAAGTTAAAAAAAAGGTTTATAGAAGTTGAGGAAGTTTCACAGTATATAAAGGACAAAAGGTATAATGAGCCTTCTGCCATAATAGATTACTGTTGTATTTGTACCCTAGTGACACTCGGCGAGGATTGAGGTCCTTGTGGCTCATGGAAGTTATTATGTACCCCTCTTTAGTTGTTCATCTCCTCTGTCAAATCTGTGAGAAATTTATCGAAAATCCACTTGTTTTGAGAGTTAATGAAACTTGGAACTATTTATAGTACATCAAGTCATCATTTAATGCTGTGAATTATTTTTTTGAACTTTTGGAATTGAGACTGAAAAACACAAGGGTTTTTTTGGTTGTTTTGTTAGAATTGATGGACAAAAAAAATTTTCCAAAGTGCAACAATTTGTTATTCACAAAATACTTGGGTGGCCCCCTTTGAAAATTGTGTTTGGTTTTGGCGAGGGTCATCGAACATGGCCGCCGCGACCCGACTTAGTTTAACATAGGACCCTATGGGAATTTTCTTCAAAGTTCAACTCCTCTGAAACCGCTTGGCCAATTTAAACCAAACTTTGGTGGAATGATCCTTGGGTGGCCACCTTCGAATGTTGTGTTCAATTTTGTCGAGGGTCATCCAACATGGCCATCACAACCCAACTTAGTTAAACATAGGACCCTATGAGAATTTTCTTCAAAGTTCAACACCTCTGAAACCGCTGGGCCAATTTTAACCAAACTTTGGTGAAATGGTCCTTTGGTGACTCCCTTTAAAAGTTGTGTTCGGTTTTGCCAAGGGTCATCCAACATGGCCACCATGACCCAACTTAGTTTAACATAGGACCCTATGGCCCAAAATGGTCATTTGATGGTCCCATTTCAGATTTTTATGGTATGACCCCAAATGCCAACCAAGATGGCCACCACAGCTGAACTTAAGTTTGACATAAAATCCTGTGTGGATATTCGCTTAAAAATCTTCTTGTCTGCAACTGCTGAATCAATTGCAACAAGATTTTGCTGAAATGGTTCTTAGATGGTCCCATTTTGGAATTGTAAGCCATGACCCCACCCGCCAACCAAGTTGGCCACCACAGCCAGATTTGGTTTAACATAGGACGCAATGGGAAATTCATTGAAAAATTATCTTGTCTGCAACCGCTGAATTAATTGCAACCGGATTTTACTGAAATAATTCTTGGATGACCTCATACACCAACCAAAGTGACTGCCACAGCCGAACCTGTTTAGACTGGGACCCTATGGAACATTCACTTAAGCATTTTCTTGTCTGCAACCACATAATAAATTGCAACCAGATTTTACTAAAATGGCACTTAGATGGTTACCACTGACCAAGATGGTTACCATAGTGGAATTTGGATTAACATAGGATCAGATGGGAAATTCCTTCAAAAATCTTCTTGTCTGCAACCGCTGACTCAATTGCCACCAAATTTTGCTGAAATGATCATTTGATGGTCCCCTTTCATAATTTTATCTGATGATCCCATTTACCAATCAAGTTGGCTGCTACAACTGAACTTATTTTCACATAGGACCCTTTGAGAAACTCACTTAAAAATCTTGTGTGCAACAGCAGAATCAAATGTCGCCAAATTTTGCTAAAATGGTCTTTGGGTGGTCCCCTTAGCCTTTTAAATTTGTATCCAATGATTGCACTTACCAACCAAGATGGCTGCAATAGCCAAACTTAACTGTACTTAGTTTTACATACAAACCTTTTTCACATGTTTTAATGAGAGCAGCGTTGAACCAGGTGAACGATTTACATGCGCCTGGGAGCCTCTAGTATCTAGTTCCAAAAGATCCAGTTGAAAGAAGGCCAACCAATCAGATAGCATCACAAAATACATATAGCAATGCCTGTAAGCTGAAATAATGTCTTCCATTATGTTAATTCCTATTTACTTTGTTAATTGTTTGGTCAAAGTCTCGAGAATGAAAGATAAGTTGTAAACATGACTGAAGGCAGAATGGCTTCAAGTTCGTGGATTTTATGATTAATAGTTCTAGTTTCCTAAGTTAAAAAGTACAGAGAATGTGAATTTTGTACTAAGAAGAGTTTAAAGATACCAAAGAGGTAATCAGAATCCATAAATAGAAGCAGGACAAACAACACAATGGCCAAAATACAAAAGGACAAACAACGATCTACAGAACACTACATAGAAAACTAAAGATCGAGCAACACGAACCCCACTAAAAACTGGGGGTAACTAAAATATGTTTGTCTACAAATTTTTTTTTTAGTAAGAATGCATGTGAAATGAAATAGTTTCTGATGAAAAACACTCAGTCAGTATGAAATGAAAGTACAATGAAAGATTGACCCAGGTTTGTAGATTAGGCAAAAAAAAAAATTACATGTGTTTCCGCTAACCCTACCAACCCTAATTGTTTGTGCCTACCCTAAAGTTTTTTATGCCATTTTTGAACAAGCAATATTAAAGTCAAAATGTGTCCCCTGTAGAAACTAGCTAAAAATATTTAAATAAATAAGATCTTTTTCCTACCTACCGACCCTAGTAATATTTTAGAGCATGTTAGCGGAAACACAGGTATTTTTTTTCTTGACCATACATAAATATTTCATTTGACAATTTTGTGTTATTTTAATATGTAATATTGATGTTTTAGGTTTACTATACATACAGATGATGCCAGTAAAATGCCAGGAATGGATTCCAAACTATTCTTCTTGTTCCTTTTACCTCCGTAAGTATACTGAGAGAATTATTATTGTACCACTTTTTAATGGAATAGTTTTTTTAAGTACCATATGAAATGAGAATTATTACAAGGAGATTCTTAATATAGTTTTATAAATACACAATTACTATATTTGAGAATCTCTGTAAGTCTATACAATGCAAGATTCTCTGGCCATCTAAATCTTGTAAATGAAGGAATCTCTGGAAATCTATGACATCTCTTAAAAACTTATTGATAGGTCAGTATGACATTTCTTATAACCTTACTGATAGGTCAGTATGACATAGCATAAACACTTACTGATAGGTAAGTATGGCATAGCTTAAAAACTTACTTATAGGTCAGTATGACATATTCTAAAAACTTACTGATAAATTAAATCAGTATGACATAACTTAAACACTTACTGATAGGTCAGTATGACATAGCTTAAGCACTTACTGATAGGTCAGTATGACATACCTTAAAAACTGACTGATAGGTCAATGTGACATAGCTTAAAAACTTACTGATAGGTCAGTATGACATAGCTTAAAAACTTACTGATAGGTAAGTATGGCATAGCTTAAAAACTTACTTATAGGTCAGTATGACATATTCTAAAAACTTACTGATAAATTAAATCAGTATGACATAACTTAAACACTTACTGATAGGTCAGTATGACATAGCTTAAGCACTTACTGATAGGTCAGTATGACATACCTTAAAAACTCACTGATAGGTCAATATGACATAGCTTAAACACTTACTGATAGGTCAGTATGACATAGCTTAAAAACTTACTGATAGGTAAGTATGACATAGCATAAACACTTACTGATAGGTCAGTATGACATAGCTTAAAAACTTATTGATAAGTCAATGTGACATAGCTTAAAAACTTACTGATAGGTCAGTATGACATAGCTTAAAAACTTACTGATAGGTAAGTATGGCATAGCTTAAAAACTTACTGATAAGTCAGTATGACATAGCTTAAAAACTTACTGATAAGTCAATGTGACATAGCTTAAAAACTTACTGATAGGTCAGTATGACATAGCTTAAAAACTTACTGATAAGTCAATGTGACATAGCTTAAAAACTTACTGATAGGTCAGTATGACATAGCTTAAAAACTTACTGATAGGTAAGTATGGCATAGCTTAAAAACTTACTTATAGGTCAGTATGACATATTCTAAAAACTTACTGATGAATTAAATCAGTATGACATAACTTAAACACTTACTGATAGGTCAGTATGACATAGCTTAAGCACTTACTGATAGGTCAGTATGACATACCTTAAAAACTCACTGATAGGTCAATATGACATAGCTTAAACACTTACTGATAGGTCAGTATGACATAGCTTAAAAACTTACTGATAGGTAAGTATGACATAGCATAAACACTTACTGATAGGTCAGTATGACATAGCTTAAAAACTTATTGATAAGTCAATGTGACATAGCTTAAAAACTTACTGATAGGTCAGTATGACATAGCTTAAAAACTTACTGATAGGTAAGTATGGCATAGCTTAAAAACTTACTGATAAGTCAGTATGACATAGCTTAAAAACTTACTGATAAGTCAATGTGACATAGCTTAAAAACTTACTGATAGGTCAGTATGACATAGCTTAAAAACTTACTGATAAGTCAATGTGACATAGCTTAAAAACTTACTGATAGGTCAGTATGACATAGCTTAAAAACTTACTGATAGGTAAGTATGGCATAGCTTAAAAACTTACTTATAGGTCAGTATGACATATTCTAAAAACTTACTGATAAATTAAATCAGTATGACATAACTTAAACACTCACTGATAGGTCAGTATGACATAGCTTAAGCACTTACTGATAGGTCAGTATGACATACCTTAAAAACTCACTGATAGGTCAGTATGACATAGCTTTAAACACTTACTGATAGGTCAGTATGACATTGCTTAAATACTTACTGATAAGTCAATGTGACATAGCTTAAAAACTTACTTATAGGTCAGTATGACATAGCTTAAACACTTACTGATAGGTCAGTATGACATAGCTTAAACACTTACTGATAGGTCAGTATGACATACCTTAAAAACTTACTGATAGGTCAATATGACATAGCTTAAAAACTTACTGATAGGTCAGTATGACATAGCTTAAAAACTTACTGATATGTCAATATGACATAGCTTAAAAACTTACTGATAGGTCAGTATGACATAGCTTAATAACTTACTGATAGTTTAATATGACATAGCTTAAAAACTTACTGATAGGTCAATATGACATAGCTTAAAAACTTACTGATAGGTCAGTATGACATAGTCTAAAAACTTACTGATGAATTAAATCAGTATGACATAGCTTAAAAACTTACTGATAGGTCAGTATGACATAGCTTAAAAACTTACTGATAGGTCAATATGACATAGCTTAAAAAATTACTGATAGGTCAGTATGACATAGCTTAAATACTTACTGATAGGTCAATATGACATAGCTTAAAAACTTACTGATAGGTCAGTATGACATAGCTTAAAAACTTACTGATAGGTCAATGTGACATAGCTTAAAAACTTACTGATAGGTAAGTATGGCATAGCTTAAAAACTTACTGATAGGTCAGTATGACATAGCTTAAACACTTACTGATAGGTCAGTATGACATAGCTTAAATACTTACTGATAGGTCAATATGACATAGCTTAAAAAATTACTGATAGGTCAGTATGACATAGCTTAAATACTTACTGATAGGTCAATATGACATAGCTTAAAAACTTACTGATAGGTCAGTATGACATAGCTTAAAAACTTACTGATAGGTCAATGTGACATAGCTTAAAAACTTACTGATAGGTAAGTATGGCATAGCTTAAAAACTTACTGATAGGTCAGTATGACATAGCTTAAACACTTACTGATAGGTCAGTATGACATAGCTTAAAAACTTACTGATAGGTCAGTATGACATAGCTTAAAAACTTACTGATAGGTCAGTATGACATAGCTTAAACACTTACTGATAGGTCAGTATGACATTGCTTTTTTAATCAATATGAAGCACTGAAGTAAAATTCATTCATTCATTCAGCATTGAAAGAAGATTTGACTGGTGAAGTATTGACTAATTTTATAGAAATACAATTGTATAATTATAGTCTTAAGGTCATTCATGCATCATGTTCGTTCTATTGTGTTCAGAATCCATTGTTTTACTTTCATGTTTAATGTGTTTTATGATTAGAAATGGGATCAATGTCATCAGGAAGTTCGCATGGTTTCCTGTTTACCTGAACTTGTCATGTTGAAAACAACAGTCAAATGCTCTCAAATATCATGGCAGGTAAAGACAAAAAGCATCATGTAATGCAAATGTTGAAAAATGACTGCCAGGAGAAATATCTGAACGTCATCTTGAAGTCTTGGGTAGGCAAATGTCATGCTAAGTGACAACAGGAACTAGACAATGCAATCAATAAGAATATGGACTGATAATGATCGATGTTACTATTTTGTTTTGGTGCTTTCATGCTTTTATTGATTGCACAATTCTTTGGTATTTTTCATATTTTCAATTTCCTGATTACTGGATTCTGATAGAGAAAGAGCTTGGCAGCTATGAGGTTTTTAAATATTCTAGATTAATAAAACTTATGGATTAGGTTTAAGGCTTCAGTGACTTTAAATATTTGTCTGCAATACACAGGCTTAGTTCAGGTTAATATTCTTTAAGTGGTTCCAAGTTATGCCCCTGTTTGCTTTAACTGGCAGTGGAATCATCCATGTCATATGGTCACATTCTTTAACTGGAAGCGGAATCATCCATGTCATATGGTCACATTCTTTAACTGGAAGCAGAATCATCCATGTCATATGGTCACATTCTTCAACTGGCAGCAGATCATCCATGTCATATGGTCACATTCTTTAACTGAAAGTAGAATCATCCATGTCATATGTTCACATTCTTTAACAGGAAGTGGAATCATCCATGTCATATGGTCACATTCTTTAACTGGAAGTGGAATCATCCATGTCATATGGTCACATTCTTTAACTGGCAGTGGAATCATCCATGTCATGGTCACATTCTTTAACTGGCAGTGGAATCATCCATGTCATATGGTCACATTCTTTAACTGGCAGCGGATCATCCATGTCATATGGTCACATTCTTTAGCAGGAAGTGGAATCATCCATGTTATATGGTCACTTTCTTTAACTGGAAATGGAATCATCCATGTCATATGGTTACATTCTTTAACTGGAAGTGGAATCATCCATGTCATATGGTCACATTCTTTAACTGGAAGTGGAATCATCCATGTCATATGGTTACATTCTTTAACTGGAAGTGGAATCATCCATGTCATATGGTCACATTCTTTAACTGGAAGTGGAATCATCCATGTCATATGGTCACATTCTTTAACTGGAAGTGGAATCATCCATGTCATATGGTCACATTCTTTAACTGGCAGCAGAATCATCAATGTCATATGGTCACATTCTTTTATTTTTAGATAAATATTTTGTAAAGAAAGAAATATTAACATGTGCTAACTTACTTTGTATACATTGTATTACTATGAAATCTTGTTAGACATTACCTTTGATGTGTCTATGATTTGTTTGTTTAATTCCCTACTGTTACTTCTTAGATATAACATAAAAATCAGTGGCAGGACTGCATCTGTGATCAATTTTTCCATAATCTGTGTAATCTTCTATATGGTATTCTGTTAATCTGTGGTATAGCTTGTCTAAAGTACAAAAATGCATGTGATTTAGTGTAAAATCAATGTTGCCATTCATCATAGCTACAGGAAGCTGTAAAAACATTCTGACTTTAGGTATAATGAGGAAGTTATGGATCAATTGGAGAAATTTGAACAATCATTATTATTACCTATAGAATTATATCCTTCTTTTGATGAAAGACAAGTTATAACAAGTAGTAATTTATGATTTATACTCAAACAGTTGGTTTTCTATTTGTTTTTCATTTCCACTTAAACATTTTTGGGGGCATTTTTAATCTTAACATATCTCAAGCCAGTGCTCAAATTCAACCAAAAATATCTAGAATTTTCCTTGGATGATCCTCTACAAATATTTGTCCTTTTTTTATTCCCGCACGCAATTTTATGTTTTGATGGATGACTTAATTTTCTAAAGCTTTCTTCTGGGATATGTACAAAAATCTTCTTATAAATCTGTATCTCTGATTGAATTCAAACTATTCATTACCAGTAATGTACTTTAAAGAAGAACAGGGTTGAAATATAGGACCCTATGGGGGAAATAACAAAAATCAATTTGCTGGTCATATCCGTTTATTTAAATTTAATTTTGAGCAAAATTTTGACTATTTTTGTGAACTAAAACTTGAAACTATTTTACTTGGAAAAACGTTTTAGCTTAGCTTTCATTTTACAATATAGTAGCAGCCAACTATTACCAAATATTAATACTTACATCAACATTGTCCTTAAATTAACTGAAATTCAAACTGTAGATACATGATCACAAGTTGTGTTATGCATACTATGTTAACTGGGTGAGCGATAATACAGACTCCATAATGAGCCTCTGGTTTTAAACCATTATCAGTTTAATGAGTCAATAAGATTAAAGTACTGGTACCAGTTTTATATTTCTTGGTAAATTAATCTTACCATGTAGTGGTGAAGTCATACAGTTCATTTTCATTTATATTGGTTTGTAAATTGTATATTGAATGTTGAATGTTAACCTCTCATTAAATTCTGTTCATAGCAGACATGATGTAATTGTAATAACTGGTTAGTTATGGAAGCATGTGGTTTCTGAGCTTAGATTGAATTATTAGATCTATTGTGTAACACAATCATCTTGTCAGACAAGCAATTCTTTTATTAATTCTGAGTGAGATGGCTCTATTACATTGTATTTAAGATAATACTGTAGGCCAAAACATGTATTCTGTTTCTGTCAACCCCATTAAAATAAAACTGTAGGCCAAAAGATGTATTCTGTTTCTGTCAACCCCATTAAAATAAAGCTGTAGGCCAAAAGATGTATTCTGTTTCTGTCAACCCCATTAAAATAAAGCTGTAGGCCAAAAGACATATTCTGTTTCTATCAACCCCATTAAAATAAAACTGAAGGCCAAAAGATGTATTCTGTTTCTGTCAACCCCATTAAAATAAAGCTGTAGGCCAAAAGATGTATTCTGTGTCTGTCAACCCCATTAAAATAAAGCTATAGGCCAAAAGATGTATTCTGTTTCTGTCAACCCCATTAAAATAAAACTGTAGGCCTAAAGATGTATTCTGTTTCTGTCAACCCCATTAAAATAAAGCTGTAGGCCAAAAGATGTATTCTGTTTCTGTCAACCCCATTAAAATAAAACTGAAGGCCAAAAGATGTATTCTGTTTCTGTCAACCCCATTAAAATAAAACTGAAGGCCAAAAGATGTATTCTGTTTCTGTCAACCCCATTAAAATAAAACTGAAGGCCAAAAGATGTATTCTGTTTCTGTCAACCCCATTAAAATAAAACTGTAGGCCAAAAGATGTATTCTGTTTCTGTCAACCCCATTAAAATAAAACTGAAGGCCAAAAGATGTATTCTGTTTCTGTCAACCCCATTAAAATAAAACTGTAGGCCAAAAGATGTATTCTGTTTCTGTCAACCCCATTAAAATAAAACTGAAGGCCAAAAGATGTATTCTGTTTCTGTCAACCCCATTAAAATAAAACTGTAGGCCAAAAGATGTATTCTGTTTCTGTCAACCCCATTAAAATAAAACTGAAGGCCAAAAGATGTATTCTGTTTCTGTCAACCCCATTAAAATAAAACTGAAGGCCAAAAGATGTATTCTGTTTCTGTCAACCCGATTAAAATAAAACTGAAGGCCAAAAGATGTATTCTGTTTCTGTCAACCCCATTAAAATAAAACTGTAGGCCAAAAGATGTATTCTGTTTCTGTCAACCCCATTAAAATAAAACTGAAGGCCAAAAGATGTATTCTGTTTCTGTCAACCCCATTAAAATAAAGCTGTAGGCCAAAAGATGTATTCTGTTTCTGTCAACCCCATTAAAATAAAACTGAAGGCCAAAAGATGTATTCTGTTTCTGTCAACCCCATTAAAATAAAACTGAAGGCCAAAAGATGTATTCTGTTTCTGTCAACCCCATTAAAATAAAGCTGTAGGCCAAAAGATGTATTCTGTTTCTGTCAACCCCATTAAAATAAAACTGTAGGCCAAAAGACATATTCTGTTTCTATCAACCCCATTAAAATAAAACTGAAGGCCAAAAGATGTATTCTGTTTCTGTCAACCCCATTAAAATAAAACTGTAGGCCAAAAGATGTATTCTGTTTCTGTCAACCCCATTAAAATAAAACTGAAGGCCAAAAGATGTATTCTGTTTCTGTCAACCCCATTAAAATAAAACTGTAGGCCAAAAGATGTATTCTGTTTCTGTCAACCCCATTAAAATAAAACTGAAGGCCAAAAGATGTATTCTGTTTCTGTCAACCCCATTAAAATAAAACTGAAGGCCAAAAGATGTATTCTGTTTCTGTCAACCCGATTAAAATAAAACTGAAGGCCAAAAGATGTATTCTGTTTCTGTCAACCCCATTAAAATAAAACTGTAGGCCAAAAGATGTATTCTGTTTCTGTCAACCCCATTAAAATAAAACTGAAGGCCAAAAGATGTATTCTGTTTCTGTCAACCCCATTAAAATAAAGCTGTAGGCCAAAAGATGTATTCTGTTTCTGTCAACCCCATTAAAATAAAACTGAAGGCCAAAAGATGTATTCTGTTTCTGTCAACCCCATTAAAATAAAACTGAAGGCCAAAAGATGTATTCTGTTTCTGTCAACCCCATTAAAATAAAGCTGTAGGCCAAAAGATGTATTCTGTTTCTGTCAACCCCATTAAAATAAAACTGTAGGCCAAAAGACATATTCTGTTTCTATCAACCCCATTAAAATAAAACTGAAGGCCAAAAGATGTATTCTGTTTCTGTCAACACCATTAAAATAAAACTGAAGGCCAAAAGATGTATTCTGTTTCTGTCAACCCCATTAAAATAAAACTGTAGGCCAAAAGATGTATTCTGTTTCTGTCGACCCCATTAAAATAAAACTGTAGGCAAAAAGATGTATTCTGTTTCTGTCAACCCCATTAAAATAAAACTGAAGGCCAAAAGATGTATTCTGTTTCTGTCAACCCCATTAAAATGAAACTGTAGGCCAAAAGACATATTCTGTTTCTATCAACCCCATTAAAATAAAACTGAAGGCCAAAAGATGTATTATGTTTCTGTCAACACCATTAAAATAAAACTGTAGGCCAAAAGATGTATTCTGTCTCTGTCAACCCCATTAAAATAAAACTGTAGGCCAAAAGATGTATTCTGTTTCTGTCAACCCCATTAAAATAAAACTGTAGGCCAAAAGATGTATTCTGTTTCTGTCAACCCCATTAAAATAAAACTGTAGGCCAAAAGATGTATTCTGTTTCTGTCAACCCCATTAAAATAAAACTGTAGGCCAAAAGATGTATTCTGTTTCTGTCAACCCCATTAAAATAAAACTGTAGGCCAAAAGATGTATTCTGTTTCGGTCAACCCCATTAAAATAAAACTGTAGGCCAAAAGATGTATTCTGTTTCTGTCAACCCCATTAAAATAAAACTGTAGGCCAAAAGATGTATTCTGTTTCTGTCAACCCCATTAAAATAAAGCTGTAGGCCAAAAGATGTATTCTGTTTCTGTCAACCCCATTAAAATAAAACTGAAGGCCAAAAGATGTATTCTATTTCTGTCAACCCCATTAAAATAAAACTGAAGGCCAAAAGATGTATTCTGTTTCTGTCAACCCCATTAAAATAAAACTGAAGGCCAAAAGATGTATTCTGTTTCTGTCAACCCCATTAAAATAAAACTGTAGGCCAAAAGATGTATTCTGTTTCTGTCAACCCCATTAAAATAAAACGGAAGGCCAAAAGATGTATTCTGTTTCTGTCAACCCCATTAAAATAAAACTGTAGGCAAAAGACATATTCTGTTTCTGTCAACCCCATTAAAATAAAACTGTAGGCAAAAGACATATTCTGTTTCTGTCAACCCCATTAAAATAAAACTGTAGGCAAAAGACATATTCTGTTTCTGTCAACCCCATTAAAATAAAACTGTAGGCCAAAAGATGTATTCTGTTTCTGTCAACCCCATTAAAATAAAACTGAAGGCCAAAAGATGTATTCTGTTTCTGTCAACCCCATTAAAATAAAACTGAAGGCCAAAAGATGTATTCTGTTTCTGTCAACCCCATTAAAATAAAACTGTAGGCAAAAGACATATTCTGTTTCTGTCAACCCCATTAAAATAAAACTGTAGGCCAAAAGATGTATTCTGTTTCTGTCAACCCCATTAAAATAAAACTGTAGGCCAAAAGATGTATTCTGTTTCTGTCAACCCCATTAAAATAAAACTGTTGGCCAAAAGATGTATTCTGTTTCTGTCGACCCCATTAAAATAAAACTGAAGACCAAAAGACATATTCTGTTTCTGTCAACCCCATTAAAATAAAACTGTAGGTCAAAAGATGTATTCTGTGTCTGTCAACCCCATTAAAATAAAATTGTAGGCCAAAAGATGTATTCTGTTTCTGTCAACCCCATTAAAATAAAGCTGTAGGCCAAAAGATGTATTCTGTTTCTGTCAACCCCATTAAAATAAAACTGAAGGCCAAAAGATGTATTCTGTTTCTGTCAACCCCATTAAAATAAAACTGTAGGCCAAAAGATGTATTCTGTTTCTGTCAACCCCATTAAAATAAAACCGAAGGCCAAAAGATGTATTCTGTTTCTGTCAACCCCATTAAAATAAAACTGTAGGCCAAAAGATGTATTCTGTTTCTGTCAACCCCATTAAAATAAAACTGTTGGCCAAAAGATGTATTCTGTTTCTGTCAACCCCATTAAAATAAAGCTGTAGGCCAAAAGATGTATTCTGTTTCTGTCAACCCCATTAAAATAAAACTGAAGGCCAAAAGATGTATTCTGTTTCTGTCAACCCCATTAAAATAAAACTGTAGGCCAAAAGATGTATTCTGTTTCTGTCAACCCCATTAAAATAAAACCGAAGGCCAAAAGATGTATTCTGTTTCTGTCAACCCCATTAAAATAAAACTGTAGGCCAAAAGATGTATTCTGTTTCTGTCAACCCCATTAAAATAAAACTGTAGGCAAAAGACATATTCTGTTTCTGTCAACCCCATTAAAATAAAGCTGTAGGCCAAAAGATGTATTCTGTTTCTGTCAACCCCATTAAAATAAAACTGAAGGCCAAAAGATGTATTCTGTTTCTGTCAACCCCATTAAAATAAAACTGTAGGCCAAAAGATGTATTCTGTTTCTGTCAACCCCATTAAAATAAAACTGTAGGCCAAAAGATGTATTCTGTTTCGGTCAACCCCATTAAAATAAAACTGTAGGCCAAAAGATGTATTCTGTTTCTGTCAACCCCATTAAAATAAAACTGTAGGCCAAAAGATGTATTCTGTTTCTGTCAACCCCATTAAAATAAAGCTGTAGGCCAAAAGATGTATTCTGTTTCTGTCAACCCCATTAAAATAAAACTGAAGGCCAAAAGATGTATTCTATTTCTGTCAACCCCATTAAAATAAAACTGAAGGCCAAAAGATGTATTCTGTTTCTGTCAACCCCATTAAAATAAAACTGAAGGCCAAAAGATGTATTCTGTTTCTGTCAACCCCATTAAAATAAAACTGTAGGCCAAAAGATGTATTCTGTTTCTGTCAACCCCATTAAAATAAAACGGAAGGCCAAAAGATGTATTCTGTTTCTGTCAACCCCATTAAAATAAAACTGTAGGCAAAAGACATATTCTGTTTCTGTCAACCCCATTAAAATAAAACTGTAGGCAAAAGACATATTCTGTTTCTGTCAACCCCATTAAAATAAAACTGTAGGCAAAAGACATATTCTGTTTCTGTCAACCCCATTAGAATAAAACTGTAGGCCAAAAGATGTATTCTGTTTCTGTCAACCCCATTAAAATAAAACTGAAGGCCAAAAGATGTATTCTGTTTCTGTCAACCCCATTAAAATAAAACTGAAGGCCAAAAGATGTATTCTGTTTCTGTCAACCCCATTAAAATAAAACTGTAGGCAAAAGACATATTCTGTTTCTGTCAACCCCATTAAAATAAAACTGTAGGCCAAAAGATGTATTCTGTTTCTGTCAACCCCATTAAAATAAAACTGTAGGCCAAAAGATGTATTCTGTTTCTGTCAACCCCATTAAAATAAAACTGTTGGCCAAAAGATGTATTCTGTTTCTGTCGACCCCATTAAAATAAAACTGAAGACCAAAAGACATATTCTGTTTCTGTCAACCCCATTAAAATAAAACTGTAGGTCAAAAGATGTATTCTGTGTCTGTCAACCCCATTAAAATAAAATTGTAGGCCAAAAGATGTATTCTGTTTCTGTCAACCCCATTAAAATAAAGCTGTAGGCCAAAAGATGTATTCTGTTTCTGTCAACCCCATTAAAATAAAACTGAAGGCCAAAAGATGTATTCTGTTTCTGTCAACCCCATTAAAATAAAACTGTAGGCCAAAAGATGTATTCTGTTTCTGTCAACCCCATTAAAATAAAACCGAAGGCCAAAAGATGTATTCTGTTTCTGTCAACCCCATTAAAATAAAACTGTAGGCCAAAAGATGTATTCTGTTTCTGTCAACCCCATTAAAATAAAACTGTTGGCCAAAAGATGTATTCTGTTTCTGTCAACCCCATTAAAATAAAGCTGTAGGCCAAAAGATGTATTCTGTTTCTGTCAACCCCATTAAAATAAAACTGAAGGCCAAAAGATGTATTCTGTTTCTGTCAACCCCATTAAAATAAAACTGTAGGCCAAAAGATGTATTCTGTTTCTGTCAACCCCATTAAAATAAAACCGAAGGCCAAAAGATGTATTCTGTTTCTGTCAACCCCATTAAAATAAAACTGTAGGCCAAAAGATGTATTCTGTTTCTGTCAACCCCATTAAAATAAAACTGTAGGCAAAAGACATATTCTGTTTCTGTCAACCCCATTAAAATAAAGCTGTAGGCCAAAAGATGTATTCTGTTTCTGTCAACCCCATTAAAATAAAACTGAAGGCCAAAAGATGTATTCTGTTTCTGTCAACCCCATTAAAATAAAACTGTAGGCCTAAAGATGTATTCTGTTTCTGTCAACCCCATTAAAATAAAACTGAAGGCCAAAAGATTATTCTGTTTCTGTCAACCCCATTAAAATAAAACTGAAGGCCAAAAGATGTATTCTGTTTCTGTCAACCCCATTAAAATAAAACTGTAGGCAAAAGACATATTCTGTTTCTGTCAACCCCATTAAAATAAAACTGTAGGCCAAAAGATGTATTTTGTTTCTGTCAACCCCATTAAAATAAAACTGAAGGCCAAAAGATGTATTCTGTTTCTGTCAACCCCATTAAAATAAAGCTGTAGGCCAAAAGATGTATTATGTGTCTGTCAACCCTATTAAAATAAAACTGTAGGCCAAAAGATGTATTCTGTTTCTGTCAACCCCATTAAAATAAAACTGAAGGCCAAAAGATGTATTCTGTTTCTGTCAACCCCATTAAAATAAAGCTGTAAGCCAAAAGATGTATTCTGTTTCTGTCAACCCCATTAAAATAAAACTGAAGGCCAAAAGATGTATTCTGTTTCTGTCAACCCCATTAAAATAAAGCTTAGTCCAAAAGATGTATTCTGTGTCTGTCAACCCCATTAAAATAAAACTGTAGGCCAAAAGATGTATTCTGTTTCTGTCGACCCCATTAAAATAAAACTGAAGGCCAAAAGATGTATTCTGTTTCTGTCAACCCCATTAAAATAAAACTGAAGGCCAAAAGATGTATTCTGTTTCTGTCAACCCCATTAAAATAAAACTGTAGGCCAAAAGATGTATTCTGTTTCTGTCAACCCCATTAAAATAAAACTGTAGGCAAAAGACATATTCTGTTTCTGTCAACCCCATTAAAATAAAACTGTAGGCAAAAGACATATTCTGTTTCTGTCAACCCCATTAAAATAAAACTGTAGGCAAAAGACATATTCTGTTTCTGTCAACCCCATTAAAATAAAACTGTAGGCCTAAAGATGTATTCTGTTTCTGTCAACCCCATTAAAATAAAACTGAAGGCCAAAAGATGTATTCTGTTTCTGTCAACCCCATTAAAATAAAACTGAAGGCCAAAAGATGTATTCTGTTTCTGTCAACCCCATTAAAATAAAACTATATGCAAAAGACATATTCTGTTTCTGTCAACCCCATTAAAATAAAACTGTAGGCCAAAAGATGTATTCTGTTTCTGTCAACCCCATTAAAATAAAACTGTTGGCCAAAAGATGTATTCTGTTTCTGTCGACCCCATTAAAATAAAACTGAAGGCCAAAAGACATATTCTGTTTTTGTCAACCCCATTAAAATAAAACTGTAGGCCAAAAGATGTATTCTGTTTCTGTCAACCCCATTAAAATAAAGCTGTAGGCCAAAAGATGTATTCTGTTTCTGTCAACCCTATTAAAATAAAACTGTAGGCAAAAGACATATTCTGTTTCTGTCAACCCCATTAAAATAAAACTGTAGGCCAAAAGATGTATTCTGTTTCTGTCAACCCCATTAAAATAAAGCTGTAGGCAAAAGACATATTCTGTTTCTGTCAACCCCATTAAAATAAAACTGTAGGCAAAAGACATATTCTGTTTCTGTCAACCCCATTAAAATAAAACTGTAGGCAAAAGACATATTCTGTTTCTGTCAACCCCATTAAAATAAAACTGAAGGCCTAAAGATGTATTCTGTTTCTGTCAACCCCATTAAAATAAAACTGAAGGCCAAAAGATGTATTCTGTTTCTGTCAACCCCATTAAAATAAAACAGAAGGCCTAAAGATGTATTCTGTTTCTGTCAACCCCATTAAAATAAAACTGTAGGCAAAAGACATATTCTGTTTCTGTCAACCCCATTAAAATAAAACTGTAGGCCAAAAGATGTATTCTGTTTCTGTCAACCCCATTAAAATAAAACTGTAGGCCAAAAGATGTATTCTGTTTCTGTCAACCCCATTAAAATAAAACTGTTGGCCAAAAGATGTATTCTGTTTCTGTCAACCCCATTAAAATAAAGCTGTAGGCCAAAAGATGTATTCTGTTTCTGTCAACCCCATTAAAATAAAACTGTAGGCCAAAAGATGTATTCTGTTTCTGTCAACCCCATTAAAATAAAACTGTAGGCCAAAAGACATATTCTGTTTCTATCAACCCCATTAAAATAAAACTGAAGGCCAAAAGATGTATTCTGTTTCTGTCAACCCCATTAAAATAAAACTGAAGGCCAAAAGATGTATTCTGTTTCTGTCAACCCCATTAAAATAAAACTATATGCAAAAGACATATTCTGTTTCTGTCAACCCCATTAAAATAAAACTGTAGGCCAAAAGATGTATTCTGTTTCTGTCTACCCCATTAAAATAAAACTGTTGGCCAAAAGATGTATTCTGTTTCTGTCGACCCCATTAAAATAAAACTGAAGGCCAAAAGACATATTCTGTTTTTGTCAACCCCATTAAAATAAAACTGTAGGCCAAAAGATGTATTCTGTTTCTGTCAACCCCATTAAAATAAAGCTGTAGGCCAAAAGATGTATTCTGTTTCTGTCAACCCTATTAAAATAAAACTGTAGGCAAAAGACATATTCTGTTTCTGTCAACCCCATTAAAATAAAACTGTAGGCCAAAAGATGTATTCTGTTTCTGTCAACCCCATTAAAATAAAACTGAAGGCCAAAAGATGTATTCTGTTTCTGTCAACCCCATTAAAATAAAACTGAAGGCCAAAAGATGTATTCTGTTTCTGTCAACCCCATTAAAATAAAACTATATGCAAAAGACATATTCTGTTTCTGTCAACCCCATTAAAATAAAACTGTAGGCCAAAAGATGTATTCTGTTTCTGTCAACCCCATTAAAATAAAACTGTTGGCCAAAAGATGTATTCTGTTTCTGTCGACCCCATTAAAATAAAACTGAAGGCCAAAAGACATATTCTGTTTTTGTCAACCCCATTAAAATAAAACTGTAGGCCAAAAGATGTATTCTGTTTCTGTCAACCCCATTAAAATAAAGCTGTAGGCCAAAAGATGTATTCTGTTTCTGTCAACCCTATTAAAATAAAACTGTAGGCAAAAGACATATTCTGTTTCTGTCAACCCCATTAAAATAAAACTGTAGGCCAAAAGATGTATTCTGTTTCTGTCAACCCCATTAAAATAAAGCTGTAGGCAAAAGACATATTCTGTTTCTGTCAACCCCATTAAAATAAAACTGTAGGCAAAAGACATATTCTGTTTCTGTCAACCCCATTAAAATAAAACTGTAGGCAAAAGACATATTCTGTTTCTGTCAACCCCATTAAAATAAAACTGAAGGCCTAAAGATGTATTCTGTTTCTGTCAACCCCATTAAAATAAAACTGAAGGCCAAAAGATGTATTCTGTTTCTGTCAACCCCATTAAAATAAAACAGAAGGCCTAAAGATGTATTCTGTTTCTGTCAACCCCATTAAAATAAAACTGTAGGCAAAAGACATATTCTGTTTCTGTCAACCCCATTAAAATAAAACTGTAGGCCAAAAGATGTATTCTGTTTCTGTCAACCCCATTAAAATAAAACTGTAGGCCAAAAGATGTATTCTGTTTCTGTCAACCCCATTAAAATAAAACTGTTGGCCAAAAGATGTATTCTGTTTCTGTCAACCCCATTAAAATAAAGCTGTAGGCCAAAAGATGTATTCTGTTTCTGTCAACCCCATTAAAATAAAACTGTAGGCCAAAAGATGTATTCTGTTTCTGTCAACCCCATTAAAATAAAACTGTAGGCCAAAAGACATATTCTGTTTCTATCAACCCCATTAAAATAAAACTGAAGGCCAAAAGATGTATTCTGTTTCTGTCAACCCCATTAAAATAAAACTGAAGGCCAAAAGATGTATTCTGTTTCTGTCAACCCCATTAAAATAAAACTATATGCAAAAGACATATTCTGTTTCTGTCAACCCCATTAAAATAAAACTGTAGGCCAAAAGATGTATTCTGTTTCTGTCTACCCCATTAAAATAAAACTGTTGGCCAAAAGATGTATTCTGTTTCTGTCGACCCCATTAAAATAAAACTGAAGGCCAAAAGACATATTCTGTTTTTGTCAACCCCATTAAAATAAAACTGTAGGCCAAAAGATGTATTCTGTTTCTGTCAACCCCATTAAAATAAAGCTGTAGGCCAAAAGATGTATTCTGTTTCTGTCAACCCTATTAAAATAAAACTGTAGGCAAAAGACATATTCTGTTTCTGTCAACCCCATTAAAATAAAACTGTAGGCCAAAAGATGTATTCTGTTTCTGTCAACCCCATTAAAATAAAACTGTAGGCAAAAGACATATTCTGTTTCTGTCAACCCCATTAAAATAAAACTGTAGGCAAAAGACATATTCTGTTTCTGTCAACCCCATTAAAATAAAACTGTAGGCAAAAGACATATTCTGTTTCTGTCAACCCCATTAAAATAAAACTGAAGGCCTAAAGATGTATTCTGTTTCTGTCAACCCCATTAAAATAAAACTGAAGGCCAAAAGATGTATTCTGTTTCTGTCAACCCCATTAAAATAAAACAGAAGGCCTAAAGATGTATTCTGTTTCTGTCAACCCCATTAAAATAAAACTGTAGGCAAAAGACATATTCTGTTTCTGTCAACCCCATTAAAATAAAACTGTAGGCCAAAAGATGTATTCTGTTTCTGTCAACCCCATTAAAATAAAACTGAAGGCCAAAAGATGTATTCTGTTTCTGTCAACCCCATTAAAATAAAGCTGTAGGCCAAAAGATGTATTCTGTGTCAGTCAACCCTATTAAAATAAAACTGTAGGCCAAAAGATGTATTCTGTTTCTGTCAACCCCATTAAAATAAAACTGAAGGCCAAAAGATGTATTCTGTTTCTGTCAACCCCATTAAAATAAAACTGTAGGCCAAAAGATGTATTCTGTTTCTGTCAACCCCATTAAAATAAAACTGTAGGCCAAAAGATGTATTCTGTTTCTGTCAACCCCATTAAAATAAAACTGTTGGCCAAAAGATGTATTCTGTTTCTGTCAACCCCATTAAAATAAAGCTGTAGGCCAAAAGATGTATTCTGTTTCTGTCAACCCCATTAAAATAAAACTGTAGGCCAAAAGATGTATTCTGTTTCTGTCAACCCCATTAAAATAAAACTGTAGGCCAAAAGACATATTCTGTTTCTATCAACCCCATTAAAATAAAATTGAAGGCCAAAAGATGTATTCTGTTTCTGTCAACCCCATTAAAATAAAACTGTAGGCCAAAAGATGTATTCTGTTTCTGTCAACCCCATTAAAATAAAACTGAAGGCCAAAAGATGTATTCTGTTTCTGTCAACCCCATTAAAATAAAACTGATGGCCAAAAGATGTATTCTGTTTCTGTCAACCCCATTAAAATAAAACTGTAGGCCAAAAGATGTATTCTGTTTCTGTCAACCCCATTAAAATAAAACTGAAGGCCAAAAGATGTATTCTGTTTCTGTCAACCCCATTAAAATAAAACTGTAGGCCAAAAGATGTATTCTGTTTCTGTCAACCCCATTAAAATAAAACTGAAGGCCAAAAGATGTATTCTGTTTCTGTCAACCCCATTAAAATAAAACTGATGGCCAAAAGATGTATTCTGTTTCTGTCAACCTGATTAAAATAAAACTGAAGGCCAAAAGATGTATTCTGTTTCTGTCAACCCTATTAAAATAAAACTGTATGCCAAAAGATGTATTCTGTTTCTGTCAACCCCATTAAAATAAAACTGAAGGCCAAAAGATGTATTCTGTTTCTGTCAACCCCATTAAAATAAAACTGTAGGCCAAAAGATGTATTCTGTTTCTGTCAACCCCATTAAAATAAAACTGTAGGCCAAAAGACATATTCTGTTTCTATCAACCCCATTAAAATAAAATTGAAGGCCAAAAGATGTATTCTGTTTCTGTCAACCCCATTAAAATGAAACTGTAGGCCAAAAGACATATTCTGTTTCTATCAACCCCATTAAAATAAAACTGAAGGCCAAAAGATGTATTATGTTTCTGTCAACACCATTAAAATAAAACTGTAGGCCAAAAGATGTATTCTGTTTCTGTCAACCCCATTAAAATAAAACTGTAGGCAAAAAGATTTATTCTGTTTCTGTCAACCCCATTAAAATAAAACTGAAGGCCAAAAGATGTATTCTGTTTCTGTCAACCCCATTAAAATAAAACTGTAGGCCAAAAGATGTATTCTGTTTCTGTCAACCCCATTAAAATAAAACTGTAGGCCAAAAGATGTATTCTGTTTCTGTCAACCCCATTAAAATAAAACTGTAGGCCAAAAGATGTATTCTGTTTCTGTCAACCCCATTAAAATAAAACTGAAGGCCAAAAGATGTATTCTGTTTCTGTCAACCCCATTAAAATAAAACTGTAGGCCAAAAGACATATTCTGTTTCTATCAACCCCATTAAAATAAAACTGAAAGCCAAAAGATGTATTCTGTTTCTGTCAACCCCATTAAAATAAAGCTGTAGGCCAAAAGATGTATTCTGTGTCTGTCAACCCCATTAAAATAAAACTGTAGGCCAAAAGATGTATTCTGTTTCTGTCAACCCCATTAAAATAAAGCTATAGGCCAAAAGATGTATTCTGTTTCTGTCAACCCCATTAAAATAAAACTGTAGGCCTAAAGATGTATTCTGTTTCTGTCAACCCCATTAAAATAAAGCTGTAGGCCAAAAGATGTATTCTGTTTCTGTCAACCCCATTAAAATAAAACTGAAGGCCAAAAGATGTATTCTGTTTCTGTCAACCCCATTAAAATAAAACTGAAGGCCAAAAGATGTATTCTGTCTCTGTCAACCCCATTAGAATAAAACTGAAGGCCAAAAGATGTATTCTGTTTCTGTCAACCCCATTAAAATAAAACTGTAGGCCAAAAGATGTATTCTGTTTCTGTCAACCCCATTAAAATAAAACTGTAGGCAAAAGACATATTCTGTTTCTGTCAACCCCATTAAAATAAAACTGTAGGCCAAAAGATGTATTCTGTTTCTGTCAAACCCATTAAAATAAAACTGAAGGCCAAAAGATGTATTCTGTTTCTGTCAACCTGATTAAAATAAAACTGAAGGCCAAAAGATGTATTCTGTTTCTGTCAACCCTATTAAAATAAAACTGTAGGCCAAAAGATGTATTCTGTTTCTGTCAACCCCATTAAAATAAAACTGAAGGCCAAAAGATGTATTCTGTTTCTGTCAACCCCATTAAAATAAAACTGAAGGCCAAAAGATGTATTCTGTTTCTGTCAACCCCATTAAAATAAAGCTGTAGGCCAAAAGATGTATTCTGTTTCTGTCAACCCCATTAAAATAAAACTGTAGGCCAAAAGACATATTCTGTTTCTATCAAACCCATTAAAATAAAACTGAAGGCCAAAAGATGTATTCTGTTTCTGTCAACCCCATTAAAATGAAACTGTAGGCCAAAAGACATATTCTGTTTCTATCAACCCCATTAAAATAAAACTGAAGGCCAAAAGATGTATTATGTTTCTGTCAACCCCATTAAAATAAAGCTGTAGGCCAAAAGATGTATTCTGTTTCTGTCAACCCCATTAAAATAAAACTGTAGGCAAAAGACGTATTCTGTTTCTGTCAACCCCATTAAAATAAAACTGTAGGCAAAAGACATATTCTGTTTCTGTCAACCCCATTAAAATAAAACTGCAGGCCTAAAGATGTATTCTGTTTCTGTCAACCCCATTAAAATAAAACTGAAGGCCAAAAGACGTATTCTGTTTCTGTCAACCCCATTAAAATAAAACTGAAGGCCAAAAGATGTATTCTGTTTCTGTCAACCCCATTAAAATAAAACTGTAGGCAAAAGACATATTCTGTTTCTGCCAACCCCATTAAAATAAAACTGTAGGCCAAAAGATGTATTCTGTTTCTGTCAACCCCATTAAAATAAAACTGAAGGCCAAAAGATGTATTTTGTTTCTGTCAACCCCATTAAAATAAAGCTGTAGGCCAAAAGATGTATTATGTGTCTGTCAACCCTATTAAAATAAAACTGTAGGCCAAAAGATGTATTCTGTTTCTGTCAACCCCATTAAAATAAAACTGTTGGCCAAAAGATGTATTCTGTTTCTGTCAACCCCATTAAAATAAAGCTGTAAGCCAAAAGATGTATTCTGTTTCTGTCAACCCCATTAAAATAAAACTGAAGGCCAAAAGATGTATTCTGTTTCTGTCAACCCCATTAAAATAAAGCTGTAGTCCAAAAGATGTATTCTGTGTCTGTCAACCCCATTAAAATAAAACTGAAGGCCAAAAGATGTATTCTGTTTCTGTCAACCTCATTAAAATAAAACTGTTGGCCAAAAGATGTATTCTGTTTCTATCGACCCCATTAAAATAAAACTGAAGGCCAAAAGACATATTCTGTTTCTGTCAACCCCATTAAAATAAAACTGTAGGTCAAAAGATGTATTCTGTGTCTGTCAACCCCATTAAAATAAAACTGTAGGCCAAAAGATGTATTCTGTTTCTGTCAACCCCATTAAAATAAAGCTGTAGGCCAAAAGATGTATTCTGTTTCTGTCAACCCCATTAAAATAAAACTGAAAGCCAAAAGATGTATTCTGTTTCTGTCAACCCCATTAAAATAAAACTGTAGGCCAAAAGATGTATTCTGTTTCTGTCAACCCCATTAAAATAAAACTGTAGGCCAAAAGATGTATTCTGTTTCTGTCAACCCCATTAAAATAAAACTGTAGGCCAAAAGATGTATTCTGTTTCTGTCAACCCCATTAAAATAAAACTGTAGGCAAAAGACATATTCTGTTTCTGTCAACCCCATTAAAATAAAACTGTAGGCAAAAGACATATTCTGTTTCTGTCAACCCCATTAAAATAAAACTGTAGGCAAAAGACATATTCTGTTTCTGTCAACCCCATTAAAATAAAACTGTAGGCCTAAAGATGTATTCTGTTTCTGTCAACCCCATTAAAATAAAACTGAAGGCCAAAAGATGTATTCTGTTTCTGTCAACCCCATTAAAATAAAACTGAAGGCCAAAAGATGTATTCTGTTTCTGTCAACCCCATTAAAATAAAACTGTATGCAAAAGACATATTCTGTTTCTGTCAACCCCATTAAAATAAAACTGTAGGCCAAAAGATGTATTCTGTTTCTGTCAACCCCATTAAAATAAAACTGTTGGCCAAAAGATGTATTCTGTTTCTGTCGACCCCATTAAAATAAAACTGAAGGCCAAAAGACATATTCTGTTTCTGTCAACCCCATTAAAATAAAACTGTAGGCCAAAAGATATATTCTGTTTCTGTCGACCCCATTAAAATAAAGCTGTAGGCCAAAAGATGTATTCCGTTTCTGTCAACCCTATTAAAATAAAACTGTAGACAAAAGACATATTCTGTTTCTGTCAACCTCATTAAAATAAAACTGTAGGCCAAAAGATGTATTCTGTTTCTGTCAACCCCATTAAAATAAAACTGTAGGCAAAAGACATATTCTGTTTTTGTCAACCCCATTACAATAAAACTGTAGGCAAAAGACATATTCTGTTTCTGTCAACCCCATTAGAATAAAACTGTAGGCAAAAGACATATTCTGTTTCTGTCAACCCCATTAAAATAAAACTGAAGGCCTAAAGATGTATTCTGTTTCTGTCAACCCCATTAAAATAAAACTGAAGGCCAAAAGATGTATTCTGTTTCTGTCAACCCCATTAAAATAAAACAGAAGGCCTAAAGATGTATTCTGTTTCTGTCAACCCCATTAAAATAAAACTGTAGGCAAAAGACATATTCTGTTTCTGTCAACCCCATTAAAATAAAACTGTAGGCCAAAAGATGTATTCTGTTTCTGTCAACCCCATTAAAATAAAACTGAAGGCCAAAAGATGTATTCTGTTTCTGTCAACCCCATTAAAATAAAGCTGTAGGCCAAAAGATGTATTCTGTGTCTGTCAACCCTATTAAAATAAAACTGTAGGCCAAAAGATGTATTCTGTTTCTGTCAACCCCATTAAAATAAAACTGAAGGCCAAAAGATGTATTCTGTGTCTGTCAACCCCATTAAAATAAAACTGAAGGCCAAAAGATGTATTCTGTTTCTGTCAACCTCATTAAAATAAAACTGTTGGCCAAAAGATGTATTCTGTTTCTGTCGACCCCATTAAAATAAAACTGAAGGCCAAAAGACATATTCTGTTTCTGTCAACCCCATTAAAATAAAACTGTAGGTCAAAAGATGTATTCTGTGTCTGTCAACCCCATTAAAATAAAACTGTAGGCAAAAAGATGTATTCTGTTTCTGTCAACCCCATTAAAATAAAGCTGTAGGCCAAAAGATGTATTCTGTTTCTGTCAACCCCATTAAAATAAAACTGAAAGCCAAAAGATGTATTCTGTTTCTGTCAACCCCATTAAAATAAAACTGTAGGCCAAAAGATGTATTCTGTTTCTGTCAACCCCATTAAAATAAAGCTGTAGGCCAAAAGATGTATTATGTGTCTGTCAACCCTATTAAAATAAAACTGTAGGCCAAAAGATGTATTCTGTTTCTGTCAACCCCATTAAAATAAAACTGTTGGCCAAAAGATGTATTCTGTTTCTGTCAACCCCATTAAAATAAAGCTGTAAGCCAAAAGATGTATTCTGTTTCTGTCAACCCCATTAAAATAAAACTGAAGGCCAAAAGATGTATTCTGTTTCTGTCAACCCCATTAAAATAAAGCTGTAGTCCAAAAGATGTATTCTGTGTCTGTCAACCCCATTAAAATAAAACTGAAGGCCAAAAGATGTATTCTGTTTCTGTCAACCTCATTAAAATAAAACTGTTGGCCAAAAGATGTATTCTGTTTCTATCGACCCCATTAAAATAAAACTGAAGGCCAAAAGACATATTCTGTTTCTGTCAACCCCATTAAAATAAAACTGTAGGTCAAAAGATGTATTCTGTGTCTGTCAACCCCATTAAAATAAAACTGTAGGCCAAAAGATGTATTCTGTTTCTGTCAACCCCATTAAAATAAAGCTGTAGGCCAAAAGATGTATTCTGTTTCTGTCAACCCCATTAAAATAAAACTGAAAGCCAAAAGATGTATTCTGTTTCTGTCAACCCCATTAAAATAAAACTGTAGGCCAAAAGATGTATTCTGTTTCTGTCAACCCCATTAAAATAAAACTGTAGGCCAAAAGATGTATTCTGTTTCTGTCAACCCCATTAAAATAAAACTGTAGGCCAAAAGATGTATTCTGTTTCTGTCAACCCCATTAAAATAAAACTGTAGGCAAAAGACATATTCTGTTTCTGTCAACCCCATTAAAATAAAACTGTAGGCAAAAGACATATTCTGTTTCTGTCAACCCCATTAAAATAAAACTGTAGGCAAAAGACATATTCTGTTTCTGTCAACCCCATTAAAATAAAACTGTAGGCCTAAAGATGTATTCTGTTTCTGTCAACCCCATTAAAATAAAACTGAAGGCCAAAAGATGTATTCTGTTTCTGTCAACCCCATTAAAATAAAACTGAAGGCCAAAAGATGTATTCTGTTTCTGTCAACCCCATTAAAATAAAGCTGTAGGCCAAAAGATGTATTCTGTTTCTGTCAACCCCATTAAAATAAAGCTGTAGGCCAAAAGATGTATTCTGTTTCTGTCAACCCCATTAAAATAAAACTGTAGGCCAAAAGATGTATTCTGTTTCTGTCAACCCCATTAAAATAAAACTGTAGGCCAAAAGATGTATTCTGTTTCTGTCAACCCCATTAAAATAAAGCTGTAGTCCAAAAGATGTATTCTGTGTCTGTCAACCCCATTAAAATAAAACTGAAGGCCAAAAGATGTATTCTGTTTCTGTCAACCTCATTAAAATAAAACTGTTGGCCAAAAGATGTATTCTGTTTCTATCGACCCCATTAAAATAAAACTGAAGGCCAAAAGACATATTCTGTTTCTGTCAACCCCATTAAAATAAAACTGTAGGTCAAAAGATGTATTCTGTGTCTGTCAACCCCATTAAAATAAAACTGTAGGCCAAAAGATGTATTCTGTTTCTGTCAACCCCATTAAAATAAAGCTGTAGGCCAAAAGATGTATTCTGTTTCTGTCAACCCCATTAAAATAAAACTGAAAGCCAAAAGATGTATTCTGTTTCTGTCAACCCCATTAAAATAAAACTGTAGGCCAAAAGATGTATTCTGTTTCTGTCAACCCCATTAAAATAAAACTGTAGGCCAAAAGATGTATTCTGTTTCTGTCAACCCCATTAAAATAAAACTGTAGGCCAAAAGATGTATTCTGTTTCTGTCAACCCCATTAAAATAAAACTGTAGGCAAAAGACATATTCTGTTTCTGTCAACCCCATTAAAATAAAACTGTAGGCAAAAGACATATTCTGTTTCTGTCAACCCCATTAAAATAAAACTGTAGGCAAAAGACATATTCTGTTTCTGTCAACCCCATTAAAATAAAACTGTAGGCCTAAAGATGTATTCTGTTTCTGTCAACCCCATTAAAATAAAACTGAAGGCCAAAAGATGTATTCTGTTTCTGTCAACCCCATTAAAATAAAACTGAAGGCCAAAAGATGTATTCTGTTTCTGTCAACCCCATTAAAATAAAACTGTATGCAAAAGACATATTCTGTTTCTGTCAACCCCATTAAAATAAAACTGTAGGCCAAAAGATGTATTCTGTTTCTGTCAACCCCATTAAAATAAAACTGTTGGCCAAAAGATGTATTCTGTTTCTGTCGACCCCATTAAAATAAAACTGAAGGCCAAAAGACATATTCTGTTTCTGTCAACCCCATTAAAATAAAACTGTAGGCCAAAAGATATATTCTGTTTCTGTCGACCCCATTAAAATAAAGCTGTAGGCCAAAAGATGTATTCCGTTTCTGTCAACCCTATTAAAATAAAACTGTAGACAAAAGACATATTCTGTTTCTGTCAACCTCATTAAAATAAAACTGTAGGCCAAAAGATGTATTCTGTTTCTGTCAACCCCATTAAAATAAAACTGTAGGCAAAAGACATATTCTGTTTCTGTCAACCCCATTACAATAAAACTGTAGGCAAAAGACATATTCTGTTTCTGTCAACCCCATTAGAATAAAACTGTAGGCAAAAGACATATTCTGTTTCTGTCAACCCCATTAAAATAAAACTGAAGGCCTAAAGATGTATTCTGTTTCTGTCAACCCCATTAAAATAAAACTGAAGGCCAAAAGATGTATTCTGTTTCTGTCAACCCCATTAAAATAAAACTGAAGGCCTAAAGATGTATTCTGTTTCTGTCAACCCCATTAAAATAAAACTGTAGGCAAAAGACATATTCTGTTTCTGTCAACCCCATTAAAATAAAACTGTAGGCCAAAAGATGTATTCTGTTTCTGTCAACCCCATTAAAATAAAACTGAAGGCCAAAAGATGTATTCTGTTTCTGTCAACCCCATTAAAATAAAGCTGTAGGCCAAAAGATGTATTCTGTGTCTGTCAACCCTATTAAAATAAAACTGTAGGCCAAAAGATGTATTCTGTTTCTGTCAACCCCATTAAAATAAAACTGAAGGCCAAAAGATGTATTCTGTGTCTGTCAACCCCATTAAAATAAAACTGAAGGCCAAAAGATGTATTCTGTTTCTGTCAACCTCATTAAAATAAAACTGTTGGCCAAAAGATGTATACTGTTTCTGTCGACCCCATTAAAATAAAACTGAAGGCCAAAAGACATATTCTGTTTCTGTCAACCCCATTAAAATAAAACTGTAGGTCAAAAGATGTATTCTGTGTCTGTCAACCCCATTAAAATAAAACTGTAGGCAAAAAGATGTATTCTGTTTCTGTCAACCCCATTAAAATAAAGCTGTAGGCCAAAAGATGTATTCTGTTTCTGTCAACCCCATTAAAATAAAACTGAAAGCCAAAAGATGTATTCTGTTTCTGTCAACCCCATTAAAATAAAACTGTAGGCCAAAAGATGTATTCTGTTTCTGTCAACCCCATTAAAATAAAGCTGTAGGCCAAAAGATGTATTATGTGTCTGTCAACCCTATTAAAATAAAACTGTAGGCCAAAAGATGTATTCTGTTTCTGTCAACCCCATTAAAATAAAACTGTTGGCCAAAAGATGTATTCTGTTTCTGTCAACCCCATTAAAATAAAGCTGTAAGCCAAAAGATGTATTCTGTTTCTGTCAACCCCATTAAAATAAAACTGAAGGCCAAAAGATGTATTCTGTTTCTGTCAACCCCATTAAAATAAAGCTGTAGTCCAAAAGATGTATTCTGTGTCTGTCAACCCCATTAAAATAAAACTGAAGGCCAAAAGATGTATTCTGTTTCTGTCAACCTCATTAAAATAAAACTGTTGGCCAAAAGATGTATTCTGTTTCTATCGACCCCATTAAAATAAAACTGAAGGCCAAAAGACATATTCTGTTTCTGTCAACCCCATTAAAATAAAACTGTAGGTCAAAAGATGTATTCTGTGTCTGTCAACCCCATTAAAATAAAACTGTAGGCCAAAAGATGTATTCTGTTTCTGTCAACCCCATTAAAATAAAGCTGTAGGCCAAAAGATGTATTCTGTTTCTGTCAACCCCATTAAAATAAAACTGAAAGCCAAAAGATGTATTCTGTTTCTGTCAACCCCATTAAAATAAAACTGTAGGCCAAAAGATGTATTCTGTTTCTGTCAACCCCATTAAAATAAAACTGTAGGCCAAAAGATGTATTCTGTTTCTGTCAACCCCATTAAAATAAAACTGTAGGCCAAAAGATGTATTCTGTTTCTGTCAACCCCATTAAAATAAAACTGTAGGCAAAAGACATATTCTGTTTCTGTCAACCCCATTAAAATAAAACTGTAGGCAAAAGACATATTCTGTTTCTGTCAACCCCATTAAAATAAAACTGTAGGCAAAAGACATATTCTGTTTCTGTCAACCCCATTAAAATAAAGCTGTAGGCCAAAAGATGTATTCTGTTTCTGTCAACCCCATTAAAATAAAACTGAAGGCCAAAAGATGTATTCTGTTTCTGTCAACCCCATTAAAATAAAACTGAAGGCCAAAAGATGTATTCTGTCTCTGTCAACCCCATTAGAATAAAACTGAAGGCCAAAAGATGTATTCTGTTTCTGTCAACCCCATTAAAATAAAACTGTAGGCCAAAAGATGTATTCTGTTTCTGTCAACCCCATTAAAATAAAACTGTAGGCAAAAGACATATTCTGTTTCTGTCAACCCCATTAAAATAAAACTGTAGGCCAAAAGATGTATTCTGTTTCTGTCAAACCCATTAAAATAAAACTGAAGGCCAAAAGATGTATTCTGTTTCTGTCAACCTGATTAAAATAAAACTGAAGGCCAAAAGATGTATTCTGTTTCTGTCAACCCTATTAAAATAAAACTGTAGGCCAAAAGATGTATTCTGTTTCTGTCAACCCCATTAAAATAAAACTGAAGGCCAAAAGATGTATTCTGTTTCTGTCAACCCCATTAGAATAAAACTGAAGGCCAAAAGATGTATTCTGTTTCTGTCAACCCCATTAAAATAAAGCTGTAGGCCAAAAGATGTATTCTGTTTCTGTCAACCCCATTAAAATAAAACTGTAGGCCAAAAGACATATTCTGTTTCTATCAAACCCATTAAAATAAAACTGAAGGCCAAAAGATGTATTCTGTTTCTGTCAACCCCATTAAAATGAAACTGTAGGCCAAAAGACATATTCTGTTTCTATCAACCCCATTAAAATAAAACTGAAGGCCAAAAGATGTATTATGTTTCTGTCAACCCCATTAAAATAAAGCTGTAGGCCAAAAGATGTATTCTGTTTCTGTCAACCCCATTAAAATAAAACTGTAGGCAAAAGACGTATTCTGTTTCTGTCAACCCCATTAAAATAAAACTGTAGGCAAAAGACATATTCTGTTTCTGTCAACCCCATTAAAATAAAACTGCAGGCCTAAAGATGTATTCTGTTTCTGTCAACCCCATTAAAATAAAACTGAAGGCCAAAAGACGTATTCTGTTTCTGTCAACCCCATTAAAATAAAACTGAAGGCCAAAAGATGTATTCTGTTTCTGTCAACCCCATTAAAATAAAACTGTAGGCAAAAGACATATTCTGTTTCTGCCAACCCCATTAAAATAAAACTGTAGGCCAAAAGATGTATTCTGTTTCTGTCAACCCCATTAAAATAAAACTGAAGGCCAAAAGATGTATTTTGTTTCTGTCAACCCCATTAAAATAAAGCTGTAGGCCAAAAGATGTATTATGTGTCTGTCAACCCTATTAAAATAAAACTGTAGGCCAAAAGATGTATTCTGTTTCTGTCAACCCCATTAAAATAAAACTGTTGGCCAAAAGATGTATTCTGTTTCTGTCAACCCCATTAAAATAAAGCTGTAAGCCAAAAGATGTATTCTGTTTCTGTCAACCCCATTAAAATAAAACTGAAGGCCAAAAGATGTATTCTGTTTCTGTCAACCCCATTAAAATAAAGCTGTAGTCCAAAAGATGTATTCTGTGTCTGTCAACCCCATTAAAATAAAACTGAAGGCCAAAAGATGTATTCTGTTTCTGTCAACCTCATTAAAATAAAACTGTTGGCCAAAAGATGTATTCTGTTTCTATCGACCCCATTAAAATAAAACTGAAGGCCAAAAGACATATTCTGTTTCTGTCAACCCCATTAAAATAAAACTGTAGGTCAAAAGATGTATTCTGTGTCTGTCAACCCCATTAAAATAAAACTGTAGGCCAAAAGATGTATTCTGTTTCTGTCAACCCCATTAAAATAAAGCTGTAGGCCAAAAGATGTATTCTGTTTCTGTCAACCCCATTAAAATAAAACTGAAAGCCAAAAGATGTATTCTGTTTCTGTCAACCCCATTAAAATAAAACTGTAGGCCAAAAGATGTATTCTGTTTCTGTCAACCCCATTAAAATAAAACTGTAGGCCAAAAGATGTATTCTGTTTCTGTCAACCCCATTAAAATAAAACTGTAGGCCAAAAGATGTATTCTGTTTCTGTCAACCCCATTAAAATAAAACTGTAGGCAAAAGACATATTCTGTTTCTGTCAACCCCATTAAAATAAAACTGTAGGCAAAAGACATATTCTGTTTCTGTCAACCCCATTAAAATAAAACTGTAGGCAAAAGACATATTCTGTTTCTGTCAACCCCATTAAAATAAAACTGTAGGCCTAAAGATGTATTCTGTTTCTGTCAACCCCATTAAAATAAAACTGAAGGCCAAAAGATGTATTCTGTTTCTGTCAACCCCATTAAAATAAAACTGAAGGCCAAAAGATGTATTCTGTTTCTGTCAACCCCATTAAAATAAAACTGTATGCAAAAGACATATTCTGTTTCTGTCAACCCCATTAAAATAAAACTGTAGGCCAAAAGATGTATTCTGTTTCTGTCAACCCCATTAAAATAAAACTGTTGGCCAAAAGATGTATTCTGTTTCTGTCGACCCCATTAAAATAAAACTGAAGGCCAAAAGACATATTCTGTTTCTGTCAACCCCATTAAAATAAAACTGTAGGCCAAAAGATATATTCTGTTTCTGTCGACCCCATTAAAATAAAGCTGTAGGCCAAAAGATGTATTCCGTTTCTGTCAACCCTATTAAAATAAAACTGTAGACAAAAGACATATTCTGTTTCTGTCAACCTCATTAAAATAAAACTGTAGGCCAAAAGATGTATTCTGTTTCTGTCAACCCCATTAAAATAAAACTGTAGGCAAAAGACATATTCTGTTTCTGTCAACCCCATTACAATAAAACTGTAGGCAAAAGACATATTCTGTTTCTGTCAACCCCATTAGAATAAAACTGTAGGCAAAAGACATATTCTGTTTCTGTCAACCCCATTAAAATAAAACTGAAGGCCTAAAGATGTATTCTGTTTCTGTCAACCCCATTAAAATAAAACTGAAGGCCAAAAGATGTATTCTGTTTCTGTCAACCCCATTAAAATAAAACAGAAGGCCTAAAGATGTATTCTGTTTCTGTCAACCCCATTAAAATAAAACTGTAGGCAAAAGACATATTCTGTTTCTGTCAACCCCATTAAAATAAAACTGTAGGCCAAAAGATGTATTCTGTTTCTGTCAACCCCATTAAAATAAAACTGAAGGCCAAAAGATGTATTCTGTTTCTGTCAACCCCATTAAAATAAAGCTGTAGGCCAAAAGATGTATTCTGTGTCTGTCAACCCTATTAAAATAAAACTGTAGGCCAAAAGATGTATTCTGTTTCTGTCAACCCCATTAAAATAAAACTGAAGGCCAAAAGATGTATTCTGTGTCTGTCAACCCCATTAAAATAAAACTGAAGGCCAAAAGATGTATTCTGTTTCTGTCAACCTCATTAAAATAAAACTGTTGGCCAAAAGATGTATTCTGTTTCTGTCGACCCCATTAAAATAAAACTGAAGGCCAAAAGACATATTCTGTTTCTGTCAACCCCATTAAAATAAAACTGTAGGTCAAAAGATGTATTCTGTGTCTGTCAACCCCATTAAAATAAAACTGTAGGCAAAAAGATGTATTCTGTTTCTGTCAACCCCATTAAAATAAAGCTGTAGGCCAAAAGATGTATTCTGTTTCTGTCAACCCCATTAAAATAAAACTGAAAGCCAAAAGATATATTCTGTTTCTGTCAACCCCATTAAAATAAAACTGTAGGCCAAAAGATGTATTCTGTTTCTGTCAACCCCATTAAAATAAAGCTGTAGGCCAAAAGATGTATTATGTGTCTGTCAACCCTATTAAAATAAAACTGTAGGCCAAAAGATGTATTCTGTTTCTGTCAACCCCATTAAAATAAAACTGTTGGCCAAAAGATGTATTCTGTTTCTGTCAACCCCATTAAAATAAAGCTGTAAGCCAAAAGATGTATTCTGTTTCTGTCAACCCCATTAAAATAAAACTGAAGGCCAAAAGATGTATTCTGTTTCTGTCAACCCCATTAAAATAAAGCTGTAGTCCAAAAGATGTATTCTGTGTCTGTCAACCCCATTAAAATAAAACTGAAGGCCAAAAGATGTATTCTGTTTCTGTCAACCTCATTAAAATAAAACTGTTGGCCAAAAGATGTATTCTGTTTCTATCGACCCCATTAGAATAAAACTGAAGGCCAAAAGACATATTCTGTTTCTGTCAACCCCATTAAAATAAAACTGTAGGTCAAAAGATGTATTCTGTGTCTGTCAACCCCATTAAAATAAAACTGTAGGCCAAAAGATGTATTCTGTTTCTGTCAACCCCATTAAAATAAAGCTGTAGGCCAAAAGATGTATTCTGTTTCTGTCAACCCCATTAAAATAAAACTGAAAGCCAAAAGATGTATTCTGTTTCTGTCAACCCCATTAAAATAAAACTGTAGGCCAAAAGATGTATTCTGTTTCTGTCAACCCCATTAAAATAAAACTGTAGGCCAAAAGATGTATTCTGTTTCTGTCAACCCCATTAAAATAAAACTGTAGGCCAAAAGATGTATTCTGTTTCTGTCAACCCCATTAAAATAAAACTGTAGGCAAAAGACATATTCTGTTTCTGTCAACCCCATTAAAATAAAACTGTAGGCAAAAGACATATTCTGTTTCTGTCAACCCCATTAAAATAAAACTGTAGGCAAAAGACATATTCTGTTTCTGTCAACCCCATTAAAATAAAACTGTAGGCCTAAAGATGTATTCTGTTTCTGTCAACCCCATTAAAATAAAACTGAAGGCCAAAAGATGTATTCTGTTTCTGTCAACCCCATTAAAATAAAGCTGTAGGCCAAAAGATGTATTCTGTTTCTGTCAACCCCATTAAAATAAAGCTGTAGGCCAAAAGATGTATTCTGTTTCTGTCAACCCCATTAAAATAAAACTGTAGGCCAAAAGATGTATTCTGTTTCTGTCAACCCCATTAAAATAAAACTGTAGGCCAAAAAATGTATTCTGTTTCTGTCAACCCCATTAAAATAAAGCTGTAGTCCAAAAGATGTATTCTGTTTCTGTCAACCCCATTAAAATAAAACTGAAGGCCAAAAGATGTATTCTGTTTCTGTCAACCTCATTAAAATAAAACTGTTGGCCAAAAGATGTATTCTGTTTCTATCGACCCCATTAAAATAAAACTGAAGGCCAAAAGACATATTCTGTTTCTGTCAACCCCATTAAAATAAAACTGTAGGTCAAAAGATGTATTCTGTGTCTGTCAACCCCATTAAAATAAAACTGTAGGCCAAAAGATGTATTCTGTTTCTGTCAACCCCATTAAAATAAAGCTGTAGGCCAAAAGATGTATTCTGTTTCTGTCAACCCCATTAAAATAAAACTGAAAGCCAAAAGATGTATTCTGTTTCTGTCAACCCCATTAAAATAAAACTGTAGGCCAAAAGATGTATTCTGTTTCTGTCAACCCCATTAAAATAAAACTGTAGGCCAAAAGATGTATTCTGTTTCTGTCAACCCCATTAAAATAAAACTGTAGGCCAAAAGATGTATTCTGTTTCTGTCAACCCCATTAAAATAAAACTGTAGGCAAAAGACATATTCTGTTTCTGTCAACCCCATTAAAATAAAACTGTAGGCAAAAGACATATTCTGTTTCTGTCAACCCCATTAAAATAAAACTGTAGGCAAAAGACATATTCTGTTTCTGTCAACCCCATTAAAATAAAACTGTAGGCCTAAAGATGTATTCTGTTTCTGTCAACCCCATTAAAATAAAACTGAAGGCCAAAAGATGTATTCTGTTTCTGTCAACCCCATTAAAATAAAACTGAAGGCCAAAAGATGTATTCTGTTTCTGTCAACCCCATTAAAATAAAACTGTATGCAAAAGACATATTCTGTTTCTGTCAACCCCATTAAAATAAAACTGTAGGCCAAAAGATGTATTCTGTTTCTGTCAACCCCATTAAAATAAAACTGTTGGCCAAAAGATGTATTCTGTTTCTGTCGACCCCATTAAAATAAAACTGAAGGCCAAAAGACATATTCTGTTTCTGTCAACCCCATTAAAATAAAACTGTAGGCCAAAAGATATATTCTGTTTCTGTCGACCCCATTAAAATAAAGCTGTAGGCCAAAAGATGTATTCCGTTTCTGTCAACCCTATTAAAATAAAACTGTAGACAAAAGACATATTCTGTTTCTGTCAACCTCATTAAAATAAAACTGTAGGCCAAAAGATGTATTCTGTTTCTGTCAACCCCATTAAAATAAAACTGTAGGCAAAAGACATATTCTGTTTCTGTCAACCCCATTACAATAAAACTGTAGGCAAAAGACATATTCTGTTTCTGTCAACCCCATTAGAATAAAACTGTAGGCAAAAGACATATTCTGTTTCTGTCAACCCCATTAAAATAAAACTGAAGGCCTAAAGATGTATTCTGTTTCTGTCAACCCCATTAAAATAAAACTGAAGGCCAAAAGATGTATTCTGTTTCTGTCAACCCCATTAAAATAAAACAGAAGGCCTAAAGATGTATTCTGTTTCTGTCAACCCCATTAAAATAAAGCTGTAGGCAAAAGACATATTCTGTTTCTGTCAACCCCATTAAAATAAAACTGTAGGCCAAAAGATGTATTCTGTTTCTGTCAACCCCATTAAAATAAAACTGAAGGCCAAAAGATGTATTCTGTTTCTGTCAACCCCATTAAAATAAAGCTGTAGGCCAAAAGATGTATTCTGTGTCTGTCAACCCTATTAAAATAAAACTGTAGGCCAAAAGATGTATTCTGTTTCTGTCAACCCCATTAAAATAAAACTGAAGGCCAAAAGATGTATTCTGTGTCTGTCAACCCCATTAAAATAAAACTGAAGGCCAAAAGATGTATTCTGTTTCTGTCAACCTCATTAAAATAAAACTGTTGGCCAAAAGATGTATTCTGTTTCTGTCGACCCCATTAAAATAAAACTGAAGGCCAAAAGACATATTCTGTTTCTGTCAACCCCATTAAAATAAAACTGTAGGTCAAAAGATGTATTCTGTGTCTGTCAACCCCATTAAAATAAAACTGTAGGCAAAAAGATGTATTCTGTTTCTGTCAACCCCATTAAAATAAAGCTGTAGGCCAAAAGATGTATTCTGTTTCTGTCAACCCCATTAAAATAAAACTGAAAGCCAAAAGATGTATTCTGTTTCTGTCAACCCCATTAAAATAAAACTGTAGGCCAAAAGATGTATTCTGTTTCTGTCAACCCCATTAAAATAAAGCTGTAGGCCAAAAGATGTATTATGTGTCTGTCAACCCTATTAAAATAAAACTGTAGGCCAAAAGATGTATTCTGTTTCTGTCAACCCCATTAAAATAAAACTGTTGGCCAAAAGATGTATTCTGTTTCTGTCAACCCCATTAAAATAAAGCTGTAAGCCAAAAGATGTATTCTGTTTCTGTCAACCCCATTAAAATAAAACTGAAGGCCAAAAGATGTATTCTGTTTCTGTCAACCCCATTAAAATAAAGCTGTAGTCCAAAAGATGTATTCTGTGTCTGTCAACCCCATTAAAATAAAACTGAAGGCCAAAAGATGTATTCTGTTTCTGTCAACCTCATTAAAATAAAACTGTTGGCCAAAAGATGTATTCTGTTTCTATCGACCCCATTAAAATAAAACTGAAGGCCAAAAGACATATTCTGTTTCTGTCAACCCCATTAAAATAAAACTGTAGGTCAAAAGATGTATTCTGTGTCTGTCAACCCCATTAAAATAAAACTGTAGGCCAAAAGATGTATTCTGTTTCTGTCAACCCCATTAAAATAAAGCTGTAGGCCAAAAGATGTATTCTGTTTCTGTCAACCCCATTAAAATAAAACTGAAAGCCAAAAGATGTATTCTGTTTCTGTCAACCCCATTAAAATAAAACTGTAGGCCAAAAGATGTATTCTGTTTCTGTCAACCCCATTAAAATAAAACTGTAGGCCAAAAGATGTATTCTGTTTCTGTCAACCCCATTAAAATAAAACTGTAGGCCAAAAGATGTATTCTGTTTCTGTCAACCCCATTAAAATAAAACTGTAGGCAAAAGACATATTCTGTTTCTGTCAACCCCATTAAAATAAAACTGTAGGCAAAAGACATATTCTGTTTCTGTCAACCCCATTAAAATAAAACTGTAGGCAAAAGACATATTCTGTTTCTGTCAACCCCATTAAAATAAAACTGTAGGCCTAAAGATGTATTCTGTTTCTGTCAACCCCATTAAAATAAAACTGAAGGCCAAAAGATGTATTCTGTTTCTGTCAACCCCATTAAAATAAAACTGAAGGCCAAAAGATGTATTCTGTTTCTGTCAACCCCATTAAAATAAAACTGTATGCAAAAGACATATTCTGTTTCTGTCAACCCCATTAAAATAAAACTGTAGGCCAAAAGATGTATTCTGTTTCTGTCAACCCCATTAAAATAAAACTGTTGGCCAAAAGATGTATTCTGTTTCTGTCGACCCCATTAAAATAAAACTGAAGGCCAAAAGACATATTCTGTTTCTGTCAACCCCATTAAAATAAAACTGTAGGCCAAAAGATATATTCTGTTTCTGTCGACCCCATTAAAATAAAGCTGTAGGCCAAAAGATGTATTCCGTTTCTGTCAACCCTATTAAAATAAAACTGTAGACAAAAGACATATTCTGTTTCTGTCAACCTCATTAAAATAAAACTGTAGGCCAAAAGATGTATTCTGTTTCTGTCAACCCCATTAAAATAAAACTGTAGGCAAAAGACATATTCTGTTTCTGTCAACCCCATTACAATAAAACTGTAGGCAAAAGACATATTCTGTTTCTGTCAACCCCATTAGAATAAAACTGTAGGCAAAAGACATATTCTGTTTCTGTCAACCCCATTAAAATAAAACTGAAGGCCTAAAGATGTATTCTGTTTCTGTCAACCCCATTAAAATAAAACTGAAGGCCAAAAGATGTATTCTGTTTCTGTCAACCCCATTAAAATAAAACAGAAGGCCTAAAGATGTATTCTGTTTCTGTCAACCCCATTAAAATAAAACTGTAGGCAAAAGACATATTCTGTTTCTGTCAACCCCATTAAAATAAAACTGTAGGCCAAAAGATGTATTCTGTTTCTGTCAACCCCATTAAAATAAAACTGAAGGCCAAAAGATGTATTCTGTTTCTGTCAACCCCATTAAAATAAAGCTGTAGGCCAAAAGATGTATTCTGTGTCTGTCAACCCTATTAAAATAAAACTGTAGGCCAAAAGATGTATTCTGTTTCTGTCAACCCCATTAAAATAAAACTGAAGGCCAAAAGATGTATTCTGTGTCTGTCAACCCCATTAAAATAAAACTGAAGGCCAAAAGATGTATTCTGTTTCTGTCAACCTCATTAAAATAAAACTGTTGGCCAAAAGATGTATTCTGTTTCTGTCGACCCCATTAAAATAAAACTGAAGGCCAAAAGACATATTCTGTTTCTGTCAACCCCATTAAAATAAAACTGTAGGTCAAAAGATGTATTCTGTGTCTGTCAACCCCATTAAAATAAAACTGTAGGCAAAAAGATGTATTCTGTTTCTGTCAACCCCATTAAAATAAAGCTGTAGGCCAAAAGATGTATTCTGTTTCTGTCAACCCCATTAAAATAAAACTGAAAGCCAAAAGATGTATTCTGTTTCTGTCAACCCCATTAAAATAAAACTGTAGGCCAAAAGATGTATTCTGTTTCTGTCAACCCCATTAAAATAAAACTGTAGGCCAAAAGATGTATTCTGTTTCTGTCAACCCCATTAAAATAAAACTGTAGGCCAAAAGATGTATTCTGTTTCTGTCAACCCCATTAAAATAAAATTGTAGGCAAAAGACATATTCTGTTTCTGTCAACCCCATTAAAATAAAACTGTAGGCAAAAGACATATTCTGTTTCTGTCAACCCCATTAAAATAAAACTGTAGGCAAAAGACATATTCTGTTTCTGTCAACCCCATTAAAATAAAACTGTAGGCCTAAAGATGTATTCTGTTTCTGTCAACCCCATTAAAATAAAACTGAAGGCCAAAAGATGTATTCTGTTTCTGTCAACCCCATTAAAATAAAACTGAAGGCCAAAAGATGTATTCTGTTTCTGTCAACCCCATTAAAATAAAACTGTATGCAAAAGACATATTCTGTTTCTGTCAACCCCATTAAAATAAAACTGTAGGCCAAAAGATGTATTCTGTTTCTGTCAACCCCATTAAAATAAAACTGTTGGCCAAAAGATGTATTCTGTTTCTGTCGACCCCATTAAAATAAAACTGAAGGCCAAAAGACATATTCTGTTTCTGTCAACCCCATTAAAATAAAACTGTAGGCCAAAAGATGTATTCTGTTTCTGTCGACCCCATTAAAATAAAGCTGTAGGCCAAAAGATGTATTCCGTTTCTGTCAACCCTATTAAAATAAAACTGTAGGCAAAAGACATATTCTGTTTCTGTCAACCTCATTAAAATAAAACTGTAGGCCAAAAGATGTATTCTGTTTCTGTCAACCCCATTAAAATAAAACTGTAGGCAAAAGACATATTCTGTTTCTGTCAACCCCATAACAATAAAACTGTAGGCAAAAGACATATTCTGTTTCTGTCAACCCCATTAAAATAAAACTGTAGGCAAAAGACATATTCTGTTTCTGTCAACCCCATTAAAATAAAACTGAAGGCCTAAAGATGTATTCTGTTTCTGTCAACCCCATTAAAATAAAACTGAAGGCCAAAAGATGTATTCTGTTTCTGTCAACCCCATTAAAATAAAACAGAAGGCCTAAAGATGTATTCTGTTTCTGTCAACCCCATTAAAATAAAACTGTAGGCAAAAGACATATTCTGTTTCTGTCAACCCCATTAAAATAAAACTGTAGGCCAAAAGATGTATTCTGTTTCTGTCAACCCCATTAAAATAAAACTGAAGGCCAAAAGATGTATTCTGTTTCTGTCAACCCCATTAAAATAAAGCTGTAGGCCAAAAGATGTATTCTGTGTCTGTCAACCCTATTAAAATAAAACTGTAGGCCAAAAGATGTATTCTGTTTCTGTCAACCCCATTAAAATAAAACTGAAGGCCAAAAGATGTATTCTGTTTCTGTCAACCCCATTAAAATAAAACTGTAGACCAAAAGATGTATTCTGTTTCTGTCAACCCTATTAAAATAAAACTGTAGGCCAAAAGATGTATTCTGTTTCTGTCAACCCCATTAAAATAAAACTGAAGGCCAAAAGATGTATTCTGTTTCTGTCAACCCCATTAAAATAAAACTGTAGGCCAAAAGATGTATTCTGTTTCTGTCAACCCCATTAAAATAAAACTGTAGGCCAAAAGATGTATTCTGTGTCTGTCAACCCCATTAAAATAAAACTGAAGGCCAAAAGATGTATTCTGTTTCTGTCAACCCCATTAAAATAAAACTGAAGGCCAAAAGATGTATTCTGTTTCTGTCAACCCCATTAAAATAAAACTGTAGGCCAAAAGATGTATTCTGTTTCTGTCAAGCCCATTAAAATAAAGCTGTAGGCCAAAAGATGTATTCTGTTTCTGTCAACTCCATTAAAATAAAACTGTAGGCCAAAAGATGTATTCTGTTTCTGTCAACCCCATTAAAATAAAACTGTAGGCCAAAAGATGTATTCTGTTTCTGTCAACCCCATTAAAATAAAACTGTAGGCCAAAAGATGTATTCTGTTTCTGTCAACCCCATTAAAATAAAACTGTAGGCCAAAAGATGTATTCTGTTTCTGTCAACCCCATTAAAATAAAACTGTAGGCAAAAGACATATTCTGTTTCTGTCAACCCCATTAAAATAAAACTGAAGGCCAAAAGATGTATTCTGTTTCTGTCAACCCCATTAAAATAAAGCTGTAGGCCAAAAGATGTATTCTGTGTCTGTCAACCCTATTAAAATAAAACTGTAGGCCAAAAGATGTATTCTGTTTCTGTCAACCCCATTAAAATAAAACTGAAGGCCAAAAGATGTATTCTGTTTCTGTCAACCCCATTAAAATAAAACTGTAGGCCAAAAGATGTATTCTGTTTCTGTCAACCCCATTAAAATAAAACTGTAGGCCAAAAGATGTATTCTGTGTCTGTCAACCCCATTAAAATAAAACTGTAGGCCAAAAGATGTATTCTGTGTCTGTCAACCCCATTAAAATAAAACTGTAGGCCAAAAGATGTATTCTGTTTCTGTCAACCCCATTAAAATAAAACTGAAGGCCAAAAGATGTATTCTGTTTCTGTCAACCCCATTAAAATAAAGCTGTAGGCCAAAAGATGTATTCTGTTTCTGTCAACCCCATTAAAATAAAACTGTAGGCCAAAAGATGTATTCTGTTTCTGTCAACCCCATTAAAATAAAGCTGTAGGCCAAAAGATGTATTCTGTTTCTGTCAACCCCATTAAAATAAAGCTGTAGGCCAAAAGATGTATTCTGTTTCTGTCAACCCCATTAAAATAAAACTGTAGGCCAAAAGATGTATTCTGTTTCTGTCAACCCCATTAAAATAAAACTGTAGGCCAAAAGATGTATTCTGTTTCTGTCAACCCCATTAAAATAAAACTGTAGGCCAAAAGATGTATTCTGTTTCTGTCAACCCCATTAAAATAAAACTGAAGGCCAAAAGATGTATTCTGTTTCTGTCAACCCCATTAAAATAAAACTGTAGGCCAAAAGATGTATTCTGTGTCTGTCAACCCCATTAAAATCAAACTGAAGGCCAAAAGATGTATTCTGTTTCTGTCAACCCCATTAAAATAAAACTGTAGGCCAAAAGATGTATTCTGTTTCTGTCAACCCCATTAAAATAAAACTGTAGGCCAAAAGATGTATTCTGTTTCTGTCAACCCCATTAAAATAAAACTGTAGGCCAAAAGATGTATTCTGTTTCTGTCAACCCCATTAAAATAAAACTGTAGGCAAAAGACATATTCTGTTTCTGTCAACCCCATTAAAATAAAACTGTAGGCAAAAGACATATTCTGTTTCTGTCAACCCCATTAAAATAAAACTGTAGGCAAAAGACATATTCTGTTTCTGTCAACCCCATTAAAATAAAACTGTAGGCCTAAAGATGTATTCTGTTTCTGTCAACCCCATTAAAATAAAACTGAAGGCCAAAAGATGTATTCTGTTTCTGTCAACCCCATTAAAATAAAACTGAAGGCCAAAAGATGTATTCTGTTTCTGTCAACCCCATTAAAATAAAACTGTATGCAAAAGACATATTCTGTTTCTGTCAACCCCATTAAAATAAAACTGTAGGCCAAAAGATGTATTCTGTTTCTGTCAACCCCATTAAAATAAAACTGTTGGCCAAAAGATGTATTCTGTTTCTGTCGACCCCATTAAAATAAAACTGAAGGCCAAAAGACATATTCTGTTTCTGTCAACCCCATTAAAATAAAACTGTAGGCCAAAAGATATATTCTGTTTCTGTCGACCCCATTAAAATAAAGCTGTAGGCCAAAAGATGTATTCCGTTTCTGTCAACCCTATTAAAATAAAACTGTAGGCAAAAGACATATTCTGTTTCTGTCAACCTCATTAAAATAAAACTGTAGGCCAAAAGATGTATTCTGTTTCTGTCAACCCCATTAAAATAAAACTGTAGGCAAAAGACATATTCTGTTTCTGTCAACCCCATTACAATAAAACTGTAGGCAAAAGACATATTCTGTTTCTGTCAACCCCATTAAAATAAAACTGTAGGCAAAAGACATATTCTGTTTCTGTCAACCCCATTAAAATAAAACTGAAGGCCTAAAGATGTATTCTGTTTCTGTCAACCCCATTAAAATAAAACTGAAGGCCAAAAGATGTATTCTGTTTCTGTCAACCCCATTAAAATAAAACAGAAGGCCTAAAGATGTATTCTGTTTCTGTCAACCCCATTAAAATAAAACTGTAGGCAAAAGACATATTCTGTTTCTGTCAACCCCATTAAAATAAAACTGTAGGCCAAAAGATGTATTCTGTTTCTGTCAACCCCATTAAAATAAAACTGAAGGCCAAAAGATGTATTCTGTTTCTGTCAACCCCATTAAAATAAAGCTGTAGGCCAAAAGATGTATTCTGTGTCTGTCAACCCTATTAAAATAAAACTGTAGGCCAAAAGATGTATTCTGTTTCTGTCAACCCCATTAAAATAAAACTGAAGGCCAAAAGATGTATTCTGTGTCTGTCAACCCCATTAAAATAAAACTGAAGGCCAAAAGATGTATTCTGTTTCTGTCAACCTCATTAAAATAAAACTGTTGGCCAAAAGATGTATTCTGTTTCTGTCGACCCCATTAAAATAAAACTGAAGGCCAAAAGACATATTCTGTTTCTGTCAACCCCATTAAAATAAAACTGTAGGTTAAAAGATGTATTCTGTGTCTGTCAACCCCATTAAAATAAAACTGTAGGCAAAAAGATGTATTCTGTTTCTGTCAACCCCATTAAAATAAAGCTGTAGGCCAAAAGATGTATTCTGTTTCTGTCAACCCCATTAAAATAAAACTGAAAGCCAAAAGATGTATTCTGTTTCTGTCAACCCCATTAAAATAAAACTGTAGGCCAAAAGATGTATTCTGTTTCTGTCAACCCCATTAAAATAAAACTGTAGGCCAAAAGATGTATTCTGTTTCTGTCAACCCCATTAAAATAAAACTGTAGGCCAAAAGATGTATTCTGTTTCTGTCAACCCCATTAAAATAAAACTGTAGGCAAAAGACATATTCTGTTTCTGTCAACCCCATTAAAATAAAACTGTAGGCAAAAGACATATTCTGTTTCTGTCAACCCCATTAAAATAAAACTGTAGGCAAAAGACATATTCTGTTTCTGTCAACCCCATTAAAATAAAGCTGTAGGCCAAAAGATGTATTCTGTGTCTGTCAACCCTATTAAAATAAAACTGTAGGCCAAAAGATGTATTCTGTTTCTGTCAACCCCATTAAAATAAAACTGAAGGCCAAAAGATGTATTCTGTGTCTGTCAACCCCATTAAAATAAAACTGAAGGCCAAAAGATGTATTCTGTTTCTGTCAACCTCATTAAAATAAAACTGTTGGCCAAAAGATGTATTCTGTTTCTGTCGACCCCATTAAAATAAAACTGAAGGCCAAAAGACATATTCTGTTTCTGTCAACCCCATTAAAATAAAACTGTAGGTCAAAAGATGTATTCTGTGTCTGTCAACCCCATTAAAATAAAACTGTAGGCAAAAAGATGTATTCTGTTTCTGTCAACCCCATTAAAATAAAGCTGTAGGCCAAAAGATGTATTCTGTTTCTGTCAACCCCATTAAAATAAAACTGAAAGCCAAAAGATGTATTCTGTTTCTGTCAACCCCATTAAAATAAAACTGTAGGCCAAAAGATGTATTCTGTTTCTGTCAACCCCATTAAAATAAAACTGTAGGCCAAAAGATGTATTCTGTTTCTGTCAACCCCATTAAAATAAAACTGTAGGCAAAAGACATATTCTGTTTCTGTCAACCCCATTAAAATAAAACTGTAGGCAAAAGACATATTCTGTTTCTGTCAACCCCATTAAAATAAAACTGTAGGCAAAAGACATATTCTGTTTCTGTCAACCCCATTAAAATAAAACTGTAGGCCTAAAGATGTATTCTGTTTCTGTCAACCCCATTAAAATAAAACTGAAGGCCAAAAGATGTATTCTGTTTCTGTCAACCCCATTAAAATAAAACTGAAGGCCAAAAGATGTATTCTGTTTCTGTCAACCCCATTAAAATAAAACTGTATGCAAAAGACATATTCTGTTTCTGTCAACCCCATTAAAATAAAACTGTAGGCCAAAAGATGTATTCTGTTTCTGTCAACCCCATTAAAATAAAACTGTTGGCCAAAAGATGTATTCTGTTTCTGTCGACCCCATTAAAATAAAACTGAAGGCCAAAAGACATATTCTGTTTCTGTCAACCCCATTAAAATAAAACTGTAGGCCAAAAGATGTATTCTGTTTCTGTCGACCCCATTAAAATAAAGCTGTAGGCCAAAAGATGTATTCCGTTTCTGTCAACCCTATTAAAATAAAACTGTAGGCAAAAGACATATTCTGTTTCTGTCAACCTCATTAAAATAAAACTGTAGGCCAAAAGATGTATTCTGTTTCTGTCAACCCCATTAAAATAAAACTGTAGGCAAAAGACATATTCTGTTTCTGTCAACCCCATAACAATAAAACTGTAGGCAAAAGACATATTCTGTTTCTGTCAACCCCATTAAAATAAAACTGTAGGCAAAAGACATATTCTGTTTCTGTCAACCCCATTAAAATAAAACTGAAGGCCTAAAGATGTATTCTGTTTCTGTCAACCCCATTAAAATAAAACTGAAGGCCAAAAGATGTATTCTGTTTCTGTCAACCCCATTAAAATAAAACAGAAGGCCTAAAGATGTATTCTGTTTCTGTCAACCCCATTAAAATAAAACTGTAGGCAAAAGACATATTCTGTTTCTGTCAACCCCATTAAAATAAAACTGTAGGCCAAAAGATGTATTCTGTTTCTGTCAACCCCATTAAAATAAAACTGAAGGCCAAAAGATGTATTCTGTTTCTGTCAACCCCATTAAAATAAAGCTGTAGGCCAAAAGATGTATTCTGTGTCTGTCAACCCTATTAAAATAAAACTGTAGGCCAAAAGATGTATTCTGTTTCTGTCAACCCCATTAAAATAAAACTGAAGGCCAAAAGATGTATTCTGTTTCTGTCAACCCCATTAAAATAAAACTGTAGGCCAAAAGATGTATTCTGTTTCTGTCAACCCTATTAAAATAAAACTGTAGGCCAAAAGATGTATTCTGTTTCTGTCAACCCCATTAAAATAAAACTGAAGGCCAAAAGATGTATTCTGTTTCTGTCAACCCCATTAAAATAAAACTGTAGGCCAAAAGATGTATTCTGTTTCTGTCAACCCCATTAAAATAAAACTGTAGGCCAAAAGATGTATTCTGTGTCTGTCAACCCCATTAAAATAAAACTGAAGGCCAAAAGATGTATTCTGTTTCTGTCAACCCCATTAAAATAAAACTGAAGGCCAAAAGATGTATTCTGTTTCTGTCAACCCCATTAAAATAAAACTGTAGGCCAAAAGATGTATTCTGTTTCTGTCAAGCCCATTAAAATAAAGCTGTAGGCCAAAAGATGTATTCTGTTTCTGTCAACTCCATTAAAATAAAACTGTAGGCCAAAAGATGTATTCTGTTTCTGTCAACCCCATTAAAATAAAACTGTAGGCCAAAAGATGTATTCTGTTTCTGTCAACCCCATTAAAATAAAACTGTAGGCCAAAAGATGTATTCTGTTTCTGTCAACCCCATTAAAATAAAACTGTAGGCCAAAAGATGTATTCTGTTTCTGTCAACCCCATTAAAATAAAACTGTAGGCAAAAGACATATTCTGTTTCTGTCAACCCCATTAAAATAAAACTGAAGGCCAAAAGATGTATTCTGTTTCTGTCAACCCCATTAAAATAAAGCTGTAGGCCAAAAGATGTATTCTGTGTCTGTCAACCCTATTAAAATAAAACTGTAGGCCAAAAGATGTATTCTGTTTCTGTCAACCCCATTAAAATAAAACTGAAGGCCAAAAGATGTATTCTGTTTCTGTCAACCCCATTAAAATAAAACTGTAGGCCAAAAGATGTATTCTGTTTCTGTCAACCCCATTAAAATAAAACTGTAGGCCAAAAGATGTATTCTGTGTCTGTCAACCCCATTAAAATAAAACTGTAGGCCAAAAGATGTATTCTGTGTCTGTCAACCCCATTAAAATAAAACTGTAGGCCAAAAGATGTATTCTGTTTCTGTCAACCCCATTAAAATAAAACTGAAGGCCAAAAGATGTATTCTGTTTCTGTCAACCCCATTAAAATAAAGCTGTAGGCCAAAAGATGTATTCTGTTTCTGTCAACCCCATTAAAATAAAACTGTAGGCCAAAAGATGTATTCTGTTTCTGTCAACCCCATTAAAATAAAGCTGTAGGCCAAAAGATGTATTCTGTTTCTGTCAACACCATTAAAATAAAGCTGTAGGCCAAAAGATGTATTCTGTTTCTGTCAACCCCATTAAAATAAAACTGTAGGCCAAAAGATGTATTCTGTTTCTGTCAACCCCATTAAAATAAAACTGTAGGCCAAAAGATGTATTCTGTTTCTGTCAACCCCATTAAAATAAAACTGTAGGCCAAAAGATGTATTCTGTTTCTGTCAACCCCATTAAAATAAAACTGAAGGCCAAAAGATGTATTCTGTTTCTGTCAACCCCATTAAAATAAAACTGTAGGCCAAAAGATGTATTCTGTGTCTGTCAACCCCATTAAAATCAAACTGAAGGCCAAAAGATGTATTCTGTTTCTGTCAACCCCATTAAAATAAAACTGAAGGCCTAAAGATGTATTCTGTTTCTGTCAACCCCATTAAAATAAAATTGTAGGCAAAAGACATATACTGTTTCTGTCAACCGCATTAAAATAAAACTGTAGGCAAAAGACATATTCTGTTTCTGTCAACCCCATTAAAATAAAACTGTAGGCAAAAGACATATTCTGTTTCTGTCAACCGCATTAAAATAAAACTGTAGGCAAAAGACATATTCTGTTTCTGTCAACCCCATTAAAATAAAACTGTAGGCCAAAAGATGTATTCTGTTTCTGTCAACCCATTAAAATAAAACTGTAGGCCAAAAGATGTATTCTGTTTCTGTCAACCCCATTAAAATAAAACTGAAGGCCAAAAGATGTATTCTGTTTCTGTCAACCTCATTAAAATAAAACTGTTGGCCAAAAGATGTATTCTGTTTCTGTCGACCCCATTAAAATAAAACTGAAGGCCAAAAGACATATTCTGTTTCTGTCAACCCCATTAAAATAAAACTGTAGGTCAAAAGATGTATTCTGTGTCTGTCAACCCCATTAAAATAAAACTGTAGGCAAAAAGATGTATTCTGTTTCTGTCAACCCCATTAAAATAAAGCTGTAGGCCAAAAGATGTATTCTGTTTCTGTCAACCCCATTAAAATAAAACTGAAAGCCAAAAGATGTATTCTGTTTCTGTCAACCCCATTAAAATAAAACTGTAGGCCAAAAGATGTATTCTGTTTCTGTCAACCCCATTAAAATAAAACTGTAGGCCAAAAGATGTATTCTGTTTCTGTCAACCCCATTAAAATAAAACTGTAGGCCAAAAGATGTATTCTGTTTCTGTCAACCCCATTAAAATAAAACTGTAGGCAAAAGACATATTCTGTTTCTGTCAACCCCATTAAAATAAAACTGTAGGCAAAAGACATATTCTGTTTCTGTCAACCCCATTAAAATAAAACTGTAGGCAAAAGACATATTCTGTTTCTGTCAACCCCATTAAAATAAAACTGTAGGCCTAAAGATGTATTCTGTTTCTGTCAACCCCATTAAAATAAAACTGAAGGCCAAAAGATGTATTCTGTTTCTGTCAACCCCATTAAAATAAAACTGAAGGCCAAAAGATGTATTCTGTTTCTGTCAACCCCATTAAAATAAAACTGTATGCAAAAGATGTATTCTGTTTCTGTCAACCCCATTAAAATAAAACTGTAGGCCAAAAGATGTATTCTGTTTCTGTCAACCCCATTAAAATAAAACTGTTGGCCAAAAGATGTATTCTGTTTCTGTCGACCCCATTAAAATAAAACTGAAGGCCAAAAGACATATTCTGTTTCTGTCAACCCCATTAAAATAAAACTGTAGGCCAAAAGATGTATTCTGTTTCTGTCGACCCCATTAAAATAAAGCTGTAGGCCAAAAGATGTATTCCGTTTCTGTCAACCCTATTAAAATAAAACTGTAGGCAAAAGACATATTCTGTTTCTGTCAACCTCATTAAAATAAAACTGTAGGCCAAAAGATGTATTCTGTTTCTGTCAACCCCATTAAAATAAAACTGTAGGCAAAAGACATATTCTGTTTCTGTCAACCCCATTACAATAAAACTGTAGGCAAAAGACATATTCTGTTTCTGTCAACCCCATTAAAATAAAACTGAAGGCCTAAAGATGTATTCTGTTTCTGTCAACCCCATTAAAATAAAACTGAAGGCCAAAAGATGTATTCTGTTTCTGTCAACCCCATTAAAATAAAACAGAAGGCCTAAAGATGTATTCTGTTTCTGTCAACCCCATTAAAATAAAACTGTAGGCAAAAGACATATTCTGTTTCTGTCAACCCCATTAAAATAAAACTGTAGGCCAAAAGATGTATTCTGTTTCTGTCAACCCCATTAAAATAAAACTGAAGGCCAAAAGATGTATTCTGTTTCTGTCAACCCCATTAAAATAAAGCTGTAGGCCAAAAGATGTATTCTGTGTCTGTCAACCCTATTAAAATAAAACTGTAGGCCAAAAGATGTATTCTGTTTCTGTCAACCCCATTAAAATAAAACTGAAGGCCAAAAGATGTATTCTGTTTCTGTCAACCCCATTAAAATAAAACTGTATGCAAAAGACATATTCTGTTTCTGTCAACCCCATTAAAATAAAACTGTAGGCCAAAAGATGTATTCTGTTTCTGTCAACCCCATTAAAATAAAACTGTTGGCCAAAAGATGTATTCTGTTTCTGTCGACCCCATTAAAATAAAACTGAAGGCCAAAAGACATATTCTGTTTCTGTCAACCCCATTAAAATAAAACTGTAGGCCAAAAGATGTATTCTGTTTCTGTCGACCCCATTAAAATAAAGCTGTAGGCCAAAAGATGTATTCCGTTTCTGTCAACCCTATTAAAATAAAACTGTAGGCAAAAGACATATTCTGTTTCTGTCAACCTCATTAAAATAAAACTGTAGGCCAAAAGATGTATTCTGTTTCTGTCAACCCCATTAAAATAAAACTGTAGGCAAAAGACATATTCTGTTTCTGTCAACCCCATTACAATAAAACTGTAGGCAAAAGACATATTCTGTTTCTGTCAACCCCATTAAAATAAAACTGAAGGCCTAAAGATGTATTCTGTTTCTGTCAACCCCATTAAAATAAAACTGAAGGCCAAAAGATGTATTCTGTTTCTGTCAACCCCATTAAAATAAAACAGAAGGCCTAAAGATGTATTCTGTTTCTGTCAACCCCATTAAAATAAAACTGTAGGCAAAAGACATATTCTGTTTCTGTCAACCCCATTAAAATAAAACTGTAGGCCAAAAGATGTATTCTGTTTCTGTCAACCCCATTAAAATAAAACTGAAGGCCAAAAGATGTATTCTGTTTCTGTCAACCCCATTAAAATAAAGCTGTAGGCCAAAAGATGTATTCTGTGTCTGTCAACCCTATTAAAATAAAACTGTAGGCCAAAAGATGTATTCTGTTTCTGTCAACCCCATTAAAATAAAACTGAAGGCCAAAAGATGTATTCTGTTTCTGTCAACCCCATTAAAATAAAACTGTAGGCCAAAAGATGTATTCTGTTTCTGTCAACCCTATTAAAATAAAACTGTAGGCCAAAAGATGTATTCTGTTTCTGTCAACCCCATTAAAATAAAACTGAAGGCCAAAAGATGTATTCTGTTTCTGTCAACCCCATTAAAATAAAACTGTAGGCCAAAAGATGTATTCTGTTTCTGTCAACCCCATTAAAATAAAACTGTAGGCCAAAAGATGTATTCTGTGTCTGTCAACCCCATTAAAATAAAACTGAAGGCCAAAAGATGTATTCTGTTTCTTTCAACCCCATTAAAATAAAACTGAAGGCCAAAAGATGTATTCTGTTTCTGTCAACCCCATTAAAATAAAACTGTAGGCCAAAAGATGTATTCTGTTTCTGTCAAGCCCATTAAAATAAAGCTGAAGGCCAAAAGATGTATTCTGTTTCTGTCAACTCCATTAAAATAAAACTGTAGGCCAAAAGATGTATTCTGTTTCTGTCAACCCCATTAAAATAAAACTGTAGGCCAAAAGATGTATTCTGTTTCTGTCAACCCCATTAAAATAAAACTGTAGGCCAAAAGATGTATTCTGTTTCTGTCAACCCCATTAAAATAAAACTGTAGGCCAAAAGATGTATTCTGTTTCTGTCAACCCCATTAAAATAAAACTGTAGGCAAAAGACATATTCTGTTTCTGTCAACCCCATTAAAATAAAACTGAAGGCCAAAAGATGTATTCTGTTTCTGTCAACCCCATTAAAATAAAGCTGTAGGCCAAAAGATGTATTCTGTGTCTGTCAACCCTATTAAAATAAAACTGTAGGCCAAAAGATGTATTCTGTTTCTGTCAACCCCATTAAAATAAAACTGAAGGCCAAAAGATGTATTCTGTTTCTGTCAACCCCATTAAAATAAAACTGTAGGCCAAAAGATGTATTCTGTTTCTGTCAACCCCATTAAAATAAAACTGTAGGCCAAAAGATGTATTCTGTGTCTGTCAACCCCATTAAAATAAAACTGTAGGCCAAAAGATGTATTCTGAGTCTGTCAACCCCATTAAAATAAAACTGTAGGCCAAAAGATGTATTCTGTTTCTGTCAACCCCATTAAAATAAAACTGAAGGCCAAAAGATGTATTCTGTTTCTGTCAACCCCATTAAAATAAAGCTGTAGGCCAAAAGATGTATTCTGTTTCTGTCAACCCCATTAAAATAAAATTGTAGGCCAAAAGATGTATTCTGTTTCTGTCAACCCCATTAAAATAAAGCTGTAGGCCAAAAGATGTATTCTGTTTCTGTCAACCCCATTAAAATAAAGCTGTAGGCCAAAAGATGTATTCTGTTTCTGTCAACCCCATTAAAATAAAACTGTAGGCCAAAAGATGTATTCTGTTTCTGTCAACCCCATTAAAATAAAACTGTAGGCCAAAAGATGTATTCTGTTTCTGTCAACCCCATTAAAATAAAACTGTAGGCCAAAAGATGTATTCTGTTTCTGTCAACCCCATTAAAATAAAACTGAAGGCCAAAAGATGTATTCTGTTTCTGTCAACCCCATTAAAATAAAACTGTAGGCCAAAAGATGTATTCTGTGTCTGTCAACCCCATTAAAATCAAACTGAAGGCCAAAAGATGTATTCTGTTTCTGTCAACCCCATTAAAATAAAACTGAAGGCCTAAAGATGTATTCTGTTTCTGTCAACCCCATTAAAATAAAATTGTAGGCAAAAGACATATACTGTTTCTGTCAACCCCATTAAAATAAAACTGTAGGCAAAAGACATATTCTGTTTCTGTCAACCGCATTAAAATAAAACTGTAGGCAAAAGACATATTCTGTTTCTGTCAACCCCATTAAAATAAAACTGTAGGCAAAAGACATATTCTGTTTCTGTCAACCGCATTAAAATAAAACTGTGGGCAAAAGACATATTCTGTTTCTGTCAACCCCATTAAAATAAAACTGTAGGCCAAAAGATGTATTCTGTTTCTGTCAACCCCATTAAAATAAAACTGTAGGCCAAAAGATGTATTCTGTTTCTGTCAACCCCATTAAAATAAAACTGAAGGCCAAAAGATGTATTCTGTTTCTGTCAACCCCATTAAAATAAAACTGTAGGCCAAAAGATGTATTCTGTTTCTGTCAACCCCATTAAAATAAAACTGTAGGCAAAAGACATATTCTGTTTCTGTCAACCCCATTAAAATAAAACTGTAGGCCAAAAGATGTATTCTGTTTCTGTCAACCCCATTAAAATAAAACTGAAGGCCAAAAGATGTATTCTGTTTCTGTCAACCCCATTAAAATAAAGCTGTAGGCCAAAAGATGTATTCTGTGTCTGTCAACCCTATTAAAATAAAACTGTAGGCCAAAAGATGTATTCTGTTTCTGTCAACCCCATTAAAATAAAACTGAAGGCCAAAAGATGTATTCTGTGTCTGTCAACCCCATTAAAATAAAACTGAAGGCCAAAAGATGTATTCTGTTTCTGTCAACCTCATTAAAATAAAACTGTTGGCCAAAAGATGTATTCTGTTTCTGTCGACCCCATTAAAATAAAACTGAAGGCCAAAAGACATATTCTGTTTCTGTCAACCCCATTAAAATAAAACTGTAGGTCAAAAGATGTATTCTGTGTCTGTCAACCCCATTAAAATAAAACTGAAGGCAAAAAGATGTATTCTGTTTCTGTCAACCCCATTAAAATAAAGCAGTAGGCCAAAAGATGTATTCTGTTTCTGTCAACCCCATTAAAATAAAACTGAAAGCCAAAAGATGTATTCTGTTTCTGTCAACCCCATTAAAATAAAACTGTAGGCCAAAAGATGTATTCTGTTTCTGTCAACCCCATTAAAATAAAACTGTAGGCCAAAAGATGTATTCTGTTTCTGTCAACCCCATTAAAATAAAACTGTAGGCCAAAAGATGTATTCTGTTTCTGTCAACCCCATTAAAATAAAACTGTAGGCAAAAGACATATTCTGTTTCTGTCAACCCCATTAAAATAAAACTGTAGGCAAAAGACATATTCTGTTTCTGTCAACCCCATTAAAATAAAACTGTAGGCAAAAGACATATTCTGTTTCTGTCAACCCCATTAAAATAAAACTGTAGGCCTAAAGATGTATTCTGTTTCTGTCAACCCCATTAAAATAAAACTGTTGGCCAAAAGATGTATTCTGTTTCTGTCAACCCCATTAAAATAAAACTGAAGGCCAAAAGATGTATTCTGTTTCTGTCAACCCCATTAAAATAAAACTGTATGCAAAAGACATATTCTGTTTCTGTCAACCCCATTAAAATAAAACTGTAGGCCAAAAGATGTATTCTGTTTCTGTCAACCCCATTAAAATAAAACTGTTGGCCAAAAGATGTATTCTGTTTCTGTCGACCCCATTAAAATAAAACTGAAGGCCAAAAGACATATTCTGTTTCTGTCAACCCCATTAAAATAAAACTGTAGGCCAAAAGATGTATTCTGTTTCTGTCGACCCCATTAAAATAAAGCTGTAGGCCAAAAGATGTATTCCGTTTCTGTCAACCCTATTAAAATAAAACTGTAGGCAAAAGACATATTCTGTTTCTGTCAACCTCATTAAAATAAAACTGTAGGCCAAAAGATGTATTCTGTTTCTGTCAACCCCATTAAAATAAAACTGTAGGCAAAAGACATATTCTGTTTCTGTCAACCCCATTACAATAAAACTGTAGGCAAAAGACATATTCTGTTTCTGTCAACCCCATTAAAATAAAACTGTAGGCAAAAGACATATTCTGTTTCTGTCAACCCCATTAAAATAAAACTGAAGGCCTAAAGATGTATTCTGTTTCTGTCAACCCCATTAAAATAAAACTGAAGGCCAAAAGATGTATTCTGTTTCTGTCAACCCCATTAAAATAAAACAGAAGGCCAAAAGATGTATTCTGTTTCTGTCAACCCCATTAAAATAAAACTGTAGGCAAAAGACATATTCTGTTTCTGTCAACCCCATTAAAATAAAACTGTAGGCCAAAAGATGTATTCTGTTTCTGTCAACCCCATTAAAATAAAACTGAAGGCCAAAAGATGTATTCTGTTTCTGTCAACCCCATTAAAATAAAGCTGTAGGCCAAAAGATGTATTCTGTGTCTGTCAACCCTATTAAAATAAAACTGTAGGCCAAAAGATGTATTCTGTTTCTGTCAACCCCATTAAAATAAAACTGAAGGCCAAAAGATGTATTCTGTGTCTGTCAACCCCATTAAAATAAAACTGTAGGCCAAAAGATGTATTCTGTTTCTGTCAACCCTATTAAAATAAAACTGTAGGCCAAAAGATGTATTCTGTTTCTGTCAACCCCATTAAAATAAAACTGAAGGCCAAAAGATGTATTCTGTTTCTGTCAACCCCATTAAAATAAAACTGTAGGCCAAAAGATGTATTCTGTTTCTGTCAACCCCATTAAAATAAAACTGTAGGCCAAAAGATGTATTCTGTGTCTGTCAACCCCATTAAAATAAAACTGTAGGCCAAAAGATGTATTCTGTTTCTGTCAACCCCATTAAAATAAAACTGAAGGCCAAAAGATGTATTCTGTTTCTGTCAACCCCATTAAAATAAAACTGTAGGCCAAAAGATGTATTCTGTTTCTGTCAACCCCATTAAAATAAAGCTGTAGGCCAAAAGATGTATTCTGTTTCTGTCAACTCCATTAAAATAAAACTGTAGGCCAAAAGATGTATTCTGTTTCTGTCAACCCCATTAAAATAAAACTGTAGGCCAAAAGATGTATTCTGTTTCTGTCAACCCCATTAAAATAAAACTGTAGGCCAAAAGATGTATTCTGTTTCTGTCAACCCCATTAAAATAAAACTGTAGGCCAAAAGATGTATTCTGTTTCTGTCAACCCCATTAAAATAAAACTGTAGGCAAAAGACATATTCTGTTTCTGTCAACCCCATTAAAATAAAACTGAAGGCCAAAAGATGTATTCTGTTTCTGTCAACCCCATTAAAATAAAGCTGTAGGCCAAAAGATGTATTCTGTGTCTGTCAACCCTATTAAAATAAAACTGTAGGCCAAAAGATGTATTCTGTTTCTGTCAACCCCATTAAAATAAAACTGAAGGCCAAAAGATGTATTCTGTTTCTGTCAACCCCATTAAAATAAAACTGTAGGCCAAAAGATGTATTCTGTTTCTGTCAACCCCATTAAAATAAAACTGTAGGCCAAAAGATGTATTCTGTGTCTGTCAACCCCATTAAAATAAAACTGTAGGCCAAAAGATGTATTCTGTGTCTGTCAACCCCATTAAAATAAAACTGTAGGCCAAAAGATGTATTCTGTTTCTGTCAACCCCATTAAAATAAAACTGAAGGCCAAAAGATGTATTCTGTTTCTGTCAACCCCATTAAAATAAAGCTGTAGGCCAAAAGATGTATTCTGTTTCTGTCAACCCCATTAAAATAAAACTGTAGGCCAAAAGATGTATTCTGTTTCTGTCAACCCCATTAAAATAAAACTGAAGGCCTAAAGATGTATTCTGTTTCTGTCAACCCCATTAAAATAAAATTGTAGGCAAAAGACATATACTGTTTCTGTCAACCCCATTAAAATAAAACTGTAGGCAAAAGACATATTCTGTTTCTGTCAACCGCATTAAAATAAAACTGTAGGCAAAAGACATATTCTATTTCTGTCAACCCCATTAAAATAAAACTGTAGGCAAAAGACATATTCTGTTTCTGTCAACCGCATTAAAATAAAACTGTAGGCAAAAGACATATTCTGTTTCTGTCAACCCCATTAAAATAAAACTGTAGGCCAAAAGATGTATTCTGTTTCTGTCAACCCCATTAAAATAAAACTGTAGGCCAAAAGATGTATTCTGTTTCTGTCAACCCCATTAAAATAAAACTGAAGGCCAAAAGATGTATTCTGTTTCTGTCAACCCCATTAAAATAAAACTGAAGGCCAAAAGATGTATTTTGTTTCTGTCAACCCCATTAAAATAAAACTGTAGGCCAAAAGATGTATTCTGTTTCTGTCAACCCCATTAAAATAAAACTGAAGGCCAAAAGATGTATTCTGTTTCTGTCAACCCCATTAAAATAAAACTGTAGGCCAAAAGATGTATTCTGTTTCTGTCAACCCCATTAAAATAAAACTGAAGGCCAAAAGATGTATTCTGTTTCTGTCAACCCCATTAAAATAAAACTGTAGGCCAAAAGATGTATTCTGTTTCTGTCAACCCCATTAAAATAAAGCTGTAGGCCAAAAGATGTATTCTGTTTCTGTCAACCCCATTAAAATAAAACTGTAGGCCAAAAGATGTATTCTGTTTCTGTCAACCCCATTAAAATAAAACTGTAGGCCTAAAGATGTATTCTGTTTCTGTCAACCCCATTAAAATAAAACTGTAGGCCAAAAGATGTATTCTGTTTCTGTCAACCCCATTAAAATAAAACTGAAGGCCAAAAGATGTATTCTGTTTCTGTCAACCCCATTAAAATAAAACTGTAGGCCAAAAGATGTATTCTGTTTCTGTCAACCCCATTAAAATAAAACTGTAAGCCAAAAGATGTATTCTGTTTCTGTCAACCCCATTAAAATAAAACTGTAGGCAAAAGACATATTCTGTTTCTGTCAACCCCATTAAAATAAAACTGTAGGCCTAAAGATGTATTCTGTTTCTGTCAACCCCATTAAAATAAAACTGAAGGCCAAAAGACATATTCTGTTTCTGTCAACCCCATTAAAATAAAACTGAAGGCCAAAAGATGTATTCTGTTTCTGTCAACCCCATTAAAATAAAACTGTAGGCAAAAGACATATTCTGTTTCTGTCAACCCCATTAAAATAAAACTGTAGGCCAAAAGATGTATTCTGTTTCTGTCAACCCCATTAAAATAAAACTGAAGGCCAAAAGATGTATTCTGTTTCTGTCAACCCCATTAAAATAAAACTGAAGGCCAAAAGATGTATTCTGTTTCTGTCAACCCCATTAAAATAAAGCTGTAGGCCAAAAGATGTATTCTGTTTCTGTCAACCCCATTAAAATAAAGCTGTAGGCCAAAAGATGTATTCTGTTTCTGTCAACCCCATTAAAATAAAACTGTAGGCCAAAAGATGTATTCTGTTTCTGTCAACCCCATTAAAATAAAACTGTAGGCCAAAAGATGTATTCTGTTTCTGTCAACCCCATTAAAATAAAACTGTAGGCCAAAAGATGTATTCTGTTTCTGTCAACCACATTAAAATAAAACTGAAGGCCAAAAGATGTATTCTGTTTCTGTCAACCCCATTAAAATAAAACTGTAGGCCAAAAGATGTATTCTGTGTCTGTCAACCCCATTAAAATCAAACTGAAGGCCAAAAGATGTATTCTGTTTCTGTCAACCCCATTAAAATAAAACTGAAGGCCAAGATGTATTCTGTTTCTGTCAACCCCATTAAAATAAAACTGTAGGCAAAAGACATATACTGTTTCTGTCAACCCCATTAAAATAAAACTGTAGGCCAAAAGATGTATTCTGTTTCTGTCAACCCCATTAAAATAAAACTGTAAGCCAAAAGATGTATTCTGTTTCTGTCAACCCCATTAAAATAAAACTGTAGGCAAAAGACATATTCTGTTTCTGTCAACCCCATTAAAATAAAACTGTAGGCCTAAAGATGTATTCTGTTTCTGTCAACCCCATTAAAATAAAACTGAAGGCCAAAAGACATATTCTGTTTCTGTCAACCCCATTAAAATAAAACTGAAGGCCAAAAGATGTATTCTGTTTCTGTCAACCCCATTAAAATAAAACTGTAGGCAAAAGACATATTCTGTTTCTGTCAACCCCATTAAAATAAAACTGTAGGCCAAAAGATGTATTCTGTTTCTGTCAACCCCATTAAAATAAAACTGAAGGCCAAAAGATGTATTCTGTTTCTGTCAACCCCATTAAAATAAAACTGAAGGCCAAAAGATGTATTCTGTTTCTGTCAACCCCATTAAAATAAAGCTGTAGGCCAAAAGATGTATTCTGTTTCTGTCAACCCCATTAAAATAAAGCTGTAGGCCAAAAGATGTATTCTGTTTCTGTCAACCCCATTAAAATAAAACTGTAGGCCAAAAGATGTATTCTGTTTCTGTCAACCCCATTAAAATAAAACTGTAGGCCAAAAGATGTATTCTGTTTCTGTCAACCCCATTAAAATAAAACTGTAGGCCAAAAGATGTATTCTGTTTCTGTCAACCACATTAAAATAAAACTGAAGGCCAAAAGATGTATTCTGTTTCTGTCAACCCCATTAAAATAAAACTGTAGGCCAAAAGATGTATTCTGTGTCTGTCAACCCCATTAAAATCAAACTGAAGGCCAAAAGATGTATTCTGTTTCTGTCAACCCCATTAAAATAAAACTGAAGGCCTAAAGATGTATTCTGTTTCTGTCAACCCCATTAAAATAAAACTGTAGGCAAAAGACATATACTGTTTCTGTCAACCCCATTAAAATAAAACTGTAGGCAAAAGACATATTCTGTTTCTGTCAACCCCATTAAAATAAAACTGTAGGCAAAAGACATATTCTGTTTCTGTCAACCCCATTAAAATAAAACTGTAGGCAAAAGACATATTCTGTTTCTGTCAACCCCATTAAAATAAAACTGTAGGCCAAAAGATGTATTCTGTTTCTGTCAACCCATTAAAATAAAACTGTAGGCCAAAAGATGTATTCTGTTTCTGTCAACCCCATTAAAATAAAACTGAAGGCCAAAAGATGTATTCTGTTTCTGTCAACCTCATTAAAATAAAACTGTTGGCCAAAAGATGTATTCTGTTTCTGTCGACCCCATTAAAATAAAACTGAAGGCCAAAAGACATATTCTGTTTCTGTCAACCCCATTAAAATAAAACTGTAGGTCAAAAGATGTATTCTGTGTCTGTCAACCCCATTAAAATAAAACTGTAGGCAAAAAGATGTATTCTGTTTCTGTCAACCCCATTAAAATAAAGCTGTAGGCCAAAAGATGTATTCTGTTTCTGTCAACCCCATTAAAATAAAACTGAAAGCCAAAAGATGTATTCTGTTTCTGTCAACCCCATTAAAATAAAACTGTAGGCCAAAAGATGTATTCTGTTTCTGTCAACCCCATTAAAATAAAACTGTAGGCCAAAAGATGTATTCTGTTTCTGTCAACCCCATTAAAATAAAACTGTAGGCCAAAAGATGTATTCTGTTTCTGTCAACCCCATTAAAATAAAACTGTAGGCAAAAGACATATTCTGTTTCTGTCAACCCCATTAAAATAAAACTGTAGGCAAAAGACATATTCTGTTTCTGTCAACCCCATTAAAATAAAACTGTAGGCAAAAGACATATTCTGTTTCTGTCAACCCCATTAAAATAAAACTGTAGGCCTAAAGATGTATTCTGTTTCTGTCAACCCCATTAAAATAAAACTGAAGGCCAAAAGATGTATTCTGTTTCTGTCAACCCCATTAAAATAAAACTGAAGGCCAAAAGATGTATTCTGTTTCTGTCAACCCCATTAAAATAAAACTGTATGCAAAAGATGTATTCTGTTTCTGTCAACCCCATTAAAATAAAACTGTAGGCCAAAAGATGTATTCTGTTTCTGTCAACCCCATTAAAATAAAACTGTTGGCCAAAAGATGTATTCTGTTTCTGTCGACCCCATTAAAATAAAACTGAAGGCCAAAAGACATATTCTGTTTCTGTCAACCCCATTAAAATAAAACTGTAGGCCAAAAGATGTATTCTGTTTCTGTCGACCCCATTAAAATAAAGCTGTAGGCCAAAAGATGTATTCCGTTTCTGTCAACCCTATTAAAATAAAACTGTAGGCAAAAGACATATTCTGTTTCTGTCAACCTCATTAAAATAAAACTGTAGGCCAAAAGATGTATTCTGTTTCTGTCAACCCCATTAAAATAAAACTGTAGGCAAAAGACATATTCTGTTTCTGTCAACCCCATTACAATAAAACTGTAGGCAAAAGACATATTCTGTTTCTGTCAACCCCATTAAAATAAAACTGAAGGCCTAAAGATGTATTCTGTTTCTGTCAACCCCATTAAAATAAAACTGAAGGCCAAAAGATGTATTCTGTTTCTGTCAACCCCATTAAAATAAAACAGAAGGCCTAAAGATGTATTCTGTTTCTGTCAACCCCATTAAAATAAAACTGTAGGCAAAAGACATATTCTGTTTCTGTCAACCCCATTAAAATAAAACTGTAGGCCAAAAGATGTATTCTGTTTCTGTCAACCCCATTAAAATAAAACTGAAGGCCAAAAGATGTATTCTGTTTCTGTCAACCCCATTAAAATAAAGCTGTAGGCCAAAAGATGTATTCTGTGTCTGTCAACCCTATTAAAATAAAACTGTAGGCCAAAAGATGTATTCTGTTTCTGTCAACCCCATTAAAATAAAACTGAAGGCCAAAAGATGTATTCTGTTTCTGTCAACCCCATTAAAATAAAACTGTATGCAAAAGACATATTCTGTTTCTGTCAACCCCATTAAAATAAAACTGTAGGCCAAAAGATGTATTCTGTTTCTGTCAACCCCATTAAAATAAAACTGTTGGCCAAAAGATGTATTCTGTTTCTGTCGACCCCATTAAAATAAAACTGAAGGCCAAAAGACATATTCTGTTTCTGTCAACCCCATTAAAATAAAACTGTAGGCCAAAAGATGTATTCTGTTTCTGTCGACCCCATTAAAATAAAGCTGTAGGCCAAAAGATGTATTCCGTTTCTGTCAACCCTATTAAAATAAAACTGTAGGCAAAAGACATATTCTGTTTCTGTCAACCTCATTAAAATAAAACTGTAGGCCAAAAGATGTATTCTGTTTCTGTCAACCCCATTAAAATAAAACTGTAGGCAAAAGACATATTCTGTTTCTGTCAACCCCATTACAATAAAACTGTAGGCAAAAGACATATTCTGTTTCTGTCAACCCCATTAAAATAAAACTGAAGGCCTAAAGATGTATTCTGTTTCTGTCAACCCCATTAAAATAAAACTGAAGGCCAAAAGATGTATTCTGTTTCTGTCAACCCCATTAAAATAAAACAGAAGGCCTAAAGATGTATTCTGTTTCTGTCAACCCCATTAAAATAAAACTGTAGGCAAAAGACATATTCTGTTTCTGTCAACCCCATTAAAATAAAACTGTAGGCCAAAAGATGTATTCTGTTTCTGTCAACCCCATTAAAATAAAACTGAAGGCCAAAAGATGTATTCTGTTTCTGTCAACCCCATTAAAATAAAGCTGTAGGCCAAAAGATGTATTCTGTGTCTGTCAACCCTATTAAAATAAAACTGTAGGCCAAAAGATGTATTCTGTTTCTGTCAACCCCATTAAAATAAAACTGAAGGCCAAAAGATGTATTCTGTTTCTGTCAACCCCATTAAAATAAAACTGTAGGCCAAAAGATGTATTCTGTTTCTGTCAACCCTATTAAAATAAAACTGTAGGCCAAAAGATGTATTCTGTTTCTGTCAACCCCATTAAAATAAAACTGAAGGCCAAAAGATGTATTCTGTTTCTGTCAACCCCATTAAAATAAAACTGTAGGCCAAAAGATGTATTCTGTTTCTGTCAACCCCATTAAAATAAAACTGTAGGCCAAAAGATGTATTCTGTGTCTGTCAACCCCATTAAAATAAAACTGAAGGCCAAAAGATGTATTCTGTTTCTTTCAACCCCATTAAAATAAAACTGAAGGCCAAAAGATGTATTCTGTTTCTGTCAACCCCATTAAAATAAAACTGTAGGCCAAAAGATGTATTCTGTTTCTGTCAAGCCCATTAAAATAAAGCTGAAGGCCAAAAGATGTATTCTGTTTCTGTCAACTCCATTAAAATAAAACTGTAGGCCAAAAGATGTATTCTGTTTCTGTCAACCCCATTAAAATAAAACTGTAGGCCAAAAGATGTATTCTGTTTCTGTCAACCCCATTAAAATAAAACTGTAGGCCAAAAGATGTATTCTGTTTCTGTCAACCCCATTAAAATAAAACTGTAGGCCAAAAGATGTATTCTGTTTCTGTCAACCCCATTAAAATAAAACTGTAGGCAAAAGACATATTCTGTTTCTGTCAACCCCATTAAAATAAAACTGAAGGCCAAAAGATGTATTCTGTTTCTGTCAACCCCATTAAAATAAAGCTGTAGGCCAAAAGATGTATTCTGTGTCTGTCAACCCTATTAAAATAAAACTGTAGGCCAAAAGATGTATTCTGTTTCTGTCAACCCCATTAAAATAAAACTGAAGGCCAAAAGATGTATTCTGTTTCTGTCAACCCCATTAAAATAAAACTGTAGGCCAAAAGATGTATTCTGTTTCTGTCAACCCCATTAAAATAAAACTGTAGGCCAAAAGATGTATTCTGTGTCTGTCAACCCCATTAAAATAAAACTGTAGGCCAAAAGATGTATTCTGAGTCTGTCAACCCCATTAAAATAAAAATGTAGGCCAAAAGATGTATTCTGTTTCTGTCAACCCCATTAAAATAAAACTGAAGGCCAAAAGATGTATTCTGTTTCTGTCAACCCCATTAAAATAAAGCTGTAGGCCAAAAGATGTATTCTGTTTCTGTCAACCCCATTAAAATAAAATTGTAGGCCAAAAGATGTATTCTGTTTCTGTCAACCCCATTAAAATAAAGCTGTAGGCCAAAAGATGTATTCTGTTTCTGTCAACCCCATTAAAATAAAGCTGTAGGCCAAAAGATGTATTCTGTTTCTGTCAACCCCATTAAAATAAAACTGTAGGCCAAAAGATGTATTCTGTTTCTGTCAACCCCATTAAAATAAAACTGTAGGCCAAAAGATGTATTCTGTTTCTGTCAACCCCATTAAAATAAAACTGTAGGCCAAAAGATGTATTCTGTTTCTGTCAACCCCATTAAAATAAAACTGAAGGCCAAAAGATGTATTCTGTTTCTGTCAACCCCATTAAAATAAAACTGTAGGCCAAAAGATGTATTCTGTGTCTGTCAACCCCATTAAAATCAAACTGAAGGCCAAAAGATGTATTCTGTTTCTGTCAACCCCATTAAAATAAAACTGAAGGCCTAAAGATGTATTCTGTTTCTGTCAACCCCATTAAAATAAAATTGTAGGCAAAAGACATATACTGTTTCTGTCAACCCCATTAAAATAAAACTGTAGGCAAAAGACATATTCTGTTTCTGTCAACCGCATTAAAATAAAACTGTAGGCAAAAGACATATTCTGTTTCTGTCAACCCCATTAAAATAAAACTGTAGGCAAAAGACATATTCTGTTTCTGTCAACCGCATTAAAATAAAACTGTGGGCAAAAGACATATTCTGTTTCTGTCAACCCCATTAAAATAAAACTGTAGGCCAAAAGATGTATTCTGTTTCTGTCAACCCCATTAAAATAAAACTGTAGGCCAAAAGATGTATTCTGTTTCTGTCAACCCCATTAAAATAAAACTGAAGGCCAAAAGATGTATTCTGTTTCTGTCAACCCCATTAAAATAAAACTGAAGGCCAAAAGATGTATTCTGTTTCTGTCAACCCCATTAAAATAAAACTGTAGGCAAAAGACATATTCTGTTTCTGTCAACCCCATTAAAATAAAACTGTAGGCCAAAAGATGTATTCTGTTTCTGTCAACCCCATTAAAATAAAACTGAAGGCCAAAAGATGTATTCTGTTTCTGTCAACCCCATTAAAATAAAGCTGTAGGCCAAAAGATGTATTCTGTGTCTGTCAACCCTATTAAAATAAAACTGTAGGCCAAAAGATGTATTCTGTTTCTGTCAACCCCATTAAAATAAAACTGAAGGCCAAAAGATGTATTCTGTGTCTGTCAACCCCATTAAAATAAAACTGAAGGCCAAAAGATGTATTCTGTTTCTGTCAACCTCATTAAAATAAAACTGTTGGCCAAAAGATGTATTCTGTTTCTGTCGACCCCATTAAAATAAAACTGAAGGCCAAAAGACATATTCTGTTTCTGTCAACCCCATTAAAATAAAACTGTAGGTCAAAAGATGTATTCTGTGTCTGTCAACCCCATTAAAATAAAACTGAAGGCAAAAAGATGTATTCTGTTTCTGTCAACCCCATTAAAATAAAGCTGTAGGCCAAAAGATGTATTCTGTTTCTGTCAACCCCATTAAAATAAAACTGAAAGCCAAAAGATGTATTCTGTTTCTGTCAACCCCATTAAAATAAAACTGTAGGCCAAAAGATGTATTCTGTTTCTGTCAACCCCATTAAAATAAAACTGTAGGCCAAAAGATGTATTCTGTTTCTGTCAACCCCATTAAAATAAAACTGTAGGCCAAAAGATGTATTCTGTTTCTGTCAACCCCATTAAAATAAAACTGTAGGCAAAAGACATATTCTGTTTCTGTCAACCCCATTAAAATAAAACTGTAGGCAAAAGACATATTCTGTTTCTGTCAACCCCATTAAAATAAAACTGTAGGCAAAAGACATATTCTGTTTCTGTCAACCCCATTAAAATAAAACTGTAGGCCTAAAGATGTATTCTGTTTCTGTCAACCCCATTAAAATAAAACTGTTGGCCAAAAGATGTATTCTGTTTCTGTCAACCCCATTAAAATAAAACTGAAGGCCAAAAGATGTATTCTGTTTCTGTCAACCCCATTAAAATAAAACTGTATGCAAAAGACATATTCTGTTTCTGTCAACCCCATTAAAATAAAACTGTAGGCCAAAAGATGTATTCTGTTTCTGTCAACCCCATTAAAATAAAACTGTTGGCCAAAAGATGTATTCTGTTTCTGTCGACCCCATTAAAATAAAACTGAAGGCCAAAAGACATATTCTGTTTCTGTCAACCCCATTAAAATAAAACTGTAGGCCAAAAGATGTATTCTGTTTCTGTCGACCCCATTAAAATAAAGCTGTAGGCCAAAAGATGTATTCCGTTTCTGTCAACCCTATTAAAATAAAACTGTAGGCAAAAGACATATTCTGTTTCTGTCAACCTCATTAAAATAAAACTGTAGGCCAAAAGATGTATTCTGTTTCTGTCAACCCCATTAAAATAAAACTGTAGGCAAAAGACATATTCTGTTTCTGTCAACCCCATTACAATAAAACTGTAGGCAAAAGACATATTCTGTTTCTGTCAACCCCATTAAAATAAAACTGTAGGCAAAAGACATATTCTGTTTCTGTCAACCCCATTAAAATAAAACTGAAGGCCTAAAGATGTATTCTGTTTCTGTCAACCCCATTAAAATAAAACTGAAGGCCAAAAGATGTATTCTGTTTCTGTCAACCCCATTAAAATAAAACAGAAGGCCAAAAGATGTATTCTGTTTCTGTCAACCCCATTAAAATAAAACTGTAGGCAAAAGACATATTCTGTTTCTGTCAACCCCATTAAAATAAAACTGTAGGCCAAAAGATGTATTCTGTTTCTGTCAACCCCATTAAAATAAAACTGAAGGCCAAAAGATGTATTCTGTTTCTGTCAACCCCATTAAAATAAAGCTGTAGGCCAAAAGATGTATTCTGTGTCTGTCAACCCTATTAAAATAAAACTGTAGGCCAAAAGTTGTATTCTGTTTCTGTCAACCCCATTAAAATAAAACTGAAGGCCAAAAGATGTATTCTGTGTCTGTCAACCCCATTAAAATAAAACTGTAGGCCAAAAGATGTATTCTGTTTCTGTCAACCCTATTAAAATAAAACTGTAGGCCAAAAGATGTATTCTGTTTCTGTCAACCCCATTAAAATAAAACTGAAGGCCAAAAGATGTATTCTGTTTCTGTCAACCCCATTAAAATAAAACTGTAGGCCAAAAGATGTATTCTGTTTCTGTCAACCCCATTAAAATAAAACTGTAGGCCAAAAGATGTATTCTGTGTCTGTCAACCCCATTAAAATAAAACTGTAGGCCAAAAGATGTATTCTGTTTCTGTCAACCCCATTAAAATAAAACTGAAGGCCAAAAGATGTATTCTGTTTCTGTCAACCCCATTAAAATAAAACTGTAGGCCAAAAGATGTATTCTGTTTCTGTCAACCCCATTAAAATAAAGCTGTAGGCCAAAAGATGTATTCTGTTTCTGTCAACTCCATTAAAATAAAACTGTAGGCCAAAAGATGTATTCTGTTTCTGTCAACCCCATTAAAATAAAACTGTAGGCCAAAAGATGTATTCTGTTTCTGTCAACCCCATTAAAATAAAACTGTAGGCCAAAAGATGTATTCTGTTTCTGTCAACCCCATTAAAATAAAACTGTAGGCCAAAAGATGTATTCTGTTTCTGTCAACCCCATTAAAATAAAACTGTAGGCAAAAGACATATTCTGTTTCTGTCAACCCCATTAAAATAAAACTGAAGGCCAAAAGATGTATTCTGTTTCTGTCAACCCCATTAAAATAAAGCTGTAGGCCAAAAGATGTATTCTGTGTCTGTCAACCCTATTAAAATAAAACTGTAGGCCAAAAGATGTATTCTGTTTCTGTCAACCCCATTAAAATAAAACTGAAGGCCAAAAGATGTATTCTGTTTCTGTCAACCCCATTAAAATAAAACTGTAGGCCAAAAGATGTATTCTGTTTCTGTCAACCCCATTAAAATAAAACTGTAGGCCAAAAGATGTATTCTGTGTCTGTCAACCCCATTAAAATAAAACTGTAGGCCAAAAGATGTATTCTGTGTCTGTCAACCCCATTAAAATAAAACTGTAGGCCAAAAGATGTATTCTGTTTCTGTCAACCCCATTAAAATAAAACTGAAGGCCAAAAGATGTATTCTGTTTCTGTCAACCCCATTAAAATAAAGCTGTAGGCCAAAAGATGTATTCTGTTTCTGTCAACCCCATTAAAATAAAACTGTAGGCCAAAAGATGTATTCTGTTTCTGTCAACCCCATTAAAATAAAACTGAAGGCCTAAAGATGTATTCTGTTTCTGTCAACCCCATTAAAATAAAATTGTAGGCAAAAGACATATACTGTTTCTGTCAACCCCATTAAAATAAAACTGTAGGCAAAAGACATATTCTGTTTCTGTCAACCGCATTAAAATAAAACTGTAGGCAAAAGACATATTCTATTTCTGTCAACCCCATTAAAATAAAACTGTAGGCAAAAGACATATTCTGTTTCTGTCAACCGCATTAAAATAAAACTGTAGGCAAAAGACATATTCTGTTTCTGTCAACCCCATTAAAATAAAACTGTAGGCCAAAAGATGTATTCTGTTTCTGTCAACCCCATTAAAATAAAACTGTAGGCCAAAAGATGTATTCTGTTTCTGTCAACCCCATTAAAATAAAACTGAAGGCCAAAAGATGTATTCTGTTTCTGTCAACCCCATTAAAATAAAACTGAAGGCCAAAAGATGTATTTTGTTTCTGTCAACCCCATTAAAATAAAACTGTAGGCCAAAAGATGTATTCTGTTTCTGTCAACCCCATTAAAATAAAACTGAAGGCCAAAAGATGTATTCTGTTTCTGTCAACCCCATTAAAATAAAACTGTAGGCCAAAAGATGTATTCTGTTTCTGTCAACCCCATTAAAATAAAACTGAAGGCCAAAAGATGTATTCTGTTTCTGTCAACCCCATTAAAATAAAACTGTAGGCCAAAAGATGTATTCTGTTTCTGTCAACCCCATTAAAATAAAGCTGTAGGCCAAAAGATGTATTCTGTTTCTGTCAACCCCATTAAAATAAAACTGTAGGCCAAAAGATGTATTCTGTTTCTGTCAACCCCATTAAAATAAAACTGTAGGCCTAAAGATGTATTCTGTTTCTGTCAACCCCATTAAAATAAAACTGTAGGCCAAAAGATGTATTCTGTTTCTGTCAACCCCATTAAAATAAAACTGAAGGCCAAAAGATGTATTCTGTTTCTGTCAACCCCATTAAAATAAAACTGTAGGCCAAAAGATGTATTCTGTTTCTGTCAACCCCATTAAAATAAAACTGTAAGCCAAAAGATGTATTCTGTTTCTGTCAACCCCATTAAAATAAAACTGTAGGCAAAAGACATATTCTGTTTCTGTCAACCCCATTAAAATAAAACTGTAGGCCTAAAGATGTATTCTGTTTCTGTCAACCCCATTAAAATAAAACTGAAGGCCAAAAGACATATTCTGTTTCTGTCAACCCCATTAAAATAAAACTGAAGGCCAAAAGATGTATTCTGTTTCTGTCAACCCCATTAAAATAAAACTGTAGGCAAAAGACATATTCTGTTTCTGTCAACCCCATTAAAATAAAACTGTAGGCCAAAAGATGTATTCTGTTTCTGTCAACCCCATTAAAATAAAACTGAAGGCCAAAAGATGTATTCTGTTTCTGTCAACCCCATTAAAATAAAACTGAAGGCCAAAAGATGTATTCTGTTTCTGTCAACCCCATTAAAATAAAGCTGTAGGCCAAAAGATGTATTCTGTTTCTGTCAACCCCATTAAAATAAAGCTGTAGGCCAAAAGATGTATTCTGTTTCTGTCAACCCCATTAAAATAAAACTGTAGGCCAAAAGATGTATTCTGTTTCTGTCAACCCCATTAAAATAAAACTGTAGGCCAAAAGATGTATTCTGTTTCTGTCAACCCCATTAAAATAAAACTGTAGGCCAAAAGATGTATTCTGTTTCTGTCAACCACATTAAAATAAAACTGAAGGCCAAAAGATGTATTCTGTTTCTGTCAACCCCATTAAAATAAAACTGTAGGCCAAAAGATGTATTCTGTGTCTGTCAACCCCATTAAAATCAAACTGAAGGCCAAAAGATGTATTCTGTTTCTGTCAACCCCATTAAAATAAAACTGAAGGCCAAGATGTATTCTGTTTCTGTCAACCCCATTAAAATAAAACTGTAGGCAAAAGACATATACTGTTTCTGTCAACCCCATTAAAATAAAACTGTAGGCCAAAAGATGTATTCTGTTTCTGTCAACCCCATTAAAATAAAACTGTAAGCCAAAAGATGTATTCTGTTTCTGTCAACCCCATTAAAATAAAACTGTAGGCAAAAGACATATTCTGTTTCTGTCAACCCCATTAAAATAAAACTGTAGGCCTAAAGATGTATTCTGTTTCTGTCAACCCCATTAAAATAAAACTGAAGGCCAAAAGACATATTCTGTTTCTGTCAACCCCATTAAAATAAAACTGAAGGCCAAAAGATGTATTCTGTTTCTGTCAACCCCATTAAAATAAAACTGTAGGCAAAAGACATATTCTGTTTCTGTCAACCCCATTAAAATAAAACTGTAGGCCAAAAGATGTATTCTGTTTCTGTCAACCCCATTAAAATAAAACTGAAGGCCAAAAGATGTATTCTGTTTCTGTCAACCCCATTAAAATAAAACTGAAGGCCAAAAGATGTATTCTGTTTCTGTCAACCCCATTAAAATAAAGCTGTAGGCCAAAAGATGTATTCTGTTTCTGTCAACCCCATTAAAATAAAGCTGTAGGCCAAAAGATGTATTCTGTTTCTGTCAACCCCATTAAAATAAAACTGTAGGCCAAAAGATGTATTCTGTTTCTGTCAACCCCATTAAAATAAAACTGTAGGCCAAAAGATGTATTCTGTTTCTGTCAACCCCATTAAAATAAAACTGTAGGCCAAAAGATGTATTCTGTTTCTGTCAACCACATTAAAATAAAACTGAAGGCCAAAAGATGTATTCTGTTTCTGTCAACCCCATTAAAATAAAACTGTAGGCCAAAAGATGTATTCTGTGTCTGTCAACCCCATTAAAATCAAACTGAAGGCCAAAAGATGTATTCTGTTTCTGTCAACCCCATTAAAATAAAACTGAAGGCCTAAAGATGTATTCTGTTTCTGTCAACCCCATTAAAATAAAACTGTAGGCAAAAGACATATACTGTTTCTGTCAACCCCATTAAAATAAAACTGTAGGCAAAAGACATATTCTGTTTCTGTCAACCCCATTAAAATAAAACTGTAGGCAAAAGACATATTCTGTTTCTGTCAACCCCATTAAAATAAAACTGTAGGCAAAAGACATATTCTGTTTCTGTCAACCACATTAAAATAAAACTGTAGGCAAAAGACATATTCTGTTTCTGTCAACCCCATTAAAATAAAACTGTAGGCCAAAAGATGTATTCTGTTTCTGTCAACCCCATTAAAATAAAACTGTAGGCCAAAAGATGTATTCTGTTTCTGTCAACCCCATTAAAATAAAACTGAAGGCCAAAAGATGTATTCTGTTTCTGTCAACCCCATTAAAATAAAAACTGAAGGCCAAAAGATGTATTTTGTTTCTGTCAACCCCATTAAAATAAAACTGTAGGCCAAAAGATGTATTCTGTTTCTGTCAACCCCATTAAAATAAAACTGAAGGCCAAAAGATGTATTCTGTTTCTGTCAACCCCATTAAAATAAAACTGTAGGCCAAAAGATGTATTCTGTTTCTGTCAACCCCATTAAAATAAAACTGAAGGCCAAAAGATGTATTCTGTTTCTGTCAACCCCATTAAAATAAAACTGTAGGCCAAAAGATGTATTCTGTTTCTGTCAACCCCATTAAAATAAAGCTGTAGGCCAAAAGATGTATTCTGTTTCTGTCAACCCCATTAAAATAAAACTGTAGGCCAAAAGATGTATTCTGTTTCTGTCAACCCCATTAAAATAAAGCAGTAGGCCAAAAGATGTATTCTGTTTCTGTCAACCCCATTAAAATAAAACTGTAGGCCAAAAGATGTATTCTGTTTCTGTCAACCCCATTAAAATAAAACTGTAGGCCAAAAGATGTATTCTGTTTCTGTCAACCCCATTAAAATAAAACTGTAGGCCAAAAGATGTATTCTGTTTCTGTCAACCCCATTAAAATAAAACTGTAGGCCAAAAGATGTATTCTGTTTCTGTCAACCCCATTAAAATAAAACTGTAGGCAAAAGACATATTCTGTTTCTGTCAACCCCATTAAAATAAAACTGAAGGCCAAAAGATGTATTCTGTTTCTGTCAACCCCATTAAAATAAAGCTGTAGGCCAAAAGATGTATTCTGTGTCTGTCAACCCTATTAAAATAAAACTGTAGGCCAAAAGATGTATTCTGTTTCTGTCAACCCCATTAAAATAAAACTGAAGGCCAAAAGATGTATTCTGTTTCTGTCAACCCCATTAAAATAAAACTGTAGGCCAAAAGATGTATTCTGTTTCTGTCAACCCCATTAAAATAAAACTGTAGGCCAAAAGATGTATTCTGTGTCTGTCAACCCCATTAAAATAAAACTGTAGGCCAAAAGATGTATTCTGTGTCTGTCAACCCCACTAAAATAAAACTGTAGGCCAAAAGATGTATTCTGTTTCTGTCAACCCCATTAAAATAAAACTGAAGGCCAAAAGATGTATTCTGTTTCTGTCAACCCCATTAAAATAAAGCTGTAGGCCAAAAGATGTATTCTGTTTCTGTCAACCCCATTAAAATAAAACTGTAGGCCAAAAGATGTATTCTGTTTCTGTCAACCCCATTAAAATAAAACTGAAGGCCTAAAGATGTATTCTGTTTCTGTCAACCCCATTAAAATAAAATTGTAGGCAAAAGACATATACTGTTTCTGTCAACCCCATTAAAATAAAACTGTAGGCAAAAGACATATTCTGTTTCTGTCAACCCCATTAAAATAAAACTGTAGGCAAAAGACATATTCTGTTTCTGTCAACCCCATTAAAATAAAACTGTAGGCAAAAGACATATTCTGTTTCTGTCAACCGCATTAAAATAAAACTGTAGGCAAAAGACATATTCTGTTTCTGTCAACCCCATTAAAATAAAACTGTAGGCCAAAAGATGTATTCTGTTTCTGTCAACCCCATTAAAATAAAACTGTAGGCCAAAAGATGTATTCTGTTTCTGTCAACCCCATTAAAATAAAACTGAAGGCCAAAAGATGTATTCTGTTTCTGTCAACCCCATTAAAATAAAACTGAAGGCCAAAAGATGTATTTTGTTTCTGTCAACCCCATTAAAATAAAACTGTAGGCCAAAAGATGTATTCTGTTTCTGTCAACCCCATTAAAATAAAACTGAAGGCCAAAAGATGTATTCTGTTTCTGTCAACCCCATTAAAATAAAACTGTAGGCCAAAAGATGTATTCTGTTTCTGTCAACCCCATTAAAATAAAACTGAAGGCCAAAAGATGTATTCTGTTTCTGTCAACCCCATTAAAATAAAACTGTAGGCCAAAAGATGTATTCTGTTTCTGTCAACCCCATTAAAATAAAGCTGTAGGCCAAAAGATGTATTCTGTTTCTGTCAACCCCATTAAAATAAAACTGTAGGCCAAAAGATGTATTCTGTTTCTGTCAACCCCATTAAAATAAAACTGTAGGCCTAAAGATGTATTCTGTTTCTGTCAACCCCATTAAAATAAAACTGTAGGCCAAAAGATGTATTCTGTTTCTGTCAACCCCATTAAAATAAAACTGAAGGCCAAAAGATGTATTCTGTTTCTGTCAACCCCATTAAAATAAAACTGTAGGCCAAAAGATGTATTCTGTTTCTGTCAACCCCATTAAAATAAAACTGTAAGCCAAAAGATGTATTCTGTTTCTGTCAACCCCATTAAAATAAAACTGTAGGCAAAAGACATATTCTGTTTCTGTCAACCCCATTAAAATAAAACTGTAGGCCTAAAGATGTATTCTGTTTCTGTCAACCCCATTAAAATAAAACTGAAGGCCAAAAGACATATTCTGTTTCTGTCAACCCCATTAAAATAAAACTGAAGGCCAAAAGATGTATTCTGTTTCTGTCAACCCCATTAAAATAAAACTGTAGGCAAAAGACATATTCTGTTTCTGTCAACCCCATTAAAATAAAACTGTAGGCCAAAAGATGTATTCTGTTTCTGTCAACCCCATTAAAATAAAACTGAAGGCCAAAAGATGTATTCTGTTTCTGTCAACCCCATTAAAATAAAACTGAAGGCCAAAAGATGTATTCTGTTTCTGTCAACCCCATTAAAATAAAGCTGTAGGCCAAAAGATGTATTCTGTTTCTGTCAACCCCATTAAAATAAAGCTGTAGGCCAAAAGATGTATTCTGTTTCTGTCAACCCCATTAAAATAAAACTGTAGGCCAAAAGATGTATTCTGTTTCTGTCAACCCCATTAAAATAAAACTGTAGGCCAAAAGATGTATTCTGTTTCTGTCAACCCCATTAAAATAAAACTGTAGGCCAAAAGATGTATTCTGTTTCTGTCAACCCCATTAAAATAAAACTGAAGGCCAAAAGATGTATTCTGTTTCTGTCAACCCCATTAAAATAAAACTGTAGGCCAAAAGATGTATTCTGTGTCTGTCAACCCCATTAAAATCAAACTGAAGGCCAAAAGATGTATTCTGTTTCTGTCAACCCCATTAAAATAAAACTGAAGGCCTAAAGATGTATTCTGTTTCTGTCAACCCCATTAAAATAAAACTGTAGGCAAAAGACATATACTGTTTCTGTCAACCCCATTAAAATAAAACTGTAGGCAAAAGACATATTCTGTTTCTGTCAACCGCATTAAAATAAAACTGTAGGCAAAAGACATATTCTGTTTCTGTCAACCCCATTAAAATAAAACTGTAGGCAAAAGACATATTCTGTTTCTGTCAACCACATTAAAATAAAACTGTAGGCAAAAGACATATTCTGTTTCTGTCAACCCCATTAAAATAAAACTGTAGGCCAAAAGATGTATTCTGTTTCTGTCAACCCCATTAAAATAAAACTGTAGGCCAAAAGATGTATTCTGTTTCTGTCAACCCCATTAAAATAAAACTGAAGGCCAAAAGATGTATTCTGTTTCTGTCAACCCCATTAAAATAAAAACTGAAGGCCAAAAGATGTATTTTGTTTCTGTCAACCCCATTAAAATAAAACTGTAGGCCAAAAGATGTATTCTGTTTCTGTCAACCCCATTAAAATAAAACTGAAGGCCAAAAGATGTATTCTGTTTCTGTCAACCCCATTAAAATAAAACTGTAGGCCAAAAGATGTATTCTGTTTCTGTCAACCCCATTAAAATAAAACTGAAGGCCAAAAGATGTATTCTGTTTCTGTCAACCCCATTAAAATAAAACTGTAGGCCAAAAGATGTATTCTGTTTCTGTCAACCCCATTAAAATAAAGCTGTAGGCCAAAAGATGTATTCTGTTTCTGTCAACCCCATTAAAATAAAACTGTAGGCCAAAAGATGTATTCTGTTTCTGTCAACCCCATTAAAATAAAACTGTAGGCCTAAAGATGTATTCTGTTTCTGTCAATCCCATTAAAATAAAACTGTAGGCCAAAAGATGTATTCTGTTTCTGTCAACCCCATTAAAATAAAACTGAAGGCCAAAAGATGTATTCTGTTTCTGTCAACCCCATTAAAATAAAACTGTAGGCCAAAAGATGTATTCTGTTTCTGTCAACCCCATTAAAATAAAACTGTAAGCCAAAAGATGTATTCTGTTTCTGTCAACCCCATTAAAATAAAACTGTAGGCAAAAGACATATTCTGTTTCTGTCAACCCCATTAAAATAAAACTGTAGGCCTAAAGATGTATTCTGTTTCTGTCAACCCCATTAAAATAAAACTGAAGGCCAAAAGACATATTCTGTTTCTGTCAACCCCATTAAAATAAAACTGAAGGCCAAAAGATGTATTCTGTTTCTGTCAACCCCATTAAAATAAAACTGTAGGCAAAAGACATATTCTGTTTCTGTCAACTCCATTAAAATAAAACTGAAGGCCAAAAGATGTATTCTGTTTCTGTCAACCCCATTAAAATAAAACTGAAGGCCAAAAGATGTATTCTGTTTCTGTCAACCCCATTAAAATAAAACTGAAGGCCAAAAGATGTATTCTGTTTCTGTCAACCCCATTAAAATAAAACTGTAGGCCAAAAGATGTATTCTGTTTCTGTCAACCCCATTAAAATAAAACTGTGGGCCAAAAGATGTATTCTGTTTCTGTCAACCCCATTAAAATAAAACTGAAGGCCAAAAGATGTATTCTGTTTCTGTCAACCCCATTAAAATAAAGCTGTAGGCCAAAAGATGTATTCTGTTTCTGTCAACCCCATTAAAATAAAACTGTAAGCCAAAAGATGTATTCTGTTTCTGTCAACCCCATTAAAATAAAACTGAAGGCCAAAAGATATATTCTGTTTCTGTCAACCCCATTAAAATAAAACTGTAGGCCAAAAGATGTATTCTGTTTCTGTCAACCCCATTAAAATAAAACTGTAGGCCAAAAGATGTATTCTGTTTCTGTCAACCCCATTAAAATAAAACTGTAGGCCAAAAGATGTATTCTGTTTCTGTCAACCCCATTAAAATAAAACTGAAGGCCAAAAGATGTATTCTGTTTCTGTCAACCCCATTAAAATAAAACTGTAGGCCAAAAGATGTATTCTGTTTCTGTCAACCCCATTAAAATAAAACTGTAGGCCAAAAGATGTATTCTGTTTCTGTCAACCCCATTAAAATAAAACTGAAGGCCAAAAGATATAGTCTTTGTCTGTCAACCCCATTAAAATAAAACTGTAGGCCAAAAGATGTATTCTGTTTCTGTCAACCCCATTAAAATAAAACTGTAGGCCAAAAGATGTATTCTGTTTCTGTCAACCCCATTAAAATAAAACTGTAGGCCAAAAGATGTATTCTGTGTCTGTCAACCCCATTAAAATAAAACTGTAGGCCAAAAGATGTATTCTGTTTCTGTCAACCCCATTAAAATAAAACTGTAGGCCAAAAGATGTATTCTGTTTCTGTCAACCCCATTAAAATAAAACTGAAGGCCAAAAGATGTATTCTGTTTCTTTCAACCCCATTAAAATAAAACTGTAGGCAAAAGACATATTCTGTTTCTCTCAACCCCATTAAAATAAAACTGTAGGCCAAAAGATGTATTCTGTTTCTGTCAACCCCATTAAAATAAAACTGAAGGCCAAAAGATGTATTCTGTTTCTGTCAACCCCATTAAAATAAAACTGTAGGCCAAAAGATGTATTCTGTTTCTGTCAACCCCATTAAAATAAAACTGTAGGCCAAAAGATGTATTCTGTTTCTGTCAACCCCATTAAAATAAAACTGTAGGCCAAAAGATGTATTCTGTTTCTGTCAACCCCATTAAAATAAAACTGTAGGCCAAAAGATGTATTCTGTTTCTGTCAACCCCATTAAAATAAAACTGTAGGCCAAAAGATGTATTCTGTTTCTGTCAACCCCATTAAAATAAAGCTGTAGGCCAAAAGATGTATTCTGTTTCTGTCAACCCCATTAAAATAAAACTGTAGGCCAAAAGATGTATTCTGTTTCTGTCAACCCCATTAAAATAAAACTGTAGGCCAAAAGATGTATTCTGTTTCTGTCAACCCCATTAAAATAAAACTGTAGGCCAAAAGATGTATTCTGTTTCTGTCAACCCCATTAAAATAAAACTGAAGGCCAAAAGATGTATTCTGTTTCTGTCAACCCCATTAAAATAAAACTGTAGGCCAAAAGATGTATTCTGTTTCTGTCAACCCCATTAAAATAAAACTGTAGGCCAAAAGATGTATTCTGTTTCTGTCAACCCCATTAAAATAAAACTGTAGGCCAAAAGATGTATTCTGTTTCTGTCAACCCCATTAAAATAAAACTGTAGGCCAAAAGATGTATTCTGTTTCTGTCAACCCCATTAAAATAAAACTGAAGGCCAAAAGATGTATTCTGTTTCTGTCAACCCCATTAAAATAAAGCTGTAGGCCAAAAGATGTATTCTGTTTCTGTCAACCCCATTAAAATAAAACTGTAGGCAAAAGACATATTCTGTTTCTGTCAACCCCATTAAAATAAAGCTGTAGGCCAAAAGATGTATTCTGTTTCTGTCAACCCCATTAAAATAAAACTGTAGGCCAAAAGATGTGTTTTGTGTCTGTCAACCCCATTGAAATAAAGCTGTAGGCCAAAAGATGTATTCTGTTTCTGTCAACCCCATTAAAATAAAACTGTAGGCCTAAAGATGTATTCTGTTTCTGTCAACCCCATTAAAATAAAGCTGTAGGCCAAAAGATGTATTCTGTTTCTGTCAACCCCATTAAAATAAAACTGTAGGCCAAAAGATGTGTTCTGTGTCTGTCAACCCCATTAAAATAAAGCTGTAGGCCAAAAGATGTATTCTGTTTCTGTCAACCCCATTAAAATAAAACTGTAGGCCAAAAGATGTATTCTGTTTCTGTCAACCCCATTAAAATAAAACTGTAGGCCTAAAGATGTATTCTGTTTCTGTCAACCCCATTAAAATAAAGCTGTAGACCAAAAGATGTATTCTGTTTCTGTCAACCCCATTAAAATAAAACTGTAGGCCAAAAGATGTATTCTGTTTCTGTCAACCCCATTAAAATAAAATGTAGGCCAAAAGATGTATTCTGTTTCTGTCAACCCCATTAAAATAAAACTGTAGGCAAAAGACATATTCTGTTTCTGTCAACCCCATTAAAATAAAGCTGTAGGCCAAAAGATGTATTCTGTGTCTGTCAACCCCATTAAAATAAAACTGTAGGCTAAAAGATGTATTCTGTTTCTGTCAACCCCATTAAAATAAAACTGTAGGCCAAAAGATGTATTCTGTTTCTGTCAACCCCATTAAAATAAAGCTGTAGGCCAAAAGATGTATTCTGTTTCTGTCAACCCCATTAAAATAAAACTGTAGGCCAAAAGATGTATTCTGTTTCTGTCAACCCCATTAAAATAAAGCTGTAGGCCAAAAGATGTATTCTGTTTCTGTCAACCCCATTAAAATAAAGCTGTAGGCCAAAAGATGTATTCTGTTTCTGTCAACCCCATTAAAATAAAACTGTAGGCCAAAAGATGTATTCTGTTTCTGTCAACCCCATTAAAATAAAGCTCTAGGCCAAAAGATGTATTCTGTTTCTGTCAACCCCATTAAAGTAAAACTGTAGGCCAAAAGATGTATTCTGTTTCTGTCAACCCCATTAAAATAAAGCAGTAGGCCAAAAGATGTATTCTGTTTCTGTCAACCCCATTAAAATAAAACTGTAGGCCAAAAGATGTATTCTGTTTCTGTCAACCCCATTAAAATAAAACTGTAGGCCAAAAGATGTATTCTGTTTCTGTCAACCCCATTAAAATAAAACTGTAGGCCAAAAGATGTATTCTGTTTCTGTCAACCCCATTAAAATAAAACTGTAAGCCAAAAGATGTATTCTGTTTCTGTCAACCCCATTAAAATAAAACTGAAGGCCAAAAGATATATTCTGTTTCTGTCAACCCCATTAAAATAAAACTGTAGGCCAAAAGATGTATTCTGTTTCTGTCAACCCCATTAAAATAAAACTGTAGGCCAAAAGATGTATTCTGTTTCTGTCAACCCCATTAAAATAAAACTGTAGGCCAAAAGATGTATTCTGTTTCTGTCAACCCCATTAAAATAAAACTGAAGGCCAAAAGATGTATTCTGTTTCTGTCAACCCCATTAAAATAAAACTGTAGGCCAAAAGATGTATTCTGTTTCTGTCAACCCCATTAAAATAAAACTGTAGGCCAAAAGATGTATTCTGTTTCTGTCAACCCCATTAAAATAAAACTGAAGGCCAAAAGATATAGTCTTTGTCTGTCAACCCCATTAAAATAAAACTGTAGGCCAAAAGATGTATTCTGTTTCTGTCAACCCCATTAAAATAAAACTGTAGGCCAAAAGATGTATTCTGTTTCTGTCAACCCCATTAAAATAAAACTGTAGGCCAAAAGATGTATTCTGTGTCTGTCAACCCCATTAAAATAAAACTGTAGGCCAAAAGATGTATTCTGTTTCTGTCAACCCCATTAAAATAAAACTGTAGGCCAAAAGATGTATTCTGTTTCTGTCAACCCCATTAAAATAAAACTGAAGGCCAAAAGATGTATTCTGTTTCTTTCAACCCCATTAAAATAAAACTGTAGGCAAAAGACATATTCTGTTTCTCTCAACCCCATTAAAATAAAACTGTAGGCCAAAAGATGTATTCTGTTTCTGTCAACCCCATTAAAATAAAACTGAAGGCCAAAAGATGTATTCTGTTTCTGTCAACCCCATTAAAATAAAACTGTAGGCCAAAAGATGTATTCTGTTTCTGTCAACCCCATTAAAATAAAACTGTAGGCCAAAAGATGTATTCTGTTTCTGTCAACCCCATTAAAATAAAACTGTAGGCCAAAAGATGTATTCTGTTTCTGTCAACCCCATTAAAATAAAACTGTAGGCCAAAAGATGTATTCTGTTTCTGTCAACCCCATTAAAATAAAACTGTAGGCCAAAAGATGTATTCTGTTTCTGTCAACCCCATTAAAATAAAGCTGTAGGCCAAAAGATGTATTCTGTTTCTGTCAACCCCATTAAAATAAAACTGTAGGCCAAAAGATGTATTCTGTTTCTGTCAACCCCATTAAAATAAAACTGTAGGCCAAAAGATGTATTCTGTTTCTGTCAACCCCATTAAAATAAAACTGTAGGCCAAAAGATGTATTCTGTTTCTGTCAACCCCATTAAAATAAAACTGAAGGCCAAAAGATGTATTCTGTTTCTGTCAACCCCATTAAAATAAAACTGTAGGCCAAAAGATGTATTCTGTTTCTGTCAACCCCATTAAAATAAAACTGTAGGCCAAAAGATGTATTCTGTTTCTGTCAACCCCATTAAAATAAAACTGTAGGCCAAAAGATGTATTCTGTTTCTGTCAACCCCATTAAAATAAAACTGTAGGCCAAAAGATGTATTCTGTTTCTGTCAACCCCATTAAAATAAAACTGAAGGCCAAAAGATGTATTCTGTTTCTGTCAACCCCATTAAAATAAAGCTGTAGGCCAAAAGATGTATTCTGTTTCTGTCAACCCCATTAAAATAAAACTGTAGGCAAAAGACATATTCTGTTTCTGTCAACCCCATTAAAATAAAGCTGTAGGCCAAAAGATGTATTCTGTTTCTGTCAACCCCATTAAAATAAAACTGTAGGCCAAAAGATGTGTTTTGTGTCTGTCAACCCCATTGAAATAAAGCTGTAGGCCAAAAGATGTATTCTGTTTCTGTCAACCCCATTAAAATAAAACTGTAGGCCTAAAGATGTATTCTGTTTCTGTCAACCCCATTAAAATAAAGCTGTAGGCCAAAAGATGTATTCTGTTTCTGTCAACCCCATTAAAATAAAACTGTAGGCCAAAAGATGTGTTCTGTGTCTGTCAACCCCATTAAAATAAAGCTGTAGGCCAAAAGATGTATTCTGTTTCTGTCAACCCCATTAAAATAAAACTGTAGGCCAAAAGATGTATTCTGTTTCTGTCAACCCCATTAAAATAAAACTGTAGGCCTAAAGATGTATTCTGTTTCTGTCAACCCCATTAAAATAAAGCTGTAGACCAAAAGATGTATTCTGTTTCTGTCAACCCCATTAAAATAAAACTGTAGGCCAAAAGATGTATTCTGTTTCTGTCAACCCCATTAAAATAAAATGTAGGCCAAAAGATGTATTCTGTTTCTGTCAACCCCATTAAAATAAAACTGTAGGCAAAAGACATATTCTGTTTCTGTCAACCCCATTAAAATAAAGCTGTAGGCCAAAAGATGTATTCTGTGTCTGTCAACCCCATTAAAATAAAACTGTAGGCTAAAAGATGTATTCTGTTTCTGTCAACCCCATTAAAATAAAGCTGTAGGCCAAAAGATGTATTCTGTTTCTGTCAACCCCATTAAAATAAAGCTGTAGGCCAAAAGATGTATTCTGTTTCTGTCAACCCCATTAAAATAAAACTGTAGGCCAAAAGATGTATTCTGTTTCTGTCAACCCCATTAAAATAAAGCTGTAGGCCAAAAGATGTATTCTGTTTCTGTCAACCCCATTAAAATAAAGCTGTAGGCCAAAAGATGTATTCTGTTTCTGTCAACCCCATTAAAATAAAACTGTAGGCCAAAAGATGTATTCTGTTTCTGTCAACCCCATTAAAATAAAGCTCTAGGCCAAAAGATGTATTCTGTTTCTGTCAACCCCATTAAAGTAAAACTGTAGGCCAAAAGATGTATTCTGTTTCTGTCAACCCCATTAAAATAAAGCAGTAGGCCAAAAGATGTATTCTGTTTCTGTCAACCCCATTAAAATAAAACTGTAGGCCAAAAGATGTATTCTGTTTCTGTCAACCCCATTAAAATAAAACTGTAGGCCAAAAGATGTATTCTGTTTCTGTCAACCCCATTAAAATAAAACTGTAGGCCAAAAGATGTATTCTGTTTCTGTCAACCCCATTAAAATAAAACTGTAGGCTAAAACAGATATTTTGTGTTGACCCCATTAAAATAAAACTGTAGGCTAAAACAGATATTTTGTGTTGACCCCATTAAAATAAAAGTAATCCAAAAAAGATATTCTGTTTGTGTCCACCCTGTTGACTTTTTTACTGTCGTCTCAATAGTTTTTTAAAATGTTATAGGGGAGGTGGGAATCCCATTAACCGGTTTAGCCCCACTACATGTATGTGTAACAAAATATTTGTTCCAGCATGAAATTTGTTTCGTCGGAACCTATTTCACAGAAAATATGTTCTGTCGAAACTTTTTAAATGAAAAATTAGTTCCGGGAACATATTTCATAGGAAAATTTATTCTGCCTATCTGAAATTTTTTCTGGTATCTCACTTAAGACCCCGTTTACACTAACAAATTTAGATTGATCTTGGGTGAGATCGGTTCTAAAAAGATCGATCTTGGGCAAGTATAGACGCTTAAGATCGATCTTCAATCAGACTTACAAAGTCCACCTCCAGAGGTAGTTTTAAAAAGATCAATCTTTTTTTAATCGATCTTTCTTCAAGTGTAAACGCTAAGATCGATCACGACCGATCTTTATAAAATGAAACTGAAGTTGCGCATGTTTGGTGGTAAAATTACACATGTTTCTATTAACATTTGTACGACTATGGGGAATAAAAGAGGAGAAGCGAGGACCCACGAGGAAACTGTTCTATTAATTGAACTTTGGGGTGACCAGAGAGTACAGGAACAGTTGGAGAACATGCCCAAGAGAAACCTAGAAATTTTTAAGCGAATATGTCAGGACATAAAGGACCGTCTGCTCGACTTTTCGAGATCGGCACAAGAATGGGGCATCTTAGTTTTGTGGTCCGTTTCAGAATTATAGGTCTCAACTGATCACAAATATGCTTGAATGTTTGCTGGTACATACGAATATTTACATACCAGTCATGTGGTGTCCAGTTTAGAATATCATTATAAATGTCAGTTCCACCAGGCTTTACCCAGACTTCCCTGTTTACAGAATGTGAGGTCAGATTCATCAGGATACAGAAGAAGAATTTCCGGCGTCTAAGCATCAGTTTCTTAAATCGGTTAATTCGACATCTTTGTTGTATTTTTCCTCCGTTTCAGACGTAGTAATCTTTCTTTCTCCAACTTTACTCTCCGAGAATTTGCACATTTTATCACTTGTGACATATACATAAAAAAGAAAATCAGTAATTGCACACGCAATTCCAAATACTCGATTATCTCACCCATGTTTACAAAGCGTGTATGAAAACGCTGAAAATGCACACACTGATATCTATTTTTATAACAATATGTTTACAGTTACACAGGTATTTAAGTCAGATCGGTTCAGTATTTATTGCAGTGTAAGCGTACCGTTTTCAAAAAGATCGATTCAAATAGAAGCAAGTATAAACACGGTCATTGTTTAACAAATTCCTTGTATTTTCTACTATCTCTTTCCAATAATAACGTTCATTTATTTTATTTACTGTTTTATTAACACCTTGGTGACCACTAGAATTGTGACACATTTTCAAAACAGTTGACAGTTTATCTTTGGTTATTACCAGCCTGTTGACCATATTGTCACTTAATTTATCTTTCTCCAAATAGAATAAATCAGATCCTTCAATGACATATTTATATGACATCTTTCTTATTCTTCTTTTTTCTGATTCTTTTATGTCATTTGGATACTTTTTATCACTTAAATAGCCAAATATTTTTTCATACTCTTCAGGATCCATTTCTCTTTACAATTGTGTTCAACTCAGAAAGTAAACAAGAGTGAGACTTTTAAAACTTACTAATGAACACAATTCATGATTTTCATGCATCAGTGGAATCTATTTCACAGTTATGGAACTTATTTCACCAGGTAAGAAATGAGGGAACTTTTTTCACAACTCTGGAATTTATTTCACCAGTAATTTACAGGAACAAATTTCACATCAGCGGAACTTATATATAATATAGTTTTCCTGTGAAATATGTTCTTCCAGAACTTATATCACAGGAAATTATTTCTGGGAGAACTTTTTACACAGGAACTTATTTTGGCTCACATATGTGCCTGTCCCAAGCTAAGACCTGGATTTCCAATGTCATATGTCATGGTCCTTTTTTAGTGTTTAGTGAATTAAGATGAGAGTTGATTGCTTGTTTTGCTGATATTGGTGAAATTGTTAGCCATCACAGTTTAAACTTTCTTTTCATTTCTAGTTAGTAATATTGCTGTGGAAAAGAAATTTCAAAAAGAGGTTAAGAATGTGTCAATGACTGTGATTATGTGGCAGGGGGAATATTTGGGGATCACCCTGTCTGTCTATGCAAGTTTTCAGAACATCATGCCCAGCTCAGAACCTTTAAGGATGTTATTTGATACTTTGTATTATTGTAGCCCACCACTAAAAGGGTAGTAGTGAATAAAGTTGGTAGATCAAGGTCACCAACTAAGTTCAACTGTACATACCTTATCCAAATATACAGCATGTGTCGGATCTACTGACTTTGTTAAATGTATGTCAAGTTTTCGTGAACAGCTCCTGTTTCTCTATTGTGTCTGATGTATGAATATCTTATAAGATATTAGTAACTTTAGCTGTGAAAACAAATACATGCCTTCAAAGGCAATATGTTTTAATGGTTTATATGAAAAGACAAATGCAGTGGGGGTGGGGTATTATTTTGTGAGCTTTTCTCACAGTACCTCTAATTATATTTCTACATATCTATTTTAGTCCCTTATTGTTAATTTTCATCTTCTTGTAACAGACATAGTACAGGTATATCTACAAAACAATCAATTGAAATGCCTCATTATCACATTTCCCTTATAGCCCTCTATATTACATCAAGATGTATTAAATGTTCTTCAGTTAAAATTATCATATAATAATGTCCTTTCTACAATCAATCAACTTGTCAGCTTTCACAGTAGAACCCTTGATCATACATTTGTATTTAACTTACTAGTAATTATTTTTGAAATGTAATAGTGATTCTATTGTAGTTCAGTATGATTCTCTCCACTCTGTAATACTCCAGTAATTCTGTTGACAGTAATGAACATTCTTCATTGTATTCCACTCCTCTACACAATCTTATCAAAGAGAAATGTTTGATATTGACATCCTATTCTTTTAGCTGTGATTACATTTACTATCAGGAGTATGTAAAAATCTCTTCTGTGACAAAAATATGAATATTATATAGTATTACAATTGGAACAACATGTTTGTTGTTTTAGTATACAAATTATCTTCAAATTGTTGGAATTCCAATGGGAACTAATTGTGCTTCTCTCGTTGCTGATTTTTTTTTTTGTCTACTCTGAACCCAATCTATGGCTATTTTCAATAGATCTTACAAAACAAAACTTTGTATTGCTTTACTCCAGAATTATGTTATTATCTGGACAATATTTAAGCTGTCAGTAATCATGATTTTCTTAAATATGCTAATACCTTTTTCTGATAGAGCTTAATTTAGATAAAGCCAACAATAATAGTATTCCAGACAAACCTGTTTTATAAGGTAAAGTTACTAATATTCAGAAGAGATGGCTTTCCTCTCCTTATAGTTAATTTTGTTTATTTTAACAAGTGTGGACACAGAAATGTGCTGTCCAAAAAAAGGCAAGTGTGGATGCCAATATTTCATACTATTAACTTTAAAAAAAAAAAAAAAAATCATGGACACAGAGCTCCTGGATTTTTTTAATAAAAAACTAATCCTGGATTATTATTTTTGCTTAATGTCCGGTCCTGTGTTTTTATTTCAAATTTCCATCATAGCCCCCCTCCCCCTCCTAAGGGATATAAAATTGTATCATTAATAATAAATTCAGATTTTCTATTTAAAATAAATCTCATTTACAAAACCACTGATATTTGTTCAATTTTTAACACTGATTAAAGCTTTAGTCGCAACAAATTTTTATTTTTCTCTTTAAACTGTTGAAACATAACATTTATTTAACTGTAAAATCCCCCCCCCCCTTTTTTCTTGTTTAAATCAATGATCAACAATATTCCAGAATCAAACAAATGAATAAATATAATATTTATTGCATTTATCAATATTTTATGAGTATCAACAGTTTTTTCAACACCGTATCTGTTTTATCTGTTTCTCGATACAGCCCATCCCGATTACAGTGATCCGTGACCCAGATTAGCACCTTCCAGCAGTTTTCATTCTATCATACAACTTACAATACATGTGTTATTTTGTGTGCATTTAATTAATTAAAGCTGTAAGATATTTGACCATTGTTAAGCTGTTAATGGTGTTATAAGCTAATATCAATATTTAATTAATATAAAGGTGAAAATAGAAAATGATCTGAAGGAATGTTATAAAACTTCCAGGATTTGACTGATTTTTGTAAATAAATCACAATGCCTATTTCATGAATACTTATACATGTAATACATTTTTAGTAATTTTCTTTCATCACAGAAATTATTTAATTACCTGTATTTAATAATCAGTTAATAAGATTTGTATTTATTGATTTTAATCTTCCGGTTCAAACTCTCGTCATTTCCCAAAATCAAAGGAAGAAAACAAAATATGACAATAATTCTCTACAATAATTACCAGTAAAGGTTTGCATTATTGGAAAAAAGATACTTTAATACAGGAGAAAATTATTTGCTATGTAAGAAAATACTATTGTTATTTAATAAAGGATAAATTGTTATGTGATACCTACCCAAGACCAGGGATCTTACTGGTTACAGATACCTACCCAAGACCAGGGATTTCAATGGCCACATATACTTGCCCAAGACCAAGGATTTCACTAGTCACTGATACCTACCCAAGACCAGGGATTTCAATGGCCACAGATACCTGCCCAAGACCAAGGATTTCACTAGTCACATATACCTACCCAAGACCGGGAATTTCACTGGTCACAGATATCTACCCAAGACCAGGGATTTCACTGGTCAGATACCTACCCAAGACCAGGGATTTCACTGGTCACAGATACCTACCCAAGACCAGGGATATTTCACTGCTCACAGATACCTACCCAAGACCAGGGATTTCACTGATCACAGATACCTACCCAAGACCAGGGATTTCACTTGTCACAGATACCAACCCAAGACCAGGGATTTCACTGGTCAGAGATACCTACCCAAGACCAGGGACTTCACTGGTCACAGATACCTACCCAAGACCAGGGATTTCACTGGTCACAGATACCTACCCAAGACCAGGGATTTCACTGGTCACAGATACCTACCCAAGACCAGGGATTTCACTGGTCACAGATACCTACCCAAGACCAGGGATTTCACTGGTCACAGATACCTACCCATGACCAGGGATTTCACTGGTCACAGATACCTACCCAAGACCAGGGATATTTCACTGCTCACAGATACCTACCCAAGACCAGGGATTTCACTGATCACAGATACCTACCCAAGACCAGGGATTTCACTGGTCACAGATACCTACCCATGACCACAGATTTCACTGGTCACAGATACCTACCCAAGACCAGGGATATCACTTGTCACAGATACCAACCCAAGACCAGGGATTTCACTGGTCACAGATACCTACCCAAGACCAGGGATTTCACTGGTCACAGATACCTACCCATGACCAGGGATTTCACTTGTCACAGATACCTACCCATGACCAGGGATTTCACTTGTCACAGATACCTACCCAAGACCAGGGATTTCACTGGTCACAGATACCTACCCATGGCCAAGGGTATTGGTCAGTTTGTTATATCTATCTAGGCTTTCTTTCACCCTAATAAATCTAGTTACAATATAGTTGAGTAATTGCTGAATGTGACCATAAAAACCATCCTTCACATAAACTTTTTCTCCTGTGAAGATGAATTATCTTGATGTGAAATAATTGATTTTATTTCAGTATAAATGGGATCAATAGTATACTGTCATTTAGACATTTATAGCACATCTAGGGTATCCTGTTTACATGATATATCATTCTATATGTATAGTTTTATATAGAACAGCATATATAAGGTGATGTAACATCCGTTTTGTTAAGAATATCACACCAAACAAGATTTATCAATTTTGTCAGAGATTCTAAAATTACAACAGTTAATTTACTATGATTAAATATCGATGGAGGACTTAATTTTCTTTTATGATAGAATTTCTTTATAATTTGTGTAAGAAAACATTTATCATGCAACCATTAAAAAAGTTTTGAAAGATATAGAGGTCACTTTTAACACGAGAATTAAGTTATGAAATTCTATAAAGTTAGCACTCTTGATTTAAAAAAGGGGGGAATCTTGAATTCCGAAAATAAAAATCATTTCTAGATGATAAAATTTCTGAAATATTTTATTAAAAATAACTGGAATAATAAATGAAAAATATAGGTCAACCTTCTTTGTATCAAATTAATAAGGAACCAAGTAAGGTTTAAAAATGACCCAACAATTTGAATTGATGCCTCTCTATGAAATATGAGGACCACTAGACTATAGAACTAAGAGGTGTCTAGTCCAGATAATTTAGTATTTAGGTCACATTTAGAATCAGCATTGCCATTGATTGACTTCACTGAATGTTTCGACAATGTTTTAGCTCACTTGGCCAAAGACCATGTGTTCTTTTGCAATCACTTGGCATCCTCTGTCCATCATCCGGCGTCCTTGTATGTCATAAACTTTCACATTTAGATTTTCTCCGCCGAAACCAATGAACCAAATCTCACTATGCTTAGCTGGCTGGTCCTTGGGTGGGCCCCTTTCAAAATTATGTCTGATAGCCTCATCCTCCATTCAAGATGGCTGTTGTTACTAAGAATAGAAATTTCTTTAATTGTCTATTGTTGCTTTATTATAAGTCAAAATGAGCTCAAATTTTAACTGCTGATACATGGCATTGAGTAGTTCAACATATCTTCAATGTTTTTCAGTGACTTTTTTCTGTCAGTTTATACAAATTAGGCATATTATGAGAAAAAAATCACATAAAATATTCTGCTCAGAAATTTGAACTGAAATAATCTTTGGTTGGCCCACTTTCCAATTTATGTGTGACACCCCCATTTTCTATGAACTTTAGAAGTTAAATTGAAAACCAGGGGAGTGATTACAGGCTTGAATTCTTGAATCAGCCTGGAGTTGACATGACAGGACATTTTTTACCATGTCCTTTTCAGTTGTAGGCTAATTCTAGAGTTAGCATGGAGTTTACATGACAGAACATTTTTTTCCATGTTTTTTTTTTCATTGTAGGCTAATTATAGAGTCAGCCTGGAGGTTAGATGACAGGATATTTTTACCATGTTTTTTTTCCTATTGTGGGATCATTTTAGAGTCAGCATGGAGTTTACATGCCAGGACTTTTTTTTACCATGTTTTTTTTTCTATTGTAGTATAATTCTAGAGTCAGCATGGAGTTTACATGACAGGACATTTTTCGACAATGTAGGAACAGTACTGATCTATGCTGTTATAGTGAGTATGTCATCAGTCTATGATCTTTTACTTGGTGTTGTTCATAGCTGGTATTATATAGTTATTTTATACCAAGATAAAATAAAAGGGTTGGTTATCCAATGAATCCTATCAAATTAATCAAACACATTTTTTGTTCAGAATAAATTGGTGAAAAAAGGGGGGTATAACAATTAGTCATCAGAAGCTATTTATTGCAGTGTTCCAACAGCTACCGCTATGTTGTGCTAATATATACCAAATTAAACAAATATATTATATTTATGAAATGGCTATTTGTATTAAATGTATTTTTAAGTATTCAGTAATAAAAGTATGGTAAACAGACATCTAGACTTTCTGAAATGGCTTGCTTCAAATTGCTCTAGGGAAGTCCTTTCAAAATTGTGTCCGACAGCCCCACCTTCCATTCAAGATGGCTGCTATTACTAAAAATAGAAATTTCTATTTAACTACAGCTACATAGCAATGAGTAGTTTGACATATATTCCGTGTTTTCTGTGAAATTCTTTCTTTCAGCTAATTTGTACCGATTATTAAAATTAGGTATATTTTGATTAAAGATCACATTTAAATCTTCTCCTCTGAGACCACTGAGACACATTAAATCAAATTTGGTTGGGATGGTCTATTGCTGCTTTAATATAAGTCAAAATTTCAACATATCTTTGGTTTTATACCAATTAGACTTATTATGAGAAAAAAAAATCACATCAAAATCTTCTCAAAAATTTGAGCTGAAATGATCTTTGGTTTTTGAACTTTTGAAATTATTTGTGACACTCCCATTTTCTATAAACTTTAGAAGTTAAATTGAAAACCAGGTGAGTGATTACAGACTCATGGGAGCCTCTTGTGTTCTATACTTCCCTTATTACTGTTCCAAAATAGTCCAAAATCTATCAAGTTGTCAGTGTATTTCATACATGTAAGTTGATCATGATCACCAGATTTTTTGTATGTAACCAGATATTCGTTTTGGTAGTCTGTTTTTTATATCCATGGTGTCTAAATACTTCTATGAAATAACTGGTAAGGAAAAAATTATGACTGAATCATTATTTTTAAATCTTCATGGAAACCTATTCATTACCTGTCAACTTTTCAAAGTAAAAACATCAATTCATTTACATTAATGACTTTTTCATAGAAAATGAATTCTATCATTTCTAGTTGTTTTATTTATAGACAGTAATATAGTTTTGTTCAATATTAATATGAATATTTAATTTTTTTTTTTATACAGCTACTGACAGTATAGCACACTTTGTTTCATACAGTTACTGACAGTATATCACACCTTACTTTATACAGTCACTGACAGTATATCACACTTTGCTATACAGCCACTGACAGTATAGCACATTTTGTTTTATACAGTCACTGACAGTATATCACACTTTGCTATACAGCCACTGACAGTATAGCACATTTTGTTTTATACAGTCACTGACAGTATATCACACTTTGCTATACAGCCACTGACAGTATATCACACTTTGTTTTATACAGTTACTGACAGTATATCACATTTTGTTTTATGCAATCCCTGACAGTATATCACATTTTGTTTTATGCAGACACTGACAGTATATCACATTTTGTTTTATGCAGTCACTGACAGTATATCACATTTTGTTTTATGCAGACACTGACAGTATATCACACTTTGCTTTATACAGCCACTGACAGTATATCACACTTTGCTTTATACAGCCACTGACCGTATAGCACACTTTGTTTTATACCGTTACTGACAGTATATCACATTTTGTTTTATATATTTACTGACAGTATATCACATTTTGTTTTATGCAATCACTGACAGTATATCACATTTTGTTTTATGCAGACACTGACAGTATATCACATTTTGTTTTATGCAGTCACTGACAGTATATCACACTTTGCTTTATACAGCCACTGACAGTATATCACACTTTGCTTTATACAGCCACTGACAGTATATCACATTTTGTTTTATGCAGTCACTGACAGTATATCACACTTTGCTTTATACAGCCACTGACAGTATATCACACTTTGCTTTATACAGCCACTGACAGTATATCACACTTTGCTTTATACAGCCACTGACAGTATATCACACTTTGCTTTATACAGCCACTGACAGTATATCACACTTTGCTTTATAGACCAGCGGCGAAATCTAAAATGTCGCTTATTTAAAGAGTTAAATCAACCCATCGACTACACACCTAAATATACTTTCAAACGCTAGATTATGCTTTTAGCTAATAAATTTAACATGCCGTAATACAATCGTATGGTCACGTTATCACGAAAACTACATTTTTCTAGGATCATACTCAGTAAAATCAATATTATACATGATTTATGCATCTTCGGCAATTTGTTGCACTTGTAGTTTTTAAATCTAACTTAAATAAATAAAATAATTCAAAATATCTTATTAAAATAACTTTTATTTCATCAGTTTGGCTTCTTTGAAACCAGCAGATGTGTTAAATATTTTAACGGTCACTTTTAAAATTATGTCAGAAGAAATGCTTTCATTAAATTGATCTCAAACTTTTTTAAAAACAAATGTGTAAACATAGTTTACATAAAACATTATCATTATAGCGCCAATTTCTACTAATTTAAGAGGTTTGGACCGTTTTTAAATGCACATCAACATATCGAAAGTAGAAAATGATTCCGGATATTTTGCCCGTGACTTTTTAAAATTATAATCCTCAGTCCAATCAGATCTTATTGCATCGAGACCAAAGCATATTTTCTTAATAATTAAGAAATAATTCATGGCAGGCATAGAGTTGTGCAAATTTACACATGGGCTGGGCCTTTATATTCGTATTTTACCCCGAGCGATAGCGATGGGTGAAATCTAAGAATATAAAGGCCCAGCCCATGTGTAAATTTGCACAACTCTATGCCTGCCATGAATTATTTTGATTCTAATAGGACAAATACGGTAATTTTTAACCATTCGTGAACTGTATACACACAGCATTTGATGGTTGTTCCATTTACCTCCTTCGGAAATTTTGAATTGATTTTGAATTATTTGTATTTGAATGAGATATTTTAAAACAAAGATATGGATGTTAACATGAAAAACATATTTATTGTGTATTTTCCAACATAGATTCGATTGAACAATTCCTGCGTAAAAATATTTAAAAAAAAGTCAGAGTTCATTCGTTCATCATTTCGTGCGCTAACAAGATGGCAGAGTGGAGTTGTCAAACATAATATCGAACACTTGAACAGTTGTTAATAATCGACAATTATTGTTAGATATGAAATAAAAAAAATGAATGCCAATGGAAAACAAAGCTTGTATTGTTGACATTAAAAAAAATTCCGGAATAAATACTTAAGACAACCATCTATCGACTTTGACTTTTGTAATATATCGTCATCCTCTGACGTTGTTTAGAAGGGACGCTGATTGACACAAGCTGGTTACTGATTTATTTTACGATTTTGTGAGTATTTTACTTGTTTGAGTAGCAAAATTCAAAATGCCATCAAATTGGAAAATATCAGTAACTTAATTACATCACCGTCCAGTTATCAATGTATACGTAGGAAAACATGAAGGTTAGTGCATTTTCCGGTTATTCATGGCCAACACATATCAATGGAATGTATGTGTGCGTACTGGGGATCCCCAAATGTAAATTTTCAAAACAAATGATAAAAAAATACTTAGTTACAGAATATTTATTTATAACTGAGGGGAAATTTTTATTTTAAGGACTTTAAAAATACGTTATATGCCGGTGTTTTGTTTGTTTACACTCGGTCGTCACAGTAATTTCACAGCGGGAGTCACATTGGAACAGCCAGATTTGTTGTGTACTGCACTTGCGCTAAATATAGAGTTGTTGAGTATTATCGTGTGTGCCGTATTAGAGACGTCATATTAAAATTACTTATATTCTTGTGTTATCTGTATTTAATTGTTGTCACCCTTCATTGTTAACATTTGCTGTTTTTAATTGTAACGTTTTAGTTACAAAAGATGGTTTGAAATATTGTTTGTAGAGAATTTAATTAATGTTTACAAGTTGTTAGAAAATCATTTGTCGGAACTGTTGTGAGTGTTTTCCGGAAAATGGCACAGTTTGGGAGCCAACTTAAACTTCTTCCATCTAGGGAAGTTCAAGAATCATTATTGAATTGTGTTGAAGAAGGTACAAAAATGGTCACATCACTTGTTGATGGTTCTTTGTCTGAGGGCCAGTCTCGTAGTTTCTACAATCCTAGTACACGGTCCAAGTTGAAGTCATTTGAAGATATGACTCACAAAACTAAGCTGAAGTGTCGTTCTGGAGACACAGTCACTGTTCATATTAATCCTGAGCTAGTTTTTCGTCGGGAACTGGTTCTTGCAAATTGTCGAGAGGACGTTACTGTTGAACAGGTTCTGTCTTTTCCAATTGGTCCGATTCCAACATAATTGTTTCACGACGATGGCACAATGCGCAAAACCAGTAAGGCAGATCTTGTACATCAACTGGAACAGAACGTTTCTATAATACAAACACTGCCCATTTTTTGATATTTCCAGAACAACTCTGATCAGAGATGACATGCCTTTGTTGCAGTCAATAAATGCAAAAAAGGTTTAGAACCTTTGGTGAGATGGCAATTGATTTTGTAAAAAAATAAGATCTCTTGTTTTCAGTTTACATCCGTTGTCCTCGATATCTTTGATATATATGACATTCAAAACTCTATCAAAAAGGCAGAACGGGACCGTCGATCCAAGTCACTTTTCACTGCATTTGATTGAAGGTAGGGTTATTCCTGACTGGAAAAAGTTTATTAGTTCTGGTGAAAATATTATTAGATTTCTCGGCGATTACATTGCCAAACATATTCGTCAGAACAGTTCCCTCCAAGAAGGGCAATCACTTTACCTGGCCGGTTTATTTTCTAATCCTGAAACAGTTAAAATGTTGAATCAGAATGGTATGTTAGATTGCAGTTGTTTGGCAAGCACACACGAAGAGGCGGATACCCGCATAATTTTGCATGCACTGTATTCTGACAAACTGTATCAAGAGAATAACGTTCATGGTCGCATCGTTGTGAAATCCCCAGATATGGATGTTCTTGTCCTTTTTGTACATTATTTTCCAAATATGAAAAACACAAGTGAGCTTTGGTTTCAAACAGGACTTATTACGAGCAGTAAGGATTGTAGACGTTATATCCCTGTACACGAGTTATGCAACTCATTGAGCTCCGTTATGTGTGAGATCTTGCCAGCTGATCATGCTCTAACTGGGTGTGATACCACTTCTTCGTTCTTTGGTATCGGGAAGAACTCTATGTTCAAAGCTCTGAAAGAGCCACCTAATCAGTTTAGTGATTTGTCTCGAATAGAATGATTCAGTCGATCTAAGCCGAAAACTAATATCAAGGCTGTATGATCCGAAGGGAAAGTCGAAACGATGCCATATCGATCTGAGCAAATTGCGGGTAAAATTGGAAACTGTCAAAGATTCTACTTTGGTGAGACTTCCTCCGAGTGAAGACATATTTAAACAGCATGTTCTTAGATCTTCGTACCAAACAAATATATGGTTAATTGCACATATTCCAAAGCCAGCAGTTGGATCACCTCTTGAGCATGGTTGCAAAGATGGAAAGTTTGATCTTGAACCAATATTGTTTGAAGGTCAAATGTCATCTGACTTTTTGCAGGACCTCGTATGCAACGGAAGATCTGTTTGTAGTAAAGGTTGTGTTTGTTTTGAACATAATTTGTCTTGCACAGAACTTTGTCCTTGCCAAGCATTAGACCTCTGTCACAATGTGATTACACACAGGACAGATATCGAAGATGACGAGTTCTTTTTTTAAACAAATCATAAAAACAACTGTATTTATTTGATTCCCTGAATATCTCCATATGCGATTGACCAGATCAAATGCATTATCCGAACACCCAATTTTTCTGATAATAATTGGGTTTCGGATTACGATGGCGAATGAAACATGTATATTTACGTTTTAAACATTCAAAATGTCCAAAAGGGTGTTTTTATTTATGAATCACTTTAATAAAAGAAAATACAAGGGTTCACATGAGATGTACAATGATCATAGCTATTTAGGAACTGACAAAATACAGACTTACAAAAAATACCTGTGTTGGGCGAATCGGGTATGTTTTGATTTACTTCCTTGTATCGAACAGTATATATACAAAATATAATGAAACATAAATAAACGTCATTATTACGTAAATAGGGATGACCTTGGGTCAAAGTCATTGTTTTATGGAAGCAAATACGAGTCACTTACATTGAAAAATCACATTCCCATCTAAAAACAGTCATTTTGAGGTCAATTGACGTCATTCATTTCTGAATTTTGGTTCATTAATCTAATTTAATATGTGGTCCATCAAATAAAAACCATCAAACTTTTTGAATTGAATTTCATTTTTAAGGAAAATGCACTTTTCGAACGAAAATCGAAAACGAAAAACAATTTTTTCTTGACCTTTGACCTTAATTATGCAAAAACCTGACCACTTCCGACTTTTACGGCATCATTATCCTGAGAGTCCCGTCATTCCTCTTTCCAATGACATATGATATAGGTGTGTAGCCCATGGGTTCATTACATTTTATTTTTTTATTTTCTACCGCTGGTCTATTATGGGCAGTTTCAAAATAAATGGCTCCTACTGCTATAGCTGTCTAGTTTACTCATTTTTATGATTTTATTGGATCTAAATAGTTCCAAAGATCTGTAATGATTTGATGTTTGTTACTGCAAACAATCTTTAAGATATCTAGAATAACAAAAAAAATATGTCCAAAAAACATGTCAAAATTGTCAAGAGTGCAACACGTTTTTGTGACACTTTAAAAAATCCTTAATTTTCAACAGCCTACAACAGTGCTAAATCAAACAATATGTTATCAAAATCTATTTCATCACAAACTTTGATATGTTGACATACTTTAAGATAGCAATAGATCATGCTTCACAGTTATTATTGCATAAAAATATGGCTTTGTCAAAAAGATGTACCTAGTCAGGAGTGCAACAAACATTTATGCAAGTTTTCCTAAATTACATTGTAGAAATGTTGTCTTTTAGTTTTCAAAGATATGGGGTACAAATAAATCTTAATACATCATTGCTGCTTCAAAACCATAGTTAAAGGATACACTAAAATCAGTAGTAAGGCCAAGAATGTCAAATTAAAGGCAGCACCCTCAAATGTCAGGAGTGCAACATTTGATATTTTCTTAGACATATTTTCTTTTAAATGTAACTAAAATCACATTTGTCTTTCTATTTCAACAGAGACTGACTAAGAGAACAGATAAAACCCATTTACCTGTTTGAGATACATAAAATATCTCTCACAGAAGCATTTGATTCATGTCAGGAGTGCAACTAGTTTTAAGTGATCTTCTACACAGTCTAAATTATAGCTTTTTATATGGATGATTCAAATAAAATGAGATTCTGTCAAGTTTAGAATAATGTTTGAAAAAATTAAAAGTGCCAATAGCATTTTATGTGCTTTTAATTTTATGTAATAAAGCATTTTTGTTCATTTTAAATGGTCTCATGCTTTAATATCTATTAGGTGTTAATACTAGAGACATTCTCTGACAAGGGAACATGTTTTCTAGGTTCATTAGCTATTGGAGATTAATTGATTTGATGAAGTTTATGATAAATGCATTTATCTATTTTCTTATAGATAATTTATGGTTGACCATGTAAATGTTGCACTCCTGACATAAATATTTAAAAATCATTGAAATTTGATATAATCAATTTTCTAAGTATCCAAAAAATACTTGTAATTGTACATTAAACATCTATTTTCAATATTAATTTAGATTAATACATGTTTTAAATGTTTTTGTATAGTATATTTCAAAAATAAGTTGGAATTTTCGAGAAGTATGGCTGTAAACAAGTTACAAATAACTAGAAAAATGTTACTTTAAGAAACAATTATCATTAAAACTTGGTAAAACTAATGCTTGAAAGAACACCAACCAATTTTTTCCCCTGTGAATTGTTTTTAAGTTAATAACTCTTCTTTTTCTTGTTGGCAATATAATGTCAGGAGTGCAACATATCCTGATAAAATAGTACCATTGATAAAATAATGATAATTTATAATAAATTGCCTTTTCTAGCCTATACAAATATTCTAATTATTTCTTTATGATTTATCTTATAAATATATTAGAGTGGTATAATACAAATTTTCAAATGTAATTAAAAATATTGCTGCTAAAACTGGGTATTAAAGAAGTGGTATGGCAAAACATTGTTACAAATTTCCAAATACTGTCATTTCTGTACAAATATTTCATTGAAACAGGTAAAAAATATTGTATGAGTTAACAGTAACATCACTGTTCAATGTTGGCATTTTAAAATGTGATATTTTCTTCTTTTTTCTTTATTATAAAATGTCAGGAGTGCAACAAAAATAGACAAAATGTTTTTTCTACAACCAATTATTTTGCGATCATTCAAAGAATCAATGTGATTTTTTTTCACAAATGGCTACTTATCTTTAAAGTTTGAAAATTTTGCTGTCTTAATTAAAAAATTAGTTATTATTTTGATAATAAAAACTTTATCAGGTAGATTGGACAAAAATATTGAGAATTTTCATAAAAGATAGCTTTTAAGAAAAACTACAACTACCAACAACCCAATATTTTGCACAAAAAGTCATTTATATCAGTTGCATTGATTGAGAAACCATTATACAAAATAATTGAGACTAAAGATTGTTTAACTGATATAGAATAAGCATGTGTTTTACATGTTTTTCATGCCAATTTGTGTTCAATAAAAGGTTCTTAAAAATTTATTGCTTATCTGTTCATAGTTTCTTTCTTGTTTCATTTACTTCAATGTATACAACATTGAAAATTATCAGCAGAAAGTTTTTAGGAGTGAGTTTAATTTGGACATTTTTTTCACATGTTGGAGCCATTTTTTTTTAAACAGCTCTTATACAACCACTGACAGTATATCACACTTTGCTTTATACAGCCACTGACAGTATATCACACCTTACTTTATACAGCCACTGACAGTATATCACACTTTGCTTTATACAGCCACTGACAGTATATCACACCTTACTTTATACAGCCACTGACAGTATATCACACTTTGCTTTATACAGCCACTAACAGTATATCACACCTTAATTTATACAGTCACTGACAGTATATCACACCTTACTTTATACAGCCACTGACAGTATATCACACCTTACTTTATACAGCCACTGACAGTATATCACACCTTACTTTATACAGCCACTGACAATATATCACGCCTTACTTTATACAGCCACTGACAGTATAGCACATTTTGCTTTATACAGCCACTGACAGTATATCACACTTTGTTTTATGCAGACACTGACAGTATATCACACTTTGCTTTATACAGCCACTGCCAGTATATCACACTTTGCTTTATGCAGCCACTGACAGGATATCACACCTTACTTTATACAGCCACTGACAGTATATCACACCTTACTTTATACAGCCACTGACAGTATATCACACCTTACTTTATACAAACACTGACAGTATATCACACCTTACTTTATACAGCCACTGACAGTATAGCACATTTTGCTTTATACAGCCAATGACAGTATATCACACCTTATTTTATACAGCCACTGACAGTATATCACACCTTACTTTATACAGCCACTGACAGTATAGCACATTTTGCTTTATACAGCCACTGACAGTATATCACACCTTACTTTATACAGTCACTGACAGGATATCACACCTTACTTTATACAGCCACTGCCAGTATATCACACCTTACTTTATACAGCCACTGACAGTATAGCACATTTTGCTTTATACAGCCACTGACAGTATATCACACCTTACTTTATACAGCCACTGACAGGATATCACACCTTATTTTATACAGCCACTGACAGTATATCACACCTTACTTTATACAGCCACTGACAGTATATCACACTTTGCTTTATACAGCCACTGACAGTATATCACACCTTACTTTATACAGCCACTGACAGTATAGCACACCTTACTTTATACAGACACTGACAGTTTATCACACTTTGCTTTATACAGCCACTGACACGATATCACACTTTACTTTATACAGCCACTGACAGTATATCACACCTCACTTTATACAGCCACTGACAGTATATCACACCTTTCTTTATACAGCCACTGACAGTATATCACACCTTACTTTATACAGCCACTGACAGTATATCACATTTTGCTTTATACAGCCACTGACAGTATATCACACCTTACTTTATACAGCCACTGACAGTATATCACACCTTACTTAATACAGCCACTGACAGTATATCGCACCTTACTTTATACAGCCACTGACAGTATATCACACCTTACTTTATACAGCCACTGACAGTATATCACACCTTACTTTATACAACCACTGACAGTATATCACACCTTACTTTATACAGCCACTGACAGTATATCACACCTTACTTTATGCAGCCACAGATAGTATATCACACCTTACTTTATACAGCCACTGACAGTATATCACACCTTACTTTATACAGCCACTGACAGTATAGCACATTTTGATATGCTGTCATTGCATGAAACCTTAGAATTTCACTGAAAATGTGATTATATAGTCAATTTTTTCTTTCAATTTCTCTTCAAACTTTACATGTGTACATGTTTGAAGTACACAATTGCATATATACATTTCACTCTTACATGTTTATTACCTGTCTGCACCCTCCACTCTACTTAGAATCAGGGTACCAGTACTTGTCTAGTATTAGTACACCTGTTATTTGTATAATAGTTAGCAGTGATGGTAGAATAAATGAATGTTCAGATGTTTCTAGACTTTTATAATGGTTCTGTTTAGATAGGGTTCACTGTTTTATTTATTGTATATGGTTATAAACAAACCAGACAAATCTAGCCTCAAGATAATAATAAAAAGTGGAGAGTCAGATTCTGTATGTAAAACAAAACAGGAACCTTTATATGATAGAGTTTGTTGTCTGTGGTTTTCTCAAGGTTTTCCCCGGCCAATAAAACTGTATTCTAATATGACGTCCTTCAGCGCTTTTAGTCCAAACCCATGGTAAAAATAGTATTAATCTATGACTGATTACGTCATAGATAGACGTGGCTAGTGTTTATAAAGTGGCTGTTCCATGCCACTCCCTTGTAAAAGATGTCCAATGATACAATACACAAAATAAATAAACATGAGTGTTCAACTTAAAAATGAAGTGTTTAAAATTAGGAGATCAGAGTATAGTATTTGTATTTTTATCTCCATTCTAATGCAATACTGAACATTAAAATGTATTCTTGCATATCCCTGGGTCTAACAATCACACAAATTAAAATTCCGTGAAATGTTGTTGACGACTTTGGAACATAAACAACATGACGTCATATGAAGACTTCCAGTGTAAAACGTAAAGATCAGGCTTTCTGGGCTTCGTGTACGCCTCCTCGTCAAAGTGGAATTTCCTCTTTCTTTTGAATTGGTGTTCACGAATGACAACATTTGGAAAACTTATTTACCATCGGCATTGAAACACCTTTCCGGTTGTCATTTCAAAATTCTTTCGAAAAAACGAAATGTTATTGTAACATTTCATTCAGTTTAATTAACAGAACATCCACAAACACTGTATGACCTAGGCCGTTTCGATTTGAAAATGTTCCGTAATTGTCCTATTAGAATAAACTGATATTAAAATACCCATAATTCAGTAATCCTGACCACCAGTACATTTGACTTCACATGAACTTCTCATATGTATTTTATGCTATAAACTTTCACCATTATAAATGACTACTCATCATTAAACTTGTTTAATATTAAGCTTCTCTTTAATCTTCAGGCTTGACAAGTGAGACACCAGTCCTAGTTTTATAAATTATTGTTTAATAATAACAGATTTGTTAGATTATATGGTTAATTTCGTCTCTTAACTCTTCTTGATTTGATGTCCATTCGTGTCAAGTATTGTATACAGGAGGAACACAGTCTTATTAATAAAGACCATTAGTGTCAAGTATTGTATACAGGAGGAACACAGTCTTATTAATAAAGATGGCTTTTATTTTAAAGAATGGCATTCATTTTGATTTGTTTTATTACATTTAGAAAACTACATAATATGATAATCATCAATTAATGTAGATTTTTTTTTTATCCTAACTCCTATAACATATTCTTTATATATTAAGATGAATTTATAAAAAAAAATTCCTTCAAATTCACATCAAACTTTTTTGTGACTTGCTTTGAATCTATCAAACTGCCTTCTAGTCTATGAAGGACCCATCAAATTTGTGTTTTAAACAGGTGCATAGGTCAAGTTTGAAGTGAATTTGAAGAATTTGACTGTCTGAGTCTATAAAAATTTGCACTTTTCCTTACAGATGATCGTCCTGAATATAGCTGAAAAATTGCTCACTGGACGTTAAACATCAATCAATCAACCTTACAGATGATATCACTTACAATGCTTAATTATTCTTTATTTACTTAAACAGGTTGTGTCTGTCTCATATTATAAAGGACCAGTTTGATTTTGACTTTTGTTCTTCATTAGCTAGGATTCTTGACAAATATATTACCTCTCTTTAGTCTTATGTAATGGTTATTCTACTTGCCTCCAATATTCAAAAGAATGAGAGTTCTGTCCCCTGTTGGGTCAAACTAAAGATTATATAACTGGTGTGTGTCCACTAAACTTGTTCACAGCCATGATATAGCTGAAATATTGCTCCCTTACAGTTAAACAACATAACTCATATTATAAATAAGATTTTTTTAAGTTTCTACACAAAAACTTGAATTTATTTTCAACTGATTCTTAAAAAGAAATATTTCACAATGTAACAAATGATAAAGTACTGGTTAAGTTCATTGTTGACAATTAAATAATAATAATAATAATATTTATTCAGGAACATGTAATTTGACACAATACATTACATACAGTATTTAAATAAATTCAAGTATTTCAGAGATGATCAATGACATGACTGTGATAGAGTATTACATTGGTAAAAAAAAAATGTGGAAAATATTGAGACAAACGAACCGGAAATGCCTCGCACCCAAGGATAACCCACAAAAGCTTAAAATAAAACTTATTTCCAGTGGGGTCCTTACCCTTATTACACTTCACTGGTCCATGATTGAGAAATATTAAAAATAATAATAATAAAAATAAGAAATATCAATATTCATTTCTTTATATCACAGATATGAAATAAGACTTATAATTTAATTTAATAGAAAATAAACTCACTTTGGTAACTGTTTTTTAGTTTTTCCATTGAATATTTTTTAACATTAGTTTTGAATCTGTTTTTATTATTACAGTTTTTGACTGACTCTGGTAACGAGTTCCAATCTTTAATACCACTATAATAAAATGTGGTAGACTCACACCCTATTATAGAGGGTATGTTATAATTCATACTACTAGATCTTGTACTATGAGATGATAATTTTTTGGTAAAAATTTTATGCATATAATCTGGACATTTATTATTGAAAATATTACATACATGATTAAGTCTTAGTTGTTTGACTCTATTACTAATATTTAAGAATCCAAGTTTTTCAAATTCTATAAAGGGACAGACCATTTAACTGGTTATGGTTTTTTGTTTTGTTCAGAATTTTTTTTTCAGACAACACGAGAGTTAGAATATATTTTTTTTTTGTCGCGCAAAGCACGAAATTTTTTTCCAGAATTCAACTAGGTTATATGACAAAAACTCTCAATCAGATTATTTTTTTTTTCCTCCACCAAAATCAAAATATTTTTTTCAGCAACATTGGGAATCAGAATATTTTTTTAGAAAAAAAACATAACCCCCCCTTCAAGTTAAATGGTCATTCCCTAAGTAATACTTTTTCTGTGATGCAATCCTAGAATAAATCTTACTACCTTATTCTGAACTATCTGAAGTTTATTTTTCATTTGTTTAGTTAAACCTTCATACCAGCATGAGCACGTGTAGTCAAAATGACATTGTAGATATAAGTGTGGAACATAATGTCTTTCTAGACTGTAGATCTAAACAGAAACTGGTCAATCATGACACCCAGATATTTAACACTGGTTTTGGATTCTATATTAATCTCATTGCAGGAAATACTAAAATTTTCTGGAAACTGAGAACGCAGTTTCCTGTTTGGACCAAATAGAATACTTTCAGTTTTGCTCAAATGTAAAGACAATTTATTGTCTACCAGCCATTCATGACAGGATTTTAACATTCTTGACAGTTTCTCTGAGATGACCCTAGTGTCGTTATGTGAAAATAAAATTGCAGTATCATCTGCGTATAATAAAACTTTGCAGTCTTGATCAATGCTAGTTTGTAGATCGTTCACATAAATTAGAAACAACAAGGGCCCCAACAAGCTTCCCTGGGGTACACCACAAGTCACTTCCCCCATATCCGAATCTATTCCATTGATGTTTACTAATTGTTTCCTGTTTGTGAGATAGGACTCGAACCATGACACGGACTGAATGCCAATTACCCTTAATTTGTCACACAAAATACTATGGTCCACTGTGTCGAAGGCCTTCTATAGGTCTAAAAGGACCATCCTGTCATTCTTGTTTTATTAGAATTTCTGTTGTAGCCTAATAATTAGGGTCAAGTTTGATTTTGACAATTTTTATTTTTTGTTTGTTTAAGGTTTATTGTTTTGTAATAATTTCAAGAACATGATTTTTTATAGTTATTCAATGACTTGAGTTTTCTCTCATTGAATGTTTCAGAATGTTTAACTAATAATGAACTTGAGGTTTAATTTGATTTTGGACAATTTCACTATTATTGCTATGGAGTTGGGTCAAACAAGCAATTATAAGGGGTGGTACCAGGTACATTTACCTGTTTAAAAAGAGTGGTGTATAAGATATTCATGAAAATGTTCAAATTTTAATACAAAGTACCACCTGTAAATAGTGAAGTACTGGATCATTTAAAATATATTCAAGGCCCTGAACCACACTATAAAATTGGTATTGGTTGCTTCTCTGCTAGACACACAGCATTAAGGAGTAAGATCAAAGACTGGTTGGATCAGAATAATGGGTTCGAGTGGAATGACATGTATTTCTGCAGACTGCTGTTTCAGTGAGCTAGCACTATATAGATCCAATTAAGATTGTTGGTCTAGTACTAAGCATACATAATCATCATCATTTTATTGAATGTAGCTTGTTCTCGCCCATGATGTAGCTGAGAATTTGCTGACTTGGTGTAAATCAACAGTCACTGTTTTTATTATTATATAAAATAATTCTCAATAAAAAATATCCTGTATCTCTTACTTTTGATCATTGTTTTTTCTATTTAAAGCTCAATTCTGTTTGTTCTAATATTTTGATATATTTTTTTAACAAAACTTCTATTAAAAAGTTAATAGCAGGAGTATAGAGAAATATAAATGAATTATCTATAATACTTATTTTTGTTTTGTTTCAGGGGACTGTGTTAAATTGCTTCTTAATAGGTATGTACTTTACAGAACTGTGTTAAATTGCTTCTTAATAAGTATGTACTTTACTGTGTTATATTACATTTATAATTTTTGTCATTTTCAAATATTTTAGATGAAGCATTCTGACAAAATGATTTCATTAAAACTGCTAGGACCACAGAACAATCTGATCATCTCTTGTTAAAACTGCTAGGACCACAGAACAATCTGATCATCTCTTGTTAAAACTGCTAGGACCACAGAACAATCTGATCATCTCTTGTTAAAACTGCTAGTACCACAGAACAATCTGATCATCTCTTGTTAAAACTGCTAGGACCACAGAACAATCTGATCATCTCTTGTTAAAACTGCTAGGACCACAGAACAATCTGATCATCTCTTGTTAAAACTGCTAGGACCACAGAACAATCTGATCATCTCTTGTTAAAACTGCTAGGACCACAGAACAATCTGATCATCTCTTGGTTTATTGTCAACCAACTTTTACTTACAATAGAACGAAAAGCAAAAAGATACAACACTGTTGGAAAATTTCCAAAATCCAATAGAAAACTCGTAGAAAGAGGCACAATCAATACCCATAACACACAAATACATGACTGCTTTCTCACTTCAATAAAAAGTGGTGGATTAAACTAGTTTTAGGGGCCCAAACTCCACCTCTGAATAAAATGATAGTCATGCAAGTGCTTTCCACACGTCAGTAAAATGTCAACCCTCACATACTAACTGGGTGAACAGCATTATAAAGAACTCTATAATCTTGAACATAATGTACTTAATCTTTGTGACACAGAAGTTGTCAGGTATACATGTATAAGATTAATTTTAACAAGATTTATATCAGGAATTAAATACAGTTGAAATAAGGGTAATAACAAAATTACCGAACTCCGAACAATCTTACAAAGGGAAAGTCAAAACTCATAAGTATATAAACAGACAAAATCAGTCAACAACTGGAAAACTGTGAAAACCGTAATGACCCTGACTTGGTACAGGCATTCTAAAGAAATGGTGGGTTGAATCAGATTTTAAAGTGCCAAACCTCCCCCTTTCATTACGGCTCAAAGTAAAACTTCTTGATAACATTGTCTAATCTATAAATAGACAGTAAGAATCACAAAAAATATGTATATATAATTTTACATAAAATGGCTTGTACAGTTATGCTTGACTATGCTTGTATATTTTTGTTAGGTCCTACCCTCTATAGCTTAGCTTCCTGTGGTGCCATGGGGGGTATATTGATTCTACTTGTATATTTTTGGTAGGTCCGACACTCTATGGCTTAGCTTCCTGTGGTGCCATGGGTGGTTATATTGATTTGAAGATGATTCAGTGCCTTGTCTTCAGTGCCATTATAGTAGCTGTGGACCCAGTTGCTGTAAGTACAAAATATATACAATAATGTCTAGCTGAAAGAACCTTCTCTAAAATCAAAAAAGTCATTGGAAGTAAACTAAAAATATAATTAAGACAAATAGAACAAAAGATTTACATCTCCTTGCCATAACAGTTATCTTAGTTAATGTTAACAACCATCTCTGAAGCTATGAAACCATTTAAAGGCAAACTTTCTTTTTATATTGTTCACTATTTAACATCAGACATTTATCATGCCATTACAGATATGTTGATAGGAATTGGGAATCAAATGGCCACCATTATAAGTTATACTGTAGTTAAACATAGAACCTTATGGCTACCTTTGTCTAAAAATGAAACATTCTTCCTGAATGTTATTTGTCCCAGACTAAAGCTCTGCTTTGCGTGTACTGGTAATTATATCCCTGGGAAATGGTTTTAAATCAAGATTACTGTGCTTTCGCTAACAATTACCCTAATGAATTTACGTAATTGTACGATACCAACACTAGTTAGGATAAAACTAATAAAAGGCAACACAGGCATTATATAATTATGTGATTATTGGTGTATATAATATGTACACCTTCCATGAACTGTGCTCAGAAAATTGACTAGAGACAGGGTGTTCAATGCAAGAAAACCGAAAGGCTAGATACTTCCTATTAAACTCAGTTATTAAAAGAACATAATATACAAAAATATCAAAGCAAAAATATTCATTTTTTTTTTCTTTTCACTGAAATTATTGTTAGAATATTTACAGTGTGTTAAGAGATCATCTTTCGGAAAAAGAAAAAGTGGTCGTTTCAGACAACCAACCTCTTAAAAGAGGTTCAATTTTTATGACATTTTCTATGACAAAACAAGAAAAAGGGAACCTTTTAATACAGGTGACTGCTTAATAGAGGTGACCACATGGACAGGTTTGATTATCTCACTTAGAAATTACAATATTTCACTGTCATCTATATAATACATTTTATTCAAAATTCTGTAAAATTTATTTGCATGAAGCTCTAAGAAGAGTTTGAAGATACTAAAGTTGTAATCAGAATCCGTAAATCAAAGGACAGACAACACTATGGCCAGAAGAAAAAGGACAAAAGGACAAACAACGATCTACAAAACATTACACATAAAACTAAAGATTGAGTAACACGAACCCACTCTAAGCTTTGTACAAGAATTTAGTTCATTTCCATCCTAATATTTTGTTGAAATAAGAATTTTTTTATTCCCAGCTAATATTAATTTTTATGAACATCAACTGTATTAGTACACAGTCATATTTAGTCTTTTTATAGCCATTCCATATCAATCTCTTTGTTAGGAATTATTTGATTAATAATGGCAGTGTCTACCTCATGCCATATTTTCTCAATTTATTTTGCTTGCATTGTTCACACACAGCTATACATAGTGTTAACTTTAATACTATAGCACCTAATGTTATTGTGTACCTCCTTTTATTGGTCCTATCAATTTTTTTTATATCCAATATTATATCTAATCCATTACTCCTTTAATTACTCTGTGGATTTCAAACAAAGTTTTAGTAATTCTTCAATACCCAATGGCATTGCCCATCTCCTATTTCATTTTCTTCTGAATTGATCTTCACAGAATTTACAAACAATTTTATTTACATGTATGACGTATATAATACAATATTATCTCTGAAATCTTCTCCTGTTTAACCAATCAGTGAATTTGAACCTCATTTTTAAGGAATTGTTTCACAACTTTTCTTACAAATCTTATTTACAGAATGGTGGCCATCTTGAAAAATCCAAATGTTGTTTTTATATTGTATGATTTTTTTTCTATATATAATTGCAGTTTAAATTATAATTTCAGGTTCTGGCAATTTTCCAAGAAATAGGAGTTAACAATGTATTATATTTCCTAGTGTTTGGAGAGTCATTATTAAATGGTAAGGATATTTTATTAGACGAAATTTGGATGTAAATAAACATGATATACAATCCAACTGAAACTCCAGTAAGAATTAAAAAAAAAAAAAGAATTAAAATTGGAAAAGAATTCCATATTTTGAAACAACTCAATAATATTGTTGGCCATATTGAATTATGTAGTGAAAAAAAAAAAAAATCCTATGAAAATTTAATGGTGGCCATATTTGAAGTTACTTTTGCATGGATTACATGGCTACTGTTACAGAATGATTGACAGAGATATGGTAGTTGGATTTACAACTACCTATGCTATCAGTGCCTATCACCACTAAAGTTGTGAGTTCGAATCCCACTCATGGCAATGTGTACTCGATACAGCATTATGTCATAAAGTTTGTCAGTGCCTTACAACAGGTCAGTGGTTTTCTCTGGGTACTCCGGTTTCCTCCACCAGGGGTTTCAAAGTGGGCCGGTACCCAGTACTTTTACCCGCCTGAGATCGTGCATAGAACCGGCAGAAATTACTGGACCCCCCAAAATTAGCGGTGGTCAAAACCACAAGTACGATAGTCGATTGGCTTGTGGAATATTTTTCATAAAAAATTAATGATCACGTCAATTGCTGAATTCTCGCATTCAAATCGAACAACTGCGTCACGACCAAGTTGATGGGATATTCCCTGTTTTAAAAATAACTTTACCTTAGAATCGTAAATAGCAGTTTGCGCATGCGGTAAATAGATATGTTCTCGCCCCAGTATCTTTTCATCCTTGTGTAAAACTCGGACCGGAACAAAGCTGACATCATTTCAAAATAAAAAAATGACCGATTACAAATTATGTTCAAATACAATTTAGTGTAATCTCCAGTAATATAAGTATGATCATTATGTATTATGAATATATGAATACACAATATTTTGTGCAATTTTTTTAATCCATTTAAAACCCAAGGTCGAATCATTCTGGGGCGTACTTGTCTTGTTGCTTAACTCCGTCCATATTGTTTAACTTCCGGTATAAAAAAATAAAAACCTATGGCTAATTTATTTACATATTTTGACGGGGCCCTACCGCGGTTGTTCACAGAAATGAAAGTGTGCTGAAAAACATTTTTAAAAGGGGGTACGAGGAGATAAGGGATAGAAAATTACTAGAAATCTTGAAAAAGGACCGGACATGGCTCAAATACGAATTACATTGTAATGTCAAAACGCCGGCCCCCCTTTTTTTCCAAAATAATTTAACTTTTGTGATTCAAATGTTAATAAATGTCTTCCCGCGAATCGTTTTTGTTCGAACATTTTTTTTGCACATAAGTCGTGAAAGTAACAATTTATATTGTTTTTGTTTAATTATATTTGTATTCATCTATTAAAAAATTATAAATTTTATTAAAGATTGATGATTGCAAATTAAATTTATATGTTTCATCAAGGACGTATTCTATATACGTCCTTGGTTTCATTAATTATGACACTTATATGTCTTGATCCTGCCAATGGTCTTTGATGAATTTAAATTACTGGTAATAAAGTAAAAAAATCCAGGCATTATGCATGGTCTTCACTCTTGGTGAAATCTGAACTCTAAAGTTAATGGGATTTTTCTTTCAAAAACACATAATGTTTTGCAGTCTCTGAAGTACATTTTTTGTCCACAAAATGCTAGATTTCAAGAGCTTCCGCCCCTGGACCCCATACGGCCCTCAGCCTAATTTTTTAGGTACCTCCTAAAATTTAAGAAGTACCTCCTATTATTAAAAACTTTGAAACCCCTGCTCCACCAATAAAACTGACCGCCATGATATAGCTGAAATATTGTTGGAAGTGGTGTTAAGCACCATAACACTAACCCTCCTGACAGAGATACAGATAACTTGTACAGAAGGCAACACTTAACACAAAGTGATGTAAAAACAAGCCTATACAAAACAGAATGTTCTCTGGAGAGTAGTAAAAACAACCCTATACAATATATTAAAACAGAATGTTCTCTGGGGAGTAGTAAAAACAACCCTATACAATATATTAAAACAGAATGTTCTCTGGGGAGTAGTAAAAACAACCCTATACAATATATTAAAACAGAATGTTCTCTGGAGAGTAGTAAAAACAACCCTATACAATATATTAAAACAGAATGTTCTCTGGAGAGTAGTAAAAACAACCCTATACAATATATTAAAACAGAATGTTCTCTGGGGAGTAGTAAAAACAACCCTATACAATATATTAAAACAGAATGTTCTCTGGGGAGTAGTAAAAACAACCCTATACAATATATTAAAACAGAATGTTCTCTGGGGAGTAGTAAAAACAACCCTATACAATATATTAAAACAGAATGTTCTCTGGGGAGTAGTAAAAACAACCCTATACAATATATTAAAACAGAATGTTCTCTGGGGAGTAGTAAAAACAACCCTATACAATATATTAAAACAGAATGTTCTCTGGAGAGTAGTAAAAACAACCCTATACAATATATTAAAACAGAATGTTCTCTGGGGAGTAGTAAAAACAACCCTATACAATATATTAAAACAGAATGTTCTCTGGGGAGTAGTAAAAACAACCCTATACAATATATTAAAACAGAATGTTCTCTGGGGAGTAGTAAAAACAACCCTATACAATATATTAAAACAGAATGTTCTCTGGGGAGTAGTAAAAACAACCCTATACAATATATTAAAACAGAATGTTCTCTGGAGAGTAGTAAAAACAACCCTATACAATATATTAAAACAGAATGTTCTCTGGGGAGTAGTAAAAACAACCCTATACAATATATTAAAACAGAATGTTCTCTGGGGAGTAGTAAAAACAACCCTATACAATATATTAAAACAGAATGTTCTCTGGAGAGTAGTAAAAACAACCCTATACAATATATTAAAACAGAATGTTCTCTGGAGAGTAGTAAAAACAACCCTATACAATATATTAAAACAGAATGTTCTCTGGGGAGTAGTAAAAACAACCCTATACAATATATTAAAACAGAATGTTCTCTGGGGAGTAGTAAAAACAACCCTATACAATATATTAAAACAGAATGTTCTCTGGGGAGTAGTAAAAACAACCCTATACAATATATTAAAACAGAATGTTCTCTGGGGAGTAGTAAAAACAACCCTATACAATATATTAAAACAGAATGTTCTCTGGGGAGTAGTAAAAACAACCCTATACAATATATTAAAACAGAATGTTCTCTGGAGAGTAGTAAAAACAACCCTATACAATATATTAAAACAGAATGTTCTCTGGGGAGTAGTAAAAACAACCCTATACAATATATTAAAACAGAATGTTCTCTGGGGAGTAGTAAAAACAACCCTATACAATATATTAAAACAGAATGTTCTCTGGGGAGTAGTAAAAACAACCCTATACAATATATTAAAACAGAATGTTCTCTGGGGAGTAGTAAAAACAACCCTATACAATATATTAAAACAGAATGTTCTCTGGAGAGTAGTAAAAACAACCCTATACAATATATTAAAACAGAATGTTCTCTGGGGAGTAGTAAAAACAACCCTATACAATATATTAAAACAGAATGTTCTCTGGGAAGTAGTAAAAACAACCCTATACAATATATTAAAACAGAATGTTCTCTGGAGAGTAGTAAAAACAACCCTATACAATATATTAAAACAGAATGTTCTCTGGAGAGTAGTAAAAACAAACCTATACAATATATTAAAACAGAATGTTCTCTGGGGAGTAGTAAAAACAACCCTATACAATATATTAAAACAGAATGTTCTGTGGAGAGTAGTAAAAACAACCCTATACAATATATTAAAACAGAATGTTCTCTGGAGAGTAGTAAAAACAACCCTATACAATATATTAAAACAGAATGTTCTCTGGAGAGTAGTAAAAACAACCCTATACAATATATTAAAACAGAATGTTCTCTGGGGAGTAGTAAAAACAACCCTATACAATATATTAAAACAGAATGTTCTCTGGAGAGTAGTAAAAACAACCCTATACAATATATTAAAACAGAATGTTCTCTGGGAAGTAGTAAAAACAACCCTATACAATATATTAAAACAGAATATTCTGAGGAGAGTAGTAAAAACAACCCTATACAATATATTAAAACAGAATGTTCTCTGGAGAGTAGTAAAAACAACCCTATACAATATATTAAAACAGAATGTTCTCTGGGGAGTAGTAAAAACAACCCTATACAATATATTAAAACAGAATGTTCTCTGGAGAGTAGTAAAAACAACCCTATACAATATATTAAAACAGAATGTTCTCTGGGGAGTAGTAAAAACAACCCTATACAATATATTAAAACAGAATGTTCTGAGGAGAGTAGTAAAAACAACCCTATACAATATATTAAAACAGAATGTTCTCTGGAGAGTAGTAAAAACAACCCTATACAATATATTAAAACAGAATGTTCTCTGGGAAGTAGTAAAAACAACCCTATACAATATATTAAAACAGAATATTCTGAGGAGAGTAGTAAAAACAACCCTATACAATATATTAAAACAGAATGTTCTGTGGAGAGTAGTAAAAACAACCCTATACAATATATTAAAACAGAATGTTCTCTGGGGAGTAGTAAAAACAACCCTATACAATATATTAAAACAGAATGTTCTCTGGAGAGTAGTAAAAACAACCCTATACAATATATTAAAATAGAATGTTCTGTGGAGAGTAGTAAAAACAACCCTATACAATATATTAAAACAGAATGTTCTCTGGAGAGTAGTAAAAACAACCCTATACAATATATTAAAACAGAATGTTCTCTGGGGAGTAGTAAAAACAACCCTATACAATATATTAAAACAGAATGTTCTCTGGAGAGTAGTAAAAACAACCCTATACAATATATTAAAACAGAATGTTCTCTGGGGAGTAGTAAAAACAACCCTATACAATATATTAAAACAGAATGTTCTCTGGGGAGTAGTAAAAACAACCCTATACAATATATTAAAACAGAATGTTCTCTGGAGAGTAGTAAAAACAACCCTATACAATATATTAAAACAGAATGTTCTGTGGAGAGTAGTAAAAACAACCCTATACAATATATTAAAACAGAATGTTCTCTGGAGAGTAGTAAAAACAACCCTATACAATATATTAAAACAGAATGTTCTCTGGGGAGTAGTAAAAACAACCCTATACAATATATTAAAACAGAATGTTCTCTGGAGAGTAGTAAAAACAAACCTATACAATATATTAAAACAGAATGTTCTGAGGAGAGTAGTAAAAACAACCCTATACAATATATTAAAACAGAATGTTCTCTGGGGAGTAGTAAAAACAACCCTATACAATATATTAAAACAGAATGTTCTCTGGAGAGTAGTAAAAACAACCCTATACAATATATTAAAACAGAATGTTCTCTGGAGAGTAGTAAAAACAACCCTATACAATATATTAAAACAGAATGTTCTCTGGGGAGTAGTAAAAACAACCCTATACAATATATTAAAACAGAATGTTCTCTGGAGAGTAGTAAAAACAACCCTATACAATATATTAAAACAGAATGTTCTCTGGAGAGTAGTAAAAACAACCCTATACAATATATTAAAACAGAATGTTCTCTGGGGAGTAGTAAAAACAACCCTATACAATATATTAAAACAGAATGTTCTCTGGAGAGTAGTAAAAACAAACCTATACAATATATTAAAACAGAATGTTCTCTGGGGAGTAGTAAAAACAACCCTATACAATATATTAAAACAGAATGTTCTCTGGAGAGTAGTAAAAACAACCCTATACAATATATTAAAACAGAATGTTCTCTGGGGAGTAGTAAAAACAACCCTATACAATATATTAAAACAGAATGTTCTCTGGAGAGTAGTAAAAACAAACCTATACAATATATTAAAACAGAATGTTCTCTGGGGAGTAGTAAAAACAACCCTATACAATATATTAAAACAGAATGTTCTCTGGAGAGTAGTAAAAACAACCCTATACAATATATTAAAACAGAATGTTCTCTGGAGAGTAGTAAAAACAACCCTATACAATATATTAAAACAGAATGTTCTCTGGAGAGTAGTAAAAACAACCCTATACAATATATTAAAACAGAATGTTCTCTGGAGAGTAGTAAAAACAACCCTATACAATATATTAAAACAGAATGTTCTGAGGAGAGTAGTAAAAACAACCCTATACAATATATTAAAACAGAATGTTCTCTGGAGAGTAGTAAAAACAACCCTATACAATATATTAAAACAGAATGTTCTGAGGAGAGTAGTAAAAACAAACCTATACAATATATTAAAACAGAATGTTCTCTGGGGAGTAGTAAAAACAACCCTATACAATATATTAAAACAGAATGTTCTCTGGAGAGTAGTAAAAACAACCCTATACAATATATTAAAACAGAATGTTCTCTGGGGAGTAGTAAAAACAACCCTATACAATATATTAAAACAGAATGTTCTCTGGGGAGTAGTAAAAACAACCCTATACAATATATTAAAACAGAATGTTCTCTGGAGAGTAGTAAAAACAAACCTATACAATATATTAAAACAGAATGTTCTCTGGAGAGTAGTAAAAACAACCCTATACAATATATTAAAACAGAATGTTCTCTGGAGAGTAGTAAAAACAACCCTATACAATATATTAAAACAGAATGTTCTCTGGAGAGTAGTAAAAACAACCCTATACAATATATTAAAACAGAATGTTCTCTGGAGAGTAGTAAAAACAACCCTATACAATATATTAAAACAGAATGTTCTCTGGAGAGTAGTAAAAACAACCCTATACAATATATTAAAACAGAATGTTCTGAGGAGAGTAGTAAAAACAACCCTATACAATATATTAAAACAGAATGTTCTCTGGAGAGTAGTAAAAACAACCCTATACAATATATTAAAACAGAATGTTCTCTGGAGAGTAGTAAAAACAACCCTATACAATATATTAAAACAGAATGTTCTCTGGAGAGTAGTAAAAACAACCCTATACAATATATTAAAACAGAATGTTCTGAGGAGAGTAGTAAAAACAACCCTATACAATATATTAAAACAGAATGTTCTCTGGAGAGTAGTAAAAACAACCCTATACAATATATTAAAACAGAATGTTCTGAGGAGAGTAGTAAAAACAAACCTATACAATATATTAAAACAGAATGTTCTCTGGGGAGTAGTAAAAACAACCCTATACAATATATTAAAACAGAATGTTCTCTGGAGAGTAGTAAAAACAACCCTATACAATATATTAAAACAGAATGTTCTCTGGGGAGTAGTAAAAACAACCCTATACAATATATTAAAACAGAATGTTCTCTGGGGAGTAGTAAAAACAACCCTATACAATATATTAAAACAGAATGTTCTCTGGAGAGTAGTAAAAACAAACCTATACAATATATTAAAACAGAATGTTCTCTGGAGAGTAGTAAAAACAACCCTATACAATATATTAAAACAGAATGTTCTCTGGGGAGTAGTAAAAACAACCCTATACAATATATTAAAACAGAATGTTCTCTGGAGAGTAGTAAAAACAACCCTATACAATATATTAAAACAGAATGTTCTGTGGAGAGTAGTAAAAACAACCCTATACAATATATTAAAACAGAATGTTCTCTGGAGAGTAGTAAAAACAACCCTATACAATATATTAAAACAGAATGTTCTGAGGAGAGTAGTAAAAACAAACCTATACAATATATTAAAACAGAATGTTCTGTTGGGAGTAGTAAAAACAACCCTATACAATATATTAAAACAGAATGTTCTGAGGAGAGTAGTAAAAACAACCCTATACAATATATTAAAACAGAATGTTCTCTGGAGAGTAGTAAAAACAACCCTATACAATATATTAAAACAGAATGTTCTCTGGAGAGTAGTAAAAACAACCCTATACAATATATTAAAACAGAATGTTCTGAGGAGAGTAGTAAAAACAACCCTATACAATATATTAAAACAGAATGTTCTCTGGGGAGTAGTAAAAACAACCCTATACAATATATTAAAACAGAATGTTCTCTGGAGAGTAGTAAAAACAACCCTATACAATATATTAAAACAGAATGTTCTCTGGAGAGTAGTAAAAACAACCCTATACAATATATTAAAACAGAATGTTCTCTGGGGAGTAGTAAAAACAACCCTATACAATATATTAAAACAGAATGTTCTCTGGAGAGTAGTAAAAACAACCCTATACAATATATTAAAACAGAATGTTCTCTGGAGAGTAGTAAAAACAACCCTATACAATATATTAAAACAGAATGTTCTCTGGGGAGTAGTAAAAACAACCCTATACAATATATTAAAACAGAATGTTCTCTGGAGAGTAGTAAAAACAACCCTATACAATATATTAAAACAGAATGTTCTCTGGAGAGTAGTAAAAACAACCCTATACAATATATTAAAACAGAATGTTCTCTGGGGAGTAGTAAAAACAACCCTATACAATATATTAAAACAGAATGTTCTGAGGAGAGTAGTAAAAACAACCCTATACAATATATTAAAACAGAATGTTCTCTGGGGAGTAGTAAAAACAACTCTATACAATATATTAAAACAGAATGTTCTCTGGAGAGTAGTAAAAACAACCCTATACAATATATTAAAACAGAATGTTCTGTGGAGAGTAGTAAAAACAACCCTATACAATATATTAAAACAGAATGTTCTCTGGGGAGTAGTAAAAACAACTCTATACAATATATTAAAACAGAATGTTCTCTGGAGAGTAGTAAAAACAACCCTATACAATATATTAAAACAGAATGTTCTCTGGGGAGTAGTAAAAACAACCCTATACAATATATTAAAACAGAATGTTCTGAGGAGAGTAGTAAAAACAACCCTATACAATATATTAAAACAGAATGTTCTCTGGGGAGTAGTAAAAACAACTCTATACAATATATTAAAACAGAATGTTCTCTGGAGAGTAGTAAAAACAACCCTATACAATATATTAAAACAGAATGTTCTGTGGAGAGTAGTAAAAACAACCCTATACAATATATTAAAACAGAATGTTCTCTGGGGAGTAGTAAAAACAACTCTATACAATATATTAAAACAGAATGTTCTCTGGAGAGTAGTAAAAACAACCCTATACAATATATTAAAACAGAATGTTCTCTGGGGAGTAGTAAAAACAACCCTATACAATATATTAAAACAGAATGTTCTGTGGAGATTAGTAGTAAAAACAACCCTATACAATATATTAAAACAGAATGTTCTGTGGAGAGTAGTAAAAACAACCCTATACAATATATTAAAACAGAATGTTCTCTGGAGAGTAGTAAAAACAACCCTATACAATATATTAAAACAGAATGTTCTCTGGAGAGTAGTAAAAACAACCCTATACAATATATTAAAACAGAATGTTCTCTGGGGAGTAGTAAAAACAACCCTATACAATATATTAAAACAGAATGTTCTGTGGCAGAGTAGTAAAAACAACCCTATACAATATATTAAAACAGAATGTTCTCTGGGGAGTAGTAAAAACAACCCTATACAATATATTAAAACAGAATGTTCTCTGGGAGTAGTAAAAACAACCCTATACAATATATTAAAACAGAATGTTCTCTGGAGAGTAGTAAAAACAACCCTATACAATATATTAAAACAGAATGTTCTGTGGGAGTAGTAAAAAACAACCCTATACAATATATTAAAACAGAATGTTCTCTGGAGAGTAGTAAAAACAACCCTATACAATATATTAAAACAGAATGTTCTCTGGAGAGTAGTAAAAACAACCTATACAATATATTAAAACAGAATGTTCTCTGGAGAGTAGTAAAAACAACCCTATACAATATATTAAAACAGAATGTTCTTTGGGAGTAGTAAAAACAACCCTATACAAATATATTAAAACAGAATGTTTCTGGAGAGTAGTAAAAACAACCCTATAACAATATATTAAAACAGAATGTTTCTCTGGAGAGTAGTAAAAACTACCCGATACAATATATTAAAATCAGATGTTTTCTGGAGAGAGTTAGTATAAAACAAC